>CM037589.1:35716071-36980000 GCA_021018995.1 Chloranthus sessilifolius
AAAAGCTTAGTAAAAAAAATTACAAGTTGTTGGGAAGATGCAACATCAGCAAGTTCCAAGGACTGATCTACACTTTTCTCTTACAAAGTGAATGTCCACTTCTATTTGTGTAGTCCTCCCATATAACACGGAATAAGAGGCAATTTTCTCTGCGACTTCTTTATCATAATGAAGGGGTATGGAACCAGTAGTAGGAAATTCAAGTTCAGTCATGAGAGATCTAAGCCACAACATCTCTCACATGCACCATGAGCAGTAGCACGGTATTCTGCCTCAGCGCTATAGATAGAAACCACATGTTGCTTCTTGCTCTTCCAAGCCACTAGATTACCTTTAAGAAATGCACAATAACTAGAGATATACCTCTTGTCAATAATAACACCAGCCCAATCAGCATCAGTATATCCGGATATGTGAAGATGACCATGAGAATGATAAAAAACTCCTCGTCTTAGGTTGGATTTAGGATATCTCAAAATTCAATGAGCGGCAACCATATGAGAGAGACCCGACCCGAAGTGCATGCATAAACTGGCTAACCAAGCTGACCGTAAAATGGTAAAAGAAAGGTATGGACGAGTCAGGGTAAGATAAATCATTCGGCCTATGACGATCAGAAAGTAATTCTCTCTTTTTTCATGTAGGGGGAGTTTAGGATCCCTAGGAACTGATGCAGGCTTACAATCAAGTATTCCAGTTTCCCTGAGAAGATCTAAGACATTTTCTTTGAGAAAGAAATGTCTTTCCTCAAATATGTGATTTCCAAATTCATAAAATACTTCAATATCCCAAATGATTCACCTCAAAGCATCTCTACCAAATTCACTCTTTACATAGGAAATGAAATTTTGAATCATCGCCTGTGGGTATGATGTCATCCGTATAAACAAAAAATACAGTATGTCCTTTTGAACTGAAGTGAACAAAAACAGTGTGCTCTAACTGGCATCTCTGAAATATCATCTCAAGAATAATTTCACTGAAGCAGTGAAACCAAGCACGAGGTGACTGCTTCAATCCATAATGAGATTTACGAAGCTGACATACATTGTCGGAAGATTCCCCCTAAAGCAGGAAGCCAGAGGAGGTTCCATATATACATTCAAAAATGCATTCTTCTCATCTAGCTGGAAATGGGGCCAATTCTGGTTTGCAGCAATAAATAAGAGAACTGGGACCGAAGTAAGCTTGGCTATTGGAGCAAAACTAGCATCATAATTAATACTGTAGGTTTGAGTAAAACCCCTGTGCCACTAGGCGAGCCTTATATCTTGCACTGATGCAATGGCGCCATCTGGATGATGCTTCACAGCAAACACTCATCTACATCCCACATCAGTTTTTCCCTATGGGAAAAGGTACCATGTCCCACGTTGATTCCTCTGAAGGGCATCTATTTCTTCTAACAAAGTCACTCTCCACTGAGAGTGAGCTAAGGCAGCATGTGCAGAGTGAGGAATAGTATCGGTAAAGAAAGGCCTTATAGGTAGAGGAGAGAGGCTAATAAGAGACATTTGGCAATTTGATAAGGGTGATAACGCATTTGCTAATCCCTTTCTAAAGAAAAATAGGAAGATTAAGATCAACAGCAGAATTAGTAGTATCAATGACAATAGGAGATGAAGGTAATGGAGGAGAACCATTACATACGACCAATTAATGTGACATCAATTGACTTTTGAAGATTAACATACAACCAATTGAAGCTCAAGTCATGGGCTTTTCTCCCATGGCTCAAGTTAGGAGATCCTTTCATATATATATATATGGAGGGGGGGTGTTGAACCATGCGCTTGAACCAGCTGGGCATCGCTTGGCACCCATCACGAGAATCGGGTTCCACGAGAACTTGCCCAAGGTCTATCAAGTCCATCCCAAAAAAAAAATCGAAAAGGGTATTTATCCATTGTCCAAATGTTAGAGGGGCAAAAATTCAATGCACCAGGTTCAAGCGGTGGATGGGAAACTTTGACTTGGCTTTGGAAGTGCAAAATGGTCCGAAAAATAATTATTTTTTCTAAAACCCTAAGCGTATAGGTGAACCCTTAAGAGGATGGGTGTAATTCGCAATCATGTGCCACATGGCACGTGATCTAGCATTCGAACACACTGTCACCGTGGTCCGTTCGAATGCATATTCCTATTTCTCATATATGTAAGGCCCGGTAGGGGGCATTGCTTGGTGCGATGGTAAAATGATTGTGCTATCAAGCATGGAAACGGGGGGGTGAGTCCAAAGCACCCACTTTGTGCCTAAAAAGTCCAAATTTGTGTATCCTGTCCACCCCTCTCAGCACCCCGTTCGTACAGTGTGAGCACTGAATAATGGCCTTATATATATATATATGAGTCCCGGAAGGCTACCTTAGTTGGGTGCCACGTGGAACCCAACCTGGGGTTTTGTTTCCACGACAACATGCCCAAGGTCAATCAGCAACCATCTTAAAAAACCTTAAAATGGGTGATTTTTTAACCGTAGTATTTTGGCTCAGAGGTGAATTATTTTGGGTTGATCAGCAACATGCTCACGTCCTCTGAAATGAAGGGCAAAAAGTTCGGAAAAAATACTCAAAACTCTAAGGGATGTGGTGAACCGTTGAAGGATGTGGTGTAACACGCGATCATGTGCCACGTGGCACATGATCTAGCACTTGAGTGTAGTGTTTTCACTCTACACTCACATGTATTGCCCCTTTATATATATATATATATATATATATATATATATATATATACATGCAAGATCCCTCGGCTTTTCCTGACAACCTTCTAGACTGTGATAGGCTATTGGATGCATATCATTTAGGCTGTTGGATGCATATCATTTTCAACTGCCTTTGACATGTTGTGGCCAATAGCAGCACAGTCATAAGATTATATCCCATGACTCGAGTGAGGGGATCATTTCCCATATATATAGGTTAAGGGGGCCCTACACTATCCCTACACTAGAGTTGTATAGTTCAACTCTATATTCGAGCGTAGATCATGTGCTACGTGGCACATGATCGCACATTGCACTACTTCTTTCACTATTCTATCTAGCGTTTTAGAAAAAAAATTTAAATTAATTTTTCTCCCTTCATTTCACAGGTCTAAAATACAAGTTTTTCACCCAAAAATTTGCCCTTAAAAACTTGCAACCTTTGCCCACAAAATCAATGATAGAAAAATATTTTTCTGTTTTTTTTTAGTGATCATCAATCGATCTTGTACATGTGCACGTGGCACCTGATCCTCAGATTGGGTGCCACGTGGCACCCAAACAACTCGATTTTTCATGACAACCTTCTAGAGTATGATAGGAGCTGCACTATATGCCCTCTAAAGTTTGGGAACTCTCTCTCTCATAGTTTAGATGAGGGAATTGCCATCATCACCCCATGGGTCAAAGTCCATGGAATCATGACTCAATGTACATATCACCCTGGTTGTCATCCAATGAAAGGAATCACTGAAATAAGTACGTTTTGTCACCATCGTTTTTATCAGTACCATTTTTTCAATCTCAGTGGTTTGTAGATGTAGCAAATTGTCAATTGCATGTGTTTTCTGTGTCTGTGCGTTAGCTATTTCTAATGTTCAGCAATCCTAGTCCTTTTTCTTTAAAAGGGAAATATAAGTTTGATATTTGCATCCTACACTTAAACCCTAGCTTGAAGTAATTGACATATTTCTTTTCTTTCTTGTTAGGTACGGCCTCTGAGATACGGAGACTTTAAAAAGGCAATGGCGGTCATCAGACCAAGCATATTGAAAAGCAAATGGGAAGAGCTTGAACAGTGGAACAAGGAATTTGGTTCTAATTGAAGGCCTGATGTGATTAAACGAAGATAATATACAAACTGATGAACTAGAAATCTCTCAGCATCTAGTTAAACTGATAACTTGCTCGCTTCAGCAAAATGACAAGGCTGCCATGACGCCAATTGAAGAAGATATTTGATAGCACATAGGAAGGTGATTCTTGGCTCATTGTAGTATGTTGTATGAGAATGGGGTGACTTGTACGGCACGCACTTATTTTATGATGTAACCAAAAGGAAAGATCTTTATGTAACTAAATCAAGTATAATAATATATTTTCCTAGAGTTTCCATATAGATTAAATTGAGTTTTTCTTCAATTAGTTGAGGCGTATCTGAAGAACAGTATGTAAGCATCTTTTTGTCCCAGTATGTGCAGATAAGGGCATTGGCAATACATGCTAGTGTTAGATGGATGCATTGCGTTAGTTATGGGACCACCCTTTGTTATGCACCATTGTAGCAAACTCTATTTCATATAATTTTGTGCAGCTTGACCACCATTAATGCACAATGTAGGGCCCACAAATTCACATTTCCTGTTGATAATATGAAACGTATCTAGTGTTACCCTTTCCCTTTATTTTTTCCCATTTGCTTGCGGTGTATTGTCCTATATTTCTCAACTCTCGGAGCCCAACGATACAAACCCAAATGGAGGCGATTCCTAGTATTTGTATTGGATGATACTGATACATATCATCTTATTCGTATCAGAGTTGATTTGCCGAGTGGTATGGGCTCTGATCCTGAGATTTTGAATCTTATGCTGTTATTGCACTTGCTTCCTTTGGAAACTTTCAGTGCTTTTCGAGGAAGTGGATGCGGTTTGGAAATCTATTGCTGTGGATGGCATTAACTACCAGGTCCCAAAGCCTCTGAGAGTTCGTTAAACCTTGAGAGATGTATTGATTTATGAGCAGGCAAATCATTTAAATTAAGTTTTTAACCTTTTTCAGTTTAAGCGTGCAAAAATATTTGTGCATATCCTGAAGTTGGAGATGTACAAATCTCTATGAGCACACAAATCAGTTGATAGTAAAAAAGAAAAAGAAATTGACCTTTTCACTGATTTAGCAGCACAAAAAAGTTTGTGCATCTCTCAAGGTTGGTGGAGAAAGATTGACTTGCGCACCGCCCTTAGTACTGACTCTTCTATGAAATATATTGAAATATTTGTGTCTGATGTGGGATGGATGAAACAACGTTAGGGACGTTACTTCACCTGGGGGTGAGAGTTGAAATTGTAGTCTCTTGGCTCCTCTTTGAAGCATTTGCAACATCAGCTACTGATCAAGCAGCGCACAAGAATGCTAACAATATAGGTAGCTAACGATCAAGCATCACTAACGGGTCAGATTGACTAAAAAAAACCGACCCAGTTTTTTCATCAGCGCGGCCGGGAACATAAATCCAACCCAACCTTAGATTTGTCTAGGTAGGTCGACCCAATATTCTTATATATGATATAAAGGGATTAGTGGGTAAAGGGAATTTTGAATTGTCTCAAGTGTCAGATATTTAAAAGTTTATTATACTTATCTTTTCTCAAAAGATGTGTCTTTTTAAAATGATGTGTCTTTTCAAAGTGGTGTATCTTTTCAAATTGAATGATCACTAACGTGTTGCACCTTTTTATAGGAAAAAGTGTATTAACACACCACTTGATTTATATTTAATGAACCTAAAATCATTGTTTTACATACTACAAAAAGAGTCTTCTTCCTTCTCTCTTGTTATGTCTTTAAAAGGTTTTGATCAAAGCGTTTTTGCAATATTTGATGTTCGAATAGCGTGATCGGATTCGCCAAATCCTTCACAAGATTATACAGTCAATTCGTTGTATCTTGGAACCAGTTTGTCGATAACATATTGGTGGCCACTTTGTCGAAGTGGTGGGGGCAAATATTGGTTTAAAGACAGCGATATTTCTCGTGCCTCAAACTGGTTCCATGTATTATTTCGGATCAATATTTCAATTTTTTCAACAATTTTAAACCAATATTTAGAGGTTTTAGATCCGTGACACATGGAAGCACTTTAAAAAGCAATATGGGTTTCCTTTGCATTCTCTCTCTTTCTCTCTCTCTCTCTCTCTCTCTCTCTCTCTCTCTCTCTCTCGGATACCCATTTGTCTCCTAAATATAGAAGCTTTGAGAAAATATAGAAAAATCAATTTAGTGTAAGAAGGGGAAATATTTCTTGTTTGAAAGATATTAAAGGTCTATTTTTGGGATTGTTAATTCAAGACGGTGTCTTTTGAACTCTAACACCCTCTCTCAAAAATTATAGTACTCCATGTTTACTAGCAGTGATGATCTAACAAGCTACGCTTACGAGCCAGTGTTCCGAAAATGGGCGGTTTGGAACTCTCATGCATCAAAAACCCGAATTGGTTCATTGCTTGTTCGTGCGAGTTAATTTACTTCATAGATAATTATAATAGAACCCAATTTTTTGTTTGCAACCCGATTACGAAGGCGTGGAGAGGTGTTTCTTTGGGTAGTGACATGTTTAAAAGGCATGTTAATTTTACTTTATTTATTTTTTTGGGCGAATTTAATGGCACCAACTGGCTGGTTTAATGCACCCATTGACATCTTCATGTCAGAATTTGGGGCATTATAATGGGTGTGAGAAAAGTACTACCAAAGTGCTTCAACCAACCATTAAAGTGAAAACTTTTATTAACTTAGGCAATTTTTTATTATTATGAATCGATTTTTTTTAAATTGATGTGTGATCATATTTTTTGCTCACATCAACCAAAAGTCTTTGCCAAAGTGCTCATGATCATGTCACGATGGTTTAGCAATCATCATTGGTTGGTGATGAGTGACCACGATAAAAAATGACAATCAAGAGCCCACATAATAAGAAAAATAATCAAGTTGGTTTGAAGGCTTTAGAATATAATAAATATTTTAAATAATTTTAATAAACTTCATTTTGATTTCTTAATTTTGTGGGCTAATTTTTAGACAATAGAAGTAAATAAGTTGTCACACATTAGTGAATGTCAAAAGTAGTTCATGCTATGTATATAACCTTTCACATTATTTTATCGTTTGACAATAAGAGAAGAAGAGTGTGCCTAGCAGCGAGCCGCCGCATTGGTGCACGTGCGTGTATGTGGTTATTGGCGTTTAGGCACATTAGTACTTTAGGAGCACACACTTTGTACTTCACACGTGCGGATCATCGCAAACAGAAGTTTGTCTAATGAGCTTCTAATCAATGGGTTAATTTAGTTCTGTTGGGTCAAATGAGTTGGTCAAATGTTGACCATTGGATCTAACCGTTTCATAACCGCTTATAAATGTGTGCAAATTTTCGAATTTTCGAATTAGAATTTGAAAATGTGCAAATTTGCAACGTTTTATATGGCCATTAGATAGAGCGGTTGAAATCTCTAAAAGATCTGAGTCGTTCAAAATATGACTGTTGGTCCAATAATCATATTGAAAAGGCACTTGAGACCTATATAAGGAGATCTCTAGACACAAATTTGGACCCTTTGAAATCCATCGAATTTCCTTGCATACAGATTTGAGAATTCTCTGGCTTTCTTCTTTAGTTGATGCTTCATCAGATTGAGTTTTCTGAGGCGATTTTCTACTGTTGCAAAGTAACAGATCGCATTCGGGAGATTAGGCCTGTATTTTGGAAACGACTCGTTGGAACCCTTTGCAAACTTGAGGATTTACTCGAGTAGAGAGTGAATAGCGTGTATATGACAACTTTTTTCAGACATTAATACCCGACCAAAGCGCCAACCCGTGGCGCTTAGGTCAATCTCCTCCACAAATGGCCGAGTCTTGGAACTGCTATTTATGAACACCCAAATCAGTGAAGGTACAGTGGAAATTTTGCTGATTTGAGGCTTGAAAATAGTTCATTGCTTACAAGAAAGGAGAAGCCACAAAAAAATAGTTCATTGCTTACAAGAAGCCAATGACCCCACGACCAGCCATTGTTTCTCTGTATATAGAGAGGGCTTCTTCCATGACTTTGGCTTGAGCCAAAAGTTGAGCTCTTTTCTTTCCAGATGGATGGGTGGAGAGATAATTTTTCAAGTTTGAATCGCCAGTGAGCTGTCCCATTTTCTCATACAATTTCGGGGCTACACGAGGATCGTATCCAGCAGAAGCCATTAATAGCAGCCCAATGTAATCCGCTTCCATTTCCATTCTGGCCAAAATAATAAGCAATAAAAGATCAACAACTCAGCAGCAAGGTGCATGACTTTAAAAATAACAATAATAATAATTCCCTGGCAACGTACTAGACCAGTAACAATTGTCTTACGAGATGGTTCAGACAGTACAGTTCAGCAGCATGATAGAGTTCAGCAGAAGGTGCCCGTAAAAATGCAACAGCCTACATATGTAAGAGAGCGATGGCTGTATCCTTTGAACATAAATTGTGGGATTGAGTAAGAGAATGCTGAGTGCTGACCATTTATTTATGAGATGTACGATTCCGAGACAGATTTGGCATTCATTCTTAGCATGGTTTGGAGTAAGTGAATGTCTTGACGAGTTCATGTAAGAAAGTGTTGGATGTGCCTGTTGAATGTAAATTTTGTGGGATTGAGTAAGATACTGACGAGTTCTGACCATTAATTTATGAGATGTAAGTTTCCAAGACAGATTTAGAATTCATTCTTATCATGGTTTGGACTTTGGAGTAAGTGGATGTATTGAAGAGTGTGCATCGGTCCTTGCCGGAATGGCTCAAGCACTGTTTGGAAGGTATATTAGTATTCTTTGGAAGGTGCTGCTGCCATTCATGGATCAAAATATCGTCCGATACCGATACGTATCGGACGATATGTATCGGTATTGGACTCGAACGATACATTGAATGTATCGTTCGATACATTCAAATGTATCGAAATGTATCGAATGATACATTCAATGTATCGTCCGATACAGACCGGTACCGATACGTATCGTTTTGGAGCTCGGACGATACGTATCGGTAACCCGATATTTTAACCCATGCTGCCATTGGCTATCTATGGGGAAATTTGAAAGGAGAGAAACAAACGAATTTTCGAAAAGAAATTCAGGACGTAACACTTTGTTGAGAAGTTTTTTTCTTTTGTTTTAATTTCCGCAAAGCATCTCGTTGTGCCTCTTTGATCAGCTGTAAGTTCGTTCATCCTCATCATCATCACAGCCTTGTCCCATCTATTTGGGGTTGGCTTTTCAAGTCCTATTTCTCCACTTGTTTTCGTTCAGTGCTAAGCTCTTAACGTCACAATCCTTCATATCCCCCTTCTCATGGCTTACCTCCAAGTCTTCACTGGTCACCCTCTTCTACTTCCTTATGCTTGTATCATTAAGCTTTAATATAAAAAAATTAACGAAGTAATTCCATAAAAGAAAAAATGACGAACAAGATACAGGATTTAACGAGGGGCTACGTGCTCAAATGGAACAACAAGGAGGGATAATACCACCTGCCCCAGAAAGGATTGGAAGCTACACTACAATTACAATGCTCTCATAGTTTGATAACGAACTTAGAAAGGGGCTAAGTTCGTTAAGCTTTTATTTTTTTTATCAATAACGTAGTAATTCATAAAAGAGAAAACGACAAACAAAAAAGGGAACCTAGCGAGGAGCTAGCTGTATGTTTGTTAAGCTTTAATGAATTTATAGTTCAAACTGGATTTTAAAAAAGAGCCCATCACTTTCCAAGAATGAACAATACGTAAGATTCGTGTGAAAAAACAAACATAAACATGAGTTGGTAGTTGAGGTAAAATTTCCAGAAGTTCATGTTACCAGTTTTATATAGTACAGAATTTGGACTCAGAAACACTGTACTTTTACTGGTAACCAAAGTAATAAATCTCGTGTATTAAGTTCTCAATAATATAAAAAAATAACTTCATAAATGACATGTGAAAATTGTAAGATTATGTCTGAGCAAGAAGATATATGGAGACATGGTTATCATCCAGGTTTCCACTTGTTGGAGCTAGCAACCATG
Organism: Chloranthus sessilifolius; assembly: GCA_021018995.1. Classification (NCBI taxonomy): domain Eukaryota; kingdom Viridiplantae; phylum Streptophyta; class Magnoliopsida; order Chloranthales; family Chloranthaceae; genus Chloranthus; species Chloranthus sessilifolius. The sequence continues at coordinate 35,725,881 of CM037589.1, forward strand.
TATGTCAAAATCTGAGACCCTTAATATACATATAAACATAGATCTCAACAACAATTTAACTTTTCTTTTAAATGAGTAACCAAAAATACCATAAAAAATAAAAGGAGAAAAGAAGAGAAGCTTCCACAAGGTGGCATGCCAGCTAAACTCATAATATGCATGAACTAAATAGATGGAGGAACCAATGAACAAAGTCACAGCTAGACCCACCACTCCACCCTACACCATCTCTTTCAATGAAGCCAGCTTGCATCATGATGCATGTCAAAACCAAAATGTCAGGACTGATCCTGATCATAAGTTTCTTCCACCAATTGGTAAGTCCATGAAAATGCACCCGCCTTGGTCATCCACCAAATGGCACATGACGAACAAAGGTCCATGTAAAGAGGTCCTAAGAGGAGCCCCACAAATACACAAACATATAATTCCACAAAGTTGCAAACTCCAAGTGCACTGGGAAGGGCCATTGCCCCCGTGACCCCAATTAACCTCCCCCTGCCCCAAGTACCTGGATTATCCAATGAACTTCCCCTAATACAAATTTTCAAGATTTCACGGTGGAGGGCATTTCCAATCATCCAAAACCACCTCATAAAGCTAGTAATTAAAAATTCACCTCCAACCGACACCTCCGACCAAAACCATCCAATGAACTTGCAAGGCCCCCTACCTAGCCCTCCTGATTAAGTGATAATGGTCCGAGTTTAAACTTTTTTGTTCCCCAATTGCAATTCTGTCTTTTTCCAAACACCAGAAGCCACAACCAAAGAGAAGTCCATATCCCAAATTTGAGCCCTCCGACTGGACACATCTTTTGGGAAGAATTTGCAGAATCAACCATGAGGATTTTTTCTAAATGGAACACCAGCACCAACACAATACCCCATGTCATCGAAAGCCTCGCTCAGGCCCCTGCCTTGGCTATGCCCGGGGGGGGGTGGGGTGGGGAGTGCCTAAGCATAACCCGCTTATAGTTGCCAGAAGGATAGGCATGCCAAATTTATAGGAGGCATTTATGTGGGATAAGCCCACAATGATATCACGTAGGGTGGTGAATAATGCTCCCAAGCTTTACAGAAGGTTCATTTTAGGAAAAAAATGGCCATAGTTCTCATCATCCTTAAACCTTTAAATACTTTTCTTATGGGTAAAGGTGGAATTTAAGCTCAATTGGTCAGGCCTTGGGTTTGCTCCCCAATGGTCACCAGTTCGAGTCCCCTCAAGGGCCACCGAAGGTTTACCTGGCCGATAACTTCAGGGCCCTGTGGGATTAGTCGAGGTGCATGCAATCTGGCCTGGACACCCACGGATATAAAAAAAAATGGGTAAAGGTGGAATTTCAACGTTTGAACTCAAGGCTACATGATTGAAAGCATCACCACTCCCACTACCTGAAAAGCTCTATTTATTCTATCTATTATAAAGCGATCAAAAATGAAACTAGATCAAATCAATTTCTTGAAACTTTTTCGAAGTATTTTCTAATCTTACAAATGAACTTTAGATTTGATTATCACTGATCAGTTGACGATTTTAATATCTAAAGACACAAACTATTATGTTCTAATATAACTGTTATTCTTTTTTGGTAGTTTAATTTATTAAGTGTTGCTTGCTAGTTGTTAGTTATTACTTATTCAACCTACAACTTTCTACCACATTAAGTAGAAAAAAAAATTGCAACATTACTGAACTCACCGCTTAGGCTCTGACTAAGCCCCGGCTAGGCTTCTGCCACCTAGATCCCCCCGAGTGCCTTTAACAACCTTACCAATAAAGCTCAAAAACCCTCTAGGCAACCAGAATATGTGATTAAAGGGCCTCTTCAGTGCCAAATAATTCTTAAATATTTGGTAAGTTCCACCAGAGGAGGGGTGGGAAAGCCCAAAATCCACTCTAGGCAACCAGAATAAGTGGTAGAAGGGCCTTAAATTAAAGTGCCTTATAAGTCCTGAATATTTGGTATGTTACAAAAACACATCTGAATACACCATGAAGCTATTCGTACAATTTTGCCACAGGAATATGAACAATTTCAGTTTCAAATTGATTTTTTACATTTCTAGTAATTAATATCCATCAAGAGGAAATGTTACCCAACACTATCCTTCAGATTGAAGTCACATTGTTTGCCCCACTGTTTGTACTAATGGTGTAATATACAAGGCGGTTAATTTGGGCGTCTAGGATTAATGGGGCGTCCATTACCTCCATCTTTTTCTAGGCGCCATTTCACCAACAGACTTTTTATGCCACACTTCGACCAGTCCAAGTCGTCTGAGGCAGAAATCATATGAACTGATGTCAGTCCAAAATGCTTTACCCATAAGAGGATTTGAACCATTCAATAAAGGCACTTTAATAAGGAGTGTTATATAGGGTCCATATTGAAGTGCTAGGGTTGGATGATATGGATCCTCTAATGTATATGCTTTTTGGGCAGAGATGTCATGCCACAAATTGGACTGGTAAAAAATGTGCACCACGTCACACTACATGGCCTAAAACTATGACAGTGAGGGTGTTATCTATTGATGCCAATGACCAGAGTTGATCTCTATTATATTTTCAGTCATCTTTTTCCAGCTTTCATGTTAAAACCCCTACTTATGTATATTTAGCTAAGGGCTTCACAGGAAAAAGGTTAAGATAACTTAGTTGCACCCATTGTCATGATATACTCTAGTTGCAACTCATATAAAAAAGAAAAAAATGGTGTGCAAAACCCTACGGCTTTGAAGTATTGAGGAAAGCTGCTTCAAATTGACATCCTAGCACCATGGATCAAAATTTCGGCCAAAATCTGAAGATTTCGGCCGAAATGTTTCAGTTTCGGACCCTACCGAAACCAATAACCAAAATTTCGGTTATCAAATGTACTATGGGGAAATTTTCGGCCAAAATTCAAAATTTCAGTTCAAAATTTCGGTTTCAGTCATGACCGAAGCCAAAACAAAACGAAATCCGACATTTGAATCCTTGCCTAGCACTATATGATAAGGGACCAACTCTAATAACATATCTTTTCTTGCCCCTTAATCATGTTTCCAACTCTAATAACATATCTTTTCTTGCCCTTAATCATGTTTCCAATATCCTTTGTGGTGACAAAGTGACAAACTACAGGTACGTTTAAAACGGCGAGGGAAAAAGCTGGGAAAAAAGGGATAAACGAAAAAGTGCAGGAAAAAATCGGAAGCTATTAAAAAAAGTAGAAATTAAAAAAAAAAAACATATAAGACAGAAGAGGGGCTCGTGGCGTTTTCTTCCTTTTTTCCCTCTTAGGGTTTCATTGAGAAGAGGGGCTCCTCGCTTTAGGGTTTCTGTTTTGATGAGAGAGAGAGAGAGAGAGAGAGAGAAGCTTGTGGGTGTCCACTTTCATAATTGAGGGAAGAGCTCGTGACTTAAGGGGCCTTTAAAAAGAAGGTTTTAAAAAGTTCCTAAAAGTTTTTTTTTTTAAATTATAAAAAGGCTCAACTTTTTTAAAAATACATGTTAACACGGGATTTAAACGTTGTAGGAAAAAAATGTCTTTTCCAAAAAGAAGCATTATTTTGTCACTATGGTTGGTGCCATAATTTTACATATCCCCACTTGTCATCTATTCTTCTGCATTCTATTGTCTTCTTCTTTTACTACCTAGCAAACAAATAAAAATATTGTTTTTGTTTACTGAAAAGTTATGGTCTATTAAAAGAAAAATGCAGCAAGGGGGAGAAAAAAAACAAATAAAAGGAGACTTCACCCTTCGAATCTCGAAATAAAAATCCAGTATCTGCTTAGGAGTGATCACTAGTACCAATGAAGCGAAATATACAGTTCACCTCTTCCAAGAGATTCCACTCATCGAAGAGAGATCTGTTATATTTGCCACTAAATACTCATTCCAGACATTACCGCGGCAATATTTTCAACCACATTCTCTGAAATGCTCAATCAACTTAGGATTACAGAATGACCTGAATTCAAATTAGCCAAACCTGGTCAGTGGAAGCCTTCATAATCACAAGACTGAATCACTCCTAGGCTCCTAGCCTTCCAAATATGGCACTTGATATACTAAAATGCCAAACTCCAAATCTACCTGAGTATGATAAGTATTTGGGGAATGAAATTGATTAGGCATTGAGATGAGAAAGCTTGAAAAGGCCCAAGCAGCTTTACATACTATGAAGAAAGCTTCACTATGGATGCAAAGGAATAACAAATCTGGGAGAGAGCAATTGACTGTACTGGCTTCAAACAATGGAGCCACTTGTTAATAATTTTGGGTGTAAATGTAATAGTGAAAATTTAATATAAAGGCCAGTAAAGAGCATTCCCTCGTTACGTCATTTTCCTCATTTTTCTATCCCTCTCTTTTCTCTCTCTCTTTCTTCTCTATTTTCAAACCTAAACCCTAAATACCTTCAAACCCTAACATCTCTACCTAACTAAATCCAACCCTAAACTGTAGACCTAATCCTAATCATCCTCTCCTTTTTGGTATCAGAACCTAGACCCATCAATCCATGACATCTTTGCTGACGTCAGCCAAGTCAAATATTTTTACCATGGTTAGGCCCGAAAATCACATCCCTTGATTGGTTTTCTGCTGTGATCACTTTTGTCTTTCAGATAGAAGGGATTTGACGACTGAATGAGTTTAGAATGCTTTCTTTAAATACCCTAAAAATCCACTATTTATTGATTTTCTGCTTCCTTCATTCCTGTGAGAACCTGGTCCATCACAAGATCAATTGGCAAAGCTTTGGTTTTCCCTCTATCTTCGTCTGGAAGCAGTTTCAAGAAGATTGGTAGTGTATTGATGAAGATACAGTAGCTCGTGAATTTTGTTGATGACGGCCCAAGTACACGATGTGGTTTTTGTTCAGAGTTTGTGTGGTTGTTTATTTTTTCTGATCTTGCATCTCTTCTCAGCCAAGTATAGTGAATGCCAGTTTTCAGCAGTGATAGTGCTTATGATTAGGAGCTCTCATATTTTAGAAGTATGGAGACGATGGCCACATGAGGCCTAGTGGCTTTTTGTTGTTTTCTCTGGCATCACTTATTATCCAGAATTATGAGGCTGTAATATTCATTTCAGCCATTTGTTTTACCTTTTTTTATCGATTGATTGGAAGATAGCCATACCTTCTCATTGTGATTATGGGTGATAAATATATCAGAATGAGTGCCAACAATCTTCTGTCCAGTATTACTATTATTATCAAATTAAATTCTACCATTTTTTTTATCAGCTACATTCTACCAATCATCTTCGAAGGTAGAGGGCCATCACTTTACATGTTTAAGGCCGAAAGAAAATGGGACTTCTTACTGGGGCTACACCTAAGCCCAAACCTGGATCATCTGAAGTAGCTGATTGGGAAGCTGATAATGCTATTATTTTGGGTTGGTTGTTTAATTCTATGGACCCAAATATTTCTAAAATTTTATGTTCTATGAGTCTTCCTTTTTGTTGTGGAGTAAGCTTTAAGAAACTTTCTCCCTGACTGAACATGATACCCGCATTTATCAGCGTTCATATGGTATCGCAGAGTGTAGACAGGGAGATATGACTATGGAAGAATATTTTAGCATGCTTAAGAGTATGTGGGAAGAGCTCAGTAATTATGAGCTCATTCATCAACTGATAATGCTATTATTTTGGGTTGGTTGTTTAATTCTATGGAGTATGGACCCAAATATTTCTAAAATTTTATGTTCTATGAGTCTTCCTTTTTGTTGTGGAGTAAGCTTAAAGAAACTTTTGCCCTGATTGAACATGATACCCGCATTTATCAGCTTTCATATGGTATCACAGAGTGTGGACAGGGAGATATGACTATGGAAGAATATTTTAGCATGCTTAAGAGTATGTGGGAAGAGCTCAGTAATTATGAGCTCATTCATCAACTGATAATGCTATTATTTTGGGTTGGTTGTTTAATTCTATGGAGTATGGACCCAAATATTTCTAAAATTTTATGTTCTATGAGTCTTCCTTTTTGTTGTGGAGTAAGCTTAAAGAAACTTTTGCCCTGATTGAACATGATACTCGCATTTATCAGCTTTCATATGGTATCACAGAGTGTGGACAGGGAGATATGACTATGGAAGAATATTTTAGCATGCTTAAGAGTATGTGGGAGGAGCTCAGTAATTAAGAGCACATTCACCAGTTTAGTGTGGGAGGAGCTCAATCATTATGAGCCCATTTCTCAGTTCAATGAGGTTGTTACCTCTATTCTAACTCGATGTCATGAGCGTCAGCAGATCTATACCTTTTGGGAGGTCTTCATCCAGAGTATGAGCAGACTCAGACTCAGACACAGATTATGGGATGTTGTTCTCTTTCATCTTTTAGTACAGTTTATGGGATTTTGTTTTCTAAGGAGCAACAGCGATCTATTATGGCTCCTACCATGTCACTACATCTTCTGAGAATTCTGCTTTTGTCAATGATTCTCACCCTCAGGCTGGCTGTGGTAGAGGATCTGATCGCGGTCGTGGTAGGGGTCGTGGAGGTATAGGACAGGGTTGTTCTTCAGTTGTCTTTGCCCATTGTGGCAAGGTTGGACATGATCGTGATCATTTCTTCAAGCTACATGGACATCCAGACTGTTTTTGGACGAGATATTTTGCTCACACTTTTGTTGCTTCTGGATCTAAGCCCTACTATGGATGTTGGTACTCCTTCCTCTTTGGATTCTCTAGGTACTTTATGAATGAAACTAAAGATGGTCTGTGCTGAGTTGAGGACACACACTCATATTGCATCTTCCACTGCTGCTAGTTCAACTTATGGGCTTGGACATTTAGGTACATCTGCATCTATTTCTCCACCTGTTCATATTCTCCTCGTTTTGGGCTATTGATTCTAGCGCTACGAACCATAGGGCGGGTGAGTAACAGGGTTTTTCTACTTATTCACCTCCTAGCTCATCTTCAAGTCCGATTTGTAGATGGTTCCTTCACTCCCGTTCTCGGTTGGGACTATGCCTTTATTCTCGTTATCTTTCCTAGTCAAACACTCTTCATGTCTCTCATTTTCCTACCAATTTACTTTCGATTAACCGTCTCGCAAAAAATAATATTGTTATCTTTTATCCTTCTTATTGTATGTTGCAGAAGCTAAATATAAGGAGGATCATTGGTCGGGCATAGAGTGTGGGGACTACACTACTTTGATGATGAAGTAGATAATTTGGCTGCTTCTGCTGCTATTGTTAATGATGCCTCTTCTTTTGTCCTTTTTTATCCGTTGTCTTCTATAATTGCTAGTAGTGATATTATTTTGTGGTATGCCCGCTTGGGTATATTGGATTTAAAACTATTTGTGATTCCATTCCTAGTTTTAAGTTTAAATCTTTATGCACTTCTATTGAGTTTAAATGTGAATTATGTGAATTGTCCAAGCATATTCGCAATTCTTATCCGTCTCATATCGTTCTCATGTTCCTTTTTATGTAGTCCATTCTGATGTTTGTGGTCCTTCCCCTGTTGTGTCTTTGAATGGGTTTAAATACTATACTATTTTTATTGATGATTATACTAGACTTACGTGGGTTTAACTTTTGAAGTCCAAAGACGAGGATGTTTTCTTAAATTTTAGGAGTTCCATTCAATGGTGAAGATTATACCGTCATGCCTTTTGGCTAATATCCTTGCTCGCCTAGCATCTCATTAGTTGTCTTGTCCTTACACGGCTCAACAAAATGGTGTTGCGGAGCATAAACACAAACATCTTACTGGAGCGGCTCACTCCCTGTTACGAGGTATGCTTGTAACAAAGTCTTAATTGGTCAATAACTCTCCTCACTGCATGTTTATTAATTAATCGTGCTCCTACTCATATGTTAAATGTTGGTATTCCCTATCAGGGTGTTTGCATCCTCAGTAAACTTTGTTCCTTCTGACACCCAGAATTTTTAGATGTGTTTGCTTTATTCAAAATCCCAGGCCCTGTTTGGCAACCCTTCTCTAAAAAACCACCTTTCAAGTGTTGTAAAGAGGTGTATCACATGCTACTTCTCAAATGGTGCTTCTCAAAAAGGTCTCTCACATGGTGAAATGGTGTTGTGTGAGAAGCAGCATAGGGAATCTTTCAGCACAACACCATTTTCAGCTAGAGGAAGGCAGGTTTTTAGGTGAAAAGTGCTTTTCACCGAACAATTTCCCCATGAAAAGTGCCCTTCTAGACAAGAGTTGCCAAACAGGGCCTCAATCCTTAGAAAAAAACTCTACGATAAATCTATCAACTATGTTTTCATTGGTTATTCTATTCAAATAAAAGCATATACATGTTATGATCTTATGTCTATAAGGTTTACATGTCCATGGATGTTTCTTTATTTCAGGATGTGGCTTGTTTTCTTGCCGATCGGGTGACTCATTCACCTACTCTTGTTGTACCTATCTCGGTTACCATTAAATCCTCTTCATCAGGGTAGCAGCACGTTGAGAAAAATTATCTCACTTACCAACGTCAAAAGTGGCATGGCACCTCCTCCACTATGCAACAAACACCTTTCTCTTCACAAGCTCCTCTTGTAAGTACTTCTCTTCCATTAGTTTCCTCTCATATTGTCATTGATTCTCCTACTAATGATGTGGATGATCTTAATGTTCCCATTGTTTTACAAAAAGGGGTGCACAACAAATGTGTCACTACTCATCTAATTGCCGATACGTTTCTTATCAACCTCTTTCTGCTGCGTATAAAGTCTTTCTTTCTAAGGTTGATACTATCACTATTCCTCGCCCTTTGCACGTTGTCCTAGCTCACCCTTAGTGGAAAATGGCTTGCTAGAAGAAATGAATATCTTCCATAGGAACAACACATGGGACATAGTACCTCTTCCTTCAGGGAAGACAATTGTGGGATGTAGAAGCGTGTTTGTTGTAAATCATCATCCTGAGGGCACAGTTGCTACATACAAAGTTTGCTTGGTTGCCCACGTGTTTACTCAAACCTACGATTTAGATTATGATGCTACCTTTGCTCCTATAGCCAAGCTTACTTCAGCCTGATTTCTTCTATGTATTGCAGCAAATCAGAATTGACCTATCTTCCAGGTAGATGTTGGGGGTGGGGGGGTCCTCGGACAATGTATGTCAGCTTCATAAGGCTATTTATGGGTTGAAGAAGCCACCTCGTGCTTGGCTACTTCAGGGGAGAGTCCTCTAGTGCCGAAGTTGAATACCGTGTTATTGCTCATAGTGCATTTGAGATGTTGAGGCTTCAATCTCTCATGACTGAGCTTGGATTTTCTACTACTGATTCTATGCCCCTTCATGGCGATAATGAAGTTGCAGAGACGATTGCCTCAGATTTTGTATCACATCAGAGGGCAAAGCACAGAGGCGAACATTCACTTTGAATGATAAAAATGTGGGATCGATCTTTGGAACTTGTTTATGTTGCATCTTCCCAACAACTTGCTGATTTTTTCACTAAGCCTATGGATTCTACCATTGTAGAGAATATTGTGATCAATCTGGGCATGTATGACATCCATGCTCCAGCTTGAGCGGGAGTGTTAGCGTTACTTGTATAAATGTAAATGGGTTTTATTAGTGATTGTGGTGTGTGTTACATAATATTGGGCATGCATGTAATAGTTAAAGTTTAATATAAAGGCTAGTGAGGAGCATTTTCTCATTAAGTCTCTCTCTCTCTCTCTCTCTCCTAACCTAAACCCTAAATACCATCTAACCCCACCTTCATTATCTCTACCTAACTAAACCTAACCCTAAATTACAAACCTAATCCTAATCATCTTCTCATTCTATACCTACCCATTCTTTCTCATTGAGCCCAAGTATCCAACATTAATGTCACCATGAGAAACCAACATAGCATAAGAAATCTGAAAGCTTCATTCCAATTAAGGTTTCAAGACTCGACTAGAGTCCCTATGACTGACTCATCTGAGTTGGTATCACCTAAACACGACCACATGATGTACAGGTACCCAGCCTAGAGCCAACTGGATTTGCTCAAGTCTTAGGCATATCAGCTGAAGCGATCTATATGTGTAATTGTATCAGATGAGTCACACACATGTGACTCAAGTCATCCATACTATACGTGAGGCATGTCATCAATCTAGGATAACCTTGTGACAGGGTATCGTGTAGATATGATTTAGCCAAAAAAAACACCCTCCATCAATCTTGACAGTCTAATCTAAAGTCTACAAAATGGACGGGAAAATGTGCGTTGGTAACAGTCCAAGTTCAAAGCACAAATGTGCTTTGATTGGATGGTTTGGAAACCTCCAAACCATATAACATCTATGATTGATGACCTTGTCTGCAATGCATACAACATGGAAGACCCAGCACCACAGATGGTGGCCAGGTCTGACCACTTAGGAGGCTAATAAATCACTTCGTAGTAAAGCTCGAAAAGCTAAATAGCAACATTCTTATAGGAATAGACTTCATTAACAAGACTGCCCATTAGAAAACCTCATCCAAGTACCCTTTCCTACAAATCTTCAAAATTAATTTAAATTCCGTAGGCTCATTTATTAGCAAAAATTAAGATAATGCATCATCCAGCCGGAGTTAGGAATGAAACATATAGAAATTAACTATCACTTCATTCAGGAAAAAATAGAAGCTAAAAACATGCAAACACCTAAATTGAGATTGGCAACACAATTGTCAATGCTTTTACAAAAGCTCTTGAAAGATGGAGGTTTCATGTCTTTATTGACTAGTTGGGAAACTAGACGTCTTTCCACCAACTTGAGGGGGAAGTAATGTTTTCTATGATAAACATTGTATATCTGCACATATAACACTAATAATATGTGTATGCCCAGCACCAAAGCACAATCCAGCCTCGTATGATCACCTATACGATTGTGGTGAGGGTTTTTTCAACCCTCGCGAAATGACAGTGGAGATGCAAATGGGTCAGGCCGACCTACACCCAACCTGATAAGACACGATTGGGCCCAATACCTGATCATTGGGTCCAGTTTTGGGTCATGGAAAATTGTACCCGATCTGATCCAGGCCCTACGCGAATAAAGTTCGGGACGGTTTGGACCTCTCATGGTTGGACTAAAACCCAAACTGAACCCAATTCGAACCCAGCCCATATATATACATACATATATATATATATATATATATATATATATATATATATATATATATATATATATATATATATATATCACGACAATTGAGGATAGAATTAACTTCTTAATTAATTATGAGCTCGAATTCAAATTGGAAATGCAAATGAAGCAATTCTAACTCCAGTTTGGATACTATACACACACACACACATATATGTACATATATACACATATATATCACAACAATTGAGGATATAATTAACTTCTTAATTAATTATGAGCTTGGATTCAAATTGGAAACGCAAATGACGCAATTCTAACTCCAGTTTGGATACTTCTATTACTGTTTGCATCAGACTAATTTCTAGTTTTATAAAAAAAAAATCAGTGTAAAGTCGATCGTCTGTTCAAATTTAGTAAGTTCAGTTTGCTGTCATTCTTTAAGTAGGACTTTGGATGTCTTTTTCAATATTCAAACAAATTGATCATTTTTATAGTATTTGATATATTTGTTTTCTATCTTCCCTTCAAATTTGTTGTCAAATAGATTAATAGAAAATTGCTAAAATTTACATACTGACCCGCTGTCCTGAAAAGACTGTATAAGGCCAGCAAGGTGATGTTCTTAATTTTTGATTGTGTTTCTCTTTCATGTTGGTTCTTATTTTTCTCTTGTAGATTATTTAGAGAGCTTCTTTTCTTGTCCTTGAAGTATTTCATTTCAAACACTGAATCTCTAGACATAAGCATTCTAAATTGGTAAAATAGCACAGTCCTGTATCCCTCAAGCAGAGAATCTCTTCATCGCCCTCAAATTTCAACAATCTAAACTCTCATCATAAATATCATTGAAGTAATTTCAAAAATACTAGAAATTTCCAATATGCACTTTATATTGTTTTTTATAATTCAAAATCTTGATAAAAAAATAATACACATGACTAAACTTCCAAGTTTTGATAGTTTAGGAAAAGAATGTGTTAGAATCTAGATCGTTGGATTGAGAAGAGCGAGCACTATTACGGGTCTTCCTACCAATTTTGTCAGGTTGGAGTTAGCACCGGGATAGAGTAAAGTTAGTAGAAGAGAAAAGATAGGTCAAGGGAATCCCAAACCTCCAAATAGATAGGACTCGTTCAAGGGAATCCCAGACCTCCAAAACTCCCTCATGAGATAGTTTTCTAAACAGGTCATATCTTTCTTCATTAATTCTCAACTTAATATGAATTACAATAACTCTACACCACTATCTCCTAATATCTAGCCATGATACCCATTACACCACTATCTCCTACTTCCTACGTGTACCCTGCTTTCATGCATGGCCGTTTAAAGCCTTCTCAATTAACTTTTGTACCAACGTGCGCAACAAGCTGATGTGGTTGACGTGCATGGGTGCGCTTATGCACGTATCAAAATGGATCATTTTCTATTGATCGGAGTCTTAGACTTGACCCAGATCCAACCTAGATTGAAACCTAACTCGATAATATGGGTCGGGTCTGGATCTATTCCGACCTGGATCCAATTCGAAATTGTAAATGGCTATGTGCATTTTGACATGGATCAACCCATTAATAAATGGGTCAAGTTCGGGTCCAAAATCTAGACCAAATTATTAACTGGTTCAGGAGTGGATCTATCCAACCTGACCCATTTGCAAATCCTAAATGAGAGTCCACTAGTCTCATTTTGAGTGAGAATCTTCTTTTTGTAAGTCTTGTATCACACTTCTTCACTTGTTCTATGTTGCCATATCTATTAAAATAAATAAATAAAGGATAAAATTATACCATAATTTCATTAAAGCTTAACGAAGATAGAGCAGATCAAAGAAGGCGGAGTGAGATGCTTTTCCCAAGTAAAACAAAAGAAAAGAATGAAAAACAAAGAAACTTAAAAATCCAAAAAAAGTATCACAGCCCACACACTAGCCTGAGTAACCAGAAAAGCAAAATAAAAAGGGGTCGGTTAACATAGATGATAGATCTAACCCTATTTCTGCTCTTCCTTTCTTTTTACTACTCTTATTTTCTATTGATCGTGCACCAATTCAAATTGGTAACACATACTTCTGTAATCCTTAATTTTTAGTAAGTACAGATACCAAAAACTTTTGGATTTCTTACCATAATGTTAGAAGTGTGTCACCAAGCCCAAACTAAAGGCAAAGATCCACACATGGAAACATCCTCAAGGGACATACTAAGAAGAGGACGCATTGTGTCCACTCCCCAGCACAGGTAAGCACGCCAAACTTAATACCTAGGCAAAAAGTACACTGTGAGGTTTGAAAGTGCAATCAATCTGCTAATAATGGCGGATTTTTTAAAGAAATATTTTAGACATGGGCTATCAGTAGCTTATTCATTGGTTGAACCGAAAAACAGCTTCCTAATCAAACTGATAGCAGTAATTAGTAACCATGATCACAGAAACAATCAGATATCGTTACGAGAACAACACACTAGTTTAGCTGCAACCATTGCACCACCATGCAACACAATGTAGGAAACCATAATAAACTACATTGTTAACTATTTTGGTGCATTTTGCTAAATAGAACACATTGATATTAAAGAACCACAACCTCAATAAAGAGAAATTCCACAAGCTTATTGCAAAATTATCAGTAAGGATACCTCCGAGAGAAAGGAAGTCTGAGGAGAAGAGTTGACATTGCGTGGACGACATCAGGCATGGAAATAAACTGAAGAAGAACAAGTTGTAGGACCATAAACCACAGGTTCTTTGTCATCGTCTCCGCTGCATGGCGCGCAATAGCATGTGCAACCTGGTCAAAACAACATAAATTCATAAAAACAAAACCATAAACATCAATCCCCTCGCACTTACAAGAACCACGACCTAAATCTTACTAAGATACATTGTCTTGCACTCAATTGTTCTCCTTTCCATCTAAAATTGTTTTTTGTAACCCACCCAAATATCTGATAGAGACCTAGCCAATACTCCAAAAGCACCTAGGCGTTAATGAGGCAGAAAGTTAAGCCATCATTTCAGGGTTGTCACACGGCACCACGGTCCGCAGCTGCCCGCTCTATGGCAGCTTCCACTAAGGTACCTTTTGTGGGCGCCCATGTGGCCCTATCCCCAGCACATGCTGTGGCGACCTTCACTATGGTACCCTTTGTGGGTCTCAAAGCAGCCCATTCCCCACTTCTTATACCAATTGATATGGACCTAACTAATACTCCAAACGCACTTAGATTTAAACAGAACAGAAAATTAAGGGCTCATCATTTTGGCGTCATAACAATATCTCGTACCAAGTCATCACCGGAAACCAATTAATATACCCACCTCATGGGAAATGGCAGTAGCTATCTCATTGTCAGTTCTGAAATGATCCAGTAATCCTTTGAAAACTACAATCTTCCCACCGGGCAGGCAAAAAGCATTAATCAACGGTTCATTCACCACAATCACTTCCCAATTCAAGCCTTCCAAGTGCTGCGTCGTGGGTTGAGACTTCCCTTTCTCCCGGCTCTGATGGACCCACTTGTCGTCAAGTATTTCGTCTTCGCGGGGCCAATCTACATCCAATTTCCCTTCTTCGCTCATGCGATGACCGCCCAACAAAGTGGCCGGCGCGGTCTCAGGAACATGGTCAAAAGTTGTGGACCTATCGGAATACTCGACATCTCTCCACCCTTGTTCGTGCCTTATCCCTCTCTGCAACGCATCAATTATATCTTTGGCGATCAACCGCACTCTAATACTATCTGGATGTAAAGCTGGTAGAATCTTCCCCTGTAAAGATTTCTTCAACTGCTCAAATTGGGTTTCGCCCATCCTTTTTTCGAGCTCCCTGGAAAGTAGAACCAAATGCTTTCGCTTCGTATAAGGAACAGTATCTAAATTCCCATAATAAACAGTTATAAGAAGTCCCGAACCGACGAGTACGACGATTATTACGACGCGGGTGTTCTGAAACCAGCGCCGAAGACCCCTCGGCTTGAAGTGTTGAACGCGGTAGCGATCCACATAATAAAATCTCCGTACATTGGAAATAGGAAAATTAGGCTTTGGGACAATCGAAGAGGAAAAAGAAAACCCAGAGAGTTTACCTGAAAACCCTACTCCCTGTTCTTGAATCGAATTCTTGACTGCGGTAGCCCATCTGCAACTGGCGTTTTCGGTGGTCGAGATCTTGGATGCGAAGGCGCCGCGAAGTGCGTCGATTGCTTGCTTTGCTTTTCTGTAACAACCCATTCATAAAATTCTAAGAAGAGTTGGAGAAATCAGTAGGAAGAAAGGTTGATAGAAATCTTTGCATTCTCATGAAAAATGCATGTTTGGATTTTGGAAGAAGACGAGTGAGTTATGTAGAAGAAATCAAGAAATGTATGCTTGGATTTGTTTTTGTTAGAATGGTTGAGAAGAATCGAGAGAATCAACAGTGACTTGTCATGACAAGTAAGTGCGACTCGATGCTTTTGGATGCAAGAAGAGCTAGCTTATGCGGTCCAATTAGGGCAAACTCGGCTGTAGAGTAGTGGTTATCATGCTGATACCGATGCGTATCCAATATCTAACTCGGTATTGACCGATATGTATCGGGTATCAGCCTATATCTATTTTTTCTGTCTTTTTAAAAAATCTAAAAAAATAGATCGATATATATCAGGTATCAACCGATACCTTACATTAGTCCTAAAAAAACGATACCCGATACTAATTCCAAGTTTGTTACCTTGGTGGCTATATGTAATGCACATATGTTAGTTTACAGCCTACAGATGTCTTCTAGCTTAAATATATTTTTTTAAGGAACCTAACTAGAGTCATCCAATTTAAGCCCATTTTGGTTGTATGTTATGTTGGTTACCTTGAAAATTCAACTAATTGAAAATTCATCCAACAGAAATTCGAGTGATGAGATTATTTTTTATGAGTACAGTCAGAGGGCCATTATCTTTTTCTAATATTAGAATTATATATAAAATAAAATGTAATTCCGAGTTGAAACAATACAAGCATAAAGGAAATCAAGGAAAAAGAAACACACGAGATGAATGGAAGCTGACATTTGCACCAACCTTAGTTGGGGAGGGTAACTGACTTGTGCACTATGTTAAAATTAGAGTCGTTCTAACAACTCGATATAAGAATTTTGGCTATGATTTTATCAAAAGCTTTAAAATAAAAAATCTCTTACTCACCTAAAAGTCATAAAATATGGGTTATTGTTTCAATTTTTTAGTGATTTTCTCGGTCTCAATACCTCCGAACACAATGAGAATGTTTTTCCTATAGATCTTCCACATAATAGATCTTTGGGAGTGGCTCTCCTCACCATTTGGTGTTTAAATGATCTTACACCATTTATTGGCTTATGATCTTGAAAATCTATAATGTCAAAGTGATATATCATAAATTGAAAAGTTATAGGTCCTAAAATACACTTTTTGGGAGATTCGAACCATCCAATCTGTGCACTCTTATAATAATGATTGTTCTTAATTTTGATAGTTGATATTAAAGTTTACTGCTCGGATGGTTGACATATTCCAACTTAGAAGCACGTTCCTTTGGCAGAGACATATTCCAACTATGGATTGCCACTTGGGCAATTTAGATTACTCATAGATGTGTGTCATATGCTACAATGATAAATCAGAATTCAATGGTGTGAAATAAAAAATAACATTTTAGTGGTGTAAGATCATTTAAACACTAATTGGTGTTTTTTCTTCCTCACGTGCAGTGCACGTGCGTTCTACCTATTTAAACCTTAAATTTTAAAAGAGAAGACTGAATCACTCCCTCTCCCTCCAAACTCAAACAGTCAAACACAAACGGTAAACCCTAAAATTTGTTTCAATCGTCTCTCCACGAATCCACAGATAGCCTCTTTGCCTCGACATCTGGCCATTATATGAGCATTGCATCCAAGGGAGAAGAGTCCTAACTCCCAAGTTCCATCTATAAACAGTACCCAACCGTAAATCAAATTCAAACCAAGGAAACAGGCATTTTATCAAAGGAAAAAAAACCCTAAGGAAACAGGCCATTCAGCTTCCCTTGATCCCCAAGATCACCTCTCATAGCAGCCGTCCATGGCGCGAGTCTTAGAAGAACAGCCAGTAAGTTTATTTCCCCAATTTGATTCTCCTTCTTTCATCTCTGCCACAGATTTTTTACAGTAATTGGCCAAATGCAGGAACCAGAACCCAAGCCAGGGCCTCTCAGAAAATGGTGCCTCCAAGATTTCGAAATTGGGAAGCCCCTTGGTAGAGGAAAGTTTGGAAGAGTCTACCTCGCACGAGAGCGAAAGGTAAATTCAAGAAAATATAGTAATGAGATTGAAGTAAACTCCCTATTGAATAAAGTCCAATTTTTTTAGAGCAAATACATAGTTGCACTCAAGGTTCTACACAAGGATCAACTCGAGAAGCACCGTCTCCTCCACCAATTGCGACGAGAAATCGAGATCCAGAGCAATCTCAACCATCCAAATATTCTACGTCTTTTTGCTTGGTTCCACGACCAGGATCGCATATACTTGGTTCTCGAGTATGCGGCCAGAGGAGAGCTTTTTAAAGAGCTCAGGAAATCGATTCACCTGTCGGAGAAGCGTGCAGCCAATGTAATTTTTGTTTCTGGATTGATTATACCTGTTTTCATTTCTAGGGTTTTGGTGTTTGGTTAATGAGGCATGCTCTGTTCTTGTGTGGCAGTATATTGCAAGCCTTGCGAATGCCTTGTCTTACTGCCATGAGAACCACGTGATTCATAGGGATATCAAGCCAGAGAACTTGTTGGTGGATATAGAGGTAAGAACATTTGTTATATTATATCCAAAGTGTTTTAAGTACGGACACAGGATTAATATGATGAGCGAAATAGTTGGTAAAAAATGGCGAAGTACAGAAAAGTTGGGGGAAAAAAGGTAAAAATAGAAACCCAAAAAAGCTATAGAACATATAAAATCAGAAAAAAATGGAAAATAGGGGGAAAACGGAAAAACGTCTGAAGGAAACAAAAGAAATTCCCAAAAAATGGGTTTAATATGCATATTTCATGTTTAGAACATAAAATACGTGAGTTTTTTTTTAAACATACAGTATAATATGTTTTTTATACGTTATATCAATTATATGCGTATTAAATATATTTTTCAAAGAAAATGCCATTTGTGTCACTATGGTTATATCCATGAGCAACATAATGGAATTATAAGTAAGATAGCTTTTTTATATGAGCATTGATGAGCAAGATGTGCTGCATTATTCTACTCTCCCAATCAAGGGGCCACATTTCATTTAAAAAGGGCACCTCTTTGATGAATTATATCGCAAGAATTGCACTCTCGATTCAGAAGAAATCGAAATATTAGGGGTTAAGATCACTCCATCACTCAAATTATTAGATGGTTAAGAAATCAATTGGATTTTCTGGGTCTGCAAGCACGTATACTGATGTGATACATTGTTTGACCGGAACCTGTGGTGCATTTCGCCTTCTTTTCAAATTGTTTCAAATTAGTACGAGTTTGCATTAGATGTTACTATTGAGTTCGTTTTGGGACAAGATGACATGTGATTCCGAAATTTTGATATTTGCCTTCATTGCCAATTTCGTTTTATTTACAATCTCTCATAGTACTTAATTCTCTTTTTTTTTTCAAGGCAGGAATATAACATATGAAATAATTTGAGTTTATTTTAGATGACACACGTCAGTTCTTTACTGAAATGAGATAATAAATGATATAGAGAATATGATCCTTGTCATCCATTGCCAATCTATGTTTATTTTCATTTCTTGCAAAAGAAAATTTATTTGACGTATAAACTTAACCCTACTACACGGTTTCCTCATGCTGAATTATAGCAAATTCTCGCTGTATCCTATCAGCTGAATAACCTGACTTGTTTATTAGCATGGTTCCTTCAAACTATAGATCATTTCACTAGACAAAATATCTTGTAATATGATTTAGTTAGTCTAGTTGGAATAAATCCTTATCAGTTCATTTATACCGCAGCTTTCTTTTGCCACCCCTTTGACTTTTCACTGCTTGTTTTAGAATCAAATTCATCTACAATCCTCTTTATATTAATTCTGGATGGCCTATTGTTTTAGGTATGCATAGGCAGCATAGCAACTGAAGACATTTAATTTCAATTCGCAGTGATACTGAATTTGAAACTGTTTTTTATCATCACATACCCGTTTTCTTGACCACTGCTTGCATCTTTTGATTGCCTCATCCTATATTGCATGTCGCAGACTTCACTCAGTTTTATTTTTTCGAAAAATAATCTTATATATCAAATAAAAAAAGAAATAGAATACGTAAGGCAAGGCCTGAGGCTACTCTTATCCCATCACATATCATTACCAAACATTTATATGCTACCACTTCTATATATTAATAATTGTGAATTTCCGACCAAAATAATAATTGTGAACTTAACAATATGTAAATGGTGGCAGATAAATGTTTGTTAATAACTGGGAGGTTTTTATTGCTAACACCTAAATAAATAAATTAGTTTGAGTTTATTCAGCTAGAGGCTGGATTGGGTTGAAAACTGAATTTGCTAATGAATGTGTTCAATGTCAAACAATTTTTTTACTTTTAAAACATCAGGTTCTTTCGCTTCGCACTCAAGATCTCAAATAGTTACCAATCTTGAGTGCTTCCCATTTAATTAAGTCATTTATTGCCTCAGTAGCTCAACATCTCTTAGATACTAGTACTAGTCCATTGTTCACTTACTTGAGTTATTCATAAATCCTTCTTAAAACAAATGTTGGTTAACTTATGGGGGACACACTATTCGAAGCCTTACACCCATTCAAAAGTTTATTAGGTCAACAGATTAATTTTCTAGCTGATTTGTGTTCTGGGGGAAGGAAGATACAAAGCTTTCTGTTAACTTTTCAATCTTGCAGGGTCGGCTGAAAATTGCAGACTTTGGATGGTCTGTACAGTCAAGAGGCAAGAGGAACACCCTCTGTGGCACTTTGGATTATTTAGCACCTGAAATGGTGGAGCAGAGAGCGCACGACTACGCTGTTGATAATTGGACCTTGGGCATTCTCTGCTATGAGTTCCTTTATGGTGCTCCACCTTTCGAATCTGTGAACCAGATTGAAACATTCAAAAGGTAAAGATTGCTTTGCTCAATTGCCTTACACAGCAACAGTCAATGGGATATTGGTAATGACAAGTATTTATAGCTAGAGGCCACGTGGCACATCTTTTGGCCAATCCATTGCATCAAGCTGATATTGGGAGCTACTCTGGGCTCAAACATCAAGTTCTTTGGGGGATTTAAAGCATCTGATCTGTTCATTTTATTATGGATGATTTGTGCATATCTTTTTAATGGTAAACATTAAAATGCTTTTATTGGATTATTCCAATCATGGTAATCAAGGCGTCGCCATGGCGAATGGCGACAGATTTCGCCATATGCACTGATATGGCGAAACTGTTAAAATGACGACGCCATGGTGGCATGGTGCCATGGCGCCGCCATATTCGCAATATATTAAGTTATATATATATAACTTATATTTTAATAAGTTATATAATTATAAACTATATATTATAAGTTATATATATTACTTATCAGTAATTATAAGCTATATAATTATAAGTTATAACTTATTATTTTATATCTAGAAGGAGAATCTAGGGTTTGGACAGCTCTTTCAACTCCTCAGCTCTTGCAGTTCCTCTCCTCATTTCTCTTGGGTCCCCCAGCGAAAAACAGTACACAATTTTTTTTTCTCTTTCTCACCTCCCTTTCTTCTCTCGCAGTCTCGCAAGCACGCAACCCTTTCTTCTCTATCATCTCTCTCCCTCAAGTCCCTTTCTTTGTAGGTTTCTTGCACCCTCTATCATGACTTGAGCAATGACAGAACTACGATATGTAGTGTGTTATTAAATATTTCATATCTTCCAATCTTTCCATATCATATTTATATTTTACTTATATTTGTTCATGTTGCGATTTGCGAATTTAGTGAGGTTTCATATTTCATAATTAATATTTGTTTTCTATTTATTGATATTTGTTTATGTCTGATTAATTAGTTGAATTTTTTTCATCCTTTAGAAAAAATATATTAATTAAAAATAGTAAAAAATAAATATTAATGATTAATAAATAAAAATAAAATAATTAAACTTCTTTTTTAAAAAATTGTAAATGGCCTCGTCATGACCTCGCCACACTGCCTTAACTACCTTGATTCCAATGTCATGGGTTAAAAACTTAAGGCCATTGCAAGATTTGAACCATCTTATCTAAACTATCTAATATGGGTGGTTGGGCACATTTTTGCAAAAGTAGATATTAAAATGCTCTGACATGTATCATTTTTGGGCTAAGTATGGTACAACTTCTTTTTTTTTTTTATCGGTAAGTTGGGCTCGAACCTGCGACCTTGAGGTTGCAATAATGCCAACTTTCCATTGGCTACAGTCCAAGATCCGTTTGTGGTACAACTGATGATGATACATATGAAATACTTAATGGGTGTGGGTCATGGCAATATCTCTGTAATGCAGACATAGGAGTCGCTCTCGTATTCAAAATGTAAAATGTCTAATCTATATATCACCCTTGGATAGGGCTGCAACTGAGCTGGGCCGAGCCCAAGCTCAGGTCAGCTCTACCTTATACGAGCCGAGCTGGAGGTCGGCTCTAGGCTCTTCAAGCTCGAAAATTTCAAGCTTTAGCTCGGCTCTTCGAGCTTCAAGCCAAGGATGTTCTATTATAAAAAATTTCCTCTTAGTACTTTTCAAATTTTCTACTGTGACTCTATGAGAGAGAGAAGTTGAGAGAGCTTCAGCAACAAGAGAGAAGTAGGAGTTGAGTACTTGAGTTACAAGACGCAACTGTAGGTAGGAGTCACAGTGAGTACTATAGTCTATATAATATATAGTGAAAATTAGGCCAAGTGGGGGGCAAAAGTTTCTATTTTACCCTTCAAAGTAACCGTTAGATAAACTTAAATGGTTACTTTGAAGGATAAAATAGACCTCTCAAAGTTAATTACTTATTATATATATTTATATATATGAACAATTATAAACTAAGCCATAAAGCCGAGCCAGCCATAGCTCAAGCTCGGCTCTGTTCATTTGAGCTACAAACTGCCCAGTTAGGCTTGGCTCTCGAGCCGAGCTTTAAAGAGAAACGCTCTTGTTTTTCAGGCCGAGCCGAGCCGAGTTGTTGAGCTGGCTCAGCTCTGTTGCAGCCCTACTCTTGGACTCCAATATTTAATCCTTAATTACATGAAAATATTATTAAAAAAAAAAAAAACTTCTTACAAGACCAAAAATTAAAATTTTCCATACAGGATTGCGAGGATAGACTTGAACTTCCCTTCCATCCCACGTGTGTCTGCGGAAGCAAAGGATCTGATTGCCAAGGTCAGTCTGTTTGTTATATCATACGGCAGTTAATCCTGTTTATACACGAAGATTTGCATGTTATTTGACTCTTTTGACCAAAAAAATTTGCAGCTTCTAGTGAAGGATTCTTCAAAGAGGCTCTCACTTCAGAAAATCTTGGAGCATCCATGGATTGTTCGATATGTGGATCTGTCAGGTGCTTGGAATTAGCTATGGAATGCCAGATTGCATCATGGCCGTTAATTCAGGAATGTGTATGGAGATAGGGTTCATGTAAGGGAAACTGTGGTCGATTTACTTCGCATTCTTATTGGACAATTAAAAGAATTTCGCAATTACTTTAATTAGTATTGACTGATGGACTCAAGTGCACAAACATAGTGACCAATTTGGGAATTGGGTTTGGAATAAATTGGCTCGTGAAAATTTGGAAAAAATCAGCATAGTAGGGGGAAAGAGGGATAAAGAACAAAAAATTTAAAAATTATACTGATAATTAGAAAAAAATTGCTTATATATACAAATGAAAATGAGTGCTTAATCTCATGGAGTATGCAAGACAAGTACTCTAGAATCCCGTGAAACTGTGACAAGCTGTACAATTCTATTTTAGAAAAGAAAATTTTAAAATTAAAAGTCAAATTTTGATTGATCACTCTAAATTTTAAGCCAAAAAATACAATAGATATGTTGTTTTATTTTTATAGAAATAATTTAAACAATACCACCTTGTAGAACACCCCAAACGTCGACCTCCGAATAAAGTGAAGGTACTTAATTGGAGTACCTTTTTGGGAGTGATCGATGAACATATTATAGCACTAAGTGCTGACTCAAGTGCGGCCACTGACATTTTTTGTCACGCCCAAACCCACCTTAAAAGGATTAGGCCTGATGGGCCAGTTCAGAGTCTTTGGACTACCTAAATCATTGATGTTTTCTTACTAATATTTTTATTTATTATTAATCTTTCTTTTTCATATTCAATATTGAAAAGTTCTTTTGTGAGATAAGCATGGTGTTGCCCCATTTCTCACGATTAATCAGTAGACTATTTTAGGATAGATTAACTATTCCTAAAGCTGTTTGAGATTTTTCATATTTACCAAATAGCCTGCGAGAGTCTAAGAGCATGTTGGGCTCATGGTAATTGCCTTCTCATGTAAAATTTGGTTTGTAGGTAAAAGAGCATTTTTTTTTTTTACTTGTAAAAGAGTATTTTATGGTAATAACTCAACTGGTATCATCTTCCCTAGTGGAAGCACAAGCCGTGGGTTCTAATCACCATGCCTGCTCTTGCCCTTTGTGCGGGTACCCTCCCAGTTGGTTAAGAAGATGTTCCAGTTTTCTTGACAAACCACCCAGTATTTTCTATGGCTGACGGTTATTCTGTGGTGGTTAGTTGGTGTGCCTAAAATTATGGACTACAGTCCACTTTTAACATGCTGTTTGATCGATGCAGATTCAGCCTGCAGTGAATTCAGGAAAAAAAAAATATATTCTCACATGAATATTTTGAATGGGAACCTCTGTTTGTGCCCACCTATTTACTCAAAAGTCTCCACTTAAAGATGGAGCTCATGGCCGACATCATTAAGTGGGCGCATTCAGGAAAAGGAGGGAGCCAATAGAACTTCCCATTTTGGATTTCTGTGCACCTTAGTCTCTTGTGTGCTAGGATAACACTAGTGCTTCAAGGTTGCAGGTTAGAGTCCAACTTACCTATCAAAATAAAAAATAGTAGTGATCGGTCCCCGAGCACTTAATATCAACAAATTTGGCTAAAATCCAAACTTGTTCTTTCATAAATTCTCAAATGTCAAAACATATATATATTTCTGAGGCCAATGAGAGAAAAATGGCTGAACAGAAAATTTTTACTCCTCTCGTATTCATCAGCAACAACAGTTAGATTAGTACATGAATATATGTGAATTTTTCCTAATCTGCACTAATTATTTCAGAACATATGCTACTACTTCAACATTTATTTTGTCACCATAATTCAAATATGTACAGTGTAACAAGAATGGAATGGATAAAATTGACGCTTGGATCTGGTCACCTTAGCTTAGAGTCGAGCTATGGTTTTATTCAAGCTTAAAGTTTTGGTACCATATGTAGAGCCATTGTTCTGCTCACGGTCGCTTTCTTTGGTAGTTAATCTATTACCAGAAGATGTTTGAGAACATAGATAAGAAAGTGACTGCAGCCAGGAAACTAATATCGGCTTCCTTGTCACATCATCAGACTCTGCGACAAGAGAATATATCTCATCAAGTACCATGGTTTGGCCATCTTTTGGCAGTTGGACTATAAGCTGTGCCAACAGCTTTAATAAATTAGGCAGTACCTGAAACAAAAAAATAAGGGAAATATTAACTTGAAAAAGATGGAAGAGAATAAAAATTACTCAGAATTATAGATCTTTTGCTATTTAATGCGTCAACTGATTGATCAATAAGAGAGGCAGCATTATCTGGAATATAGGTATTATCCACTAGGGAAAAAGCCAGACCATGGCATCATTAACATAATCAAACAATGGTCCTTAACAGAAAACATATGAGGGATAAAATCACAGCTAAAAATGCCTTTTATTAAAAAAACAAAACAGCTCAAATGTGCAGAGTATAGGTTTACTAATTTAGATGGTCCTGAGCATACATAAAAAGACAGGATAATGGCTCCTGAGTCCTGACCGGCATTTAAACACCAAAATGATCTTACACCATCAAAATTCATCCAAGTGTTGTTTAACATTATCCCATGTGGCACACATTTGTGATCGATCTAAACTGTCCAAGTAACAATCTATCATTGGAACATATCTCAGCACAAAGAAACATGCCTATAAGTGGATGTACTGTCCGATTTGTGAACTTTAATATCAGCCATTAAAGCTAAAATCAATGGTTGATATTATGTTCACTGATCGGATGGTTTCAATCTCCCTAAAATACCATATTTGGGTCTCTTGCACTCGAATCTATGATCTATCACTTTGACGGTATGGATCACCCACATCTTAAACCATTGATGGTGTAAGATCATTTAAACAACATTTTGGTGGTTAAATGATGGTCACGAGAGTCAGGTCCAATTGTCCAAATAACAGTTGCATGCATTTAATAATTATTGCAATACAAGAACTAGGTGACAAAACAACTCCACTTAGGTGCATCTCCAGTGCCACCCTCAGGCTCATCTAGAAGGCAAAATCAGGGCATGGAGTAGATACACAAGAAGAACGGGCCTAGCATGAACAAATAACGATAAAAATATTAAAGGAGGGGTTATGCTAACAAAAGCCACACTTTGAAATATATGTATGTAGAGCAATCATCCACTAAAGAGGATTTCAAAGTGAGATCCCAATTAGGATCATATTAACAAAGTCAAAGATTGGGAATAAGTGGGTGAGGAAAAATCAACAAAGTGGAGAAAAAATAGGCCAATTTTTGGAAGAAAAAAGGAGCAAAAATTGGCGAACTCGAGAAAATATCAAGAATTAGTTGCAATGTTCATTATTTATTCAAAGAGTCGCAATTTTTTTCAGCAAGTTGCAATTTATTTACGCTTTAGCAATTTGATTAATAAATATTAGTCAGCGACAAAAGCATAATTTTTCAGAAGGTCGCGGATTATTCTCCCTATGACTATGATGTTGAGTTACCATTAATCCATGATGTTTGTGTTGGTGTATCGCATATATTAGTGTGGTGGTTAGTAGGAGTGCCACTGCCACCAGTATTAGAGGTAGTGTCGCTAGACGCACTAATACATTCATGCATTTCCATGTATAGGGTATATAGTGTAAGAATCTTGTAAAGGGATATGTATACTAACAATAGCTATCATTACAACCTAATTTCCCATCTCTCTCTCTCTGTGACAGCCCGGATTTCGGCACCCCGAAACCCGCGCCGTCAGTGGGCTGGCGCTAAGGCCGAGCCCCGAACGGATCATATCGCGTCACAAAGGAAAAAACAAACAAGCGGAATCTAAGCCGAACCATTACTAACTCGCATCATAATCCAAATAATGATCCATTAACATTCAACTCCAAAAACCCAAAAGACGGTTCTAATTCCATAAGAAAGCCTATGGAAAAAGAACCGGTGAGAACCACCGGTAAGGACCTTTCCTTACCGAACATGGTTCAACAAAATAAATCAATTATACCATTTAGAAGTCATCCCTCTCTCCTTATCCAAAACAAAGCAAAATTTAATACATGACTCAGGGCCGGACCTACCCAGGTCTAGCGCAAAGGAAACAATCCTCGGGATGGGGCTCCTCAAGGTCTTCGCAGGGGAAGTAGTCTGGATCTTCCTTCTCCGGAATCTCCGCCTCAACACCTTCACCTGAACCTGTGACATTTGCAATGGAATGAGCTTCATCCAAGCTCAGTAGGGACAAGCTCATAACATGCTTATCATAACATTAAACATATATTTTATGGCATAATGTAAACAAAGTTACTCTGAACACATGCGAGGTGATGAATCTCATAATCTCGGCACACACACATGCGATGCTAATGGAATCATAACGTGCTCACATCTCTACTCCGACACAAGAAAGAAAAAAACTTAAGGGCGTTTGCTTAAAGTACTAGAATGAGGAACTAAAGCCTCAAGCCCCCGATGGAATACCCACCATCGTCACTCACATAAGTTATTTGCACATAAATCCAAGGTCCTGTAGAGTTGGACACTTGGCCGAACACATATTTACCGTTATACGGTAGAAATCACAAAGGGTGTACAGATTGGCCGTCGTACCGGTCACGGATATCCTGCCGTGTCAATCACGATTATACCGCCGCATCGGTCGGGTATTCACATAACCTTAAATCGAAAGTGCATACATATAGCTTATTGCCGTGTGAAGTGAAAATTAATTTATATCGAAAGTCGGAAAGAAGTACGAAGATTGCACATACACATATCACATGGATTTCAAAGATTTCATAAGTTCATATATTTTCGAATCTTTCGTACACATGTCTTATCTCTTCAAAATGCGTAAGCGGAAATCACATAACTGAATCGAAGAACAAATCATAACATAACACACATGCTTAAGAAACGATGCACATGATACAAAGATTTCCCTACCTCACAATCTCGACCCGCGCGTACTCAAGCCGCCGCAAAGGTCGGTTCTCTGTACTCACGAAGGTTCACCTAAACATGATCATTTTCATCCATCAGAATGATGCAAAACACACTGCCAAAGGTTCCCGTGAAATCTCAAAGTCAAAACTCACCAAACACAGAAATCTGGGAAATTCGATCGATCAAAACCCAATTTGGATCGATCGAAACAAATTTCGATCGGTCGAACTCTCACAGAAACCACAAAACATATTTCATTCGATCGGACGAATTCTCCATTCTGATCGAATGAAATGAATCGATCGATCGAAACCAAATTCGATCGATTGAGTTCTCAGAAGGTATATCCCTTAACAAAATTCGATCGAACGAATCTCAATTCGGTCGATCGAAAACACATAATTCGATCGATCGAATTAATTTCGATTAGTCGAATCCCCTCAACAAAAACTCCATAGTTCTGTTCTATACCCCTCGATTGATCGAACTATAGCTATCGATCGATCGAAAACTTTTCGTTCGATCGAAATAACTTTCAATCGAACGAATTTCTCAGGACATCGTTTTTCCCCATTTTTTTGTCATTTCGATCGATCGAAATGAGCAGATTTCGCTCAATTTTGGGTTTTTCACCCCCGATTTCTTCTCACTTTGAATCGATCTCACTTTCTTATGATTCTCATATGAACACACTCTAATTTAACTTCACCCAACACGATCTAAAACATGTATTCACACTCCTTACCTTGATTCAAACGAATCCTCTTACTTGTTTCAAGAACAGATAGGGTTCTCACCGAGTCAATGTAGTTCAATCTGATCCTCGATCGAGCAGTTGCTTCTCTCCGTGCTAACCAATCGATCTCAGCAATCACGGCCTTCAATGCCCTAGGGTTTCCTCTCTCTTCTTAACTCTCAAGTACAGCATTTAATATGATATTAAATGCCCTAGGTTTCTTTTTATACTCTAGCTCCTACGTTTGGGTGTAAAACAGCTACACCAAAGGGACGTGTGTGAGAGTTTCAAGCTCCCACATCCAGTCTACATAAGATCGATCCGATCCGTTGGATTTGATCTATAGACATTACATCATTGTTAAAGGGGTCCTCGGTGCATGATCCGTCGGCACGCGCACCGAGTCTTACGGATCCAAGCCTAAAAGGTTGGGGCGTTACATCCTCCCCTCCTTAGGAATTTTCGTCCTCGAAAATTGTCCCAAGATGCAGCAAGGTGCCAGAGGTGACCTTGTAATGCACCATGCATGGCTAAACAATCCATGTCGTTATAGGACTTCAGCCCACACACACGCACAATCAGTTCAGAATAAAAATTTTAACAACGCTAATTCACGCACACTCATCATCAAAAGTTAATTAATTTTTATTTACAAAAGACAGTGTGGCAGCCATGCCACTATAGTCAGAAGTTTTTTTTTTTTTTTAATACACTTAGTTCCCAAAATAAGTTGCAAAAAGAAAGGTCTCTCGCTCACTAAATATGTGGAGGATCCCCCGCATCAGCTCCGCGCCCTGGTATCTCCGGCTCGTCTGCCTCCTCCGGTACAATATCAGCTTGCTCCCCTTCAACGTCGGCGTGCTCATCATCAGCGTCGGCCTGGTCCTCACTAGGCTGTACGTCCTCCGCATCCAAGCCGGACGGAGCCATGTCATACACCTGTGCTCGCATAGCCGTGATCCTCTGCATATAATCGATGGGATACACGGCCTGCAACACGTCTCTGATGAGCAGCTCGAAGAAATCCAGACGCTGATTGACGTGACGGTTGCTCTCCTGGATGAGAGCTGCCAAGTCTTCAGGGCGTAAAGGAGCTGCTTGCTGGACTGGTGACGCCGGTACCTCGGCAGGAATGTCAGGGGCAGGCACATCCTGGGCGGGTGGAATGATCTCAGGCTGCTCGGGAACAGGAGCCTCAGGCATAGGATGGTCAGGAGGTGGTACGTCAGGAATAGGAGCATCCTGAACAGGTGCAACCTGAGGTTGTGGTGGAACAGGTGGCACTTGAGGGGCTGGTTGTACATGCGGCTTCAGGCTGTTATAAGTCTTCCTCCAATGCTTAAACGTGTAGAGGACCACGTTGTTAGACGACGTAGGTTCCTTTGGGGAAACCTTGTGCACGAAGGAGGCGGAAAACTCATCAAATAGGGCAGAGATAAATCTGGCATAAGGAATGTATTCCTCGGGCTTTTCTGCTCCTGGTAGGAGCTTCTTCCTGCCGTGTTTAATTCCCTCAAAGACCACGGCTGCGGCGTCAAACCATTTACCCTCAAAGGCGGCAAATAGGGCATTCATCAAAATGCCTAATCGTTGGGTCTTATGGCGGATCAGATACAAATTACATTTAAATATGGTATCAAGGATCCACATGTAGCTCGGTAGGTGAGCTCGGTTAATGGCTCGCCCTTTTGCAACACGTCCTTGCGTCATCCGTAGGGTTATAAAGGTATGGGTTAGATTAGGGGGGTTGGGTGGTAATAAATCGATCCCTTCGCCGTAGGCGTCAAAACACTCTAAGGCCGCACAGGCCATCGTATGGGTAAAAGTATAGGTCTTGCCATCGACCTTGGTACATATTGTGGTATCGGGGATTGGCCCATCAAACATATTTTGGTAAAATAAGCGCACAAGGCGCGGATAGAAATAAGGGTGAATGGGCTTCAAAAGGTTATCAAGCCCTATCTTATCCAAATAGTCGAGTGCCCAAGCATCAATGCCGGGCACATCGGGTGTTTCAAAAAGGGCTGGGTCGATGGTATATTCGTATGTGAAGCCTTTGTCCGCCCACCACTGGTTGGGTAGATCACGTTGAGGTGCTTGCGGAGCATCGAGTTGCTTGGCAGGTAATGTGGGTGGCGGAACAGGTGGTCGAATGGGTGGTTGAGGTGGGAGAACGGATGGTTGTGAAGGACCCGTAGCGGATTTGAGTCGCTTCGACGCTGGGGTCTTGGATGTGGCAACCTTCCTCTTAGGTGCCATGAAGAAAATTTAGGGTTTTGGAAAGAAAAACTAGGGTTTAGGGGAGATTGAAAAAAATTTAGGCCAAAAATCGAAAATCTATAACCCAAAAACAAACGCTTACCGTTTTTTTTTTTTTTTTTTTTTGAGTATTGGGTTTGATTCCCGTAGCAATTTTGGCGCAATCCGATGTCCGATAGTCTCCCAAATCTGAAACCCATGAAAAACCCAGACGGACCCCCCAAAATTTCAGAAAATTCAAACGGACAAAAGAAAAAAAAACACCGTTTATATATATATATATATAGAAGAAATTCGATCAGTCGAAAATCAACTTTAACAGGAACTGAATCGATTTCGATCGATCGAATTCATTTCGATCGGTCGAAATTTGTTCGTCAATTACTGGTTTTCATAATTTCGATCGCACGAATCTAAATTCGATCGGTCGAAATCCATAATTCGATCGATCGAAGAAAAAAATTCAATCGGTCGAATTTCTCAGGCTTTAAGAAGGCTTGATCGAACGAAATGAATTTTCGTCCGGTTGAGGTCAGAATTCGATCGATCGAAATAAATTTCGATCGAACGAATTCACCTAGCCTTAGGTAAAAAATTTAGTCTGTCTCTGCCAGTATAATTCGATCGGTCGAACTCATACTTCGATCGATCGAAATTATATTCGAGCGATCGAAATTGAATTTCGATCGAATTTCCAGAAAACACTTGATCTTTGCATTTTCACCTGCTCATTAACATTTTGACACAATCAACCTCAAAATCATGTTTTATATTCATGCTTCGGTGCGTTTACATATACCGAGGTACAATTTGCTTTCTACAATCTCCTCTGATATCTCCATCAGTAAATAACAAGGGATACTGAGCACGAATCTCGGTCTCGCGTTCCCACGTCGCTTCCTCTCTAGAGTGGTTCTTCCATTGGACCAATACTAGAGGAATTCGTCTTATGCGCAATACTTGCTCAGTTCGGTCTAAAATGTGCATTGGTTCTTCGATGACCGTCAAATCTCGGTAGACTCATGGATCAAAATATCGTCCGATACCGACATCTCATTCGACGAGATTGATCGTCGATACATTGAATGTATCGCGATTCATCGTCCGACCGGACGATACATTCCAGAATCGATATTTTAACCCATGGGTAGACTTCAACTGGCGGTGCATCGAGGACATGAGTCGGATCACGCACGTATTTCCGCAACATAGAGACATGGAATACGTCGGTAGACTTCAACTGGCGGTGCATCGAGGACATGAGTCGGATCACGCACGTATTTCCGCAACATAGAGACATGGAATACGTCGTGCATTCGATCAAGTTGCGGGGGTAATGCGACCCTATATGCAACTTCACCAACTCTCCCCAATACCTCGAACGGTCCAATGTAGCGAGGAGCTAACTTTCCGTGCTTTCCAAAGCGCATCACACCCTTCACTGGGGATATCTTGATAAACACATGATCTCCCACTTGGAAATCCATGCTTGTACGCTTAATGTCTGCGTAGCTCTTCTGACGACTCTGTGCTGTTCTGATTCTTTCTCTGATAATACGCACAGTTTCGGCATTCTTCCTGATAGCTTCTG
Source organism: Chloranthus sessilifolius (assembly GCA_021018995.1). Lineage (NCBI taxonomy): Eukaryota > Viridiplantae > Streptophyta > Magnoliopsida > Chloranthales > Chloranthaceae > Chloranthus > Chloranthus sessilifolius. The sequence continues at coordinate 35,758,078 of CM037589.1, forward strand.
GTCCCAACACAAACTAATCACCGGTTTCCTCCCAGTTGATCGGAGATCTACATCTCCGTCCATATAAGGCTTCATATGGAGCCATTCCAATGCTCTGCTGAAAGCTATTATTATACGCGAACTCTATCATCTAAGATGATCCCATGATCCTGAAAATCTATCATACATGCTCGCAACATGTCCTCAATGATCCGATTGACTCTCCGTCTTCGACCATCACCGAGGATGGAATCTGTAAGCGAAGTCCAATCTCGTGCCCATGCCTTCTTGAAATCTTTGCCAGAATATCGACGTATACAATGGATCACGATCGGACACAATGCTCGCAGGAATACCGTGCAGTCAGACAATTTCTTTCATGTATAATTCCGCCAACTTGCTTGCAGTGTATGCTGTGTTATAGGGCAAAAAGTGTGCCGACTTGGTCAGTCGATCCACTATCACCCATATGGCATTGTGGCGTCTCAATGTCCTCGGCAATCCCACAATGAAATCCATAAAAATGGACTCCCACTTCCATTCCGGTATCGGTAGAGACTACAAGAGGCCTGCTGGGTGTCGATGGTCCACCTTTACCTGTTGACACACCAGGCATTTTGATACATATTCGGTGATGTCTTTCTTCCGTCCTCTCCACCAATAGCATTTCCGTAAATCCTGGTACATCTTAGTACCACCCGGATGAATGGCGTATTTAGACTTATGAGCCTCGTCCAGAATGGTTTGCCTCAGCTCGGCATCAACCGGTATACATAATCGTCCACGAAAGAGTAGTGACCCATCTTCCTTGATAGTGAAGTCCCCATTTTCAGTTGCCTTTTGTCGGAGTTTCACAAGTTCTTCATCTTTCATCTGAAGTTCACAAATGCGATCAAAGACAGCTGGTCTGATCGTAAGGTTTGCCAACAATACTCCAGTATCCTTGGCTGTAATAGCCTTATCATACAGTGAAAGGTCTTCTAATAACTTCCACCTGTGAAGTCCTGTGATGAGACTAGCTATTTGGGATGTATGCTTCTGGCTCAGTGCGTCAGCCACGACGTTGGCTTTACCTGGGTGATATTGAATTGTGCAGTCATAGTCTTTGAGGAACTCAATCTACCGTCGTTGCCTCATATTCAACTCTTTACCACCGCGGCTAACTCTAAATCGTGAGTCGGATAATTCTTTTCGTGCTCTTTCAACTGTCTTGAGCCGTAGGCGACAACTTTACTGTGCTGATTCAATACACACCCCAGACCACCATATGACACATCACTGTAAACAGCAAAACCTCCACTACCTGATGGAATGGTCAACACTGGAGCGGAAGTAAGCCGTTTCTTGAGTTCTTGGAAGCTTTCTTCACATTCTTTGGTCCATTCAAATTTTGTATTCTTTCTTGTAAGTCGGGTAAGTGGTCCTGAAATCTTGGAGAAACCTTCCACAAAGCGTCAGTAGTATCCTGCTAGACCGAGAAAACTGTGAATCTTCGTCACGGTCTTGGGTTGCTCCCAATCTAGCACTGCCTCAATCTTTCGAGTCAATCACGCTGCTTGGATACTACGTGACCAAGAAAGCTCATTTGTTCCAACCAAAACTCGCACTTACTGAGTTTGGCATACAACTGATGCTCTCGAAGGGTCTGCAAGGCAATGCGTAAGTGATTGTTCGTGTTCCTCCCTGGTCTTTGAATAAATGAGAATGTCGTCCACAAACACCACTACACACGTATCAAGGTATCGTTTAAAGACCCGATTCATGAGGTCCATGAATGAAGCTGGAGCATTCGTCAAGCCGAAAGGCATCACTAAGAATTCGTAATGCCCACACCTAGTTCTGAATGCGGTCTTCTGCACGTCTTTCGCCTTCACCCTTAATTGATGGTACTCGAATCTCAAGTCGATCTTTGAGAAGTATTTTGCTCCTTGCAACTAGTCGAATAGATCGTTGATCCTAGGAAACAGATACTTGTTCTTGATCGTGAGCTTGTTTAACTGACGATAGTCGATGCAAAGTCTCATCGACCCGTCTTTCTTCTTAACAAACAGGACCGGTGCTCCCCAAGGAGACACACTCGGTCTTATAAAACCCTTATCCAATAGTTCTTGCAGTTGCTCCTTCAACTCTTTCAGTTCGGCAGGAGCCATTCGATATGGAGCTTTGGATACAGGTTCGATACCTGGAGCTAAGTCGATAGTAAAGTCGATCTCCCGATCAGGTGGTAATCCTGATAATTCGTCGGGAAAGACGTCCTCAAACTCACAGGCAATTGAAATATCGTTGATAACATTCTTCATCTCCTCTTTCTCCTGCAAGAATGCTAGATATCCATCGCATCTGTTTCTCATCATCCGTTCAGCTCGTACTGCGGAGATGATCGGTGCTACCTTTCCTTTCTCACCAACGAATCGAAACAACGAATGTCTCGGAGGACGGAAAGTAACTACCTTCCGTAGGCAATTCACGCTTGCATAATATGCAGATAGCCAGTTCATGCCAAGAAGTACATCGAGTCCTCTCATATTCAACAAAATGAGGTCCGTGACTGTCTTCTGATCTTCCACTTGCATAATGACTGATCGGCAACACATGTCTGCAGTCACGGCGCTACCCGTAGGAACTGTAACATCCAATGTGAACTCTAACTCCTCGGGAGCAATCTTTAACCTCTCCGCGAATTCCGGGGTTATATACGAGTCAGTGTAGACTCGGGTCTATCTAACTCGTATACTAACGATCGTCGTTTTCATGATAGAGTTGTAGTGTACCTATATGATTTAAGACACAGACTAACATTCAGACATGCATGGCATGCACACACACATCAACATGCACCTAGATCTTTTCCATTAATGCACTTTCTTCATCTAGAAAACAAACAAGTGAACTTAAACACCAAAGAAAAATTATACCTTGAATCACGTCGTTGCTCATGCGGGAGTCTTCGGCGGTTATAGCGAATGCACGTCCCTTCACAACTGGTCTCGTGGACTGTGCAGGTTTCGATGCTGTAGTGGCCGAAACGGAGCCCTCTTTCCTCATCTCTGGGCACTCCCGAATCATGTGGCCAATCTTCCCGCATTTAAAACATCCGCCCGTGTCTCTTCTACAATCGGACGTCTTGTGAGGTTTACCGCAACGAGCGCACTTCAATTGTGGACTGGTAGATGCAGCTCGATCCTTGAGTGACTGATACCCCAGACGTCTGAGTCTGAGTAGGGCCCTCTTTTCGGAACGGTCTCGTCGGGGTAGATGTATTTGACCTTTGAAAATTTGAGTAGGCTGGTCTTGAAATTGGAGCAGGTGCAGACAACCTCGGTTTTTTGTTCCCTGAGTAGTCATAATCACTTGCCCCTCCCGAACTTGGCTTACTTTTCCAGTCTTTCCTCTTGTTTATGTCCCTTTCCGCGACAATTGGCTTTCCCATGACTTCGGCATATGTTTCTAGTTCAAAGATGGACACTCTTTCTTGGATGTTCGGTCTCAGGCCTTCTTCAAATCTTCCGGCCTTCATTTCTTCCATAGCAACTAACTCTGGAGCAAAACGTGATAGTCGGACGAACTCATTACCGTACTCTCGCACGGTCATATTTCCTTGCACCAGATTTGCAAAGTCCTTCTTTAACTGGTTGCGGACTTGCTTGGGAAAATACTCCTTGTTGAAAGTTGTTACAAATTCTGTCCAAGTCCATTGAGTGTATGGACCCTCTACTTCTCTTTTTCGCAACACAGACTTCCACCATGCGTCTGCATCACCCTCCAACTGAAAAGATGCCCATCCTACTTTCTCATGCTCTGAGCTCTGCAATCTCTCTAGCAACTTCTCCATTTGTTTTAGCCATTTCTCCGATTCAAGCGAATCCGTCTGCCCATGGAATACAGGAGGTCTCAATCTCCTGAAATCTACAAATGAGGATGGCAAAAGGGCAGGAGGAGGTGGTGGTGGTGGCTGATGCTGCTGGTTGTTGTTGGCAGCAAGCAACGCCGTCTGCTGGGCCATTGCATTAGCAATCGTCTCCATGGCCCTGGTCAACTTGTCTGTAGGTTCATCTTTACGGCTTCCCTCGGCCTCGGGAGGCAGTCTCAATTCTCTACCGGATCCTGAAGGAATATCTTCAGTATGCCTCTCACTTCTTTGGCGACTACCTCTCGGTCGACCCCTTCCACGATGTTCCATTAGGATCTGTCAAAATGAAACAAAACTCTCATTAACAGAAGGTCCCTCGTATTTGACAAAATCTCAATCTCGAAAGGTTAAGACCCGTCGAACGTCTCTAAAACCATGATACATTTGACAGCCCGGTTTGACGCCCGAAACCAGCGCTATCGATGAAAGGCGCTAAGGCCGAAGCCAACCGGATCATATCGAGTCACAAAGGAAAAAAAAACACAGCGGAATCTAAGCCGAACCATTACTAACTCGCATCATAATCCAAATAATGATCCATTAACATTCAACCCCAAAAACCCAAAAGACGGTTCTAATTCCATAAGAAAGCCTATGGAAAAAGAACCGGTGAGAACCACCGGTAAGGACCTTTCCTTACCGAACATGGTTCAACAAAATAAATCAATTATACCATTTAGAAGTCATCCCTCTCTCCTTACCAAAACAAAGCAAAATTTAATACATGACTCAGGGCCGGACCTACCCAGGTCTAGCGCAAAGGAAACAATCCTCGGGATGGGGCTCCTCAAGGTCTTCACAGGGGAAGTAGTCCGGATCTTCCTTCTCCAGAATCTCCGCCTCAACACCTTCACCTGAACCTGTGACATTTGTAATGGAATGAGCTTCATCCAAGCTCAGTAGGGACAAGCTCATAACATGCTTATCATAACATTAAACATATATTTTATGGCATAATGTAAACAAAGTTACTCTGAACACATGCGAGGTGATGAATCTCATAATCTCGGCACACACACATGCGATGCTAATGGAATCATAACGTGCTCACATCTCTACTCCGACACAAGAAAGAAAAAAACTTAAGGGCGTTTGCTTAAAGTACTAGAATGAGGAACTATAGCCTCAAGCCCCCGTGGAATACCCACCATCGTCACTCACATAAGTTATTTGCACATAAATCCAAGGTCTTGTAGAGTTGGACACTTGGCCGAACACATATTTACCGTTATACGGTAGAAATCACAAAGCACATATCACAAAGGGTGTACGGATTGGCCGCCGTACCGGTCACGGATATCCTGCCGTGTCAGTCACGGTTATACTGCTGCGTCGGTCGGGTATTCACATAACCTTAATTCGAAAGTGCATACATATAGCTTATCGTCGTGTGAAGTGAAAATTAATTTATATCGAAAGCCGGAAAGAAGTACGAAGATTGCACATACACATATCACATGGATTTCAAAGATTTCATAAGTTCATATATTTTCGAATCTTTCGTACACATGTCTTATCTTTTCAAAATGCGTAAGCGGAAATCACATAACTGAATCGAAGAACATATCATAACATAACACACATGTTTAAGAAACGATGCACATGATACAAAGATTTCCCTACCTCACAATCTCGACCCGCGCGCACTCAAGCCACCGCAAAGGTCGGTTCTCCGTACTCACGAAGGTTCACCTAAACATGATCGTTTTCATCCATCAGAATGATGCAAAACACACTGCCAAAGGTCCCCGTGAAATCTCAAAGTCAACTCACCAAACGCAGAAATCTGGGAAATTCGATTGATCGAGTCCTTGTTTCGATTGATCGAAACAAATTTCGATCGGTCGAACTCTCACAGACATCACAAAACATATTTCATTCGATTGGACGAATTCTCCATTCTGATCGAACGAAATGAATCGATCGATCGAAACCAAATTCGATCGATCGAGTTCTCAGAAGGTATATCCCTTAACAAAATTCGATCGAACGAATCTCAATTTGGTCAATCGAAAACACATAATTCGATCGATCGAATTAATTTCGATCGGTCGAATCCCCTCAACAAAAATTCCATAGTTCTGTTCTATACCCCTCGATTGATCGAACTATAGCTATCGATCGATCGAAAACTTTTCGTTCGATCGAAATAACTTTCGATCGAACAAATTTCTCAGGACATCGTTTTTCCCATTTTTTTGTCATTTCGATCGATCGAATTATGATTCGATCGATCGAAATGAGCAGATTTCGCTCAATTTTGGGTTTTTCACCCCCGATTTCTTCTCACTTTGAATCGATCTCACTTTCTTATGATTCTCATATGAACACACTCTAATTTAACTCCACCCAACACGATCTAAAACATGTATTCACACTCCTTACCTTGATTCAAACGAATCCTCTTCCTTGTTTCAAGAACAGATAGGGTTCTCACCGAGTCAATGTAGTTCAATCTGGTCCTCGATCGAGCAGCTGCTTCTCTCCGCGCTAATCGATCGATCTCAGCAATCACGGCCTTCAATGCCCTAGGGTTTCCTCTCTCTTCTTAACTCTCAAGTACAGCATTTAATATGATATTAAATGCCCTAGGTTTCTTTTTATACTCTAGCTCCTACGTTTGGGTGTAAAACAGCTACACCAAAGGGATGTGTGTGAGAGTTTCAAGCTCCCACATCCAGTCTACATAAGATCGATCCGGTCCGTTGGATTTGATCTATAGACATTACATCATTGTTAAAGGGGTCCTCTGTGCATGATCCGTTGGCACGCGCACCGAGTCTTACGGATCCAAGCCCAAAAGGTTGGGGCGTTACACTCTCTCTCTCTCTCTCTCTTCCACCTAACCCTAACACTTGCAACCCTAACCATCTAACATTATTCCACTAACTCCAATTTGGTATCAGAGATTTTGATCGTAGACTTGATAGAGGCGACACATATTTTGATCGTAGACTTGATAGAGGCGACACATCATCACCGACTCACTGCTGCATCAGCATGACATCATCATGCTGATATCATCAATCAAAACTTTGACCTTGGTATGGTTCTGATCAGGTTTTAATGTAGACCATTCTTTGTAAAGGAAGTTTTGGGATTTGAAGCTGTTTTGATGGTGTTTAACTGAGTTTTCTAAAGACACATCAAATGTCTCATTTCACTTTTTTGGAGGTTCTGATCCTTGAGATCTCGATATGCTGTGAGACAGACATTGATGGATCAGTTTTTACTAGCTTTCATCTGGATATGGTAGTATGACCTTTAGGCTATGTTTGTATAATTTCCAGGGAAATGGTGGAAATGGATTTATAGATCCGATGGATTCCAGTGCTTTGGGAATCAAGGGGAATTCATCATTCTTCAGTGTTTGGATTGAGTAATAACACAAGAAATAGTCGTTGGTGTACACGTCACACACCAAACCAAAACTTGAACATGTTGTGAGAGAGAGAGAGATTCTAACAGAGATAAAAATCGGAGAGAGGGATTCGAAGAGTGCGAGAGTGTGAGAGAGAGTGGCGGGGACACCACCAACAAGGATCTAGGTTTCAGGTTGTACCAGGTGTACCGGCGGAAGAAGAAGCGACGGAGAAGCCAAGGTGCCACGGGAGAGAAGCCTTAAGGAGTAGCCCCAAGAGAAGAGTCTCTGTCCAAGCTCGCTCGAGCGAGATTGCCTCATAAATGTGGATAAACTTTCGGCTTTTGGTCACTCGAGCGAAAGACCCTCAGAATTCAAGGCCAAAAGTTTTGGCCTAAATTCACTCGAGTGAACTAAAGTCGTTGCTCGAGCAACCCCCTATGAAGATTCCCACTTGAGCGAGAACCAAAGATCGCTCGAGCGAGTCATGTGACGCATTTTGTCCTTTTTATCTATTTTTCTTATTTTCTTTTGTGTCCAATGTAAGTCACCCCTTTAGGGTAACATAGTACTTTTCCATTTTAGGGTTATCCCCATTTGTAATTACTATAAAGCATAATTTTGTAAGTCATTTTTGGGGCTTGTTGAATTTAGTGAAAGTGCATTGCATTTTGAGCTTGAGATGAGCTTTAAAGAGTGAGTCTTCTTCCCCAGGTGGGTTTGGTGTGAGGCCAAGGGTGAGATGCCCATGTTATCATGATCTTCTCTTTACTTCTTGTTCCTATGTAATCTTTCTAATTTCCCCCATTAATCTCTTACATCCAATTTTTCCCATTTTATTGATTGTCTCAATTCCCAAATCCTAGATCTAGAGCAACCTTGATGTCCATCTTTGTAGATCGAATCCAACCCTAGCCCGTTGATCCACAACCGTTGTTGGGCTCGAGCTTGCTCGATTTGCGCCGTTAACCATTTCGATTCAAAACCCCTAGTGAGGAGCTACCGATTCCACCACAAACCACAATCGAACGCCCCAACCTAGAATGAGCTAGAGTTTTATCTTTAGAATCGCCTCTTCCGCATTTCCTAAAGATCTCGCGCATCGGATTGGACCCTATGTGAGCCGAGCATGGTCACTTAAGCAGAATCCTGCGAAACCCTACGGTATCGCTTTAATTTGTGATTAATTTGTTCAATTTCAGCAAATTAGCATATCAGGGGCATTCGCGGTTTTAGGGTCGTTGTCCCGCGTCAAAGAGAAAAAGAGATTGTGTAGAGAGAGAAAGAGAGATTGTGCACCTACCATGACTTCGCGTGATTAGTATCCCCGCATAAATCATAAAATCTTTCGATTTTACGGGGATGTCGAAGTTTCCAAAGGTGAGGAAAACAGTTTCATTTTTCACCTATTTCTTGCATCATAATTTTGATGCCAAACGCGAGAATTTGGCACATTTCCTCTCGTTTCCATCAATTTCTTTTCTTTTCCCCCTATCCAACAGGGCAATAATGAGTATTGAACAGTCTGTGGTGATTTTTTTATTGAACTGAACCTACCATTTTCTCTCTGGAACGGGATATTGCTAGGTCAACCCTCTTTTTCTGATCTGCTGTGCTTCTTATTGAATGTAAAAGCTTGTTGTGTATGACAGAGATTGATGAGTATATCAGTTTCATGACTCTGTGATGATAAACCAGGTTTGAAGGTGTTGTTTGATTGATTTGATACTCATATCATGACTTGATACCGAGTGTGGCATCTGTTGTTGACTGTAGTTTTGCAACAAGTATTGTGTCGTTTTTTGGGCTTAGTTGAAATCCATTTATCCCTCTTTTCTGCAGTATTGGAGTGTGTCGTTAAGCTCCCTCTCTAATGGAGGATTATAAAGGAAGAAGCATTATGCATGGAACCGAGGGAAATCATGGGCTGTAGCTTCCCAAGGTAAAATTTGATGGAAGATATTATTTGGAATGGCCTCGATCAGCAGCAATGTTTTTGGCCTCTAAAAGAAATTTGGATTGGCGAATGGTTACATCCTTGAACCTCCAACGACTAACCCGAAGAATGCAGACTGCGAATGCAATTATCTAACGGTTATGACTTGGTTACTTGCACCATAACCCATTCTTTCATGTATGTGACAACTGCGGGAGAGTTTAGAATGCAGTACGTGATGTTTATTCTTAGAAACAAAATTTGGCAAAAAGGTTTTAATCGATTGATAAAATCAACACCACCCATCAAGAATCACAGTCCATAGGAAAATATTGTGCCAATTAAGGAGCATGTGGGATGAGCTGGATGTGTCTGACAGTTGTTCTACCAAACCTAATGTGCTGGATGTGTAAACAAGAATAATAATGCCCTCGAAAGAAGGAAGATCTTTGACTTGTTGAGGGGAGTGAATCTTAAATATGAGAACTTAAGAGCTAGTATCCTCGGTAGGGAGGAATGCCCATCTTTAGGGACTAATCTCACTCTTACAACATGAAGAAAGTCGAAGACATTTAATGAATGTTTCTTTTGATGCCCCAAAGCGCTCTACGCACCCTTTTCTGACTTCCATCAAGGAATTGGTTGATCAGGATTCAGGAGGACGAATTGGTCGTGGTGGCATGTCCTGTGAAGACACGAGAAGTTGAAGTGTTCCCACTGTAGTAGAATAGGACACTTGATCGAGAGCTGTTGGATCTTGGTTGGTCATTTGAAGTTTCAAAACAATTGTGCATGCATTACTTTGAATGATGAGAGCTCTACTTTTGTTGCTCCACGCCTCCACCTTCTACTGTACCACCACTATTGTCAAATGCGACCGCATATGCGGTCCCGTATGACTATATCGCATATGCCATGATGGCATATGTGATATAGTGCAATATGCGATCGCATAGTGTTGCATATTGTCCCATTGGTGTTTTTTTCGAAAAATGAGAGCCCCTCTACCTATAAATAAAGGGCTCTCTTCCTCTCTTCACCACAACTCATTTAGACTATCTCTCTCTATCTCATGCCCATTCTATTTCCAATCTCTCTCTCTTAAAATGTATTTTTTCAAGTTTTTTTAATTTTCATATGGTTAATGTGTCTTTTTTGTTAGTTCTCTTAAAAAAATGGAAGTTGATTACCTTGTTGGGAGAGTATTTTGTATTATAAATAGCACAATGTATGTTTTTTAAGACCTTATATTATTCCCATATATTTTCCTATTTTTTCAGATTTTTTGCATATTTTTTGGTATTTAAAAAATAAATGAAATGCCATATGCGATGGCATATGTCATTCACATATGCGAAATGCCAACAATGTGTACCACTTATATCGCCCTCAGCTGAAGTTGATACTCACAAAAAAAAGGAATATGAAGAATTGATGCAGTTGAGGTGCGCCTCATACTCCATCAGTACATCATGGTCTTACGTGTCCAATCAAGTATCATTGGATTTATGCCTCTGCATCCTCTTGGTCTCCTTGGATCATCGATCCAAGGGAGTCTGACCACATGTCCAATATGTCATCATTATTTTGCCCCATGTTGTATACGTTTTGCAGATGGGTCTTTAGTCCCTGTTATTGATCAAGGGAGACAATTCATGTTCGCAGTCTACCTTTCGATTCTACTCTTCATGTTCCCAAAATACCTATGAGTCTCCTTCCTGTTAGAAAAATTATCAAGTCATGAATTGTAGCAAGACACTTTTCCCTTTCACTGTGTTTTTCAGAACTTAAAAATAGGAAGGACTTTTGGCTTTGTTCGTGAGAAGAGAGGAATATACTTATTTGAGCCTAATCACATACCAAAGCCTATTGCGGCTGCTGCACCGTCCACTGAGGACGTCTGCTATGGCACAGTCATTTTGGGTATCTACCTCTTCAGCATCTGCACATTCTGTTTCCTGAAAATTTTAGTTCTTTTGATAGTCTGAAATTTCAATGTGAAAATTTTCAGCTGACAAAACATTGTAGAGCATCTTATCCTGTTAGTGATAACAAAAGTGATACTCCTTTTCATACTGTGCATTCGAATGTTTGGGGACCATCCCCTGTAGTTACTTTCTACGGTTTTCATTATTTTGTTTCCTTCGTTGATGATTGTACTCAATTTATGATGATATTTCTATGAAAGATTTTTTCCTATTTTTCACAAGCTGGTTCAAACTCAATATCATGGTACTGTAAAGATGCTTGGATCTGGTAATGGTGGAGAGTACGCCTCCCATCATCTTCAGTCCAACTGTAAAGGTGCAGCAGTTTGCGTCTTTTTTGAATGACTCGAACCACCAAGAAAAAACATGCTTACAAACTATATTCTAGGCAGAACCTTTCTAAGTGAAAATGTAATAGGATGAAAGTCAACAGATTTAAGGAGGGGGTTGTATAAAGATACTATCATAGATAATCTATGCACATATATGGACAAATAATATGAAAAATACCTGTATATGTACTAGAGATATGAGGCGTAGAAGCAACTCCAGAATTTTCTTACAAGGCTCGGACTAGGATTAAAGTCAACAGATTTAAGGAGGGGATTGTATAAAGATACTATCATAGATAATCTATGCACATAAATGGACAAATGATATGAAAAATACCTGTATATCTACTAGAGATATGAGGCGTAGAAGCAACTCCAGAATTTTCTTACAAGGCTCGGCCTCTCCTTCCCAATTCTTCCATGTATCGGCATCTTGAGCCATGGCTTTATTGCAGAGACTAGTAGCTTTTCCAACAAGGGTGTTGATGCAGTAATATATGGCTGGACTTCCAGCAGGAAGATGTCGAACCAAGGCTGCAACTCCGGAAGACATGCCTTCAAATGGGGTAGTCCCCGGATATGCCTGCAGTCGCACACAAATAATATATAAGTTTCAAAGCCTTAACAATCTGGATGAAGTTCTAGCAAAAGTGTTATGTAGCTCTTAGTACCTCTAAAGCTCTTTGCAGATAATAATAAACAAGTTGCTCCTTCAATAAAAGTTTATCATCCTCATTAGTACCATTTGCTGAAGATATAAAAGCCACAAACACTGAATGAGAAGCCCGGGCTACTTTTCCATTTGGATGTTGCATATATCTGATTGGTTTTATATTAAGGGACTAGATTTCACGTCCATCTATTTCTCTAATTACTAAGATAAACCATAAAAACATAACTTGAACCTATATCAAGAATAGTTTCAAACAAAAAAAAATCTCAAAGTGGTTTTAATAAAGGATACAAGAACATGGTTGGAGCTACCACTTTCTTAAATACAGTTTCAGGAATACATTCGATGCAAGTCGGGATAACCCGCATATAAAACAAAATGCGGGCGGTCTGTACCTCATCATCAAACCAAATATATTCCATTTCCCCTAAACAAGAAGAATCCGTCAGCAGAAACCAAATGGAGCAACTCAAATCGAACATCAATCAGTATTTACTGATATTCTTAAAATAACCAATCTGTTTTCTTCTTTTTTTGATTGGTCAAAATAACCAATCTTAGAACCTCCCCTAAAAACATTCTGAATTTAAAACAAGATGGAAAACAAAATGGAAATTAGAATACCTTGTAGATTTGTCAAATCAGCATATGAAGGCATTGACTCCACAAAAGATGCACAAGCAGACCCATTTTCCTGTATACCCAAAATAACACGCCGGATAATATCTGAATATTCTGGCAAACGTACACGTCTGAAATACTCTATGCACGAAAACGCAACTAAGATCCTGGCCGAAACATCTGAGTGGGTTTCACGGGACGATTTCGAATTCAACTTGTTCTTTGTCACTACAGAAGCAAAGATGACAGCCATAAGAAATGCCGCTTCTGCAATTCTCTCCAACTCACCAAGTAAATCATCCCTCCCACGAAGCACCAATGCCACTCGTCGATGCATTACATACATTTCTTCGCAATAGCTCCATATATAATTCTCCACAACTGCCTTCACCCCTTCATTCGCTAAATCATACTGGTTACAAAAAGCACTGGTCACGGCACCTGCTTCCTTGAAAAGAATACTACCCACGTGTTCTTTAAGCTCATTGAGCATAAGTATGGCAGAATCTCCATGTGGGTTTTCAACTGCCCTACTGTACAACGATCCTATCGGGAAAATTTCAATCAATAGCGCCTTCGTAAGGCACAGAAGTACAGCGGCATGAAATGAAAGCAGTCCGCTTCGAGCCAAACCCAAAGAGATGCACTGTATGAGGAGATTATGATCAAAATTATCCCCCAGCTTAAAAAGGGTCCCTGTTTTAGGGATCAACTCACTAGCAACAGCACTAATAGACCCTTCTACAAAATTCTTCAATCTAAAATCAATTTGCACCCTACTACTACTACTACTACTACTACTGGTTGCAACTCTATTGAAAGCCCTTAAAATACCAGAAGCAGCCATGACTATAACAAACCTACTGTACTTCCTATTCCGGGTCTCTCTACAAAGAAACTCAATCTTCTCCAATGATTTGGACTCCATAAAACCAGAGACCAACCATTCTATTAAATGCAAGATCAAAATCCCATGAGCAACACACGTTCCGTCAGTTTCACTCCAAATTCCAAACATAGAGGCTAGAATTCTACCAAAATTAGCATTATCAGAACAAACCAGAGCATACCCAATTCCAGCAAGGACCTCATGAACAAGTTCTCCGAACGAAGTAACCGCAGAACGCTGTTCTTCGACCAATTTACAGAGCAGCTCCAAACAAACCCTTTTCAAATTTTCGGATAATCCGGCCACCATTGAAATGGTGCCCAAAAGGAGAATCGCTTCTAGGATGCAGCCACTGTCTACATTTTGAGTCGATAGAATGCGAGAGAGAGTGGGAATGGCGGATTCGAGGAGAGACAAAGAGGGATTTTTGGATTTTTTGAGCCAAATGTAAAGGAGCCTAAAGAGGAGAGGGTGGGAATTGGGAGGAGAGAGGTTTGGGGAAGAGAGGATGGAAAGGAGGAGCTTTGCTTGTGGGTCTGCCACGTGGAGGGATGATTGGGAGTTGACGAGGGTTTGTAGGGTTTGGAGGTGGTGGGGATTGAAGGTGGTTTCCTGTTGCAAGAGGTCTCTGAGTTGGGACCATGAGTGGATAATGGATCGAGCAGAAGATGGTGGTGGAGATGGAGATGGTGATGGTGATGGAGATGGAGAGAGGGTGTTTCTTAGCCATTGTTCTAGGTAGAAGGTTTGAATTTGATTCGTCGCCATTTTTTAGTTTTGAGTTATCTGTTGCTGAGGGGTTTGGGTTTTCCTTTTCTGCAATGAAGTTTGGTTTTCTGTTTATATTGTTTTGCCCGTGGCACAGTAGGCAAGTGTTCTGCTTCTCTCAAAAACAAAACAAAAAAAAAATACAAAAAAAGAAAACAGTGTTCTGCTTCCTCGTTCTTTTCTCGCCTCTATAGTCTATATACTCCCTTCGTGCTCCTTAGTTTTCTTTAAAATAAGGTGAAAATATCGGTAATGGAGTGAGATCAGCTTTGATGGTGGGAGATCTTGGTCTTCCTTCACAATTTATTTCACCTTATTTAGAGAGAGCTAGAGAAGTCTAAGTAGGAGTTGCAATGGGCCGGCCTAGGATAAACCCAAGCCACGCCCGGTGGAATTGAACTTAGCCTAAGCCCGATCCAAGTCCTTGGTGGTCTTATGATGCTAAGCCCAACCCCAAGCCTAAGCCTAAGCCCAGCCCATTTATTTATAAATAACATGTTGATTTACAAAAATTACCTCCATAATCCATATTCATAAATATAGAAAATAGATAAATTACAGATAAAAGGTTTTGTAAAACTTTATATACATATCATATATTAGAGTTTAATGGCTTATTAGTCCAAGCTCGGCCAGTATAAATTTCAAGCTTAGAGTGCTAGCCCAATGCCGGCCTATAGGCAGCCTAACGAACTAGACCGGGCTACCCAGCCCATTGCCACCCCTAAGTCTAAGGGACCCAAAAGGGTTAAGATTATTTATTTCATGCCTACACATTTACTAAGAGTGCCTACAACATCCAAAACCCATTGAAAGCTATTGAGTGCTTCGAATCGACTGATTGAGATCATTTTTTCCCCAATATTTCACATAATGGATCATGAGATCATTTTTTTCCCAATATTCCACATAGTGGATCATGAGACTATATGCATACCATTAGGTGCTCATATTTGTTATTCCATGCAGCATAGACCCCAAAAACATGGCCCTTGATCTACATGGCACACTTTACGCTCAAACATGATTTTAGGACCTTTTTTTGAAATATGTGCCACATGGAATAAAAAATTGACCATCTGATGACAAGATCACGCTCTCAAGATCCATTGTGTAGAAGATCTCAATCATCTGATTCCAAGCAGTCTACAGGTTTGAGTTTCAGATGCTAGCACTTCCATTAAAACTTGATCATATAAAATCCGACCTTATGAGAATTTAAGTCTGTAATGGGTGTCCACCCATCGTGTGGGTTAAGGCAGTCCACACTTGTGGACTGGCATGTCCACCCATGATTGAGAGCTTAAAACCCAATTTGATCTAAGAGATTGATTTCATAAATAATGCCACGTATAAAATCCAAGAACCTCAAGATCAAATACCAGCTCATTTTTAAAAAGGATTAACGAGGCTTCACTAACCTGAATTGGATAAAGCCATAAAACCCTCAATTCCACTCTAGGCAACGGAAGACATTATATGAAGTGATGTCTGATATAAAAGAAATCCTACTGAAGGATTTAAACCATTCGATTTGGGCATTTTATTATCCCGTTGTTTATATCAACTTCTCGAGACAAATATATATATCTATATTTTATGGAGGAAAAAAGACATGAGCCAGTATTAACACCAACTCGATACCGACATTTTCCTTCCTTTTTTCCTATTAAAAAGACACAATACCAACACCACACAGGTACCAATTGAGAGAAATATCAATAGCAGCAATATCAGTACCAATTTTGGTTAAACCGATACTTATTACCCGTACTTACCTTAGTTTGTCGAGTTGGACTCGAACACAGCCCCTGGTATCTCCCGAAGATCGACTGATTTGGCCCATCCATTGCCTCTGGTAGTCTGGTGCGCAATATCAGTACCTAAAAGTGGTAGATCCCTAGTCTCGCTCCGTTTTAAATTTGGAGTAATGCCTCTCCTATAGTAATCACTACTAGATTAGATTCCATCGTTGAAACTTGAAAGCCCTTTTTCCAGTGATACAGTCGTCCAGCAACAAAGAGGTGTGTATTCCATTCTAAAATGGAGCACTACTCTAAGAAACGCTCCAGAAAAATGTTGTTTACTGAGGAAGGCAGTCATGTCCAAAAAACAGTACTAAAACAAGAACAGTTAGGTCATCCCAGGCGAGCAGATTTTGGAATATACTTACGAATTTCAAATTTAAACTGATAACGAATAGAGTCATACAGAGTAGTTGAACAATAGAGAGAAAAACAGTCACAATAAATAAATGCCAACATCATATACTGTATTAGTATCCGGGAAAAAAAAATTAACATAGTAACAACTAGCCAACGAATCAAAGCTCTTCTCAAAAAATACAGATTCGTCATGGAATTTTATCCATGAATCTAAATCATGCAAAACCTTCTAAAAGGCACTATGATGTGACTTCTATATAGGGTGTTCTCTTCACTATGATGTAATAGGAGAACTACTTATATCACTTATCAACGCCTGCTGTCTGATCTGAAGCTGCTGCCTCCTCGCCCACCACGCCCACCACTTCTTCTATCGGAAAACCCACCTCTGCCACCACCACCGCTTCCACCGGAAAACCTACCACCACCCCCTCTTCCACCAGAAAACCTACTGCCACCACCACCAAACCTTCCACCCCAACGACTGTTGCCGCCTCTAGATTGATCTCTATCATTCTCTTGCAAGAGTGGCAAATCTTTTAAAACCTCAACGCTAACCATATCTGCATTTTCTTGGCCTGAAGAAAGGTACTCAACAAAATCTAAATCAACAACTGAATAGGTACACCAGAATGCGGGAAAAAAATTTTCATATAACTACTAATATACAATTACAGCAAGGGAAAATTAGTGTAATAGTTTCAGTTTTCGGTTTTCCAGTTTCAGTCCCGAAGTTTCGCTACATCACAGAGACGATAACTGACGAAGACCTTTGATAACAAAAATGTTTCCCAAATGACATGCATTACCCCAAATTTAACCTAGGTTTAAATCTTCAGAAACAAGTTTTCCAGTTACAGGAGCAATTCTATGGTAGTGACATTGGTAAAGCATTTTTGATGATTTCAGGAACATGTTTTCTAGCCATAGAGCAATTCTAAAGTAGTGACCACGACAAAGCATTTTCAGCTGCATTGATGTACCCATCTGTTTGGTGCACAGTTGCACATAAATGAGGCAAAACAATATCCAACATGGAAAACCTACTTTAATTACATGCTCCTGTTTTTCTTAAGAAAGACTCAACTTTTAGTTTTTTTTTTTTTTTAAATCTGTTCTAACATAAAAACTAACTTCAATTACATGCTCCTGTTTTTCTTAAGAGAGACCAACTTTTCTAGTTTAGTTCTTTTTTGAAATATTCCTATCAGCTGTGAATACCTTCCAAAAGTCACTTTAATTATATGCTCCAGTTTTTCTTTAGAAGAGACTCACTTTAATTATAAGCTCCTGTTTTTCTTTAGACAGACAATCTTCTAATTAAGGTTTTTTTTTTAAAATATTCCTATCAGTTGTGAATAATTTCTGAAACTTACTTTAATCATATGCTCTTCTATTTTTTTATAAAAAGACAATCTTCTAGTTTAGGTTTTTTTTAAATATTCCTATTAGCTGTGAATAACTTCCATTTTTAATTCAATCCATACCAGGCATAGGCTAATTCCTCTTGGATTTCAGAGGAAGTCTACCCCCAATAATCAGGATCCTTCAGAATTTATAGCTACAACGATTGCATATATTTATCTAAGTGTATGCTTTACAAGTACCTTCTGTTTAGGATTAATAAGGGGGAGCATTTGCACCCATGGGTCAAAATTTCGGGTATCGGATACTTATCGTCCAAGCTCAAAACCGATACGTATCGGAATAGAAAAATACCGGACGATACATTCAATGTATCGTCCGGGCATCTACATACAAAATGGCGATACGGTACATTGAATGGTCAATGTACCATATCGTCCAAGTCTGATACCGATACGTATCGGTATCGGACGATATTTTGATCTATGTTTGCACCTAAAAATTGTTTTGTTGCACCTTATTTAAAAGAAAATAGTGTTAGTGTTGCGGCTAGATGCGTGTGGACGTGGGAAGCTGACTTGCAAGTGGTGGTATTGCATGGTTTGTATGCCACTGATAATTGACAATAGTATGACAAACCAAGTACTTTGAGGTATTCCTGCTATTTGGCTACGGTTGGTGTTTAAACCATATATATGGGAGGAGAGATGTAGAGTTACTCCCATACACATGAGGCCCCGGTGCACTAAAGGGTGCACAGTGGTCTCCTAAGCTTGTAATGGATAACGTTGCTTTGGCAATGCCGTGTGTCACCCAAGGGAGATTGTTATGTCACGAAACTATGTAAAACAGTGCATATATAGGCGGGGGTAATGTCAAGGTCAGCAGTGTGGCTAGACTTGGGGACAGATGCGACACGGCTAGGTTAGCTGTGGGGGAGGCACTTGTGGGTTACGTGGGACATTGTAGTGCATATTGGCACGAGGGTCGGATGCTTGAGATGTGCGTTGGTTGCGAGGGCCACACACAATGGTGGGCTTGGTTCGATATGACAACGAGACATGTTGGTTAAGGGGCGATATGAGGAGTACATGCCATTGTTGCATGCGATAGGCTAGTGCATGAGGCACAAAGTGAAGCTTGAACAGGCCAAGTGAGTCATGGAGGTGCGAGCATCAGTGTCACAGGAGGCACGATACGTTAGAATGGCAAGCCATAGCAAAAAAGGTAATTATGAGGGGAGAGTTCCTGTCATCTAGGCGGGTGGTAACAGAGCTGATGGTTGTAGTGACTAGTAACACATCGAGGTTTCGCAAGAGAATGGTAGACGTGTCGCTCTGTGCCCCCATGACAAATAGCACAATTTTTAGATGCAAATAGCTCCCTTAATGGGGCCTTACCGGCATAAGATAGAAAAACCCTACCCTATCCCTTTTGGAAGCATAAATCACTCAAGCTGTTGTCAATAGGGCTCTCAATGGGTCGGACTGGATATTGTCCCAGACCCGACCAGGAAAAACGGTATATTTTATGAAGCCAACCCGGCCCGGTACCCGGGTCGGGCTAAGCATGTGGTAACCAGGAGTGATCTGGACCGGGCTTGGATTGAATGTTCCAACACTCGGCATATATATATATATATATATATATATATATATATATATATATATATATATATATATATATATATATATATTAAGTTAAGAGCATTTTAATTAAATGCCCTGAGATTTCAACGGTTTAAAATCAACGACATTCAAGTTAAAATGCACTTGCAATCCCAATCGGTACTAGCTTCATAAATAGAAACCCTAAAATTGGGTTTTCATTTTATCGCAATCTCTACCATCTCACGTTCCAACTCTAACCAAGCAAGTCTCTCGCTCCCTCAAACTCTCGTTGAAAATTGATTTGAAAATTTTTTTACCAATTTTTACTGAAAAAAGGAAAAAAAATCGCCCAAAAAAGCCCAAGCCCGGCCCGGGCAGCTATGGGCCGAGCTTTGGCTGAGTGCATCGCAGCCCCGGGTTAGGGCCGGGCTAAAAAAATTGGGAACCCGGTCCGGGCCGGATTGAACCCCAGCCCAGCCCTAACCCTGCCCATTGAGAGCCCTAGTTGTCAAGGCCCCCTGACAAATGCAAATGCCAATTTTTGACAGAATGCCTGCCCATCTTCTGATGTTCGCAGAGGAAGTTCAGTCTTCTTTTAATCATAGGGTACACCTCTGTTTACACCTACTATATTACTAAGGGTGCCTACATCAAAAAACCATTGATGGAGATCGTTTTTCATCCCAATCCTCCACACAATTGATCTTCAGACCATAAGCGTACCATCAAACGATCCGTTTTATATTACCTGTGGCACCAATCCCAAAAATGGCCCTAAACTCATGTATTATATGTCACGTAATTATAGTGCTTCCTTTTTGAGATTTGTGCCATCTGGATTAAAAAACTGATCATTTGATGGTACGCTCATGGTCTCAAGATCTATTGTGTGAAAGATTTAGGGTGAAAACATCTCCATCTGACTCCATGCTGACAACGGTTTTCTGATGTAGGCGCCCTCAGTAATTCAGTAGGCATGAACAGAGGTATCCTCCTTAGACATATTATGATGATAATGTAAAGTCGTCAAACAAGAACTTATAATATAATTCAACAGTTTTTTTTTAATAACTTAGCTGGGATTGAGTCTGAGAACTAGAGGTCGCAATATCATCAACCTTCCATTGGGCTAAGTTGAATGGACCTTATTTTTTCACAAAGCCGATGCCAAATATATGGGACAAGGCAATTATGACATTGGACCTTATTTTTCTTATCCGAAAATTCCTTTCCACACAATAAGCAATATTCCCAAGGAACAAGTCTGAAGGCATTATTTAACACCCTCCAGTTCCTCAGCCAACTAATAGCCAAGTAAATGCATGAAGACTATTGTCAAAAACAATCATAGTAAAATGATATATACATAGTTAAATCATATTAAAACGAAGGCATGGTATTAACAAACCCACAAGAAAAATACCTGCAATGAACAAGTCCACATCTTCAGTTGTCACGTCAAACACTGCACCTTTACCATCAGCTGTAAGACAGAGACCCTTTAGCCCCTCAACCTTCTCCTCAGGTAAGAATCTCCTCAAGACACTATAAGCAAACCTAAGGGTACATTAAAAAAAAAAACCAGCATCAAGTAGGAAACCAAAAAATGCAGTGAGAACAAAGGCAACATACATAAAATAGATATCTGAATTACTCATTTTAGATGCCCAGTTTCATGAGATAACTGACAAAGAAAAGACGTATCTAAATTTAAGAATAGGTATTAAAGGAGATTCAAGGGAATCTAGGGTTCCAGTTCTCACGACGGCGTGTATATGGCTTTTCCAGTTTGAAGAAGTAGAGTCACATAATTCTCCATGGAAGTGAGCAGTGATCTCCTCTTTATTTCAGTGTAACCCTGCGTGACAATGCCGAACATAAGTAACTAAAATATACAAAAACATAAGACTGTTCAAATTAATAACATTAAATATCAATAAATATACAAAAACATAATATTTACAGCTGTCTTTGCAAGTGCTTTCGCGAGTAAATCCACCGCCGATAGACCAGAAGAACATAGCAGTTGCTCTGCTGCTGATCTAAATACTGGCACCACACTGCATTTTTTCCACCAAAATAACATACGTGAATGGTTGTTGCATGTCATAATAATGTCATATGTTTAAAACCAGATATATGTGAATTTGGAAGAGATCCAATTCACATTGGGTGGTGTTGGGATGGGGAGAGAGCCTGTCCAATCACACAGGTGATAGGAAATGCTATTCGGGATATATATATATATATATATATATATATATATATATATATATATATATATATATATATCCCGATAAAAGTACTTGTAACAAGGTTCCTGCAATGGATGGATTGGAAGTAACCAAACTCAAAATTTAACACTCAATTCCAAAAAATAACTAAGAATTACCTATCAGAAACTTCAGATATTGTTACAGCTGCTTCAGAACCAGCTGATTTAGCAATATCAGCAGCCTGAGGAGCTGCAACATGCTCAAATTTTACACCCGTTTCCCTTTCTATTTTAGCAATGCTAAATGATTTTTTTGGCTCAAACAGCAGTACAGCAACTCCAGTATTGCCTGAAAATCATAGGTTCATTGAATTATCAAACTATGACGGTCAATAATATCAACAAAATTGTGCAGAACTTTTTTAACATACCAGCTCTCCCTGTACGTCCTGAGCGGTGGATGTAAGCTTCCACATCTCGAGGGGGCTCACACTGAAAGATGAAGGCATTCAATACAACAAGAAAATAAGCAAAATCACATAAAGTACAAAAATATAAAACACACCTGGATAATTAACTGAACATCCTTAATGTCCAGGCCGCGTGCAGCCACATTTGTGGCCACCAAAACCAAGAACTTGCCTGATCTAAATCCAGCAAGGGTGACCTGTAAGACATCATCAACACGCCCATTTATATAAAATAAAATATAAAAAAAAGGGAAAAGAATAAACAAGACAACCCCTTCCAACATATATTGTGCTTAAAGCAAAGGAGATTGTTGCAGCTGGCAACCTATGACACCCAAATATTTATGCATGCTTACCATATCAATATAAAATATATATATATATATATATATATATATATATATATATATATATATAATAAATATGCTGGTAATAATGTCCAAAATCCTAATAACATCATCACATGCCCCATAAAGAGTGAATGGCTTGGCATAGGATTCATACTCTAAGCACTAGATAACATAGATCTACAAAGATGTAATATTATATATTTTAGGGAAAATTACTAGAAATATGCTATATTTCGAACAAAAGACCAAAATCACACCATTTTTTTCAAAATTCTAAAAACAAATTTAATGTTTGATGGCCCAACATTAAAACATGACTGTCCAAGCATTAAGTAGAGTAGAACTTTTACTCGTCATCAAAATATCCTTGCCCACCATCCAGAGGACAATAAATTAATGCTGGACTGTCTCGCGATATGTAGAACATCAGCATTAAATGTCGATAAATAACTCCACACTGAACCGTCCAGCAATATGTTGGACTGCCAGCATTAAGTTACATTCTTCAAAACTTTCTAAAAAATGATACATTTTGTCTTTTAGATAAAATTAGCATGTTCTATAATATGTATAGCCATATCCATGTCCATGAGCAAGATTAATAAAAAAGTAAACTGTATGTTCCATTTCCTATCCATGTCCAGTATTTGTGTCCATATCTGGACGCAATAGGTGCCAACACATTTTACAGGGATGGACCACTTTCATTCTGAATCCAGGAAACTTACTTCACGTTGGGACTGCTGTATGTCACCATGCAAAGCCCGTGCTCCAGGAAGCCGCTCAGCAAGTTCAGAAACAGAACTCTTTGTCTCAGTAAAGATAATGGTACGACCTCCACTGAAATAGAACCATCTCAGAGCTAAGAATATTTGACAAATGAAGATTAAAAAAAAATCATCAGAAGATCAGAACTAAGGAGTTAAAAACATCTAAACCTGCTGTAACAGCGAATAATGTCCGGAATTAGCTGGGCTCTAGCTGAATGAGAGCAGGGAAGTACAATATGTCTAACATTAGCGCTAGCCTTCAACTTCTCATTTCCAACAAGATCCGCAGTTTTTTTATCAGGTTTCAGAAACCTAGAAGCAATCTACAAAGGATAAAAGAGAATCAAACAAATGAATAATAGAAAGATAACAAGCGAGTGAAACACACAGCATTTGCAGAAGATCAAACATCAAAACAAATTATAACTCAAATTTTAAAAGCATGGCTCAAAAACGTACATTCTTCACCCAGGTAGGTAAGGTAGCACTGAAGAGAAGCGTCTGTACTTTGCTTACATCTTCAACCTTCCCTGCAAGCCAATTATTAAATTTTAACCCTCCAAACTCCAAACTAAGCATGCAAGCATCAAAATCATTGATCATTAAAATTGGTATCATCTATTCTTTGCCGTTGTTTAATATTATGTTTCCCAGATAATCCTGTTTTGAAGAAATATTTGCATCCAACAAAACAGGTTACAACTTACAAGTTTTAGAGCTCAACAGTTTTTCCAGATGCCTGAGATTCTTTTAAGTATCACAAAAGTGGAATTATGTAGATCTTTTAGATATATAGAATGTTCCCCCTTTCATATTGATTGCATTCCATTATAACTGTTTAAACTGTTCTACTAAAACATGAAGTTTAAGCCAAACTGAAACTGTATCACATGAATAAAGAAAAGCTGTACCTAGAATATGTTCAACATCTTCAACAAAACCCATATTCAGCATTTCATCAGCCTCATCAAGGATGCGGAATTTTAATGACCCCAAGTTGATGTTCTCCTTCTCTATGTGATCCTACATCATACAAGTATGAAAATTAACAAGCAGGTGGATCAGTTCTATGAAAGAACTCTGTTGGATTCCACAGTAGCTAGTTTAACTAGAAACACCAAGCAACCATGGAAATACAAAGGAAACAAAACTTACCTTTATCCGACCAGGGGTACCAACAACTATATCAACCCCTCTTTTTAGTGCGAGCTCTTGAGGGCGATAAGGAGCACCACCATATAAACAACATGCAGAGAGACCCAAAGCTCCACCATAAACCTCAAAGTCTGCATGCACCTGAAAATTGATAGAGAACTCAAGGACTGCATGTAAAAGAGTAAATTCACTAATCCCAGACTTTATAGTCCTCCAAATAAAAACTAGCCATTATACCTGATTTGCCAACTCTCTAGTAGGTACAAGTACCAAGACACTCGGTGGCCTTCCATACCCTGTCTTCCTTGACGCCTTAGTATGCCCATTTGTTAAAGATTCCACAATGGGTAAGACAAAGGCCAATGTTTTACCCTATTAAAAGAGCATAGCATATATCATAAAATTAACATGGATAGTTTATGCCACAAGTGTAAAAAAATAAACATGCATGAATAGTTAACCTCAAGAAAATAAGAGAAAAGTTATATCACTAGCATGGTACGCAAGTTAGCCAGAGCGCTGACATTACAACACATCCCATTTCAGGAAAATTATTTGGGAAAAAAGAGAACCAGAAAAAACATTTTTTATTTTATGATTAATTTTCTAAGAAACCATCTAAGGATTCCAAAGCCCCAAGAGCATACACAATTTACACAGATGTATTGCATTAGAAATCACACCAATAACTGTGCGAAGAAAAATATCTTCCCAAAACATAGTTATGCAAGTTTAACGATGAAGTCTGAAATTCATGGCCTATTGAATGTAAGAACTGGAAAAAGTAACTTAATTCAATTCCCACTGTTTGCATTTGACAGTGAATCCGATTTACTAATCACATAATGAGATTAAAATAGCAATAACCTTAGTCTATACTGCAGCGATGAATCTATCTCTTGGGCAACACAACAGAACACCATAAACAAGAAGATATGGGGGAAAAAGTACATAAGATAAAACCACTCTTTACAAATTTGACAATTGTCAGTGGAAAAAAAAAAGTGTGTATTATATCTACCAGGAAAGAAAATGGAGAATTAAAGTGTGTGTGCTTTGAAAAAGCTGTCTTTTGCTGTTTTACGTGGTAACCGTTTATGCTTAGATATGAAACTTTAAGGAACTTGCATTTCAAAACGCTCGGAATTTGAGAGAGTGAGGCTGCATTTGGCAACACTCCCCACTCGCTCTCAAATGTGTGCTTGCCTGGAGTGCGATTGGTAAGCACACAGGGAGCGGATGGAGAGATGACGGGGACCGGATGGACGCTACAGCTGGATCCGTATCAGTAGCTTTGCCAAAGCAGATAAAACACGCTCAGACGGGGAGCGAACAGAGCGCTCGCGCGAGCACATCTATCACGTTGCCAAACAGAACCAACCGGTTGGCGCAGTGTCCTGGACCACACCTCAAGAAGGTGAGGTTCTGAACTTGAATCTCACCTCTTGTTGGCTACTAGCAGGGATTTATCCCTACTGACCGGTAGGTATGATGTGCCAGTGTTGCACGCACCCTCTGACTTAGTCGAGTGCTCTTAAGAGGCCGGATACCCATTATTGAAATTAAAAAATAAAAAATAAAAAATGTTGCCAAGCGCAGCCTAAGTAAACCAAAGACTCATCCAAAGAGTGGAACTAAAAGAAACATCCCAACAAAATACATTCTACAGAATGGTTAAATACCACATTAAGAATTTTATATAGCATATTTACGAAATAACAGACAAATTATTAACTCACACTTACTATCTGAATCTCGATTATCCAAATTACATTTTTTTAACATAATTTACGAGAATATAATTGACAAACATTTCAACTGAAGATGCACGATAAAGTAATTAAATGCTCCTAAAGTGAGTCATCAAAATATTTGGAAATTCGTACTTCGTAACAGACAAATTCTTAATATTATTTAAGATTTTTTGTGATTTTGCATTCATACTAGGGCTAAAAACGGGCTATCAATCATAAACACTGGCAAACCTCAAAAATCAATAAAGTACACATTCAAGATGGATTACTAATTAACTCAAAAATACTAATCTGCAGGTAGATGATAAAAATTTATTGATCTGAATAAGAACGTCGAGGAGCAGAAAATCATAGTACCTGACCGGTACGAGCCCGACCGACCAAATCGGAACCTTTGAGAATGATATCGAAGGTCATGGCCTGGATAGGAAACAACGATTCGATCCCCTTAGATTTCAACTTTTCCTTCAAATCCTTCGAGATCTTGAAATTCGATAAAGCGTTAGGGTTAGGAGTTACATCTTCTCCGTCTTCTGCTATCACCTCTCCCTCCTCATCTCCACTGCTGTTTTCCTTCCCTATCAGCCTCGGCTTCTTCGAAGATCCGTTGGTCACCGTCCGATTGATCAATTCTCCAAGCTCCGAGCTTGTCTCGCTTCTCGCTTCATCCTCTTCATCAGACTTTCTCTTTTTTTTCTTAATCTTCTTCTTCTCCGCGTCGACAGAATCAACGTTTTCCAATTCCTTCGATTCGATTTTTGTGGTCTTCTTGGTTTTCTTCTTCTTGTTCGAGTCGGTTTCTAGGGTTTCTGAAATCAGCTTCATCACCTCTTTCTTCTTTGCGTCTTTGGGGTCTTCGGAGATAAAAGGATCAGAAATAACGAGAGAAGGCATGACGGGTAAGAGGAGCTCCGCTTCTCCTGCGAATAGGGTTATACCAGCCGCAGTAGCAGCAGGACAAAGAGAAAGAGCTGAGGTTTAGGCGTTTTGGTCTTATAGGTGGACCGTTAACACGCGTTGGAAATTAAAAGTTAGAACAAACTGGGAAACCCTAGGCCCGCCCCTGCTCCTTGCATATATTGCATATGTAATATTATATACAATGTATAAATTTTATGCTACTTACCAATCAGGTTTCGTGGTGTAGTTGGTTATCACGTCAGTCTAACACACTGAAGGTCTCCGGTTCGAGTCCGGGCGAAGCCATGCTCCTTTTTTCATTTAAGCCAGGGCTTTATTTCAAGGTAGCGCTTTGTTTTTTATATCTTTTTTATTTTTCGAAGTAGCGCTTTCATGTGTTACTATTGAAATCAAAATTTGAGTAATCTATTGTCGACTACTTTGTGGAAGATTAGATAAAAAATAATCCACATCTAAAGATTTAAAGTAGTCAAAGGTTCTATAAATGCATTTAAATCAATATTTGAGTTGTCACATGGTCATAATTTTTGATACTTGGTTCCTAGGTCAAATTTTGGGATTTGTCATCTGGAATCAAAATTCGAGCTGTCTAATGGGATGCGCATAATCTCAAGAATTGCGGTGAAGATTGAGCCAAAAAATTATCTCTTTTCAGTTTCATTCAAAAGTAGGTGAAGGCTATATAAATGCATATGGTTTTCGAGTCACTTTTTGAAATGTGTCATATGGAATCAACATTTGAGTTACAAGATGGTCATCACTTTTGACACTTGGCTCTTAGCTCACTTTTTGGGATGTGTCATGAGACATCGGAATCTGAATTTGACCGTCTAATAATACACCCATGATTTCAAGATTCAATGTGTGGCAGATTAGGACAAAAATTAATCTTCATCATTTGATTCAAAGCAGTCAACAAATTTTGTACGATAGATCTATCAACGATTGGGCCAAAATGTTGGCTTCCCAACAGGAAATTGGCATGTTCCCGACCCAACCCGGTGGTGCACGAGACATGACCCAATTTAAAACTTTCTATTTCCTTATTATATATGTGAAATATTTAATCAATTTGACCTTACTCGACCCATCTTGAAGGTTTGGTCGGATGCCTCGTGCTGCTCTGACCAGATGGGTAAAGTTTATGCACCCAAGATGTTAAAAAATCTAGTTGGGAAGGCCGGGTAAAGTTTTCTCTTCCCTTCTAAGTACCGGAGAGGCCCTCCTCTTCATCTTCCACCACCCGGGATCTATCGTCGACTCACCAGAGACTGTACAAAAGGTATATAATCTATATTTTTGTATGTTTTTTTTCTTATTTTTTAATATTTTTGGGTATTTTTTACTATATCTACTCATAAATATGGTAGACCTATATTTTTTAGCTTCAAATTTGTGGGCTTTGCAAATTTACGATTTTGTGCTAAAACCCCCAAATTTAAAAGACTAAATGTCTCAAATTTGAACTAAAAACAAATTTATTTTAGGGTTTTTATTTTCTAACCTAAATCTACAAACTTATGTTCATTATATATTTTTTTGGGGTACTTTATTATTAACCTAGATTAATTATTTTTTGGAAAATTTGCATTTTCAGCCCTATACGTTTGCGTATTTGCAGAAACGGACCTATAGTTTCAATCCTTGCATAAATGGCCAGCTCCAAGCCTAGCCGGCTCCACGTCAGATATATATATATATATATATATATATATATATATATATATATATATATATATATATATATATATATATGCTTCTCTATGCAAGGATTGAAACTACAGTTTCTTTATCATTTTTTAACACTTTCTTTCTCTTTTGGATAGCGATTTCGAAATTTCACTACAGTTCGTATAACATAGAGAATACAACAGGCTAGGTAAGATATCAAGTACATTATCTTTTTAAGTTATTGATTTCCCAATTTTTCGAAATATTATAGGTAGTCCAAGATATGTAAGATATCGATCGATATCTTATGCTATCGGCCGATATCTTCTGCTATCGGCCGATATCTTAAGATATCAATCGATATCTTATTCTATCGGCCAATAGCATAAGATATCGGCCGATATCCTAAGATATCGATCGATATATTAAGATATCGGCCGATATCTTAGGATAGAGTTTATTTTTAAGGTTATGGTTTATGGTTTAATTTAAAAGTCCATCGGCCAGATATCTTAGGATATCGGCCCGATAACTTAGGATATCGTCCCGATAACTTAGGATATCGGCCTGATATCTTAGGATATCGAGTGATATCCTATGATTGACTTTTAACCCTAAAGTTTTCATTCCTTTTATTCTTTAATATTTTTAATATTGTAGCGTTAAGTCAAGTATAACTCTCTATAAACAACCAATTTTCATTTTGTAAATATTGTAGGTTGAAATGGATGTTCCCCTTCTTTGTCATTTTGATTTCGTCTGCGTGGAAGATAATACTAACAACGGAGGACATCGGAGAATTGTCACTGTCACGGAGAATATATCATTTGATGAGTTTATAGAGAAAATGTACAAAGTCAGTCGGACACGACCGGAAGAACATTCTACTACACTAACTGTTTCATTACGCATAGGGAATGAACTTGTATTTACCGAATTGTCTAACTCTAATGATCTTACAAACTTATTCAGAGCATATCGTATCGGTGATAGTGTGATAAATATTTATATCGAAAAATCATTAGTCACTACCATAGCAAAAATTTTACCATATTTAGAAACATTTCAACCGTTCTAGGAAATAAACGAAGATGATCATGGTGTGGGAACAGAACATTTGACTGAAAATCAAGAAATATGGTATGAAGAGGAGAACATTGTTGCACCGATGATAGTCGACGATGATAGAAATATGAATATAGGATTTCGCCCCTATCGTAAGCTTCTGGATCAACCCTCTTCAGACATTCCAATGAGTGAAGGCGATGAAGATCAAGGATATTGTCATCAAATGAATCCGATGCATGATACATCTCAGTTCAACTTCGATTCGGTAAATCAGTGGGAAACGTTTTTAGTCGGCCTTAGTCCATATCAATGGCCTTCCGAATAAATAGCTTCGGAGCCAATGATAATCTAGCCTTCAATAGAACAACCTCTCATACATCAAGCATTCCCGCATCAGCCAACATCAATCCAAACAACTACACATCAACCAAGCGTACATCAACGGGCTTAATCCCAATCACGTAATAACCATCCAGTCGACGACGATGATAGTGATCCTGAAAATAATGAAGCACTGTCGTCTCTCACTTCGCGTGTTGATACTAATAGGGGAATTGATCAACCTCTGGTGGACAAAGGCTAT
This sequence comes from Chloranthus sessilifolius, assembly GCA_021018995.1. NCBI lineage: Eukaryota > Viridiplantae > Streptophyta > Magnoliopsida > Chloranthales > Chloranthaceae > Chloranthus > Chloranthus sessilifolius. The sequence goes on from CM037589.1 coordinate 35,788,632, forward strand.
CATCTTAATGACTCGGAAGGAGAGTATATGGATTCAGACGATGAGGAACTGTATGAAGGGGGAACAATTACCATTGGTCAAGCATTTAGAAATAAGAAATCTTTTCAAAAAGTTCTTAAAGAATTTGCAATGACAAATAATTTTCAGATTAAACCAATAAAACAGGTCCTCTTGATTCTGGCGGCGTGTTGAAGTAGGATGTGCTTGGCGAATACATGCATCGAAATTAGTAGGCGCAGACACATTTGCTGTGAAAACTTTCCATCCGGAACATACGTGCAGAATGTTAACTTTTGGAAGCGGACATTACCAATGTACGACATTGTGGATAGCTTCATTCGTGAGAGATAGGCTATTAAAGGGCTTTGACGAGACTCCTGCTTCAATAATTTTTTATATTAAAAAAAAATACGGTATAACAGTAGATTACTGGAAAGCATAGAGAGGAAAAGAAATGGCGTTGAATGACATCCGAGGTAGCTGGAATGAGTAATTTAAGATGTTACCGTCATATGTTGCCAAATTACAGCGGGTCGATCCAGCGTCTCAAGCCTGATAATGCATTTCAGAGATTCTTCGTGGCATTCGGACCTTACATTCGAAGCTTTCGTAATACTTTACGAAGAATAATTGCGGTAGATGAAACGCATTTGTGTGGACGATACAAGGGAGTGTTGTTAATAGCTACGGGGATAGACGGGAATAGACATTTATTCCCTATAGCGTTCGGCGTTGTACCGAAAGAAAATAAAGATCATTGGACATGGTTCCTTGATCTATTAGGGAGACGTGTAATCGGTGACTTTGAAAAATAGTTTGTATTGATATCAGACAGACAGAAAGGTTTGATGGAAGCAGTGAAAAAAGTTTTTCCTAACGCCTTTCACAGTTACTGTATGCGACACCTAGCTCTAAATCTGTTTGATAAATATAAGGATACAATCTCTAGACCGCTTTTCTGGGTTGCTGCCTGTGCATTTTCAGAAGCAAAATTTAAAAGAATTATGCAAAAAATAGAAGACGACGCCCCCCCGGAATGTACAAAATGGATTAAAGAAATTGGTGATTATTTCTGAGCGCGCGCTTATTTCCAAGGGAGGCGTTATGATATATTGACAACTAATATAGCTGAAAGCATAAATAGTGTGTTAAAAATGGCCAGGGAGAAACCGATTGTCAGCATGATAGAAACTATTCACACAAAGGTAGCCGAATTTTATCTTCGTCGTCAGGAGGAAGGAAATAAAATGACACATGTGTTAACACCGATGGACGAAAAATACATAACAAGAAATTCAAGATGGGCCCGTCAAAAAAACGTTATACCATATGGTTGTGATATATTTCAAGTTAAACGTGGTGATTACACTCACAGTGTCGATCTAGAATCGCGAACATGTACATGTAGATGTTGGGCTATTCTTGGATTACCATGTTCACATGCGATCGCCGCATTATCGCGCCGAAACAGAGAAAGAAAGATCCCCCAATTTTGTATACACTAGTTTACCAGTAACTTATTTAGGGAAACTTATAAAGAACACTTTGTCCCGACCGTTGACAAGCGCCAATGGACTTTGCAAAGAGATGACCTTCAAATTTTGCCTCCCCACAAAATACGTCAAGCCGGCCGTCCGAAGAAAAGGAGAATAAGATCTAAAGGCGAAGTTCGACCACTACGATGTAAAAATTGTAACAAGTACGGTCATAACCGTCGCTCATGTAAATTTGTTAATATTTGAAATTAACTTATATTACTTCAAAGTTTGAGATTGAGATCAGATTGGACCTAGTGGCGATCGAGCTTCCAAATGATCCCATGATCAAAGAGTATTTTTTTTTCTCTTTTTCTTTCCTTCAACATCAATAGATTGGACCTCAATAAAAGAGCGATCAACATCCTTGCCAATATCATCATCTTTAAATTCTGATTCTTCATTTTCTATTCCACTCTTAAGGGTGAGAATTTATTAATCGAGTTCACCGCTAATTGATTAATATTTTTTTTTGGACTAATAATTTCCTTTTGAAATTGTGATTGAGATATATTGCTATGCTTAATAAATCATTAACTCAAAAATCTCTTGAAGCAATCATATTTGACTCTTATTGAGGGCTTGAAGATTGTGAAGTTTGACCCTTTTTCAAGGAAGGTTTGGCATAGAGCCCTACCAAAGATATCCAGCTTCACAATTCCAATCGATCGATGACTTAAGTCATTGGCCGATATTTTAAGATATTGGCCGATATCTTAAGTCATCGGCCAATATCTTAAGTCATCGACCGATATTTTAAGATATCGGCCAATGACTTAAGTCATCGACCGATTGGAATTGTGAAGCTAGATATCTTTGGTAGGGCTCTATGCCAAACCTTCCTTGAAAAAGGGTCAAACTTCACAATCTCCAAGCCCTCAATAAGAGTCAAATATGATTGCTTCGAGAGAGGAAGACTCCGTTGATTTATCGGGCAAGGTGAAATCTAAACATTAGATAAAGAATTATTTATAAGTAATTGTTAGACAATTACAATAAATTGATAACAACGAAAATTATACAAGTTGATAAAAATTATTTACAATTTTATAAAAAAAAATATTTACAAAAGTCTATAAAATTTTACAAAGATATGAAAGTTTAACTCTTCTTCCTAAACATGCACATTAAATGTTTGATTTCGGCTCTAAATTGTTGCATATGTTTTTCTTCGCAATCAATAGGCCGCCGTTGGGAGAAGTATTCTATATACTTCAAAATGTATACACCGCAATCCCAATCGTTTCTTTGGATCGGGAGAACGACACTGCTGAATGCCGATACCTGCCACTGTTGATCGAAAGCTGACTTCAAACCGACAGTGTAAAGAAGGCACGGAAGGTGATTCAATAGACATCCTTTATGCGCTTCAAACCTTCTTGAGCACTCTCGGTCTGCTAGATCTATTAACTTAATTTCTCGATCAACTAATGAAATTATAGCCAACGCCCAGTGGCTATATTTTTGACTATGCATCGGAAGATAAATCTGCATATAAACGGAACCGAAATTTTAAATAATAAATTTTATTTAAAAGCCGTTAATGTTAAATAAAGTGAAGTTTAGTATTAAAAAACGTACCGTTCCACAGTCGATCGCGTGAATTCCGCGGTTATTATTTGTCAGTAGTGGTTCCAGCGGCTTTGAATTGTGACGAACCTTCCATTCGTCACAATAGGCCTGCCACTTATCGAAGTCGCTGAGCGCAGCTATACCTTCATTATCGATAAATTTTTCAAATTTTTTCTCGTCTGCCATAAACAAGGTTTGAAACAGGATAATATAGTAAGTAAATAAATTAGAAGAAGTGAATTAAGAGTCGTGATTGAAAAGACAAATAAAAGAAACAAACGAAACAATAAATAGTTGAAACCTTACCAGGGCAGACGCGAAAGCGAACCAGCTTTTTCGGTATTGGCCGTAAATATTGAATCATTTATAACTTCAAGGACTCTCGAGTACGCGTCGATGACTTCATTGTCGAGCCACGAGTGTCCTTTGAGAATCTTCAAAAGAGCAACTGTGATGTCAACACCCATGATAGTATTGATGATCACATTGTCCTCGTTCTTCGGCCGGTTCCAAAAACTAAGCATATATTTTTGCTCCATTGAGTTTGGCTCATCCTCCTCCTCCTCCTCCACAACCAATCTTGGTTTTTTTATTATTGCTTTACTGGTCGGAGACTTTCTCTTCTTACGAGCACGCAAGTCATATCCTTCGGCTTCATTTTTTGTAGTTGATAGTTTCACTATAATTGATTTTAGTAATGCCGGCTGTGACTCACGAGAAGGCTGCGTAAGAGGAGCACCATCATCACCCACATCCACCAAGGGTTGTTTAGTTGGTTGAGGAGCAGTGGGTTTTGGGGCAGTAGATCGATGGGTAGGTTGAGGAGTGGTGGGTTTTGGGGCAGTGGATTGATGGCTTGGTTGAGAAGCAGTGGGTTTTGGGGCAGTGGACTGATGGCTTGGTTGAGGAGTAGTGGGTTTTGGGGCAGTGGACTGATGGCTTGTTTGAGGAGCAGTGGGTTGAGGGACAGTGGATTGAGGATGAGTGGCAGAAGGAACGAACGTGTCAAATAGCACAGAGGTTAGAATATTATCCTGCATAATTGTAAAAAAAATACATCTTTCATGAACTTTCATTATTTTACAAAAAAATAAAAAAATTAACACCGCATTATCGATCGATAATTTACATTATCGTCTGACAATGTAACTTATCGTCCGATAATGCGGTTATTGTTCGATAAGTTACATTATCGGACGATAAGTTACATTGTCGGACGATAAGTTACATTGTCGGCCAACAAGCTAATTTTGCATTAATTTGTAAAAAATTAATTTTTTTTTTAATTTGAAAAGGCTTGGTTTAGTACCTTTCTCAAATGAGAGATGACCGCATTAAGATCCTTCCGTATTGCTTCATTTTCTTCTTGTAGGGTCTTCTTATCTCTCCCGAGTTGTTCAATGGTGAGTGCTTGTCCTTTCAGCAGCGTAAATGCACGCCGAAATTCTTTTTTCATCTCTTTTACAGCCATGCGGAGCATATTGCATTCTTTTCTAAGCTCCGCTACTTCTTTGGTTAGGTGCGGTTGCCTAACCGGTTGTTCTCTTATTAGCTGGGGCCTAATATTCGGTTTGCCCTTTGGTTCAATATGTTGACGTACAACGACCTCAAAATTATCGTTTTCGTCGTTGTCATCATCGTCATCCTCATTGTCGTCATCGTCGTCATCTCGACTATTCGGCTCTTCGGCTCTTTCTTCCGGATGTGTCGCATAACTTGGGATATCATCATATTCATATATATTTTCTTGGGAGTAAGTGTAATAGCCCGAAAAAAAATCACGCTAAACTATGACCTTGGGATCCGTGCCCGATTGGTCACAAGTTTGACCAATCAGGAGATCATGAGTTAGCATAGAATGTGATGAACGGACGAGATGTGATAGTTTGAGTGATTATATAGTGTGTGATGTAAATGAGAAGTCACTTACACCTACTGCGGTGTATGTGCTCAACACACAAAGAGGGAGATAGATAAAAGGGTTTAATAACCCTAGATGTGTATTTTGGTTGTTGAAGGAGAGTAAAGAAGAGAGAGAAAGAGAAAAGTAAGAGAGGAGTTATTGCAACTATTGGAGGGGAGATTCAAGAGATAAAAGCCGGATTCAACGCGATTGGATCTGTTAGAGCCAAAGCTGGAAACCCTAGCCTTCCAACTATTTGATTGAAATCAACTTGAGATCTATTCAAGGTAAGATTTTTGTAAATAAAATGCATAGATTATAGGGGTTATGTGACAGCCCGGATTTCGGCACCATGAAACCCGTGCCATCAGCACGATCATCTTGACCGTGCCCCTTAGCTAAGCACGGAACACTGGTATATCAAGCATTTCAATAAAATAATAAACGAAATTGCGGAATTTGAATCTATTTTAATTAACTCTCCAAAAGACAGTTCTACCCTCATGCCTCTGCATGAATGGAGAACCGATCCGAACCATCGATGATAGCAATTATCACGGATGGTTCGCCCCAAAGGAATAATCCCATCAATGTATATATATATATATACATGGTTTAAAACAAAATCAAGGCTTGACATACCAAGCCGTACAAAATCTCTCCAATAATCTCTTAAAGTGGCACAACGGAGTCCTCTAGAAGAAGTCCTCTGGAGGTGGCTCCAACTCTTCGCCGGCCGCAAGGTCCGACTCGCCGGGATCAGCGTCTCCTCAAGGCCAGAATGCTAGTAGTGAACCTGCGACGTATAGTCTATAGGGTGAGCTACATCCTAGCTCAATAGGGAACAAACACAGTTTGAACATATAAATTATAACTCACATGTATTCCATGATATGCCATGCATGATGTATCTATGCAGTTGTTAATGAAACAGATTGAAAGCATTTCGTTTTACTGTTGATTACTTATATTTTCATTTACTCATGAATGATGCTGAGAAGGCCTAAAGTAAAACTTAAACTTTCAACTTAAGTAATCCCCGAGCAATATAGCATCGAGCCCCGACGAGATACCCATCATCGTCATCTATATAGACAGTTTTTAACCGTATTCCCTGGGAATACAAATAGTACCCAAGCCCCTTTCCCCTGGGGATTGGTGGCGGGGTTTCACTTGTCTCAATCAACACTTCGGGTGTGCATTATGTAACGGATAAGCCGCCTTCGACCGCCTACGGTTTCATTACCGCGATTTCACGGGATATCCTGCCGTGTCAGTCGTGGATATCCTGCCACGTCGGTGGGGTACCCTATCAAACCTCAAATAACAAAAATATCGGTGCCTTACATATAGTTATTCACCGTGTAATTGTGCTATCTTATATCAGTTAGGCCCTATCAAACATGATTCAATCCTTGGATACATCCCTGGGATGTATCCATTTACTTGCATCACACCTGATGCTCTTATCTCTTTACTTCTTCATCCCCTGGGGATGGCTCATTATGATTACTCTTATGGGTGTCACACACACACTTTTCACAAATTCTTAAGAAATAAACATTTGAATTGAGTTCTATATCACTACATACATGCTCTTGTAAAATAAAGTACATGTTCAAGGTGTTCCCTACCTCAAGTCTTCATTTGTTCAATGCATCAAGGTCCCACGTGGCTCCTTGTGCCTTTGGTCCTACGTACCACCTATGGTACCACATAACAGGTGAAACATATCACCAAGGATGCAATAAGGAAGGTATAAGATCCCCCAAGAATCTTAAAGTCAAACCCAAAAGTCAACATAATTTATGTCAGTCGATTAATCGAACTCCAAAATCGATTAATCGAAGGTCAATATCGATTAATCGAAGCAATTTCGATTAATCGAAATTCTCCTTTTCGCAAAGTCCATTCTCGATTCGAATCGATGAGTTTTCATTCGATTAATCAATCCAATTTCGATTAATCGAAATTCTTCTTTTCAGTAATTTCCTTTGTTCAACGATTGAGTTTTCATTCGATTAATCGAATCCAATTTCGATTAATCGAAATTCTTCTTTTCGCAAAGTAGACTCCGGTTGACGATTGAAGTTTCACAAGTTGATTAATCGATTCCAAATCGATTAATCGAAAACTAAAATCGATTAATCGAAATCCCATTTCGATTAGTCGATTTTTCCTTAAGTCATTTCCTCCAACCCCTGGGGTCCACTGGAGGTTCTCAGTCGATTAATCGATCCCCAAATCGATCAATCGAAATCCAAAGTCGATTAATCGAAATTAAATTCGATTAATCGAAATCGGGGTCCTCTGACCTTTCAACTTCCTGGCCAATTTCGATTAATCGAAACCCAATTTCGATTAATCGAAATTGTCAGATTCAAATTTTTCGAAATGTTCTTCCCAATCTTTTTCCATACTTTTTCTTCTATTTTTCTAAGCCATTATCCTAAGATTTAAACTATTTTCAACTACCATTTAGCCTCTGTAATCTATGCATTTAATTTACAAAATTTTACCTTGACTCAATCTCAAATTGATTTCAAATCTAGGGTTGGAAGGCTAGGGTTCCAGCTTTAGCTTTTCAGCGGATCCCTTGCGTTGAATCGACCTCTTTAATACTTGGATCCTTCCTTCCTCAGCTAGCCTTTACTTCTTGCATTAATCACTCTTTTCACTCTCTCTCTCTCTTCTTTACTCTCCTTCAACAACAAAACTCTTGATTTTAGGGTTATTAACTCTTTTTATCCTCTTCCTCACTTGTGTGTTGAGCACATACACCGCGGTAGGTGTATGCGACTATACCTTCACAACACACACCACATAGGCATTCTATTTATCACATCTCATCAGTTCATCACACTACATACTAACTGTTGGACTTCCATTTGGTCAAACCTATGACCGATCGGGCACGGATCCCGAGGTCATAGTTTAGCGTGATTTTTCGGGCTATTACAGGTTAAGTTGTGGTTGAATATGGGTTAAAATCATAGGATAATGGCTTAGAAAAATAGAGGAAAAAGTATGGAAAAAGATTGGGAAGAACAGCTCGAAAGGGGCTAAATCTGACAATTTCGATTAATCGAAATTGGGTTTCGATTAATCGAAATTGGCCAGGAAGTTGAAAAGTCAGAAGACCCGATTTTGATTAATCGAATTTGGAGTTCGATTAATCGACTTTGGATTTCGATTAATCAATTTGGGGATCGATTAATCGACTGGGAACCTCCAGTGGACCCCAGGGGTTGGAGGAAATGACTTGAGGAAAACTCGACTAATCGAAATGGGATTTCGATTAATCGATTTTAGTTTTCGATTAATCGATTTGGAATCGATTAATCAACTTGTGAAACTTCATTTGTTGAGCGAGGGTCGACTTTGCGAAAAGAAGAATTTCGATTAATCGAAATTGGATTCGATTAATCGAATGAAAACTCGACTGTTCGAACTGTGAGTCTACTTTGCGAAAAGGAGAATTTCGATTAATCGAAATTGGATTCGATTAATCGAATGAAAGCTCGACTGTTCGAATTGAGAATCGACTTTGCGAAAAGAAGAATTTCGATTAATCGAAATTACTTCGATTAATCGATATTGACCTTCGATTAATCGATTTTGGAAATCGATTAATCGAATCAGATTCGATTAATCGATTTTGGAATTCGATTAATCGACTGAGATAGATTATGTTGACTTTTGGGTTTGACTTTAAGATTCTTGGAGGGGCTTGGGTACTATTTGTATTCCCAGGGAATACGGTTAAAACTGTCTATATAGATGACGATGATGGGTATCTCATCGGGGCTCGATGCTATATTGCTTGGGGATTACTTAAGTTGAAAGTTTAAGTTTTGCTTTAGGCCTTTTCAGCATCATTCATGAGTAAATGAAAATACAAGTAATCAACAGTAAAACGAAATGATTTTTAACTGTTTCATTAACAACTGCATAGATACTTCATGCATGGCATATCATGGAATATATGTGAGTTATAATTTATATGTTCAACCGTGTTTGTTCCCTATTGAGCTAGGATGTAGCTCACCCTATAGACTATCGTCGAGTCCACTACTAGCATTGCCTGGCAGCTTGATCGCGTGAGTCGGACCTCGGCCGGTGAAGAGTTGGAGCCACCTCCGGAGGACTTCTTCTAGAGGACTGGGATTTCGGAGAGAGATTTCGTACGGCTTGGTACGGCAAGCCTTGATTCTCTTTAAACCATGTATATATATATATGGTATTATTCTTTTGGGGCGACCCATCCGTGATGTTTGCTATCATCGATGGTTGGATCAGTTCTCCATTCATGTAGAGGCATGAGGGTAGAACCGTCTTTTGGAGAGTTAATTAATATAGATTCAAATTCGCAATTTCATTTATTATTATTTGTTGCAATGCTTGATATACCGTGTTCCGTAGCTAAGCTAAGGGCACGGTTAAGATGATCGTCTTGATGGCACGGGTTTGAAGTGCCGAAATCCGGTCATCACGATTAATATCAAAGCTATTTTCTTTTAGCAATTCTGACAAGGGTTCTTTCGTCAAAACATAGGGGCTTCTGCTAACGAAACTTTAGTTTCAAATGTAGCCGCAAATGTCATCTAGAGGAAGAGGCCGACCAAGGGGAGGCCAGCAGAGGAGTCTACGTAGTGGAGATGGTTACATCTCTCCTACTAATAGAGTGCCTTTAGGAGGTATTGAGGCCTCAGGGGGCAGTAGTAGTAGACAACGGGATGAAGAATATCGAGATCATCAAGATCAAGATCTAAGAGAACAAGAAAGATTGAGAGAAAGACAAGAGGACAGAGAAGAGCGACAAAGGATGATGCACACTATGGAAACTATGGCATTATGGCACAACAGCCGATCCTTTGCACTCATGCGCATGCAAGAGAAGAAACGGACCACCTACACCACCTGTAGGACCTGCGTTGCCTGTGCCCTCATCATTTACAGAGTTTAGGAGGATGAGACCTCCTTCATTTTCTGGGCAGGCAGACACAATGGCCGCTGAGAACTGGTTGATGGAGATGGAGAAAGTCTTTAGCGTGCTAACTTACACGGAAGATGAGAGTGTAAGATGGGCAGCTTACATGTTGGATGGGGAGGCTGGGCCTTGGTGGAAGTCCGTGATACGGACTCGGGCTCAGGAGACCCCAGAGTTGCCTTGGACTTGGGAGGAATTTGTTGAGGAGTTCAACAAACAATATTTTCTGGAAGTGGTGAGGAACCAGCTTGAGATACAATTTTTGCAGTTAGTACAAGGGAGAATGACAGTGAGAGAATACGGGGTAGAGTTTCTACGACTTGCCCGTTTTGCTTTTGTCTTGATTATGTCCTAGAGGTTTCAGCAAGGTTTGAAGCCTGAAGTTAGGGGAGGCGTAGCTCCATTTCAACTAAGGACCTATGAAGAGGTCATGAGTAAAGCACTGGTAGTTGAAGAGGAGAATACAAATAGATATAGACAGAGGGAGCAGCAGAGAGGAGGAAATGAACAAGGAAGATCGGGGCACTACGAACCGGTGAACAAAAAGCCTAGGTTCATGGCCCAAAATTAGAGACCACAGTTTCAAGGGGGTTTCGGAAGACCGGCGCAATAGCAACAACAACACCAACAGAGGTTTCCATTACTTGCGTCGGGGAGGCCTATTCGCTATGAGAGCCCTGCCATGTCTACTGGCGCCACTGTTACACAGGGTTCTCGTACTGTTTCTTCCGCACCTCGGGAGACTTGCGCAAAGTGTGGCAAGCCTCATAGGACGGTGGACTGTAGATCGGGAACTAGGGGTTGTTTCCGATGTGGCAAGGTGGGCCACTTAATCAAGGATTGCCCTGAGACGGATAAGAGAAAGACGGTTTGATTCTGACACGACCAATTCAAGCAAGGAAACCGATCGTTCAGGGGAGAGCCTATGCTGTCACTGCTCAGGAAGCAGGGAACGTGCATAACGTCATCCAAGGTGAGATTTTTTTTTTATTAAAGAAAATTTTCATTTCATTAAGATTTTAGGTAGAGAAGGAGCATGCATTAGAAATTATATAGATTCTTTTCTCAATACAAAAAGCTGTATGTGAATTAAGAGTGTAAATTGATGTGTAAATTATTGTATGTATGTATGTATACTATAGGTACTCTAAATATATATGAAAAAGGATGCTTCGGTGGATATGACGCTCGAGTGTTGATAGACCCCGGGTCTACCCACTCATTCGTCACTCCACGTTTCGCTAAGAAGATGAAGATTGTTCCAGAGACGTTGGATTTCGTCCTATCTGTGTCTATTCCGACTGGAGAGTTAGTAGACACGGAGTTAGCTTGCAAATCCATCATTGTAGCAGTTCGAGACTTGGAGGTGCATGAATTGGAAGCAAAGTTGATACTGTTAGACATGCAGGGGTTTGATGTGATCCTTGGCATGGACTGGTTGGCGCAGCATTGTGCAACCGTCGATTGCAAGAATAAAGTAGTCATTTTCAGACCCAACACAAGAAGATCATTTCGGTTTCAAGGAGTGAGGTCGTCATCTGTGCCATTGATCTCAGCAGTAAGGGCCGAGAAAATGATTAGAAAGGGTTACAGTGGATACTTAGCTTTCTTAAAGGAGGACAAGGAAGAAAAGAATGCCATTTCTGAGATAGCAGTTGTGCGAGACTTCGCTGACGTGTTTCCAGAGGAATTGCCTGGATTACCTCCAGAAAGAGAAGTAGAATTCACCATTGACTTAGCACCGGGAACAGAGCCTATTTCAAAAGCACCTTATAGAATGGCTCCCGCTGAGTTAAAGGAGTTGAAAGAACAACTACAAGAGCTTATGGATAAGGGGTTTGTTAGACCAAGTGTATCTCCATGGGGAGCACCAGTCTTGTTTGTCAAGAAAAAGGATGGGTCAATGCGGCTATGCATTGACTATCGACAATTGAACAAACTCACTGTGAAGAACCGCTACCCTTTGCCTAGAATTGACGATCTATTCGACCAACTGCAAGGAGCAAAGTATTTTTCCAAGATCGACCTGAGATCTGGGTATCATCAGTTGCGAGTCAAAGCTGAGGACATTCAGAAGACAACTTTTCGGACACGGTATGGACACTATGAATTCCTTGTGATGCCGTTTGGATTGACGAATGCTCCGGCGTCGTTTATGGATCTAATGAACCGAGTGTTTAAACCACACTTGGACTCCTGCGTCGTAGTGTTTGTTGATGATATACTGATATACTCCAAATCCAAGACGGAACACGAAGAACATTTGAGGATTGCTCTACAGACACTACGTGAACACCAATTGTACGCCAAACTCAGCAAGTGCGAGTTTTGGTTGGAAGAAGTTAGCTTTTTGGGACATGTCGTCTCAAAGCACGGTGTCACGGTAGATCCAGCAAAGATAGAAGCAGTAGTTAAATGGGAGCAACCAAAGACAGTGACCGATGTCCGAAGTTTTCTGGGCTTAGCAGGCTATTATCGACGTTTCGTTGAGGGGTTTTCAAAGATATCGGGACCTCTCACAAAGTGACAGATTCAAGGTTTGAGTGGAGTGAGGCATGCGAGAAGAGTTTTCAAGAACTCAAGCGAGACTCACTTCGGCTCGATTAGCGATTCCTTGAGGATGGAGGATCTGGCCGTGTCTGACATGACGTCATACAATGGCCTTGGTTGTGTGCTCAACCAACACAAGAAGGTGATAGCTTACGGATCAAGGCAATTTGAAGAACACGAGAAAAATTCCCGACTCATGACTTGGGAACTGGCGGTCATTTTTGATTTGGAGACATTACTTGTATGGTGAGACCTTCGAAATTTTTACCGATCATAAGAGCCTCCGATACCTCTTTACACAGAAAGAGCTCAATATGAGACAGCGCAGATGGATGGAATTCCTCAAGGATTACGATTGCTCCATACAATACCATCCAGGTAAGGCGAATGTAGTAGCCGATGCTCTGAGTCGGAAAGGTTCAGCTCAGTTAGCTTCTTTAATTTTGGGTATGCACCGATGGAAATTATTGGAAGACCTGGCACTCTATGATGCGAATATTGAGTCAAAGGATCCGGTTGGCTAACATATCAATAAAGCCAGTGATATTTGAACATATCCACGATCTACAGATGAAAGATCCGGCATTGATAAAGATTCATCAAGACGTGAGTGAAGGCATTAGGTCAGACTTCTCGGTTAAAGAAGATGGTTCCTTATTGTTTAAAGGCCGTCTATGCATTCCGGACAATGCCGATGTAAGACGAACGATTCTTGATGAGGCCCATAAGTCAAATTATGCTATCCACCCTGGTAGCACCAAAATGTACCAAGATTTGAAAAAGAACTACTGGTGGAGAGGATCAAACAAGGCGTGGCGATCGTGTCACGCGATGTTTGACTTGTCAGCAGGTGAAGGTTGATCATAGACATCCTGCTGGACTATTGCAACCTTTACCAATACCAGAATGGAAGTGGGAATCGATCTCAATGGATTTCATTGTTAGATTACCCCGTACTGCCAAGAGACACAATGCCATTTGGGTCGTCGTAGACCGATTGACCAAATCAACAGACTTTTTGTACAATACTACTACATATCTGGCGGGAAGATGGCGGACTTATACATGAAGGAGATTGTAAGATTACATGGTATTCCAAGCGACATAGTTTGGATCGTGATCCACTATATACGCCCAAGTTTTGGAAGAAATTTCAAGAAGGAATGGGAACACGACTAGACTTTAGTTCGACTTTCCATCCTCAAAGCGATGGGCGAGCAGTAGTGAACCAAGTAATAGAAGACATGCTCGGGCATGCATGCTTGATATGCAAGGATCGATGAGTATCTACCGATGCTCGAGTTCGCATACAACAACAGTTTCCAAACGAGCATTGGCATGACACCGTATGAAGCTCTGTATGGACGACGATGCAAGTCACCCCTCAATTGGGAGGAAACCGGTGAGAAATTTATATTAGGACATAAACTGCTTGAAGACAACGCCACCGTTGTCCAAATTATCAGAGAAAGGTTGAAGACAGCACAGAGTAGACAGAAAAGTAACGCCGACATGAAGCGGACTAGTGTTGACTATAAAGTGGGCGAGCATGTGTTTGTGAAAGTGTCACCTATGAAAGGTGTAATGAGATTTGGCAAGAGAGGGAAGTTAAGTCCACGTTATGTTGGACCATTTGAAATTTTGGGACGAGTAGGTGAAGTTGCATATCGCATTGGTTTACCACCGCTATTTGATCGAGTACATAATGTTTTCCACATATCGATGCTCAGAAAGTATGTGAACGATCCGTCTCATGTATTAGGAAAGCAACCTATAGAGATGTGTGAGGACATGAGCATGATAGAAGAACCAATGAAAATCTTGGATCGAAAGGAACAAGTACTACGCACTAAAGTGATTCCCTTAGTGCTTGTTCGGTGGAATAATCATCCAAAAGAAGAGGCTACTTGGGAACGAGAGGCCGATGTGAAAGAACAATATCCAGCCTTGTTTCAAACGATGTGAGAATTCAATGTAAACCACGAACGTGTTCGTGGAATTTCCACGATCCTTGTAATTCGATGGAAAATTTTGCTCGATTGTATGATTAAAGGAATATTTCTTTCTTGTATATATATGACCAAGTGTATGTATTTTTATGGAACTATGGATCACTTGATGTCATAAACTACCAAAAAGAAATTCAAGAAATAAAGAGATTGAAATTCTGCATAAATTGGACAAAACCGATTAATCGAATTTCAAATCGATTAATCGATTTGGAATTTCGATTAATCGATTTTGTTCAATTAGTCGACTGGCATGTGCCAGTGACTGGAAATTTAAAGGAGAGTTAGAATATACATAGAAGACAAATTTCAATTGATCGAATTCGAATCTCGATTAATCGATTTGGAATCGACTAATCGATTTTGAAATTTCGATTAATCGAATTATATTTCGATTAATCGATTTACTAAAGGGACTTACAAAAATTTGAAATCAAATGGACGATTTCGATTAATCGAAGTGGATTTCGATTAATCGATTTCGAAATTTTGATTAATCGGAATGGATTCGATTAATCGAATAATTTGAGAAATTCTGGAAAATTTGAAGTTACAGCACGATTTCGATTAATCGAAATTAAATTCGATTAATCGATTTTGGAATTTCGATTAATCGAAATGGATTTCGATTAATCGACTGGCTCGCGCCAGTGAGCTCAAAAATGGAAAATTTTAAACAGATACGATTTCGATTAATCGAAATGGTTTCGATTAATCGAATTTGACTTTCAATTAATCGATTTGGGAAATCGATTAATCGATTTTACGCGGCTTAACTTAGTTTGAAATCTCGATTAATCGATTCTGAATTTCGATTAATCGAGCCGGGGCCTATATAAATAAATTTGGGGATTTCATTCCCCATTCGAAAACATTTCACCTAGAAATTTTGAGCGTTTCATCTTCTTCCTCTTCTCCGACAAGCCGGTGCCCTAGGGTTCCTGTTTCCAACGGTTTTCCGGCTCGCATCGCCATCGAAACCTACGGTAAACCCTAATTTCACACTTTTCTTTCGATTTGAACTAGCTAAACCCTAGTTTTTCTCAAAATGCCGCCCAAAACCCGTCTATCTTCAAAGAAGGCGACTTCTAAGTTGCCGGTTAGGCGTAAGAACGCCGCGCCACCACCACCTACCCCATCGCCGGTGAGGACTCCATCACCGTCGGAATTGGAGACCACCTCCGGTTCGACGAGTGCGTCTACGCGCGAGTCTTCCTGCGAGTCCACCCCCATGCCACCACCACCCACCAATGTTGAACAACCAAATGAATGGTGGACGGCAAAGACCTTTGAGGTCGAATATATCATAGACCCTACCCTTTTCACCAATCCTGATTTACCGGGCGAGACCCAATGGGCTCGAAATTACCTCACCAACGCCGGACTCGGCAACCTTCTCAAACCAATCCGGGGTTCTTACTACCCTAGATTGGTTAGACTCTTTTACCAAGGGCTAACCGATGGCCCTATCGACGATTGTATTATAACCAAGATTGAGGGTCGTCTCTATACGATCACTCGTCGCCACATCCACGAGGTACTCGAGTGTTACCTCGATTTCACCCCGGAAACCACTCTTTTCCCACCCTTTGAGGAGGAACCCCGTTTTGAGGAGGTCATGACCCGCATGACCAACGGGAAGAAGGGGTCGGGATCCTCCATTAAGAGGGTTGACCTTCCACCCTACATGTGGATGCTTGATTCCATAATCAAGTGCAACCTCTACCTGATGCGCCACGACACCGAGCGCGTGGATAAAGTGCAACATGCACTTTATGCGGCCTTCTGTGGCCGGTGGTTCGACGCCACAATGGTCATCCTAGAGGGGATGAAATACATCAAGGGCAACATGAGGCCCAAAGAAAAGATGCCCTATGCTCGCCTTATATCGAGCATGTTGGAGTGCTACTCCGACGAGCCCTCCTACACCATCTCACCTCACGAGGTGAGGGCTACGGATCGCGTGAAGACATTTACAAAGTCTTCATGGACCCGTGCTTCTAACCTTCAAAGCGGACCCTACCGGGTCCGCTCCCGCCTCAGCCAGCAGCAGCAGTAGCACCGCCACCACCCCACCACCTCAAGGACCCACCTGGGTGGGTACACCCCATTCCCGAGCCATCCGTGGAGAGGGTTCCTCCCACACCGCCTCACCGACGCCACGCCACACGCCACTCACGCTGCGACACCCACCTCATCCTACTGTCGGCGCGCCGCTTCATCTGGGCCGACCATCGAGGAGGTGTTGGCTCGCATGGAGGCCAACAATGAGAGGATGAACCGGCGGATGGACTTCCTACTCTTCCACACCCTCCGCCACATCTACCCGACCGACTACCGCCGCTACCTCGCCCAGGAGGAAGAGTGGACGGCCGGACGCACCGCCTTCCATCGAGGACCCGTCTTCCATCCCACCACAGACGCGGCTCCTTCCACATCCACATCCGCTCACTTGGCCAGAGACGCCGCAGCGGCCCACCACCCACCAAAGACTGCCGCCTCCACCATGACAGAGCTGGGCTCAGCAGACCCACCACCACCAGTAGCGGACCCGGCTGGCGAGGGACCATGAGTCTTTTCTTTATTTTTATCTGTATCTGTACATGTATATCTTGTATGCCACTTTATTGGCACTGTGTAAAACTTTTGATATTAATGGAAAAGCTAAATTTTTGTGTTAATTGTTTGCCTTCGTCAAAAATTTGAGTTCCATGCATGTGATTGTGTCTACTTAAATACGTCTGAGTCAACTGGACCACCTCCCCTGAGAGTGTGGGGGGGGGGGGGAAGCGAGAGAGACCCAGTCAGACAAACCTTGGATTATTTTTGAGGACGAAAATTCCCAAGGTGGGGAGGATGTAATAGCCCGAAAAAAAATCACGCTAAACTATGACCTTGGGATCCGTGCCCGATTGGTCACAAGTTTGACCAATCAGGAGATCATGAGTTAGCATAGAATGTGATGAACGGACGAGATGTGATAGTTTGAGTGATTATATAGTGTGTGATGTAAATGAGAAGTCACTTACACCGATTGCGGTGTATGTGCTCAACACACAAAGAGGGAGATAGATAAAAGGGTTTAATAACCCTAGATGTGTATTTTGGTTGTTGAAGGAGAGTAAAGAAGAGAGAGAAAGAGAAAAGTAAGAGAGGAGTTATTGCAACTATTGGAGGGGGGATTCAAGAGATAAAAGCCGGATTCAACGCGATTGGATCTGTTAGAGCCAAAGCTGGAAACCCTAGCCTTCCAACTATTTGATTGAAATCAACTTGAGATCTATTCAAGGTAAGATTTTTGTAAATAAAATGCATAGATTATAGGGGTTAAGTTGTGGTTGAATATGGGTTAAAATCATAGGATAATGGCTTAGAAAAATAGAGGAAAAAGTATGGAAAAAGATTGGGAAGAACAGCTCGAAAGGGGCTAAATCTGACAATTTCGATTAATCGAAATTGGGTTTCGATTAATCGAAATTGGCCAGGAAGTTGAAAAGTCAGAAGACCCGATTTCGATTAATCGAATTTGGAGTTCGATTAATCGACTTTGGATTTCGATTAATCGATTTGGGGATCGATTAATCGACTGGGAACCTCCAGTGGACCCCAGGGGTTGGAGGAAATGACTTGAGGAAAACTCGACTAATCAAAATGGGATTTCGATTAATCGATTTTAGTTTTCGATTAATCGATTAATCAACTTGTGAAACTCGACTGTTCGAACTGAGGGTCGACTTTGCGAAAAGAAGAATTTCGATTAATCGAAATTGGATTCGATTAATCGAATGAAAACTCGACTGTTCGAACTGTGAGTCTACTTTGCGAAAAGGAGAATTTCGATTAATCAAAATTGGATTCGATTAATCGAATGAAAGCTCGACTGTTCGAACTGAGAATCGACTTTGCGAAAAGAAGAATTTCGATTAATCGAAATTACTTCGATTAATCGACATTGGCCTTCGATTAATCGATTTTGGAATTCGATTAATCGACTGAGATAGATTATGTTGACTTTTGGGTTTGACTTTAAGATTCTTGGAGGGTCTTATACCTTCTTTATTGCATCCTTTGTGATGTATTTCACCTGTTATGTGGTACCATAGGTGGTACGTGTGGACTAGTGCACAAGGAGCCACGTGGGACCTTGATGCATTGATCAAATGAAGACTTGAGGTAGGGAACACCTTGAACATGTACTTTATTTTACAAGAGCATGTATGTAGTGATATAGATTTCCATTCAAATATTTAATTGCTTAAGAATTGTGAAAAGTGTGTGTGCGTATGACATCCATAAGAGTAATCATAATGAGCCATCCCCAGGGGATGAAGAAGTAAAGAGATAAGAGCATCAGGTGTGATGCAAGTAAATGGATACATCCCAGGGATGTATCCAAGGATTGAATCATGTTTGATAGGGCCTAACTGATATAAGATAGCACATTTACACGGTGAATAACTATATGTAAGGCACCGATATTTTTGTTATTTGAGGTTTGATAGGGTACCCCACCGACGTGGCGGGATATCCACGACTGACACGGCAGGATATCCGTGACCGATACGGCGGCGAAACCGTAGGCCAGTGCGAAGGCTTATCCGTACATAGTAAGCACACCCCAGGGGTGTTGATTGAGACAAGTAAAATCCCGCCACCAATCCCCAGGGGAAAGGGGCTTGGGTACTATTTGTATTCCCAGGGAATACAGTTAAAACTGTCTATATAGATGACGATGATGGGTATCTCATCGGGGCTCGATGCTATATTGCTCGGGGATTACTTAAGTTGAAAGTTTAAGTTTTGCTTTAGGCCTTTTCAGCATCATTCATGAGTAAATGAAAATACAAGTAATCAACAGTAAAACGAAATGCTTTTTAACTGTTTCATTAACAACTGCATAGATACTTCATGCATGGCATATCATGGAATATATGTGAGTTATAATTTATATGTTCAACCGTGTTTGTTCCCTATTGAGCTAGGATGTAGCTCACCCTATAGACTATACGTCGCAGGTCCACTACTAGCATTGGCCAGCTCAGGAGACGCCGATCCCATGAGCCGGACCTCATGCCGGTGACGAGTTGGAGCCACCTCCAGAGGACTTCTTCTAGAGGACTCCGCTGTGCCACTTTGAGGGATTTTGAGAGAGTTTATGCGATATGTCAAGCCTTGATTCTGTTTAAACCATGTATATATATATATGGGATTATTCTTTTGGGGCGAACCATCCGTGATGATTGCTATCATCGATGGTTCGGATCGGTTCTCCATTCATGTAGAGGCATGAGGGTAGAACTGTCTTTTGGAGAGTTAATTAATATAGATTCAAATTTTGCAATTTCGTTTATTATTTTATTGCAATGCTTGATATACCAGTGTTCCGTGCTTAGCTAAGGGGCACGGTCAAGATGATCGTGCTGATGGCACTGGTTTCGGGGTGTCGAAATCCGGGCTGTCACAGTAAGGCTCCTCTCTTTCCTCGGTCTGTTCCTTCTTCCTTTCCATCTTTGTTTCTATCTCTCTTCGCTTCAAAAAGCATCGAACCGATTTATACTGTAATTCGTACTTTACAGCTTGAAGCTCTAAAATAACTTTAGACTTAAGAAAATTTTCTCGATATAAATTAGGATTACGGCTGAATTTCGGGCCTTTCCATTTCATTAGCCTAGGAAATGGTTCTTTAAGCCCAGTAGGAGCGGTGGCGACTGCAGGAAAGTGCTCAAACGCCAAAATCTGTAAGGCGATAGTGCATCCGTAGATGCTGTGTTGCCCCTTTTTTGACCTTTTTGCCATTTCCTTTCTGCCGCTCGCTTTTGATATGTTATCTAATAAATTATTGTAAGCAATCAGGCCCCACGGTAACTTGTTGAACTCTTTAATGTTATCTACTAATTCTAAGTACCGTGTATCCACTTGCTGGTATGTGTCCGGAAGTAAAAAAAAATATACGATAAACAATAATGATAGTTTCAAAAAATCATCGTTGGATAAATCAGCACTATCAATAATTTCTTCAATACGAGGTCTTTTCGCCGACTTCCCCCGAAAGAATTTGTATCAAATAGTTGTTTCCTCTGGCACGGCCACCTTCTCAGACTCAGGTTCCGTCAACATGTTGAGGCCTAAAATCAAGGCTATATCGATCTCTTGCAGGAGTACATTGGTGTTCTTGACCTTGAAAACATTATCTTTAATTCAAAAACTTAAAATAGCGTCAACCAAGTCTCCAACGAATCCTAATTTCTCATTAATCCTAAATAGATGACCGAATATTGAATCATCTAGTATCTTCTTTCTCTCTTCGTTATAGTGCATATAAAATTTCTTAACACCAACTCCAGAACATTTCCCGATAGGCTTTAGAGTCATGGTCATTTTCAATCACTTAGTAGGAACTGCAATATAAATAAAATCCAATTAATTAACAAAATAAGTGATTTTAAAAAAACTACCGATAACTTAAGTTGTCGATCGACAATTTAAGTTATCGACCGAAAATTTAAGTTATCGACCGATAATTTAAGTTATTGATCAATATCTGAAATTGTCGATCGACAATTTAAATTGTCGATCGACAATTTAAATTGTCGATCGATAACTTAAGTTGTCGATCGACAATTTAAGATATCGATAGATAACTTAAATTATCGGTAAGTTAGCGGATTAGGTGGGAAACATTGGGGATGACTAAATGTGTTTAAATATAAAAAAATAAATTACCTGGAGATTTAATGTGACCTTGTTCCGCTTTGTCGCCGCTTTCTTAGTTTTTTCAGAAAAGTTAAAAGTAAAAGTAAAAGTAACGAATGAAAAGTAAAAGTAACTTTTATACTGTATTTAAAGGGAGGTGCAAAATTTCGCATATTGCATAATATAGGCCCTTGCTGACGTGGAGCAGGCGGAGCCGGCTAGGCTTGGAGCTGGCCATTTATGTAAGGATTGAAATTATAGGGCCGTTTATGCAAATATGCAAACTTATAGGGCCGAAAGTGCAAATTTCCCTATTTTTTTCCTAACCTATATTATTTATTTTATTTAATTATTATTTGAATAAATATTTTATATATAATCATATATTAACTATTATTTTAATATATATATATATATATATATATTGATTACTATTTCAAAAAATACATATCTATTAATTACATGTAATCATAGTGACAAATTTCGCTGAAATTCGGCGAAATTTCGCGAAAATAGCCGAAATAAGGGTAGAACGAAAATTTCCAAGAAATTTTGGTGCCTTTCGTAAATTTCGATAATTTTCGTTTTTTCAGCGAAATTTTGAAAATTTCGACGAAATTTCAAAATTTTTAATAAATAATTTTGGAAAATTTGAACTTTTTTATTAATATTTTATTTTATTTTAATTTTTAAAATAAAGGAAAGCAAGACTGCAGGAGAGCTTTCTACGCTCTATACATTATATAGGTGAACGGTTTATATAGGGGGTTGGAGCGTCCCCCTTTTCTAGTTTTAACGATGTGGGACTAAACAAGCTTGAACTTATTCAATGCTTGAACGTCCACGACTTTGCCTACAAGCCACGACTCTTGCTTAAACGGCTTCTCTATTTACACCTTGCCAAATGCCAACATCACTTGGAAGTTTGTCTATTTGCACCTTGCCAACATCACTTGGAAGTTTGTCTATCTGCACCTTGCTAACATCCACTTGGAACAATTGGTTAAATATATATTTTTAATTACTGAAACTTTCCCGAAATTTTTTCGAAATGTATCGAAATTAATCCGAAATGCACCGAAAGGACCCCCCACCGAAAAATTACCGAAAACGAAATTTGTCACTATGCATGTAATTAGTAACATATGACATATTGATGATATGTCACACGTAATCAACATGTGGCATATCATTGATGATATGTCATAACCATCTAATAATACACCCATGATTTCAAGATTCAATGTGTGGCAAATTATGACAAAAATTAATCTCCATCATTTGATTCAAAGCAGTCAACAAATTTTGTATGCTAAATCTATCAATGATTGGGCCAAAATGTTGGGTTCCCAATAGGAAATTGGCATGTTCCCGACCTAAAACTTTCTATTTCCTTATTATATATGTGAAATATTTAGTCAGTTTGACCTGACTCAACCCATCTTGAAGGTTTGGTCGGATGCCTCATGCTGCTCCAACTAGATGGGTAAAGTTTATGCACCTGACGTGTTAAAAAATCTGGTTGGGAAGGCCGGGTAAAGTTTTCTCTTCCCTTCTAAGCACGGGATCGTCGTTGACTCGCCAGAGACCGTACAAAAGGTATTGATCTATATTTTTGTATGTTTTTTTCCTATTTTTTAATATTTTTGGGTGCTTTTTACTATATCTATCCATAAATATAGCAGATCTATATTTTTTAGCTCCAAATTTATTGTCTTTGCAAATTTTTGGGTTTTGTGCTAAAACCCCCAAATTTGAAGGACTATATGTCTCAAATTTGAACTTAAAACAAATTTATTTTAGGGTTTTTATTTTCTAACCTAAATCTACAAATTTATGTTCATTTTATATTTTTTGAGGTACTTTAATATTAACCTAGATTAATTATTTTTTTCCTAAACTAGATTATTTATTTTATTTAATTATTATTTGAATAAATATTTTATATATAATCATGTATTAACTATTATTTTAATGTATATATATATTGATTATTATTTCAAAAAATACATATCTATTAATTACATGTAATTAGTAACATGTGATATATCATCAAATGATATGTCATACGTAACCAACATGTGGCATATCATTGATGATATGTCACATGTGATATATGATGCATGTAATCAATTATATGTCACATGTAATTAATGACATATGATCAATGATATATGCATGTAATCAACATGCGACATATTATTGATGATATGTCACATGTTATTAGTAGCATGTGACATATCATCGATAATTAATTACATGTGACATATCATCAATGATATGTCACATGTAATTAATGGTATATCAATAATGTTTAGTTACTTCTAATAAATATTCAATGGTCTCTAATTGTAGGTTAAATAAATAAATATAGTATGTGGGCAAGATTCGGCATGACAATACGACAAAGCTTTAGATGATCATAGGCTTTAAATTAAATGTAAGTTGTGTGGGAAGAAAATATAAGGAGGTGGTATAACACAGTTGAATGAGCATTTGGCTCATATCAAGTGAGAAATTACATGATGTGAAAATATTCCGAAAAAGGTGATGTTAGTTATGAGAGCCACAATGCTAATAGGTAAGAGAAAAAAAAAAAAAATAGATGCCAACAAAAATAGGGGCATGTATGAGAGAATAAAGAGGGGGGATCCAGAGTTTCCTGCATCTGAAACTGAGGGATTAGGAAATGATGATGAGGATGTTAATGAGGAGACAACAACGAGAGTGATGAAAAAGAGTGCTAGCAAAGCAAGATTCCAACGAGATTAGGAAGAGGGAGATTATCTCGATTTATGTCTAACTTAAGGAGCCCATCCATGCGTGTTGGTGGTGGTAAGTCTAGTCAAAAGTCACGTGATGTTGAAGATTATGAGGGGATTGTCGGGTTGCGTAGGTCAGCAATCATGATGGAGACCGAGAGACATAGTGTAGGTCTTATGCATGCGTTCATGTATAAGGCAGAAAGTTTAAAACAAATAAAATTGGGCGCAACCTTACTAAAAATATGGGGGAAGAAGCTTGGAAAGATAATTACGAAGTTCATGGTATTCAACTACATTCCAAGTCAGGTTGTGGAGTATCTATATATTAAAAGTATGATCAATACTAGTACAGAAGTTGGACAAGGAGTTAAAAAGTCTTCTGCATACGAGATATATGAGTCCCTCCTAGATAAAAAATATGCAAATATGTGAAAAGATTTGAGGAAGTGTGGGATGAGAGAGGCTGAACAATTATTTGCGATGGGTGGACCGGCTCTACAAGAAACGATCATATATATATATATAATGATGTTGGGACGGTATTCGTAAAATTAATGGATGCTTCTTAATACACAAAGACAGTTGATTACCTCTTTCAATTAATGGCATATCATTAATGTTTAGTTACTTCTAATTAATATTCAATGGTCTTTAATTATAGGTTAAATAAATAAATATAATATGTAGGCAAGATCCGACATGACAATACGACAAAGCTATAGATGATCATAGGCTCTAAATTAAATGTAAGTTGTGTGGGAAGAAAATATAAGGAGGGGGTATAACATAATTGAATGAGCATTTGGCTCATATCAAGTGAGAAATTACATGATGTGAGAATATTTCGAAAGAGGTGATGTTAATTATGAGAGCTACAATGCTAATAGGTAAGAGAAAAAAAAAAAAAAACAGATGCCAACAGAGATAGGGTCATGTATGAGAGAATAAGGAGGGGAGATCCAAAGTTTCCTGCATCTGAAACTGAGGGATTAGGAGATGATGATGAGGATACAAAAAGGAGAGTGATGAAGAAGAGCGCTAGAAAAGCAAAATTCCAACGAGATTAGGAAGAGGAAGATTATCTCGATTTATGTCCAACTTGAGGAGCCCATCCATACCAGTTGGTGGTGGTAAGTCTAGTCAAAAGCCACGTGATATTGAAGATTATGAGGGGATTGTCGGGTTACGTAGGTTAACAATCATGAGGGAGACTGAGAGACATAGTGCAGGTCTTATGGATGCGTTCATATATAAGACAGAAAGTTTAAAACAAATAAAATTGAGTGCAACCTTGTTAAAAATATGGAGGAAGAAACTTGGAAAGATAATTATGAAGTTCGTGGTATTCAACTACATTCTAAGTCAGGTTGTGGAGTATCTATATATTAAAAGTATGATCGATACTAGTGCAGAAGTTAGACCAAGAGTTAAAAAGTTTTCTGCATACGAGATATGTGAGCCCCTCCTAGATAAAGAATATGCAAATATGTGAAAAGAATTGAAGAAGTGTGAGATGAGAGAAGTTGCACAATTGTGTGCGATGGGTGGACCATCTCTACAAGAAAGAGTTTGATCATTTATATATATATATAATGATGTTGGGACGATATTCGTGAAATTAGTGGATGCTTCTTAATACACAAAGACAGTGATTACCTCTTTCAATTAATGGATAAGATAGTTGAAGAGGTTAGAGAGAAGCGGGTTGTGCAAGTGGTATCAAACCATGCAGCCAATTATAAAGCTGTTGAAAGACAGTTAATGTTAAAGATACCTCACTTGTATTGGACTTCATTTGCCGCTTATTATGTGGACCTCATTCTTGAGGATTTGAGAAAGATGAGCAAAACACATACAATTATTTAAAAGGGAAGAATGATTACCTCATTTTAGATAATAGTGATAAGTTGGTGAATTTGATGAAGGAATTTACTAAGAATGGGCTTCTTCGACCTGGGATTATACTGTTTGTCACACAAATTTTAGCCCTACAAAGCTTAGAAAGATATAGGCGAGAGCTAAAAACTATGGTGTCGTCTCAAGAATAGATAAAATATGAATAAGAATTACTCCGATCAAAGAGACCTGCTTGCACTCAAGCGGCTGACTTTTTCTACAACACCCTATTTTGGACAGATGTTGAGTACTTTATGGACGTCACTACCTCTCTAGTACAGGTGTTGAGGTTGGTCGATGGTGATGACAAATCAATCATGAGGTATGTCTACCAGTCTATTGACAAGACGAAATCAGCCATCAAAATAAAATGTCTCTCAAAATATAAACGATATTAGTCAATTATTGACAACAGGTTGGATAAATAACTCTACCAATACTTGCATGCCGCGAGTAATCCATGCTTAACTGCTTATTTAATGATTTGTATTTATTTGTTATTTTTTATAGTGCTCATTGTTTTTATATACTAATTACGTTGCTCATATTTTATGTATAACACATTACTTGAACCCAACCTTCCAATATATGTAACGCTTTGAGTTAAGTGAGTCCGATGAAGTATACAATGATTTGCTCATTGTCATCTAACGAATGGACCCTGAGCTGACGGACCAAGGTCAAACCATAAGAGATATAAGTAGTTATAATATTATTTTTATTTTATAATTTATAGATCAATATGCTCTATTTGTAAATTGATATGTTAGTTATTGTATTCTGTCTTTGTAGATTGATATGCTTTGGAAGAAACATGGGTTGTTTGGAATGAGGTTAGTGCAATCTCAGATTCAACGTAATAAAATGATAGATTGGCGGATGCACTACGAACATGATGGACCAATACTAAGGCGGATTGTCATACAAATTTGATCCCAAACATGTTCCTCATCCAACTGTGAGCGAAATTGGAATAGATTTTCTCTTCTCCATACGAAGACAAGGAATATGCTAATCATATGTCGATTGAAAAAGTTAGTCTACTGCTATTATAATATGTGGTTAAAAGTTAGGAATATTGAGATGACCAACCATGAGAAGTAATTATTTAGCTTCTTAGTTCATACATTTTGTTATTTTATCTAATTAAGGAGGCATATACTAATTAATCAATTATATTCTACTCTACAGATGGTGAATATTTGAATTCTATCGAGTTGTATTATATATTTGCGGATGATGATCATTTGAATCAGTGGATTGAAGAGATAGAGGTTTCAATGTTGGATAATGAGTGCACTGCATGATTGAATAATGCAAAAAAAATAGCAGAAGACCAAGCTTCTCAACAACCTAAGCAGAAAAGAAAACTTTATCGCAAATCAGTGGTTGGATCTAATGAATAAATACAACCCGATAGTAATAATAATGATGATAAAAGGGGTGGTGGTAGTAATGGTGGAGGTGATGATGTTGGTCCCTCTTATGGAGGTATTGCTGAATGGGACGATGTACTGTTAATAATGCTTGACACTCGTACATTTAGATGTGAAAGGGTTGGAGAGGAACTTCATAATCTTACCAATCACCACAAAATGATATGGGTTATACTATTTTTACCTTTGAAGGATTTAGTTTGCAAAACACTGAAAACTCAACAACTAGTAACCCATACTCAGTCCCTCAACTAACCTACCCCCAACATGAAGACTTCATTAGTCAAATTTTTAGAGGACCGATATTTTCATATTATACTAACTCATGCCTATGCTAATGTCTCAGTTTGAAGGGGGAATATATAATCATGAGTATCAATATGACCAACACAATAGGCAAAGCCGACGCACTGATGATGATGACGACAGATAACCACCAAGGAATTCAATGCAGATTTAATATAGGTTTTTCGTGTACAATATGCTACGATCAATAGTCTACTATGATGACTTTAATGTTATATTCATATACAAGACGATAATATTCCCAAAGATATCTCAAAGTAGCTTTAAAATAATTTTAAAGAACGGATATCCATGACTTTAAAATGGGAAAAATATTGTACCATACCAATATATTAAATGTATCGGCGATACATTGAATGTATCAGATGATACCCTGGTACGTATCGTCCACGTCTCTTGGACGATACGTACCGGGAATCAAGTATTTTGATCTATGATTGTTATTGTTATAGATATCACGATTTGCAATCATAGAGTTTAATCACGAATACGGTTGCAAATAAAGGCAACTGATTTTATTATATTAATTAACTAAAGCAGAGACCACGGACGAGAAATCGCATATTTTCCTCTCTTTCAATTTTCTCCGTTTCGAGACTGAGCTGGGTCCCACGGTTTACAATTGGATTGGACATTTAATACTAATTCAACGCAAGGAGATTAACTTGGGTGGCGATTGGCGGGTAGGGCTTACTATGAAAACGCTCTTTCCGAGCTTCTATATTTGTAAAAGTTATCGAGGCTTTACTTGATGGGGTCCAAAATTTTACTTGTTATCACTTATTACTCTAGAGGGTCCAAAATCTTCTGTTATTATTATTATTTTTTTTATAACAATATTTTATTTACTTTTAGTGATCGCAAAAAAAAAAAAAAAAAAAGGCCTTTAATCAAGAGAATATGCACATATTTTTAAGTGAAATCGATTAATCTCATAATCATACGAGATAGCAACGTGTCAGTCTCGTGCAAAACCATAGAGGTCTCAAGTCTTCTTGGTTGCTCCAGAATGATTACTGACCCAGATATGGGATAATTGATCCCGACCAACATTTATATATCAAATAGTATTTAAATGATCTTTTACCATTAAAATGTCACTTTTTATCTCATATTATAGAAGTGTGCTTTATCATTGTGCCATTTGACACACATCTATGATCAATCTAAATATTCCAAGTGACAACTTGGCCTGGTAAAAAAATCATGCTTATAAGTAGATGTAAACCATATGATCCGTTAACTTTAATTTCAGCCATCAAAATAAAAAACAATCGTACATATTAAAGTGCACTTTTCGGATGATTAAAATCTCCAAAAAAAATAATAATAAAACTATGAACTCTAAGTTTTTTACTAGGTAGTAGCATGGTGACAAATTTTGTCGAAATGCAATGAAATTTTGCGAAATCCGTTGAAATGGGGGTCAAACGAAATTTCGGCACATTTTGAAAATTTCGAAAATTTCGATATTTTCGTCAAAATTTCAGAAATTTTGGTAATTTTCAATTTTTTTTTTCTTTTTTATTTTTTTTGCATGTTAGTAATTTATTGCTTACAGCCTTACACACCAGCGACATCACAAAAAATTTCGACTCAGAGTAGTGACATGATGCTGTGGAAGAAATCTTAAATGAAGGCAGATTATATAAGAAGCTAGACTGTTGCTTTTTCTAGCATCACCCGATGTGGAGCTAAATTTTAACTAGAAATTCTTTCACTTTGTCAATTAGTCTATTATAGAGTGTTCTATGCTTGAGCTATTTTCTATAATTTTATGCTAGAGCTTGAGGATTAGTGTTTGGCACTTGGATCAATTGTGTAAATATATTTTTCATATATTTTTAATTCCTGAAGCTTTCCCGAAATTAATCGAAAATGTATTGAAATTAATCCAAAAGTACACCCCCACCGAAAAATTACCGCCCACCGAAATTTGTCACTAAGGGTAGTAGCCCATAGTAGCCCCTTAAATTGATGATAAATCACTTCGATTTCTAAGATCATAAGCCATAAATGGTTTTTTGGCATCCCGAGAGGCAAAGAGTCCAATTTAAAATGCTCTAGCTCCTCCTTCTCGACGGGCTTCTAACTGGTTCACTTCCCCAAACTCACAATCAAGGAGTGAGTTGGGAATAAAATGCCTGGAGGCGTCTGCATAAAAAAGAAGGGCTTTGGTGTGCTCCTTGCAGGATCGACGGTTGTGATCTTCTGATAGGCATGCCACATCTTCATCAAGCTGCCTCCATTCTACCTTTTTCAGATTTCAAATGAGATTTCAGAACATCTCGTTCCGGTTTCTGAAATCTCAGTCAAAATGATCGATTTCTACAATTTTATTTGATTTTGTTTAATTTTTTTCAATTTTTGATTTGCAGAGTGTATAAATATTATCAAAATCCCCCATTCTGTGAAATCTCAGCTTCACTTGACCCTACGGACCCTCCAATTACAAGAACTTTCCTCTAGATCAATCTATTCTCAATAGCCAGTAAGCTTTGGAATTACATATTTGCATTTGAGATTTATTTGATTGTCTTAGCTGGTTTTTTTTGTTTGGTTTTAAATGAGTCACCAAATTACTGTTATATCAGCCAGGGTGCAGATTCGGTTAAGGGAATCGAACTGAAACTGAAAATTTCATTTTTGGGTTCGGTTCAGCTTGAACCGGTTCAGTTAAATTTCAAAAAGTCTGAAACAAAAAACATCAGTTCGGTACTTTGGTTCGACTTTTCCATCTTGTTTAAAAAATTTATTCATTTTATTTTTCGGGTTTTTCAGGTTTTTTTGCTGGTTTTTCTTGTTTTTTTGTTGGTTTTCT
Organism: Chloranthus sessilifolius; assembly: GCA_021018995.1. Classification (NCBI taxonomy): domain Eukaryota; kingdom Viridiplantae; phylum Streptophyta; class Magnoliopsida; order Chloranthales; family Chloranthaceae; genus Chloranthus; species Chloranthus sessilifolius. The sequence goes on from CM037589.1 coordinate 35,819,108, forward strand.
AAACCTACCCAAGGGGTTTTCAGTTCCGGCCACCCAAACTGAAACCAAACCAATTGGGAACCAGTTTTGGTTTTGGGTTGGTTTCGGTTCCGGTTCAGGGGACCAGCAATAAGGAGTTGTAGTATTATAATGCTGCATGTTATGGGGGACTCTAATAAGAGATATATTAGTTCATTTTTATTCAAATATCTCATATTTGTAATATGACGCAGGATGGTACCCTAAACTACGCGAATGTAATGATAATTGATTGCCGAAATTGAATTGAATTAAATTAAACAATAAGCCCTAAAATATAGCAAATACCTTAGGCTTTCATAGTATTCCATTGGAGGATCGCATATGATTCGAGCATGGTCAAGTCCGGGCGTTAGATCTGTTAGGTTGCAGCGTAGATAGATTATAGAGATAGAACTCTAGATTTTCATATTAGGGCGCTCACGATTCAAGGATGGAATCACGGGTTTTCTGAGAATTTTGATGCGAGTTGGCTTAATGGCTAAGGCGAGGATAACGGTGTAGTTGATCAATCAATTTTAGGTAATGGATGGAATGGATTGTTTTGGGATTTTCAAAAGGATGATGGCTGAATTAGGGTTTTGGGATCAACACAAGCAGGGAAAATAAGAAATAGATAGATAGAAGATAGATTTGCGGGCTTCGCACCCTTGACTTTACACCAAACCCTTCTCGGGAAGAAGATTCACTCTTCGCATATGCTCATCTCAAGCACTCAAGCACAAATAGCTCTTTTCATTAATCATCAAAAACTTCATTACATTGCTTATGGAGAGACTTTATATAGGAGGTCTTGAAAATAAAACCCTAAAATAAAATAAACATAAAAGAAAGACAATTTTGACCCTAAAATTAAGCTTGGATTCTAAAAGAAACTCATTCTCGCGCGATTTCGTTCGATCGAAATTAGTATTCGATCAAGCGAAATTTCGTTCGATCGAAATAAGTGTTCGATCGAACTAAAATTTCGTCTTCGCCCTTTACGCCTGGTTATGAAATTTTCGTCTTTTACGCCTGGTTCTGATTTTCGTTCCGTTTTTTTCGATGTCGGTACATGCGAAATGGTCTGTATCCGATGTCTATAATGTCGGTGTCTCCATCAATTCTCCCGGGCCGAAAAGGCTTCATCACCGATGAAGCGGCGTCGTGATAGCGATCGAGTATGTCGGGGTCCAGGTGTCGCACCTCATCTTCAGTTAACCACGTGTTCTCGGAGTCCGACTTTCCCAGCCACTTGACCAAGTACTTATGAAATCCTCCCCCATGGGTGGATACCGCCAAATCATCTAATATCCCTTCTATCGCATCTTTGCGCTGCTTGTGTGGGGAAGGGAATGGTAGGGGCAGCAGCGTGGGGCTGGAATATGGGTTGGGTGCTGCTTGGAAGGGGTTGGTAGGGGGTGGGACTGGGGCCAAAGAAGGAACCAGGTCTTCCACATTAAATGTAGAACTGACCCCTATATTCGATGGAAGCTCGAGAACATATGCATTAGGTCCGCTCTTTGCCATAACTCTAAAAGGTCCAGTGTCGCGGGCTTGAAGTTTCTTTGCTGCTCCCATTGGGAACCGCTCAGGTCTAACCCAAACCATTACGTAGTCTCCTACCTGAAATTCCTTGAAGCGCCTATGCGCATCTGCAGATATTTTGTATTATTCATTGCTTGCATTAATTCTTTTTCTAATTTCGGCATGTAATTCATGTATATGCTGTGCAAATGCATCGACTAACTTGGAAACTCGATGGGATGCAGACATGGGGACTAAATCAATGGGTGTTCTAGGCCTATGACCAAGCACAACTTCAAAAGGACTCATACCTAGGGACCTATTGACTGAATTATTGTATGCAAACTCGGTTAAAGGCAAAATAGAATCCCAAGTCCTAGTGTGATCACCAACAAGACATCAGAGAAGATTACCTAAGCTTTTATTGGTGGACTCTGTTTGGCCATTTGTTTGAGGATGATAGGCTGATGAAAAGTGGATCATGGTACTCATCATGTGCTATAAGTCTTTCAGAAATAACTAGTAAACTTCACGTCCCGATCTGATATAATCGTCCTGGGTAACCCATGGAGACACATTTCCTCCCTGAAAAGTAATTTGGCTATGTGAGCCACATCAGAGGTTTTAGAGCAGGGTATGAAGTGGGCCATCTTGAAAAAGCCGTCCACTACCACAAAATGGAATTGTGCTTCCGTTGAGTCTTAGGAAGTCCGAGCACAAAATCCATGGAGATGTCTTGTCACGGGGTGTGCGATACGGGTAAAGGGGTATATAAGCTGGTATTTTGCTTAATATGCTTCGCAACTTGGCATGTGCGACATTGTTTTACCATCCTAGAGACATCTCTCACAAGGCTAGGCCAATAAAACTTATCCTCAATGAGCACATTGGTTTTATCGCACCCAAAATGTCCGACAATCCCTCCGACATATAACTCTCAGATGAGGAAGTCACGTAATGAAGTACGAGGAATACACAAACGAGTTCCTTTGAACACAAACCCATCCAGCAGGGTATACTCGGAGTTAATGCTGTTCGAATTTTCAAGGAAAACAGTGTGTTCTGCTCTGAAATCAGGGCAATCAGGATAATCTTGTTTCAACTGCTCAAATCCGATGACCTCGGTGCTCATAGACTGTAAAGTCGCTACTCGACGACTAAGCGCATCAGCTGCCTTGTTTTCAGCACCGGCCTTATGCTTCAATACGAATGTGAACCCTTGAAGGTACTCGACCTACTTTGTGTGCTTCGGGTTCAACTTTTTATGGGAAGGAAACGTAAGGCTTCGTGGTCAGAAAATAACACAAATTCCTGCGGTCTCAGGTAATGTTTCCAATATCACAGAGATCATACGACCGCATAAAACTCCTTGTCATAGGTGGAGTATTTATGCTTTATCTCATTAAGTTTCTCACTAAAATAGGCTGCAGGGTGGTCCTCTTGGCTTAGCACTCCTCCTATGCTTACACCCGATGCGTCACATGCTACTTTAAAGACTTTAGAAAAGCCTGGTAAGCACATGACGGGTGCGGTAACCATCTTATCTTTTATCTCGGCAAAGGCCCTCGTCGCGACTTTGCTCTACAAGAACTCTCCTTTTCTCATGCAATCGGTGATGGGAGCCATGATGGTGCTAAAATTTTGGATAAAACGACTATAAAACGTGGCCAAATCGTGAAAGCTACGGACTTCATGAATATTCCGAGGTTCGAGCCACTCCACAATGGCCTTAACCTTAGTAGGGTCCGCAACCATCCCGTCTACCGAGACAATGAATTCCAAGAATACAACAGAGTACTGTATGAAGGTACACTTTTTGAGATTCGCATATAACCTCTCTCCCCTCAAGGTTTCACAAACCAACCTCAGGTGGATAGTGTGTTGGTCCTTGTTCGGATTGTAAATTAAGATGTCATCAAAGTACACGACAAGGAATTTGCCAATGAATGACCTCAACACTTGGGTCCGCCTCATAAATGTACTCGGGGCATTGGAAAGCCCAAAAGGCATGACCATTCACTTATAAAGACCGTCTTTGGTTTTGAAGGCAGTTTTTCATTCATCGTCAGGGCGAATACGCATCTGATGGAAGGCACTTTTAAGGTCTATCTTGGAAAAGATAGTGGCTCCAACCATCATATCAAGCATGTCATTAAACCGTGGTATGAGAAATCGATATTTAACAGTGATCTTATTAATTGCACGGCTATCCACACACATGTGTCATGTACCATATTTCTTAGGCGTGAGCAAAGCAGGTACAACACACAGGCTCAAACTCTCTTGTATGAACCCCTTTTGAAGGAGCTCACTGACTTGCTGAGTCAACTCGGTGTGCTCAACTAGATTCAACCTGTAGTGAGGCAGGTTTGGTAATGTAGATTTGGGAACCAAGCCGATTGCGTGTTGAATGTCACGCATGGGAGGGAGCTTATTAGGTAAGTCTTCGGGGAAGACATCCGCAAATTCATTCAGGATGGGCTCTACCTCCTTGGGGTACTCACAGACTGACTTAGAAGTACTTTCAACAGTGATGACGACATACATGACGCTCTCATCTAACGATGCCCTCTCGAACTCTGAAGGGCTTATAATGTTGATGGCCTTGGATTGGCCTCCCTTCTTCTCAACTCTATTGATCGATGGTGCTTTGGGAGCCAAAGGGTTAAGAGTGATTTTCTTGTCCTTGTAATTGAACGTGCAAATGTTAGATCGACAAAAAATGACCACGTTCAAATCATAAAGCCATGGTCTCCCTAAGATAATGTGGCCCACATCCATCGGCACCACATCGCACCATAATGTGTCTTAGTATGAACCAAACTGTATGGGTACACGACACCTCTGGGATACGGGAATGAATGAGGAGTTAACCCATGCGACTTTGTAATGTCTCGGGTGGGCTTCAGGTGTAAGCCCTAAGCGGGTGACGGTATGTTCTGACACCACATTGGTGTAGCTTCCGCTATCCACAATAACCCTACAACTCTTTGTCCCACATGTGGCGAAGGTGTGGAAAATGTTCTCCCTCCTCCAATCCTCCTTTTCATTCTGTTGGGGTTGTGTAAAGGCACATCTCAAAACTAGAGCACGACCCATGTCATCACCTTCCTCGTCACTAGGTGTGACATTCGACTCAAAGACCTCTTCTCCGTAGACTCCTTCACTTTCGTCTCCTTCTCCGTCGATGAAGTGATTCCTTTGTGGGTCTCTCATGGGGCATTGGGCGGCAAAATGTCCCAATCCTTGACATTTAACTATTCGAGGATTCTTCGGTGACACCCTTACCTTTGTCAAACCTCACATGGGTAGATGTGGGTTGTGAGGGTTTGGTAGGCAGGTTTCCAGCACTAGATCTCACTCGCCGGTACGGAGTTGACCGGTGTGAAAATCCGATCGCCTAACCACCGTCATTTTCAAATATCGTTCAAGGTCTTGAACGACGGTGTAACAATTGGTGAGAGTCTCCACAGGGTGGGAGACTAACTCTTTTTGCAAGTCAAGTCTCAGTCCGGTGCGAAATCTGGATAGAGTGACTTGAGGGTCTTCGGATACCTTGGCTCTCATTATAAATTCTTCAAATTTGTTAATATAATCTGCTACGGGCATACTACCTTGGCACAGATTTTGCCATTGGTCGAGGGGACGATGGTAGTATGAGGAAGGAACGTACTTCTCTATAAGTCGTTCCTTCATGTCCTCCCAACGGGTAATGGGAATACGATCGGCATTCGTTCTGATGCATTCAACGTTGACCCAAAAGAGTCGGGCTTGGCCTATGAGCTTCATTTTAGTAAGTCTAACACATCTTTCATTGCTCATGCTAAACCACTCAAAGTGCTGGTCCATATCGGATAACCAATCGAGGAAGACTTGAGGGTCTAATCTTCCATCGAAAATTGGGAACTCAACTCGAACATTTTTGAGGAGTTTCCCTTCTGGGTCGTAGTCATCTCCATAATGATCTAACCTATGGTTCCGATTTCGATTATGTTAGTAGCCATTTCGTTCGAAACGTAGACCATTACGCTCACGGGGTGGTTCGAGGTACTCATCACCCTCATCTAACCGATGGACTCGGTCTAACAACCTCTCATTGGACGTTTCAAGGGTCCTTTGGGCTGTCTCCATGGCAACCATTCGATCATTGATCAATTTTAGATTAGCCCTCATGCCTTTAAGAGCCTCGGCAATCGCACTCATGTCCATGGTGCTACGGTTCACTAATGACGGGTTCTAGAATGGAATGCAAAATGAATTGACAATGAAGGGGGACTTTTGACAAACACGTGATGTGTACACTTTGGCCAATACAGAAATAATATGCGAATAAAATTAAAGTGCAATGAATTCAATGTCACACAGTATGCCCTAATATAAAACCTAGGCTTTGATACCAAAACTGACGCAGGACGGTACCCTAAACTACGTGAATGCAATGATAATTGATTGCCGAAATTGAATTGAATTAAATTAAACAATAAGCCCTAAAATATAGCGAATACCTTAGGCTTTCGTAGTATTCCATTGGAGGATCGCGTATGATTCGAGCAGGATCCAGTCCGGGCGTTAGATCCGTTAGGTTGCAGCGCGGATCGATCCTAGAGATAGAATTCTAGATTTCTATATTAGGGCACTTACGATTTAAGGATGAAATCACGGGTTTTCTGAGAATTTTGATGCGAGTTGGCTTGATGGCTAAGGCGAGGATAACAGTATAGTTAATCAATCAATTTTAGGTAATGGTTGGAATGGATGATTTTGAGATTTTCAAAAGGATGATGGCTGAGTTAGGGTTGTGGGATCAACACAAGTAGAGAAAATAAGAAATAGATAGATAAAAGATAGATTTGCGGGCTTCGCACCCTTAGCTTCACACCAAACCCTTCTCGGGAAGAAGATTCACTCTTCGCATATGCTCATCTCAAGCACTCAAGCACAAATAGCTCTTTTCATTAATCATCAAAAACTCCATTATATTGTTTATGGAGAGACCTTATATAGGAGGTCTTGAAAATAAAACCCTAAAACAAAATAAACATAAAAGAAAGACAATTTTGACCCTAAAATAAAGCTCGGATTCTAAAAGAAACTCATCCTCGCACGATTTCGCAAAATGGTCCGTATCCGGTGTCTACAATGTCGACGTCCCCGTCATAATAGCTCAATTATGTAATTTTTTAATTCAGTTCTTCAGCTATAGTATTATAACAGTTATTTGGCATTGATTTTTTATTTTTTTAGACCGCTTGTCAGTATAGTTAGTGGAGTTTTTTTTGCCCATCCAGTAGTAGTAGTTCAGTTCAATTCCTATTGCGGTAGTTTGGACCTATCATATGAACAAGTCTTTTGTTATACTAGTTCATAAGACATCAGTTAGTGCTTAGTTTTTGTAACAAAATCTAATAGTTATCAGTTCAATTGAATTCGAATCTGTAATATTCATGAGTTTTTACGAATGTGATATTTCATTCGTTTCTACGAATGTAATATTTCATGCAAGTTTCATAATAACTCATTGTTGTAATTAGTCAATTCGATTCTCGAGATGTTATTTTACAACAATCGAGTATTGTGGATTTTAATATTTTTTAAATTAGATTTTTAGCAATTTTTAAAATTGATTATAGCACAATTAAATTGATTTGAAGTTCATAAATGATGAGTTGTAATTATGGAGAAAAGTCTTGGCGTCAAGAGGTTTGAAAATTAGTAGAATAAAGACAAAAAATACTTGGAATGCAAATTTAATGAACATAGTATTTTGTAGGAGAATTAGTTAAAATAGAAAAACATTTAGTGTCAAATTATAATAGATTTCATTATTTAGGTACTACTTTACAATCATATTATGGATTTGAAGAAGATGTCTTAAATAGGATTAATCTAGGTTGGATGTAGCGATAGACAAGCGGAATATTATGTGATTAGGAGTTTCATTTAGATTGAAGGGAAGATTTTATGAATGGCTATTAGACCTACCATGTTTACATGGTGAAAAATGTTGGGCTATGAAAAGTGACAAGATGGAATACATGTGGCTGACATTTGTATATTTAGGATAGATGTATGGAGTAACAAAAAGGGTAAAATCTGAATTGAGTACATAAGAGGGTTAAGAGTGACATAGAGAATAAATAATTACGAAATGTTGCTTGAGATGGTTTGGACATGTCCATCGAAGTCAAGCACTAGACCCTATACGAAGTGTTAAGACACTACAAGCACAAGAAAGTATAAGAGAAAGACTAATGAAGACTTGCAGGGAAGTAGTGAGAAGTATGGATCAAAAAATCGGATTTTTGATTTTTTTTTTTCAAAAAAATATGAAAAAATACTCTAAAAATCAAACGACTAAGTGATACGGACGATAATTTCAAATTATGGGTCCATGTCAAACCACCATATTATCGGACGATAATTTGATATTATCATTCGATAATTTCAAATTATTGTTCGATGATAATTTTAAATTATCGTCCAATACGGGCGATAATTTGCCCGTATTGTCTGATAAATTGGCTGTTTTGAGTGGTATACGATACCAAACTATTTTATCGTATCGTTGGAGTCCAAAACCGATACGTATCGGTATCGGATGATATTTTGACCCATGAGTGACATGGGTTATGAAGGATTGTAAAGTTATTGAGAGCTTAGCATTAATAAAAAATGAGAGCTCTTGATCTATGCCCCTCGCTTTTGTTTCAACGATAAGATCAAGTTAGATGCTTGGTTTTGATCACGAAATGTTTCTGTCCTCATCTCCAATAAATTTTCTAGTTGGGTCCTTAGATTGGATCGCAACTTTGAATATGATGGAATTTAAAGAGCTCAAATAGGAAATGATAATCTGAATCATGTAACTATAATAAAATATATGATCAAACAACATGGAGAATTTTTGAGTTTTTAAAAACTAGTAAAAATGATAGACATACCCTTCGAGAAAAAAAAAAACTGGTAGAGTGTGAAAGAAGAGGGGGATTATTGCGATACAAGCAAATGATTTTTCTCTCATGTGTAACTGTGCACGGCACTGCCCGTGCATTCCACTAGTTTAATGGAAGTAGTAGAACTTGGTTTTAAAAAATTCTATTTTGAGTAGAATTTTAGATTTCACGCTCTTGTGAAATCACAAAACCACAACTCGCTGCCTTCTTAAAAAAAAGATTGGTGTTACTACCGCACCACCTTATGTTACAAACACCTCACTTGAGCAAAGCAAAAATCCATTGACTGCTTTGAATCGGACGATGAAAATCAATTTTTGTCCCAATCTTCCACACTATAGATCTTGAGATCATGCACCTACCATCAGACATTAAGTTTGTTCTTGAATTGACTCGACTCGACCCATAGGTCTGGTCGGATGCTTCATGTCCGACCCGACCTGACCTGATAGGTCAAGTTTATGTGCTGACCTAGTAAAAACATGGGTGGGTGGGTCAGGTATCTGGCCAACCCGACCCATTGACAACCATGAGAGACCACCTAGTCTTGGCCTCTCACAGTGCCTTGAGAATTGAAAGGTCTTAACTCTTGAGGGCACTGAGACACCTATGGGATTGGCTATCTTAACTTGTAACAGTATAAGGGAAGCTTCCTGTTCCTAGTAGGGAAAGATAAGTTTCACGCACATGTGGTATGGCTCATATCGAAGCTACTCATCTTCTTGTTTGTCAGTGTTCAATATAGGATTTAGGTCTCCCATGTCCTTGTATATCTAAATAACAGGTAAATAATCTCCTCTAGTGTAAATTTAATATTCGCCGAAGCAAAACAACCACATCAAATATTGTTTGGAGGCTCAATGAAATCCTTAAGAAAAAGGCACTCCTGTAAAAGAGGATTTGTATAATCATCATTAATGGGAGAGTAGTCATCCCTAACAAATGAAAGATCTCTTTCTAATCAATTAGGTAACCAAATTGACTCGCCATCTCATGTGTAGCTTATTATAAATGTAGGGGTGGTCTATTTTGTGCAATAAGTGGATTAACTTGTCATCCTTAATTACAAACATGTTCTCACTGTAATCTTCTTCATATTGAAGATGGAGATTTTTGTCATCTCCTTTGGAAATTCAAATATTTGATGCTGAATCCAAAAATAAATAAAAATAAAACAATAATGCCCACGTGAAGGGCGACGATAAGAGGTAAGTGGTTAGTTGTTACTCCTAGGTAAATTTTGATGAATTCCTTCGCAGTCTGGTCTAATAATATTCCAGGGATATGGAGAGGCTCGATTTGGTCTCCTAATTGGGATGCCAACAAACCATAAATAGTCCATGCAACAGGATTAGCCCAATAAAGCCATCTCCAGTAACTTGGAATCATCTGCACCAACATCTCAAATTCAATAGTAAAACATAAGAGAATTTAAAGATGCAAAAAACACAAATATATTGCAAACAAGTAAGGAGGGCTTGTACCGTTCTTGGGATGAAGAAGCCCGAAAAGGTTGTCCACATAACGTAGATGAAGAAGGAGAGTGTTGCAGCTATTTCTGCGCTAGGTGTTAATGCAATTGTCATCATCCCTAACAGTGTGAAGTAGATGAATCCTAGGAGGATGAAGAAGATGAACCAGAAGAATTTTGCAATTTCCCACTGAAATCCAACTATTGGATATACGATAACGCAAAAGAGAAGGACTTGGATAATGATATATGGAATTTCAATGGCCACCTACATAGAAATTCAAACTTCAGAATTCCCATTGCATTGTCCAAAACCCAATGCTTATGAGACATGCTTGTAGCTATATTACATAAAGTGTGCCCTAGGCCTGCATTCCACCCTTGTACCATACAAATTTTCTGCCATATAGTATTGGACACTCCAGACTCCAGAGCATGGTTCAAAATTCGGCCGGAATTTTCAAAATTTCAGCCGGAATGTTCCGGTTCCGGCATGAACTGGTACTGGATAATACTAAATACCGGACCCCCCCTGTTTTTGACGAAAATTTCAGGCGGAAATTTGAAAATTCTACCTTTTTTTTGGTAATTTTGTTGAAATCCGTGCCACCACAGAAAAGGCCGAAAATATCTTTTTTTTTTTGTTTTTTTTTTCCCCACTCTATTTCTCTTCTTTCTTCTTCCTCTCCTCTCCACCCCTCCCTACCTCAACTCCTTAAATCTAGCCCCATTTGATGAGATTTTGGGGTTTAATCAAACGTAAATCCACCGGAAATTGTTGTAAGATAAACTCGTTCCTCTGATATAATTTTATGCTTTTATGTACTTTATTTATGACTATTTATGTCAATGTATAAAAATAATTAATAAAATACAAATGTGTCACGTAAATATCATATAAAAGCCTATAACTGAGGTAAAAAGGCGGTCACCATCACTTAAAAAAATTTGAAATGATTAAAACAACAAAATGTAAATTTTTCTGGAATTTCTATGATTTTTTCAAAAAAAATTCTTAGATTTTTTTTACGGACTGAAACATTGCCGGAAGTTTGGTCAATGCTCAACCAAAAATTCCAAAATTCTGGGTGGAATTCTGAAAATTTCTGCTTTGGGGTCTGACCGGAATGTTGCCAGAATCCGGATTTTTTAACCATGCTCCAGAGACATGCATACATAATATGCACGTGGATCTGGATCTTTGACAAGGGAATCATATATATTTTACGAAGCTTTTTAGCATGTACTTAATAGACCTAATTTTGAGTTTTAGCTACACATATTATCGGCTAGAAATATAATAGAATCAAAACAAATCTACTAATTAAATACTGAAACCCAAGCATATATTCACTTAGACATCTATTCTATTTTATGTTTGTGTAGCATAACTATTCTTTACTTACTAATGCAAATGATATCCTCTCTTTCTCTCTCTCTCTCTCTCTCTCTCTATATATATATATATATATATATATATATATAGGAAAAGGCCTCCGTCCTTCATGGGAGGACGGTCACGGTCCTCCAACCTTCCATGTGGAGCTCCACGTGGCACCCAAAACACTTTTTGAGTGCCACGTGGACCTTGGGTGCATTGCTTAGATCATCTTTGAAAAAAAAAAAAAAATTAAACTCATCTCCACCGTGTATATTTTGAACCATGAAATGTGGACCAATGAAAATCGTCAAACTTTGACTTGTGGGTTTAAAAAAAAATTTCAATTTTTTTTTTTAAATATTGATCTAAACTGTCCACTTGTGCTCCACGTGGATTTTGGAGGACGGTCACCGTCCTCCATTGGAGGACCTAACCCACTCCCATATATATATATATATATATATATATATATATATATATTGAGCAATAGATATCTACACAAACATAAAATAAATTAGGTATCTCCTCTGCCAAATAAGGATCGGGTGGAGATTGGATGCTAGAGGATGAGCGATGACTCAGCATAACAACACAGGATGGACAAACCCACCCACGGACGAAGAAATCAGATCTTCTAAATGGCCTCCTAGCACATGTCGAAGAAGTGAGACTATATTATATAATGGCACAACATATTAAACAATAAATGTGAGATCCCCATTTAAATCCCTTGATACTTTTCTCTATGTGTAACTAAATGCCTCAAGATTTGTCAAAATCTTGACTAAAAAATATCAAATAGCTTCAGCTTTGACTGAAAAAATGAGTTTACATCTTTCAAGAAACGGGAAATGATATGAAACTACCCTAATTAATTTTATGACACTTTATTCGAAAAATCTACAAAATATTTTCTCAAAAATGTCGCCAATATATTCTTAGGACTTGATGATAAACCCTTTTGCATAATAGGGGTAGGCAGATTAAATTTTTTCAGAAATAAGATAGCCCAATTACATCTCTAATAATAATAGGAATGCTCTATTTGCACCCAATGCAATAGTGGATGCTCTTAGAGTTTCAGTGAATGCAAATAGAGCTATCCCTAACAATACATCCATCATTTTTTAAAAAGAAAAAAAGGTGCACATCTATTTCAATATTTTTCAGTGCCAATGATGATACTCTTAGAATTTCAGTAGTGCAAAGAGAGCCATCCCTAATAATACATCCATCATTTTTGAAAAAGGAAAAAAGGTGCACATCTATTTCGATATTTTTTAGGACCAATCATGTATTACTCACTTTCTCAAGTATTCAATGGTGGTTGCTCTCTACATGCACAAGACAGAAAATGAGGTTATAATTAACAAGTTGCTATGATGTATCTGACGAGAGTGCCAAAGGCCTCCGGCACTCAGGTCAATATCCTTTTGTTCAAATGGTCAAGCTTCTGGAGCTGCACTTCTATTTTCGAGCACACAAATCAGTAAAAGTTCACTTTTAACCTTCCACCGACCATTTTCTTTTTTTTTTTTTATAGGTAAGCTGGGCTGGAACCTGTGACCTTGAGGTTGTAATATTGTCAACCTTCCATTGACTTGCTTGGGTTAGTTAATAGGTCCTAGGTTCAACCCTTCCACTGACTTGGTGCTCAAAATTACCAGCTCGCTAAACCCAAGGTAGTCAGTTTGAGATTGACCCGAGTGCCACCTTTAGCAGTCAGACCGGGTGTGTAAATGCTAAGTTTCTTTTGGCTAAGTACCTGAGCAATGGCATAAGGCATGGAAGAGTACATCCCGGCTGATCTTTCACGATAGTATACCGTTCTTTCCAACCCGACAACTGGTTGGATTTGGGCACAATTGGTGAAGGGAAGAAACTGGGAAGACCCATACAAAACTCCTAGAATGTTGGTGATGTCTTGTTCTCCGGCTCTTTATTTGTTATAGGAGAGAGAAGTATGAGCAAAAAAACATCTTAAATCATAATTAACAGAAATTTCAAATAACTTACTTCTTGCGACCAATGCCGTAAAATACGGTGCCAAATAGAAAGGAAACTACGATTGTAAGGAAAAAGCGGATGACGTTGTGTTCTGGATTTTTCCAGTAAGACCAGTGTTGTTTCTGCAAGCATGCAATGAACTGCACTCTGAAGCTCTGTGTATATTTCGATGGGAAATGTAGGTCTTTTGAATTCGTCTTTGATTTGCTCAGCTCATCAACCAATTCCATATTTTTTCTAATAAACAAGCCCACAAAACAAGCAATTCAAAGAGTCTATTAGTTGCCGAATCTTCAATGTGAATGTTATGAGAAATGAAGAGTGCTGAAATTGAGTTAGCATACATGTAAAGATAAGAGTTTCGGAAGATGTCTGCGAAGTCTATGCCAAGTTTGAATTCCATTACAGGAGAAGTCACATCTAACATCCATACTGCTGGATTTTGACCATCTTTGATTTTTGGAATTCCTGAAAGAGTCTGTACAGAAACATACTGAAGTCAACTATTTCAACTTCATGTTTTGAGAGAGTATTTCTATAAGACTTTATATCTCACTTTACCTCAAAATACTGAATCATGTTTTGAGAGAAAGGTCCCAGTGGCCCTCCATAGATGAGTTGCCCTCCTCTTTTCATCAGTAGCAGCTGCAACAAAGAACAGGAAATAACAAGAGAAAACAGAGACTTAAAGGAGAATAAAGACCAATGTAGCACAATGAATGGATACCAAAATTGACATTGAGGAAATCTCAATGTATTTCCGCATGAGGTTTATGTTTTTATAGTTTTTACAATTGTCAATGGTAATATGGTTTTTTCCTATTAGCCATTTTTGTGTTCTCTGTTTGAACTTCGGCAAGTAATTTGAACTAGTTCTCAGTTTATCTAGGTGTCAATTTTCATTTCGAATGTGACTCTACAAAATTGTATGAGATGTTTATGCATTCATTCATAGATACTCTGCACATAGCAAGGATGTATGAGATGCTTGGTCGATGCAAAACTTACTATTTGGATTTTTTCCAATTGCGAAAATCTTTATGGTTATAGGCCTTTGACTGGTAAATTTTTATTTATTTATTTACTTATTATTTTTTTTGTTTGTCCAATTCTCCATTCACAAGTTCTAGCTACACCAGTTTATTGCGATTTCTTTTTTGTTATAGTTCACTTATCAGTTCTAGCACTAGTTATACAACAATCCTCCATATCTACCTCATCAAAAGCTTGGAAGATCTCAGTGCTAGGCTGATGAATTGTGCAGACAATAGTGCGTCCGGTGTCAGCCGTGTTCCTCACTGCCCTCATGACAATAGCTGCAGCTTGAGCATCCAACCCTGTCGTCGGCTCATCCATGAAGATAATTGAAGGGCTAGAAACCAACTCAACTGCAATTGTTAGCCGTTTTCTTTGTCCAATCGAAAGTCCATTAATTCCCGGAAGACCCACCATTGCATTTTTCAATGGCTTGAGCTCGACCAAGTCCATGACTTCATCTACAAATATCTGCAATAGGAAAAGGAGGCACTCAACCATATTTACTCTTTTTAAAAACATCAATTGGGGTCTATAAACCTACATTTCTCGTCTCTGCTTTGACATCTGATCGCAGACGCAACGATGCCGCATACCGAAGAGATTCATGGACTGTAAGAAAAGGAGAGTGGACATCGTTCTGCTCACAGTATCCCGAAATTCTAGTAAAGGTTTCTTGCCTTTTAGGATAACCAGAGAGGCTAATACTTCCTTCAGTATACCCTCCAGTCTTCCTTCCTGCTAAAACATCTAGAAGTGTGGTTTTCCCAGCACCCGTCACCCCCATTAATGCGGTTAGCACTCCGGGTCTAAAGGCGCCACTGACATCCCTCAACAGTTGAAGACTCTTCTTAGTAATTCCACGTTTCTTTGTTTCCTGATCATAAGCAATGAACGTATAATATAGATATGAATCAAATTAAAATTTCTGAAAATCCTCATAGCGAGCCATATTACAAGCGTAATATACAAGGAAATATGAGCAAACAAACATGCCCATATTGTTAACGGATGTTAAGAGAAGTAGAGAACGTACTGCAGGCATATCTACGTAGTAGTTTATATGCCTGAATGCAAGGGTGAGGGGCTGAAAAGGTATCACCACCCCACCCTCAGAAGCTGCTCCTTTTGCTGCTTCAATGTCAGCCTTCCTTGTTTGCGTGGTATCATCAGAATGAACAGTTAAAGTGGCCTGATTTTTCTTTGGAGCTGCAATTAGTGGAACAACACATGAACCCTTAAGACGACATTTTAATTCTATTTCCCAATGAGCTGTACAACCACCTCTCAGATGATGGTCTAATCATGGTATCAAAACTCGGCCGATGCTGACACATATCGGCGATACGTATCGGTTTTGTCGAGAACCGATACTGATACCACCCCGATACAGGTATCGGGCTGGTATCGGTATCAGTATCGGTATTGGACTGATACGAGGTCGATACTGCCTTGGTATCGGTCAATACAAAAATATATCCTTTTTTTCTATTTTTTGCTTTTTTGAAATTTTTTTTGGCCGATACGGATATTCGATACAGGTTTCGGGTTGGTATTGGTATCGAACCGATAAGGGTCAGTATCGGCTGATACTATCTAGGTATTGGCCGATACAAATATATATATATATATATATAGTTTTATTTTTTCTACTTTTTTTGCTTTTTTGGAAAAAAATTGGCCGATACGGTATTGGTGATACTGTAGCGGCTGATACATATCTGTCCAAGATGGACCGATATCTGATACCAATATCGAGTTTGATGCCGAATAATAATTAGAATTGTTGTGTGGGAAGATTGCCTACCATTCAAATACTCCAAGCCTAATATACTAAATATGTTGAAGAACAAAGACATGAAGAGTAATGCTCCCACAGAAATCCAAAACCAACTCTCCTCTGTAAACATTCCTCTTGATTTAAGAAATGCCTTACCAACAGTCTCCCCATGGCCGTTCTCATCGTAAATTTTCTGTAACAGAACATAATTATTACAGCTGTAGAATGGTCATTTAGATAAACATATATATGACAATGACTTAATATAAGGTGCCCATCCTTGTGCCAACAACGACACTCAGGTCGATATCAAACCAATAATCTTGGTTAATGCAATAATAATTTTGGGTTCCCGATCAGTGAAAGGTCAAAAGTGAACTTTCACTAAAATCTGTGCTCATAGATAGCAGTGCAGCTCCTGAGGCTTGACCATTTGGACAAAACCCGGTTGACTTCTGGAACTCAGGTTGGGGTACCGATGTCGTTGTTTCTCATTATTGTGAGGGAATATACTTGCAGAAACCCAATGCTCACCGTGCTCCATCTTTTATCAAGAAATTCATTGACTGCTACTGCATTCAGAGCATATGTCATTGGGGAGGTCCAATAGCCCCAAACCCACCATGGTTTGATAATATCTGGAGATAGAGAGGGATCCATATGGTAAACTCAAAGCTAAATTAATATGTTTTAACATATTCACCGCGTTAAATATGGATAATAGTGGATATAAGATTTGTAACCTTTCGATCCCATGAAGCCTCCAATAACATAAATTGTTGTCAAAACACCAGTAGCTAGTGTGTTGGCCATGACTTGGGTTCTCCCAAGGATAGCAATAAAACGGAAAAGACTCATCGACATCTGATGTATACAGAAGTATACCAATAATTGCTGAAAAAATCTACAAACAAACAAGAACATCACTCATGTGCATGCCATCAGTACTCTTACTAAAAAGAGAAACAAAATAAGTGTAAATTCTTGCACCTTATTGCAGAAGGTGCGAAGCCGATGAAGAAATACGTTACCGATGTCCATATCCCTGCCTCTATAAATGACGCGGGTAAGTTTAGGACGAAGAGAGAGGAAATGACACCCCATCCTGGTAAAAATAACAATTCTCTCTGCTTGAAATATGTTGGAAGCCTCATCACTGCCATAGCGAGCTCGATCATGCCGTTAAACGTCACTACCGTCACCCCCAAGAAAATTGAACCCATGAATATATTCGCATCAACTATCGTTATTTTCTTTTTTGATCTTCCAGCAAAAAGCGTCATCACCACTAAGGCTAATACAAATATCTGAACAATCTTGAATATGTGCACTGCAGAGTTCCTCTTCATCAGTAGTCGTTCCCTCAAGAAGCATGCCTTGAAGATCACCCATTTCGGAACCCTGCTGTTTCCTTTCAATTGAATTGCAGCTTCACTTCCCTCCTGTTTATATTGCACGCCCAACTCGTCTTCCATAAGCCTTCCTAGATGAAACGAACGGAAGGACTCAGAGAATTTGTCTACTGGTACGTACTGATAACTGCTATGATCATTGGCCCAATATTGTGCTTGATCCATCTTTGAAATTACCTGTTCTTAATTGCAATTCTAATTTCATTATTGGAGTTATAGGTCAAATGCAACTTGAGTTTCATCTCTTTTAAAGCTTGTTACTCATGTGATGACGTGTAGAGGGCTTAATTAAGGATTCCCCATGGACAAAGGTGTATCAATAATTATTTTTGAATGATATATATATATATATATATATATATATATATATATATATATATATATATATGGGTAATGATCACCAGACTCGAGTCACCAAGTGACTCGAGCGGGTGACCATCAGATCACGGCCAAACATTGACCGCAACTTTTGATTACATGAAGCCCATGTGTTGACCTCGAGGAGAAGAAACTTTGTATTGATGGCTTACTAACATAAGGAAGAAACTACCACATGAAGCTTGGGCAATCACTAGGCAAATTGACCAAGGATAAGTTTAAAATTTTCAAAAATTATGCAAAGTTCAATGTTGCTCCCTCGAAGTGATTATTTAAGGACAAGTTAATTTTTTTTTGCAATAAAATATGGCCTTTTCAGATGGTATTAGATCACTCTTCAGGGCTTCTCTGCATTTAGTGGATGATCTGAAGAGAAAACAGGACATTGTCTGAAGAAGAAAAATGTTGAAAGGAGGCATAAACCTGGATAATACATAAGGAGCAACTCTATATACTCAAAGATTACAGTTTCAAATGGCAGCCTTTACAACAAGGTTTCTTAAAAGACAATGGAGTGTTACTTATATCAAATTTTAGATACATTTGGATTCATATTTTAGTTTTGATGGAGGAAATGCCAACAAGGTTTATTCAAACACAGCAATATTGTTTATGTACTTTGGAAGGCCAGTTGAGAAAATTGATACTTCAAACTCTCACTTTTTAAGCAGCCCCTTGCTTTGGCTTTGAACTGAGTTGTAGGACCTAATATTTCTGTAAGTCACACTCACACTTAACCAAAAAGCAAAAGAGGTCATCTTTAAGACGCATGGTATTTTAATGTTCAATTTCATATTTAAATATTGGATGATAGAATGAGACACAATATGTCAAAATCATCTATCTCAAACGGACATTCGATAATTTTCTTCTTTTTTTTTATAGTTGCTGCCTTCAAATTTCCTTTATGCACTCATTTCTAATTTCTTGCGAGTTTGAGATGGTTTGGACATGAAAATCATGTGAGGTTTATGTAACAGAGTAGGTCATTAGCCTCCCCACAAGCGGCATTTTAATGGTTAATTTAGTTTTAGCAATATATCATTTTCTTTTTATTTTATTTTTTTGTACGTAGAATTGCACAATGAACTAGGTACCTCTTGAAGGAAGTCTGCTATGTTTTTCCTTTCAGGGCACCTAAATCCCATGGTTTCAAAGAAGTCGAGAACGCTTTTGCGACAACCTTGGTAAATGATCTTCCCATCACATAAGAGGATGAGGTCGTCGAATAGCTCAAATGTTTCAGGTGATGTCTGAAGCAGAGAAACAGCCATTGTGAGATCCATCAAGTGCACCAACTGCTTAAGAAACTGAATAATCTCAAAGGCGGTGGAGCTGTCGAGTCCAGTTGATATGTTGTCCATGAAGAAGGCTCTTGCTTGCCCAACCAACATCTCTCCTACAACAGAAGTTCATTATTGTTATCTACATAATCAGATGAAGCCATGAAGGCTTACTGGGTCTGAATGGGGCTGCCCACGCCAACCTCCTACTGGCCTCAATCATGTAAGTACATTTAGAATTGGTATTAGGTGAACGGGCAGTCATAAGTTTCGTTGATTCTTAGCTTTGTGGTCATCTAGACTGGATTCAGCCGAGGGCTATCAAGGGGTTGGGCTTCAGTCCAAGCACAAGCTCGGCCCAGACCGGCCCAATTTGGGTCAGATTTTTGACAAAAAAATGCCCCAGCTCTGAAGCACTCAAGCAAAACAGCCTCATTTTATATCCAGACTGGGCTTGGGCCTAATTGGTAGGGTAACAATTAATTCCGCCTACAAAAGCTCATCTTGAGTTTGTCCGGCCTAGCCCGATTATGTTAAGGGAGAGGGCGAGATGACCCGAATCTGGCCCGACCTGAACCCGTTTCAGGTCAGGTTTGGGCTTCAATAAAAAGTCTGAGCGTGCAAGTACTCGAGCCATACCCGGCGGGCTTTTTTACCCATGCCAAATTTGTGCCTACCAAAAGCCCAACCAATTGACAACCTTAAATTCAGCCCCAAGCGAATTGTCAAAATGAAAATGATGTGGACTTCTCCCTGTGAGCGCCTGCAACTTAGCCTCACGGATTTTAGTTGGTAATTTGGTACAGGGCAACCAACCATTTACTCTCACGGATGAGCATCCATATATGCTAAACTGGTCAAACTTTGGAAAGGGCACAACTATTTAAGACCATATAAATCAGTGAAACTACAAGCTTGACCATTTTAGGATATGGTGGTTGATCTGCTAACTTGAGAGTAAACGGGCCGTTACCCTACATGTATGCAGCTGATGGCAAGTCATTAGATTAAGGGTGGAGCATATATGAGGTCATTAGGTACCTATGGTAACTCGTTTCTTTTGTCCACCAGAAATTCCCCTCCGCATCTCATCGCCTACAATTGTGTCTGCACACTCGTATAACCCAAGCATCTGCGCAGCACCATTTATAGGAACCCATAGGAGCATAGTCAGCAGCAAGTCCGAGTTATAATTCGGCAAGGTTAAAATTCAGAAAAATCTGGCAAAATTTTGCTAGTGCCATAAAAAATTCGGAATAAAATTGAATAATCAGCAAATTATTCCGAAATTCTTGAAGTTTTTTGAAAAGCACATGAATTTTTCATAATTTTTTTTGGAAAAGGGCAATTTGGTTGCTAGGGCAATGCTCATCTCCAACTGGTTGAACCTGACTTTGCGTTCAACTAGATTAGATTTGCAACAATTGGATAGGAGAGAATCTTGATTTCCACCGTTTCCAATTTTATGGATAACATGTAGTCAAGATTTTCTTCTATCCAATGACTGCAGATATGGTTGAACACAAAAATGAGGATCAACTAGCTGGACATGATCATACCCCCTGCCTGCTAACCTAGCATTTGAATGTTGGGTGAGTACCCAGATCTGAGAGCCTCGCGGCACTCAATGCTCACATGGCTCATTTCCCTATGGGTTTAAAGGAAAAAGTGAAAAAACATGAAATAATATAACCCTCGATCCAACACGGTGTTCACATTTCCCTATGGGTTTAAAGAAAAAAGTGAAAAAACTTAAAATAAAATAACCCTCGATCCAACACGATGTTCAAAAGAGCGTGAGTTGATGAAAATATTTTATGGTTTGTTCTTTACACAATTAGCTACAGTCAGATTGATGTTGTATAATGCAATGCACCCGTGCTCGTGCTCGTGCTCTGTGTGCAATCAATTGAGCATCTTGCTGCCAATTAGAGCTTTTTCCCAAACTCGGATGCTTGAGCGACCTCTAATGATGGGCAAACGCCTTATATATATATATATATATATATATATATATATATATAAGAAAAGGTGTCAGTCCTCCATGGTCCTCCAAGGTTTTAGGTGGAGGTCCATGTGGCATCCTAAAAATTGTTTCAATGCCACATGGGCCTCCGGTGCATTACTTAGATTATTGTTAGAAAAAAATAATTTTGAAAACTCATCTCCACTATTGTTTTTTGAGCTATGAAATATAAATCATTGAAATTAGTCAAACATTGACTTATACTTTTTAATTTTTGTTAAAAAAATTGATTTAAACTATTCATCCGTGCTCCACGTGGCAATCAAAAAGTGTTTTGATTGTCATGTGTAACTCATTGTGGACCTTAGAGGACGGTGACCGTCCTCCATGGAGGACGAAACCAGCTCCCATATATATATATATGGAAAAGGCCTCCGTCCTCAATGGGAGGACGGTCACCGTCCTCCAACCTTTCATGTAGAGCTCCACGTGGCACCCAAAACACTTTTTGGGTGCCACGTAGACCTTGGGTGCATTGCTTAGATAACCTTTGAAAACGGCTCCCTATATATATATATATATATATATATATATATATATATACACATTTTTGAGTGACAGCGGATCAAATTTGTGCTAAGTCGAGTGTACCCATCTGTGCCGACCGAGCATTCAAATGTTGGGCTTAGAGTCCTGATGTTCTAAAGTATGTGAAGGAATTCAAGGACGTTTTGCACATAACCAAGAATATAAAGAAATTGTTAAAAAGAACCAAAACAAAGGGGGAAGCCATGACAAATTGATGATGAAATTGAAATTGAAAAAAATAAAAACAGAGCTCACTTGGTTAGATGGTAATACTAAATGATGCGGCAACAGCGTAAAAAGTGTCAACCCTAAACCTTCGACGACCATGAACTCTGGGCGTCCCAATCAAGGTTTTAAATCTTGATATCGGTAAATGTATCAGCCTCTGTGGACTGATGCTATGGTATCAGCCAATGCGGGATATCAGCCGATACCTACCGATATGAGTAAGCGGAGGCTGATATCCATTGAATTTGTCCCACATCAACTGTGGGATGGCCCTCTTAGGGCTATTTATATCTTTGGGCAAACCTCACCTTTCAAGCCAGTTTTGCGAGGTTGAGTTAGGCCCATAGAACCTCACAAAACTGACTTGGAAGGTGAGGTTTGCCCAAAGATATAAATAGCTAAAAGATGGCCAGCCCACAGTCGATGTGGGATAAATCTAATACGCTTCTGCATGTGTTGGCGGGATTGAGCGAAGCCAAATCACATGGACAAGAACGGGTGACATGAAG
Source organism: Chloranthus sessilifolius (assembly GCA_021018995.1). NCBI lineage: Eukaryota > Viridiplantae > Streptophyta > Magnoliopsida > Chloranthales > Chloranthaceae > Chloranthus > Chloranthus sessilifolius. The sequence continues at coordinate 35,841,623 of CM037589.1, forward strand.
TGGAGAAATGTCGGCTCTGATACTATGATAGAATTTCATGGGCCTGAAAAAACCGCCTTGTAAGGTGAGGTTTGTCCAAGATATAAATAGCCCAAAGAGGGTCAGCTCACAGCCTGAGACGTGAGAAAAATCCAACAATATCGGACTGATACTGTTTGTATAAGTATCGATATTTGCTGATACTTGATTCTTTGGTCACATCTACATGTTAGCTTGCCACATGAACACCAAGGTACAGTATTTGATGACCCACGCACCAAAACTGGGCCACAGCTCATGCACCTAATAGAAATGAAAATATATAAATATACCTAATAGCCTTCATAAATAAGTTTTACCTAATATGAAAAGAATTAAGAGCATCACATCAAGGGAATGGTTATAAAATCCTCATGATGGAAAGAGCTACCTGAAGAACGTAATCCGTCACAAAATTCGCTCCTTTGTTTTCGCTTGTTGCAGCCTACAGAAAAATGAACAGTGATTAACTTATGTAAGAGTGTTCGAGCACCACTAGAGAAGATAGTCCTCCCATAATCTACTAGCAATTGGTGCCTGTGCCCTTTGATTCTACAGTTGGTATTGGGTACCCGATCCGTGCATCCCGGGGCAGTGCTCGGGTCAATCTCCTTTTGCAAAAGTGGTAAACTCTTGGGTGGCACAGTTATTTATGAGCATACAAATCAGTGAAAATATGATTTTGACCTTTCATTGATTTGATACTGAAAAATATAGGGGTCTTCTGCATTTACCCTCTCATATATGTCTTGTTTACACTCTGCCCTCTGCTTCAACTGTTTACACTGCGGCCAAACTCCTTGAGCACTCTGGTCAGGTAACCTAATACAACTCAAAAATAAAAGCAACTCGAAACAAGGAGGAAAGTGAGTGAGAGCACATGAATTAAGACCTTGATGAATGCATGAATCTCTGGATCAGGTTCAATTCCTTCTGTTTTCTCCCTTCTTGAAACCTCCATTAGCATATCTTACAAAAACAATAACCAAATTTATAGCCATAATTCATGGGGATATTTCTACCTATTTCCATGGACCTGATATGTGTGGAAGTCAACTTTTAACAGATTCTTAGAGTTAAAAACTCTTTCTTGTTTGACAACCATACTTGAGGGCAGATTCTGCTGTAATATCCCGACAGTTTCAATTTGGTAACTTCACTGATTCCTGCACGTTTTTGCCTTGAAAATGTGTGGAATCTGGAAGCGGGGCAAACCCGCTTCTTGATACTGCATTTGCGGGAATCAGTTTCAAGTGGAATCCACTTTCTAAGAGTGCTGCCAAAGTATAGCTCTATCCGCAACTATCAAATTATTGAGGGGACCTACAGTCAAACCATTGATTGCTTTGAGCCAGAGAATGGAGATCATCTTTCGTTCCAATTTTCCACACAATTGATCTTGAGACTCTGGGTGTACCATCAGATTGTTATTTTTTATCCCAATCTTCTACACAATTGATCTTGAGACTCTGGGTGTACCATCAGACTGTCATTTTTAATTCACTATGGCAGGCATCTCAAAAGTGACTTCAAAATCACAGTTGAGCGTGATGTATGTTATATGATTTTAAGGTAACCTTTTGAGGTGTTCCATATGAAATAAAAACGACCAATGGTATGCCTATGGTCTCAAGATCAGTTTTGTGGAAGATTGAGATGAAGAGTGGTCTCCATCTTTGATTTCAAGCAGTCAATGGTTTTAAGCGGAGGTGCCCTCATTAACTCACTAGGTGCGAATAGAGCCACCCAACTCAATCTATAGTTAATTAGTTATACACATAAGATCCCCTCAACACTTATGTTAGTGGCTAGTCTCCTGTGAATCCAAGGCCGAAAAAAAAGAGATAAATACACACGAGGACAGTGTTAAGCTGATGACAGATTTTATGCAAAGTACAGGCAGATGATGTGGCAGGTGTAGCCAGCCAAGTCAGCTGCGTGCACTTTGTCTATATCAAATATGTCCTGCATTTATAATCTTTCCACACATGACATATCCCCAGGCTCTACCCATCTATTTTGTAGGGTGGTTGGACTGTACCATTGGCTTGTGTTGGCCTCCTCATAGCATATATTTCTGAGTCGTATGGAAGGGTACATATGCTTACCAGATGGGTCCCCAGCACCTAACATGCACCTCGAGAAGTTCAATGTCTCCCTCACCGTCATCTCGGTGTGGTGAAGGTCGTTTTGGCTAACGTAGGCACACGCCCGTTGGGGGACGTAGTGGGTTAGCTCCTGCCCGTTGTAACGTACTCTCCCGCTCACCTACGTGTTTGCATTGAGGAATCAGGAGAAATCGTCAATATATATATATATAGGGAGCCGGTTAGGTCCTCCATTGGAGGACGATCACCGTCCTCCAAGATCCACGTGGAGCACAAGTGGACAGTATAGATCAATATTAAAAAAAAAAAATCGAAAAAAACTTTTTTTAACCCACAAGTCAAAGTTTGATGGGTTTCATTGGTTCACATTTCACGATTCAAAAAACAGACAGTGGAGATGAGTTTTCAAATTTTTTTTTTTCAAAGATGATCTAAGCAATGCACCTGAGCTCCACGTGGCATCAAAACAATATTTTGAGTTCCACGTGAAGCTCCACGTGAAAGCTTGGAGGACGGTGACCGTCCTCCCATGGAGGACGGAGGCCTTTTCCATATATATATATATATTGGTAGTTAGAAATCATCAAAATATGTGGACCAGGCTTTTAAAGTCCGATTCATATACGCATATCAGCATATCAGCTGGGTCCCAAGCCGTTATGTATTGGATAGATACTTATCGACAATATTTCATTCCCTTTATTAATTTTTAAAAGAGTAAAAAATATAAAAAATTATAAAAAATGTATTTTTGGTATTTTGTCTGATTTATATCCGATACATATAAGCTGATATGGGCTGATATTTGACCCGATTTTCAATCTTATATTAAATCAGGAGTAAATATCGATTTGGATGGAGCCTAACCTGATACATATTGGCCGGATATGGCCAATATTTAAAACCATGATATGAGCGCCTTAAGTTCCATTAGTGTTAGAAACTTAATAAGGGTTTATTTATTTCTTTTGCGTATTATGTTTCCTTAGATATTAATAAAGGTTTTAGAAAATACCCCTCTATGTCTGCATTGACCGATGAGAACAGGGAATATGCATTCGAATGCATTGTGTGATCTGTGCATCCAAGTGATAGGTCACTTTCCCGTTTTGGATACATCAGTCACAGGACACATAATCTAAAAATTAAAACTTCTTTTTAGAACTGGTTTGCCTTTTAAAAACTTGGTCAAAGTTTTCCGTCCACCTGTTTGATCTTTAATTAAGTTTTGGATGGTGGACGTACACCATTTTTTATTTTTTTAGATGGACGTGAACGTCCTTGGGCAAGTTGTCATGATGCCTGACCCCTGAATGGGTGAAAGCAAGTTGTCATGATGCCTGACCCCTGAATGGGTGAAAGCAAGTTGTCATGATACCCGACCCCTGAATGGGTGACACGTAGAGCCAATATAAACAAACACACGAGATAAACTGTGTTCGAACGCAGATCCTCTACCATCTTTACAAAATATTCTCTCAACCTTACATATTTATAGAAAATTTCATAGTTATTAATTTAGTGTCTAAACCCCCCTAAAGTTAAGTGCCCTTAGATATCACCCCAAATGGCGTTTATATATATTTTTTCAAATCTTTTAAGACGGTTTTACTGTTACAAGAATGAAAAGTAATTTGGGGACAATTTTATCCTTAATGCAAATGAGTTTTCTTAAGCTTATATCTATGATTTTAAGACATATCTTTCCTTTATTGCAGCTGATTTTCTTAAGCTTACTTTGCATTATTTTAAGATGCTTTTACCGATTTAGCAAAAGTGTCTTTTGTAAGTTTACTTTGCATTTGTTTAAGACACATTTGTCCTCTTTGAAAATTCTTCTTCTCAATCTTATGTCTATTATTTTTGTGCAGGCTGGACAATCCCAATGTGAATCCCTTTTATAGGGCAAGTACGAGGATGCTCGTGTGCCGCACATGACTCAAACCTTGAGACCGTAATGAGTCAGAGCCCAAATCTAAGTCCATCTCGACTTGAAAACTCGTGCGGTAAAGATGTATGTTGTGTAGTGAATGATAGAAATGGCCAACACACTAATCCAACCCCAACTTTCCATAGGATTCACATAAAATTTGACGCCACCTGACAACCACCCCATCTCTATGGTAAGTAAGAGAGCCCAAATAGGACTCTTGCCTTTTTTCTTTTTCTTTTTTTTGGCAATAGCCCAACCGGGCTCTCTCTCTCTCTCTCTCTCTCTATATATATATATATATATATATATTCCCAACCGGCATCTTCTCTTTCTCTCTCTCACCATTAAACCCACGCAACCCAAACCACCAATAAAACCAGCAGCCCCCCTCTCTCTCTCTCTCTCCATATATATATATATAACCCATGTGCAGCCAGCAGCAGCCCCCTTCCTCACCATTAAACCAAACCAGCAGCCCCTGCAATTACCCATCCTCCCTCCTCTCTCTCTCTCTCTCTCTCTCTCTCTCTCTCTATATATATATATATATATATATATATATATATATATAACCCATGTGCAGCCAATAGCAGCCCCCTTCCTCACCATCAAACCAAACCAGCAGCCAACCTTCCTGCACTTCCCTCTCTCTCTCATCTCCAAAATGAATCCCGTCCATTTGATCTAATCTGAAGAGATTGTGACCAGCAGTTATGATGGATTTATTCATTTGATGGATTTGGAGAAGTGAAATTGGATGTGGTTTATTCCAGTGGTGATACCTGACAATGTCCCAAATAGTTTTAGAAGAGAAGTTTCCATTTGAGCAAGCTTCCCAAACGATTTTATCTTGCCATGGGATCAAGGTACGTTGTTGAGGATGATTTGGCTAATAGAGTTCCCTGCCACAAAAGTAACTTTCTCAACAATCAAAGAAAAAATGTTCATACATTTAGCTTTAAGACAGTCTTGGTGAATCTCATTAGGAATTTGCTTAACAAAAGGCCTTGAAGTACACCACAGAGGAGGGTGTCCCTTCCATCACCAACAATCCAAGTCATGTTCTCCATGGTGGGTTGGATTTGATTTCTCATGGACATGCATATCTTCGAGTCGTTGCGCCGGGCCGGACAATTTCATAAGCCGGATTTATAACAGTATTTGGAATACACAAAATCAGTTCTCATAGCACAAGGTAAATTTTAATAGATATAATTATCTCTCTCTTTTAAAATTTTGTCATTTAAAAACTTTGCAATGCTGCGAACGCGAGTTCATCTAATATTATATCATTAAAATTATTATCACCGGAGGTTAACCCTACTCGTCTTTATTTATTGACAAGAACTATGACGGTCAACCGAATTTGAGCATGGTTAAATACAAGCGAAGTCGTACAAATAAATCGAGATATGTCTCAATCCTACCATTCGAAAGCTCCTAAAAGGTGGGTGCCCTTCTATCCATCCAAATAAGTGCTTTTACACTTTTGTGATGATTTTATGAGAACTGCAATTTCCTAATTTTAGGTTTTGTGTGGATTCACAAGACGGTTATGGTCAAGAGGTTGATCCTATGGTTGAACCCATCGACCGAGAACCAGAGGGTACTATATCCTTCCATATTGCACACAAGTGTGACAGTACAACAAATCCTAAGGACAATAAATCAGACACAACAAAAAGCCCAGACAATGTATGGGTTGATGCACTGTTTTTGTTTTGTGCACACTAGGCCTAATGGTTCATGTTTGACCGCTTAGATCTCGATGATCTCAGCCATTTTGGGATTCATATTAGTGGGCGAGACCCACATACTTCTCAATGGTTTATCCATCTAGACGACTCATATTACTCATGATGTTGTTATTTCAATTCTTTTCTATACCTTAAAAATCCATGAAAATTGTGTATTAACACTTAGATTAATTTTGTTGTTTCTTGCATTTGCAAATAGGTGCACATTAGTCAAAGGGTGCACTTTAACTCCCTTTCTTGAACAAATCATGAGCCAAAATTCATGGGCCTAACTATAGATCATCTAACCATTTGTCAAATCAATGTTTAAATTGTTATCTTAGATAGTGAACCTCAACTTTTGTGCCACTTGGCATAGTATACATGCTCACTTGAAAACACACTGTATAGACAAATTCTCAAATTGAGACGTAAGGACCCTAAACCTTAAAATAGGTTCATATCCTTAACCATATAAATCCTATAAGGCTCACAAATAATTAATTGAGTCTATGAATTTCACCAAATAAACCTCTTTGACTTTCAGACCATAGATGGGCTTAAATACCCAAGTCTTTGGCCCAAATACTCAATTTAAGCCAAAGATTTATGAGAAGTAGAAGCCCAAACTTTTGGAATAGGCCCAACCCACCTTCTAAGTTTAGAAAAACTGTTTAGAGACATCTTTTACCCACGCTATGATGGTGTATATATCTCAAAAATCGTGTAACGGGAATCCGACGGTCGAAACTTATTTGAGTCACACGGGAGTCAATCCTTAACCAAATTTCACAAACGACCAGTCTGTTTTTATCAGAGCGACAAGATCTATCTGATGAGATCAATGTAACATCACTTTGAATTACGTATTTTAGAACTAAGGTTCCTTCATCGTAAGCCACCTTCTTCTCTCGCTTAATGATGAGCGAGGTACTCGGATTACTAGTAATGTTAGTTTCCTTATGATTAGGTGCTTTCTTATTATGCTTTATTTACATTGTGTATATAATTTATTTATATTATTTATATGATTTATTTATATTGTGTGACATTCATCACTTAGATAATACGTTAGGGTATGTATATGATAGGTTAAAAAGGAATAAGATAAAATATATAACTTATACGCCTTCATCACAGTAGGATTTTTTTCATGATCATGTGAAACTTAGAATTTAGGCATCCGTGTATGGATGCAACTCCTCTATGGTAGTATAGGATGTCACATGAAGTACATCCAGGTTATTACGGAACCCGTCCCTTGGAAAGCGTGGTTAGTGAAACCTATGGCACCGTGGCCCATTCAAATTAAGTTTAAGAAAAGATAGAATATGAATATGTTAAGCTACGAGATGTTAAGAAAGCGGGAACTTAAGCCCACACAAATATAAAATCGGGGCGGAGACTTAAGCCCAGAACCGAATCTGTTATGATATGTTAAAATAAGCTGTGAAGGCCAACTAAACATAAATTAAATTTTTATATGTGTCATGTCTTGCGTGCCACTGCAAGATTCAACGTCTGCAGTCAAGACGGGTCTTAAGGACACTATGATAACTTTTTCTTGAACTAAGGGGACATTATAATTACTATGTGTGTAATTTCATCGGGCTGGATGGTAGTTTATATTATGATATAGAGGTTAGGTGATTATCTACACGTGAACCTCACTTGATAGGCTCGAGCAGCGGCCTTGACACAGGTTGTATACGTAAAATAAGTAAGATATGAAATACGTTGCGTATGTGTATGGAGTAATAATAAGACTTTCAATATGTCACCTAAATTAAGTTAACAAGACAAGTAAAAAAAGTGATAAGCATTAGAAGCATCATATGCATTAAAATCTGTTACGTTCTTTTAGCTTATTCGATATGAAATATTTATAAGATATCTTCTTATGTTGGTTATATGTATAATTGTAATAGATTCACTTTTACTTACAGGATTGCACCCACGATCACCTGTGTAAATTGTGGTGGATAGGTTGTGCAATTCACTGAGTTTACGTGACTGAGTAAACTCACCTCCTCCCAAAAACTAATAGCTGCAGGTGAAGTTATGGACTACACTACCCGGTGGACTTGATGTGCTGGTAGATTATGCGGTTTATGAGGGCGACAACATGGATGACTAGTTAGACGATATCAGGTATATATTATTTATTTAATAAGACATTTCTGTAGTTGACCGTACCTTTATTTATGGTCATTGTGAATAATGGACTTAAAATTCATGTAAACTTAATGGAGAGAATTTTTAATGAGAAGAAAAATTGATTCACGATTTTTGGGAGTCTCATTTTACGTAAGATTTAGTAAAATATGTATGTCCGCTTATCGCCTTAACAAGCGTGCAGTATCATAACACGGAATTCTAGGCCCTTGAGATTGGCTAGGATTTTAGGTCGTGACAGAAAATGATTTTCCCCAGAATTAGTAAAGATTGAGGAGAAGTATATTTTTTCGAGGAGGGGTATCCGGACCTATTAGAGCACCCGATTAAGTCCCTAGGCACTTACAACACTCACACATCAAATATATCAGGTAAGTAAGGATACACCCCTACGAGTGTCCAACAGAGGGTAAGATTACTTATTTAAATTCAATACAGTTTAAAAAAAATATATAGCATTTGGACAAAAGCATATTTGTAATATATAAGTAAACCTTATTTTCAGTAAATATTTCATTGAAACCACATATTATGCAAATTAAAAAAATGCATTTTTATGTGGGCCACAGGCACAACAGATGCCAAACAACCGAGCTCATTTTTCAGAGCAAATGAGTCCTTTTCCTTGTAGAATTCTATGGGCCTAATTCAAACTCAATTGTCTACGAGATTTGACTTAGTCTAGTTAACACGTGCGGGAGCGTATTGAAGTTTAGTCCCACATTGGATAAATAATAACCTTGTCTCTCCCTTATAATATCCTAACCCCCTCCGCTCATAACCAATTGGTTTTGAGTTGGATGCACAGATTTATCATGGTATCAAAGTATGTCTTTCTCTACTCCATGTCACGCAATTCAATTGTCCACGTGAATTGGCTTGACTCAATCCCACCAACACGCGCGAGGGCGTGTTAGTATAGTCCCATATTACTTGTGGCTTGGAGGTCTTGGGTATATATAATTTGGGCACTCCTCACCTTACAAGCCGGTTTTGTGAGGTTGAGTTAGGCCCGTTGAATTCTATCATTGTCTGTGACGACCCAGACCTACATGCCGCAATATTGTCCGGTTCTAGGCTTATATCCCCGCCCCGATTTTGTTTTTGACATGGGTTTAAGTCCCCATCCAAAACGTGTCATGACATGTAGCATCCACCATCACATATAGCCCAGGGTCAGGACTTTTTCCCTATCCGATGTAGGACTCTTACAATCCCTCCACCTTATAGAAGAGCCGTCCTTGGCTCTGATACCATCCTGTGACGACCCAAACCCACATGTCACAATATTGTCCGGTTATGGGCTTACGACCCCGCCCCGATTTTATTTTTGGCATGGGCTTAAGTCCCCACCCAAAACGCGTCATGACATGTAGCGTCCACAATCACATATAACCCAGGGTCAGGACTTTTTCCCTATCCAATGTGGGACTATTACAATTTAGAAATTTTCTAACATAGAGTCGCTGACTTTTGATGAGAAGCTGAGATTATAAAGAAGTACCCAGAGGTCATCGCCTCATGTATGTTATTTTCGAGGACGAAAATATTGTAAGGGGGGAGGAGAATATATAACCCGAATTTTCTTATTTTATTTTAATGGTGCTTGATGTGTTTTGCACCATGCACGGTGTTAGTGCTCCACACTGGAACTCACCCTCTTTTCGAAAAATTATGATTTTTTCTATACCAATATTACTCTATCACGACCCAAAATTCTATCCTATCTCAAGAGCCTAGAATTTCGAGTTATGACCTGCACATATCCCATATATGTTAAGCGGACATACATCTAATAAGAGTTATCGCATAAATTTAGCTCCACGAAATCCGTGAAAGCAGTCATAAATAATGAATAAATACAGTAAAATGTAAGAAATCTACAATTATAACCGTAGTACAAGTCGGAGACAAACCTGATAAAAATGAAATCATAGGGTCAAAATAAAAGTATTAAATGAAACATAATACCGAATATAAAACTATCAGTAACCGGTGCTCGGATCAAGGTCAGCACCGAGGTCCTCTTGGTACTCAGCTGCGTCGCCCTCCTAAGGCTCCTGGTACTCAATTCCCCCGGGATCAACGAGATTAGCGTCGGTGGGATCTGAATTGCCGACGTCTACTTTACCAGCGTAATCACCTGGAGCTGTTAGATTGTCGTGGGATGAGTTTACTCAGTCACGTAAACTTAGTGGGATACACCACCAATCCACCCCATACTACTCAGATGCATTATGGGTGCATCTTGTGAGTGATAAATATAATATCTCCAAGCAGATAGCAAGAAAAATATAAAATTATCTATATACTGTAAAACTCATATCATATCATAAATGTAAGGTCATGATCTAGACACTCATATCCTAACGTATCTTACCATATCTCATAATATATCATACCATATCTTATTATCATTCTCGCACATATGTCTGTACATCGCATGAGCATAACTAACATACTCATAAAATCCTAAACGATCTATATCAGAGTCTGTGCTTGACTTACGATGAGAGGGTCAATATAGTATCATACCATAATATCATAATGCCCTTGTATTATACTCATACTCTTCCATCCAGCCAAAAGGAGAGATAATAGCCAAACTAACTAATAAACATACTCATACTTATAATTTCTCCCAGAGATCCGTCTTGGCTGAAAGACTTTATATCCCTTATGGTGGCTACGCAAGGAACGACATGTACAGATACTTAAGTTTTTTATCTTTTGTTGACCTACACAGCGGTGTCTTATTATCGTACTCGTATCATAATTTATTTTATTTCATACTTATATCTTATCTTACTTTTACACTTAATTTTATGACAAACTATAGTGATGTAACTTTCCTAAATTACGCTTCTCAAGAAAAAACTTCTATAATAACTTAGATATACTTTGTGTGACAGCCCATACTACCATAGAGGGTTGCATCCGTATATGGACGCCAATATTTCGAGTTTTACGTGACCATAAAAGAAATCTTACTATAGCTAAAGCCTATGATTGAACCTCGTAACTTAGCTCATAACTTATACTATCATATTTGAACTCGGAGTGATCGAGTCACTGTATATGCCATCGTATATGAGGTTACACTGAATTTCTACTCATTCGACTCGACATGATGTCCCATACTATCATGAGTTGGAAGGCATGTGAATACAATGTATTCCTCACTTCGATACCATCTCGGCGAATCACCACGCCCAAGCGTAGGTATGATCTCATACACTTGCATACATATGGCCTAACGTATCTATAACTTATATATAATGATAAAGATAGAAGCATAATACTATCATACACATATCATAGATTTATATTTAGATTTCATTATGTTTATACATATATATATATATATATATACATAATATCAATACACTTATATGATATAATAGTTATTAATGTGATTTCAATAACGTGAATGTCAGAGTTCGATTTTCATGAGGCATCAAATTTTTAACCTTTTGTGTTATCGAAGAGGTTGCGTTGAAGCGAAAAATTGATATATATATATATATATATATATTACTATAATTAGATAATTAAATTAAAAAGTTTTTATAATTATTAAGATGTGATTTATCATGACTATCGATCGAAATACCTTAAGTAATATATAATATACACATGAATTTTGGTCATGAAAATTAGAAAATAATACTAAATTCGTGTAGCCTTGAGTCATTCAAAATTGAATCCGACTTGCTGCTCTATTTTAACCTTTAAAATGTCAGATTCATGAAATGACTATTTCACACAAAGTTGTAAAGCTCGTTGTTTTCTTTCTAATGTCGTAAGAATCGCATAAATCAGAGGTCAGAGAAAAATGTTATGGCCAAAATATTGGGACCAACATATCGATGGTCGCGAGCTCGAGTTCGTAGCCATAAATTCGGATTCGTAGCCTCGAGTTCGGACCCAAAACTTTAAGATGATGTAATCTATTATTCTTTTAAATAAAATAAAAGCATAATTTAGTTTTAGGACTTAATAAATAATAATAAAGATTTGCAACAATAATATATTATTATAGTTTTAGTAGAAGGATAAATTTTTAATTATATAGATATATTAGATTTATAGTATCTTAGGGCTTAATTAGTTTTGCTTTTCTTTTTTATATTCGAGATACCATTAATGAGGTTAGATAAATAAGAATATGACTTAAATTTTAATGTTTAATTAGTTTTAGATAAACATGAATATAAAATTACAGTTTTAATAAAAGAATAAATTTCTAACTATATAAATAAATAATCTCAATAAGGTATTATTCTAATTAAGTCAATCTATCAGATTTACAAACATTAGAGTTTAATTAATTTTACAGATTTAAAAGAGGGTAAAATATTAAATATGAAGATCTAATAGAAAAGTATAATATTAAATAGTCAAACAAAGAGATTGTTTAATAAGAGAAACAAAATATAAACTCGACTTACAAATCATGCAACTTTAGAATAAAATAAAATATCAAATGTGCAAATTTACCATATTTAAAAATATTCATATTTAGTTAGTATGTAAATTTAAGAAGAAGTAGACATATTAAATATACAGATCTAATATAAGATAAAATATTAATAGCTTAAGTAAAGGGATTGTTTAAAAAGAGAAATAACATATAAACCCGACTTATAAAATATACAACTTTTAAGGGAAAACATAATATTAAACATATAGATCTATTAATTTATGAGATATTTGAGTTTAAATAAGATTTTTAAATCTATCGATGTGCGATTGAACGCATTCTACGGTAACAAGATGGATTGATGGGTACCCACCTCTTGAAGCGTGAACGATAGATCAACAACGATTCGGGTTAAAAAGGTCGATGCCCAAGGCGTCGATTCGTCTAAGTCTTGAGAGAGAATAATTTTTTATTATAGAGAGCAGAGAGCTTTTAAAGTTTATTTATAGTAGTAGGAAGTTTTAGATTAACTCTAATTAGTACTTTTCGTAAAAGATTTAATAAAATAGGAGTTTTTCCCACGCAAGAAGAATTCATATACGTGAGGTGAATACCTTGAGAAAATATTTCGTTCTAGTGCAAATCAAATGGTGTTTCTCTCCCGAAATTAAAGTTATATCCTTCAACTTGCTTGATCACTTAAAATGGGCATAACTTTTTATATTCTTGTTGAAAATCGATAAATTATATATCATTGAAATCTTATCGACGAGCACTTCGCAATGAATGTAATATTGGTATATGAAAAATTAGAATTTTTCTAACAAGAGGGTGGGTTCCGATTCTAGTGTGAAGCGTTAGCATAGTACATGGTGTGGTACGTCATCTAACACCGTTAAAATAAAGTCCAAAAATTCGAGTTGTTACATTGTCCCACATTGTCTGTAGGTTTGGAGGTCTTGGGCTATATATAATTTGGGCGCTCCTCACCTTACAAGCCACATGTGAGGGGGCGGGAGCGATAGTCCCATACTGCCTCGGTATCATGGCCTTAAGCTATATATAAACCTGGGGCAATTCTTTATAAATAATTATAGGTGAGAGGTGCGTTCCAAATATCGACAATTAGATAAAAAGCAAAATGCGAAAAAGACAAGAACAAAGTTGGTAGTTTCTAGTCACTCACCCTCAGTCTAGGATCTAGTTTTCCAGCCAATGCTCGCAGTAGGGTTGACTTCCCAGATCCAGGAGGTCCCATAACAAGTGTCATCCTGATAAGAATAAAAATTATTAATGAGTGCTTATCTAAGGGTTAATATCAGTTTTATAATTAAGCACCATAAAAGATAAGGTTGGTGTTATAAGTTATAACCACTTTATTTTACAGTCACCTAACTTAAACAAACGCAAAATTCGTTGAATGCTTCAAATCAAATGATGGAGATCAATTTTTGTCCCAAATTTTCACACAATAAATCTTGAGATCACAAGCCTATTATTAGGCAGCCAGATGTTGATATCATGTCGCACACTCACACACATCCCAAAAAGTGAGCCTGAATCACTTGCACTTGTATGGAAGATTGAGATGAAAAACGATCCTCATCGTCTAATTTAAAACAATCAATAGATTTCCATTTCATAGTTTATCCTATCTTGTTACTCTACAAAGTCATCTCAACAGATGCATCTCGGCCACACATATTCTATCTTCTCGTCACTTTTAAGGCATTCTATTATTTTCTTTAAAATTAATAATTATATTTTGTTAGATAAAAAAATAGATAAATAAATAATTAATTACAATAGACGTAAAGGACCTAAGATCGAGGACTTTCTCTAAGATAAACGGTTGTGATCTAATTTTCGAAGAGAGATGAGATCTCAAGAGGGTAAATTTTTATTTTTATTTTTAAAGTTCTTTGAAGGTTTAAAATTTTCAGCCCTTTATACAGAGAAAATGGTTCAATTTGTAGAAAAATGATTCCAAGAGGGACCATTAATTAGATGTTTGATAAGTGTCAAGCTTCCATGGGTACAAGGACTATTATTTTCCTTTGAAGTTATCCTTTGATGTGAAAACTCTAATTTCAAGCATACAAGTGGTTTTTTTTTTATTTTTTATTTTTTTAATAAGGATAAATAGTTGACAAAGGGATGAGTGCTAAGAAAATTCTAAAAAGTTTCAAGTTTCCTAGTATTTTTAAAGGATTATGTTACTTTAATAAGTCAGGTTTGTGGGACAAAAAGGTTTTAAAAGAAAGTTTAAGTAAGATTTGAATGATAATGAGGGATGGTAAAGCGTTCATAGAATTGAAGGCAATGGATTGGAAATTCCTAGAAAGAGGGATTGGGTACATTGAATATCTAAAATAAGTTGGTTTGGCCATACAAGACTTGAGTATCGAGATTGATGGAAGTGTTTGTCTCGGCTTGATTCAATGTTTTATGTCTCGATTTTAGTTATGGACGAAATTTATCGAGATTAAACCTAAAGTCCATTTAATATTAGTGTTTTGTGCATGTATATGTAGACTCATCATACCTTGATGGCTTTATGATCCCCTTTAATCCATCAAGAATTTTGAAAGGATTCCTTGAAGAAAGATGCAACCAACCTAGCTTCTCCTGTCAGAAGACATTTTCATGCATCAAATTTAGTAATGATTCATTTTAAAAATAATTAGCTGTGAACATAAAAAATGTAACACTTATCAAACTATGGGAGCCACATAGAATTTTATGCAAAAATATTTAGCTGAAATAGATTCCGTTCAAACAAGGATCCACCTAGCGAAATATTTATTAAACAAGGATCTACGAATTCAACTATTTGTAACCCATAGCATATATAGAATGGCAGAACCTAGTTTGCTAAATATATTTTTCTTGTATGCACAACTAATTAGGGAAATGCTGCTGTTTTCTGCACAGCAGTTAATGAGATTGGGCTTGGGCTTATAGCACAATAAAAAGTTGACAATATCACAAAATTACGACCTCATGGTCATTAGCTTGGAGTCCAGATTACCTAAATGAACCCAGTTTGCTAGGGACTAGGGGTGGGATGAGATTAAAATGAAATTAGCTAATATTTTATTAAGTTTAGACTAAAATCGTAGTTATTATTAATAACATTGTTGGTTTAAAGAATCAAATATCAATACCTTGGAGGTTAGGTCTTTCATTACATTTAGCAGTAAAAAAATAATATATGATATTAAGTACTAAATCGGTCCAAACACTAGTGGGGCCAGCAAATTGGGTAGGGAGCTGGTCAAGCGACCCGACCAGCCATGAATTGGGTTTGGGTTCCCGTCCAGTCAGGTAAGGTTGCAAATCTAGACCCGTTTAATGAATGGCTCGGGTTTGGGTTAGGGTTTGTTGACCTGAATCGGACCTGACCTAACCCCATTTGACTTGACTCCCTCCTTTATATTTTAATCTAGTTTGTCTAACCCAATGCAAGCCGTGTTTTTGTTAAATGGTTTGGGTCAGGTTGCGGCTTGAGGGTTTTCAATAAACAGGTTGAGGCGGGTTCTAGCTGAGGTCCAGAGTGGCACGTCGACCAAAAACCAATCATCTGCATCCATACAATTGGGTACCTGGGGTCCAGGCATGTGACATGCGCGTTGTGCGGAGCATGAGACGCGGACAAATTTGTGGGCTCCAAAGTAAAGTCTTGCATGCAGGTCAAGGTTACGGCAGCAGAATAGGCTGGGTTGAGCTGATAGGTTGACCAATTTGGGTCCAAAATCTAAACATATTGGGTAGGGCAATGTCAATAAGAAATCCAAACCCATTTAATTAATAAGCCGGGTTCAGGTGCTAGATTCATTCGAGTTTACCCATCTTTCAACTTAATCCGGTTGCACCCGGCCGAACCGAATTAGCAACTAATCAGGTTCTGGTTGAGTCCCCGAACGACTTTGGCTAAGATCATCTCTGGTTATGTACAGAACGGGTGTAGACCCGAATCGGGTTTGGTCGAGTCGACCTCGACCATCATGGCACTGACCCATTTGTAGTGAGGGTCCATATATTGTTATGCAGTGCACGGGTAGATGGGTCATGAACCATATACAAACTCTTTTATTGACTATTAGGCACTACTGAGATGTCCAATTTGTTTATTACACTTATAGATCAACGTGATGCAATCAACAGATGATTCATCCTTTAGTAGAAGGCCATTTATATAATTTGAAAATGTCAAATTTTGGTGGGAAAGATAATCAATTTTCATATGATTCTGTTGCCTAATGTTATAAGGGGACGGAAAGGAAAGAAAATGAGAACCATGTAGAAACTTGAAATTTGGGTTGGCAATTGGCAATTTGTTATTATCACGCAAACTCAATTTACTTAAATTAGGATGAGTTTTCAAATTTTTTATTAATTTCATTTTTAAATTTATACTCTTCAATAAAAGAAACACAAATGACTATTTGGGTATATAAGAAAATCCCAAACTCATAAGGTTTTAGATTCAAACAAGGTAACAAAATCGGTATCGGGTATCGGTCCTCCAAGGACCGATACGAATCGGGTGATATGTATCGGCGCATTTAATATATATATATATATATATATATATATATATATATATATATATATATATATATGGAAAAGGTGTCTATCCTCCAAGGTGCGGCACCTAACGTTCGCCTACGATACCAAGCTAGTCGCGGGCGTCCTTCGGCGCTTAACAACCAGCATGTGGTAAGCTTGCTCACGGCTGAAACCAACCCATCTACACATCAGCTCTGATACCACCCGCCTAGAGGACGGGAACTCCCCCAACATGGTTACCTATGTTTCACGGCTTACCACCCGGCTTATCGTGCCCCTTACGACACGTCATCTGCACCACTGTGCTAACTTGGTCTGCTCAAGCTTCACCCTGTGTACTGCACTAGTACCTCGCTCGCAACAGTCTTGGCATGTAGCTTCCCATGCCACCATGTCTCGCTCACATATCGAACCAAGCCCACAACCTTGTGCCTCGGGCTCGCGTGCTCAACCGAGTCCCAAGCAGCCTGCCTTCATGTGCGTTCCGAGTTACTAGCACAATTTATCCTTGGCCCACGTGTTGTCGTGCTCAACTGAGTCCCACGCAGCGTTGGTGTTCTCACGAGGTTGCCCAGCCGTATGCACCGCGACATATAGTCTCGGGCCATACTTCAACCTCCCTTGGGTGCCACACGGCATCGCTGCGTCGACGTCCTAGGCCCACCCTTTCAGGCCTAGGAGACACTTGTGCCCCCTCTGGCAACGCAAGGCCTCGTGTGGGTGGAAGGAAGCCAGTCTCCACCAACTCTCCCACATAGAAGGGTAAAACAGTCATTCAGCCAGAATGGAGGGAGGACCTCAAACCCCTTGGTTTGACATACTGCAACGCCTCCTGCGTCGCTAGCCCACCTTGGCTATGTCGCGTCCGTGTCGCTCACGCGTCTTCCCCTCTATGCATCCGTGTCGCGACCCTGCAGTGCGACCACGTCGCAAGGCCCTCTTGGCCCCCATGTCGCGTGCCCTCCTAGCACCACATGTCGTGCTCCAAGCACCATGCTGCAAGCTCGAGTATTGGCCCCGTCACATCCTCCACCACTCCATAAAATGTCAACGTCTTCGTTGACGCATGATCGCAGTGAACTGACCCTACCAACTCCTCCCAGCTTGTTAGCAACACATTTCTAGTTCTTAGGTCCGCGCCTTCCCACTAGCTCCCCACTGTCACCCCGGCCAGGTCAACTTGGTTCTGCTGTCACATGGCCCTCACCTGTTAACTAGCTCAGGGATGTCGCGTGCCCTCTTGACACCACATCGCGTGCCTCCGCACCAATTTGCTCATAGCATCATCGCTTCTGGATCGAACTTGGCTCTGATACCAAAATGTCATGGGGTCACACTTCCGCAACCATAGTCCCGTGCGGCACTTAACACATGCTTCGCTAGGTCAGCCTACTTCTGATACCAGCTGTCACGGGGCGTCATTCGACGCACTTTTAACCAGCGCGGTGCTTCGCTACTGCGTGCAACGAAGCCAACCCATCTACACATCAGCTCTGATACCACCCGCTTAGAGGACGGCGACTCTCCCAACATAGTTACCTCTATTTCACGGCCTACCACCCGGCTTATCGTGCCCCTTACGACACGCCATCTGCACCATTGTGCTAACTTGGTCTGCTCAAGCTTCACCCTGTGCACTGCACTAGTACCTCGCTCACAACAGTCTTGGCATGTAGCTTCCCATGCCACAATGTCTCGCTCACATATCGAACCAAGCTCACAGCCTTCTGCCTCGCGCTCGCGTGCTCAACCGAGTCCCACGCAGCCTGCCTTCATGTGCGTTCCGAGTTATTAGCACAATTTATCCTTGGCCTACGTGCTGTCGTGCTCAACTGAGTCCCACGCAGCGTTGGTGTTCTCACGAGGTTGCCCAGCCGTATGCACCGCGACGCGTAGTCCGGGGCCATACTTCAACCTCCCTTGGGTGCCACACGACATCGCTGCGTCGACGTCCTAGGCCCACCCTCTCAGGCCTAGGAGACACTTGCGCCCTCTTTGGCAACGCAAGGCCCTGTGTAGGTGGGAGTCAGTCTCCACTAACTCTCCCATATAGAAGGGTAAAACAGTCATTTAGCCAGAATGACGGGAGGACCTCAAACCCCTTGGTTTGACATACCGCAACGCCTCCTGCGTCGCTAGCCCACCTTGGCTATGTCGCATCCGTGTCGCGACCGTATCGCTCCCGCGTCTTCCCCCTTATGCATCCGTGTCACGACCCCGCAGCGCGATCGCGTCGCAAGGCCCTCTTGGCCCCCATGTCGCGTGCCCTCCTGGCACTACATGTCATGCTCCAAACATCATGCTGCAAGCTCGAGTATTGGCCCCGTCACAGCTGGCACCCCGGTGCTAGAGTGCTAGCGTCGGGGTGTGGGCGGCTAGTTTAAGGGCGCCGGCGCCTCACTAATTAATTAATTATTTATTTATTATATTATTTATTTTTATATATTAAAGCGCCGATGCCTCTATATAGAGGTGTCGACTCTTCGCTATTTTTATTTATTTATTTATTTATTTATTTTTATTTTTATTTTATTGAATGTCGACACCTCAATATAGAGGCGTCGATGCTCTTGAAACGAGGCACCAATATCTCATTTTTTAAATTTTATTTTAGCGAAGCACCAACACCTTGATATAGAGGCGTCGACACTATGACATTGGCACCTCGGCGCTAGGGTGCCAGTGCTTCGCCATCGGGTGCTAGCGCCTCGCTATTGGGGTGTCGGCGCTTTACTGCCGAGGTACTAGAGGACGCTCATATTTTTTAAGTAAAATATACTTGAAAAGGTATGTTTGACACTTTCTTAGAAAAAGAGAGAGAAGAAATAGAAAAGAAAAAAGACTTTAAAGACTTTTTAAAAAGTCAATAATGACGATTGAAAAAGAATATGACTTTTAAAATATTTTAAAAGTTTAACCCTAGATAGTAAAGTGGAACTTATGCCACCTATATCAATTGGTGTAAGACGTGTTTTCCTTTTGATATATATATAGGTATTGGTCGATATCTAATACGTATAAGCCGATACGGGCCCATATCGATCGATACCGATACCAAGTTACATACTGATACGCATTGGTTTATTGTAAACTGATACGTATCAGTATCGGCTGATATTTGATACCTTGATTTCAAATCCTCTCTCTAATTTATTAAAATTTTATTTAAAAATTAAATAGGTAGAATTAATCAATAAATTCGCTTGTTATGCCGAATGAGACTGAATTTAACAGCGACCTAGTTCTCAATACCCAATATCCGGTTTGCTATGTCAATATGAAAATTAAGTAACATATATCAAACAATAGCCTAGGAAACAATTTTAAGTGGTAGCCAATAATACCTCAACAAAGTTGACGGTTGCATTTAAAAGAGTAGGAAGGGCCCTCCTGCCCACACTCACATCGGTTTCCACATGTAAATCCTCAAAACGTACCTCCACTTTGGAATCATGTATGCCTAACCTATGTATAGATGGCAAACAACATAGAGAGCACAGAAATTTCAGTTCCATTGGAATGGTAGTTACAGGAATTCTTTGTAAAAAGATTAGCGCTATCTGGCCGGTTATGCTACATGTGCTGATATTGGCTGATATATAATGGTCTCGATATATATATATATATTGCACGTGGACTATAAAGTAAACATAAAATTAGTTGATTATATTATTTTATGTTGGATATTTATCAAATAAATATTTATTTATTACTTTAATAATATTTAATTATTATTAATTTAATAATTTTTATTTATTAGTTTAGTTAATTATTAAATGATTTCTTAATATTGTTGGTTCCATATGTAAAGATGTTTTTTACAATACTTGAGCATTCAATCTTTAAGTCAAAGTGATTTGAATTTTGAATTATATTGGAAACTACGGAAAATATTTCCCATCACAAGTTTAAAAGAGTTGAAAAAGTTCTGTCTCACCTCACTATTTTATAAGAAAGATCCATGTCATGTATATAAAAACTTACCTTTCATATTATTTAGTTTGAAAAGAAGAAAATAATTCATAGCGACAGTTCACCGCCGCACACGCGCGTGCGATATGCGAATGACATAATTGGCGCTTTTAAGATGCACTTTGCACTTCAGGCAGTTTCCGATCGTTCATGGAAACAGTCGGATTTCGGATTCGAACAAACAGTTAAAATTTCATATTCAGACAAGTCAGTTGACCAAAAAATGTAACTGTTTGGATGTGAACCGTCGGATCCTTGCAATCGTTGATCGCATCGATCAGGGCCCTCAATTGCAAGAAACCAAAAGACACAACCGCCCTGAAAAGGTGTTTCGAAAGCTATAAATAGAGGCCAGAGGAGGGATTCGAATTATTTGCAATTCTCGAATCTTACATCTGTGTCCTCAATATTCGTCTGCCTACTAGAGTAATCTCTGTGTTTCGTTTTGTTGGGTTGCATACTACAGTGCGACGTAGTGTGTGATAGATCGGTGCTTCATCGATGCTTCATTATATCCTGAAGGCGAATTTGTCGTTATTCTGTTGTATATAGGGGGCAGATATTGTCTTAAAGAAAATGATTTAATCGCACCTTGAAGCATTTTCTAATCTTTTTCCGTCAATATTTATGCAATCCACCCTCACTTTGTTTAGTTTTAATTTCGTATTTAATTCTTAATTGGACGTAAAAGTAAATAAAAAAAAAATTAAAAACTATTTTTCTTATTGTAAGGGTAACTCATTTGATCAATTCATTGACTTCATTTACAAAGTATAATTTTTTTGTGTGCTTTGGAAGTTATTAGTTGGATGTAATAAATAAGGATATATTTTCAAGTACACAAGGCACTAAGCATGTAATTCATTTGCCGAACCATTAATTTTATGTGTGTGACTATTATTAATTGGGCCCACGATAAACCTAACCCGAACCTAAACTGCTTCTTTGACAACCCTACAACTAATACGGACACTTTATTATTTTTATTTATTTTTAGATGAATACCACACTTTATTTTGTCAATTGCTAATGGATACTTAAATGGCAGCACCAAAGAAAGTACACAGGTCAATCTCCCTCCACTGAGAGCACCAATTCACTTTGGATACATATATGCCGATATGATTTTATATGGGCAAAAATGGCCCAATATGAGGCCTGATACTTTAACTGATTTGTCCTGATATTTGACAATATATCTAATTCGCCCGATATTTTAATTGATTTGTCCTGATATTTGACAATGTATCTAATTCTAAGGGCAATATTTAATATCATGTGTATGTGCTTATCATTCAAGCAAGACTCTTATCTTGTTTTTAGATTCTCCAAAATCAAAGCTCTCTATCTGTTGTAGCCTTTAAAAGTAGAGTCCCGAAACCAAAACATTCAGTCCTTTAAAAAAATTCTACCGCATGATGGTTGGAAAGGCCAGAGCCACCTACAATGGGATTACATTACTAGAGCATGGCACAAAAGAGTTGCAGAGAAATCTTACTTGACTTTTCTCTCGAGAGCCATAGGCACAGTTCCACTAAGGTTATTACAATTTTACAAGACCTGAATTGAAACCTCAGAATATGTGTAATAAATAAATGGATTTATTACCCTATGCCTAAACATCCGGTAAAAAGATAATGGGAAAGATGAAGCGACATGAGGTTTAATTTGAGTAAAAAGGGTGAGGCGTTTATGGTGATTCCTTATTTAAGGCTGGTGTTGCTACCACGCCACTTTATATTATAGCTACCTCAATGAAACAAAGGAAAAAAAATCGTTGATTGCTTCAAATTAGACTATGAGATCATTTTTCATTCCAATCTTCGACACAAAAGATCTTGAGGCCATAGGCTCACTATCAGACGGTCAGATGTTAAAATTGATTGTGAACAATGTATGATGGTACATCTTTTTGGGATTTGTGCTACTGAAATCAAGATCTAATCGGCTGATGATAGGCTTATGATCTCAAGATCAATTGTGTGGAAGATTGGGTGAAAAATGATCTCCATCATCTGATTTGAAGCAGTTAATAATTTTTTCCTTTATTTAAATGAGGTGATTATAATATAAAGTGGTGTGATAGTAACAGCAGCCTCATTTAATTGACTCTTTCTTTTCTCCACCTTTTTATAAATTTTATTGACGGCCAAAAAAAATGTTAAAAAGGATATGTTTCTTTATAATTTCAATTTTTAAACTTTTAATATTAAGTGGTATGGGTACCTGGGATCTTTATGCCTTCATCTATCAAAATTAGATTATTTGACCAACACCTTTTAGCCTATCACAACCAAATGAGTCAAACCTTGAGAGACCATTAGTGGAAGAAGATTAAATTATAAACAACCGTGCCAGATAAATCTTGTACCTAATGTAAGCTTTTATTAGATGTTTTGAACATATCATGGTGGAACATTCATGCAAACGCTTCGTGGGATTAGTTTGTTGATTAGACAAACTTACCTAATCCTACATTAGTTAGATGCAACATAAAACCCAAGCACATAATCAAATGCCAAGAAAACAATAAACTCGATAGTCATAACTCATAAGTATTATCAAAATAATAATAATAATAATAATAATAATAATAATATATCAATCTCTACGATCAATGGTGTCAAGCATGGGAAAAATGAAAGTTGAAATCAAATGTGCTTTTACCCTACAATTGACTGCACGGTATGACTTATTTTAATTTTGTCTCAAAATAATATTATAATTATTGAGTCATTCTTTTATATGATACTTGATCACCGAATTAGATGCCATGTGATAATAAACTAATATGGGACCAGATAAGTTACCTGATTTTTGGTACCAGGCTACCTTTACCCTGCCTAGATTTAGGGACTATCAGTATTTATATGCAGTTCACCATTTGATCATTTTGAGGGAGAGAGATTGATTCATACACCGTTCTTAGTACATGTTTTTTTACATCAAAGGCAAACTCTCTTTCATAGTTATGAGTGTTTTCATGTTGAAAGTAAAAGCCATTTAAGATGACTTAATTTTTTCTTAATTAGTTACCATTTTGACATTTTTTAAAAGCAAAAAATACAATAAAAGAATTAAAAAATAAAAAGTAAATGCAAATCTTGAAAGGTATCTATAAGATTATTCACATTTTATATATAACTTCGGTTGAATGACCCTTAAGCTTATCATTTGGAATAACCATATTTTGTAATCAAAATAACATTTACCTAAACTATAGGGATTTTTTATATCAAAAAAAAAAAAAAAAAAAACTATAGGGTAGTAATAATATAATAGATGATTTAATTCAAAGTTTTCATCATAAATCTTATCTTTCATTTTATCTTTTAGAGTAGTAATAATATAATAGATGATTTAAGATAAATGGATTTAGTGATATAATATTTTCTATATCAACTATAGAAATAAAGTTAATAAGTAAGAAATTTATAATTTTATTTTTTTAATTTCAGGAATAAAGATAATAACACTTAATAATAATAGTTAATAGCACTTAAAGCTTGACATTTAGGAATATAAAAGGTTAATAACACTTAATAACTATATTTAATAGTACTTAAAGCATTTATTTAATGATAATAATACCCAATACTGGTTTGCTTATTCTATTTTTGTCCCTTAAAATTCTTATTTGATGATACTAATTGTTTTAATAAGAATAAAATTTATTTAAATTATAAAAATACTTTTGTCTTATTTGAAAGTTTTACTTTGTATTCTCAAACTCCATTTTATATATATATATAAAATAATGGGATGATAGATTTGAACCCATATTGTAAGTGGTGGGTTAGAATCTTAATTACATGTCCGGTGGCATGTGATTTCAAAACAACCTCTGTTTTGGAATCATGTGTCATGCGGCATGTGATATATAAAAGAAATGAACATTGTTATATGGTAGACAATTTTTTGTAGACAATTTTGTGGTCGACAAGTTACACGCATAGTGGTGCTCAATCACTGCAACCAATCACATTGTGCCATATAAATTGTCTGCAAAATTGTCTATAAAAGAAATGTCCACCATTTATAACTTTCCTAAAAGAAATTATAAAAAAGGTTTTTCTAGTGTTCAAAATTATGGTCAAAGTTTGGGTACCGCCTACACATTCTGGTGCATTGAATATTTCCCACTTTGACCACAATTTGGAAGGTGTATATGAATCAGATCATGCCCAAATTTTATGTGTCGCCTCATATCGTCTTTGGACAAGTTGCCATAGAACTCGATCCCTCCAATGGATGGCATATGGCCTCCAACTTACTCTAATCCAATTCCTCGGGGTGAGTTTGAAAGCATACATCCGGGCCTCATATGATCCTATACATATCGGCCGATGTGTCAGAGTCGGTCGATATTTAAAACCTTGGGTATATCGGTTGATGCAAGTGATGCCTTTTTAACGCAAAACTTACTCCATCTTCCTATTTCGCAGCCTACGGAGGAACTCTCCATTCTCGTCAGGGGTAATCCTTGGAGGCCCATCGAATGGCTCCGAGGCCGTCTCCTTCTTCTCCTTCTCCATTGCTGAGCGATCAAAACTGAATGAAATTTGTTGTCGCAGTGGGGATATATGAAAACTTAGATTTGACCAACTATACCATTATGTGGGGTTTGCTGTGTCCATGCGTGGACAAAAACTATAAGTTTAGTGGCGACATCACCAAGAAACTCTGTTTTCTAGTTGTGGGCATGCTCGGTTTGGATTTCTTCACCAGCCGAATTTTGGGAACCGTCCGAGTGAAATTGTGACCTTACCCTATCTCCTCTAGCCGTCGGCATGAATCTTGAGATGGGTCTTAGACTTTAGAGTCATTTTTGAGAATATGCATCATGTGAAATAAAAAAATGACTAATAGATGATATACCCGTGATCTCAAGATTCATTAGGTTAATGATTGGGAGCAAAAACAATCCCTATCGTGTGATTCAAACTGATCAGTGCTTTCACATGGAGAAGAAGGGTTGAGGGTTGCAATTCCAAAGGTGTAAATAATGGTAATATATATATAATGGGACAATAGGAGGGGTCCACGTGACTTCCATCTAAGGGATCGAATACTACACCAACTTGTCCAAGGACAATCAAAGACAACCCATAAATTATGAGCATGAATCAATGCATATCCATTATCCAAAATGTGGTCAAAGAGGAAAATTTTTAATACACCAAAGAGTGTACACTATGGGAGTTTTCGGGTCGGTTTTCATGGTAAACCAAAACCGAACTGATAACTATCGGTTTTTAGTTTCTTAAACTGAACCTATAAACCTCAAAATTGAAACCGAATTGATAGTAATCGGTTAGGTCGGTTTCTAAATCTCAATTTATTTATTTGCAAAATTTTTTAAAAAAAAGAGCAAAGAAGAGAGAGATAGTGAATAATAAAGAGAGGAACAGAGGCAAAGAGAGAGAGTGAGAGAGAGAAATATGTTGTCTGTTGTGGAGTGTGGTCATATGGGCTTCTGATGGGCAGTGCCGGCAACAGCAAGTGAAATGATGACGGACGGCAAACGATCAATTATGGCCGGTGTGGAAAGTGGAAACAAATGGGATATGGTACAACAAGGATTTTTGACTTTTTGCTTGTTTTAAGTTTTAAAGTTTATCCCTTATTTTCTAGTTTCTCCGTTTTAACTTTTAAGTTTAAATTTTAAAAGAGAAAATTTTAATTGCAACCTATTTTTGTATGCATCTAAGTAATACCCTATTATCGGTTTGGTTTCGAATTTTTCACGTCAAAATTGAAACCGAATCGATAACTAGACAAGCCACTTTTCCAAAACCGAACCAATAAGTCTTAAAACCGAAACAAAACCGAAATTTCGGTCAGTTCGGTCGATTCGGTTGATTTTCTGCATAACCATAGTGTACACGGTTCCCAAACTTTGACCATAGTATTGACCACGAAAAAACTTTTTTATTTTATGTCACATGGAAAATTATAAATGGTAGAAAATTTTTTATGGACAATTTTGCAGACAGCTTATGTGGCATGACGTGATTGGATAGAGTGCTTGGGCCCCACTATGTTTGCAGCAAGTCACATTGCACCATATAAGATGCCTGCAAAATTGTCTAAAAAAAAGTGTCCACTATATAACATTGTCCTAGATCACATGCCACATGGCACATCGTCCCAAACGAGTATATATATTTTTGAAGGACAATATTATACAGTGGACAATTTTTGATAGACAATTTTGCAGGTAGCTTATGTGGTGTGACGTGACTAGCTACACACATAGTGGGGCCAAAGCACTGCAGCCAGTCACGTCACACCAAATAAGTTGCTTGCAAATTTGTTCATCATTTATAATTTTTCTTGTTTTGAAATCACATACCACCTGGCCGTGGTAGGTGATCTATTGTAAAGACTTGAAATTTTGACTTTCGAACCATACGACTCGGGATGTGTGCCTGATCGATCACGTATTTCAAGACAATGAAATTGGTCTGATGAGTGAAATAAGATGCACATCTTATTTGGGGCTTTATTGTGCAAGTTTTGATTTAAGGTGAGCATTTATGATTTAATCATGTGCATTTAAGATGGCTAGTTGGAAAATAAATACCCTTAGAAGATTTGAAATCAATATGTTACTGTGTAGTGTAATTGGGCAATAAATGCCTTAAGAGGTCGTAATAAATGAGATGGGTTTTGGGGTAAACGAAATGCAAAGAGAAAAGCTCGAAGAACAGTGTCCCTGATAAAATCGATTGATCGAAATTGAGATCCGATCGATCGATTTTGTCAGGAAGTAGTCATACCAACAGGATAGAGAAAAGAAACTTATGAAGGAAATTCGATCGATCGAATTGTGTCTTGTGAGGATCTGTGCCCAGGTCGCGAGGTTCTCGCATGGTTCGAGCATATGTTGTGCACAACCTTGCTAGGTTGTTGGTGACCTCGCGAAGATGCTCACTAGGTTGCATGTAAGCTCGTAAGGATGGATTGTGAAACCGATCGATCGATTATGAAATACGTTAGGTAAACAGAGAATTGGTTATTTTGAAGGAAATCGACCGATCAAAATGGATTTCGATCGATCGAATTTTGGAACTGATTGATCAGATTGAGATTCGATCGATTGATTTTGCCAGATTCTGGCATTTGTCAATTTTGAGAAAAAGGGCTTTTAAGGCCTTTTTTACTTCTTTAGTTTGGATGTATAAGACGTGTATTGATGTGTTTTAGGTTCAGATTGTGAACGTGAGTTGTGAAGGTACCATTGCGAAGAAAGGACTTCGTGTGGATTGCGCGTGAGATAAGGAAAATTCTATAACATATACCTTTGTTACGATAAACATATGAATTGTGATATGATCGGTATGTGTGTGTGAAAATCATGATACTTCGTCAATTCAATTGTGTGAACCGTGTACTCATATTCAAAATGATAAATGTGTGTGTACGTGTGTGAGCTTGAACTTAGCATGATTCTGATATATGTGTGTGACATATGGTTGTGTGAAACCTTTCTTTTCATTCTTAAACCTGGCTATAAATTATTAAAATACACGGTGATAAACTATAAGTTATTTTTACATGTTTGATTTAAGGTTTATGTGTGAATATCTTACCGACACGGTGGGATATCCGTGACCGACACGGCGGGATATCCGTGGCCGGTACGGCGGGATATCTGTATAACTTTGTGTGATTTGTTGACCGAGAATGGTCAATGTGAGTCAAGTGACTCTGGTAACGGAGTTCAGGGGCTTGATATCGTAAAAAAAGGGTTCATATGAACGACGATTGTGGGTATTCTATTGGGGGCTCGATCCTATAGATGATCGAGGGAAAAATTAAGTTATCAATTTAAGTTTCCTTTGTGCGAGATATGAAAAGCTTTGTAAGCCATGTGACACTTTGAAATTCTGCATATGCTTCATTTCGCTTTGTTTTAAATGCCCTTCATGTGCTCTTGAACTATTTTGATTTCAGTCATAAGATATATATGTAATGAAATAAAAATGCATGTTATTGATATTTTCTCTATTGAGCTTGGGTGAAGCTCACCCTTCGACTATACGTCATAGGTTCTGGTGAAGACGCGGGTACCGAGGATATTGAATTGGAGGACTCCAAGTACATTCCGGGGGAGGAGTCAGAGCCTCCGCTTGAGGAGTTTTTCCAACAGAGAGAGTGACTTAGATCGTGAGGTTTTGTGTAATTTCGGCTTGGTACGCCCAGCCATTTCATTGTGTAAATTCAGATACTTGTAATTAGTTTATAATATTATTTTGTGAACCATGTTTCGGTAAGGAACGACCCTTACTAGTGGTTCTTTTCTGTTCTTTTGGCCATGTGCACTCGCATGGGATTAGAACCGTTATTTTGAGCGCTACTTTGATATTAGAACTGGAGATTTCTCTTGTTAGTGTATGTGTGCGTGCTTTATTTCCGCTTTGTGTGTGGAAGTGCCAAGTGTTCCGTCCAATGTGTTCGAGGTTTGATCTTATGAGTCGGGCCGGCGACGCAGGTTTTCGGAGTCGAAAATTCGAGCTGTCACAATTGGTATCAAAGCATATCATTAGAAATTTCTGATTTTTCTTAACATGTAATGCACGTTTGAGATATTATGTTAGAATATAGGGACCGTTTGCTAATGAAACTTTAGTTTCATGTTTGCAGAAATTATGTCTAGTAGAGGTAGAGGACGGACAAGAGGCGCTTGTAGATGGAGTTTGAGTGGGGAGGAGGTCCCCACAAGTTCAAATAAAGTACCAATGGGTAATAGAGGGATTCCGGAAACAAGTGTGCCGGAAAAGAAAATCAAGAAAGAAAATAAGAAAGAGAGCAAGACCATGAAGAGAGGCAAAGGCTAACACAAGCCATGGAAGCCATGGCGACCGCTGTGGCTCAGCAAACCACATTGATGGCTGCGAAGAATGCCAACAACCACCAACAACAACCTCCGACACTACCTCCTATGCCACCTCAGTCATCCGGGTTTGTTGAGTTTAAGAGATTAAAACCTCCTAGCTTTTACGGGCAGATAGATCCGCTAGAGACGAAAAAGTGGTTGAACCAAATAGAGAAGCTCTTGATGAGATTACCATGTACCGATAATGAGAAGGTCAGTGAGCTTCATTTCAGTTGGAGGGAGATGCTGACCCGTGGTGGAAGTCGGTGTTGATGCAAAGCGAACAAGAACACCCAGGTGGTCTATGGACCTGGGAAGAGTTCGTCGAGGTATTTAACAAGGAGTATTTTCTGAAATAGTTGATGAATCAAATGGCAGCCAAGTTTATGAGATTGGAGCAAGGAGGAATGACCGTGCGGGAGTACGGGACGAAGTTTATAAGGTTATCAAGATTTGCTCCAGAGTATGTGGCCACAGAATTAATGAAGGCCAACAAGTTTGAGGAAGGTTTAAGACTGATTATTTGGGAGAGGGTTTCAGTATTTGAATTGAAAACCTATGGGGCAGTAATGGGAAAGGCGTTGGTCCCCGAAAAGGACATAAAAAATATGTACAAAAGACGAGACCAACAAAACAAAAACATGATGAGTCAGGCGAGACCGGGAATTTTTAAATTAGTGAATAAAAAGTTAAGATTTACAGTATCACTCCCGAGACCACCCACTCAAGCCAATTATATGAGACCACCCATGCTTACTCAGGGGAGATTTGTTCATTGAGAGAGTCCTACTTCTACTACAGGGGTGTCAGTCACTCAGGGGTTCTTGAAGGTTGCATCATCTAGTCCCATTGAGACTTGTGCCAAGTGTGGCAAATCTCACAAGACGTCTGAGTGTAGACGTGGTACAGGTGATTATTTCAAATGTAAGAAAGTGGGGCACCTAATTCGAGATTGCCCGATATTGAAAGGTGAAGGGTGAATTCTAGAGGACCACAATGACCTACGCGACAACCACAACCTACAGTGCAAGGCCGGGCGTATGCGGTCACTGCCAAGGATGCCAACACGAGCAACGACATCATGCCGGGTATAATAACTTTACTAAAGTCATTGAATTCCTTAATTTAGTTTAGATAGAGAAGGTGCCTGTGTAGGAAAGTAGAAATCCTTCATTCCGTTAATATATTACCATGCATGCTAAATTGATTTTACGCTTATATTTATAGTATGTATATATATAATATAGGTATGCTACAAATAGAAAAAAAGGGTGACTTCCTTTGTTACGATGCACGAGTTTTGATAGACCCAGAGTCTACACATTCTTTCGTGACGCCTGAATTCGCAGTAAGGGTGAAAGCCATTCTCGAGCTCGTAGACTACATTTAGACGTGTCAGTCCCAACGGGGAGCGCGGTTACAACCAATATCGTATGTCGATCTGTGATGGTAAACATCAAGAGACATATAGACTACGAGTTACAAGCAGATTTGATACTGTTATATATGCAAGGATTTGATGTGATCCTTGGAATGGATTGGTTATCTTTCTATGGTGCAAGCGTGAATTGTCGGAGGAAGATCGTTACATTCCGTCCAAATAAGGATAGATCATTCAATTTCCTCGACATGCGATCGACATTTGTACCGCTCATTTACATGATCCATGCACAAAAGATGATGAGGAAGGGGTGTAAAGGATATCTAGCATTCTTGCAAGAAGATAAGGAAGGAAAGAATGTGATAGCGGACATTCCGGTAACATGTGACTTTGATGATGTTTTTCCTGAAGAGTTGTCAGGATTACCACCTGATCGAGAAGTTGAGTTTGCCATAGATTTAGCGTAAGGTACGAAATCAGTGTCTAAAGCGTCGTACAGAATGGCCCCAGCTGAATTGAAAGAGTTGAAGGATCAACTACATGAACTGTTGGATAAGGGTTTTATAAGACCTAGTGTGCCTCCGTGGGGTGAACCGGTCTTATTCGTCAAGAAGAAGGATTGGTCGATGAGATTATGCATTGACTACTATCAACTGAACAAACTGACAATTAAGAATCGATAGCCGCTTTCAAGGATTGATGATTTTTTTGATCAATTGTAAGGAGCCTGATTCTTTTCGAAGATTGATTTAAGATCCAAGTATCACCAATTGAAGGTCAAGGCCGAAGATCTTCAGAAGACGATATTTAGGACTAGATATGGGCACTGCGAGTTTTTGGTAATGTCATTTGGATTAATCAATGTACCAACTTTATTTATGGACCTTATGAATAGGGTGTTTAAACCACATCTAGACACGTGTGTGGTGGTATTTGTAGACGACATCCTAGTTTACTCTAAGTTCAAGGAAGAGCATGAGAAGCATTTGAGATTGACCTTATAGACACTACGTAAACACCAACTCTATGCAAAGCTCAACAAGTGCAAATTTTTGCTAGAGCAAGTGAGTTTTCTGGGACACGTTGTGTCTAAGGAAGGTGTCACAATTGACCCAGCGAAGATTGAGGCAGTGGTAGATTGGAAGCAACCAACTACGGTGACAGAAGTTCGAAGTTTCCTCGATTTAGCAGGTTATTACAGAAGATTTATAGAAGGGCTCTCTAAGATCTCAGGGTCACTCACCAAACTCACAAGAAAAGACACCAAGATTGAGTGGATTGAAGAGTGTGAAAAGAGTTTTCAAGAATTGAAGAAGAGACTTACCTTCGTACCAGTCTTAGCTATTCCATCAGGAAGTGGAGGATTTGTCGTGTACAGTGATGCTTTTTACGAAGATGGATTGAATTTTTGAAAGATTATAACTGTGCAATTCAATATCATCCAAGCAAAGCTAATATAGTGGCAGACGCCTTGAGCCGGGAGAGTTCAGCTCAATTATCTAGCCTAATTTCGGGGATTCATAGATGGAAATTATTCGAGAATCTTTCTCCATATGATGCAATGATTGAAGTAAATGATTCAGGTGCCTTGTTGGCAAATATCTCGATTAGACCAACGATCTTTGATCAAATGAAAGATACAGAATTGTTGAAGATCAGACAAGCAGTGATAAAGGCCACCAATACAGATTTTTCAATAAGAGAGGATGAATCGCTAATGTTTAGAGGACGTTTATGTATTCCAACAGATGCCGATCTTCGGCAAACTATTTTAGATGAAGCACACAAATCACGCTATGCTATTCATCCTGGCAGTACGAAGATGTACCAAGACTTGAAGAAGAATTTCTGGTGGAGAGGTTTGAAGAAGGATGTGGCGAATATGTTTCCAAGTGTCAAATATGTCAGTAAGTAAAGGTCGACCACAGGCATCTAGCAGACCTATTGCAACCTCTGCCTATAACAGAGTGGAAATGAGAGTTAATTTCAATGGATTTCATTTTAGGATTACCACAGACAGCGAGACGCCATAATGCTAATTGGGTAGTAGTGGATAGATTAACCAAATTAGCACACTTTTTACCCTATAACACTACATACATAACAAGTAAATTGACGAATTTATACATGAGAGAGATTGTCCGACTACATGGTATTCCGATGAGCATTGTTTCCGATCGCGACCCATTATATACCTCACAGTTTTGACAAAAATTCTAAGAAAGGATGGTTACAAGGTTGGATTTTAGCTTAGTGTTCCACCCTCCGACAGATGGACAGATCGAAAGGGTGAATAAGATAATCGAAGACATGCTCAGAGCATTTATGCTTGATTTTGGAGGATCATGGGATCAACACTTTCCGCTGATCGAATTTACATATAGTAATAATTTTCAGACAAGTATCGGTATTACACCTTACGAAGCACTTCATGAACGGCGATGTTGATCACCGATAAATTGGGAAGAGACTGATGAGAAGTTTATACTTAGTCCAGAGATTATTGAGAGCAATGTCGATGCCATTCGTCTGATATATGAAAGAATTAAGATAGTTTAGAGCAGACAAAAGAGTTACGCAGACATCAAGAGAACGAGTGTCGATTTCCAGATTGGCGATCATGTGCATGTCAAGATCTCGCCAGTGAAAGGGGTTATGCATTTTGGGAAGCGTTAAAAGCTAAGTCCGCGCTATATCGGACCTTTTGAAATTTTAGGAAGAGTTAGAGAAGTAGCATATAGAGTTGCGTTACCCCCACAACTTGATGGAATGCATAATGTATTTCATGTGTCAATGTTACAAAAGTACGTGAAGGACCCTACTCATGTATTTGATGACCAACCAATTTCGATTGACAAAGATTTAACCATCAGGGAGGAACCTGTTCAAATACTAGACAGAAAGGAGCAAGTACTGCACAGCAAGCACATTCCACTAGTGTTGGTAAAATGGAAGAATCATTCTCGAGAGGAAGCTACGTGAGAGCGTGAAACAGAGATTCTCTAGCAATATCCCCAATTGTTCCATGAGTGACTCGAGAGAATTGTAATAGCAAGTAATTATTTATGTAAAAGTTATACGTTCAGTATTTTAAAGATACTTGGCTTATTTTGTCTCTACAAAGGAATCACTATGACTCAAATGATAAGGTTTCTTTAGAAATTGAATTTAAAATGCACTAAAACAAGTAGAAGGATTGAACAATAAATTAAGTGTTTTTGGCAAAACCGATCGATCGATTTATGTCGCGCAGTTCAATTTTGAATGTCACGCGGTTCAGTGAATGTCGACAGGATCATTGGATCAATAGGCTTCAAAAAGTGGAAACCGATCGATGGAACCACAAAATCGATCGATCAAAAATGCCTCGCGAAGTTTAGTTTGAAGCTCGACAGGTTCAGTAAATTGCCAGGTTTTAAGTAGATAGGGTCATTTATTACGCAAACTGATCGATTGATTTCAGAAACTGATCGATCAATTTCTGGGATATATAAGGAATTCAGGTTTTTAACTTCTTTATTTTCTTGAAACATTTAGAGGGTTCTTTAGGGTTTCGTTGCTGTGTGCTTGGGGGTTTTTCTAGCCATCGATTTCTAGCGTTGATCTTCATCTTTGGAGTGCAAATCTTCACGAGTTCGACTCCAGTTCACTCGTAGAGGTAAGATCATACAATTCTTTCAAAATTTCTTGAGTTCTTGCAATCAAACCCTAGTTCTTTGAGTTGTTTTGAGGTTTAATGGAATCAAAGGGAAAACAAATTGCTAAACCTTCGACTTCGAAGCAACCCGTGACACATTCGGGTTCTTCACGTCGATCAAGCTTAGAAAGATCCAATGCATGGTGGGCAGCCAAGGGCTTTATGTTGGGATTGACCTTTGACCTTGTATTTCTCGAAAAGATACCTTTGAGTAGGTGGGCTCTCGATTACATTGAAAAGGTTGGACTTAATAGCCTGCTCAAACCTCTAGGAGATTATTATTACCCTTAGTTAGTGAGACTGTTTTATCAGAACATGTATGATGGGGATGAGGAGAATGTGATTTATACGAAAATTGATAATCGAGAGTACAAGTTTACCTATAATGATATTAGTGGCGCCCTAGAGTGTTATCCTAGGTATGACACTAATATACAGTTAGAAGAGCCCTACCTAGAAGACAGAATTTAACGTTGTGTGTGTAGAGATGACCCAGGGCAGACACGGGTCTTGTTCAGCGATTAAGAGGACCGATTTACCCCGTGACATGTGGATGCTAAACACCATTATCAAGGAGAATTTGTACCCTATGAGACATAAGACTGAAAGAGTAGAAACTTTTGCAGCAGGCATTGTATTCGGCATTTACGGGCCGATGGTTTGATGTGTTAGGATTGGTTTACGACGGGATCGTATACGCACGAGGGAAAATGTTAGAAGGAGGTGCAAGCCCTAAGGATCATATACCATATGCTCGCCTGATTTTGGCGATGATTGAGGATTATGAAGGAGGAGAAGAATATGAGATATTTGAAATGAAACTACATTTGACGGATAATGAGAAGTTTTATATGTTTAAGGATTGAAAGAAGATTTACAATCAGTTGATCAAGAGCGTGTAAGTAAGGGGATTGGAACCAGCACCAGTTGCGGCACAAGGACCTGAGCAACAAGTACAACCAGCACAACAGCCAATACCATCACGTGTACTAGCACGTCAGGCTGCTGCGAGTGATGATGTTATTGCCCTCATGACTGAGAATGCCCGAAGAATAGACGAGTGCATGCGACAAATGAATGAAAACCACCATCAGCTTAGCTGGCGATTGGACTACCATGACGCGGTGTTGGGTGAGACCATGCAATTCATGTATCCGGACGACTATTTATAGCGCATGGCTGTGGCACGTGCTTTCATTCCTGATGCGTCCGATTAGTGCACGGAGGACACAGGCGGTGACGAGAAGCGTGCGG
This sequence comes from Chloranthus sessilifolius, assembly GCA_021018995.1. Classification (NCBI taxonomy): domain Eukaryota; kingdom Viridiplantae; phylum Streptophyta; class Magnoliopsida; order Chloranthales; family Chloranthaceae; genus Chloranthus; species Chloranthus sessilifolius. Next base: position 35,877,773 of record CM037589.1, read on the forward strand.
ACCTTCTTGAGGCAATCAGGATCTTTGAGGCGAGGGGATTTTTAAGTTTTTGGGAGTTTTAATTTGAAAGTAAAATGGTTTGTAAGAATTATTGGGTTTTGATAGACCTTTAAATTTCTTTTTGGCTTCGTAAACATATAGTTTAATTCCTTTTTGGTTTGTGGACGTATGATTTAATTTTGGCTTGTGAATAGATAATTGATTTCAACACCTTGTTAGATATTCAAGCCTTACATTTATGTGGTTGTGAATGTGACGAATGTGTGGATATTGTGCATAAAATGTTGGATTCGTGCAAGTACGACGATTGAGTCAAATTGACCCTTGTGAATTTCGTATATGATTGAATGGTGAATGCTAGTAGTTAGATGTGATGGAAATCTGGCGTGACCTAGACTTGACTAGGAATTTTATAAAAGTTACGACTTACTGAGTCTTCGTTAACTGATTGGATTCTCTAATAGGAGGAACCATGTTGGTTTCTTAGGGTTTTGTTTATGTACAACAACGTGCTACCAAAACACGGCCTTAACCAGTTTTTGCGGATGAAAATTTCCAAGGAGGGGAGAATGTAAAGACTCAAAATTTTGACTTTAGAACCATACGACTCGAGATGCATGCCTGACCGGACACGTATTTCAAGACGATGTAATTGGTCTGACGAGTGAAATAAGAATGGGAAACTAAAGGGGAAATGACCGTTAGATGAAATCATGTGCACTATCATACGGTATATAGACTTAACACCTAAACTTAGACCTTAAGTATAAAAGCAAACCTTGGATGAGAAAATTCATTTCTTCCTTCATTGCTTGAAGCCTAGTGTGTAATGGGAGAGAGAAGAGAAGAGGAGAACCTTAGCTTTATTCCAACACCTTAAAGTGAGTGTGGATTTCATGTGAATGTGGAGTGATTGTAAGAAGATGAGTTTATGAAGCCTTTAATGCGTAGAGGAAGGGAGGACTCAGAGATCTAAGGATTTGGGGCTTTATTGTATAAGTTTTGATTTAAGGTGAGCATTTATGATTTAATCATGTGTATTTAAGATAGGTAGTTGGAAAATAAATGCCCTTAAAAGATTTGAAATTAACATGTTAGTGTGTAGTGTAATTGGGCAATAAATGCCCTAAGAGATCGCAATAAATGAGATGGGTTTTGGGGCAAATGAAACGTACGAGGAGAAAAACTCGAAGAGCAGTGTCTCTGACAAAATCGATCGATTAAAATTTTGATCCGATCGATCGATTCTGTCAAGAAGTAGTCATACCAACAGGACAGAGAAAAGAAATTTATGAAGGGAATCCGATCGATCGAATGTGAATTTGATCAATCGAATTGTGTCTCGTGAGGATCTATGTCCAAGTTGCGAGGTTCTCATGTGGTTCGAGCAGATGTTGTGCACAACCTCGCTAGGTTGTTGGTGACCTCGCAAAGATGCTCGCCAAGTTACCTGTAAGCTGGAGAGGATAGATTGTGCAACCGATCGATCGATTGTGAAACAAGTTAGGTAAACAGAGAATTGGTTATTTTGAAGGAAATTGACCGATCGAAATGGATTTTGATCGATCAAATTTTGGAACTGATCGATTAGATTGGGATTTGATCGATCGATTTTGCCAGATTCTGGCATTTGTCAATTTTGAGAAAAAGGGCTTTTAAGACCTCTTTTACTTCTTTAGTTTGGATGTAAAAGACGTGTGTTGATGTGTTTCAGGTTCAGATTGTGAACGTGAGTTGTGAAGGTACCATTACGAAGAAAGGATTTCATGTGGATTGCGCGTGAGGTAGGAAAATTTTTATAGCATGTACCTTTGTTAGGATAAGCATATGAATTGTGATATGGTCGGTATGTGTGTGAAAATCATGATACTTCGTCCATTCAATTATGTGAATCGTGTACTCCTATTCAAAATGATAATGTGTGAGTACATGTGTGAGCTTGAACTCAGCATGATTTATATATATATGTGTGTGTGTGTGTGTGTGTGTGTGTGTGTGAGACATATGATTGTGTGAGATCTTTCTTTTCATTTTTAAACCTAGTTATAAATTATCACAATACACGGTGATAAACTATAAGTTATTTTTGCATGTTTGATTTAAGGTTTATATGTGAATACCGGACCGACACGGCGGGATATCCGTGACCGACACGGCGAGATATCCATGACCGGTACTGCAGGATATTCGTATAATTTTGTGTGATGTGTTGACCGAGAATAGTCAATGTGAGCCAAGTGACCTTGGTAACGGAGTTCAGGGGCTTGACAACGTGAAAAAAGGGATCATATAAACGACGATGGTGGGTATTTCATCGAGGGCTCAATCCTATAGATGATCGGGCGAAGAATTAAGTTATCAATTTAAGTTTCCTTTATGCGAGATGTAAAAAGCTTTGTAAACCATATGACACTTTGAAATTCTGCATATGATTCATTTTATTTTGCTTTAAATGCCCTTCATGTGCTTTTGAATTATTTCGATTCCAGTCATAAGATATATGTGTAATGAAATAAAAATGCACGCTATGAATATTTCCTCTATTGAGCTAGCTGGTGAAACTCACCATTTGACTATACGTCACAGGTTCATGTGAAGACGCGGGTATCAAGGATATTGAATTGGAGGACTTTGAGTACATTTCGGGGGAGGAGTCAAAGCTCCGCCCGAGGAGTTTTTCCGACAGAGAGAGTGACTTAGATCGTGAGGTTTTGTGTAGTTTCGGCTTGATACGTCCAACCATTTCACTGTATAAATTCAGATACTTGTAATTAATTTACATTATTATTTTGTGAATCATGTTTCAGTAAGGAACAGCCCTTACTGGTGATTCTTTTCGGTTCTTTTGGCTATGTGCACTCGCATGAGATTAGAACCATTATTTTGAGCGCTATTTTGATATTATAACTGGATATTTCTCTTGTTAGTGTGTGTGTGTTTTGTTTCCGCTTTATGTGTAGATGTGCCAAGTGTTCCGTTCGATGTGTTCGGGATTCGATCTTATGAATTGGACCGACAACACCGGTTTCCAAGGTCGAAAATCCGGGCTGTCACATCTGTGGTTCAAAATTTCAGCCGAAATGTTTCGGTTTCGGTCCCTCCCCACTAAAACCAAAACGATCCCTCCCCACTAAAACCGAAACGAAATCCCAAATTTTCGGATATGAATGTATGTGTTTGAAGATTTCAGTTCAAAGTTATAGATGGTGGACAAATTTTGAAAGACAATTTTGCAGCCAGCTTATGTGGCGCAATATTGACTGGCTGCAGTGCTTGGGCCCCACCATGTGCTAAGTTAGTCACATCGCACCATATAAGCTGCCTGCAAAATTGTCCAGTGTATAACACATTCCGTGATCTGCGCTTTTTTGTTTATAGCTGTTATAGGCAAGGTTACCGTTCATCCTCCTCCATCATCCTAACACTTAGCCAACCTTTATCTCTTTTCTTGCACTGGCCTTTAGGGTTTCTCCATCAACTAAAAGCCGTAAGGAGAGTTTTGATTTTGATCGCCATTAAAGAGTCCTCCCATCAAGTGAGTTCTCATTATCTATTGAGTTCAGTTTAACAATCCTCAGTGACTATTAATCCAAATCACCTATTTTTGTTGCTGTAGAATGCATTCGTTTTATCAGTTAGGGTTTTGCATTTTTCATCGTTAGAATCTCTTGAACTGGGTTGCATTAAAATTTAGTTTTGTTTTTCAAGTATAAGACTTTATTTTCTTTCCAAATATTGGATTTAGCTCATTTCTTTTGTATTTGGTAGGCACTTTGTTGAATAAGTAATTATTATTTATGGCCTGTTTGATTGTACATAACCAAAAACTCGTATGATGTAAATGGATTAGCGTTTCATCTGTATTGGTTCTACTCGTATCAGATACTTGTTTGATTCACGTTTCACAATTGTTTGATTGCACATGTTCGTTTCAGCATGTTACGCTTATCAATAATCACCACATACCATATAAAAAGTATTATTAGTGTACTAACATAGAGATTCTCCCCACAACACATCAGAATTGACCTAAAATTTACCAGCTCATATCAGAATTAACCTAAAATGACCTCTTAAGAGTTAAGACCATTATCTCCATTATATCTGCAAAATCATGGAATAACTTATTTTGATGATACAATAGAAGAAAAACCTTTGGATTAAACTAGATCTTAAGATTTGATCCATCAAATAATCATAGGTTTCAAGCATTGTAATCTTATCAACGCTTGAGAAAAGCCCTATCAGATCCCACAACCCCTGATCAAGCCTGTTGCTAACGGATAAAAAAATTAATCCTTAGATGGCCAATGCCGATCAATACTTGATAGCAGATCCATGAAAATGAAGCCCATTGCAGCTTGAGAACAAGACATCCAGGAGATTTGTACCTCATAACTCTAAAAAATCGGTTCCATCTGATTTGGGGCAGGTCCATAAACCAGGAAATTTTTTACGGAAGAAGTCTCCCGACCTTGTTGCTTGAGAAGCTAAGAAAATGCTTGAAAAAACCACCATTACACATGAAGGAAGCTTGCTTAAGAAAACCCCAGTCAAATTCTAAACAACCCCTGAAAGTATCTTTGAACACAAATTCCAAAACCCTAAACGAGCAGCCATTAAATTCCTAAAATCAACTGCACATTGACTCCAAGATCTCCCAACGAGAGGATCGATCATTGCTTCTATTGATTCGATACGTATACGAAAATAGAATGCATCGAACGATTAGATTCTATCTCCTTGTGAAGATTTATATTTAATTAATTTGATGCAACACGTTAAATTACGAGGAACCCTTACATTACATATAATAACTCATATGTTCCATAGGAGGGTCTTTAAGAAATGTAGAGTTTGGTTTCCTAGGTTGAAGGAGATGGTGGAGCTTTAACTTTTCGATAGGTTGGGTTCCCAATCCTTCATGAAATGCGTAATGTTTGTAGCATACGATGGTCTGCCCTCGTAGCCACTTTGGAAGACGAGTAGTGAAATCCGTTCGCTATGCATATGGTCAAAGGTGCAATCAAACACTCACAACAGGTTTGACTTGCGTAAAAGGGCTTCGAAGCACTTTTGGTCGTACCATTATGTGCAATCAAATATGCCCTTAGGGATTTGCATTTTGTCTGAGCTGATAAAGATTTTTGGCTTAGTTTAGAACCTCTTGATCATACTTAGTCCTTTTTAGAACCTTTTATTTTAGAACCTCTTGATTCAGCTCACCTAACTCCTAAACCTCAACGGGCAGGCAAGCTGGCCAGGTACTTGCTTCCAAAATCAGGAGACCCAAGTTCGAATCCCCTCCCCCCCTTGGGGCCACCTTAGGGATTTATATGCTTGAGTCATTTTATTGAGAGAAAAATCACAAGCAACATCCCTTTACTATCCACAAAGGAGAAAGACTCCTACGCCCCAAAAGTAAAACACTATAGAAATCACTGCCAACATATCAGAATATCGTGATTTAGTTTAAATCTGCTTTCAGTCTTAAGATTTGAGTTTTCTTTATCTCAAAGGGCATTATCTATGTAGTTACTTTGTTGTATTGGGCTATTCAAACCTCTGGAAAGTAGAGTTGGTCTAGATTTATTTATTTATTTTTGATACTTGTTCAAGAATTACATTTTGAGAGACTAAGGCTGTTTGGGATTGCACTTTGGAGGCAAAGAGCAGGCCATTTAAGCGAGCAGGTTTGAATTACTCTTTTAAAGAGGGACTCAAATGCAGTTCTTTCACTCTCCAAAAGAGCTAATTGCACTTGGAACCAAACACATTCTAATACTAAAGTGCTCTGTGCCAGATCAGAGAGCTGCTTTTTGCCTCCAAAGAGCAATCCCAAACACAACCTACGTAAATTAATGTATCAAGCACCAAACACACGTATTTTTCAATGGATTAACTTGTTATCATTAATTACAAACATGTTCTTACTGTAATCTTCTTCATATTAAGAATGGAGATTTTTGTCATCTCCTTTGGAAATTCAAATATTTGATACTGAATCCAAAAATAAGTAAAAATAAAACAATAACGCCCACGTGAAGGGCGACGATAAGAGGTAAGTGGTTAGGTGTTACTCCTAGGTAAATTTTGATGAATTCCTTTACAGACTGATGTAATAATGTTCCAGGGATAGGGAGAAGCTCAATTTCATCCCCTAGTTGGGACGCCAACAAACCATATATAGTCCATGCAACAGGATTAGCCCAATAAAACCATCTCCAGTAAATTGGAATCATCTGCACCAAACATCTCAAATTCAATAGTAAAACCTAAGAGAATTTAAAGATGCAAACACACAAATATATTGCAAACAAGTAAGGAGGGCTCGTACCGTTCTTGGGATGAAAAATCCTGAAAAGGTAGTCCACATAACGTAGACGAAGAAGGAGATTGTAGCAGCTATTTCCGCGCTAGGTGTAAATGCAACTGTCATCATCCCTAATAGTGTGAAGTAGATGAAGCCTAGGAGGATGAAGAAGATGAACCAGAAGAATTTTGCAATTTCCCATTGAAATCCAACTATTGGATATACAATAAAGCAAAAGAGAAGGACTTGGATAATGATATATGGGATTTCAATGGCCACCTACATAGAAAAATCAAACTTCAGAATTCCCATTGCACTGTCAAAAACCCAATGCTTATGAGACATGCTTGTAGCTATATTACATAAAGTGGCCCCTAGGCCGGCGTTCCACCGTTGGATACTCCAGAGCACGGTTCAAAATTCTGCCGGAATTTGCAAAATTCTGGCTGAAATGATCCAGTTCCAGCGTGGACTGGTACTGGATAATACTAAATACCGAACCCCCCCTGTTTTTGACCAAAATTCTGCCGGAAATTTCAAAATTCCAGGCAGAATTCTGAAAATTCTGGCCCTTTGTGTAATTTTGTTGAAATCGGTGCCACCATAGAAATGGCGTAAAATATCTTCTTTTTTTCAGTTTATTTTCTCTCTTCTTCCTCTCCTCCCCTCCCTTTTTGTTACCTAGGACCTCAACGCCTTAAATCTAGCCCTGTTAAGAGAGATTTTGGCAGTTAATCAAACGTAAATCCACCAGAAATTGTTGTAAGATAAACTCGTTCCTCTTATATAACTTTATGCTATTATGTACTGTATTTATGACTATTATGCCAATGTATAAAAATAATTAATCACATAAATATTGTATAAAAGCCTCTAACTTGGCTAAAAGAGGTCACCATCAATTAAAAAAGTTTGAAATAATTTTTTTTTTTTTAAAGTAAAATTTTCATGAATTTCTATGATTTTTTCAGTTTTTTTCTTAATGTTTTTTTACAAACTGGAGAATTGCTGAAATTTTAGTCAATGTCCCACCAGAAATTTCAAAATTCCACCCGCAAATTTGAAATTTTCCTTTTTGGGGTTTTATCGGAACATTGCCGGAATCCGGTTTTTGAACCATGCTCTAGAGACATGTATACATAATATGTACATGAATCTAGATCTTAGAGAAGGGAATCACAGTTTTTTATTCACGAAGCTTTTTAGCATGTAGTTAATAGACATAATTTTGAGTTTTAGCTAAACATATTATCGGCTATAAATATAAGAGAATCATATCAAATAGACTCCTTAAATACTGAAGCCAAAGCATGCATTCAGCTAGATATCTATTCTTTTTTGTGTTTGTTGAGAATAGCTTTTCTACTTGATGCAAATGATTCTCTCTCTCTCTCTCTCTCTATATATATATATATTATGCATCAACATATTAAACAATAAATGTGAGATCCCCATTTGAATCCCTTGATACCTTGCTCTCTTTGTAACGGAATGCCTCGAGATTTTGTCAAAATCCTGACTGAAAATTATAAAATAGCCTCAGCTTTTACTGAAAAAATGAGTTTACATCTTTAAAGAAATGGGAAATGGTATGGAACTACCCAAATTAATTTTATGACACTTTATTCGAAATATCTACAAAATGCTTTCTTAAATATGCCACCAATATATTCTTTACATCCCTTTTGCACAATAGGTGTAGGCAGATTAGAATTTTTCAGAAATAAGATAGTCCAATTTCATCTGTAATAACAATAGGAATGCTCTATTTGCACCCAATGCAATAGTGGATGCTCTTAAAGTTTCAGTGGGTGCAACTAGAGCAACCCTACAATACATCCATCATTTTTGAAAAAGTAAAAAAGGTGCACATCTAGTTTGATATTTTTCAGGACTTATGAGGTAGTACTCACTTTCTCAAGTATTCAATGGCTGTTGCTCTCTACATGCACAAGACTGAAAATGAGGCTATAAATAACAAGTTGCTATGATGTATCCAACCAGACTGCCAGAGGTCTCTGGCACTCAGGTTAATATCCTTTTGTACAAATGTTCAAGCTTTGGGAGCTGCACTTCTATTTTCGAGCACACAAATCAGTAAAAGTTCACTTTTAACATTCCACTGGCCATTTTATTTTGATAGGTAAGCTGGGCTGAACCTGTGACCTTGAGGTTGTAATATTGTCAACCTTCCATTGACTTGCTTGCTGTAGTTAATAGTTCCTAGGTTCAAACCTTCCACTGACTTCGTGCTCAAAATTATCAGCTCTAAACCCAAGGTAGTTGGTTTGAGCCTGACCCGAGTGCCACCTCTAGCACTCAGGCCGGGTACGTAAATGCTAAGTTTCTTTTGGCTAAGTACCTGAGCAATGGCATAAGGCATGGAAGAGTACATCCCGGCCGATCTTTCACGATAGAATACCGTTCTTTCCAACCCCACAACTGGTTGGATTTGGGCACAATTGCTGAAGGCAAGAAACTGGGCAGACCCATACAAAACTCCTAAAATGTTGATGATGTCTTGTCCTGTGGCTCTTTTATTTGTTATAGAAGAGAGAAGTATGAGCAAACAAATCTCGTAAATCATAATTAACAGGAATTTTAAATAACTTACTTCTTGCGACCAATGCCGTAAAATACGGTGCCAAGTAGAAACGAAATTAAAATTGTAAGGAAAAAACGGATGACGTTGTGTTCTGGGTTTTTCCAGTAAGACCAGTATTGTTTCTGCAAGCATGCAATGAACTGGACTCTGAAGCTCTGTGCATATTTCGATGGGAAATGTAGGTCTTTTGAATTCTTCTTTGATTTGCTCAACTCATCAATCAATTCCATATTTTTTCTAATAAACGAGCCCACAAAACAAGTAATTTAAAGACTGTTAGTTGTCTAATCTTCAATGTGGGTGTCAAGAGAAATGAAGAAGACCGAAATTGAGTTACCGTACATGTAAAGATAAGAGTTTCGGAAGATGTCTGCAAAGTCTATGCCAAGTTCGAATTCCATTACAGAAGAAGTCACATCTAACATCCATACTGCTGGATTTTGACCATCTTTGATGTTTGGAATTCCTGAAAGAGTCTGTACAGAAACATTTTGGAGTCAACTACTTCATGTATTTATGTGAAACTTTATTGAGAAATTTTCAATTTCGGCTTTATAGTTTCAATTTGTACAGAAATGGACGGCTCCAAGCCAAGCCGTTTTCATGTCACCGCTGGCCAAGTGAAATGTCCCAAATACCCCTTTTGTTTTTCATTTAAAAACTTAAACGAAACTTTAAAAGTTATTTTTTACTTTTTACCTCGACTATACCATCTTAGCCGCGGCTAGGTGGTGATTCAGTAACCGCAACGGTGCATCGACGATCATGTATATATATATATATATATATATATATATATATATATATATATTTTTTTTTTTTTTTTTTCTAAAACAAGTAGAAGCATCCATAAAATAGCAAACACTAATTTGTGGTAGCGTCCGCTAAGTTATGGTAGTAGCACTAAATAAAGGTAACGTCTGCGGAGTTATGGTAGTAACACTAACTTAAGGTAGCGTCATTGATCAAAATATCGTTCGATACGGTACATTAAATGTACCGTATCGTTCAACTATATGGTATGTATCGAACGATACATTCAATGTATCGTTCGATACATTCAATGTATCATTCGATACAGACCGGTACCGATACGTACCGGCTTTTTGACCGGATGATACGTACCGGTTTTCCGGCATTTTGATCCATGGGTAGCGTCCGTTGCTAATATAGTAGCGTTTGCAACCTTATGGTAGCGGCACTGACTTGAGGTAGCGGCGTTGACTTAAGGTAGCATACACTACCTTATAGTAACGTCCAAACGCTACCTTATAGTAGTGGACGCTACCTTATGTTAGCGAAAACTTTTTTTTTCTTTTTCTAATCTACACTCTTTTATAGTTATTTCTTTTTCTCGTTATCCAAATCCCCCGCTCCTTGGAAGATGCGTAAGGTTCTAAAGGCATAGTTTTAATGGTGTAATTTCATTTAAACACCATTTATTGTATCAATTGCTACTATATCGTAATTATCGCTACCATATATATAGTTTCTCCGCTACCATATCATATTCGTCGCTACTATATTGTACCTACCGCTATCATATAGTATCTCTACTATTATATCGTATCTATTGCTATCATATAGTATCTCTACACTAATTTCTTATATTTTTCTAAAACAGTAGAAGCATCCATAAAATAGCAAACACTAATTTCTGGTAGCGTCCACTAAGTTATGGTAGTAGTACTTACTTAAGGTAACGTCCGCGAAGTTATGGTAGTAGCACTAACTTAAGGTAGCGTCCGCTGCTAATAGAGTAGCGTTTGCAACCTTATGGTAGCGGCGTTGATTTAAGGTAGCATACACTACTTTATAGTAGCGTCCAAATGCTACCTTATAGTAGTGGATGCTACCTTATGTTAGCGGAAGCTTTTTTATTTATTTTTCTAATCTACACTCTTTTATAGTTATTTCTTTTTCTCGTTATCCCAATCCCCCCTCCTTGAAAGATGTGTAAGGTTCTAAAGGCATAATTTTAATGGTGTAAGATCATTTAAACACCATTTATTGTATTAATTGCTACTATATTGTAACTATCGCTACCATATATATAGTTTCTCCGCTACCATATCATATTCGTCGCTACTATATCGTATCTACCACAATCATATAGTATCTCTACTATTATATTGTATCGACCGCTATCATATCGTATCTCCGCTATCATATCGTATCTATCGCTACCATATCATATCTATCGCTATCATATTGTATCTCCTCTATTATATCTTATCTTCGCTGCTATATCGTATTTACCACTATCATATCGTATCTACCGCTACCATATCGTATCCAACGCTATCAAACCGTATCTCCGCTATCATATCGTATCTACCGCTACCATATCGTATCCATCGCTAATCGTATCTTCCACTACCATATCGTATATCTGCTATCATGTCATATCTCTGCTACCATATCGTATCTATCGCTACCAGAAGTGGGAGTCCTGTGGTGACCTAGGGTTATGTACTAATTTTTTCATAAAAAAATAAAAAAATACCTTAAGTGAGCGCGGCTACCTTAACACAACTATAAAGTAGTAGACGCTATCTTAAGTTAGCGTCGCTATCATAACTTTACGAACGTTACCTTAAGTTAGCACTGCTACCGTAACTTAGCGGACACTAACATATAGTGGGTGTTATACCTTCAGCTAATTTCTGCTTCTACTTTTTTTAGAAAAAAAAAACCTGATTGCCGATGTACTCTTGCGATCGCTAAATTGCCGCTAGGAAGACAAAATCGAGGTAAAAAGTAACTTTTAAAGCTTCGCTATAGTTTTTAAATGAAAACAGAAGGAATATTTTGGACATTTCACTTGGCCATTGGTGACGTGGAAATGGCTTGGTTTGGACCAGTCCGTTTTTGCACAGATTGAAACTATAGGGCCGAAATTGCAAATTTCCCAACTTTATATGTCACTTTACCTCAAAATACTGAATCATGTTTTGAGAGAAAGGTCCCAGTGGCCCTCCATAGATGAGTTGCCCTCCTCTTTTCATCAGTAGCAGCTGCAACAAAGAACATGAAATAGCAAGAGAAAACAGATACTTAGAGGAGAATAAAGACCAATGTAACACAATGAATGGCAACCAAAACTGACATTGAGGAAATCTCAAATGTATCTCCGCATGAGGTTTATGTTTTTATAGTTTTTACAATCTTCAATGGTAATGTGGTTTCTCCCCATTATCCATTTTTGTGTTCTGTGTTTGAACTTCAACGAGTAATTTGAACTAGTTCTCAGTTTATCTAGGTGTAAATTTTCCTTTCGAAGGTGACTCTACAAAATTTATTTATGCATTCATTCATAGATACTCTGCCATAGCAAGGATATATGACATGCTTGTTCGATACAGAACTTACTATTAAGATTTTCTCCAATGGCGAAAATCTTTATGGTTATGGGCCTTTGACTGGAAATTTTTTATTTCTTTATTTACTTCTTTTTTTTTGTCCAATTCTCCATGAACAAGTTCTAGGGACACCATTTTATTTCAATTTCTTTTCTACCATTGTTCATTTATTAGTTCTATCATTAATCCTCCATATCTACCTCATCGAAAGCTTGAAAGATCTCAATGCTAGGCTGATGAATTGTGCAGACAATAGTGCGTCCTGTGTTAGCTGTGTTCCTCACTGCCCTCATGACAATTGCTGCAGCTTGAGCGTCCAACCCTGTTGTCGGCTCATCCATGAAGATAATTGAAGGGCTAGAAACCATCTCAACTGCAATTGTTAGCCGTTTTCTTTGTCCAGTCGAAAGTCCATTAGTTCCTGGAAGACCCACCATTGCATTTTTCAATGGCTTGAGCTTGACCAAGTCCATGACTTCATCTACAAACATCTGCAATAGGAAAAATAGGTACTCAACTTATTTTCTTTCTTTTTAAATAACATCAATTGGGGTCTATAAACCTACATTTCTTGTCTCTGCTTTGACGTCTGATGGCAGACGCAACCATGCAGCATACCGAAGAGATTCATGAACTGTGAGAAAAGGAGTGTGGACATCGTGCTGTTCACAGTATCCCGAAATCCTAATAAAAGTTTCTTGCCTTTTAGGATAACCAGAGAGGCTAATACTTCCTTTAGTATACCCTTCGGTCGTCCTTCCTGCTAAAACATCTAGAAGTGTGGTTTTCCCGGCACCCGTCACCCCCATTAATGCGGTTAGCACTCCGGGTCTAAAGGCGCCACTGACATCCTTCAACAGTTGAAGACTCTTCTTAGCAATTCCACGTTTCTTTGTTTCCTGATCATAAGAAATGAACCAATAATCTACACATAAATTGAACCTCATAACGAGCCATATTACATGCATAATACACCGGGACTATAATCAAACAAACATGCACATAGTGTCAATGGATGTTAAGAGAAGTAGAGTACTTACTGTAGGCATATCTACGTAGTAGTTTATATGCCTGAATGCAAGGGTGAGGGGCTGAAAAGGTAGCAGCTCCCCGCCCTCAGGAGCTATTCCTCTTGCTGCTTCAATATCAACCTTCCTTGTTTGCTTGGTACCATGAGAACGAAAAGATAAAGTGGCCTGATTTTTCTTTGGAGCTGCAATTAGTGGAACAAACCATGAGTTTTCTTTGGAGCTGCTTCAGACAACGTTTTAATTCTATTTCACAATGAGTTGTACAACCACCTCTCAGATGATGGTTAATCATGGTATCAAAACTCCGCCGATACCAAGGCATACCGGTTTCGTCGCATATCGATACCGATACCACCCCGATACAGGTATCGGGATGGTATCGGTATTAGTATCGGTATCGTACTGATACGGGTCAGTATCAGCCGATATATATATATATATATATATATATACTTTTTGGCTTCTTAGGCATTTTTTTGGCCGATACAGTATTATCAATACCATATTCGTATCGGTCCAAGATGGACCGGTAACCGATACTGAGATTGAGTTTGATGCCATCTAATAATTATAATTTGCTGTGTGGGAAGATTGCATACCATTCAAATATTCCAAACCCAATATACTAAAAATGTTGAAGACCAAAGACATGAAGAGTAATGTTCCCAAAGAAATCCAAAACCAACTCTCCTCTGTAAACAATCCTCTCGATTTAAGAAATGCCTTACCAACGGTCTCTCCATGGCCGTTCTCATCGTAAATTTTCTGTAACAGAACATAATTATTAAAGCTCTAGAATGTTGATTAGATAAACATACATCTTACAAGGACTTAATATAAGGTGGCCATCCTCCTGCCAGCAACGACACTCAGGTCGATCTCAAACCAATAACCTTGGTTAACGCGATGATAATTTTGGGCGCTAGATCCGTGATAGGTCAAAAGTGAACTTTTACTAAAATCTGTGTTCATAGATAACAGTGCAGCTCCTGGGGCTTGACCATTTGGACAAAACCCGATTGACCTCTGGCACTCAGGTTCGGGTACCGATGTCATTGTTTCTCATTATTGTGAGGAAATATACTTGTGGAAACCCAATGCTCACCGTGCACCATCTTTTATCAAGAAATTCATTGATCGCTATCGCATTCAGAGCATATGTCATTGGGGAGGTCCGATAGCCCCAAACCCACCATGGCTTAATAATATCTGGAGATAGAGGGGGATGCATATGGTAAACTCAAAGCTAAATTAATATGTTTTAACATATAACTTCATCGCGTGAAATATGGAAAATAGTGGATATAAGATATGTAACCTTTTGATCCCATGAAGCCTCCAATAACATAAATTGTTGTCAAAACACCAGTAGCTAGTGTGTTGGCCATGACTTGGGTTCTCCCAAGGATAGCAATAAAACGGAAAAGACTCATCGACATCTGATGTATGAAGAAGTAGGCCAATAATTGCTGAAAAAATCTAGCAACAAACAAGAACATCATTCATGTACATGCCATCAGTTCTTTTACTAAAAGCAGCGAAAAACGAAAAAGTGTGTAAATTCTTGCACCTTATTGCAGAAGGTGCGAAGCCAATGAAGAAATACGTTGCCGATGTCCATATCCCTGCCTCTATAAATGACACGGGTACGTTTAGGATGAAGAGAGAGGACAGGACACCCCATCCTGGCAAATATAACACTTCTCTCTGTTTGAAAAAGGTTGGAAGCCTCATCACTACTATAGTGAGCTCGATCATGCCGTTAAACGTCACTACCATCACCCCCGAGAAAATCGAACCCATGAATATATTCGCATCAACTATCGTTATTTTCTTTTTTGATCTTCCAGCAAAAAGTGTCATCACCACTAAGGCTAATACAAATATCTGAACAATCTTGAATATGTGCACTGCAGAGTTCCTCTTCATCAGTAGTCGTTCCCTTGAGAAGCATGCCTTGAAGATCTTCCATTTCGGAACACTGCTGTTTCCTTTCAATTGAATTGAAGCTTCACTTCCCTCCTGTTTATATTGCCCGCCCAACTCATCTTCCATAAGCCTTCCTAGATGAAACAAACGGAAGGACTCGGAGAATTTGTCTACTGGTACGTGCTGATAACTGCGATGATCATTGGCCCAGTATTGTGCTTGATCCATCTTTGAAATTACCTGTTGTTAATTGCAATTCTAATTTCATTATTGGAGCTAGAGATCAAATGCAACTCGAGTTTATCTCTTTGTTGTGAGGTTAGAATCGTTTCCGGACCAAAATGCCCCCACGTGGTAGCACTTTGGTAATTACGTGAAGGTCAAAAGTTTCCTTAGTTCTTTTTTGGTGGCAAACTTATAATTTTCTTTTTATAATTAGAAGGTTGCCGCCACAAACTTGTAATTACAAGTTTTCCATTGAAAAAGTAAAAAAGGCAATTTTGCCCTTCATTTATTTACCCAAATGTCATTGTATGAGGGCATTTTGGTCTTGGGACGATGCTAACCTCACAATGAACAGGTCAGCATCTGTCATGCCACTTCCCACTGTTTCCATTCACTTCTTCAATGACTGTCTTTGTCCTTGTAACGTCTTAATCCTTCGTACGAGTTTGTTTTCGAACTCCGAAGGACATGTCCAAACCATCGGAGACAACATTTGATAATTTTCTCTCTTATAGGTGCCACTTTCAAATTTCCTTTATGTACACGTTCCTAATTCTATCCTTTCTTGCGAATTTGAGATGGTTTGGATATGAAAATCATGTGAGGTTTATGTAAATGAGTAGTTCATTAGCCTCCCCACAAGCGGCATTTTAATGATTAATTTAGCTTTAGCAATATATCATTTTCTTATATATATATATATATATATATATATATATATATATATATTTTTTTTTTTTTTGTACTTAGAATTGCACAATGAAGTAGGTACCTCTTGAAGGAAGTCTGTTATGTTTTTCTTTTCAGGGCACTTAAATCCCATAGATTCAAAGAAGTCGAGAACTTTTTCGCGACAACCTTGGTAAATGATCTTCCCATCACATAAGAGGATGAGGTCGTCAAATAGCTCAAATGTTTCAGGTGATGTCTGAAGCAGTGAAACAGCCATTGTGAGTTCCATCAAGTGCACCAGCTGCTTAAGAAACTGTATAATCTCAAAGGTGGTGGAGCTGTCCAGTCCAGTTGATATGTTGTCCATGAAGAAGGCTCTTGCTTGCCCAACCAACATTTCTCCTACAACACAATTGCATTACTGTTACCTCCTTAATCGGTATTGTGCCCCCCCAGGGGTGTGAACAAGCCGGCTCCACCCCAATGGGCTGCCCGCGCCAACCTCCTCCTGGCCTCAATCATGTGAGTACATTTAGAATTGCTATTCTGTGAACGGGCAGTCATAAGTTTCGCTGACTCTTAGATTTGTGGGCATCTATTCTGGATTCAGCCGCTGGCTATCAAGAAGTCGGGCTTCAGCCTGAGCACGAGCTCGATCCTGACCTGCCCAGTTTGGGCCGGATTTTGGATAAAAATAGCCTGAGTTCAGAAGCACTGAAGCAAAAACCAACCTGATTTTATATCCAGACGGGTTTGGGCCTAATTGGTAGGGTAAAAATTAATCAGGTCTACAAAAACTCATTCTGAATCCGTCCAGTCAAGCCCGATTATGTCAAGGGAAATGGTGAGATGACCCGAATGTGGTCCGACCTGAACCCGTTGGGGGTCGGGTTTGGGCTGCAATAAAAAGTCCGGGCCTGCAACTGTGTAAGTACCCGATGCATACCCGGACTGCTTTTGTGTCCATGCCAAATTTGTGCCTAGAAAATAATCAAGCCTACCACTTGACAACCTTAAATTCAGCCCCAAGTGAATTATCAAAATGAAAATGATGTGGTCTTCTCCCTGTGAGCGCCTGCAACTTGGCCTCTCGGATTTTAGTTGGTATAGGGTAACTGACCCATTCACTGTCATGGATGAGCAGGTCAATCCATATATACTAAATTGGCCAAACTTTGGAAAGTGCACAACTATTTATGACCATATAAATCGGTGAAG
The DNA here is from genome assembly GCA_021018995.1 of Chloranthus sessilifolius. Taxonomy (NCBI): domain Eukaryota; kingdom Viridiplantae; phylum Streptophyta; class Magnoliopsida; order Chloranthales; family Chloranthaceae; genus Chloranthus; species Chloranthus sessilifolius. The sequence goes on from CM037589.1 coordinate 35,895,128, forward strand.
CTACATGTTTAACCATTTTAGCATATGGGGGTTGATCTGTTGACTTGAGAGTAAACGGGCCGTTACCCTACATGTATGCAGCTGATGGCAAGTCATTAGATTAAGGGTGGAGCATATATGAGGTCATTAGGTACCTATGGTAACTCGTTTCTTTTGTCCACCAGAAATTCCCCTTCTCATCTCATCGCCTACAATTGTGTCTGCACATTCGTATAACCCAAGCAACTGCGCAACACCATTTGTTAGGAACCCATAGGAGCATCACCAAGTCGGAGTTCTAATTCGGCAAGGTTAAAATTGTGCTAGTGCAGGGAAAAATTGGTAGAAAAGTCGAGCGGAAAAAAAAAAAAAAAAAAAAAAAAAGAGATTAGAAAGTATGAAAGAATTAGAGAAATATTAAAAATCACAGTTTACTAAAAAAATTTTGAATTTTTAGATGAGCACATGAATTTTTCACAAATTCTTCAATAATTCATGATAGCGATTTTTCAAATATTCCGAGAATATGGTGACTATTCAATTTATTTTTGGAAAAGGGGAATCTGAAGTGCTAGGGCAACCGTCAGCTCCAACTGGTAGAACCTGATGTTGCGTTCAACCAGATTTGCAGCAATTGGAAAGGAGAGAATGTTGACTTTATCAGTTTCCAATTTTATATGATGACATATAGTCAAGATTCTACAGATCTGGTTGAACACAAAAATTAGGTTCAAGCAGTTGGACCTGATCATTGCCCCTGGGTGATAACTTACGATTTGAATGCTGGGTGGGTACCCAGATCGGAGTGCCTCATGGCACCCGATGTCCGCATGACTCATTTCCCTAGGGTTTTAAAGAGAGTGAAAAAACCTTTAAAAAAAATCACCCTCGAACCAACACGATGTTAAGCGTACGCGAGTAGAGGAAAATATTTTATGGTTCATTGTTTTACACAAGTAGCTACGTGCAATGCCTTTGTATATATATATATATATATGAAAAAAAAAGAGAGGTCAATAGGGTGGATGGTAATGCTGTTAATTTTAAATCTTGATATCGGTAAATGTATCAACCAAGGATCAAAATATTGGGTTCGATTTTGGTTTTGGGCATGACCGAAACCGAAAATTTGAACCGAAATTTTCCCCTCCATACAAATCTGGATCGAAAATTTGGTTCTTGGTTTCGTTTCAGGCATGTCCAAAACCCGATACATTTCGACCAAAATTTTGATCCATGGTATCAGCCTCTCTCTGGACTGATGCTGATGGCATCAGCCAATGCGGGATATCAGCTGATACCTGCTGATATTAGTAGGTAGTGGCTGATCTTGGACTGATACTGCTAATTTGTATTAGCATCGATAGAACCAGATACTTATACGCATAGCCAGATAGTGATACACAGGGATTTTAGGTACTTGATTCTTTGGTCACATCCATGTTAGCCTGCCACATGGACAAGGATAAATCTATGCATCAAACTCAAAACTAATTGGATATGAGTGGAGGGGTCTAGGCTATTATAAAGGGAGAGACAAGGCTATGATTTACCCAATGTAGGATTAAACGTCAACATGCCCTCTCACGTGTTGGTGTTGGCTGAACTGGGCCAAATTGAGTAGACAATTGAACGGGGTGGTATGGGATGGAAAAAAGCTTGCTATGATACCATGATAAATCTGTGCATTCAACTCAAAACCAATTGGCTATGACTTATTCGATGTGAGACTAAACTTCAACAGACATCTCAATTCATGGAGAGGTGAACCAAATGACCAGTATTTGATGACCCATGCACCAAAACTGGTCCACAGCTCATGCACTTACGAGACATTAAAAAATATACACAATTCTAATGGCCTTTATAAACGAGTTTCACTTTATAGAGAAAAAATTAAGAGCAGCACATCAAGGGAATGGTTATAAAATCCTCTCAAGGAGTAAGTTACCTGGAGAACGTAATCTGTCACAAAATTCCCCCCTTCTTTTTCGCGTGTGCCAGCCTACAGGGGAGTGAACATGATTAACTTATGTAGGAGTGTTTAAGCACCACCCGAGAAGATAGTCCGCCCATAATCTACTAGCAATTGGTGCATGTGCCCTTTGATTCTACAATTGGTATTAGGTACCTGATCCGGGCATCCCGAGGCAGTGCTCGGGTCAATCATCTTTTGCAAAAATGGTCAACTCTTGGGAGGCACACAATTAAGTGAAAAATATACTTTTGACCTTTCATCGGTTTGATTCTAAAAAAGTATGGGTTTTCTTTGCATTTAACTCCGAAGATTGCTTATTTACATTTTGCCCTGTGTTCCTCCTATTGACATTGCGGCGCTTGCTTTTGTGTTTCTTTTGCTTACTAGCCCCTTCTAAGGTAAGCAGAGGGAGATTGTTCAAGTAATTTAAAAAAAAAATTTATCGTTAAAAGTTGCGAATTTCACTAAAAATAAACTATAGATGGAGGCCGAGCAAGAAGCTCAGCAAATAGACAAAAAAACAAAAGAAAAATAAAGCAAAAAGAGACCATCCAACTGGCAGCTCCATGATGAAAAATAACTCCGTCAAAAATCTCTAGAGAATCCCACACAGTCAGACTCTCTTGATGAGGAAATGGTCTCATAAATTAATCATTTGATGAATCTTGAGGAAAGTAGCCCATGATGTTTGGAACTGCCCCTCGAAAATTTGCCTATTGCGTTCATTCCATAGAGCCCAAAAATGACAATTGGGAGTGCCAAACTCACACTGACAGTGGTGTGCTAGAATTTCTAAATTATCAACTTGATCATCTCCAGCTTGGCCATGCCCCCATGATTCAGTTTGATTCACACAGTTCCAACTACGTTTAAAATCTTAGTTTCCCAGTAAGTACAGGTTAACAAAAAGAGATTATGCTATGACTGTACAATTAACTCATCTAAGGAGATTATTCTCCCCGCATTTTTTGAATGCATAGGTCAGATGATTCAAAACAGGGGGAGATTTTCTTTTAGGAAGGCAAGTGATGGTTGATAAAGTTGTCACAGGTTGTTTTAGCGCGCTTTGCCATGATCCAAAGACCTTTGATGCAAAAGATTAAAGATTGAGACAATGATTCCTATTGTTTAATTCAAAGCAGTCAAATGTCATATAAAATTAATGTCTATCCTATCGATATAATATACCATTAATTTTACATGGCCGGAATAGGTTGTGGAGTTTGCCTTTCAACCTAATCTTTTGCACCATAGATTTTGAGATCATAAGTGTCAACTCACAAGAATATATGATTGGTTTCGTATAGCATGCATCCCCAAAAGTGGCTGAAGTATAAGAGCATCAACGCCCAAGTCCGATACCTAACCCCAACTCAAACTTAAAAGGGGTTGGGGCAAGTGCACCTTTGTTGATGAGAGCAGTACTCTTACAAGTGGTGGATTGATTGTACGGTTAGGTTTAGCCTATACCTGCACTCATTGGTGATGAGAGCACCAATCAATCATCATACCTTAGAAAATGCGACGAGAATAAAACATCTGTTAGCTAGATTTAGGTATCCATCGCTCTGTCCAAGGAAGACATTGTATATTGCTATATCAGTGAAATGATTGACAACGTTATATGGAGGACAGATTTTATGAAGACAAAGTGCAGGTGGCTAATGTGGTGTGACCCAATTGGCTGCAAGTGCAGTTGGGCTCGTGAGCTGCCTGCACTTTGTCCTCGACAAATCTGTCCTTTATTTATAATTTGTCCTCGACAAATGTGTTCTTCCGGAGGTTTGACCATTTGATAAGAAGGAGATTGACCTGAGTGTCAAATACACAACTCAAAAATAAAAGCAAGTCAAGGAAAGTGAGCGAAATAACACATGAAATATACCACCTTGATGAATGCATCAATCTCTGGATCAGGTTCAATTCCATCTCTTTTCTCTCTTCTTGAAAGCTCCATCAGCATTTCTTACAAAATCAATTACCAAATTTATTACCATAATCAATGGAGATATTTTTCTACCTCTTTCCATGGACCTGATATCTGTGGAAGTCCACTTTTAACAGATTCTTGAGTTCAAAAACCCTTTCTTGTTTGGCACCATACTTGAGGGCTCATTCTGCTGCAATATCCCCACAGTTACCAATTGGTAACTTCACTGATTCCTGCACGTTTTGCCTTGAATATGTGTGGAATCTGGAAGTGGGGCCAACCAGCTTCTAGATACTGCATTTGTTGGAGTCAGTTTTAAGTGGAATCCACTTCCTGAGAGCTGCCAAACTATAGCTCTATCTGCACCTATGAAATTACTAAGGGGATTTACACTGATACCATTGACTGCTTTGTACCAGATGGTGGACATGGTCTTTCATCCCAATCTTCCACACAATTGACCCTGGGGCTATGGGTTTACCATCAGACATCCATTTTTGATTTGCTATGGCACACATCCCAAAAAGTGACTTGCAAATTATATTTGAGCATGATGTGTGCCACACGGTTTTAAGATAACTTTTTGGGATGTGTCCGCTTGAAATAAAAAAAGTTGACTGTCCGATGGTATGCTTATAGTCTCAATATCAATTGTGTTGAAGATTGGGATGGAAAACAATCTCCATCTATGATTTAAATCAGTCAATGGTTTTCAGCAGAGATGCCCTCATAGAAGGGCATGGTAGTTGCAAATAGAGAACTAAATAATGTACAGTTCTATGCATAAGACCCCTTATCGCTTAAGTCAGTGGTACTGCACCATTGACTTGTGCATATATTTCTGAGTCGTAAGGGTACATATGCTTACCAGATGGGTCACCTGCCCCTAACATGCGCCTCGAGAAGTCCAATGTCTCCCTCACCGTCATTTCGGCGTGGTGAAGGTCGTTTTGGCAAACGTAGGCACACGCCCGTTGGGGGACGTAGTGGCTTAGTTCTCGCCCGTTATGACTTACTCTTCCTCTCACCTGCATGCTTGCATTGAGGAATGAGGAGAAATCATCAAAATATGTAACATCCCATTCATATCGGCTTTGGTCCCAAGCAGGGGCGGACACCGCACTGGAATCTAAAACATTTTTTTAAAAAAATAAATTATTTATTTATTATAAATTATCTATATTTATCTTCTCTTGGGAACTAATATTTGAATATGAGGAAAGTATTTGAAACCTATACTTTCAAATATTTGGATTTACAAATCTCTTTGGATATTTAAGGAGTGCATTGGCTTTACCAACATTTATTTAAACTAATAAAAAAATTATTTAAAGTCAATATAATTTAAAATATATATATCATTGGGACCCAAGCAATTTGTACTATGTAAAACTTATTTTTGGTAAAAATTTCACTAAAAGCAGATTTTATGCAAATGATAAAAATTCCACTTTCTCGTGTGGGCCCCACAGCAGTTGCCAAACGACCAAAAATGGTAGAAAAATAATTATAGGTGAGCCGTGCTTTTCATATATCGAGAATAGATATAGAGAAAAAAAAAAAAAATTCTATCAAAAATAAAAAAAAGAATAGATAAAAAAGCAAAATGCAAAAACCGCAAAAGAAAAGGAAGAAAGTAGGTCCAAGTATGACAAAATTGGCAGATTCTAGCCGCTCACCCTTAATCTAGGATCCAGTTTTCCAGCCAATGCTCGCAGTAGGGTTGACTTTCCAGATCCGGGAGGTCCCATGACAAGTGTCATCCTGAAAAGAATAAAAGTAATTAATGAGTGATTATCTAAGAGTAATATTAGTTTTATAATGTGCTAATTCAGCACCATAAAAGGTAAGGCTAGTGTTATTACCTCGCCACTTTATATTACACCCACCTTACTTAAACAGAGGAAAAATTTCATTGAATGCTTCAAATCAGATGATAGAGAATATTTTTTACGCCAATCTTTCACACAATAGATCTTGAGATCACGAGCCTATTATTAGATGGTCATTTGTTGATTCGACATCACACGCATCTCAAAAAGTGAGCGGGAATCATTTGCACTTGAATGAAAGATTAGGACAAAAATGACATAGTCTGAGTTAAAATAGTCAATGAGATTTTCCTTTGTTTAAGTATGGTGGCAGTAACATAAAGTGGTGTGATAGTAACATCAGTCAAAAGATAATAGAGTTCCCAATCTCACTTGTAGTTAACTCATTTGCAGTTATGCTCGGACTTCAAAGTCTTAAAACTATCACACACACACACACACACACACACACACACACACACACACACACACACATATATATATATATATATATATATATATATATATATATATATATCTTCTCACAACTATTATTTAAGACTTTATTAATCTTTTTCTTCTCTTATGTTTTTGTGCTTGAAGCTTCTCAACTTTTCATACATGGTTTGCTTTTGGCTTCTGATGAACATGTCCAAACCTCCTCAGAAGACACTCAGTAATTTTGTCTTTTATAAATGTCACTCTCAAACTTGCTCTTACGTATTCTTATTGTATTTTATCATTTCTTATTACTCCATACATTTATTTCAACAGATGCATTTCAGTCATATGTATTCTATTTTCTTGTCGCTCTTTAGACAACTCTATTAAATAAATAAAGAAAAAAAATATTTTTATTTTCATTAAAATAAGTAATTATATTTTTTATAATTTATTTAAATTAATAATTATATTTATTATATCATAAAATAAAAAAATAAATAATTAGTACAACAAGTTTGAAGGACCCAAGACCTAGGAGTTTCTCCAAGGTAAATGGCTGAGATGTGAGTGTTCTAAGAGAGGTGAGATCCCAAGAGGGCTGAGTTCTCGAAGTTTAAAAATTTTATGGAGCAAAGGGCTCAATTTATAGAAATATGGCTCCGAGAGGGGTCAAGCTTACATTGGTCTACGTTGTAGCACAAAAATTATTATTTTTCAAGTTATACTTTGATGTGAGAAACTTTAAGCATACAAGAGTTCTTTTAGAAAGGATACATAGTTGGAAAAGGGTCCGAGTGCTAATAAGCAAATTCTGAAAAGTTTCAAGTTTCCAAGGATTTTTAAAGGATTAAGTTAGTTTAATAAGTTAGGTTTTGGGGATAAAAATATTTAAAAGAAAGTTTAAGTAAAATTTAAATGACAATGAGGGATGATCAAATGTTCATAGACTTAAGTATCAAGCTTGATTCAATATTTAATGTCTCGATTTTGGTTATGGACAAAAGTTATCGAGATTTAAATTGAGAATCCGTGGAATTTTAGGCTACGTATGGCATAGCTCTCTGTTAGCTTTCGTCACAGTAGATTTCACCTGCTTTAGTTGGTTTCCATTCTTTTTTCTAACTCTCTGCAAAGAAGGATTTACATGCTCTAGCAGCAACCTCTCTGCTCTCTACTAACTCCCTACCAGAGCAAATATAATCTGCTCTGACTAGGAGTGAGTAGAGAGGATGGTAGAATTGTTGAACAGGTAAATCCTACATAAAATCTTGCTATGCAAAGAGCTATCAAGGAGAAGAGGTACCTACTAAAGCAGATAGCAAGATGTTAAAGGATGAGAACCTGCTAAAGCAGGTGAACTCTGTTATGACACGAACTAGCAGAGAGCCTTAGTGTTTTGTGCATGCCTAGGTAGACTCATTGTACCTTGATGGCTTTATGATCCCCTTTAACCCATCAAGAATTTTGAAAGGATTCCTTGAAGAAAGATGTAACCAACCTAACTTCTCCTGCAAGAAGACATTTTGATGCATCAACTTTAGAAATTTTTTTGTAAAACATCAATTTTTTAAAACATTATTGGTGGAAAATGTAACATTTATCAAACTATGGGAGCCACAGAATTTTAGGCAAAAATATGTACTTAGCTGATGTAGATTTTGTGCGGATCATTGTTTGATGAATAAGGATCCACCTAGGGAAATATTTAGGGTTTTTTTGCATATAACCGCTTGAGATATGCCGATATTGCATCAAACCCCCTGAGTTATGAGTATTTATTCTGCAGCCCTTACTTTTGTGTTTCTGTTTCATATACCTCCTGCCGTTAATTAGTTTGTGATTTTATGAATAAAGTGACTATTTTACCCTTAATAAAACAAATATTCTAAAAATACCACCATTCTAAAAGGCCCTTCATTCATTTGTATTTACAAGTTATGCCATTAAAGTTTTTCCTATATTTACAAGTCATACCATTGTAGTTTACCACCATTCTAAAAGGAGTACCTTAGAGTTCAGCCAAGCTGAAGCACATTGACTACATTGAATCAGACGATGGAGATTGTTTATCGTCCCGATCTTTCATAAGATCGATCTTTAGATCATGGGTGTACCATCAGACAGTCAATTTTTTATTTCATGTGGTACACACTCATAAAAGTGACTTTAAAATTAATTTTAAGCGTGTACGTGATGTTAAGGTCACTTTTCTAAGATGTGTGCAACGTGAAATAAAACATTGACCGTCTAATGGTACACCGATAGTCTCAAGCGTGTGAAATATTGGGAGGATAAATGATCTCCATCGTTCCATTCAATTCAATCAACATGTTTTAGGATGGGTGAACTCAAAGATTTGGTGGGTGGATTTAAAGGTATTCTTCTAAAAGGCCCTTCATTCACCCATCAGATTCAAGACCTATCAGATGAGTGATTCCCCCATCAAAGCATACCAACATTTGGGCAAATAGTTAGTCATGCTCACGACTCGACCTGATCATTAAATGGGTGGGGTCAGGCTTGGTTTTTATGTCCGATTAAAGATCGGGCCATTCAAGCCCAACTTGAATGCAACCCGACTCGAACAAACACAACTACTTAAAGGATAAATGGACGGGTTGGCCAGTGGCAAGACGCGATCCAATTCAATCCATGTTTGGAACAAGGCATTAGGCCCAATTCATAGTCGGGTCTTAGCCCGACTTGCTCTGATTATAAAATATTGAAGTGATCACTCAATCTACATATCATATATGTGAAACCTACGGGCCTAAGGCCTAAGGCCTCAAGTCTGGCTCATTTAATTTCAGGCTTGAAGTGCTGGCCCAAGCCCAACCCTCGGGCTTTAAGGTCAAATATAAATTGCGGAACTAAACTGAATTGATAAGAGCAACCTGTTGATAGCTCTAACGAATGGGCTCATTAGGCCTGAAAAAAACCTTGACAAGCCATCTGATCTAGGAGAGAAGGCCCAACTAGGTTGTTGTTATGTAGGCTCCTCATTTTTTCATCAAGCCGGGGCGAGGCTCGACTGCAAGCAATCATGTCTAGTTGGCCCTTGACCCAACCAGATTTAAATTGTGTGGGGCATAAAACTGGCCCATTAGGTTGAGTTCAAGGCACCCACCTGGACGAATCAGATGAGTATTCATCCAAACGTTGGCATGTTTTAATAGGGAAATCACCCATCTAATTGGTCTTGAATCTGATGAGTGAATGAAGGGTCTTTTAGAAGAGTACCTTTAAATCCACGCAGTGAATCTTTGAGTTTACCTACGCTGAAACACGTTGATTGAATTGAATCAAATGATGGAGATCATTTATCCTCCCAATATTTCACACGATGGATCTTGAGATTATCAGCGTACCATCAGACGGTCAGTGCTTTATTTCACATGGCACACATATTAGAAAAGTGACTTGAACATCACGTGCATGCCTAAAATTGATTTTAAGGTCACTTTTATGGGTGTGTACCACATGAAATAAAAAATCGACTGTCTGATAGTACACCCATGATCTAAAGATCGATCTCATGAAAGATCAGGACGATAAATAATCTTCATCGTCTAATTCAATGCAGTCGATGTGTTTCAGCGTGGCTGAACTCAAAGATTTTGTGGGTGGATTTAAAGGTATTCCTTTTAAAATGGTGGTAAACCATAATGGCATGACTTGTAAATAAGGGGAAAACTTTAATAGCATAACTTGTAAATATAGATGAATGAAGGGCCTTTTAGAATGGTGGTATTTTTAGAATATAGATGAATGAAGGGCCTTTTAGCATGGTGGTATTTTAGAATTTTGATGTTTTCTTTTATTTTTTATTTATAAGAATGGTGGTATTTTCATTAAGTGCAAAATAGGCATTCCATCCATAAACTCATTGCTAGTTAACCGCAGGGGGATTTATGAAACAGATATAAAAGTAAGGGCTGTAGAATAAATACTCATAACTCAAGAGGTTTGATGCAATATCGGCATATCTCAGGGGTTATATGCCAAAAAAACCCAAATATTTATTAAACAAGGATCTACGCATTTAATTATTTGTATCCCAAAGTATGTATAGAATAGCATATCCTTGTTTGCTAAATATATTTTCCTTGGTTTCCACAACTAATTAATTTTTAACATGAATTCTGTCTTTTTCAAATTTATTTATAATAAATAAACCTAATATTAGTTGATGTAAATTAAAATGACTCAGGAGAGGTGAATCATTACCAAAAAAACTATATATAGGAAAAGGCTCTTGTTTTATGCACAGAAGTTAAGGCTACTAATGGCATAGCTTTTTGTTAGCTCCTGTCACAATAGAGTTCACTTGTTTTGGTTAGTTCCCATTTTCTTTCTAACTCCCTACAAAGGAGGATGTACCTGCTCTAGCAGCAACCTCCATGCTCGCTACTAACTTCCTATCAAAGTAAATAAAATCTGTTCTGGCAATAAGTGAGTAGAGAGGACGGTAGAACTGGTGAACAAGTAAATCTTATATAAAATTTTGTTATGTAAGGAGATACCAAAGAGAAGGGGTACCTACTTTAGCAGGTAAATTCTGCTATGACAGGGGCTAGCTAAGAGCTATGCCATACACAGCCTAATTGATTATGAGAGATTGGGCTCGCGCTTGTAACACAATAGAAGGTTCACAATAATATCACACAAATTTGAAACCTCAAGGTCACAACTTTGATTCCATATTATCTAAAATGAACACAGTTTGCTAGGGAGCTAGGAGTGGGATGAGATCAGGAAACTGTCATACTCTCTGAGATATATAAGGCACATTTAAGTTGTCCATGTCATGTAACAATATTAAAAAAAAAAAAGTTTGAACTAAATCAATAATTATTAATAACATTATTAGTTTAAAGCATCAAATATTAATACATCGGAGTTTAGGTCATTCATTTCATTTAATAATGAAAAACATATATGAATAAGTATTGAATCGATCCCAGCAAATTGGGCAAGGAACGAGTCAAGCGACCAGCCATGCATTGGGTTTGGATTCAGTTTCTGACCCGTTGGGTCAGGTACGGTTGCAAATGTAGATCCGTTTAATGATGGGTGAGGCTCAGGTTAGGATTTGTTGGCTTTAATCAAACCGGACCTAACCCGATTTGACCTGGCTTAACCCTATTTGACATGACTCCCTCCTTTATATTTTAATCTAGTGTGCCTAACCAGATGCAAGCTGTGGTTTTGTTAAACGGTTTGGGCCAGGTTGTGGCTTGAGGGTTTTCAACAAACAGGTCGAGTCGGGTTCTAGCTAATTAAGGTCAAGAGTGGCGGGTTGGCAAAAATCCTACCTGAGCATTATATTTAGAGTTGGGCTTTTTACTACTAGGTTGCATGTGCCGATTTTAATTATTAAAATATAGGGGATATTTCTAGATGATCAAAAGATTGCAACACGTGCTGAATACAGGTTACTTCGGGACAGCCTATCGAAGTGTGTTTGGCCCTGTCAATTTGCTCCCTCCGAATTAAATCCACTTCGGGGCAAGCCCACTGAAGCGTGAAGACTACTTCAGTGGGACTGCGTTGATATTATTATAAATGCTTGGGTTGGGTCCGTCCCATCCAAGCTAGATTTTAGTTCACAACACGGGTCGTGTAGACCCGTATTGTGAAACGTTTTAGTGATCTAGAAATTGTGATTTTTTTTTGTATTTAAAATCCGTATACGCAATGTTTTGGTAATAAACCCTTTAGAGTTTCAATTTGTTGCACCGCTGCTCGTCCGTGGGCACGTGACATGCGCGTTGTTTGCAGCATGAGGCGCGTACAAATATGTGGGCTCTAAAGTCTTGCATGCTGGTCAAGATTAGGGCATCAAATAGGCTGGGTTTAATAATTTAGGTCCAAAATCTAAACATATTGGTTTGGGCCGGGTCAAATAGGAAATTCGAATTCATTTAAGTAATGTAATATATTAGTATGATAATATATATTTTATTATTTCAAAATTAAGTTTATAATTATCATTATATATTGATAATATTTCAATGACAAACTTGTAAAAGTCACTAATTTTGTGTGCAAATACATAGGAAAAAAAGAAAGACCGAAGAGAGAGAAGACCAAAAGGCACAGGCTGAAAAGGCCTATAGTCTTTAAGCCCAATGAGTGAGCAGCTTGCAATGGATATTAAAATTGATAGCAGTTTCATTGGAAACTTGATTCCATATTAATCAAACCACACAAATTCCATTTCTCAGGTTCATTTCCTGTTTGGAATTTTCCTACTATCAAATGCAAAGTTACTCAGTTCATTAGTTCACTTGGTTTGAATTTGGGTTCACAATTTTTAATTTACTATATCAAGCAAACCCAATTTAGGACAAGTTTTAAATTTTTTTAATCTTATTTGTAAAATTTTTTTATACTTTTCAATAGTATAAAGGCAAATGACCATTTGGGTATCTATGAAAACCCAAACTCAGAAGGTTTTAGGTTTAAATCCTCTCTGGTTGGTTAAAATTTTATTTTAAAATTAAATAGTCAGAATTAATCAATAAATTCACTTGTTATGCTGAATCAGACCGAATTGAACCACGAACTGGTTCTTTGTGCCCAATTCGCTGTTCGCTATGTCAATAAGCAAATTAAGTAACATAGATCAAACAATACCGTAGGAAACAATTTTAAATCGCAGCCAATAATACCTCAACAAAATTGACGGTTGCATTTAAAAGAGTAGGAAGGGCCCTCCTGCCCACAATTACATTGGTTTCCACATGTAAATCCTCAAAACGTACCTCCACTTTCGAATCATGTATGCCTAACCTATGTAGATGGCAAAAAACATAGAGAGCACCGAAATTTTCAGTTCCATTATAATGGCAGTTACTGTAAGTCTTTGTAAGAAGAAAAGCGATATCGGGCCCATATTATGTTCTATCGGCTTATATTGGCCGATATGTAATATATATTGTCTGGTATATAATGGTCCCGATATATTAGAGTTGGTGGATATTTAAAACCTTGGGTATATATACTGTGATGTAAGTGATGCTTCTTCAATGCTAAAACTTGATAAGAAATTCAATGGGCCTAATTCAACCTCCCAAAATCGACTTGTAAGGTGAGGGGGGATCAGATTATAGGGTCTAACTCAATCTCATAAAATCAGCTTGTAAAGTGAGTAGTGCCTAGATTATATATAGCTCAAGACCTCCAAGCAAACAGACAATGTGAGACTATTCTAGCAAAACTTACTCTATCTTCCTATTTCGCAGCCTACGGAGGAACTCTTCATTCTCGTCTGGGGTAATCCTTTGAGGCCCATCGAACGGCTCAAGAGCCTTCTCCTTCTTCTCTATCTCCATTGCTGAGCAAAACTGAATGAAATTTGTTGTCGCAGTGGCGATATATAGAAACTTAGATGCAAGGTTGACTAACTATACTGTTATATGGGGTTAGCTGTGTTTCATGTGTCGACAAAAAATACCCAACTTTGGTGACGACATCAACTAGACACCTGTTTTCCATTCGTGGACATTGTCTGGCGGTTCGGATTTCTTCACCAGCCGAGTTTTGGGAAGTGGGAACCAAACTATTTACAATCCATGGATTATTTTTAATGAAAGGGCACTATTTGTATACTAGACGATATTGTGACCACTGCTAATTAAGTTGTCGGATACGAAGGCTATTATCTAAAGATCATTGACGCAAAAGTTGAGCATAAAAGACAATTTCTATTATATGATTCAACTTCTATATCAAATAATGACCTTTGATTACACTGATAAAGGTTCCCAAAGTATGAAACACTATTGAATCAAATAATGATCTTTGACTGCACTGAATATTTTCAAAATAAGATTTCTAGAATGTTGCTTTCAAATCTAATAGCTTTGATGGTGTTTTCACAAGACAAAGGTTCCCAAAGTATCTAATATTTCTTGCAAATTATATGCAAGGACCAACTTCTTCTGTACAAGTAATCATTCCACAAAATAAATTTGGTTCATCAGATCAAAGGCCACAAAAACAAGTGTTTATTTGTAATTAAATGGTCGAGATCAGTTTAAGTTTCCAACCTTCCACATCTTAGATCTCGCGATCATAGATTTGCCAGCACATGGTTAGATATTAATTCCATGTAGCATACATCCAAAAAAGTGAACGTAAAATACAACTCACCATCAAACTTGATTCAAGTTCACCATCAAATTTGATTCAAGTCACTTTTGATTATATATGCCAAGTGAAATCTATATTTGACTATTAGATGGCATGCTCATGATCTCAATATTTTTATTTTGAAAGATTTAGACGATACACTATCTTTTATTTAAAGTGATCAACATTTTTAACACCATGAAATTTGAGATAAAAAGAATTTTGGGTTGCAAGGGTTGTATATAGAAATACCTTTAACAGTGCAATCTACTGTTTACTCATATGCAGATTTGATACATGGCTCCATCCAACACAAAATTAATTGTCAATGATATTGACAATGAGTAGGGGCCAATATATTATAAGACAACGCCAATTATTGGGAAAAAAAATAAAAAATTCTAAAGTCATTTATTAAACATTTAGCTTAATTTGTAAATAATAGCTCTTGTAGCTGTTCCCAATGAGATTCCAATTTTCATCCTATCTCGCTTTTATTGTTTAGTGATTGTGTTTTTCTTGAGGGATAAAAATACCTTCAAGTGAGAGGTGCTGTTGATATATAAGGGTTGCTTGCTCTCATTCCTCCATATTAAATATTTAAATGAGCATGGTGCAATAACATGATCATCAAAAGCATTAAGTACCCCACTGGCTCTTTGGGAAAAGAGCTTTCCAAAAGAGTGTTAGCTGTCATTGAAAATTGAAACATATATATATATATATATATATATATATATATATATATATATATGGAAAAGGGATCCGTCTTTTATGAGAAGACGATCACCGTCTTCCAATCTTCCATGTGGAGTTTTACGTGGCACTCAAAATATTTGTTCGATGCCATATGGACTTTGGGTACATTGCTTAGATCATCTTTGAAAAAAAGTAAATTAAAAGCTTATTTTCACAGTATATTTTTTAAATCAGTGAAATGTGGACCAATGAAAATCATCAAACTTTGATTTGTGGGTTTTTAAAAAAAAATTCAATTTTTTTTTTATATTGATCTAAACTGTCCACTTATGCTCCACGTGACACCCAAAAAGTGTTTTGAGTGCCACGTGGATCTTGGAGGACAGTCATCGTCCTCCATTGGAGGACCTAACCGGCTCCCTATATATATATATATATATATATATATATATATATATATATATATATATATATTATTTTTTTTTCTTCCCATGGGCAATTGAGGTTAGGGGTCTACACCCTTTTAATAAAAGAAAAGAGAAGATTAAAAATGATAGAAAATTTTAATTATATCTTCTCATAAGTGAGAACAATTGTGAAGGAATCGCACTAGCGTTGCTTGCATTCCATTAGACAACAAATGATTCATTTAATCCTTGCTTGGCGAGGTAACCCTCCAAATATGAGAGTACTTGATGGATTGAAACTTACGATTCATATCACAGATTTGTTCAATAACTATGCATTGTTTCCACTGAATATAATTGGATCCAATGATACTAGAAATAGCACCAAGAGAATCCAATTCTACATGAAGCCTTGAGATAGCCGAATCTTTGGCTGCATTTAGGCCATGAAGAATAGTAATGAGTTAAGCATAAGTGATGTCATGGGCTTTAGTAGGACCATGGAACGAGCTGATAAATTCATCATTAAAGTCTCTCAAAATGCCCCTAATGCCATAGTTATTGTTAAGGCAAGAGGCATCGGTATTTATCTTCATTGTATCAATTTTCGGCGGGATGATTCTAAATAGGTTGGAGACTCCAGCTCTTCCGAATGAGCTCATCAAAACAGTTTGGCTAAGCACTAAAGGCAACAGAATTGATTTTGATGGAGATATCTTCAACTACCTTTTTGAGGATCAGATTTTTGGGAGTACTCTTGTCTTCAAATATTCTCTGATTACGTTCATGCCATAAATGTCATATGATTGCAAAGAAGTCTATGAGAAGCATAGCCGATCTACGAGATTTTCCTTTCGATTCTTCAATGACGAAAAATAAATTATCATCGAGGCTGATCTTATCATTGTACGAAATATGGAGTCGAGCAAGAATTGATCTCCAAACCAATCTAGAAATCGGACAACAAAAGAAGACATGATCATGGGTTTCCTGGGCCGTCCAACATGGAACACACCTAGAGGGGATTTGACTGCCTCTCTTAATAAGATTGTCAATTGTTGGCGGCTTATGGTTTATGGCCAGCCAAGCACATAAGGAATGCTTAGGATGCCAAATCTGATTGCCCAATTAATAATAGGGCAATGAGGTCACATGATATTTCAAGTAGAGGAAGTAGAGAATTTGCCATTAGGTGTCAAATCCTATATTATTTCATCGTCGAAGAGATTTGAGGGGGTCTCATACGCTTTTACCTTTTCCTAAGGCTAAGTCATGCGAAGAGTACTTGCATAAGGAAGATTCCATTGACCATCACGAATCTACTATAGTATCTTCAGTGATGTCCGATTGTAACATTAATCTACTCCCATATATTCAGATAAGAGGGCCTTCCTCCATCCAAGGATCTTTCCAAAAGCTAGTATTAGATTTGGTTCCAACAATGATGCGGATACGAGTTCTGATTGTATCCCTGATGACTCGCATGATTCCTCTCCAAGTCCAAAATTAGCTATTCGG
The DNA here is from genome assembly GCA_021018995.1 of Chloranthus sessilifolius. Classification (NCBI taxonomy): domain Eukaryota; kingdom Viridiplantae; phylum Streptophyta; class Magnoliopsida; order Chloranthales; family Chloranthaceae; genus Chloranthus; species Chloranthus sessilifolius. The sequence continues at coordinate 35,912,030 of CM037589.1, forward strand.
AAGGTTGCAGGTCCAAATGTCATTCGGAGTAACATATCTATAGGTGCACCATTTCTCCCATAAAGTATTCGACAAAACAAGGTTCCAAAAAAGTTTTGCGAGGCTAACATCATTCCAATCAAAGAGACGACGAAGCCCCAATCCGCCTTCTTTAACCGGTTTGTATATCCGTTTCCAACTTATATGATGTGAAGATTGAGCAAGGATTGGGCCTCCTCAAAGGAATCGCGTAAAGAGAGATTCGATCTCCTTTATGACTTTCCGAAAAAGGTAGAAAACCCTGGACCAATAAATCCGGTAGTTATTAAGGACCGTTTTGATAAATTCAAGGTGGCCGACATAAGTCAATAAGCTACTTTTCCATCCTTTCAGGCGGTATCAGATTTTATGGAAGAGAGGAGTGCAGAGGCTCTACAACATCCGTATAGAGAAATGGGGAACTCCAAGATACCCTTTTGATAGACAATTTTGAAGGCAACTTCTATGGCGTGACATGACTAGATGCACACATAGTGGGGTCGAGCACTGCAGCCAGTCACATTATGCCGCTTAAGCTGTCTGCAAAATTGTCTACTGTCTATGTTTTTCCCTTAATGGAGAGTAAAGCATAGGGATGCAGGTTCGGTTTACCGATCCGAACCAAACCCAATTTTTTCGGTGTTCGGTTTGGTACACCCCAAACCGAAACCGAACCAAAACCCATTTGGTTAGGTTCGGTTTGGTTTAATTTTTTTTTTTGAACCCGAAACCAATCCGATTAAGTTTGGTTCGGTTTAGGTAAAAAACCTATTTTTAGGTTTTTTTTTTTTTCGGTTTTCGATTTTTTCGATTTTTTTTTGTTTACTCAGCCTACTCCCTTGGTTTTCAATTTCAAGCCATCCAAACCAAAACTGAATCGAATTGGGGTTCAGTTCGGTTTGTGTTGGGTTTTGGTGCGGTTCGGTTCGATTCGATTCTCTCAGTTTTCGGTTCGATTTCGGTGTTCAGTTCAAGATTTGCATCCCTAGTAGAGCATGTGCTCAAAGAAGCTTCCTTGCTTGCCATTTTTTAACATGATTGTAAATAGCTATGCATTCATCTAGAGAGGAGGTTAACCATGGCGGATGAAGCGATGCCGAGCATAATCCACCATTGTCCCTCCGTCTAAATGTATACTTCGTCTTCGCCATATTCAAAGAGTATATATATATATATATATATATATATATATATATATATATATATATATATATATGAGAGAATATTTTCAAGAATGATTCTTGGTCTAATTCTCCTTCAATGGATGAGAAAATTTATTATTATTATTTGCTGAGCTTTGTTATTGTTACTGTTAATATTATATATGTGGAGTCTTAAACATGTGAAATGGGACATTTAAAATTATTATTGGCTACCATTATTCACACGCCATAGACTGCTCTCTCACCCCAGTGTTGAAAAACTCCACTAAAAAAGGACTACTTTAAAACTCACACCCCAACTTTATTTATGTTTTATTTTCTTTACTGGGGTGAGAAAGTAATCTCATAAAATTTGAATAATGGTACCCATTATTATTTTCTGAGCTTTGCTATTGTTACTGTTATTATTATATTTGGGTTTTTAAACATGTGAAAATAGACATATAATTTTATTTTTTCATTTCTTGGAGCCAAAATAGAATGAGAATCTCCATGTGATAAGTTTAATTATGAGTGGAGTTATTTGCACCCATGTTTTCCATGAAGAACATGCATTTTTACCATAAAAATTTTCAGCTGCTTTAAATCAAAGGATAGAGATTATTTTTCCACAATATTTCCACACAATAAATCTTGAGATCATAAATTATCTATGAGGCATATATTGATTTCACGTGACACACATCCCTAAAAGTGATACTTGAGAATCCTTTCTCATCATATGCCCATAATTACGATCTTTTTTGGAGATGCGTGCCACATGAAATCAATATGTAACCGTCCAATAGGTGCACCATCGTCTCAAGCGTTATTCGGTAGAAGAATAGGATGAAAAAGGATATCCATTATCTGATTCGAGACAATAATAACTTTTTATGGTGTAAAAGGGTTTCATTCTCCAATGGAGTTTCACGTAACATCCGAAAGATTATTCCAATATCAACTGGAGCTCAACGAGCCATCATAATTTATAATAATTGGCACTTAACGACTCTTTAGTCTTCAGTTTTTTTATGCTTTTTCTATTTTCTTATTTTTTCTTGGATTCCGTAATTATACAGTACATTGGTCTGTTTTTAGTGCTCGATACTCACTAATTTTTAAGAATTAGAATTTCCCTCTTGGTCAGTCTAGGGACGTGGCTAAACAGATGTGGAAAATGTACGGTTAAGATGGGACGTGGCTAAACAGATATGGTTGAAGTCGAAATCCGCTACCAGCAGAAACAGTGCAGCCTTTGTCTTTTGGTTGATGTGGCTCTTTCTTGAAGGTAAAGTTGTTATTGAGTTTTCTTTGCCCTATGGGATTTTTGGAAGAAGTCCTACCTAACTTTGGAACTTGGAGAGATTCCTCACCTCGCCTAATATTGGAATGGGGAAAATCTTTGACCCAACTGTTTTAAGGGATACTAACTACTGTCACATATGGAAATATCAATACTACCCTAATCTTTTCATTTAGCAATGAATGCTCATTTTTTAGGCAAATAATTTTATAACTAATTGAAGTAGAAAATCATAAAATAAGATACCTTACTAAGTAATTTTAAAAATTATAATTTTTTTTTAAAAGTGATCAAATTGTTACCATGCGGTTGGTTAACGCATGGTAACCGCGTGGTTACCTCTCAAGAACCTCGCAATTACTGTGTACTGGATCTTCCAACTCTTATTAAATTTCACCCATATCCTATAATCTTATTTTTCAGCTGCGAGAAAAAAAAAATAAAAAAATTTCATACTTATATTAAACTTTTTATTAATAGGGAGTGAGAGAAAATAGAAAAAAAAAAAGGTCTTTTAATCTTATTTTTTAGTCCATTTCCGTTTTCAGTTTTTACCGTGTGATAATCATGCGGTTGCACACGATTAACTCCACGGTTAACTTAGACTGTCTCATGCTTTTAATATGCGAGAAATTGACATGTCAAATGTTCTTTAACCACTCTATTAGGATATATGTGTCCTTTTTAAAATTATTTGTCCTAAAACTAAGCTATTAATTATTAAAGGAAAAGTGAAGGGTATTGTTAGTATTTAGATATTGTATAAGTCTGTCATATAACATTTTTTCAATTCTAATAGTAAGTAAGGGATCTTACAATCTCGCCCACTTCTCAAAATTGGGCATCTTACAAAAATCCTTTGCCATATATCATCATTTTGTTGCTCTATCAATGGGCAGCTACCCTGTTTAATTACCACCGCCCAACCCTTCATAACACTTGGCCAACCATGAGTTACCCAAAAAATCAGTTTCTCTCTGAAAATTAAAAATTCTTGTGCTCTTATGTTTCTCATAGACAATGGTTAGAAATTGGATAAACATCGGCCGTAGAAAAGTAGGCATGTCATCAAGGTGTATGTCTTTATATAGTCGACTCTCAAATTTTACGTACTTTCAATCAAATGGATATGAAGAATTAATTACCGGATCATTAAAGAATTAATTTCGTGATGGGTAGTTAAGAAAACATGATTAACCAATTATATCTACTATAAAATGATGCCGAAATTAGGCTAATGTAGTACTAAACCTATTACATCTTTTTTTTTAACCAAAGAGGCATCAGCCCAGTTGGTAACCTCCCTCCATCGTGAGGGAGGAGTGTCGTGAGTTCGATACTTGTCCTTCACGCTGTTTCCCACCCTTATCTTTATAAGGTATGAGTTGGATTATATTAGTTAACCCTCATCACTGTAGTTGGTGCTCCCTCATGCTGCTCTCTAACTGTCATATGTATCAAAAAAAAAAAAAAGCTATTGCACTATATATATATATATATATATATATATATATATATATATATATATATATATATATATATATATATATATATACATATATATATATACTATTTGAATAGGCTGAAAAATGTGTAGATCTCTCCTAGGATATTTGAGTGCCAAGTTGAAAGGATCTACATTGATGAAGTAAACTTATCAATCACATTCTCATAATTCCTTAAAATGCTTTTTTTAAAAAGGAAACTTAAAACACTAGAATCAGGGTTGTTGTCTGTTCACTAACAGCACGCAGTGATAATATTGACAGCGTGCTGTCAAAGCTGTAACAGCGCACCGTCATATCTTTAACAGCGCGTTGTTGGCTCACGGGACACCAACTCCAAACTCTGGTTCCTTTTGTCTAAAAGATCTTTTTAGACTTTTCCTATCTCAGGGTTTTAGGGTTTTTGATAAAAGATTTTTTCAAATGAGGGAAGATTAAGCAAGCAAATGAGCTTCTTCCTCCTTGAGTCAAAACCCTAGAGCTTGACCTTCTTTAACCTTTGAAAATAGTTTGTGTTAGCAAAAAGAGTTTAACTCAAAGGTCTCCATTATTCTTCACCTTCATCTTACTTTATTTTACTCAAGTGTATTGAGTGATAACTTATCTCTAAAGATTAGGGTGGGTGTGGTTAATAATTTTGTGAGTTTCAAAGTAGATCGTTGTGCGTTCATTAATGATAAAGGAGAGCATCAAAATCGGAAAGCTATGGAGGCGACCTGTCACGGGAAGTTGGTTTGCATTGGGCCTTGATAGGGTATATGTATTTGTTAGTATATCATTCGAAACTCTTTGTAATCTTTCCTTTCATAGTGGATTTTGTTTGTGGACTTCGGTCATATGATTTTTTCCCAGTGATTAGGTTTCCACGTATATCTTATATTGTGGTGATTGTTGGTGTTATAGTATAATCTCTAGATTAATTAGAACTAATCGTATACCCGATAAATTTCGTAGATCGATGGAATTTCACTCACATCATCTCACAGTGAATGCACAATATCATTGGTAAACAACAATGCACATCAGCCAATCACTTAGTTGGAGTAGCAATAGATCAAGGGTTAATTCTTTAGTTGAGTTTCTTCTCTCTATGTTTTTGGTCTGGCTTGTGTGGGCAGGTGCTTTGGGTGGGGGCCATGGCGATGTCTTAGCACCTTCCGTGCCAGCCCTTGAGGTTTTTATATTTGTATTCTTCTATTTTTTTTTAATGAAAGGGCGAGGACCCTATAACCTCATAGGTTAATTATATATAAAAAAAAAGGGTTATATCAATTACTGTGAGGAGTCACGGATTTATGAGAGCTTTAATTAGGCCAATCTTGTATGCATCCACCTATTCAAATAGTATATATATATATATAAGATTAAAAGATTCTATGATGCAATTTTTATTTTTTTTTAAGGGCACTTTTAAAAAACGACGATATTTTTCAAATGTTTTAGAGTATTTTACAAAAACTCAACTTTTTAGTAAATAGGGTTTTCACGATTTTTAGGACTTTAAATGAGTGTGAGTTTCAACTTCCTTCTCATGTGTAAATTAATGGCTGACTAGTGAATTACTTATCTACCCATTCTAGCAGCAAAAAAATCCTCGTTCCTTCGCATAGAGGAGAACCTTCGTTAGGGCTGCTTGGCTGGTTTTGCTTATTAAAAATTAAATTCAAACTAATAATAACCAGTTAATTACTGCTGCTTGGCTGCTTTTGATTCCTAAAAAAATAATTTCAAAATAAAGATAATCAACTATTTAGAGCTGCTTGGATACTTTTGATTTATAAGAAATAATTTCAAACTATAAAAAACCAGCTAATTCGGAAGATTCTCATTAAGATTTCAGTCTCCATGGGTAAAATCACAGAGTTAATGGGATCAATTTGGGTTTAGATGCGCAGAGAGATTGGGTTCGATGGGTAAAATAGCTGAGTTGATAGTTTCGATTTGGGTTTAGATGCGCAGAGAGATTGGGTTCGATGGGTAAAATAGCCGAGTTAATGGTTTCGATTTGGGTTTGGATAGGTAAAATCGCAGAGAGAGCTTCGTAGTCGAGCTTCGATGGGGAAAAGAGCAGAGATATCTTCGCAGTCGAGCTTGGACGACGCTTGGGCAGAGTTAATGGTTTCGATTTGGGTTTGGATGGGTAGAATTAAGAGAGATAAGGATCTATTGGCTTACCGATGTAGAGAAACTGGAGACGTTGAAAGCTGGAGGTGAGGGAGATAGCTTCCAATGGGTAGATAGTTAATTCACTAGTCGGCCATTAATTTACACGTGGGAAGGAAGTTGTATCTCACACCCATTTAAAGTCCTAAAAACTGTGAAAACTCTATTTGCTAAAACGTTGAGTTTTGGTATAATACTCTAAAATGTTTGAAAAATATGGTCGTTTTTCTAATTATCCCTTTTTTTAATTATAAGGGCATGAGTCATTTTACTGAGAGAAAAGCCACAAGCAACACCCCTTTACCATCTCCAAAGGACTCCTACGCCCCAAAAATAAAACACACTAAAAAGAAATCACCGCCAACATATTAGAATAGGACAGTGTTATATGGAGGGCATATTTAATGCAGACAAAGTGCAGGCAGTTGATGTGACGCAATGCAATTAGCTGTAAGTATGGTAAGGCTCAATTAATGCAAGTCATTACAATTAGTCACATCGCGCCATGCCTGCACTTTGTCCCAACAAATTTGTCCTCCTTTAATAATTTTCCAATCAGAATATCCTGATTTAGTTTAAATCTGATTTCTGACTTCAGATTGGAGTTTTCTTTATGAAAGAGGGCATTATAGTTACTTTGTTGTATTCGGTTATTCAAACCTCTGGAAAGTAGAGTTGGTCTAGATTTCGTTTATTTTTTTTTATACTTGTTGAAGAATTACATTATGAGAGACTAGGTTGTGTTTGGGATTGCTCTTTGGAGGCAAAGAGCAGCCCATTTAAAATAGTGGTATTAAATTGCTCTTTTAAAGAGATTCAAATTCAGTTCTTTCACTGTCCAAAAGATCTAAGAGCACTTACAACCAAACACATTCTAATACTAAAGTACTCTGCGCCAGATCATAGAGCTGCTCTTTGCCTCTAAAACGCAATCCCAAACACAGCCTAAGCAAATTAATGTATCAAGCACCAAACACACCTATTTTTCAATGGATTAACTTATCATTAATTACAAACTTGTTCTTAATGTAATCTTCTTCATATTGAAAATGGAAATTTTTGTCATCTCCTTTGGAAATTCAAATATTTGATGCTGAATCCATAAATAAATAGAAATAAAACAATAATGCCCACGGGAAGGGAGACGATAAGAGGTAAGTGGTTAGTTGTTACTCCTAGGTAAATTTTGATGAATTCCTTTACAGACTGATCTAATAATGTTCCAGGGATATGGAGAAGCTCAATTTCGTCCCCTAGTTGGGACGCCAACAAACCATAAATAGTCCAAGCAACAGGATTAGCCCAATAAACCATCTCCAGTAAATTGGAATCATCTGCACCAAACATCTCAAATTCAGTAGTAAAACCTAAGAGAATTTAAAGATGCAAAAAACACAAATTTATTGCAAACAAGTAAGGAGGGCTTGTACCGTTCTTGGGATGAAGAAGCCTGAAAAGGTAGTCCACATAATGTAGACAAAGAACGAGAGTGTAGCAGCTATTTCCGTGCTAGGTGTTAATGCAACTGTCATCATCCCTAACAGTGCGAAGTAGATGAAGCCTAGGAGGATGAAGAGGATGAACCAGAAAATTTTTGCAATTTCCCATTCAAATCCAACTATTGGATATACAATAAAGCAAAAGAGAAGGACTTGGATAATGATATATGGGATTTCAATGACAATCTACATAGAAATCAAACTTCAGAATTCCCATTGCATTTTCCAAAACCAAATGCTTATGAGACATGCTTGTAGCTATATTACAGAAAGTGCCCTAGGCCCGCATTCCACACTTGTACCCCACAGCTCGTCTGTCATATAATATAGGATACTCCAGTGATATGCACATATAATGTGCACATGGATCTGTATCTCTGACAAGGGATTCACAATTTTATTTTTTTTTGAAGCAAATTTTTTTTCGGTACTAAGCTTTTTAGCATGTACATAATAGACTCAGAAAAGGGAGACCTGAGTTCGAATCCCCCCTTGGGGTCACCCTAGGGATTTTATCCCTTGCTGAACCCAACACATGCTAGCTTGGGGGGCACAAGTGCCCCTAGGCGTAGTTAGGTGCTCTAAGAGGTCCGGACACCCGGGTTATAAAAAAACACACACACACACACACAAAATCCTTGATGCAAGTGATATCCTCTATAGGCTTTCACAGACACACACACACATAGATATATATATCTATATATCTATATATATATATATATATATATATATATATATATATATATATATATATATATATATATATATATATATATATATTCCCAAATGCCCCAACCGATTAAACAATAAATGTGAGATCCCATTTTTATATCCCTTGATATAGTGCTTTCTTTGTAACTGAATGCGTCAAGATTTTGTCAAAATCTTGACTGAAAATTATCAAATAGCCTTGGCTTTTATTGAAAAATGCCTTTACATCTTTCAAGAAATGGTAAATGGTATGAAACTATCCCTAATTAATTTTCGGACACTTTATTCGAAAGATCTACAAAATGCTTACTTGAAAATTTCACCAATATATTTTTAGGACTTGAAGACAATGGTACACCCCTTTTGCACAAAAGGTGTAGGCACCTTTAAAATTTTCAGAAATAAGATAGTTCAATTACATCTCTAAATGAGAAGGGAAATTCATTTTCATGCCAAGTATCTAGTGTTAACATAGCCTCCTTCAATAAGATGCTTGAAATCACTTTTTATGATTTTTTTTTAACAACTATTAACAATAGGAATGCTTTATTTGCACCCAATGCAATAGGTCGGTCGGTGCTCTTTGCGTTTCACTGGGTGCAAAGAGAGCTATCCTTAACAATACATCCATCATTTTGAAAAAGAAAAAGGTGCAGATGTATTTCCATATTTTTCAAGACATATGATGTATATTCACTTTCTCAATTATTCAATAGTGCTTTCTCTCTGCATGCACAAGACTAAAAATGAGGTTATACTTAACAAGTTGCTATTGTGTACCGGACCACAGTGCCAGAGGTCTCCGGCACTCAGGTAACAGGAGCTGAACTTCTATTTATGAGCACACAAATTAGTAAAAGTTCACTTTTAACCTTCCACTGACCTTTTTTTTATTATAGGTAAGGTGGGCTGGAACCTGTGACCTTGAGGTTGCAATATTGTCAACCTTCCATTGACTTGGCTTGCTTTAGTTAATAAGTCCCAGGTTCAAACCTTCCACTGACTTGGTGCTCAAAATTATCAGCTCTAAACCCAAGGTAGTCGGTTTAAGATTGACCCAAGTGCTACCTCTAGCACTCGGGCCGGGTAAGTAAATGCTAAGTTTCTTATGGCAGAGTACCTGAGCAATGGCATAAGGCATGGAAGAGTACATCCCGGCCGATCTCTCACGATAGAATACCGTTCTGTCCAACCCAACAACTGGTTGGAGTTTGGCACAATTGGTGAAGGCAAGAAACTGGGCTGACCCATATAAAACTCCTAAAATGTTGGTGATGTCTTGTTCTCTGGTTCTTTTATTTGTTATAGAAGAGAGATGAATGAGCAAAAAAATCCCATAAACCATAATTAAAAGAAATTTGAAATAACGCCGTATGCAACTTACTTCTTGCGACCAATGCCATAAAATACGGTGCCATATAGAAATGAAACTATGATTGTAAGGAAAAAGCGGTTGACGTTGTGTTCCGGGTTTTTCAAGTAAGACCAATTTTGTTTCTGCAAGCATGCGATGAACTGCACTCTGAAGCTCTGGGCATATTTTGATTGGAAATGTAGGTCTCTTGAATCCATCTTTGCTTTGCTCAACTCATCAACCAATTCCATATTTTTTCTAAGAAATTAGCCCACAAAACAAGCAATTCAACGACTTTCTGTTAGTTGTCTAATCTTCACAGTAGGTGTTACGAAAAACAAAGAGTGCAGAAATTGAGTTCGCTTACATGTGAAGATAAAATAGTTTTGGAAGATTTCTGCAAAGTCTATGCCAAGCTTGAATTCCGTTACAGGAGAAGTTACATCTAACATCCATACTGCTGGATTTTGACCATCTCTGATCTTTGGAATTCCTGAAAGAGTCTGTACAGAAACATGCTAAAGTCAATCATTTCATCTTCACATGAAAAAGAGAGAGTATTCTATGAAATATTATATCTTGCCTTACCTCATAATATTGAATCATGTTTGGAGAGAAAGGTCCAAATGGCCCAGCATAAATGAGTTGCCCTCCTCTTTTCATCAGTAGCAGCTGCAAAAAATAACAGGAAATAGCAAGAAAAAAAGAGACTTATAGGAGAATAAAGACCAATATAGCACAATAAATGGATACCAAAACCGGCCTTGAGGAAATCCAAACATATTTCTGCATAATGTTTATTGTTTTACAGTTTTTACAATCTTCTATGGTAATATGTGTTGGCATTAGCACATGACTTCAAACTGAAAAGAGGCTTTAACGCAAATGTCTCTTGAATGAAAAGTTGTGTTGGCAACCTATCGGTTTGTGGAGGACCTTTTTCACCGATTCACAAACAATCCAACTGTTGGATGAAAACCTTAGAAAGGCTATAAATAGGGACATGAAATGCTACATAGAAGGCACCAAAAGATCACAAATAATCTGTGCTCACCATGGTTGTAAAAAGTCCTCTGAATCGGAGATCACCAGCCTCACGGCACATACTCGCCATCGATCGATCGGTCGCCATACATACTTATTGCTTTATCATAAATAAGGTGTTTTCCTACTATCCATTTTTTGTGTTATCTCAGTTTGAGTTTAGCTTGGTTGAAATTTTCATTTCTCTACAAAATTGATACCAAACATAGCAAGGATATACAAGATTTTTGTTCGACGCAAAACTTACTGTTAGGGTTTTCTCCAATGATGAAATATATATGAATATAGTCTTTAGACTTGTAAAAAGTTATTATTTATTTATTTTTTGTATGTTCAATTGTCCGTTCACAAGTTCTAGCTATACCAGGTTATTTCAATTTCTTTTTTGTTATTGCTCTTTTATCAGTTTTAGAATTAGTAACACAGCAATCCTCCATGTCTACCTCATCAAAAGCTTGGAAGATCTCAATGCTAGGCAGATGAATTGTGCAGACAATAGTGCGTCCGGTGTCAGCCGTGTTCCTCACTGCCCTCATGACAATTGCTGCAGCTTGAGCATCCAACCCCGTCGTTGGCACATCCATGAAGATAATTGAAGGGCTAGAAACCAACTCAACTGCAATTGTTAGCTGTTTTCTTTGTCCAGTCGAAAGTCCATTTATTCCCGGAAGACCCACCATTGCATTTTTCAATGGCTTGAGCTCAACCAAGTCCATGACTTCATCTACAAACATCTGCAATAAAAAAAATAAGCACTCAACTAGGTTTACTTCCTTTTTAAATAACATCAATTGGGGTCTATAAACCTACATTTCTTGTCTCTGCTTTAACGTCTGATGGCAGACGCAACCATGCAGCATACCGAAGAGATTCATGGACTGTGAGAAAAGGAGAGTGGACATCATTCTGTTCACAGTATCCTGAAATCCTAGTAAAGGTTTCTTGCCTTTTAGGATAACCAGAGATGCTAATACTTCCTTCAGTATACCCTCCGGTCTTCCTTCCTGCTAAAACATCTAGAAGTGTGGTTTTCCCAGCACCCGCCACCCCCATTAATGCAGTTAGCACTCCGGGTCTAAAGGCGCCACTGACATCCCTCAACAGTTGAAGACTCTTCTTAGTAATTCCATGTTTCTTTGTTTCCTGGTCATAAGAAATGAACAAATAAAGTAAATATAAGCCAACAAGTAAACAAGCGTGCCCATAATGTTAATGGCTGTTAAGAGAAGTAGAGATCTTACTGCAGGCATATCTACTTAGTAGTTTATGTCTGAATGAAAGGGTGAGGGACTGAAAAGGTAGCACCACCCCAACCTTAGGAGCTGCTCCTCTTGCTGCTTCAATATCAACTTTCCTTATTTGCTCGGTATCATTGGAATGGAGAGATAACGTGCCCTGATTTTTCTTTGGAGCTGCAGTTAGTGGAACAGATTATGAACCAGTCAGACGACATTTTTTCCCAATAAGCTGTACAAGCACCTCTCAGATGATAAGTCTAATAATTAGAATAGTAGTGTGGGAAGATTGCATACCATTCAAATACTCCAAGCCCAGTATACTAAAAATGTTGAAGAACAAAGACATTAAGAGTAATGCTCCCACAGAAATCCAAAGCCAACTCACCTCTGTAAACATTCCTCTCGATTTAAGAAATGCCTTACCAATAGTCTCCCTGTGGCCGTTCTCATCGAAAATTATCTGCAACAGAACGCAAGTATTAAAGTTATAGAATGGCAATCTTGGTAAACATATATCTTACAATTACTTAATATAAGGTGCCCACCCTCGTGCCAGTAATGACGCTCAGGTTAATCTCAAACCAATAACCTTGGTTAATGCGCTAATAATTTTGGGCGTCAAATCAGTGAAAGGTCAAAAGTGAACTTTTACTGAAATTTGTGCTCATATCCTAAGGCTTGACCATTTGGACAAAACCCGATTGACCTCTGGCACTCAGGTTTGGGTACTGATGTCATTGTTTCCAATTATTGTGAGAGAATATACTTGTGGAAACCGAATGCTCACCGTGCTCCATCTTTTATCAAGGAATTCATTGACGGCTACTGCGTTCACAGCATACGTCATTGGGGAGGTTCAATAGCCCCAAACCCACCATGGTTTGATAATATCTGGAGATAGAGAGGGATCCATATGGTAAAACTCAAAGCCAAATTAATATGTTGTTAACATACAACCTCACCACATGAAATATGGAGAACAGTTGATTAAGATATGTAACCTTTCGATCCCATGAAGCCTCCAATGAAATAAATTGTTGTCAAAACAGCAGTAGCTAGTGTGTTGGCCATGATTCGAGTTCTCCCAAGGATAGCAATAAAACGGAAAAGACTCATGGACATCTGATGTAGACAGAAGTATACCAATAATTGCTGAAAAAATCTACAAACAAACAAGAACACCACTCATGTACATGCCATCAGTCTTCTTACTAAAAAGAGAAAAACAAAAGAAGTGTGTAAATTGTATTGTTGTACCTTATTGCAGAAGGTGCGAAGCCGATGAAGAAATACGTTACCGATGTCCATATCCCTGCCTCTATAAATGATGCAGGTAGGTTTAGGAGGAAGATAGAGGAAAGAACAGCCCATCCTGGTAAAAATAACAACTCTCTCTGCTTGAAAAATGTTGGAAGCCTCATCACTGCCATAGTGAGCTCGATCATGCCGTTAAACATCACTACCATCACCCCAGAGAAAATTGCACCCATGAACATATTTGCATCAACGATTGTTATTTTCTTTTTTCATCTTCCAGCAAAAAGCGTCATCACCACTAAGGCTAATATGAATATCTGAACAATCCTGAATATGTGCACTGCAGAGTTCCTCTTCATCAGTAGTCGTTCCCTCAAGAAGCATGCCTTGAAGATCTCCCATTTTGAAACACTGCTGTTTCCTTTCAATTGAATTGAAGCTTCACTTCCCTCCTGTTTATATTGCCAGCCCAACTCGTCTTCCATAAGCCTTCCTAGATTAAACGAACGGAAGGATTCGGCAAATTTCTCTACTGGTACGTACTGATAAGTGCTATGATCATTGGCCCAATATTGTGCTTGGTCCATCTTTAAAATCACCTGTTCTTAATTGCAATTCTAAATTCATTACTGGAGCTATAGATTAAATGCAACTTGAGTTTCATCTCTTTCAAGGCTTGTTACTTATGTGATCATGGGCATGTGTAGAGGGCTTAATTAAGGATTCTCCATGGACAAAGGTGTTATCAGTATATATATATATATATATATGGAGAAGGACTGTGTTATATGGCAGGCATGTTTTGTGCAGGCAAAGTGCATGCGGCCGACGTGGCATGACAATTGGCTGCAATTGCAGTGGGGCCTAAGCAATGCCAGTCGGGGCAGCCAGTCATGTCATCCACCTGCACTTTGCCTGCCGTTTGCAATTTTCCAACTTGTAATTACAAGTTTTCCATCGAAAAAGCAAAAGGTGCTGTTTTGCCCTTCATTTATTTACTAAAATGACATCCCATGAGGGCATTTTTGTCCGAGGACAATGCTAACCTCACAATGAAGAGGGTGACGTTAGCATTGCCCGATATATATATATATATATATATATATATATATATATATATATATATATATATATATATATATATATATATATGAGTAATGATCACCTGACTTGAGTCACCAAGTGACTTGAGCGGGTTGTCACGGGGTCGCACTTCTGCAACCTCAATCCCGCGCGGCACCTAACGCACGCTGCGCTAGGTCAGCCTACTTCTGATACCAATTGTCGCAGAGCGTCCTTCGACGCGCTTTCAACTCGCGTGGTGCTTCGCTACCGTATGCAACAAAGCCAACCCATCTACACATCAGCTCTGATACCACCCGCCTAGAGGACGGGAACTCCCCCAACGTGATTACCTCTGTTTCGCGGCCTACCACCTAGCTTATCGTGCCCCTTACGACACTTTCATTTGCACCACTGTGCTAAACTTGGCCTGCTCAAGCTTCACCCTGTGCACTGCACTAGTACCTCGCTTCCCAACAATCTTGGCATGCAACTCCCCATGCCACCATGTCTTGCTCACATACCGAACCAAGCCCACAGCCTTGTGCCTCGTGCTAGCGTTCTCAACTGAGTCCCATGCAACGCTGGTGTTCTTCTCGAGAGGTTGCCCAGCCATATGCACCGCGACACGTAGTCCGGAGCCATACATCAACCTCCCTTGTGTGCCACACGGCATCGTTGCGTCGACGTCCTAAGCCCACCTTTACAGGCCTAGGAGACACTTGCGCCCCCTCTGGCAACGCAAGGCCCCGTGTGGGTGGAAGGCAATTCTCCAGCTCCTCTCCCACACAGAAGGGTAAAACAGTCATTCATCCAGAATGGCAGGAGAACCTCAAACCTATTGGTTTGACATACCGCAATGCCTCCGCATCGCTAGCCTATCTTGGCTGTGTTGCGTCCGTGTCGCGACCATGTCGCTCCCGCGTCTTACCCACATGCGACAGTGTCGCGTCCTCGCAGCACGACCACGTCGCAAGGCTCTCTTAGCCCCATGTCGCATGCCCTCTTGGCACCACATGTCGTGCCCCAAGCACCATGCTGCAAGCTCAAGTATTAGCCCCGTCACAGGGTGAGCGCCAGATTGCTGTCAAATGTTGACCACAACGTTTGATTACATGAAGCCCTTGTGTTGACCTCAATGAGGAGAAACTTTGTATTGATGGCTTACTCATATAATAAAGAAACTACCACATGAATCTTGGTTGATCACTAGGCAAATTGACTATAGATAGAGTATCCTAATGTGGACCCTACACAGGATTATAAATTGGATATTAGAATAGATTTTCGAAAACTATGCAAAGTTCAATGTTTCTCCCTCTAAGTGATTATTTAAAGATTAGTTTTTGTTTGTTTTTTTTTTTTTTGCAATAAATTATGCCTTTTTAGGTGGTATTAGATCACTTTTCAAGGCTTCTCTGCATTTAGTGGATGATCTGAAGAGAAAATTGAACATTGTCTGAAGAAGAAAAGATGTTAGGAGGCATGGCTCTGGATAATGTTAGAATAGTCCCATATAGCCTGTGGGCTTGGAGGTCTTGGGCTATATATAATTTGGGCACTCCTCACCCTACAAGCCGGTTTTGTGAGGTTGAGTTTAGGCCATGGGATTTTACATGGTATCAAAGTAGGTATTTCTCCATTCCACGCACCCAATTCAATTGTCCACGTGATTTAGCTTGGCGCTTTGATACCATGTAGGCATAAATAGCCTAAAAACTAAAGAGGAGAAATACCCATTTAAGATTTATTAGAGAGAGAAGAGAAGAAGAGAAAGAGAGAGACAGAGCACAATAACACTAAAGGTTTATTAGAGAGAAAAGAGAAGAAGAGACAAAGAGAGCACAATAACACTAATGGACTTCTATTCTAGATAATCAAGTTATATGTGATTGCCCTTTATATAGAGGCAAACAAGACACTATTTCTATTCACCAATGTGAGATTAATATATTGCCTACAACTCTAACACACACCATACTTAATATATTATCAGATAATACATAATGGGAGCAACTCTATATACTCAAAGATTGCAGTTGCAAATGACAGCCTTTACAACAAGGTTTCTACAAAGACAATGGATTGTTACTTATATCAAATTTTAGATACATTTGGATTCATATTTTAGTTTTGATGTAAGAAATGCCAACAAGGTTTATTCAAACACAGCAATATTATATATGTACTTTGGGAGACCAGTTGAGATACTTGATACTTGAAATTCTTACTTTTTAAGCAGCCCCTTGCTTTTGCTTTTGAGTTGTAGGACCCAATATATCTGTTAGTCAAATTCACACTCAACCAAAAAGCAAAAGACGACATCTTTAAGCCGCATGGTATTTTAAAGTTCAATTTCAGATTTAAATATTGGATGATAGAATGAGACGCATGGTATTTTAAAGTTCAATTTCAGATTTAAATATTGGATGATAGAATGAGACACAATATGGCAAAATCATCTCAAACGAAGGTCAATAATTTTCTTTTTTTATCGTTGCAGCTTTCAGATTTCCTTTATATACTCATTTCTAATTTTATCCTGTCTTGCGAGTTTGAGATAGTTTGGACATGAAAATCATGTGAGGTTTATGTAACAGAGTAGGTCATTAGCCTCCCCACAAGCGGCATTTTAATGGTTAATTTAGTATTAGCAATGTATCATTTTCTTATTATTTTATTTTTTTGTACATAGAATTGATCAATGAAGTCGGTATCTCTTGAAGGAAGTCTGCTATGTTTTTCCTTTCAGGGCACCTAAATCCCATGCATTCAAAGAAGTCGAGAACACTTTTGCGACAACCTTGGTAAATGATCTTCCCATCACATAAGAGGATGAGGTCGTCGAATAGCTCAAATGTTTCAGGTGATGTCTGAAGCAGAGAAACAGCCATTGTGAGATCCATCAAGTGCACTAATTGCTTAAGAAACTGAATAATCTCAAAGGTTGTGGAGCTGTCGAGTCCAGTTGATATGTTGTCCATGAAGAAGGCTCTTGCTTGCCCAACCAACATCTCTCCTACAACACAAGTCCATTATTATTACATACTTAATCTACATCGTCTCTCAGGGGTGTGAACAAGCTGGTGCCACCCCAATGGGGCTGCCCGTGCCAACCTCCTACCATGTAAGTACATTTAGGCTGTGTTTGGGATTGCTATTTGGGAGAGTAGAAAAGAGCAGCAGCTGCTCTTTGTTATTTCAAAGAAATGTAGCGAGTGAGAGAAGGGTTGTAAGAAAATAAAAGGAAGGCTTCTCTTTGAAATAGGGTTTTTTCTTGCTCTTTTAAAGAGGAATGTTTCTCATGTTTCAAAATCATGCTCTTTTAAAGAGATGTGTTTCATGTTTGAAAGAGGACCCTCTTATTTTTCTTCTTCCATACTCTCTCTCTCTCTCTCTGCAGCAACTGTTCTTTTCTACTCTCCCAGAGAACAATGCCAAACACAGCCTTAGAATTGGTATTCGGCAAACAGGCAGTCATACATCAGTACACGGGCAATAATCTTTGTCGATACCTAGCTTTGTGGTCATCTAGACTGGATTCAGCCGAGGGCTATCAAGGGATCGGGCTTCAACCGAGCTCGGCCTAGATCGACCCAATTTGGGTTGGATTTTGAAAACAAAAGCCTGGGCTCAAGAGCACTCAGGCCAAACCCGGCCCGATTTTATATCCGGACTGGATTTGGGCCTAATTTGTAAGGTCAAAAGATGAGTTGGCCCATTATGTATCCATGCCAGATTTTTGCCTAGTTTTTCGGGTAAAATAGAACCAAGTCTATCAAAACCAGGCCTGTCCACCCTAAATCCATCCCCAAGTGAATTATCCAAATATGCTAAACTGATCAAACTTCAGAAAGTGCACAACTATTTATAACCATGTAAATCAGTGAAAGTACAATTTTGACCATTTTAACATACGGAGGTTGATCAGCAGCTCCCCAGTTTCCTGCAGATGTACCTCATGTATACAATATGAATGCACCTGATGCCAACTCAATAGAGCAAGGGATGGGGGGCATATAAAAGTAAATGAAGTTAGTAGATTATTAGTACCTATGGTAACTCGTTTCTTTTGTCCACCAGAAATTCCCCTTCTCATCTCATCTCCTACAATTGTATCTGCACACACGTATAACCCAAGCATCTGCGCAGCAACATTTTTTAAGAAGGCACTTACGTAAACAAGAGTAGCTGTTAATTAATTTAAAGAAAGACTTGGTATTTAGGGACATGTGAAAATGTAATCTGGGCTGTCAAGATTTATAAATCTTCAGTGCATAAGATTAAACCAAGACACGGTATTTATTATTTGATCTCTTGTAGTCAACTATTTAATCAAATAATTGCATTTGGCTAACTTAATCACATGATCGATATTATACTTCGTGCTAATCTTTTGCACCTATTATCTTTATACATGACCTTCAAATCAAACGATTTAGATGGTATTTTCACATAGGAGAGCCTCCGAACTTACAAGTCTTTCTTTTTAATTTGGAGCAAGGGCAAAGGCCAACTTTATGACTGCAAGTAATGACTCCCTATTCAGAATTTTTTGGAAAAGGGGAATCCGAGTGCTAGGGCAATGCTCAGGTCCAACTAATTGAACCTGATTTTGTGTTCAACCAAATTTGCAGCTATTGGATAGGAGAGAATCTTGACTTTCACAATTTCTAATTTTATAAGATGACATGTAGTCAAGATTCTCTTCTATCCAATGGCTGCAGATATGATTGAACACGGAACTAGGTTTAACCAATTGGACCTGATCATTGCCCTTAGGTGCTAATGTAGCGTTTGAATGGTGAGTACCCAAATCCAACTGGCTTGTTTACAACACTTAATATCTTTAAATCATGGTCTTTTGTGCTCATCTGGTGTGCATTCAAATGTCGGGCTCTTTTCTGGTGCTGACCTATGGTCCACAGCTCATGCATCGATCTAATAGAAATTTGAAAAAAAGTTAAGAGCAGCACATATAGCCTTTTAAAGAAAGAATTACCTGGAGAATATAATATGTAACAAAAGTCCCCCCTTGCTTTTCATGTGTGCCACCCTAGAGAAGAATGAACAATGACTTAAACTTACGTAGGAGTGTTTAAGCACCACGAAAGAAGACTAGTCCTCCCATAGTCTACTTGAGATTGGTGCATGGGCCCTTTCATTCTACCGTCCCAAGGTTAGCAAGGAGATTGATCCGGTACCTAATAAGTTTAAACTAGGAAAGTTATAATGAGCGGACCTCAAACATCAGACTAACAATGAATTGCTTACATTGTGCGGCACAAGTTGATAGCCCGACCTGCATTGCTGGGACCCACTGGGCTTGCATCGAGCAACATAAGCGGCCCGTTGAATGGTCTGATGTTTGTGGCCCACCATATATCAGTGTCCTTTAAACTATCAACTTGATCACTTTGCTTGGCCATGCCCCCAAGACAATCCCATCTAGGTTTAAAATGTTAGTTTTCCTGTACATATTATTTATACCAGGTGACAACAACTTGTATTGGACAATAATTGCACAAAAAAAAAAGAGGGAGCCTCTTATGACTGACTGCCCACTTTTTATCCACATGATACATATGTTTGATCAATTAAAACTTTGACAACTTTCAGCCCATTGCACGTTTATTAGATGAACGGTGCACTTTAATTTTGCCGATAAACTAAAAATAAAAATGAGCTACTGTTCATTTTAGACTGCATAGATCAAACGGTTCAGATCAAGAGTAAATCCAAGATTTTCTTTCAAGGGACCAACAATAGCCAATAGTTGTTGTTGATGATTTTTTTACTGTACTTCATCATGATCTAAAGATCTTGATAACTGATTTGAATGTTCATAAATAACCGGGCACTTCCAGAGGCTTGATCGATCAGTTGATAAGAAGGAGCTTGATCAGAGTGTAAACACTCGGGTCTGATACCTAGTACAACTCATAAATGAAAGCAAGTGGAAAGGAGGAAAGTGATTGAAAGCACATGTACTATATAAGGGTATAAGACCTTGATGAACGCATCAATCTCCGGGTCAGCTTCCATTCCTTCTGCCTTTTCCCTTCTCCAGACCTCCATTAGCATATCTTACATAAAAAACAACAACCATTTTATATTAAGTACAATTCATGTGGCTATTTCTACCTATTTTGATTGACCTGATATGTGTGGAAGTCAACTTTTGGTACATTCTTGAGTTACAAAGCTATTTCTTGTTGGTTGATCATCTTTTGTATCTCCCAAACGATTTATCTTGAGACCATAGGCGTATCATCAAACTATTATTATTTTTTAATTTCATGTGGCACACATCCCAAAAAGTGACCTAGAATTACTTTTAAACATAATGTGTAGTGTGATTTTAAGGTTACTTTATGGTAAGCGTACCTCGTGGAATAAAAAAAATATTATCTAATAGTAAGCTCATGACCTCAAGATCAATTTTGTGGAAGATTAGGATGAAAAATGATCATCATCTGATTTAAAACAATCAAAAGTGGATGTGCACTCAGTAACTCGGTAGTTGCAAATAGAGCTATGGAAAATGAATGTGATTTTTAAAATGGGTGGCGGCGTTATTTGCACCTGTTAAATAGGTGAAGAAAACACACATTTTAACTCTAAAAATCATTGACTGCCTTGAATCAGATGATGGAGATCATTCTTCGTCCCAATCTTCCTCACAATAGATCTTGAGATCATGGTGCACCTATCAAACGGTCACGTATAGATTCTACCTGGCACATCCCCAAAGGTGGAATATAAGCATGAGCGTACCTATTAGTTGGTCACCTTTGGGGATGATTGTCACGTGGAATCAACATGTGTGTGTCCGATAGGTGTGCCATGATCTCAAAATTCTTTGTGTGAAAGATTGAAACGATTATCTATCATTTGATTAAAAGCAGTCAATGATTTATTATGGTGGATGTGCGTGCGTTCTTCATCGTTTTAATGGGTGCAAATCACGCCATCCTTTTAAAAACATAATTAGTTTTTGATTGTCTTTTCCTCCTTTTGATGAGTTTAAGATAATGTCTTAAAACTTTGGTGCATTGATTTTTTTCAAATTTGACCACATTTTTAATCGTGAAAAAATTATGAAAATATTTTTTTTTTAATGGGATTTGATTGACCTCGCCTAAGTTACCATGGAACCCAATCCTTATGATGGACGCCACGTAATAGCTAACTGCTAGTGACCGTAGAGATTTCTCTACTCCGGGGCAGATAGTTCAGGCCTAAAAAAAAATCCCCCACGGTCCTACCATAGTAGAAAAAGTCGGCGACTTGCAGCCATCTCGACGATATCGCTGATTAATCAGTCAAGTCGTCGCGACTTGACCGATTAATTGGTGTGTTTGCGATGTGGTTTTGTTTAATTTTTTATTTTTTTTTCACTTATATTAAAGGGGAAAAAACCGTCTGGTTTTGCTCTATTTTGTTCAGTTCAGTGAAAAAAACTAAGTTTTGCCTATTTTTATTATTTTATTCATTAAAAAAATTATTTTTAACTAAAAATATATTGTGATTTTCTGTTATATTATTTTAAATTTTTTTTACTTTGGCCATTTTTTCCGACGACTCGCCGACTTTGTGACTATTGGCCGTACCCATCGACTCCAAGGTAAAGAGCCAAAAGCAGCAGTGGGCAGTAGGCGGTTAGATTGCAATCAAGCGGTGGTACTGCACCATTGACTTGTGTTGGCCCCAAGCATAGCATATATTTCTGAGTCGTATGGAAGGGTACATTTGCTTACCAGATGGGTCCCCTGCCCCTAACATGTGCCTCGAGAAGTCCAATGTCTCCCTCAGTCATTTTAGCATGGTGAAGGTCGTTTTGGCTAACGTACGCACAAGCGCGTTGGGGGACGTAGTCGCTTAGTTCTCGCCCGTTGTAGCTTACTCTTCCTCTAATCTATATTATGACGATTGAGGAGTGAGGTATGATCTGCCAACATAATTATGTGTCTTTTCTTTTTCCCTGCCTTTTATTTGACTGGAAATTTCTGTTTACACTTATGGGATTACTAAATACATTTAAAACCCATTGACCGAGATCATTTTTCCCCTCAATCTTCCCAACAATAGATCTGGAGGCCATGATATTACCATCAAATGATTAGTTGTTGATTCCATATGACACAAATCCTAAAAAATGCCCTAAAATCATGTCTAAGCACTTTTTGAGATCCGTGCCATAAAAATGACCCTCTAATAATATGCGCATGGTCTAAAGATCCTTGTGCAGAAGATTGAAGTGAAAAACGATCTTCATCATATAATTCTAAAGAGTCAATGGGTTTTAGATGTAAGCACCTTCTGTAATTTTGTAGGCACGAAAAAAGGCATCCTATTTGAAAACCAACCGTCAGGATCTCACCAATCACTACAAAAAACCTCCTGCATTGTGGGCACATCATTTTCCATCCCTGTTAAGAACTTTATAAGGGTTTTTAATTTTATTATTTCTTTTTTTTTTTGTACATATGCTATTCTTTCTTAGATATTATAATAATAAGGGGTTTTGTACGTTCCTCCAAATTTTCACATATATAAAACATATAGGCTGCATATGGCATAGCTCTTTACCAGCCCCTGTCATAGCAGAGTTCGCCTATTTTAGTTGGTCCCCTTTCTCTTTTCTAGCTCCCTATAAAGGAGGATTTACCTGCTCTAGCAGCAACCTTCTTGCTCTCTGATAACTCCTTACCATAGTAAATAAAATATGCTTTGGCAAGGAGTTAGTAGATAGAAGGGTAAAACTACCGAACATGTAAAGAGAATGAGAACCTGCTAAAGCAGGTAAACTCTGCTATGGCAGGAGCTAGCAAAGAGCTATGCCATAGTAACTTTGTATATTTATAAACAAATCCCATGATTAATACTTTGGGTTGTGTTTGGGATTACTCTTTGGAGGCAATGAGCAGCCCATTTAAAAGAGCGGGTTTAAATTACGCTCTCAAGATATCCAAATACAGCTCTTTCACTCTCCGAAAGAGCTAAGAGCGCTTACAACCAAACACAATTCAATACTAAAGTGTCTTGCATCATAGCAAAAAGCTGCTCTCTGCCTCCAAAGAGCAATCCCAAACACAGCCTTAGTGTATAAAAATTCCCTTTAGTGCCATTAAAAATCACTCAAAGTCACTTTTTTAAAACTTTTTAAGACTGATTTATATTATTATTTATTAAGATGATAAATAATTTTTAGGCAGTTTTACCCTTTGTTGCAAATTAGTTTTATTCATCTTATCACCATGAAAAATTCCTTGGAGTAAAGTGCCGTTAAATATCACTGAAAAATGACTTTCTTCAAACTTTTTAAGACCGTTTTATGGTTATTATGATGAAAAATAATTTCGAGACAGTTTTACCTTCTTGAGGATTGGGAAATATATGAGAGGAACTGTAAATGAGTTAACATAATACCTAATGGATCATTAACTCGGGGGTTTTGTAGATAAAAAATCTGATAAACAGAGGTTCTTTATACATGAGAGGTTGAAATTTTCTAGCCACTCACCCGTAGTCTAGGATCGAGTTTTCCGGCCAACGCTTGTAGGAAGGTTGACTTTCCAGTTCCAGGAGGCCCCATAACAAGAGTCATCCTGAGATATAATGATATAAAATAAACATAAAATTATCAATGAGATTATTTCATGTTAATATTTATCATGTTCCATAATACTGCTAAGTGCCATCAAAGATAATAGTGCAATCTCACTTGTAAATGGTGCATTTGCTCTGCTGCTAAGGCTGGCAAATATATGTGAAGGGCCAAATCTTAGATCAGGTGTGGCTCATATTGAGGATTGAACAATTTTGACCATCTAGTCAATTTTGGAGGGTATAAAAAAGTGAGAAATAGTTCAACAGAAGAACTTGCCTAATGAATGGTTATTATTAATACAAGTGATATTTATTGGTTGACTAATGGAATCTTGAAATGAAATATGATTTAGTTATACTAGTAAGACACTCACTAGGGGTGTTATCGGGTCGGTTCGGGTCAATTTTAGGGCAAAATCGAAACCAAACCAATAACTATCGGTTTCTATTTTATGAAACCAAATTGAACCGATAAGGTTTAAAACCAAAATCGAACCGATAGTTATCGGTTCAGTCGATTTTCGGTTTCTAAACCTTAATTTCTTATATTTTTTTTATTAGGAAGCCATTATCAATTCATAAAGATCAGATCACTGAAGACTCAGTAGGTTGTTGCCTATATCGCTAATTCATTATTAACCATCCAAAAGTAGGTGATTGATCAAATGGCTAAGAACATTTTCAAGAAATTAATGCACCAATCGGACAGTCCAGATCGATGAGAATTTTTTATATAATTTTATTTTAAATAAAAAATGACAAACATATCATTAGAGAAAAATTCAGGAAACTAAAATCCTAAATGCAAAACCCCAAAACCCAAATCAACACAAATGCAAACTACAAAGGGAGTCCTAAGAAAACCCAAAATCACAAATTCAAATACACTATACAAAATCAGAATTAAATAAAATGGGGTCTTAAAACCCCATAAATACACATCCTTTAAACCCATTACCACTCTCCAAAGCCTATAACTTAAATGGTTCTTCCAACAACAAAAAAACACATGAGAATATAAGATTTCAAAGGGGAAAAACAGACTTCTTTGCTTGCAACCTAAGTTTTATATGCACTATGCACTTATGCAGTCGGGTAGCACAACTATCGGTTTCTTTTCGGTTCAGTTTCGATTTTTTAACATTAAAACCGAAACCAAATCGATAGCTATCATTTTCTATATTTCGAAACGAAACCGAACCGATATGTCCCAAAACCGAAACCAAACCGAAATTCGGGTCAGTTTGGTCGGTTTGGGTCGGTTTCTACACAGCCCTAACACCCACGCAATAACATGGAACAAAATAAAAGCTTAGAGAGAGAGAGAGAGAGAGAGAGCACAAAGAAAAGAAAAACATTACTGATTTTGTTATATTAATCTAAGTTCTCTAGTCTCATAACTAGGAAACCAAAGGATCAAAATTTCGACCGAAATGATCAAAATTTCAGTCATTTTTGTATGGGATTCAAAATTTCGGTTTCGATTTTAGTCATGCCCAAAATCAAAATTTAACCCGAAAATTTGATCCTTGAACAAACCTTACCATAGGTAGTCATTTAACTTGATTCATCTAAAACATCACCAAATAAACATGTCATAGGCCAGGTCTAACTTGTATAGTCTCCTAACCAACTAACACTTATAGTGTGTATCTTACTTAATTAAGACTTTTCAAGTAAACTATCACTCGATTGTAGGGATTTTAAACACGGAATAACACTCCACTCCAATAAACAACGAAAGAAGAAATCTAACAAGACAGATTTTATGTGGGAAACCCTCAAGGAAATTAAAGAAAACCCACATCAGTCACACAAGAATCCACTAGCTCAAAGGCAAAAAGAAAATAGGGTTTTTACAATCTCTCACTCACCACTCAATACAAATAGTTATGTATATATAGTGAAACCCTAAACTTGGAATCATCCGCAAATATATCGGGCTCCGTCCGACAAATCATCTAACCTGAGATGTTAGGCCCACAAACCTAACATTGATGACATAGGCCCCACTTGCACAAAATAATGCATGAATGTGTTACCCCCATGGAGGGGTGTAGCCAGAATTTTCTTCTAGTTAGGGATAACGATGGTAAAAAAATGTCAATAGTTGTTTTATCCTAGATTTAGGGGCTTGTACAACAATGATTTAGGGGTTTCTACATAAAAGAAGGTTGCGTATAAAAAATGGAGTTATAGCCTCACACTGCTTTATGTGGCTCCGCCCCTAACAACGTTATGCGTACTTGTAGCTTTTATAAGCTTGACATTAAATTATGATATATTAAATAAAATTTAAAAGTACGTGAACTTTACTTTGAAAAACAAAAGAATACTTTTTGGGAGCCATTACTTGCACACGAGTTTTAAGTTCTTGCACCAGATTAAGGAAAAATAGATATTATGAACTTTTTTTATAATAACTACTGTACCCTCATAATTGCACCTTACCAAAAAAGGTTAACACAGCGAATTTATTAGAACGGGAATAGGTAGAGATGAGAGGTCGCTCACGTTGAAACTACTATTTATAATAAATAGTAGTTGAAGCTCAGACTGCGATTAACAATCGCTCAACCTCCGGCTGCCATTAAGCAACCACGAAAATTATAAACCTCTCATTCCCTTCTGACCGCCAAAACAAAACTCATCTGCACAAATCAATAAAACCACCCACGGCTCCTAAATATTTTAATGCTTGGGTTCTTACTCCTGAAATTTAGTGAATCCAGTCATTTTTTATTTTCAAAATTATTTTTTAATTAGGCTTATAATTCAGTCCTTAATTGCTTTTCTAGTGTCATTTTTTTAGCTCCTTTATCAAATCTAATAAAAAATCATGAATCGAACCATGTCAATCTTTTTTCTCTAGAAGTAGAGGAAGAACCTCCAACAAGGCAAGGGTCCCATTTCTTGATCACAGTCAATGTTTGATTACAATTTTGAATCATCTGTGCAACCATAAAAAGTGGAAATAAAAAAGAGTCCACTTTTAAAAAAAAAGATCAGGCTTGTAAGGTGAGGAGTGGCCATATTATATATAGTCTAAGAACTCCAAGCCCACAGGCAATGTGGGCCTACTCGAGGGGAGAAATACTCACTTTAATACCATGTAAAATTCCATAAGCCTAACTCAACCTCACAAAACAAGCTTGTAAGGTTAGGAGTGCCCGGATTCTATATAGCCCAAGACCTCCAAGCCCACAAGCAATGTGGGACCATTCTAACAGTTTCAGAGTTGGTTTAGGGGCATTTTAGATTATGAGTGAATCGAGAGCGATTAACGGTGACAATGATGTTGAGGTGGCTACCATGGTTGCTTATGTTGCCAATAAGTTTTGTGTCAAGCTCAATTTGTAGAAAATCGTAAGGCATAATCCACACCGTAAGATGTACTGAGACTGATGATGAAGATCAGACGGAAAGGGATGGAGATCACACGGAAAGGGCCGGAGATTGCACTGAGCTCTTTGAGGAAGATAGTGAAGAGGAACCCTTCAAAATAGGAGTACATATCTACAAAATAGGAGGACTGCAGGCTGCACCAATGAGATCCTCCAATGGAATGAGTTTGAGAGCATATGGCAATATAACAATGTGAAATCATATTTACCATGTGCAAAAACAAATTTATTGAAGTCCAGTGCAAAGACAAGGTTTTTATGTGCAAACTAATGGATCTTTATAATTAAGGTGCAATGTTTTTTAATTTTAGGTGTAATCACAGAAAGTATGTGTAAGGACAAATTTTAGTAAGTTCAATGTAATTACTTAAAATATGTGTGCAAGTAACGGCTCCCATACCTTTTACTTCTATTTAATGCCTTTTTTCAATAAAATATTATTAATGCATCTAGCTTGGAAATGTCGGTTTCACTCATTGTCAAATAGTTTTGAGTTAGATGTCCAAATTTATCAATCTTTGTATAATAGCTCCCAAAGTGAGAAGGAAAAATGTTTTGCCTAAGTTGAACCCAACACGTGTCATATCATATGACACCTTGTGGTAATAGTAACAAAAAATGGCTTTTTTTTGGGAAAGAAAACGCATTTTCAGTTTTTTTTTTTCCAAAAAATAGGATTAAAAGTTGTTTTACATGGGCACAGTATAAAACACAATTTTCATTTAAAATCTATAATGGACAAAATGTATCAAGATATAGACATATAATCCCTTCAATATTAGTATTTTGTTCATGTGCAAGTGTACTTATCATACCTTGATGGCTTTACGATTCCCTTTAATCCATCAAGGATTTTGAAAGGATTTCTTGAAGAAAGATGTAACCAACCCAGCTTCTCCTGCCAGAAGACATTTTCATGCATCAAATTTAGAGAAATTTTGTAAAACGTCATTCATTTTGAAAATAATTAGCTAGCCGAGTGCATAAAAATGTAACATTTATCAAACTCTTATTATTATTAATATTAATAGTTTAATGCATCAAATATTAATACCTTAGGGGTTATATCTTTCCTTACTTTTAGTACTAAAAACTAATATGATATAATCAGCACAAATAATAAAACTATTAGCGCACTACAAAAAATAAGACTATTAGCGACAGTTTTTTTTAATAAAAAACTGCTACTATTAGTCCTATCGCTACAAAAAACTGTCGCTATAAAAATAATAGCGACAGTTTTTTTTAAGCGACAATTCTAATAGCGGCAGTTTTTTATTAAAAAAAACTGCCGCTAATAGTCTTATTTTTTGTAGTGGCGGTAGTCAAAAACTGTCGCTATTAACAAAAAAATTGCCCCTAATAATCTTAATAGTTTTTTGTTAATAGGGGCTATTTTTTACTGCAAAAAACTGCCACTAATAGTCTTATTTTTTGTAGTGAATCAAGGTGTCAACTTAGGTACCGGTCCATGAAGGACCGATGGAATCAGTCGATATACCAAGTTGTATTGGTGTATTTTAAAAAAATTGGGAGGTATCGGCCTATTCGGGTTCCGTATTGACCGATACCCGATACGAGCTTATATCGGCCGATACGGGTACTGATAATACGTATCAGTTTGCCAAAAAACGGATATGTATCAGGATTGGCCGATATTTAATACCTTGGACATAATTACTTAATTGGTCTAAATTTTGGGGGCCAGCCAATTGGGTAAGGGACGGGTAAAGCGAGCTGGCCAATCATGAGTTGGGTTTGGGTTCATGTTTCAATCAAGTTAGGTCAGGTTAAAATCTGCACCCGTTTAATAAACGGGTCAGGTGCAGTTGGAGTTTGTTGACCGACCAGACCTAAAACGAATTGGCGTGACTCCCTCCCTTATATTTTAATCTAGTTTGCCTAACCCAACCCAAGCCTAGTTTTTGTTAAAACCGGTTGGGTCAAACTCGGCTTGAGGGTTTTCAGTAAAGAGTCGAATTGGATTCTCACTAAGGTCAAGGATGGCAGGTGGACTGAAACCCAACCATATGCATCCATACAATTGGGTAACCGATCAAGGTTTATATTTAGGGGTTGATGGCTGCTGCTGGCCGACATTTAAACCCCAAAATGGTTATATTTTCTATCTTGCACCATTCAAGTGTGATTTACCGTTATGCCACGTGCCACACAATTGTGATCAATCTAAACTGTCCAAGTGGTAATCCATTATTGGAACATATTTCAATGGAGAGAAACATGCCTATAAGTTGATGTGAACCATCCAATTGACGAACTTTAATATCAGTCATTTAAAATAAAAACAACGGCTGATATTATAGTCAATTGAACAAATGGTTTACATCTCCCTGAAACACCATTTTGGACTAGCTTCACTTCAATCTATGCTCTTCAGTTTGAAGGTATGATCACCCACACCGCCATATCTTAAACCATTGATGGCTTAAGATATTTTGATGTTTAAATGATGGTAAGGAGAGTCATTCGTTATTTAGAGTTTGAATTTGGTGCACAGCTCGTCCATGGGTGCGTGACATGCGCGTTGTGTAGAGTGTGGGCTCTTGAGCATGAGACGCGTATGAATCTGTGGGTTCTTGTGGACTGCCGAGCATGAGATCCGTCTGTGGGCTCTTAATTTTAAGTCTTTTATGCAGCTCAAGGTCAGGTCAGCAAATCGGTTGGGTTGAGCAGATGGGTTGACCAATTTGGTCCACAATCCGGTCCCACACTGACATGACTGAATTAGAAATGGACACTGATATATAGTGGACCGCAAAAAACAGACCATTCAATGGGCCGGTTACGTGGCGCAATGAGTCCCAACAATGCAGGTCGGGCCAGCCACTTGCATCGCGCCACAGCCACAGCCACGTAAGTTGTCCGTTGTTGGTCTCTTGTTAGATGTCCGCCCATTATAATTTTCCATTAGAAACTGATCAAGTTCAGATTGAGTCCCCAACTGGAAACTAATTAAGTTCAGGTTGAGTCCCCCCAACAAATTAAATCGGGTTAGGTCAGCTCTGCATAAGTTCAGAATGGGTGTAAACCCTAATCATTTTTGGTCGAGTCGACACCAACCCAGCATGGTAATAACCCGTTTGATGCTAGTCAAGGGCCATACATCGCGTATGAAGTGCACGGGTGGATGGGTCATGAACCATATACAGACTCTTTTATCGACTCTTAGGCACTACTGAGAAATCCAATTTGTGTATTGCACCTACAGGCCAATGTCATCCAATCAATAGATGATTGATCCTTTACCATATAAGTTCATTTATATAGCTTGAAAATGTCAAATTTTGGTGGAAAAGATAATTAGTTTTCATATGTTTATGTTTGCTAATGTTATAAGTAGACTGAAAGAAAAGAAAATGAGCACTATGTAGAAACTCGGTTTTCATGCACTAAGCTATTTTGGGCATAAACCAATTCTACCGCTAAACACTACAAAAAATAAGATTATTAGCAGCAATTTTTGACAGCCAAAAGCTACTGTTATTAACAAAAAGACTATTAAGATTATTGGCGATAAGGGTATTAACGGTAATTTTTTGTTAATAATAACAGTTTTTGGCTGCCACTAATAGTCTTATTTTTTTTGTAGTGAAAGTGGGTTTAATTTTCTCCCAACACAATAAGAGTTTCCGTCATTTCAACCATTGTAGTGAAATACATACTTTTATACTAATAAAAACTTTGTAGTTTAGATAAAATAGTCTTCCTCATTCTTTTCTAGACAAACTAATCTTCGTAGTTGAAATCAATTTCCAATCAAAATCATTTTTAAGACAATCTTATTAAACAACACAAATTCTATTTCATAGGTTTACTTCATGTTTGGAGTTTTCCTACTATCAAACACAAAGTTACTTGGTTCTCTAGTTTTTTCGGTTCGAATTTGTTTTCGCAATTCATAGTTTGCTATTATCAAATAAACCCAATTTGTTTGGAGTAGGATAAGTTTTAAAAGCTTTTATTAATTTTATTTATAAATTTTTACTCTTCAACAAAAATAAACGCAAATGGCCATTTGGGTATCTATAATTAAAAACCCAATATTTATACCCTTCAAATCCTCTAGCTCGGTTATTAAAATTTTAATTTAAAATAAAATAGTTAAAATTAATATAAATTTGCTTATGAGTTGTGATGCCGAATCAGACTGAATTTAACAGCGAACTAGTTCTCTATACCCAATTCCCGATTTGCCTTGTCAATATGAAAATTAAGTAACATAGATCAAACAATACCCTAGGAAACAATTTTAAGTGGTAGCCAAATAATACCTCAACAAAGTTGACGGTTGCATTTAAAAGAGTAGGAAGGGTCCTCCTGCCCACAATCACATTGGTTTCCACATGTAAATCCTCAAAACGTACCTCCACCTTGGAATCATGTATGCCTAACCTATGTATAGATGGAAAAAAATATGAAAGAGGAACAGAATTTTCAGTTCCATTATAATGGCAATTACTGTAATTCTTTTTAAAAAGTAATATATTTGCTGATATTGGCCGATATGCAATATATATTGATGGCCCCGATATATCTCACTATTGTATATAGCCTAGATATGGTCCATCCCTATATACATATGTATCAGAGTCAGGTCGATATTTAAAAACCTTGGGCGTATCTACTGATATAAGTGATGCCTCTTAAACGCTAAAATTTACTCCAATCTTCCTATTTCGCAGCCTACTGAGGAACTCTTCATTCTCGTCCAAGGGTAATCTTTGGAGGCCCATCGAACGGCTCCAAAGCTTTCTCCTTCTCTTTTATCTCCTTCTCCATTGCTGAGCAATTAAAACTGAATGAAATTTGTTGTCGCAATGGGGATATATAGAAACTTAGATGCACGATTGACTAATTATACCATTTTGTGGGATTTGCTGTTTTTTATGTGTCGACAAAAAAATCTAACTTTGGTAGTGATATTTAATACACTATAAAAAGTAAGATTATTAACGGCTATCAAAACTGTCGCTATTAATAAAAAAATTGTCACTAATATCCTCATCGATAATAGTCTTATTGTCCTTTAATAATTTTTTATTAATAATGATAATTTTTAGGAGCCACTAATAGTCTTGTTTTTTGTAGCGATAGAAACTCTGTTTGGATTTCTTCACCAACCGAATTTTGGTAACAGCTATTTACATCTCGTGAAATTGTGATCTCACCCTATTTCTTCGGGCCATCATACATTGACTGCTTTGAAGCAAATGATGGAAATTTCTTTTCATCTTAATCTTCTACATAATGAATCTTGAGATCAAGGGTTTGCCATCAAGTGATCAATTTTGTATTATATATGACATAAATCTCAAAAAGTGACACCTACAATCACCTTATTGTGTGCTATTTGATTTTAGAGTCACTTTTTCGAATATATGCCTTGT
Source organism: Chloranthus sessilifolius (assembly GCA_021018995.1). Classification (NCBI taxonomy): domain Eukaryota; kingdom Viridiplantae; phylum Streptophyta; class Magnoliopsida; order Chloranthales; family Chloranthaceae; genus Chloranthus; species Chloranthus sessilifolius. The sequence continues at coordinate 35,944,756 of CM037589.1, forward strand.
GGAATTGAAAAATGATCGTCTAATGGTATGAGTGAATCAAGAAATCAAATATCGGCCGATACAAATATGTATCGATTTTCTTACCAACCATAAGAAAAATGGGCGACAGATACCAATAAGTATCTGTATCTGCCGCCCATTTTTCTGCACAGCTGGTATCGTCGTCTTCTCCAACTTGTTTAGTGCAGGTTGCAACAGGTTTAGCCGGTAGATTAACCGGTTACAGCAAGCACGATCCAAGTGTCATACACGCGTCAGGTATATGAGAATTTGGAAAAGAGAGTCAGAATGGAGCAGATTTTCGGGGATTTAGTTTTTGGTTAATTATGTTATCGCCCGCCTACGTCCCACACCCCGTGGAAAGTTGTATTTCGTGCCGATATTCCACAAACGCGATCTTAAGATCATGCTTCAACAATCCGACGGCCAATTTTTTATTCAATGTGTTAAAAGATCCCAAAAATATGACCCGTTAGTCAGAGATGAGACATCAAGCTCCCACGTGATTTTAAGATTATTTTTGAAACTTTGTCATATATTTAATTAAAAAATAACTGTCTGATATGTGATTTATGATTTATTTTGTGAAGATAGAGGTGAGAAATGATCTCCGATCTTGTAATCCGATGCAAGCAAATATTCAAAGGGTGTGAGTAGTGGGCGCTTTAAATAAACAGGTGGGTGCTATCCTTCAATGTTTATCGATTTTCTCAAGGAGTAAGAGACACGTCACACAGTGATTTGTGTCATTTAGCTGTCAGGCCTATCATAAATCAAACCTTTTTTTAGAGTTTTGTTATAACAAACAAATGGTAAAGCTCCACATCTGGAAAGCTGGTTCAGCTGCAGGCGCCAATTTTTTTTTAAGTTTTTATATTTTTTCAAATCATCACCGTTATATTTTAGAATCGGCCGATTCGTATCTGGCTCGAATAAACCAATGCCGCTTTTGATACATTCGGTATGACTATGATCTCAAGCTTTTCACCCGGAGAAGAAGGGGTGAGGTTGCAATTAGGTCTCTCAATGGGCCGGATTAGAGCTTGATTGGGGTTCAATTCGGCCTTAACCTACCAGGCCGGGCTCGGCTTGAATATTTTTCCAAACTTTTTCCGACTTTTTTTTTAATAAAATTTGATTAGACTATTTTTTGGGGCTGTTTTTTCTAATAAAACTGGGTTGGATTATTTATTTTTTTTAATAAAAGTTTAAATAAAATTAAATTTTTAATTAAATAATTATATTACCATTATAGAGGCTCAAGTACATGATTTTATTCAAATATTTTATTTTTATTTGTTGTATAATGCTTATAACGGACAACGATTGCTTAAAAATCTATTAACAAGTCATTCAAGTTGTAAAGTTAAAAAGTAATACAGGGATTGCTTGAAAGTAAATTAAATCAACCACTTTATCCAACAAAAAAATATATGCACAAGATTATTACGCTTTTGACTTAAAAGATAATTATATATATATATATATATATATATATATATATATATATATATATATATATATATATATATATATATTCGGGTCGGGTGCGGGCCGAATGTTGCAACACTCAACCCAAGCTCCCGGCCCGAATTTATCCGAGTTGTAACTTGCTTAGCCGAATTCGGATACCGGGCTGAGTTTACTTAACAAAAAATATCATACCAATTTGCTTAGCCTAATTGCAATTTCAAGGGATGTGAATAATCATACCAATTATATATATATATATATATATATATATATATATATATATATATAATTGGAAAAGGTGTCTATCCTCCAAAATTGAGAAATCCTTCTATATAGCAACTTGACACTACATTTATAGCACATAGAGCACATGGCAGCATATATTTTTTGAGCTTTGAAATTTATATCTTTAAAATTAGTCAAATTTTGGCAAAGGCCTTAAAAAGAAAATTTTAAATTTTATTTTTAAAAAATTGATTTAAATCGTTCTCTTATGCTCCCCATCGCACGCAATTAGTGTTTTGGATGCCGCATTTATTCCACGAAATCTTGGAAGAAGCTTGAGCGTCTTCCTATGGAGGACAGAACCAACTCCCTATATATATATATATATATATATATATATATATATATATATATATATATTCAATCGTTTACTAGTGTCATTTGAGAGCCAATTGATAATTAATTCGAAGATTAGGTGCCAAGGCAATATACACAAGATCGATTAGGTCCATTTAATTAAAAAATATATATCTTATCCACCATCTAAAACTTGGCTAAACCAATCTTATAAAAACGTGTCCTCAATCTAAGCAGATACAGTGCATATGGCTAAGATGCATATGCTGGGATGAATGTGTGGAGTAATTAAGAAGAGATAAAATTTAAAACGAGTGCCTAAGAGGAAACTTACGAGTGACGCGTTCAAAGGATAAAAATCATGGATGTAGCATCAAACAATAGACTTGGTGAATTCACATGGCACACTTCCTGAGAGGCAAGTATTTTCAAATCATCATTTGGATGAAGTCGGTTACCCTATTCCAATTCTATCACATTAGGAAAGTGTTACATAGTGGATAATTTTTTATAAATAATTTTATAGGTAATTTATGTGGCACGACATAATTGGCAGCACATTTAGTGGGGCCAAGCACTCCAGCCAGCCATGCTCCACAGCACAAGTTGTCTTTAACATTGTCTATCAAAGCCTGTCCACTTTATAACTCTCCATTGTATTATCGTGTATGTTCCTCGTGTGGGGGACTTTATATATATATATATATATATATATATATATATATATATATATTAATGAATTGCCACAAACAGATCTTACAACAGGATTATATCGACAAAACAAAAAAGCTTTCGCAGTTATGAACACTTAGAAGAGATTCTAAAGATCTGTAAGTATATCCAACGAGGTTCAGCTTTTCCACTCAAATCAACTCATCACCTTTCAAGTTTCAACAATAAAAAAGAGGGTTTAATTCCTACACTTTGATCATCTACAAGGGGATCCAAACGAAATGATTATGGGGTTCATGTTTATTTAATCTGTAATGTCTAGGTTGAATCCAAATTTTATGATGCCAATTTCTAACATAAAATAAATGAGCAAATTTGGACGGTTTTGATCAGTTCTAGCTGCCGGCGAAGAACTAAAAATTATGAAGAATACAAACGCTTATAAAGATTTGGCACGTAGTGTGTGGCCATGCACCATGTGCAAACACGTGAGCAATATTAGGATTGTCGAACGGGTCGGATCGGGTTGGCCAAAATTTTGTATGCCTGACAGAAAATTGGAGTATGCCTGACCTGGCCAGACGGCACAAGGGTATAAGCCGATCAGACGGGTGGTCAGGCCGGGTCGGGGTTTTGTGTATCAGGTCAAACTGACCGTTTGACAGCCCTAGTGAACATTGCGATACACACAGCTTGTGAGACCCACATGCAGCTCAAAGTCCATAACAGGAATTAACCATCTCAAAAAAAAAAAAAAAAAAGGTTCCCCGAATTAATCTCGAATTTTTCAAAAATTCGCCTAATCACAAAAATTGGGAATAATTTGTAAATTATTCCCAAATTTTTTTTAAAAAAGTCATGACTTAATTAAAATTTTAATATTTAAAAAAAAAAAGTATAGTTTGAAATATATTTTTTTGTATTTTTAAATTTTTCTCACCAATTTTTTCTCCAAATATTTCCATGAACTTCCTAGATTTTTTGGAATTTTAACCTCACCGAATTATTGCCTACCCCGATTTGGTGACTATATATAACAAAATGCTGAATTTACATGGTAACCATCATAGTCACCAACATTGCCGAATTTTTTAATAATTCAAGGATTTGGGATCAGGCGAACTAATCTCAAATTATTCGCAAGTTTTTCAAATATTCAGCAATTATTCAAAAAATCGTGAATATTTGTCAATAATTCCCAAATTTTGTCAAAATATTGTATTTTTTAAATGTTTTTTTACTTTTAATCTTATTTTTTTCATATTTTTTCCCTCTGATTTTTCTCAAAATATTTTCCTAACTTTCCGAATTTTGTGGGATTTTTCCAATTTTTAACCTTGCCAAATTATTACCAAATCCAGACTTGGTGACTATGGTAACCATCAGTTTTAGCTGTGGTTTCACTCATATGAAAATTGGTTTTCCTCCCAACATTTACCGGCAAAGCCTTTAGATCACGGTACACCCATTAGACACCACATATGATGTGAACCGGGCCCATTTGGGGTCAACCATAGGCAAAGAAAAAGAGTTTGATTCGGGTGTTGGTTGGAGTAATGACTTCAATGTTCCTCTCTTCACTTTATAGAGATAGTTGTAATTAAGATAAAAGTGACTTGATAGGATAAGTATAAGAAAGGCTTAAGCATAAATTTTCTCTTCAAATTAGCTTTTTATATATTTGATGGTGCATCCTATATGTTGGTAGGACGGAGTCAAATCACGTGAACAATTGAATTGGATGACGTGAAGTGGAGAAAGGCCTATGAAATTATACATGGTATTAAAGCAAGTAACGATAGAGATGTAGAGAGACACGTTACATGTGAGGGGGTGTGAGCGATAGTCCCACATCGCTTGGGTATCTTGCCTTAGGCTATATATAAACTTGGGGCAATCCTCACCTTACAAGCTGATTTTGTCAGATTGAGTTACCCTCATAGAATTTTACAGATAATTTCGTATGGCACTAATTCTATAAAGAGTACCTTTAAATCACCCACCGAATCTTTGAGTTTACCCACGCTGAAATACATTGCCTGCATGGTATCAAACGACGGAGATTGTTCATCCTCTTCAATGTTTTATTTCACGTGGCATACATCTCATAAAAGTGACTTTAACATTACTTGCACGTTGAAAATTGATTTTAGGGTCACTTTTCTTGGTGTGTACAATGTAAAATAAAAAATCGATCGTATGATTATACGCTCATGATCTCAAGATCCATCATGTGAAAAATTACGGCAATAAATAATCATTTGATTCAATGCATTCAATATATTTTCGCATGGATAAACTCAAAGATTTGGTGAGTGGATTTAAAGTTACTCTTCTATAAAGTTGCCCGAATACTAAGTCACCTCGTTTACTTTCACAGCAAGACTTTAGTCCTTGTTCATATACCCAATCAGTAGGGCTCATGATCTTAAGGGTGCCCTTTGGCCTACGGATAGGTCGACCTGATACCCTACTTTTGTGCCCATATATTTTTATTGGATCCGGCGCATAACATGACCTGTTGAGTCTGATCGGGCATGAGGGATCCAATCCGAAGGGCAAAAACCAGGTTGGGTTGGATCAACCCGACTCGATATTAACCTGAAGGGCAAAAATCAGGTTGGTTGGATTAACCTGACTCGATATTTTCTATACAAAAGATCATGAAAATTAGGGTGATATTTATTGGGTCTTGATGGAACCGGATCAGGTAGGGCAAATACCTTGACCCTTGCGGTGGGGCTGAGCATAAGCTATTTTCCTTCGAGGCAGTAAAATATTTGGCCCAACCCAACGTAACCCATTGGCAGTCCTAACTATTTTTTTTTTTTCGATACGGTCATTCATTCGGCATAAATAACCTCGAGAACCGATGAGCTGACACACACATGTGAGAGCAGCCTTAATTCTAAGGCTTGTTGACCGCTTATTTGTGTGCTAGGTTTTGACTAAGATTATCACCCCAACAGTATATGAATTATGAAGGATTGTTTATTTTCGTATAATTTTGATATTTGGGATATTTTCTTTGAATATCTATAAATTCCAAATGTCTTGCATGTTACCACGATTTTCCTCCGCCACAAGTAAGGGCTTTTAATAAAATTGGGAGGGGGTCACTCAGGTGACCTTCTTCTCTTTCTCCATTAAAAAAAAAACAAAACAAAACAAAACAAAAAACAAAAAACTATGAAGGATTGGTGAAACTACTTTATGAAGGTAGGCAACTGATTGAGTGAAGTTAGCGATCTCTAATCTTAATGTTGAGTTTTCTTGGTATTTTTAAACCTAAAGAAATTTGTATGTTTCTGCCCTCCTTTTATACCCTAAATCAGGGGCAATGTTCAAGTCCAATCACGTTGAATCGGATTTCGAGTTCAACCACATGCCCTTGGATATGGGAGAATCTTGACTAATAGGTTTTTTACTTTTAATAGGATGATGTGCATTCAAGATTCTCATGGAGAGGGCTACAGATGTGGTTGAGCTTGAATCCGATTCAACCTAACTGGACCTGACTCAAGGATAGTCCCACATTGCCTGATCAATGACCTCGGACTATATATAAAAGATGGGCAAACCTCACCTTACAAGCCGGTTTTGTGAGGTTGAATTAGGCAATTAAATTTTACATGGTATCAAAGCATGTATCACATGGATGTAGAGAGACATGTTACATGTGAGGGGCGTGAATGATATGTTAGAAGTTTCTATTTTGGTGGCCCTCACTATGGTCAATTCGTTGACCAGTGAATGTTGTAAGATCAATCTTGTGATGCAATAGTTGCTAATTCGGTGAATTTGAAGAGAATAAGCAACTAATAATTAAGTCTTTTAATTAAGGTATAATTGTGATTCCAATCACAATATAATTAATAATTCAAGTCCTTAATGGGAAAAGACTCTTTAGCTATAAATATGAGGGATGCTTGGTGCGAACAATTGCTCGACACACTTCAACCCTCCATGTTAGCAAAGGTATCCCAATTGTGCTAGGAGCTATTGAGAGCGAAGAAATCGTTGAAGATTGGCAACCCATTCTCATGACTCATACTGAAGGTGCGCACATATATTTTTTATTTATGGATTGTTGATTTATTGTTTTGATTGATCATGTGCTTAGATCCTAAGGCATATATTTGGATAGTCAGATCGATAGACCCATATAGATTCGTCATGATTGTCCCACATTGCCTGTGGGCTGAAAGCCGTCACATATCACCGATAGGAGCACAACTTCTACAAGGCTCCACCCCGACCATGTAGAATTCCATGGGCCTAACTCAACCTCACAAAACCAGCTTGAAAGGTGAGGATTGCCTAGGTTACATATAGCCCAAGGCTATTGACCAGGTGATGTGAGACTATCATTCACACCCCATCACGTGTAGCGTATCTCTGTACATCCCTATGATTATCTGCTCAAATACCATGATAAAATTCCAAGAGCCTAGCTCAACTTCACAAAACTGGCTTGTAAGGTGAGGATTGTCATGTTTATATATAGCTAGGGATGCAAATTTGGTGTACTGAATCGAATCTAAACCGATTTTTGCGGTTTTTGGTTCGGTACACCCCACACCGAAACCCGTTCAGTTTGGTTTTTATTTTTTTTTCTGAAACATACACTGAAACTGAAACCAATTTGGGGTTCGATGTGGGTATTTTACCTACTCATCCTACCCCCACAGTTTTCGATTTTTGCCACCTTAAATCAAAACTGAACTGAACCCCAGTTCGGTTCAGTTCGTTTCAGTTTACAGGCCGGTTCGGTGTCCTTGGTTTTTGATTCGGTTTAGGGTGTGCATCTCTATATATAGCCCAAGGCTTTCAGCCCACAAGCAATGTGGGACTATCATTCAGACCCGACCCGACCTGCACGCAGATCTCACATGCCCACGCCATTGTGTTCAACGTTTGGGCTAGATGTTCACCCCTGCAGTCTAGGCCCGTGTAATAAATGGGCTTTTGTCATTTCTTTTGAGCAACTCCTTAAACGGACCAGTACCAAACCAAGCTTCTCTGAAATTCTAAAGATCCATTTCACGGGCTTTCAATAATCTCGAATAGCTTAGCGTGTGTTTGTATAAAAAATAAAAATAAAAATAATAATAATAATAATAGCAATAATAAACAACTGGTGTACGTCTCATGGTTAGGGACCGCATAATAGCTGTGCATATCTTAGATGATAAAAAGCTAAAGGAAAGTAACAGATGATCCTAATCAGCTATTCCATTGCTTATGCCAGGATTGTAAATGGGAACGATCAGACCAAAATCTTCATTAGATTGGTTGGCTAGGATTAATATAGTGGGGGAATGACCTATTTGATTGGATAGTTGATATCAGCAAATGTCCCGGTTTGAATATAGAAAGGGAGTAGCGGTTTGGACTATAGTAACCAAACTCGCCGGTGGTGAAAAATTTGCAAATTTTCTAAACAACTGAATAATTTTCTGAATTTTTTGTGAGTTTCTGAATAAGGGAAATTTACAGAAACATGATTGAGAAAAAAAAGTTTCTCATTATTATACTGAAATCAAAAGTTTCCCATAATCAGGATGCATCGTATTTCAGGATTCTCAAAATCCGTGAAATACACTGTTTAGTGATTAGTGAAATGACCTTGATACCCTGCTTTTTCAAATTTTTGCACTAAAAAAATCCGTACAGTCCTGATTATGAGAAACTTTCCCTTTTAGTATAATAATGAGAAACTTTATCAATATAAGTCCTCTTTTTGAAAAGTGCCCGAAGAATAAATTCCAAATTTTGAGATAGTCCTGGAATTTTCTGAATTATATGCAAATCTTATGACTATTTCTCTGATTTTTCTAAATTTGGTCAAAAAAAAAAAATTGTGATCGGTAACAGGGTCATGTTGCGGACCAGGATAAGAGTGAAAAAAGAAACGCCCCAAAGTAACGAAACTATAAAACGCGAAAACCTTACCAAAACAAGAGAAAATAAAAGCACAAAGAAAACACTCACCCCAAAATGAATTGCCCCAAACTAACAAAGTCAGCAGCCCCCAATTGAAAACAGATAAGTTATCCCATTCATTGATACCATTAAAAGACTCCAAATTTACCAGAAAACCTAATATGTGACCAGATCTTTCACTCTCTTCAATAACATTTTCTTTATTGGTAAAGTCGAAATTTTGTTGATAAAATAAAATTACAACAAGAAAGACCCAAGGGAGTAAATAGCTCAAAAACAAAGATTCAAAACAGGAGGCGTAAAAGCCAAAAAGACAATAGAACCCATTCCCATAATGGAAAGGGGAAGAAAAAGAAACTAAAACAACATCATTGGTATAGCCCCAAACAAAGATCTGAGCATCTCAGCAGGCCGAAGACCTCGTCAACTAACGCAGTAGAAGTCCGGTAAAGGTTCTTGAAAATTCTGTCGGTTGTGTTCCTTCCAAATTGGCCACAAGATAGCGCTGGCCAGAGCCTTGGGCACAAAACCGTCTCTATCTTTCGACCAATTCAATAACATAGATTTCGGTTTCTTTTCAAATTCCACTCATTTCTTTCGAGCCATATTGTTCCCATTTTTCCCAAATTTGACGAATTTTTCTTGATATTTTAGAATTTTTTCGAAGCTGATTTATACTGAAACCCTGACTTGGCGACTTTGGCTTAGACGAATGGGATAACTTGCGCATTAACCTTTAACTGTTAGAAAGCGATAGTCCCACATCGCCTGTATATCTAGCCTTGGGCAATATATAAAGTTGGGGCAATCCTCAGCGGGTATTTCTCCACTTCGGGGGCGTGTTAGATTCCCATGGAATTATTACATGGTATCAAAGTGGGTATTTCTCCACTCTGGGGGCTGGGGGCATGTTAGAATGGTCCCAGTGGAAATGGAGGTCCTGGGCTATATATAATATGGGCACTCCTCACCTTACAAGTCGGTTTTGTAAAATTGAGTTAGGCCCATGGAATTATTACATTAACCCGTCTGCCCGTCTACAGATGGTGGTCTTATGATGGTCCTTGAGCTGCCTGTTTTGGCTGGTTACAAGTGCGGCAGATGAGTCTTTAGTTTAGCTCCTGGATAACGCTTCTGTTTTTACCCTTTTACTGGTTTCCATTTTTCAATGAATTTCTTTGTTACCCCGAAATACGAAAGGAAAATTATATAGGGCAGGCAGTTCATTTCTAATAGATAAATTTGCAGGCAGCTTATGCGGTGGAATGGGACTGGCTGCATTGCTTGAGTCCCACTGTGCGTGCAGCCAGTCACGTCGCGCCACATAAGCTGCTTGCATAATTAGATATCAAAAACTGCCTACCGTATCATACTATCAAATATAAAATGAAAAAACTCTTCAAAACCTTCCCTTTAATCAAACCCAAAACACCCCATTCTGTGAGTTAGGTTTCATAAGCAAATGTTACTTACCGAATCAGTTACACAGAAACCAATCGCATTAATTTGATGGTGAAGATCTACCGTCCAATCCCGGACAACTATTGAGCTGTGATCAATTCAAGGTGGGGGACCTTACGTATGGATCAACAAGGATATGCCAGCTTCACCAACTAGCTACCATCCCATGATTCTCGCATTTCCCTTTTTATAGGGCAAATATACCATACACAACTTAAAATAATGTTTTCCCAAAAAATACAAACAAGGTAGGAACAACAGGTGGTCCATGGCAAAGATCAAAATAGTGGTTTTAATTTCGGCCAATAATTTCTCCCCATACTTTTTTAGACCGAAATTTCAGTTCAAAGTTTCATTTCTTATCGGCCGAAATTTTGATCCATGGTCTCGCAATCCCGTATAAAAGAAAATCCTAAAAGCATAGAAAAAATACAACCCCAATGGTTCTTAATTAGCTAGCTGCAATCTGCCCACACGAACCTACTGGACACGATAGTAAATAAGATCAACCTGTTGCACCCTCATACTCTAATTTTGTACTTTTACCTTCCTCAAACATTTAGATACTAGTGAGGAGCACGCTTAAAATACTAGTTTTTCGGTATATATATCCACTAGCTCTAAAATGGATAAGTATCTAACGATATATGAATATGTATCAACCGATACATTACCAATATAGATGTGATTACGTTCAATTTCTTGTACTAGTGACCTCCGAAATCAATAGGTATCATCTGATTCGTATCAATTTTGGGTGAGATTTTGACCCATGCTGCACATGATATGCACGTGTATGGAAAGAGATTTTTTCTTGGAGAGATTGAGGGAACTAAAAAACGGGCGTAACCAACATTTGTCGCTTTATTTTTAAAAGAATTTTATATCTAGAACTATAAAATTTTTCTTCACAACTGTACAAATAATGGTACCTTTTAATAATTTTATTACATTTTAAACAAACCCTTACCTAATGTAAAGGCTGCTAACCCCATGTAGAGACTACAAAAGAAAAACCTAATATTTTCCTCACCCATCTCATTTCCACCCTTCTTGAATTATAATATATATATATATATATACATACTCGAGTAATAGAACATGAGTCATATATTTTACCCGAAAATGAGATTTGAAACTTTACTCTAACGCCCACTCAGGCTAATTTATGGAAAGGTAGTCGACTGCGTAACAATAATGTTGGATATGGGCGTTGAGTGCACTTTTGCATCAAATTCTGTGAAAGGCTGAGTTCTTTATATTTCAAAGATCCTAAAGGTGGGTAAAAGGTGCTCCATAACGTCATGCCTTAGTTTGATTCGCCACTGTTAATAGAATTTGTTAAGAAGAAAGTTTGTAAAAAAGATGAGAAGAGCTTACTTGTGCACGGTTGCATTGTGATCATTGTTGAGAAACTTATAACCCCACTAACTCATAAAAATTCGTGTTTCATAGTTTATTATTATTGCACTACAAATGTCGCAAATGTAGATAGGACCACATGTAGGTATCATTTTCTCTTGCCATCCATGTTCTTCTCGTTTTTCTTATTTATTATAATGGAATCCACGTTCTTCTGTTTTGTTTATAATTTTCTCATTTATCCTGTTCCTACAAATATGCTCGATTTTGTTGATAATATAAACCCTTCTCAATTCATATTAGCTATTATTCTTTCATACCCAATGAAAAAAAAAAGCTGCTGCAATTCCATATAATATCTAACTTTCTAAATAAACAATATTACAAAATTTACATCCCTCAATTCTTTTTTGTTTTTTTGAACGTTAAAGAGTATTTTCATTAGATAAAAAAAAATACAATAAGGGAGCAGAGCCCAAACGAGATGCTCAGAGAATTTCTGAGCATCTCGTTTGGGCTCTGAGAATATCTTCACAAACGGCCGGCAACGTCTTGAACCTACCCTAGAAAATTTCTGCAATTACGTTATGGCCAAATGGCATTAAAGACTGCTATCGGCAAAGAGTATAAAACAATGTCGTCTTTGGGGCTACCTCCATGACACCACTCACCAATAATACTCCCACACAAACAAGGCATGCATCCAATGATATTTCATCTAGAGTGGAACACAAATGTTCCCAATTGATATGCAATGGATGAATAGGTGGTCAGCGGATTCCTCGTGGTAGCAATACAAGATGCATCTATTTGGAATGGTCATTCCTCTACGAATGAGACTGTCTATCATTTTGATACGATTAATTAAAGGATGCGCAGCAAGCAAACAACGTTAATCTCGGCGAAGTTTGGCTTTCCAAATGCCCGTCCAAGGGAGAAAAATAAGATGCCTATGTCAAAGGATATATTGTTCACTGAGCGCACCGAGAAGGACCCGTCAACTTTCCCCAACCACACCCTCGCATACATCCCTCAATTCTTGTTTTTGAATTATAACAAGGACACTTATATGGCAGGCAGGTTTTAAAGTGCAGGTGGTTGATGTGATGCGACGCAATTGGCTACAAGTGCAGTGGGACCCAAACAATATAGGTCGGGGCAGCCAATCACATCATGTCATGTCAGCCGCCTGCTCAAAACCTGCCTGCCCTTTGTAATTTTTCTTATAACAATAGGGATTCCAAATACTTTTATTAACTAAATAGCAGCCTCTGCAAATCCCTCTATTTCATTCAATAATCTAAATTCTAAAGAGAAAAAAAATAAAATTTGAAAAATAAAAAATCTATCCACTCATTTCTCATTCATTTTAGGGAGCCATTACTTGTGCTCGCTTTTTAAGTGATTGCACCAAAGTGAAAAAAAGACTTTGTAATTTAGGGACTTGTGACATGTGAAAACGTAATTTGGGCCGTCTGATTTAAAGCTCACTATCTATAGATCCTTAGTGGATAAGATTGGCACGAAATATAATCTTCATCATGTGATTAAATATAGTCAAAGGCTATTATTTGATTCAACGGTTGACAATAATAGATCATATGATAAATATCATATTTTGCTCCAATTTTATCCACCAAGGATCTATAGATCATGAACTTTAAATCAGACGACCTAGATTGCGTTTTCACATGTCACATATCCCTAAAATATATAGTCTTTCTTTAACTTTAGTGCAATCACTTAAAAATTGTGTGCATGTAATGGCTCCCTTCATTTTATTGCTTTATACTTATCTACAAAACCCCAAGGACGATACTTTGCTTCCGAAAATGCCCTCATTGGCCTCTTCCTCCAATCCTTTATTTCGACAAGATACACGAATGGCAATATAAAATCAATTGTCAATTGTGTGTGTAATTCGAGAGGAGAAAATTAGGAACTGAGATTACTTTGGGGAAAAGGGATTGTCCCGATTTCACGGGTCTCCAAATATTCAATGGTCAATATATGAGGGAAAGGGTTATTTGAAGTTATGAAAATATCCCCAATAAGTCATTTTATAAAGGAGTGGAAAACATTTATAGTTAAATTGAAATTATCAAAACACCCTTCTAATGCCAAATAACACAAATGATATCATATACGGTATATCTAATTGGGAAGTAAGGATTTCAATAATTTTAACTACAAATGTTTCACACATTTTGATTGGCAGCTCAAAAAATTGTGTCAATCTTTTTTTATAAAACATTTTTTTTGTTTTTTTAGAGGATTTTTTCTAAAACATTCTAAAGTGATATAATATGCTGATTTTTTTTTTTTATCAATAATCTTTATTTCCTAAGAGAAGTCTCTATTCTCTACCGTTTCTTAGATGCTGATCATCGATTAGTTGGAACCTCCCAACTCCAAGAAGGAGATGTCCCTTGGATTCATTGAAACACCGAAATACATTCGGGTTCGTCCGTGTTTCAGATTGAGGAAGATCGCCTTTTATGGACCTTTGATTCCAATGGGAAAGTTGGGCTCACATTATTTGGCGCAAGAGACCAGATCCCAGACATGTGTGCACCATAGTCACCATAGTTGGGGTTTGTCAATAATTCGGCAAGGTTAATATATGGTAAAATTCAGAATGTTTGGACAAATATCATAGAGAAAAAAATTAAAAATTTTAAAAATTAAGATTAAAAAGTATAAAAGAGTTTAAAGCATATTAAAAATCGTGATTTATTGAAATAAATCATAAAGTATTCTTGATTTTTTTAAAACATGTGAATTTGTGAAAATTTGGCGAATAACTCAGAATTAGTTCACAGAATCTCAAATCGCGAATTATTCGCAAATTTTAAAAAAAAAATCATAGAATTTGGTTACTATTGCGTGCACTACTTGGAAGCTTCACAAGAGAAGTTGCTCACTCTATGAGCATCTCCAGCAAAGATAGCTAAATTTGAATAGCTATAACCTCATTTTGAGCCCACTCTTTATTTTAGTTAAACCTTTTGAAAAAGGTTTGCCGCAATGATAGCTATTTTTGTTACTCTTTCTTTAAAATAATATTTTTTATTTTATTTTAATATATTCTTGAAATATATGGCCAGTGGAGAGAGAGAGAGAGAGAGATAGAGAGAGAGAGAGAGAGATTTAATATTCGTTTATTAATAGCAATTGGAGGAGGACTCGCCAAATATGGCGAGTGGAGTAGGAGTCGCCAAATATGGCTTGTCTTACAGGCTGTGTTTGGCATGATCTTTGGAAGAGTAGAAAAAGAGCAATTGCTGCAAATAAATATGGGGAGAGAGGGAAGGATTGGAGGAAGAAAAAGGTGAGGGTGCTCTTTGAAACATGAAAATCATCCATCTTTAAAAGAGTATGAAAAATTATGCTCTTTTAAAGAGGCTTGTTTTTCCTATTTCAAAGGACAGCCTCCCTTTTATCTTCTTTCAATCCTTCTCTCTCTCCCGGCATTTCTTTGCAATTATAAAGAATAGGTAGTGCTCTTTTCTACTCGCCCAAAGAGCAGTGCCAAACACAGCCATGGCAACTATGCTGGAGCAGCTTCCAAGGGCTTTCAATCACCAAAATAGCGATGGTGCCCTATGCAAAGTCGACTTCGAAGACAACTCTCACCTCTTCCTCAAATTTTCCTACTTCACTCGGATTTGGAGGTCAACCCTAAGCAGGCTGAACATCAAAAGACATCCCATGTCCCTTTGGAGTTGCCCGGAAATGGGGTGCTCGATAAATTGCTGCTACGCTCTGCCCTATATGATTGGAAAGGATTAGACGTATCTTCAATGCTGATGGAGTTGGTTTTTTAGCATTTCAGGAGATGCTCTGACCTTGTTTGGCAACCGTTCTCCAAAAGAACTTTTCAAGTGCTATAAATAGGTATGTCACATGTTTCTCGACAAATCTAATCACATGTTGAAAGTGGGATTGTGTGACAAGCAGCATGGGATAACTCCTCAATACAACACTATTTTCATCCAAGGCTCAAGTCGTCCCGGGGTGAAATGGAGTTTTCACCCAACATTTTCCCCCATAAAAGTGATATATATGGAAAAGGGTTGAAAAAATAAAATGAAAAGATTCACTTGGTTTCAATTTCCAAAAGGGTACGGCTATTCTGAACAATTTAATAATCAGACGATGCAAATTGTTTTATGCTCCAATCTTACGATAGAACTTACAGATATGGCGTGCCTACCAAACGGTTAGATATTGATTCCACATGGCACACGTCCCCAAAAGTGATCTGGAATATGGGCAAAGGAGTTGACCTTCACTTTTAGGGACGTGTGCCGTGTGAAATCTATATATGACCATCTGATTGGCCGTCTGATGAGCATGTCATGATCTTAAGATCTATTGTGAGCACAATTGGAACAAAAAACAATTTGTATTGTCTGATTCAAATCAGTCAGCGCCTTTCACCAGTGAAAAAAAAATTTGTGTGATCCATCGTGAGGAAGATTGGAACAAAAAATCTCTATCGTCTTATTCAAATCAGCCAATAATTTATGTCCCTAAAAAAATTGTGTTGCAACGGAGAACATCATGTACCTGGCCAGCTGTAATATATATGTGTTATTATTTGTTTATACTAGTAAGTAGTAATAGTACGGAGCAAGCCATAACAGATCTCTATGCTCCTTTCTCGCAGGAGATACCCTGGTGGTAGAAACCATTGGTGTATTCTATTTGTTAATTGACTCTTAAGAAGTTTAATCAGAGTGTATTATATTTGTTAATTGACTCTTAAGAACTTTGTTAATTGACACTTAAGAACTGAATTCAACAAAGGATACCGGTATTTGCAACTGATCATAGTTGGGTTTATGATGTCGAGAACAACGATCTCTATCATCCGATTGAAATAGCTAACGGTTTTAACGAACAAAAGCCCTAATTGCCAATGTAGAATCTTAAGTTGCCAATACCCCTGCCTTTCAGCAAATCTAGCCTTTCTTTCAAACAGCTTCCTCCTGAATCTTTTTAACTTACAAATATCTGCTTTTCACGAGGAGAGAGAGAGAGAGAGAGTGAGTGTCATGGTTAAATACTTAAATATTTGGCTGACTCCAGTGATGACTTTAAAATAGGCAACTCTCATTATTTAAGTCTTTTGGGAATTTTCACGAGTTAAATGCCCTCATTAGGCCCAATTCCATGGTCATTTTTCTCATGGGATGCTTAGAGAAACATGCCTCCAGAATAAACTTTTTAGCAAAAAATGTCTCACCTCAAATGTTTTAGAAAAATAGTGCTTTCATGGATTTTAAAACTTCAAAAAATTGTGAAAACATTATTTTTGTTTTTAAAGTGTTTTCACGATTTTCTAAAATTTCAAAACCCATGAAAGCACCGTTTTCTAAAATATTTGATTAGGTCTTTTTTGCTAAAGAATTCGTTTTTGACTCATTGTTTTCTAAAGTGCCTTTTTCTCATTGGGTACCCGTATTTATAACTAAAGTTACTACATTTGCAATTAGGATTCCCGGTGTTCCCTCACGAAAACCGGTGACTGCCTTGAGTCAAGCATGGAGCTTGTTTTTCGCTCAAAATTTTTACACATTAGATCTTAAGATTATAGTCTACTTAAAAGACGGTTAAATGTTGATTTCATATGACACACATCCCCAAAAAGTGACAATGATCATGAACATATCATGAAAAGGGTAGAGTCACTTTTACACCTATAACTATCGGTTTGACCATAAATGGTCATTTGATAGAGCAAAACCCTAAATATATTTCAACACTGTACGTTGCCACATGTAAAGACGAGTGGCAGTTATAACTTTGAAACTCGTCTGCAATCAAACACGTCCTTTGTTTCACCCAAAATACAAAACTCTACCAGGCAATGTCAGGCTCTTGGGTTTGGTCTCATAAGAAATTTTACATATAGGACCCATTCACACATTCCAATTTAATTTTCATCAATCAGATGGTCCCTCCTAGCTTTGGACTTCTCTCGATCTTCGAGGGGCATGATGGGAGAGTGCTAGTGACGACTCATCGACCACCACATGATTTCAGCATTTCCGTGTTTAAAAAATCCAACAACCTACCGATTCACTAGAAATTTGCGCTATAATTTTTTATTTGATAAAATGAGGATGGAGAATATAAGAAAGGTTTAAAAACGTAAGCACGCTACACGTAATAGAGGCAAAGGTGACCAATGTTCTCTATCCCCACTTCTTCTGGGTTATTTATATTAATCAAGCATTATTATTCAAATAAAGATTTTATTTTTATTTTTTAATTCAAATAAAGAAATTAGTTCAAAGAGATTCTCAACTATTCAAGTCTTCCTTTCGTGGCGTAATCCCGTTCAAAGAATAAGTTTGAACGGTTAAAAAAAACGCCTTATGAGGATCTCTGTTGTTGCAACCAACCGACACATTAAAACTTAGTATTAAGAGTAATAAACAACTAAAGAGACATTAGTCCTAACAACCTCCCTCCTTTATGAAGGAAGAGATCAGGGGTTCAATACTTGTCCTTTGTCTTTATAAGGTACGGGTTGAATTCCACTTCGGGAAAAATATTCGAAGAGAAAAAATAAAAAAAATAAAATTTTATGAGTATAAAAATTTTGAAAAATAAAAAAAAATCACAATTTAAATAAAAAAGAATCAGGAGTTATTCAAAAATTATTCCCTACTTTTTAATTCACAGGAAATTAAATTTATGAATTATCTGCCAATTTTTTAAAAACTCGGCTGTTTTTGTGACTATGCATGTAAAAAGGGATTGGAATAATTTTTTTTTTTGATAATAGGGTTGCCATAAATTTAGGTTAACGAATCAAGTTTTATATTTTGCAATTATATTTTAATGGCCGTCATGTATGGCACAACCCCAATTTAGGATATCACGGAAATCGAAAGATCTTATTTCGTCCAACGCTTAAAATCGGAATTTAATGTATTTATCCTGGCCTACTTATTTGAATTGTATTAATTTAATTTTTATGCAGATTTAATGTTATAATGAAATAGAGCAAGCAAAAGGGAATATTATACACTCCAAGAGTTAATACTTAAATTAAAGGAATATCATTATATCCAAGAGTTAATAATTAAATTAAATTGAATATTATACAATCCGAGGAATATCATTATTAAAGTTCTTCTTAATTAAAAAAAATATATACAAAAACCCAAAACAAAAAAATTGAAAGGACGTATAAAAAAGACAAATAAAACAGTCATATCATATGCTACAGAATATTGAACTCTTAAAAACAGAGATAAAAGCATAAAGTAGACATAATTCGCATTGGGATTTGGGATGCAATCTATAGAATAAAAAGAGAGGATAAATAACTCGAAAACGAGTACATATCGTTGATTGAAAGAGGTTTCTATACATACAAGACAATAAAAATAAAAATTAAAAATAAAAGGACTGAAAAAATAGTTCTAAAAGTGATGCACATAGAATAAATCGGCCGGTAGTACAGTATATAGTATATAGTGTTACCGGCTGTGCTCTCTACTTCCCTTTCTAAAGGTTGCTCTATCTAATCGCTCAACAATCTTTTGGAAGCGTCGTTTTTCAAGGTCGTCGACTACCTTATCAATTTCTCTATCCTGCTGTGGCTCATCTATGTGGGGCGTTTTGCATCAAAGTCAGTGAAATCCTACTTCTGACATATTTTATAGAGTTCCAAAACGACTTTTTATGTAAAATGCACTCCATAACTTCATTACCTTATGCTTATGGTTCCCCACCTCGTTAATCCACTGTTACAAAAATTTGTTTTAAGAAGAAAACAAACAGAGCAAAAGACTTGTTAACACATGAGGAGAAACTAAGCTCCATCTCTACCTTACAACAATTCCTATTTGATGAGAAACGAAGCACATATAGGTATCGCTTTTCCTTGCCAAGGAAACGTCCATCCATGTTCTCCCTTGACTTTATATTTTACTCATCGATTTTTCTGACAATATAATAACTAATTTAATTACCGTTTATCAAATAAAATCCCCAAAAATAATAACAACAAAAATAATAACAGCATTTACTCATCTATACCAAATTGGTATTACTAATAAACAAAAAATTACTCTAAATCCATTTATTATATAAAAATAAATAAATAAATAATATTACAAAAAATTACATGCCTCAATTCATATTTTCGTATTGCAAGAATACAGTGTGTAGAGATTTTGATTAACTAAATAGCAGCCTCTGCAAATCAATCAAATTCGTTCAATTACGTAATAAATCTTAAGAAGAAAAAACAAATGAAAAATCAATCTACCTAATTCTGATTTATTTAATTGCTTCATATAATATTATCTACAAAACCCCCTTACGTGTGTGTTACTACTCTCCCTTTCCGAAACGGTGAAACCGCTTCAAAACGCCATCAACGGCGACATCAAAGGCGTCTCTGGTTCTCTTTAACCCTTCATTTTTCGCAGCGTACACGAATCTCGGTATAAAATCAATTATAGTTTCTCTCATCTTCTTCACTTTATCAGCTCCCAAACCCTCCAAAACCGCACGAATCGAGGTGCCATTACCAATTTCCCTCCTGTCGATGAACACCGAATAACTCTCCGGCTCCTCCGGTAAATGCCACCGATATTGCAGGTAAGCCGTCCGCCTCCAGAAAAAAACGGGAATCGAACCGGCGATCATGCAGTCAAAGATGGACCGGCGAGTGAAGCTATCTCCCCTCGGCTGAAGGCAAAAATCCGAGCCCAAAAACAACTCCAAAGCCGCCGAGCTGCCATTGGAGCACCGCGTACCGGAACAATCCACTGACCGACACGTATCAGTTTCGGAACACTGTTCCAACAGTTTGGACCTAAAGTCGTTCTTGATGGCCGACCGAGTCGCTCCGGCGAAACAGAACAGAGTCGACCGGTTTCGGTTTCTGACGAAATCCTGCCATTCTCTGACGTCGGCGTCAGATCTCGGGTGGAATCCGGTGGGGTACGGCACGCCGACGTCGAACTCATCCCACGGATTCCGTTCTATCAAAAGTCGTGTCACGTTCTTCATCCCCGGCATGTACAGAAAACTCCCGCCCCAATCGCTGTCTTTCGACCGTCGGAAATCCCACGTGATCCTCCCTAACATCATGAAGTGATCCCAGCCATTGGATCTCTTCCAGAATTCCTGTTCTTCTAGCCATTTCAACAACCTCTCGCAGTGGTAATCGCGATCTTTCGAACTGTAATTCGACCAGAGATATTTACCGACGGCGAGACCTCCGTAAAACGGCACAAAAAACGCCGACGCAGATTCGGGATCTAGGGTTCTGCAACGGTGACCGAGCATCCGATTATGAAAGATGATCTCTGCGGCGAATTGATCGGTAAAATACCAAGCAGGTTCCAGATTCCCCGGCACCATTCCGGTCAGTCCGGTCGCCGGAAGGCCGAATCCACCGTTGGAGAGCGCTTCGCAGCGAGAGTTCCATGGATTCAAACCCTCGCAATCTTCGTACAGTTCTTTATTAAACATCTGCGGGAGATCGTAGACGAAAACCCTACCGGAATCGCAGAGTTGGTTTGGAGGTGAGAAATGGCGGTGAGAGATGGAAACGGGAAGAGACCGAGCCATTAGAATAAAAAGAAGCTGAAGCAGAAGAATTGTGATAATGAGCCATGTCCGCTGATGGAGTGAGATGTAATATTGCAGCAAGTGAAGAGGGTTTTTGCGGTCAAGGGGTTCAGGAGATTTAGGTTTTTTGAAGAATTGGGTTTCTAATGGCGGGGTATCAGATCTCGGAAGCATTAGAGATTCTTTTAGCCGGAATTAATGGCGATTTTCAGGCAAAACTTGTAGCTGAAATCGGCGTCTTCTCATTGCAGAGACTAAGGCGGCTGTGAAGTCGTTCGAGTCTCAGTTACACTTCTTCTCCATAACCGTAAAAGTAGACCTCACTAAGTCAGGCAGTATTCTTTACATGGTTACTAGATTTCGACACGTGTAAATAGTTTTACCGGCTATAGAACAACCGACACTGAAAGATTACCTCCAGGTGGCAGTGATTATGTGGTATTCTCCACGTAAAAAGACGCCGTTACTTGCTGGGATTATAATAAATATGCCACGTGGATTTTACACGTACCATTTTATCGGCATTATGAGACCCAGTGAGACGACACGTGGAAAGTGTGGAGCATTAACATCAGCTACAATGAATTAAAGAAGAGTGATTGCGGACGCCATGCGTGTTTTGCAATTTAGTTTATGGGAGGGGGTGGCGTCCACTAGCTGGATTGATTGGGATGATCCCTAAAGTACGAACCTTAAAGGTCTGGCGTGGGCCTAAACCCAGTTGTCATCTCGGCAGTTTCCGAGTGCCGACACAAACAAATTGGCTCTATGAGAGAGCGAGAGAGAGAGAGCAGTGCACCTTCCATGCTGTGCCTTTTACTCCTTTTCAACATTTTACTTTGACATTTTTTAAGGACCTTGACATCTGAGAACCGTCCTTTACGGGCAGAATGCTTTTGAGAAGATTGATAATTTTATGATACTTCAGATGGTGGCTAAATCCATATTTTATGAATTAATGATGGGAGGTAGTGAATCTCTATTTTGTTAGGTTTTTTTAATCATAGGCATTGATTGATACTAGTGACATGCCTTGTTGAATCAATTTTTAGGGATTACTGATGGGGGTAATGAATCCCTAATTTTTTTTATTAGGGTTTTTTAATTGTTTTGAGGGAAATTTGCATTTTCAGCCTAAGCCAAGCGGTTTTCACATAACCACTAAATTAATGAACAATCAATTATAATTATCTAAATCAATTAATTATAATTTATATTAAAATTTTAAAATTAAAAAAAAAATTATAAAGAGAAGAAAAAAATATAAATATAGAATAAACAAAAGCCTATCTAAAGATGGTGGCCCCCTATTTTGCTGTTAGTGGTTCACTATCTTAAGTTAGAAACCTTCTTTAAAATAGTTGGTTTAGATAATCGATATGTGGTAGTTATCAAATAAGGTACAGTTTAATACAACCGCTATCTTAAAATAACGATAGGTGGTTGAGATAATCGATGTGTGATAATTATCAAATAAAATACACTCTAATGCGATCCTTTAAGATAGTTAGTTGAGATAATTTGTTATATATATTATGATAGTAATATATATATTTTATGTTTCAAAATTAAGGTTATATTATCATTAATAATTATCAAATAAAATCTCTCTAAAATGTCTTTTCAAAAATTTTGATTTACACAATTCCCGTAATTCTGAAATAATTATCTAAAATGACACAAATTTCTTTACAATAAAAAGACAATCTTTCAAAATTTTCTCTATAAATAGAGATCATATCCAGTTTAAAAGACACAATAGAAATAATATTTATTTCTCTTTCTTTCTTTCGTTCTTATTTTAAGAATCTTTTGTGTATCAGAAAATCTGTATAGTAAGTTCTTTCTCTAGAAAGTGTAATCTAGAAAAAAACATACAGTTCTTGATAATTTCGGGCTCTGTTGTATTCTGAAGGCAAATTCGATGGTAACCCTGTTACATCTTTTATCTAATGGAGTGGAGACGTATATTATCTTTAAGACAGCGTAATGAACTACGTGCCTCGGAGCCATTATTAATACAAATTTTATCAATATAACTGATGTGTAATAGTTATCAAATAAGATTCTCTAATATGACCGTTATCTTAAGATAACGGGACGCTTGATGTGTGATAATTATCAAATAAGGTACACTCTAATAGGACCGCTATCTTAACTCAGTGATCGCTTTTATTTGATCTATACTTTCATCTTCATCTTTTTTTATTTTCTTCTATATTTTAGAACTATTAAAAGATAGTGTGACAATAAAAAATAATAGAAAATAAACATATAACAATGAAAAAACTATAAGACTTGGGACTAGCCTATTTTGTAAAGATTCAAACTATAGGGCCGTTTCTACAAATAAGTAAACTTATAAAGCCTAAAATGCAAATTTCCCTTATTTTGATAGGAGGTTTGGAGAGCCCTTATGCACCATTAATCCCATCAAAGGCCGAGCTTTACGTACTTTAAGTAAGAATCAAAATATCGAGTAAAATTTTGGTTTCGGGCATGACCGAAATTGAAAATTTGGACCGAAATTTCGACCGAAATTTTGAGCCCCATACAAAATATGACCAAAATTTTGGTCCAAATTATCATTTCGGTGAGGACCTATGTCATTTCGGCCGAAATTTTGATCCTTGACTTTAAGGGTCCCTCCAAATCTATGGTCAACTTTTCGGATTAAGTAACCTATAGGTTATTCCCAAGCTTGATGAGATGTGTCCAATTTTTCAAAGGGTAGCTTTAAAGGCTTCGTCCGAATCTTGAGGGGCACTTAGGCCTAAAACCATTGATTGTCTTAGATCGGATGATGGAGATCGTATTTTGATTCGATCTTCCACTCAAGGGATCTCGAGGCCATGAAAGTAGCATCAGACGGTCACTTTTTTATTCCACATGTTACATATTCCAAAAAAAAAAGGCCTAAAGTCACATTTCAGTGAACCCGACTTTAGGACTACCTTTTAGGGATCTCTAAGATGTAGAATGAAAAAAAACGGTCTGATAGGTGTGCCATGATTTTAAAATCCCTTGGGTGTAATATCATCGTAAAAACAATCTCTATCCTATTATTAAAAGCAATCAATATTTTAGGTATAGGTGTCCCTCAAGAATCAGTGGCTACGTTTAAAGCTACTGTTTTTCAAAAGAGGAAAAAGATGGGGTTATCAAGGGCATGGTTTCAAAGGTGGTCTGGAGTATATGGGTGTTATATGCAAGGAATGTTTACCTAAGACACACTTTTAAGCTTGGTTGGAGTTTCATAAAACACCTTCAATTCTCCTTTATTTGCAACTCCTGGGACTTTCTCAACTCAGATTTTCATTTGTCAAATCGTTGATTTCTTTCAATCAGACTATGAAGATCGCTTTTCATCCCGATCTTCGCCACAATAGGTCCCCAGATCATGTCATGTATGCCACGTAGGTAGAATCAACGTCTGACACTCTTAGAGTATTCCGAGATTTTGAGATTTATTGTGTTAAAGATTGGGATGAAAACGATCTCCACCGATCCTCTATTTCAAATTAGTCAACGACTTAGGGATGCAGATTTGCACCGCAAATCGGAAACCGATCGAACTGAACCAGCCCCAATCGGACATAACCGATTGAAAATTGAAACCAAACCGAACCAGTTCAATTTCGGTTTTGATATCTGAAAACCGAAAATCAGTTGGGTAGTGTGAGAAACTCGGAAAAAAAAATAAAAAAAATATTAAAATGTGAAGAAAAACTGAAAACCGAACCGACTAAAACCAAATCGGATCAGTTCGGTTTAGTTTTGGTTTGAGCATTTGAAAATTTTGGTTAATCAGAACTGAAAACCGAAATTTTGGTTTCAGTTTGGTTCAATTAAGCGGTCTTAATGACTGTAGAATCGGCCCGCACAGTGGGTTCAGGGTTGGAGACATTTACAAACTTGCGTAATCCGATTTATTGTGACAATGAACGGCCAGGAGAATCTTGAGCATAGGTTTTAACAGTTAGTATAGTGAACCATGTACGCAGCATAGAGGCTGCCCATGCAGATGTGCTCCAGTTTGAAATACGTGAACGGTGAAACAAATAGAGCTTTGTATGGCTCTCATCCCCGTACAATGGGCGTATTGAAGTAGAGCCGAACGAACCCCTAGTCCCTAGGCAAAAATGCCGGACTTTGTTATAAAATCTGAAAAAGCAGACTCCGGAGCATAGCCACAAATTTTGTTTTGGGCAACATTCCGGTAGGGGGTCGATTCAAATCTGAAAAAGCAGACTCTGGAGCATAGCCACAAATTTTGTTTTGGGCAACATTTCGGTAGGGGGTCAATTAGGATAAATTTTGGAGAGTATAAAAAATATTATATATAAATTATATTTAAATTTCATAAACAATTTATTTATTATTTAAAAGATGATAAAAATTAGAACATATTTATTAATTTTAACAAAATCTCATTAATTTCATCAAAATTAATGAAATTTCAGCCATTTCGAAGAAATTATCGAAATTTCGCCGAAAGTTTTGTTCTGCCCTGCTTCAAAAAAATTTGAAAAAATTTTGGAGAATTAAAAATTTGTCACTATGCTCCGGAGCAAAAAAGGGTTGATAGTGGTTGTTAGTTTAACCATTATGCGTTACCTCAAGTCTGAGGATCGAATCCTCTAGTTCACTTCTTTTGAATCTTTATATCCAAGTGAAAATTTTGAAAAACTACAGAAATTATAAAAGATTACTCAGTTCACATGTATTAACTATATACAATCATAAAATAATAATTCGAAAACAAGTATTACAAATATAAAACTCCGGAATGTCTCCTCAAATTTAGAAACAATCGAAAAACATTTAAAGTGCAGACAACTAATGAAAAGCAAAATTATAATAATAGGTGGACAATATATGATAGACAATTTAACAAAGAGCTTATGTGGTGCAATGTGATTGATTAGAGTCCTTAGGCCTCACTATGTGTGCAACTAATCATATCGCGCCACATAAATTGTCTGTAAAATTATCTATCAAATTTTGTGACACCGAAAGAGATACCAACTAATATTTTAGGAGTATCTTTAAATTCAACTACCAAATCTTTGAGTTCACCCACGCTGAAACACATTGACTATAATGAATCAGATGATAGAGATCGTTTATCCTTCTAATATTTCACACAATGGATCTTGAAATCATGAGCGTACCATCAGACGATCAGTATTTTATTTCACATGGCACACATATCAGAAAAGTAACCTTAATATCACCTGCATGTTCATCATTGATTTTAAGGTCACTTTTTTGCATGTGTAGCACATGAAATTAAAAAAAAATGACCGTCTGATCGTACACTCATGATCTCAAGATCCATTGTGTGAAATATTATGATGATAAACAATCTTCATCGACTAATTTAATGTATTCAATGTGTTTTAGTGTGGGTGAACTCAAAGATTTAATGGATGGATTTAAAGGTACTCATATTTTAAACTTTAAAAAATAATTCATAACAATAGAGTTTTTAAACGGCCGCTAGCCTGCTACGCTTAAAATGATTAATCGGGCTCTCACTTCATACCGGAATGAATGGAGCATTATATTTCAGAATCAACTATTATTTTAAACTTTTTATCCAAAAAAAAAAACAACTACTATTTTAAACTTATACTATTATAAATTTATAATTAAGAATTAGGCATCTGTTAAGAGCTCAGAGCATGGTATCAAATATCGGCCGCTATATATCAGCCCCGATACGTATTGAGTATCAACCAATACAATATCGGTTTTGGTTGATAACTGTATTTTTATTTTATTTTAAATAGGTAGATATGTATTAGTATCAACCGATACGTAGTGGCTGAGTGATGAGTAGTGCACCCCTAAAATACCTACATTTAGCTATCCGATGAAGGCTATCTGATGAGAATGATTAGATTTGAAGTGTTTCAAGTAAATATAAGCCAAGTGCAGAAAGCAGCCCAAGAATTCTGAAAATAATGTCAAAACACTGCAACTTTGGGTCATCGAGAACTTAGTGCGACTTGCAACTCACTTTGGACCTTCAAGACGGCCGAATTATGAAATTTTTCAAAACACAAAAGTTGTAGAGCTTTCTGTCAGCTTTCCAACGGCGCAAGAATCGCCTCAATCAGAGTTCGGGACAGAACGTTATGGCCAAAATACTGAAGCAATGTCTGATACAAAAAGTGGGCTGAAATTCACGGATTTCTGAGAGCTCGATGCATCGACCCTTTTGGTCGATTAATCGAGGACAAAAAAGTGTCAGACACAGAACTGACACTTTAAAGCTGATTTTTAGGAACTTTTGCAGGCTCGATGCATTGACCCTTTTTGGTCGATTAATTGAGCCACAAAAAGGAGTCTGACACGGACCTGACACTGTAAAGCATATTTTTAGAGTTGGAACACCTCTGCGGCTGGGAAACTTCGGCGACTGAGAATCTATTTAAAGCGGATCAAACACTTCGGAAAAAAAAAATTAGAGATAGATAATTAGAGAGTTAGTTTTGAATTTTCTTTTTCAGAGTTTTTGGAGAGAATTTTTTAGAGGATTATTATTCATTATAATTATTTTTGGTTTTAGACTCTTCTTGACATCTTTTGAAGGGTTCTTCTTTTCTCCTTCTTCTAGGATTCCATCTGGGTAGATTGTACCTAGGATTTGTATTGTTTTTCCTTTACGTTCATGAAAGCATAGATTGTATTTAGGAAAAGGCATTGTAAACAAAGATCTTTGGGGAGAAATGAAAAGAGGAATGACTTTGAATGAACAAGGAGATCATACACCAAAGATAAATTCATCGATGAATCGGAAGATCACTATTTATGATTAATACCATAGTCGATTTATTGTCATCATGGAATCGTTTTGCTAAAAGTTTGTGTTAATGAAAATATATTGAATGCTTGTTATGACCGTTGATTGCGCGTATCAACGGCTATAATCGCTAGATCTGGACCTGCAGACTGATCTAGGCTGCTGAGCGATTATGTACTTACTGTTATGATCTAAACATCATGAGATACGTTATGCTTCTTACATGACTCATACCGCGATGATAGGCTGAGTCATTATTTTTAGATAGGGTATGTCGGATTGATGATCATATTTTATTTCGAATCATTTTTATAAATGAATGATGGTGTGAATGATGCTTTAATGAAACTGTGGGTTTTAATGGTAGAAAAGGGGTACAAATCTGGGGTAGCATATTTCTTGATCTTATTTAATTATTATTTTAGATTCATTGGTAATTAGTTGTCTAGATTAATTTATTTTTCTTGCATTTAGGAAAAGTGTGATAAATTTTGGTAAAATTGAATCTGCCCTTTGGTATTTCCTTGGGGACATTTTTAAATCTCTGAATGAATTAATTAAAAATTTACGTTTCCCTGTGGGTTCGACACCTTTGTTCTTGCCATACTGCAATAGATCTTGTGCACTTGCAAGGGTTACAGTTAAAATCGACCAAGTTTTTGGCGCCGTTGCCGGGGAGCTCGGCGAAATTTTGATTAATTCGGATAGGAATTTGTGTGTTTTGTCGTAAAAAAAAAAAAAGTAAAAAAAATTAAAAAAAATTTTTTTTTTTTTTTTTTTTAATCTTTAATTCTGAAAACTTGGAAGTTTGTAGATTGTGAAATCTGAAATTTGGTACTCAAAGGTTGATTTTTTATTTTCGAACTTAAATTTTTAAAATCTTGTGTGCATTTTGATTTTTGAATTTTAAAAATTAATATTTGGATTTTTGATTTGCAAAATCTTCTTTCCCTTATTTTTCTCTCTTAGGTAAGTTTTTGTGGAGTTCTTTTAGGAAGTTTAGATTTTTAGGACTTCCTATTTTAGACTTTGTAGAAGTTTCTTTTTCCTTATTTTCCTCTTTTAAAAAATATCTTGTAGGATTTTTTTTTTTAAATTCTAGTTAGTAATTTTTGTAGGACTACTTGCTTTAGGCTTTGTAGGAATCTGTCTATTCTCTTCCTTTTTTTTCTCTTTTAGATAAGATTTTATAGGATTTTGTAGGATTGCCTTTAGGTTTTGAAATTTAAATTTTATATTTTAATTTTTGAATTTAATTTTTATTTTTGAAATTCGAATTTAAAAAAAAAAAAAAATTCTTTAATTTAAATTTGAATTTGAATTTTTTTTTTTTTTAATATTTTAAATTCGAATTTTAACTTAAATTAAAAAAAAAAAAAAAAAAACTTTGTGCAGTTGTGTCAATCGATTGAAAATCTTTACTTTAATCGATTGAAGCTGAATATGTTGGGTTTATTGTGGATTCATCAATCCTTGTTGTGAGTGTTGGTGCATGAGCTTTACTCGATCTCATCACCCGCATCTGCAACCGTTTAATCTTGAGATCGAAAGATCTTGTAGAGAGAATCGTAGAATTCAGAGGAATCAGTATCATCATACTGATACCATGGTTGATGAAAGGCAAGAAATGAATGGGAATAATCAGAATGGCAATAATGGCAATAATACAAATAATGGAAATAACAGGAACAATAATTTTAATGAGGGCCCTAGAACATTGGAGTATTATAATGATCCTGGTTTTTACGAGGATCAGGAATGTATCATACACGCTCCCATTCAAGGAAACCACTATAAATTCAAATCAGCAATGATCCAAATGCTACGAATTTTCCATAGATTAGCAAATGAAAATCCACGCGTTCATCTAAATGAATTCACTGGAGTATGCAAAATGTTCAGAGTCCACAATGTCACTGATGAGATAGATAAGCTCCGACTCTTTCCTTTCTCTTTAAGGGATAAGGCAAAAACGTGGTTCTATTACTTAGAACTGCAATCTATTTGGAGTTGGGCAGAGCTACACCGTCAGTTTCTTAAAAAATATATTCCCATGACCAAAACCATTGAGTTGCGTCAGAAGATTCAGTTCTTTTCCCAACAACCTACAGAAACATTTCATGAATGTTGGGAACGCTTTAAGGAATTGATTAAGAGTTGTCCAAATCATCAAGTTTCAAGGTGGCAACAAGTCCAAAGTTTTTACAATTGACTGATTCCAGAAGAGAGACGCATGGTTGATGCATCTTGCGGAGGATCGTGTGCCACAAAAGAAGCAGACGAGCTGTGGGCATTGTTTGAGAAGTTATATCAAACTTCAATCCAAAACGCGACAATGGAGTGAACTAATTTGGATGTGGCAACAAAATCACATGTGTTGACCAGAAATGGATTATTTGATGTCAACAACAATACCTCTGATCTATCAACAAAGGTTGATATGCTGTCCAAGCAAATGAATATGTTCTTAGCTGCTACCAAGCAAGCTAAAGCTCCTATCACCCCCACTGTGTGTTCAATTTGTGACCACTCAGGTTACATGGCTAACGAGTGCCCTACCACCTTGTCATTTCTTCCTGATGAACCTACTCATTAAGAGCAGGTGAATCTGACTCAATCATATCAGCGACAATGTAGGAACATGTACTCAAACACATACAATCCGGAATGGAAAAATCACCCCAACTTAGGATGGGGAGGATCAAACCAAAAATGTGAATCGTGATTCGGATCTAATCCAATGAGTGGACAACAAAATTTTCGGAATTTTCGTCCACGAATCCTAATTTCCAACGAATTCCAATTTCAGTGAGAATGCTCCGTATTATCATCCAAATGCTGAATACCGAAAAAATCAGAATTTCAATCAGAATCTTAATCAATCTCATACCAGCACTTCGAAAGATTCTGATCTGGAAGAAAAGGTGGTGCGAAGCATGCAATCTTTTCAGCAGATGATAATGGACCAAGTCAGTCAATTGGCCAATCAACTGAGTCAACGAGAGGAAGGTAGGCTTCCCAGCCAACCCGTCAACAATCCTCGAGGTCAAGCACCACCTGATGAAGGAACATCGAATAGTCAACAATTGAAAGCTGTTACAGTGCTGAGAAGTGGGCAAGAAGTTGATAATCGAGTGGAAATGCCTGTGGAAGTTGAAAGAGAAGCAGCGAAAGAGAAAGAATCAGAGATAAGAAAAGAAAAAGAAAAGAGAACGAAAAAGAGAAAGAGAAAGGGCAAGGAAGAGAGAAGGGAAAAGAAAAAGAAATAGAGGAAGTGTCACTTCCAACTGTCCAACAAGGACGTGAAAAAGAATCAGAACTCTAATCTGCACCTTATGTCCCAAAGGCACCATCTCCTCAATGCCTAACTCCTCCATCTAGAATGGGAAAGGGACAGGCAAAAATGGAAGAAAATTTTGAAACATTCAAGCAAGTAAAGATAAATCTTTCATTACTTGAAACAATCAAACAAGTTCCTGAGTATGCCAAGTTTTTCAAAGATTTGTGCACTCGTAAGAGAAAGGCACGTACTCATGTTTCAAAGAAAGTGTTCCTGACTAATCAAGTCAGTTCGATGTTGCAATTGGAAACCCCACAGAAACTGAAAGACCTTGGAGTCCCAACTGTTCCATGTGTCATTGGTGGGCAGCCAATTGAAAAGCATTATTGGATTTGGGAGCAAGTGTTAATCTAATCTCATACTCAATGTACGAGAAACTCGGATTAGGTGAATTGAAACCCACGACAGTCACACTTCAACTGGCAGATAGGTCAGAAAGAAGACCTAGGGGTATTATCGAGGATGTTTTGGTTGGAATAGACAAGTTTGTCTTTCCAGTGGACTTCGTTGTCTTAGACATGGAACCACCTGTTAAATCAATTAATCAAGTCCCCATCATCCTTGGACGTCCGTTTCTCGCCACTGCCAACACTTGCATTAATTGTCGAACGAGAGTCATGGACGTTTCTTTTGGGAACATGAAGGTCAGATTGAACATATTTCATGCAATGAACCATTTCCCTAACGAGGATGAGGTCGAATGTTTTTACATCGATCAGAAGGACGAAGTAGTGGATGAAGCATTACCATCAATGCTCACCAAAGAAGAATTTGAAACTGCTTTGTTAGCCATCTATGAGGAAAAGGGATATAAAAGGAAGCAACCAAAGGAGAATAAGTCAAGTTCATCATGTCCAGATGATAACTTATGTGAAGTTGTGACTAAGATAGAACCGTTACCCATTGAGGTAAAAGCTGAACTGACTCCATCAATTAAGGAGCCACCAACTGTGGAATTGAAATAGTTGCCTGAATCGCTCAAATACGCTTTTCTGGGGCCACGAGAAACGTTTCCGGTGATAATTTCATCCACGTTGTCGAAAGAATAAGAGCATGACTTGTTGAAAGTGCTTAAAGATCACAAGGAGGCTATTGGGTGGACCCTAGCTGATTTAAAAGGGATTGACCCATCAGTATGTATGCATAAAATACATCTGGAAGATGAGAGTAGACCATCGAGGGAACCGCAAAGGCGACTTAATCCGAACATACAAGAAGTCGTTTTAAAGGAAGTCATTAAACTTCTCAATGCTGGAATTATCTATCCGATCTCTGATAGTGAATGGGTAAGTCCAGTCCAAATCGTTCCTAAAAAGTTCAGAATCACTGTGAAAGAAACTACTGAAGGAGAATTGGTCCCTACTCGTGAAACTACTGGGTGGCATGTCTGCATTGATTATAGAAAATTGAACACAGCTACCAGAAAGGATCATTTTCCCCTTCCAGTCATTGATCAAATTCTTGAAAAGTTAGCAGGACAGGAGTTTTATTGCTTTCTTAATGGTTATTCGGGATACAATCAAGTGCCCGTTTTTCCACCTGATCAAGAGAAAACGACATTCACATGTCCTTACGGTACTTTTGCATATCGAAGGATGCCGTTCGGCTTATGTAATGCACCTGCTACTTTCCAACGATGTATGTTGGCCATATTTTTGGATATGATTGACAAATTCATCAAGGTGTTCATGGACGATTTCTCTGTTTTTGGGAAAACATTTGGTTCTTGTTTGAATCATCTTTCACAAGTGCTACAACGTTGTGTCGAATCAAAACTTGTTCTTAGCTGGAAGAAAAGTCATTTCATGGTGCAACAAGGAATTGTGTTGGGGCATATTGTTTCAAGGAAAGGAATTAAAGTTGATAAGGCCAAAGTCGACCTAATTGCTAATTTGCCCCCATCAAAGAGTGTTCGACAAATTCAATCATTTTTGGGTCATGCTGGATTTTATAGAAGATTCATCAAAGATTTTAGCAAGGTGGCTAAACCATTGTGCACCCTGCTTGGCAAAGATGTTTCTTTTGATTTCGACGAGGATTACATGAAAGCATTTCTGAAATTGCGCGAGCTCTTATCAAATGCACCGATAATCCAACCACCAGATTATTCTTTACCATTCGAACTCATGTGTGATGCATCTGATTACGCTATCGGAGCTGTCTTAGGGCAAAGGGTGAACAAATTACCTCACGTAATTTATTATGCCAGTAAGACATTGATCGATGCATAGCTTAACTACACCACCACTGAGAAAGAGTTGTTATCTGTGGTGTATGCTCTCGATAAATTTTGATCTTATCTGCTTGGATAAAAAATAGTGGTCTTTTCAGACCACTCTGCATTGAAATATTTGTTGGCAAAGAAGGACGCCAAACTAAGATTGATCCGCTGGATCTTGCTCCTTCAAGAGTTCAATTTTGAAATCAAAGATAAAAAGGGAGTAGAGAATATTATGGCTGATCACTTGTCTCGCATTTTGCCTGAAGAATCTTCTGCACCTGAACCTATCCGGGATACTTTTCCGGATGAGCAATTAATGGCAATTGATGTGACGGCTACGAAAGTTCATTGGTTTGCCAATATCGTGAATTATCTGGTCACTGGCAGAATCCCTACTGAATGGGATAAGAATGATAAGCATCTCTTTTTCTCTCAAATCAAATACTATTTTTGGGATGAATCATAATTATTCAAAATCTGTTCCGATCAAATTATTAGGAGATGTGTACCGGAAGAAGAGCAACTAAGCGTCATCAATTTCTGCCATCTTTGGAGCTGGAGGCCATTTCGAGACGAAGATCGCAGAAAAATCCTTCAAAGCGGATTCTACTGGCCCTCCATCTTTCGTGACGCTGCTCAATTTTGCAAAGAATGCCAAAGATGTCAACAACTGGGAAATATTTCACGACGAAATATGATGCCCCTTAATCCGATTCTAATTGTTGAAATTTTTGATATTTGGGGGATTGACTTCATGGGTCCTTTTCCCCCATCTTTCGGGTATTCATATATTCTTGTGGCTGTTGACTATGTCTCCAAATGGATAGAAGCTGTGGCAACCCGATCAAATGATCACAAGGTCGTTGTCAAATTCTTGAGAGAAAATGTGTTTAACAGATTCGGGTTTTCACGGGCGATCATTAGTGATGGCGGTTCGCACTTCTGCAACCGCCATTTTGCTACTTTAATGAAGAAATACGGCGTCACTCACAAGGTCGCAACGCCGCACCATCCGTAAACTAGTGGTCAAGTGGAAGTGTCGAACCGAGAGATTAAACGAATTTTAGAAAAGACGGTGCGACTAGATAGAAGAGATTGGTCTAACCGGCTATCTGATGCTCTTTGGGCCTATCGTACCGCCTTCAAGACACCAATTGGAATGTCTCTGTTCAGAATTGTCTACGGGAAAGCATGCCATTTTCCTGTTGAATTGGAGCATAATGCATTTTGGGCTATCAAAAGATTTAACTTTGATATGCAAGCGGCATGATCAAATTAAAGGCTACAGCTGAGTGAATTGGAAGAGCTACGCTATGATGCGTATGAAAACTCCAAAATGTACAAAGAAAGGTACAAGAAGTTGCATGATGAGTCAATTTCTCGGAAAGAGTTTCACATTGGATAAAAAGTTTGGTTGTTCAACTCCAGACTTAAGCTTCACCCGGGAAAACTGAAATCGAGATGGGAAGGCCCGTATTAGGTTGTTTCTATTAGTGTGCATGGTGCGATTGAGATCCGCAGTCTCATGGACAATGGAGTTTTCAAAGTGAATGGGCAACGTCTTAAACCCGTGTTTGAGCCCATGACCCAGATGAGAATTGAGGCAATGCACCTTAGTGACCCAGATTCTTGATCAATGAAGAGGTCGAGCTGTCGACACTTAAACTCAGCGCTTCCTGGGAGGCAACCCAGTGTGTTTTATTTATTTTCGTTTTCATTTTTATTTTTGTTAGTTCTAGAATATTAGTTTTTAGTTTAGTTTAGGTTGTTTTTAATTTCCAAATTAGTGTAGCCACATCACCTCCAATCTATTTTTGGTCATGTTCTAATTTTATGCACAGATTCTCTGCACCTGATCTTTATGTTAAGGTACTTTTCAACAGGTTTGGGGGTGCAATATCTATTTCAATCAATGAGGACATTGTCATTTTTAGGTTTGGGGGTATAATTCTCTATCTTGCGTCACTTTCTTATTTTTCTTCATATAAAAAAATAAAAAAATAATAAAAAAAAAATTTGAACCATCATATATGAATTATTTTTCGATAGTTTTCAAATTTTAGTTGATGATGCATGTGAATTTAATTTTGAGAATATCGATGTCAGATTTTGAATGCTTGTATCTAGGATAATGAAGCTTAATGTGATATTTTATGAGTAATTTTGATATTCATGCGTAGAATTTTTGCACTTATACCAAGCTAAGACTTAGAAATCGATGAACTGTTTTGAATGGTGAATCTTAGGTTCTTAGTGGAGACTAAACCCGGTGAGCTTTAGAGCTAATTTCCCGTCATTAATGAGTGAATACATAAACTCGAAGTTTTCTTTGAATACGAATTATCTTGCACAATCTCATATTTTTTATTTTGACTTGTGACTTTGCATGATATCAAATTTATATTATTCTGTTAGAACGTACTGTATATCTACTCAAGACAAATAGGCAAGGTTATCATCTTTTAAGGAAATGATTGAAGGCCATCTTTGGCTCGTTTGTGCTTAAATGTCCAACCTCATATAAATTTATCCTTCTAGTACCCCTTTGAGCCTATTGAAAAAATTTACCTTTATACATTCTTTGGTAAGCTACGTTAACCTTTAACCCTTCACCATTTATGAAAGTTCAGCTTTACCCTTCTTATTTCTGAGAAATTAGGAACGAGGGATGAAAATAAACGAAAAGAGAGTAAGTTGAGAGATACTGAGTTGTGGTGTTTACTGAGAGTGTATGGCAAAAATATAAAAGAAAAAGGGGGGAGAAAAAGAAAAAGAAAATTGTGAAAAATAATAAAAAATATGAGGTGCTTCAAGAAAAGGAAATTCAAAAGAAAAAGAAAGTTGAGAAAAATAGAAAAATAGTGAGAAAAATAGCGAGAAATTAGAAAAGGAAAAAGAGATAGAAAAATCAGAAGTTTGTTTCTTTTCTAATTTCTCAGAAATTTTGAATCCAAATTCCCTTTCTTTCTTTTCTTACCCTTTCCTGAGCCCCATCACAACCCTACAGAAGACCTTCATGATCTGATCTTGCATATGTAACTGCCTTGTGGAGAGTAAATATATTATACTTATAACACTTGATATGACATGCTTAGGATATACAAGTATCTGTTCTTATGAGATTTGATTTTGTTCATTAATTACATCGTGTTTCAGTTATCATGTGAGACCTTTTTGCTTGTTTTGTATTAATCTCTCACATATGTGCGAAAGCTTACCCATCATCGGAGTGATTTTATTTCGAGAGTATACCTAAAGTGAAGATTGAGTCGAGACAACAGATTCGACGATTTTCTGTTTGGACTAGTTCCGAGATGGATGAATCTTAGCTTTGGTATGCACACACTTCACGTTTAAGCATGAATGGATGAATTATCTAACGATTTGAGCATTAGACTAATTTGAATGGATATTAGTATGATTAGTATAACATTATTATTTCAAATTGAGAATTCGCATGTTGAATTGATTAATGATTTTGAGTTTTGAATAATATATATGTTATAAAAAAAAGCATGTTTTAAAAACTCAATTTTGCCGAGGGTTTGAAATTTTTGGAAGTTTGTGGGTAACTTCACTGTAAACCCTCAGGAGACACAACTCCTCCACTAGGGATCACCTAGGGGTTTAAAGACTTGTTGCACATGCTAAGTGCAATCGCATTCCCTACGAAAGTGGCATTTATTTTCTTTAGTTTGCTTTGCTCGAGGACTAGCAAAGTATAGGTTTGGGGGTATGATGAGTAGTGAAATATGATGATATTTCACCCCTAAAATACCTATATTTAGCTATCCGATGAAGGCTATCTGATGAGAATTATTAGATTTGAAGTGTTTCAGGTAAATACAAGCCAAGTGCAGAAAACAGCCCAAGAATTCTGAAAATAATGTCAAAACACTGCAACTTTGGGTCATCGAGAATTTGGTGCGACTTACAGCTCAATTTGGACCTTCAAGACGGACGAAGTATGAACTTGTCAAAACACAAAAGTTGTAGAGCTTTCTGTCAGCTTTCCAACGGTGTAAGAATCGCCTCAATCCGAGTTCGGGACAGAACATTATGGCCAAAATACCGAAGCAGTGTCTGATACAAAAAGTGGGCTGGAATTCACGAATTTCTGGGAGCTCGATGCATCGACCCTTTTGGTCGATTAATCGAGGACAAAAAAGTGTCAGACACAGAACTGACACTTTAAAGCTGCTTTTTAGGAACTTTTGCAGGCTCGATGCATCGACCCTTTTTGGTCGATTAATCGAGCCACAAAAAGTAGTCTGACACGGACCTGACACTGTAAAGCATATTTTTGGGGATCTTTGTAGGGTCGATGCATCGACCCTATTGGGTCGATTAATCGACCCTAAATTTTCGAGTTTGAACACCTCTGCGGCTGGGAAACTTCGGCAACTGAGAATCTATTTAAAGTGGATTAAACATTTCGGGAAAAAAAAATTAGAGATAGATAATTAGAGAGTTAGTTTTGGATTTTCTTTTTCAGAGTTTTTGGAGAGAATTTTTTAGAGGATTATTATTCATTATTATTATTTTTGGTTTTAGACTCCTCTTGACATCTTTTGAAGGGTTCTTCTTTTCTCCTTCTTCTAGGGTTCCATCTGGGTATATTGTACCTAGGATTTACATTTTTTTTCCTTTACGTTCATGAAAGCATAGATTGTATTTAGGAAAAGGCATTATAAACAAAGATCTTTGGGAGAAATGAAAAGAGGAATGAATTTGAATGAACAAGGAGATCATACACCAAAGATAAGCGGCTAAATCAGTAGATCGGGGAAGGTGCGATCTCCAGATAAGTACCCTTATTTATGATTAATACCATAGTCGATTTATTGTCATCATGGAATCATTTTGCTAAAAGTTTGTGTTATTGAAAATATATTGAATGCTTGTTATGACCGTTGATTGCGCGTATCAACGACTATAATCGCTAGATCTGGACCTGCAGACTGATCTAGGCTGCAGAGCGATTATGTACTTACTGTTATGATCTAAACATCATGAGATACGCTATGCTTCTTACATGACTCATACCGCGATGATAGGTTGAGTCATTATTTTTAGATAGGGTATGCCGAATTGATGATCATATTTTATTTCGAATCATTTTTATAGATGAATGGTGGTGTGAATGATGCTTTAATGAAACTGTGAGTTTTAATGGTAGAAAAGGGGTATAAATCTGGGGTAGCATATTCCTTGATCTCATTTAATTATTATTTTAGATTCATTGGTAATTAGTTGTTTAGATTAATTTATTTTTCTTACATTTAGGAAAAGTGTGATAAATTTTGGTAAAATTGAATCTGCCCTTTGGTATTTCCTTGGGGATGTTTTTAAATCTCTGAAAGAATTAATTAAAAATTTACGTTTCCCTGTGGGTTCAACACCTTTGTTCTTGCCATACTGCAATAGATCTTGTGTACTTGCAAGGGTTACATTTAAAATCGACCACCGAGTCGTATCGGTCCTCCATGGATTGATACCAAAGTCCTATACCCATTTTGACACCTTGGTTCAAAGATCAAATAGTATGAACGTAATTTTTGGATTATCCAAATCTTATCATATTGATGATATGATCGGTATGAATTATCCAAATCTTATGCTATTAATGTTGTAAGATCATTTAAACACCAATTTTATTTTATGAATGAGATACAACAATTGAGGTGCACCTAGAACTTAATAATTTTATTTACTTCTATTTATATAGTCACTATTATTTTGTGATCTTTCACTTCTCACAGTTTTGCGATCTTTCACTTCTCACAGTTTTCTTGCTGGTCAGCTCAAATAATAGGGCACATGTATTACACATATATGAGTGTCCCCATTTATTATGAATTTATGAGCACCCTAATATTTTTCATTTTTTATAATGTTACTAAAACTCATGTTATTTTTCATTCTTTATAATGTTACTAAAACTCATGTTTGAAAAATGTATATGTGATGGTTATCAGGATACAAATTTTAAAATGAAACCCAAATCCAATCGAAATATGCCAAATCGATCGAACTGGACCAAAACCGATTCGAAACCAAAATTGAATCAAATTGTGGTAATTGAAAATCGATTAGGTAGGATTAGAAATTTGAAAAAAAAATAAAAATGGAAAAATCTGAAAAAATGGAAAATCATATATTAAATCAAAAATAAATAAAAAATGAACCGATTCGTTTTGATTCGTTTTCAAATCATACTAAACTGATTCTGAAACTGAAAATTTTTAGGTAACCGAATTTTCATCTCTAGTTACTGTTGTTATAGGTTCACCCAACACATTGAGTCGCTCGAGCGGAAACAAAATCCGCTCGAGTGAAGTGAGCACGGAACTAGAGCAAACTTTCAGGTAGAAGTCGCTCGAGCGACCCGCGACGACCCGTGACGTCTAAGTTACGTGTTGATTTTATTTTTGGACAGTTTCTCTTCGGTTTGAAGTAGGACTCGGGGATTCCATATAAGGGAAAACTCATGAATGAATTAGAGGGATTTTAAGAGAGTTTTTTCAAGAGAGAAAAACTTGAGTGAATACTTTGGAGAGGTAAGGTACTGAAAAATTGCTTGGAGATTCACGATCCGATTGAAGTCGTTCTTGTGCCAGGATCGTTACTATATTTTGGCATTTCGGTAGATCTCTTCTCTGTTATTTTGAAAGACTGTGTCCTTGGTTTAACAACGGATTAATTATTGAAAATCGTGTTTGATCTTAATTGAGTTTAGAACTAAAGAGAAGAGAGTGTGTGCGTTGTAAACGGTCATAAATAGTGCATATACTCCTGTGGATGTAGCCCTCGATTGGGTGAATCATATAAATCTTTGTGTTGTGTGTGATTATTTTTTTCGTATTCATCGCGATCGGGAGTTTGTTAGAGTGGGTTGAATTTCTAACTGTTACTATCCAGGATTTTACTAGGTTATGGATGCATCATCAATGTGTGAGATCCAATAGATTATCCCTGCAACCAGATCAAACCCCATTTTCAGTTTTCTTTCAAAAGATACATTGATTTAATTTTAGGAAAATTTATACTTTCGGCCTTATAAGTTTGCATATTTGTAAAAACAATCCTATAGTTTCAAATTTTGCATAACAAGCCAGCTCCAAGCCAAGCCGGTTCCACGTCAGCACCGACCTTGTTATTTTAAATAAAGATTTTAATTCTTAAATATATAAATGGTAACTTTTACTTTTACTTTTCATTCTTTACTGTTCTGTTTTATTTTACTTTAATTTTTCTGTAAAAATCGAGAGAGCGGCAGCAAATCGGCGATAAAGCGGAAAAAGAACTTAGAAAATTTTCAGGTAACTTTTTTTCACATTTAAAATAATATACTCATTCGTTATCTTCCTCACCTAACCCACTAACTTACCTATAACTTACCGACAATGTAAGTTATCGTCCGCTGACTTACATTATCGGACGATAACTTACAATATCGGCCTCTAAATTAAGTTAGCGGCAGCTAACTTATATTATCAGCCGTTAACTTACATTATCGGTAAGTTATCGGGATATTTTCAACTTCACTTTTTTTGTTAATTAATTGATGTTACATATTTTGCAGTTCTCACTAAGTGATTGTAAAATGACTAAAATTCGAAAAGCCTTCGGGAAATGTACTGAAATTAGTGTTAGAAAATTTTACTTGCATTACAACGAAGAGAGAAAGAAGATACTAGATAATTCAATTTTCGGTCATGTATTTAGAATTTCTGAGAAATTATGGCCATTGGAGACTTGGTTGACACAATTTTAAGCTTTTGGGTTAAAGATAATGTTTTTAAAGTCATGAACACCAATGTACTGCTGTAGGAGTCGGATATATCATTAATTTTAGGGTTAAATATATTGATGAAACTTGAGTCTGAACATGTGGCCGAGCATGTGGCTGTGCCAGAACAAGAAACCATTTGATACAAATTCTTTCTTGGGACGCCGGCTAAAAGATCTCGTATTGAAGATACAATTAATAGTACCAACCTATCCAACGATAATTTTTTGAAACTATCGTTGTTGTTTCTCTTATTTCGTTTCTTACTTCCGGACACATACCAAGAAGTGGACAATGAGTACTTAGAATTAGTAGATAATCTTGAAAAGTTTAACGAGTTTTTGTAGGGCCTGATAGTTTACAAAAATTTAGTAGAGTGCATATCGAAAGCGATCGTCAGAAGGGAATCGGCCAAAAAGTAAGAAAATGAGCATTATAACATCTACGGATGCACCATCGCTCTACAGATTTGGGCGTTTGAGCACTTTCCAGGAGTCGCCATCACTCTTACTCAATTGGCATATCCATTTTCGAGGCTATTGAAATGGGAAGGCCCGAAATTCAGCTGTAATCTAAATTATTATTGAGAAAATTTTCTTAAGTCTAAAGTTATTTTAGAGCCTAAAGCTGTAAAATACGAGTTACAATATCGATCAGTTCGACTTTTTTTATGCAAAGAGAGATGGAAAGGGAGCGGGAAAGATCCGAGGAGCCTCATGATGAAGAAAAGATAAATGAATACGACGATGTCCCAAGTTACAAGATACGTCCCCAAAAAAGAGCTGAAGAGCCTCACTTAGATGACGATGATGATAATGATAGTGACGATAATGACAAGTACAAGATTGTTATACGTCAACATTCGAAATCAAAGGGAAAACAACCGAAAATTAGGCCCCAGCCAACCAGGGAACAGCCCGCTAGGCAATCACATCTAATTAAAGATGTAATCAAGCTTAGAAAAGAATGCACATCTCTCCGTATGGCCATTAAAGAGATAAAAAGTGAATTCAGACTTGTATTTACCGTATTTAAAGGGCAAGCGATGACCGTTGAACAGATAGGGAGAGACAAGAAGACCCTACAAAAGCAGGTTGGGTCACTACAAGATCAAGTAGGGTCACTACAAGATCGGATTATTAATTTAACTGACGAAAATGACACAATACGGAAGGATCTTGAAGCGATCAAATCTCATTTAACAAAGGTATTAAACCAATTCTTTTTAAATTTAAGAAAAATTAATTTTTAACAGATTAACGCTAAGTTAGCTAAGTTAAGTAGGCGGCCGATAATGTAAGTTGTCGTTCGATAACTTAAGTTATCGGACGACAACTTACATGAGCAGCCGCTAACTTACATGAGCGGCCGCTAACTTATGTTGTCGGATGCTAACTTAAGTTAGCGGCCTCCAACTTAAGTTAGCGTCCGACAACCTAAGTTAGCGGCCGCTCATGTAAGTTATCGGACGATAACTTAAGTTAGCATCCGCTCATGTAAGTTGTCGGCCGATAATGCGATCGCTTTATGTTATTTTTGTAAAATATAATGGCAGTTTTTAATATATTTTTCAATGATATAGGATAATATTCTTTCCTCTATATTATTTGAAGCCTTTATTCCCAAACAACTCATTGCCACTCATCCAACAGCTCCTCAAACTTCTACTCCTCAAACATTTGTCCCTCAACCCACTGACACTCAACCAACCGTCACCATGCCCCTAAACCCATTGCTCTTCAACCTGCTCCTAAACTCACTGCTCCTCAACACACTGCCCCCTTATTTTTCCCCTAAACTGACTGCTCCTCAACCTACTCTTCAATTCTCTGCCCCCCAAACTTCTACCCCTAAACCTACTGGCCCTAAACCCCACTGCTCCTCAACCTACACCTCAACCCACTACCCCCTAAACTTCTGCCGCTAAACCAACTGGCCCTAAACCCACTGCTGCTCAACCTACATCAGCCCACATCAACCCACTGGCCCCAAAACTTCTGCTGCTAAATGAACTGCCCATCAACCCACTGCCCCCCAAACTTCTGCCTCTAAACGAACTGCCCCTCAACTCACTGCCCTTCAACCCACTGTCCTACAAACTTCCCTTGAAATCAATGCACCTCAACCTCTTGCTGAACAACCCTCGGTGGGTGATGAGGGTGCCCCGCTGAGACAGCCTTCTTGTGAATCACAGCCGGCATCACTAAAATTAATTTTACCGAAACTATCAACTTCATAGAGTAAAGCTGAGGGATATGACTTGCGTGCTCAGAAGAGGAGAAAGATCCCGACAACTTCAAAGAGTAAAGCCGTTGTGAAAAGACCAAGAGTGGTTGTCGAGGAAGAGGATGAGGCACAATCTATGGAGCATAAATATATGCTCAGTTTTTTGAACTGGCCTAAGGATGAAGATGCTGTGATTGTTAATAATATCATGGGTGTTGACGTCACAATTGCTATTTTAAAGGTTCTTAAAGGACGCTCGTGGCTCGACAATGAAGTTATAAATGCGTACTTGAAAGTCCTTAAAATTACAAACAATTTAATATATCTGGAAAATGTCAAGAAAAATTTGTTCGCTTCTGCGTCCGCCCTGGTAAGGTTTCAACTAATTATTATTTCGTTTCTTTCATTTATCTGTCTTCCCATTCATGATTCTCAATATACTCCTTTTAATTTATTTATTTACTTATCGCATTATTGTCTTTTAGACCTTATTTATGGGAGATCAAAGAAAATTTAAAAATTTTGTCGATAATAAAGGTCTGACAGCACTCAATGACTTCGATAAGTGGCAGGCTTACTGTGACGAGTTCCAGGTTCGTCACAATTCAAAGCTGCTTGAACCCCTACTTACCAATCATAGACGTGGAATTCACGCAGTCGACTATGGAACGGTACATTTTTTAATACTACACTTCGCTTTATTGAACGTTAACGATTTTTAAATTTTTTAATTATATAAGATTTCGATTTCATTTTCGTAGAGATTTTTCTTTCGATGCATAGTCAAAAACATAGTTATTGAGCTTTGGCTATAATTTCATTAGTTAATCACGAAATTAAGTTGATAGACTCGGCAGACCGACAATGCTTAAGGAAGTTTGAAACGCACAAAGGATGTCTATTGCATCACCTTCCGCATCTTCTTTACACTGCCAGTTTGAAGTCTGCTTTCGAT
Source organism: Chloranthus sessilifolius (assembly GCA_021018995.1). NCBI lineage: Eukaryota > Viridiplantae > Streptophyta > Magnoliopsida > Chloranthales > Chloranthaceae > Chloranthus > Chloranthus sessilifolius. Next base: position 35,989,203 of record CM037589.1, read on the forward strand.
CAACAGTGGAAGCTAACGGTGTTCAACAGCTTCAATCTCCTGCTCTAAAAGAAGGTTGGGATTGCGGTATTTATGTATTGAAGTATATTGAATACTTTTCCCAAAGGCGCTCTATTGATTTCGAAGATAAAAGCATGCAATAATTTAGAGCCGAAATCGGACATTCATTGTCCCCGTTCGGGAGGAGTTAAACATTTTCTTTTTTTCTCTTTATATATTTTTGTAAATATTAATATATAGGTAACATTATAAACAATCATTTTGTATAATTTTTATTTCTTTAAATTTTTTGTAATTGTTTAATTTTTCTTTTTAAACTTTATAAAAAGACTGCGGTCGATTAGGGCCATTATCTCAAGATCTATTAGGTTAAAGATTGAGATGAAAAATTATCTCCATCATCTGATCCAAAGCAATTCTGCTACCTTAGGTTAGCGGATGCTAACTTAGGTTAGGGCCCGTTAACCTAAGTTTGCGGGCGTTATCTTAAGTTAGCAGGTGCTAGCTTAAATTAACGGTCGCTATTTTAAGTTAGCGGGCGCTAGCTTAAGTTAGCGGTCGATTAGGGCCATGATCTTCAGATGTATTAGGTTAAAGATTGAGATGAAAAATGGTCTCCATCATCTTATCCAAAATAGTTTCGAATGAGGTGAGATTACATTCTCACTGTGTGTATAAAATGGTACCCTTTTTTATAAGGAAACAAGTAATCTTGTGTTTTTCTTTCTCCCAAGAACGTAATAGAAAAATGAGGATTAGGGTTATGTTAACAACCAACGAAACAAAACCCTAATAAATTCAATACCAAATAGATGAAATAACTGTGTGATGTGGTTTGAGTTTAGAGCGCTATCTTATTATATAATTTGTAAAGAAATAAATAAGATCGGGGTCATTATCTTAAGAGGTGAATAGCCCCTATATAAGATGCAATAATTTACAAATAATGTAAGTTTATTTCAAATTCTAACAAATTTATACAAGCGTCGGTTATGATCGTATTCGTTATAATATTTATATCGTAGTGGTCGAACTTCGCCTTTAGATCTTATTCTCCTTTTTTTCAGACGGCCGGCTTGACGTATCTTGTGGGGAGGCAAAACTTTAATCTCGTCTTTTAGCACAATCCATTGGTGCTTATCAACGATCGGGATAAAGTATTCTTTATAAGTTTTCCTAAATAAGTTACTGGTAAATCAGTGCTCACAAAATTGGGGGATCTCTCTTTCTCTGTTTCGGCACGATAATGCGGCAATCGCATGTGAACATGATAATCCAAGGATAGCCCAACGTCAGCATATACATGTTCGTTTATCTAGATCGACACTATGAGTGTAATCACCATGTTTAACTTGAAATGTATCGCGACCATATTATATAACGTTCTTTCGACGGGGCCATCCTGAATTTCGTGTTATGTGCTCTTGGGCCATCGGTGTTAGCACTTGTGTTATTTTATTTTCTTCTTCCTGACGACGCAGATAAAATTTTGCCACATTTATGTGAATAGTTTCTAGCCTGGTCACGATCGGTTCCTCCCTGGCTATTTTCAACACAATATTAATACTTTCAACTATATTAGTTGTCGATTTATCATAACGCCATCCTGGAAAATAAGTGCGCGCCCAGAAATGGTCTCCAATTTCTTTAATCCATGTTATACATTCCGGAGGGGCGTTGTCTTCTATTTTTTATAAAAATCTTTTAAATTTTACTTCCGAGAATGCACGAGCAGCAACCCAAAAAAGCAGTCTAGAGATTGTATCATTATATGTATCAAAAAGATTTAAAGCTAGGTGTCACATACAGTAGCTGACAGAAAGAAGTTAGCGAACACATTTTCACAGCTTTCATCAAACCTTTCTGCCTGTCTGATATAAATACAAGCCGCTCTTCAAAGTCCCCGATTACACGTCTCCCTAATAGATCAAGGAAGTATGTCCAATGATCTTCATTTTTTTTGCTTACAATGTCGAATACTATAGGGAATAAATGTCTATTCCCGCCTATCCCCGTAACTATTAACAACACTCCTTTATATCGTCCCCGCAAATGCGTTCCATCTACCACAATTATTCTTCGTAAAATATTACAAAAGTTTCTAATGTAAGGTCCGAATGCTACGAAGAATCTTTGAAATACATTATCAGGCTCACGACACAATTCGATCTGTACATTTGGATCGACTCACTACAATTCGGCGACATAGGACGGTAACATCTTAAATTGCTCATTCTAGCTACCTCGGATGTCATTCAACGTCATTTTTTTTCCTCTCCATGCTTTCCAGTAACGTACTATTATACCATATTTTTTTTCAATATAAAAAATTATTGAAGCAAAAGTCTCGTTAAAGCCCTTTAATAGCATATCCCTCACAAATGAAGCAATCCACAATGTCGTACATTGGCAATGTCCGCATCCGAAAGCTGGCCTTCCGCACTTATGTTCCGAGCGAAAAGTTTTCATGGCAAACGTGTCTACACCTACTAATTTCGATGCATGTATTCGCCAAATATATCCTACTTCAATACACATCGCTGTAACTCGAAGAAGACTGATTTTTATTAGTTTAATTTAAAAATTATTTGCCATTGCAAACTCTTTAAGAGCTTTCTAAAAAGATTTCGTATTTCTAAATGCCTGATTAATAATAATTGGCTCCCCTTCATACAATTGTTCCTCATTATCCGAATCTATATACTCTCCTTCCGAGTCATTAAGCTGATAGTCTTCGTCTACCAAAGGTTGATTAATTCCCTTATTAGTATCAACGCACGAAGTGGGCGATGGCAGTGATTCATTATTTTTCGGATCACTATCACCGTTATCGACTGGATGATTATTATGTGATTGAAATTGAGTCTGTCGATGTACGTTTGGTTGAGTTACAGTTGTTTAGGTTGAGGTTGGCCGAGGTGGGAATGCTCGAGGTGCGAGAGGCTGTTCTGTTGAAGGCTCGATTATCGTTGGCTCCGAAGCTATTGGATCAGAAGGCTATTGATATGGACTAAGGCCTCCTAAAAATGTTTCCCGCTGATTACAGTTAAATGTATTATTTATCGATTCGAAGTTGAGCTAAGATGTATCATGCATCGGATTCATTTGAGGACAATATCCTCGATCTTCATGGTCTTCTCTCATTCGAATGTCTAAAGAGGGTTGCTCCAGAGGCCTACGATAAGGCGAAATCCTATATTTATATTTCTATCGTCATTGACTGTCATCGATGCAACGATGTTCTTCTCTTCAAACCGTATTCTTTGATTTTCAATCGAATGTTTTGGTTTCACACCATCATTATCTACTAATCTGACATTTTCCTCATATTTTTTATAATCTTCGTTTGTTTCCTGGAATGGTTGAAATGCTTTTAAAGGCAATAGAATTTCTGTTACTGGAGTGACTAATGATTTTTTTATATAAATATTTATCACACCATCACCTATACGATATGCTCTGAAAAGGTTTGTAAGATCATCGGAGTCCGATAATTCGGCAAGCACCAGCTGATTCCCTATGCGTAATGAAATCGTTAGTATAATAAAACGTTCTTTTGGTCAAGTCCTACTGACATTGTACATTTTTTGCATAAATTGATCAAATGATATGTTTTCTGTGATAGTGATAATCTTTCAATATCCTCCGTTGTAAGTTTTATCACTAATACGGAAGAAATCAAAATGACAAAAAAGGGAAACATCCATTTCAACCTATAAAATTTAAAAAATAAAAATTAGTTGATTAACAAAGTCATACTTGACTTACAGTATAAATGTCGGTATCCCACTACCTTATGGTATCGACCGCTATCGTAAGGTATCGACCGATATCTTAAGATAGCGGCCGCTATCTTATGATATTGGCTGCTAACATAAGATATCGGCCGCTATCATAAGATAGCGGCCACTACTTTAAGATGTCGACCGCTACCTTATGATAGCGATCGATATCTTAAGTTAGCGATCGATATCATAAGATAGCGGCCACTACTTTAAGATGTCGACCGCTACTTTAAGATATCGACTACTATCATAAAATAGTGATTGATATCTTAAGAATTGAAACTGGGCTAGCAACTGCCTCTTAAAAAAAAAAATGTATTTGATATCTTAAGAAAAAAATTGTAGTCGATATCTTACTTAATCGGTTGCAATTTACTGGGCTATCAACTATAGTCGAATCTGGAAATTGCAATATAAGAAAAAGTGATCAAAAGGACAATAAGCATATATATATATATATATATATATATATATATATATATATATATTGAATCGGCTTGACTTGGAGCTGGCCTGTCATGTAAAGTTTAAAATTATATGATCGATTTTACAAATACCTGAATTTATAGGGCCGAAAGTGCAAATTTCCCGCAATTTTACAAGGAATAATTTGTTGAAAGAGACGTTGAAGCCTGAACCGCCACAGAAACGTAAAATTAAAGGGATCCACTCCAAACAATCCCTCGGCTCTTCTTGCTTTGTTATTGTGCTTCACATGCCTTGTTTTGTTGTACACGCCTCTCTTAACTGAAAGGGACAAAAACAAAGACAGCCACAAATCCAGTCAAAACATGACCGATTAACCCAGATTTTAAAGACCTTGAAATTCAAAGAGGCCAAAAAATCATTTGGCAACCTTGTGATGCATCTTATGATGGTTAATTAATTAATTCCAAAAACGGACAGACGAAAACATCAACTATTTTACTTGTCCTTGTCCTTTGTTTATTAATGATCTGCACCATATACAACATTCAAATTTTCTGTTTCTCCTGGCAAATCCCTTGCGGCCTATATTTTTATTTTTTTATTTTTATTTTTTTTTAAATGAGCCTATCTGTATCGGCCTATTTATATCGATCTTTCTTGGACTAATACTTGACACCGATTTTGACTCCTTGATTGAAGCATATGCTAATGATCATTTGATGGCAAATGTGCACCATACCACGTGGCATAACAGTTGGCAATCATTCCCATATTGACCCAACTCTCCAGACCATCATTTAAACACTCAATAGTGTTTAAATGATCTTACATCATCAATGGTATAAGCATGCGGGTGATCCATACTATCAATAATTGGATTGCAACGGACCCAAACTAGGGTTTTAGGGGGATTTAAATTATCTATCTTTTGAGTATAATATCCACCGTTGTTATAGAAATAAGGTATTTTAACAACAGTAAAAAAACTACCGTTATTAACAAAAAAACTGCAGCTATAAGTTATGTTGCTACTGAAACAGCAATTTTTGTTGTTAATAGCGGCAGTTTTTTACAGCCACTAATAGTCTTATTTTTTGTAGTGATGGGTGATAAGAAAATTCATCAATCGGGCAAGTCATATCTACTTGTATATGTTTCAATTCGTTGGGCTAATAAATGTTCTAAAGATGACTGTCACTTGTAGATTGGTCATAGATGTCAATCACATGACATGATGATAAATCACACTTCAATGGTGGGAGATGAAAAATATGATTTTCGTAGTGTAAAATCATTTGAACGTCATTTTAGTGTTTAAATGTCGTTCAGGAGCCATTATCCTTATATATATATATATATATATATATATATATATATATATATATATATATAAAAGGAGAATGAATTTCAAGTGTTAACTTGTGAGCTCTGAATAACGTACCAAAAATCAGCCAATACCGACACTTATCGACGATACGCATTGATTTTTTGGCAAACCGTGCCAATTTTCTTAACTAATCCAAGTGATTTAAGTGATATTATATGAATTTTGCCCAACCAAAAATGACATGGCCATCAAAAGATGGTAACCGTTCAACAGAGGAGGCTGCAATTTGGATGGCTTTGATTGGCTAGAAATGTGCACCATTAAATACTCTCTTACTTAGAGCTTCTTTGTTGCTTCTCTAGTCACATATAGGCTAAATGAGTATATGGGTGTTATTAGACGAGTACTCTCTTTTCTTTGCCGATAAGAAGATTCTCATATTTATCGTTGTATATGTATATATATTTTTTTAACGTTACTCAATTCAATTGTTCACATGATTCGGCTAAATTGGGCCAACGCATAAGGGGGCGTGTTGAAATTTACTCCCACATCAGTCGTTCATAGCCGACCATGGTGTAATCATGTAAGATCAATGTGCCCATCTTGTACTAATCGGCGCGCTTCATCAAGCATATAGCCATGGTGTCTTGATGGAAGTGCGGAGTGGGTCGTACTCTGACGGAAGAACGCCAAGAATGTACGGGTGATCTAGTCATTTGGAACGGGACAGAATACTACCGCAACTTCATGGGCCAATGTCGAGCACCCTGAAAATACTTTTGAACAAAGTGTCAAAATTGGTATCAGACTCGGGTATCGATCTATGGAGGACTGATACGACTCAGTCGACATGTATGGGCCGATATCGATACGTATCAACTTATTTAATAAAAAAAATTAAAAAAAATTAGAGGTATCGGCCGATATGGGCCCTTATCGGCCGATACTGAATTGAGATACCAAAACGTATCAGGAAAAAAAAAAAAAAAATATATATATATATATATATATATATATATATATATATATATATATATATATATATATATATATATATATATATATATATATATATATAAATAAAAAATAGACATATCAGCTGAAACCGATACCTTATCGGTCAATACAACGGTACATATCGGCCGAAACGGACCCTTATTGGCCGATACTAAGTTGAGATACTAATATGTATTAGTTTTCTGAGAAATCAATACATATCACCGATACGAATTGGTATCATCCGATTTTTTATACCATAATCGAATGTGTCTCTCCTTTTTAAAGGTTATGAAGTTGCATGACCCGAGCTTTTGAATGAGCTTCATAACAACTTTAGAGTGTCATGACCATTCAATTGGGAGTTATGTATCTTTTACTATTTATAGTGAACAATAATTTATCCCGCATCATGATCATCAATCGGTTCAAGTATGACTTATTAATAACTTGAAAAAGGCAAATATTGGTTGAAACGAAAATCAGTTTTCATATTGCTCTATTTGACAGCATTCCCCATTAGGCAACAAATGCTTTGATCACACAGCTAGTCACATTTTCGGCTGAGTCACAACTACACGTTACAGGCAACCTCTAACAAAGTAACTAGCACGCATTCTCGGCTGAGTCACATCTACACGCTGAACTGCCACATTGAAATCTCAATATATAAACTAGCTGCCCTGCATGTGCAGAATTTGAAAATTTTATAAACTAGCTGCCCTGCATGTGCAGAATTTGATATGGTGGAGGATCATTTAAACACCAGACTAAGGCTGTTATAATTTTAATTTTTGGGCCGACTGTGACCATTTGCCACCTGACTCGGCCATAAAATCTTAGGACTAAGACTTAAAATTGGTGTAAGAAGGCCACACTATGGCTTCAAAACCAAAAGCTCATTGTTTGTTGGAATTGAATAAGGATTTAACAAGTTAAAATCCATAAGTGCTTCTCCTGCATCTTTTAAATTATATATACTAAATATATTAATATAAGTAATTTCTATATATATATACACGTGGAGCTCCACATGACATTCAAAACACATTTTGAGGGTCACATGGAGCATGAGTGCATTGTGTAGATCAATTTAAAAAAATATTAATTTCAAAAAAAAGAAAATTAAGCACGAGTCTAGTTAGTTTCAACGGTTCAAATTACATTTCTAAATAATTACATGGTAAAGACGAGTTTTCAAAGATGATCAAAGTAATGCATATGTGCTCCATGTGGCATCAAAATATTGTTACAAGTGCCACATGGAGCTCCATATAAGATATTAGAAAGCGCTTACAGTCCTCCATTGGAGGACAGAATCCTTTTCCATATATATATATATATATATATATAGGGGGCTGCTCCTAACCCCCCATGAAATGCTCAATATCCCCCACTAATCACAGTTGAAACATTGACTTCTAAGAATCAGACGATGGATATTATTTTTCATCCCAATCCTTCGGACAGAGGATCTTGAGATCATTAGGATACCATCATACGGTCATATTTTGATTTTTATTGCACATCTCCCAAAAATGAATATGATCATGACATACATCAAAGGTGGTTCTCAAATCAAATTTTGGGATGTGTTCTACGCGAAATCAAAATCTAGTCGTTTGTTAGCTCTTCCATGATCTCAAGATCAATTTTTTGAAAGATTGGGATGAAATACGATCTCCATCATCTGATATTTAGCATTCAACGGTTTTCAATTGTAGGTATTGAGGGATTGGCATCAGTAGCATCCCCCTTGAAACATTTATAACTTCAAATATTTATAAAATAGGTCTTAGAATTTGTCTCTTCCCTCATTCGAAATATCTCTTTATCATCAACGAATTTCTACAAGAATTTTAAAATTTCTTGTAAAAATTTAGGTCTAATTTAAGGGCAAGCAAGGTTTGGACCATAGTAACCAAAATCTCCAACTTTTTGAAAAAATCACGAATAATTCACTATTTTTTTTTTAAATAAATAAAATTATAATTTTTTACGACTTTTTAAAAAAACTGCGAATTTCAAGCATAAATCACAATTTTGAAGAATTATTTACGAATTTCTCAAAATTTTCCAAAATTATTCCCAATTTTTTATGATTTTTTATCAACTTTTATAATTTGTGTAGTTTTTAATTAATATAATTTTACAATATTTATTTTCCCAAAATTTTCCAGAGTATTTCCAAGACGATTTATTCCCAAACAACAACGTCCCCTGTCCCCACCGACCTAGGGTTGTTTATTTTTTTAAATGTTTTTTGATGAAACCGACAACATAGGGTTGTTGGGAGGTGGAGTTGTTGGGAGGCTGGTTCCTTTCATGGGAGATGGAAGCTACGCGAGACATATATTTTATTGCTATTCAGCGTGCGTATGGCACATTGGACTGTTGGAGGTTTCTAAATTTTAATCGTCCAAAATTTAAAGGATTCTAACGCTGTATATGGGTTAGTTTACGGCTAGGCCCTCCTAAAACTTAGCCTGGGGTCTATGGCTAGGCCCTAGCCCTAACTTAGGTTTGATAGATGCAACCCTAGTCCTAACCTAGGTAGGTCGGGCTCAGGGCTGTCAATGGGCCAAGCCGAACTTGTGCAGTTGTGCATTGCCCTGGTCCTAGCCTTCGGCGGGCATTAGTATGGCCGGCCTTAGTTCAAGCCCTAACAGCCTTTAACATGATTGACCATAGCTCTAGCCTTAGCAGGTCGAGCCGGGCTTTCGAACATTACTACTTTTTCTATTTTTTTGTTGCTCTTATATTATAAAAATATAGGAAATACTTTTTATTAGATAATATTAAATATAAATTATCAAATTAACATTTTATCTATCTATTAATAATGATCTTTTAGAAGGAGGCATTTGATAAAACCAAAATATAGAATATATATATATATATATATATATATATATATATATATATATATATATATATATATATATATATATATATATATATATATATCTCGGGTCAGGGCTAGGGCCTCGCCATATCTTGTCCGACCCTAAATTTCAAGGCTTTTATTTTAAAGGCCCAAGCCTTACCCTAAGGCCCTCAACATTTGGCCTTAGCCATAACATTTAGGGCCGAATTGGGCTGGGCTTTTAAATTAAAGATAACGATAATTTATGAATAACGAACTAGCCAACCAACCGAGCTCCAAGTCGAACACGCATTCCTGCTAGCCAACCAACTAGCTCTAGGGCCCCCACCTTCCTGCCACTACCCGGAGTATTGGCTCCGTCACAGTCGACACCTTTATATAGCGGCGCTGGCACCTTGGCGTCGAGGTGTCAGCGCCTCGCTATCGGGGTGTTGGCACTTCGCTGCCGAAGTGCTAACGCTTCGCTATCGGAAGCTCACATTTTTTGAATAAAATATTTCTGAAAAAATAAGTCTTACAATTTCTTAGAAAAACAATGAGATTTTAAAAAGACTTCTGAAAAAGTCAAGAATGACAGCTGAAAAGAATATAACTTTTAAAATATTTTAAAATTTTAACCCTCGTTAGTAACTTGGCCCCCATGCCACCCATCACTTCACAAAAAATGTGCTACGTATCACGCCCATATCAATTTGGGCATTGAATTTGACTTCTTTTTTGGTTCATGGGTAATTAGGATCTTTGTAGCTACATGGAATGTGGGGGGAAAATCCCCACCAAGCTATTTGAATCTTAGAGAAGTGGTTACATGCTTCACCTCTTGCATATATATATATATATATATATATATATATATATATATATATATATATAGGGGTATATAAGTGTTCTCCTAATAATCGAAGAAGTTCTTTATGACTACTAATCAACTCAATCTAATAGTCTTAAGCCTTTTTGATTTTGCCATATTTTCAGGTTTCAAGAAATAGTTCCTCTGAATGTCAGGAACGTCTTGGGCTCGGAAGACAATGGCCCAGTGAGGAAATGGGTGGCTCTCATAAGGACTCCAAACAATCTTCCCGACACTAGCAGTACCGGAGGTTACCACACCCCTTCCCCTGTTCCTGATCCACTCGTAGAATCTGACGCTGATTTTGAGGTGCCAAAATTTTTTTCATAAAGTTACTTATTTTGCTAACAAAATTTAAATTAATGGAGTTGGCCAAACACAATGAAATAAATTAAATATAATTGTAAAGTACTTTATTTTATGGTGTTTTCTATCAAAAAATGTGAGGTGTCCAAATGGCGCCTATATTCTCCTTTTGGCATAATTAGTATATCAGATTTATTTTTATGGAGTAGATTTAGTTACAACATGCATGATTTAACTCACTTGTATTTTTACTCCAATCAAGTCTGAAGTGATTCTCCGTTATTCCTTTCTCTTTTAAGTACTAACATATAATCCTCCTCGTGTATGATTCAAGTTCATTTGATCGTACAGCAGCTGATGGAAATTCATTTGCGGCGTTGGAAATTCATTCGCGGCATTCAGAGGATAAGACCGAGGTAAAAGAAGACAAGCGAAAAAGGAAGAAGCAGAAGAGTTCAATTTAAATTATGCCTTCAAGGCCATTACCCTTGCCAATGGAGAAGTGAGAAATTTTTGAATGAAGGGTGGGGAATTTCAAGGAGATCTCTCAAAGTCATTGCATTTATCAATGCCCGTAAGAATCAGTATTGGGCTTGCTTTGTACGATTCAGAAGATCCAGATTTTAGAATTAGAGGTAAGTTTAGTTGCTTGTTTGGCAATAAGGTTATGAGAATTCCAACTTCTGCGCAACCTTCACACAAATTTTCTATTTCTTATTTGCTATAAACCTGTTTATCTCATTCATTTAATCCCTTTTCTAGGTCAAAATTTCTACATGGTGAAAATTGATGACTTGTGTGCAGATCCTGCTTCTGTTATCTTTATTACAGTTGAGCATCAAATGCAACAGCAGCCGGCCTTAATGCTTTAGAAATATCAACAACATTAACTGCAACAGCAGCACCAGCTGCAACAACAACTCTCGGCTCGAACACAATCGGCCACAAGCAATGCCATGTTCTCCAACACCAATATCTCTGTTTTCCCACAAACTCTTATACCAGGCAGCGGCAGCAACAACATAAACAGCTGAGAATCAAATGCAACAACAGTCGGCCTTCATGTTGCAGAAACGTTAGCGACATCATCACCCTCAGCAAAATCAGCAGCAGCAAGTCTCCTCCGTCTTTCTCTCTTTACCATCTTCTCCTCTATTCAAGCAAAACCATTTGGTACACCTACTAATAACTCTATATCACTTGCATCAAAATTTTATTGAAATAGAGAGGGAGATGCCTTAGAAAATAATATGTTCTTATTATCTAATTGGTTTTTATCCGCTGGTGGTTTTAAGTTACAGAGATTGTAGATGAGGCGATAATGGTCATAAGGATCTTTGGAAGGGCTTCAACTTGGTCTCCTCCGTCTCCGTGATAATCACCAAACAGACATATAAGGATTCGCATCTACCACTTAGTTGGAGATCTCATCCTCGATCTTCGGCTTCGATTTAAAGTGTAGTTAGCCGATAAAAAAGGCGAAGAGGAATCGAACAACCCAATGCATGAAAGACTCAAGATTTTATAATTATGAGATCGTTTGACTTTAGAAGAGAAACAAGGAGTGTGTATACAAGTAGATGGTGTAATTATATTTTTTGGATTTAATGGTAGTTATCAAATTAAGTGCAGAGATGTCCTAGAATGTGCATGATTTTAAATGACAACAGCTACAACGGCGAAATCGCTAATTTGAGGCTTAAAAAATCTGCTATGATGTACACACATGGTGCATTATTTATAAGTTCTACCCACCAGATGAGGTGAGGTTACATGGTGTGAAAAATAGTACCTTAGGAAAATAATTTTTCACAACCTGGAAAAAAATAAAATCAAACCATTCTAAAAGTTTAAAAATAAAACTTCCCATATGAGTTATTTTATTTACAAGCCCATGTAAAATAAAAATTAAAAAAAAACCATTTCCATGAGTTTTATCAAACAATGCCTTAAATGACGTTTGAGAGTTGTGTCCCATTGCACCTCAAAGGGCAACTTCTGGGGATCCTTGACATTTTGAATCAAAAAATGATCATTTGATTGGTGGGACGTAATGTCAAGATCAATTTTATGGAAGATCGGCTGGGAAGAAATCAACCCAGGGGCGCTTTCAGAGGACGTTTACCCAAAACAGTTTCCATCATCTACATCTAGTTCAAAGTGATTCATGCCTGTTAGCTCGAGGAGATGGGGCGAGGTTAGAAAAGTAATTTTACACAAACAGGTGAAAAAAAATAAAAACTCAACCATTGGTTGGAATAAAACTTCTCACCAGTTCTTTTATTTACAAACCAGTGTAAAGAAAAAAAATCTGATCTGATATGAATCAGATGAAATAAACCGTTTTGCAATTTTAAAAAAAAATTAAAAATAGAAAAAGGTACTCAAAGTAGGGACTTTTTTAACCAAAAGATTATCCAATTCTCAACATCCATTGGCCGGGGAAGATGGGTGAGATTACATTTTCACGGGTGCGAATATTGATACCTTCTACAAAACTAGAGGTAATTTCTTTGATAAACAGATATGAAAGAAATATAAGAGGTATATTTCCCAAATAACAACTGACCATTGTTTTGTGGTTTTTTTTTTTTTTTTTCAATTTTTTATGAAGACCATTGTTTATTAGTAAGAGCTAAATATTAATACCTCACAATCTAATGTTAGAGGGCCATTTCCACGAACTGCGAACACCCGTTCGATCATAAAATTAAAGATACCATTCAATCCACTTATATCAAACGGAGATATTAATGGCTTACTCCATGGCTTTCCAGCCAAACGATACGCCTCACCGACACATGAAAATAATAAAATAGCAGAAAGCAAATACCAAACATTAAAGCCTGCGCCCGCACTGCGGACCACGGTCCCACGCCACGCACATGGCCTCCTGTCAGATCTTGGAATCCATGCGCTTCCATTCTAAAAAGCTCACAACATAATTAAAATAAGTTTAAAAAACACGAAACCTAATAAGACCGTCGTCTTCCACTCTTCATCCTCTTAAACCCCCTAAAACCATAGTAGTCAACAGTTGAAAGAACACATAAGTAGCAGACCACCATTACTACTACTCAAATAAGCAACCAAAATAATAAAAAATAACAGAGAAAAAAAAACATTAGGATCCTCTAATCAGTAGCTGCATCAAATAAATCAGCTCGCTCAATCCAATTTAAAAAAAAAAAAAAAAAAAAAAAAATCATCACCATCGCCATCAAAGCTGAAAAAAAAAAGTCGAAACAAGACACCAGCAAGCATAATAAAGCCATTCCTTACGAAAACGACGACGCTATGGCCCAAAAAAAGGCAAACGCAGAAACCCTAGCTAGGGTTTTCAACATTGTCGGTGCTGCTCTAATTTCTCCGGCCGAGGTTGTATCAGCCTCGCTGTCCTGAGAAGATTCCGGAGATCCGTCGGGCGAAGATGTGGGCGGTGCCGGAGGAGACAAGACAGACGGAGAAGGCGCTTTCTCGGATTCCGGCGAAGGACTCGGAGAAGTAGCCGGCGTTGGTGTCGGCGAAGACACTGGAACCGGTGCCGGTGCCGGAGCAGGCGGCAAGCCGAAGAGCTCGCTAGGCAAAAGGAGACTATCGACTGTGAAAATGCAGAGCGGCAAGTCATCGATCACCGTACCGGCGACCCTAGATCGGTCGACGCCGGTGACTAAAGTGACGGAATCCCCCGCCGTCGTCGCCTTCAGTTCATACTTTCCGGCACCGTTCGTCGCCAGCGTGCTAAGAGGACCCTTAGTAGTTTTCAGAGTCCCGATCGGCGCGTACTTAGGGATCGCGTGGTACTGAAGTAACGCGACCAACTCGGCGCTCGTTAGCTTACTGAGGTCCGGTACGCCGGCCGCTTTAAACGCCTCATCATTGGGAGCGAAAAACGTGAGCCCCTTCTTCATGGCAGATTCGTACATCTTCATAACTCCGGAGCTAAGAAGCAACGAAGCGAACGTCTTACACCCGGCTTTCTCGAGCAATGCCGTCATGTTAACGTCAGTTGCTGACGGAGCCGGCGCCGTCAGCATTCCCGGCGCGATGACCGGCGCGCTGATCTCGAGTACGGAGATGTTGTAAGGGATTTGCTTGACGCTCTTGACGTACGTCGCGTCGAGCTTGGAGCCGGGAGCCGCCGAGCCGAAGCCGACCTTCCCGCCCTGGATATCCGTGATGTTGAGGAATCCGAGCTTACCTTCGGCTTTTCCGGTGGTTTGGTAGAGTGTGGTGGAGAGAGTGGTGCCGTCTGATATGTCGTGGAGTTTTTTGGGGTCGTAGTAGTCGAGGACGGTGAGGAGGCTGAGTATGCTTTTGATGACGGAGATGGGGTGTTTATTTGCTAACGAAGACATGACGGCGTTCGTTAGCACGAGGCATGTTAGGGTTTGGCGACTGTTGATCTCGTCGGCGAGCTTTGTTTGGGTGAGGTAGCTGTTGTAGAGGCTGTACTCTGGGAAGGGTGATAGCATATCTGTGATGTTGTGGGCGTTTGAAGAAATAGCGAGGAGGGAGAGGAGGATGAGGAGGAGGGTTGAAGCGCCCATGGCGTGCGTTAGCATTCTTCTTTTTATTTATTTTTTCCAGAAGAGAGGCCAGGTGAGAAGGAATGGAGAGGGGGTTGGGGAGAGTAATATGGATGGCTGGAGTGGGGGTTGAGCTTGTTAACCGTGGGTAAGGGGAAGGGTAACCGCTTGTTAACCGTGGGTAAGGGGAAGGGTAACCGCGGTTAAGAGTCTTTAGCGAATAGCAATGGCAGGATGCAAAGATGGATAGAGAGACAGAGGAGTAAGGGTACGTTTGGTTCCCTCTAAAATTGGATTACATGTAAACTTTATTTTTTCTCGTGTAAAATATATATTTGTTTCACCATAAAATTTTATTATAAAGTTCACATTTTATAAAAAAAAAAAATTAGAGTTTTTGAGGTTTGCTTTTTATTTTTGCAAGTAATATTTTAATATTAAGAGCCATCACTCTCATAAGTTAAAAAAATTACAGGTAATTTTTATGGTATAATTCACGAGAAATTACGGTGAAACAAACGACTTTTTATATAAAAAATAGAGCTGTTGAGGTGATATTACAAGTTTTACTTATAATATTCGCGAGTTATGGGAGTATTTTTTCTTTTTCTTTTATTTTTTTAAGGCTGGTGTTACTGCCACGCCACTTTATACTTCCACTTCACTTGATTTAAATAAAAAAATAGCTTTAATTTCACACACCAAAAGTTTGAGAAACTTATTGACTGATTTGAATCAGACGATGCAGATTATTGTTCATTCTAATATTTCTCATAATGGATCTTGAGACTATTGGCATGCCATCGGACGGTATGTTTTTGACTTCATGTGGTATACAACTCAAAAAGTTACCTTATTTGAGTGTGATGAGTTTCACTTGATGTTTTAAGTTTACTTTTTTGCAATGGATATCATGTAAAATAAAAAAATGACATTCGATTGGAAGAGCATGATGTCAAGATGCATTATGTGAAATATTGGGATAAAAAATGATCTCTGGGATGAAAAACGATTTGAATCATCAGATTCAAAGAAGTTGATGGGTTCCAACATAGGTGAACTCAAAGATTCCGTGAGTGATTTAAAGGTACTCAGATAAAAATTGGTTTGATTTGTTTGCCTTTAATTAGATGGTGGTTGTACACATCTCTATCACTTGAAATGTTTTAACTAATTCACTTGTTCTCTATTAATTTCCAAATAATTTTCTGTGGTGCTCGAAAGGTATTAAAGATTGGCCGATATCGATATGTATCAGTTTTTCGGTAAATCGATAAGTATCCGTCCTCAAACTCTATATTGGAATCGGCCGATACAAGCCCGTATCAGCCGATATTTCAAATAGTTTTTTATGGTGATAGCAAGATATTAAAAATCGGTCAATACTGATGCATATTGGTTTTTTAGCAAATCGATACGTATCAGTCTTCCAACTCGATATCAATATTGGCCAATGCGTATAATCGGTTTGAGCCGAGAAATGTGTTTTTTTTTTTTTAAGTTATTGAGTTATATTAGTATCAGCCAAGTCGTATCGGTCCTCCATGGATATACCGGGTTTGACACCTTGGGTGATAGAATTAAGGATTATAGCCAAAAGGATTACTCTTGACAACATGTTGCTTCATATATATCCACAATATACTGTGCACTTAAGTGTCATCTGCATAACAGTTCTCTAAATAAGTAAGGTCACGAGTTCATTAAGCTTAGTAAAAATCTAACCTTCCTGAGTTGAAACGGTGCATGAAAGTGAAAGCAGACACCATGTAGGGATTTGACTCTACTTTTGTGACATAAGGTGTGAGGTTAAATCTAATAATTAGTGGTGCGTTGTGATTTGTCTACCAACAAATCTCATGCAGAAGATCAACATTTGATAGAAAGCTCACAGGTTACAGCCGTTGAATATGGGCTAACTTTATAAGCGCCCACACAATATCTAGAAGCACTCACGATGAAAATTCTTTTAAAATCATTGATTGTTTTGAATCAAATAAAGATCTTCCACATAATAAATTTTAAGATCATGTCCGATGTCGCACTTATCCCATAAACCTATGGGAAGGTCAATTTTTTAACACGCTGTTTTATTTTTTATTTTACATGTCACAAATTCCAAATAATACCTTTTGAATATATTGAATAGATAGCTTACAGCTATTGTTTAGACTTGGGAAATTTACTTGACAGGCTTTGTCAGGTACGCCTTTTACGTCAGAAGCCTTATAGTTTCACTTTTACTCAGACAAACCCGCTCCAAGCCTAGCCGACCCTAAGGAGAGTAAAAGGTCCAAATTACCCCCTTCTATGACCTTCTTTAACCAACAAAGCATCCTCTTCTTCCTCATTTTATCCTGTAAAAAAGTTAGAGGTGTAAAACCCTAGACGAAGTCTCCTTACTTAGTCTGATCTGCTCCGATCTGCTATTTCGAAGAAGAAAACAGAGGCTTGGGAGAAGAAGGCCCTGCATTTCTTCATTGTGGCAAAAAGACCCTGAACTTTGTCCTTGCGACGCGAGGTATCCTACTTAAACCCCATTTTCAGTTTATTAGTGTCTCTTAGTGATGTAGTATCTCCTATTCGTGTAGTATATGAAAGGTCTTTGTATCCTTCGATCCGTTTTTTTTTAAATATATATCGATTACAAATACAATCGCCATCGACTCTATATGGAGTCGATGCCGATTGTATTTACAATCGATATCGATTGTGTATACAATCGATATCAATTCTATATGGAGTCGATGCCGATTGTATTTGCAATCGATATCGACTCTATATGGAGTCGATGACGATTGTATTTGCAATTGACTAAGATTTATAGTTATCTTTTCTCTTTTGTTTCATCAGTCTTATGACCTTTCCTTCTCATTTTTAAACAGACGATG
Organism: Chloranthus sessilifolius; assembly: GCA_021018995.1. Taxonomy (NCBI): domain Eukaryota; kingdom Viridiplantae; phylum Streptophyta; class Magnoliopsida; order Chloranthales; family Chloranthaceae; genus Chloranthus; species Chloranthus sessilifolius. The sequence continues at coordinate 36,007,206 of CM037589.1, forward strand.
ACGGACGTGAGGATTCCTCTTCTTTGTCACTATGATGGCCTTCTTGTAAACAATGATGGCTTGTATGAATGTGGCCGGCGGAGGCTTATTAACATTTCAACTGAAATTTCTTATGAACAATTCATAAGGCGAATATCTGCTGTCAGTTTTGTGAAGGCGGATGAAACAGTTTCCACAAAGTTTCATATAAAGATAGTGAATACGCCTGTGGTTGCCGACATTTTGGACTCTGATGATTTGGCTACATTATTTACGTTTTATAAATCCGGAGTGGACGTCATAAAAGTAGTCATCATTAAGGAACCGTCATCCTTCCCAGTTGAAGCTGAACAAGTAAATCTCGGCGGGACTGATTTTGTGACTCATTCATTTCAGCCATGTAAGTTTGAGGATGAAATCAGATATTTATACCGTCCGTTAGGGCGATGACGGTTATATTACGATGAACGATGGCGGAGGAAAGCAACATTTGATTTAAACGATGCTCGATTGAATCGTATGATGACCCAAGAAATCATGGGACACAACAATGTAGTCAATGGTTAGACTATACTTCAGAAAGGGTGGTGGATACCAACGATTTCAGTCATATCTTCCCCGGTGAATGGACAACTTAGTTTACTCAAGACTTATGTTCTACCATGCCATCGATAGGAATTATCGGAGTAACTCAACCCCATGTCCATACACATGAGCACCCCTTTTGTGAAGGGCCTAGCCAACCACACCATTATCCATTCTGTGAAGGATCCGATCAATCACATCAGAACCCCTTCGGTGAAGGATCTAGTCAACCACCCGAGAACACCGCTAGTGAATGGCGTAGTCATCCTCAAGCCATGAATGAAGATATCTTAGAAGAAGAATATAAAGGCGAACCGGATGGGTTTATCAAAGAGGATCCGAAAATTTTTGTGAGATACATTGACAATCCCCTAGTAGACGGAGATTACGAAATGTCAGAGACATCGGGCGACTCCTCCGATGAAGAGGTGAAAACTGAATATCGGAATTGAACGTTTAAAATTGGAGAGATCTTCCGAGACAAACAAATATTTCAAAAAGCATTGAAAGAACACGCGATGGAGAAAAACTTTCAAATTTGGCCTTTGAGGACCTCTAGTTATCGAGTGACAGTCGGATGCTACGAACCCGATTGTTCGTGGCGAATACATGCTTCTAAATTGACTGGGCTCGATTCTTTCCAAATCAAGACATTCAATAGTACTCACACATGCGGAGTCGCTAAGATCGGACCGCACGGTCACTGTAATGTAACAATCTCTTTCGTAGCGAACTATGTACGGGATAAACTTATGGAAGGATTAGACTACACACCGGCGTCGATAATGTTTGATATTGTAAAAGCTTATAATGTGTAAATCTCATATGCAAAAGCTTGGAGGGAAAAAGAGCTTGCCCTTAATGATATTAGAGGCAGTTGAGAAGCACAATTTGTTGATCTACCGGCCTACGTGAAGGAGATGGAGAGGGTAGATCCTAATGTATAAACATCCTTTCAACTTACTCTTGACAATAAGTTTCAAAGATTTTTTTAGAGTTTTGGCCCCTGCATCGGAAGCTATCGCAATACACCTACGAGGACGTTTCGAAGGGATCCTACTTATCGCCTCTGCGCAAGACGGTAATGGTCATATATTACCGTTAGCATTTGTCGTGGTCGAGTTAGAAGAAGAGGATACGTGGATGTGGTTTCTTGAACGGGTAGTGCGTTCGTGATCGGTGGGTTTAACGAATATCTCGTATTTATCACGGACAGGTCGAAGGGTTTAATAAATGCGGTGAAGCGTATCTTCCCTAACGCATATCACAACTACTGCATGACGCATATCACAACTACTGCATGACGCATATCACAACTACTGCATGCGGCATATGACACAAAATTTGCAGCACAAGTATCCCAGGAACAATGTGAAGGGTCTATGGTGGTGCGCCGCCCGTGCATATTGAAAAGAGAAATTTGATTATTTTATTAACGAAATGAAGAAAGATCCTGCTGATTCTCAGGCCGTAGAATATATTTCAAAAATAGATCCGAAGCATTGGGCACGCGCACATATGGAAGGAAGGCAGTACGATTCCCTGACTACGAATATTATCGAAAGTTTAAACAGCGTGCTAAAGATTGCTCGAGAGATATCAATTATCGACTTAATCAGAACTACTAGAGAGAAAGTCGCCGATTATTTTCAAAAATGCAGAGAGATATCTGAGAAATGGATCACCCTTCTCTGCTCGAAAGCAGACGCTCACATGAAGAAGGTGTTGCAATGGACCAGTAGAAAGAGAGCTCAACCATACGGGCGCGATCAATTCCAAGTCAATTCCGGAAATTTCATTCATCACGTCGACTTGGAACACAAGACCAGAGAATTCTTGCCATGGGACATTCATGGCTTGCCTTGCTCCCATGCCGTGGCGGCCATCAATCGAAGAAGTTACTAATACCATAAATTTTGTGAGAACTGGTTTTTCACCTCTTGCTTTAAAGAAACATATGACGAGCAATGGGTTCCCACCCTCGATAAAAGGCAATGGGAGTTCCAAGCATACAACTCCCTGAAAATATGAAAGTGAGACTACCCTATTATTGCCGAAAGCAAGTCGGCCGTCCGAGGAAGAGAAGGATAAGGTCTAAGGGTGAGGTTAGGGCACTACAGTGTAGCAGGTGCAGTGAATATGGTCACAATCGCAGGAGCTTTCGGCATTAGGGGACCATGGTGACAAAGATATATATTTTTAATAATGATAGATTGAATGTAAATGAGAAATTCAGAATCCATATTTTTCTACTGTAATATAGTCTTTACCGATGTATCATAGAGTCGTCATCGACTATATCCATAATCGATATCGACTCTATATAGAGTCGCCATCGACTATTTATAAAGTCGATATCGATTCATTTAAGAATCGGTATCGATTATGGATACCGTCGATGACGACTCTATATATAGTCGATCGCGATTACATAAAAAGTCGTTAACGATTAGTTATATAGTCGTTAGCGATTATATAAAGAGTCATAACGATTAGTTATATAGTCGGTAGCGATTACATACAGAGTCGTCACCAATTATTTATATAGTCGATGACGACTATATATGTAGTCGCTAATGGCTGCTATTTCTACTTTTTAACTATAACTACATAAAAATAGTACAATTATATTCAAAATAATTCATTAAGAAAAAATATTTCATTTACAATTACAAAAATATTAAAATACAACCACACTACTGCTGCTCTCCCTCCTTTTTGTCGTGCTTCGCTAGTACTCCGCTATCGCCGTTGTATATAGCCAGCATATGACCAATTTCTGCCCTGATCCTATCTATATCTAATTACGCGAAGTCAAATTTCTTTCCCACCATAAAGCATAAAGTATTCGACATACTTCACAACAAACACTCCACAATCACAGGAGTTGGTCTGTCGGGGGACGGCTTTGATCCGGCAGTCACTAGATGACCAAGGATAGCTCTTCTTGATTAGTGCAATGGAGTCACCGTACGAATATAAAATCACGGGAAGGTATTGGGTCTGTTTTGAAATAATAGAGAGGAGTGTCAGATATGTTAAGCTAACAATGATAAAAGATATACTAAGCAAAATATCTTACCAGCGCCTGCAATTAGGATACATATCTTTCTTAGAGGGCCTATTAAATATAGGGTCGACGATCATTATCGATCGTTCGACTACCTTTACGATCGCAAGCGCCCAGTGTAGTGGTTGTTTTGAATGTATTGACATAAATATCTACAAAAAAGTAATATAATCTCAAAGGGTATAATAGAAAAATTATAAAGAATAATTATAAAGAGGATAAAAGCATACTATGTTGCATTCGTGAGCCCACAGATTTCGAAGCTCATTGAAGAAGAAAGTTTCCATTAGCTTCTTCCCTCCGGTCTCTCTTTGTCTATAGACAGCCCACCGTTGAAGTTGAACCTCGATCGACTGGTCGTATAATTTTTCAGCAAGCAGGAACTTGTTGAAATCTCTAAGTTCATAGCCCATGTACGTCAGCGCGGCAGGGTCCATAAGGAAGTTTTTTACCTCTTTATCAGGATGAATTTTATCATCAATTACTTCCAAATGTCTCAGGTAGGCACCCATAACCTGAAACCAATGCAGTTAGATTAAAATATGCAGTTAGAGTTAAATACAGAATCGTTATCGACTCTATAAGTCATTGATATCGATTAATTTGAGAGTCAATAACGATTACCTAAGCCATCGAAATCGTTATCGACTCTCTAATGAATCGATATCGATAATGTACAGAGTCGCTAACGATTACATAAGCCATCGTTAGCGACTCTAAAAGCCATCGATCTCGATTAATTTGAGAGTCGATAACGATTATGTAAGTCATCGTTATCGACTCTATAAGGAATCGATATCGACTCTTTTTCGAGTTGTCGACAGCTTTAACCATTCTTGATTTTGCCTACAGTATGTTAAACTTACAAAGTTATCCAGGTACTGCGTTATCGCTAGACATCTAAAGGATTGCACCACCAGCTTATACTTGCCAACAGTGTTAACATATTCTCTGCATAAAAAATGGTCAACTTAACTAATCTTCACGATAAATATATAATAATAAAGTTAAGTATTCAGGGTAGAATAACTTACTCGTCCTCCTTCAGAGGCTTGTTCCATATGTCTAGCATATATTTTTGCTCCGCTGTCAGCTCAGGTGGAAGCTCAGCAGGAGCATCTTCAGCCGTAGACCCAGGACCAGCGGTAATGACTGCCACCGGTCCAGGCTCAGCAGTTGGTCCTTCGCTGGCCTTCTCGGCAGCCTTCTTTTAAGCCGCTACCCTTCGCTGTGCCTTAGGTTTGACCACAATTACTTTGCTGAGTTTTGCTTGCCTAGGTCTTAAGCGAGGCTCAGCTTGTTGGTGAGGCAATTGGGAAGAGGTTTCCTCTTCACCAGCAGGACCCTTATCAGTTTGAATCTCAGGCTGCTTGTCAGCAGCTGCCTTCACCTCATCAACGGGAGGAGGAGGAGGAACCTGATGCGCAAGAGCTGATGGTTTCTTATCGAAGGCTGTGTCGCACACCTTCAATATCAGCTCCTCCATAGCCACATCCTGTATATCAAAATAATGATGCAAAATAAGAATTAATTTTTTGTCCAAATTTTAAAAAGTCCAAATCGATTTTAAATATAATCGTTATCGACTGTACTTATAGTCGCTATCGATTTTATATATAGTCACTATCGATTTTATATATGATCGTTATCGATTATATATAGTCGCTATCGATTGTAAATATAATAGATATCGACTGTATATATAATCGGTAACGATTGCATATATAATCGATATCGACTGTATATATAATCGATATCGATTTATGTTAATAAAACTGAACATCTAAAATAAGATTTCAGCACATACCTTAGGTCTCGCCTCCAATAAATTTTTAAGGAGTTCTTTTATATCCGTCTGGCCCTTTCTGACCAAATAGTTGTAGTGATTTAACTTCTACCACTCCACATCCCTTGAATTCAGCCTCTCATTGAAGGAGTTGCATAGTTTCTCTAAAGAAGCGCAACGTTTAGCTAGGGCCTTATTCTCTCCCTCAAAATCGCTCACTCTTTGGGTGAGCTTCAAGTTCTCCAGCGTCAAATGATCGACCCTCCTCAACAAAGAATCATTGGAGGTGGACGGTTCAGCTGGGCTATCTTTCGCTGCCAGGCTCTCCTTGGCTCCCACATGGACGGGGCCCTTTTTCGAGAGGGGTTCTTCTTCAGACGTCGATACGTCATCCCATTCTTCCTCTCCAATATTCTCGACCGGAATGCAATTTCTTTTCTTCTTCGGCCGCATCTCTTCCACAGCTTTCTTGACCGGTTCTTTCCTCTTCCCCCCAACCTCCTTTTGAACCCGTAGATATTCTCTTAACACGAGTATCTCTAATTCAAAGCCCTGAGGCACGAGGGGAGCGCGAACCTTTTGAAAGAAAATGAAACATGTAAACAACATAATAAAATGATCGTTATATATAATCAATCACTCTCGATTATGTAAAGAATCGGTACCGACTATTTAATAAATCGTTATCGATTCGTTAAAAAATCGCTATCGATTATTTAATGAATCGTTATCGACTACTTAGTAAGTCGTTATCGACTTCGACTGCATTGATTGTTAAGGAATCGTTATCGATTTTTAAATGAATCGGTATCGATTCTGTAATGAATCATTATCGATTCTAGAATGAATCGGTAAGTTGCTTTTTTTTGAATTGGCAATAGACCTCATACCTTGCTGTCTAACATCTGTCCGCGAGTATAACCTTTGATCCTTGACTGCGCCCTGTCCGACCATTTCAGCAGCCGTGGGAAAGGGTCCTTGAGGCCTAGCTGGGATGGCGATATATCGGGCAGGATCTCATAAGCCCACCATTGAAGTACACATATGCATCTATATGTGTTGTACGTCTTCAGGGCTTTATCCATCTCGACAGTTTTTCTATTCGCCGCGCCCTTAATTATATACTCGATCAAGTCTTGGTAGACGTGCAGACCCTACGGAGTTCGGTTAAAGGTCTCCACATCATCGATGAGGTCGATGTGGTCTTCCAAAATCTGATGGTGGGACCCGGGAAAGAGAAATATGCACAGCACAAATAGAAGGGACAACTTTAAGAAGTCCTCATCACTTTCCGCTCTCCAAATTGCAGCATCTATATGAGACCGGAGAATTTTTCCAGGAGGCGTTCCACGAAAGTATTTGTATCGAATGGTTTGTTCTTTCGATGGTTTAACGGATGGGGTATACTTTTCTGGGTCAACTACAGCAAGGCCCAGTATCAATGCAATGTCTATCTTCCGAAGATAGACATCAGTCTTCCCAATTCGGAAGTAGTTTTTTTCAACCCAAAATGTCAACATCGCATCCACCACATCGGAAAGAAATCCCACACCCTTAGGCATTTGAAATATTCTACCAAAAACTGAATCTCTTAGTAACTTCTTCTGAGCTGGGGTAGCATTTTCGTAGAGATTCGAAATGGCACTGGGCGTACACTTGGCAACAGCTCGGTGTACAACCATCTTGACAACCTTTTGAAATAAACTGTAATAAAAAAGAAAGGACTGAGCCCCATACTAATAAGGATAGTTAAAAATGTTGATGAAATGTATATATAAAACCTGTATCGATTACATATAGAGTCATTATCGATTACATATGTAATTGATACCGACTCTATATATAATCGATATCGAGTCTATATATAATCGATACCGATTCTATATGTAATCGATATCGAGTCTAGATGTAATCGATATTGATTACATATGAAATCGCCATCGACTCAATATAAATTCGCAATGACCTCAAAATATTTATCTATATAGAAATTACTTAATTTACTGACTTTTAAGTTTCTTTTTCTTTCTTTTGTTCATTTTCTTTTCTTCCTTCTTCTTTACCTACATCGATTACATATATAATCGATATCGACCCTATATGTAATCGATATCGACTCTAAATGTAATCGATATCGATTACTTATGAAATCGCCATCAATTCAATATAAGACTACAATGATCTCAAAATATTTAATTTACCTGTCAGGTAAATTTCTCTTATTTATATAGAAAATATTTAATATACTGACTCAAAAGATTTCATGAAGTCGCCATTGCATCAAAATGTTTTATTTACTTGCAAAAATTTTCAATTACATTCAAAATTTTTCACTTATAATTAAAAATGAAAAGAAAATTTAGGAAGATGGATGACGAGCAGGTGGTGGATGGGGTGGAGAGGCGGGTGGTTCCGTCTTAAGTTTCTTTTTCTTTTCTTCCTTCTTCTTTTTCTTTTCTTCCTTCATCTTCTTCTTTTCTTCCTTCCTCTTCTTCTTTTCTTCCTTCGCCAAAATCTCCATTACTTCATCGTACTCGTCCCACAGGAACTGCAGAGGATCTGGTTCTGGTGGTGGTGGTGGGTCCTCCCATATAGGCTCGAACTTGATTGGGTTATAGAAGATTTTTTCTTCGTCGTCTGACATTGGGAAAAATATGGGCTGGTAGGGATGATAGGTGGTTTGCTAAGGACGAACTAAACTTGTATTTAAAGCTCCTAGATTGTGGAATACGAATCGTTGTATTAAAATTTCTCATTCTTCCAACCTAACTTGCCATAATGGTTTTACAAAAGGATAGTTGGCAATAAATTGAACGTCGACTGAGATAAATATAAAACCTCGTATGATTTATTATGGCATCGAGGGTAATAACTATAGGAAAATTAATTCATATGATGGGTATTAATTATATTCATAGAGAGTCGTCATCCACAATTTATATAGTCGATTACGACTACATATATAATCGTTATCGACTCTAAATGTAATCGATATCGATCTTAGATGTAATCGATAGCGACTCAATAACGATTACATATAAGATCGATATCGATTACATCTAAGATCGATATCGATTACATATGGGAAAACCTAAAAAAATTATGTCAAAATGTGCACCAAAGAGAGGAGAAAAAAAAAAATCTATAGCGATGGAAGGTAATTTTAATTCTAACTTACATATTTGGTAGCTTGAAGGTTATAGATTTGAACGCGATCGTCCACGAAGCGACAACGACTCTCCACCGACTTCGAACGAAAAAGTAAAATAAAAACAGTAAATGATTTGAAAAGAGGACGGCTATTTATTACTGTGGGGGTACTTTGGGCATTTCCTACAGGCGTGCCTCAGCTCGGCGCACAGCGGGTTTGTCTGGGTAAAAGTGAAACTATAGGGCTTCTGACGTAAAAGGCGTATCTGACAGGGCCTGTCAGGTAAATTTCCCTTTAGACTTTGGATTGAATATATGTCAGTAGCCTTGGCTGCCGTGTGAGAGTCGAGCTGAATGGTAGGGTGACGGGTCAGATCAATTGTTTCATCCCGTAAATAAACTCACTAACAGGGGCATTTTAGTCTTTTCATTTTCCGTTTAATGCACGTACTAGAGCCGAATCGATCTCCTCCACGATTAATGTTTAGTTAAGTAGTTGGGCTGACCTTCTATGGTAGTTGGTATAGAAAATACGAATGCCCGGCGATGATCTGTGTGTCAAGAAAATCGCTGGAGCATACGAACAGTTCAGAGTAGGGATCTCAAAGGTACAGGCTGCCCCAGATTTTGGCTGGCACCTGGTTCGGAAAAGCGGTATATTTTAATAAGCCAACCCGGCTTGGTACCCGAATATAGTTAAGCATGTGGTGACCTAGAGTTATTCGGGCCGTGCTTGGGTTGAATGGTCCAGCACCCATCCCGGATAAAAAAATTTAAAAATTATATATATATATATTGAACGGTTTAAAATCAATTAACTAAAAATGCACTTGCAATCCCAATAACTACTAGCTTAAATAGAAACTTTAAAATAAGATATTTCAATTTTAACCATCCACTACAAAATAATGGGTTTTTAGCAACCGTGTTTTGCTTGCGGTATTAATTAACTGCCAGCAAAGCCAATATTTAGCGAAGCGTCGTGGAGTCCTCTCGTTATCCAGAAAGGAAATTAACAAAGACCTCTAATATAACTAGCGCCAAAGCCCCTCAAAAAAAAAAAACTAGTGCCAAAGTAATTCATAGCAAAACTATTAAACCCTAACCCAGTGACCTTCAAAACTATCAAACCCTAACCCGAGTGACCTTTTAGACCCCTTCTTCTACAATCACTGAAGTCTTTCTCTAACTCGTGCGAAACTCCGACGAAACCCCAATGAAATCGTCAAGCTCTCACTTTTCTCTCTGATTTTTCCTACTCTCTTTTCTCTCTGATCTGATCTACAACAAGTTGAAATCGATGTGTGCCGTGTGGAATCTCTGATCTGCAGCAAGTTCTAAAATCAAAGAAACTTTAAAATATCTGGCCCTAGAGAAGGTATGCAAGGAGTTTTTTTTTTTTTTTTTTAATTGCTATCTCTGTTTTTTTGTCTATTTATGCAAAAATATGTTTGGTTTGATCGAGGTGTTCTTAGAAAGGCGGATAATGGTTCTTGGATGTATGTTTTGTGTGTAATCCGGGTTGTTATGCCCACGCCCCATTAGTTGGAGTTTGCCTGATACTTGTTTGAGGAAATGCCAAATACTTGTTTATGATACATGGGATGAATGAAAAACATGACTTCTCTGTTACTTTTTTTTTTTTAAAGATGACTTCTCTATTACGGGCAAAGTAGCATATCCTTTTAGTAATCCAATTTATAGAAGTTGTAGCTCATAGTGGAAGCTACCAGAGGTCCAAAAAGATTCCACTTGTTGGAGGATTTGAAAGTCCAATCTTGGTGCTCAATCTTGATGGCTCTACTTGATGTATGCACTCATAATAATGGTAGAAATGAGTTCTTCTTTGACTACTTGATGTGCTTAGTTTAAATCAAACAAATAGTTAGAAAAATAATGAAATTGTTGGTTTATCATCACTGTTTTATTCTTATGTTGTGATGATATTTCATCAAAAACTTCGAATGTTTGAATGGTGGTCTTATCCCCAATATTGTTGAGCTCCTTGATGATTAAATAGTGATTTAGTAGTACAAATAGTGATAGTCTTAGATTTCTAATGGAAATGAAAATTTTGATGATATATGATCTCTTTGACATTTAATGATATCAATGAAGATTGCGGTCAATGTTTGACCTAATCGAATGGTGTGAAAATAAATGAATCGAGTGTGACACTAGATTGTGCCACACATAGCTTATAGTGTATTGCACCGGCCCTCATCATGTGTAGAAATGGATGAAAATTATATGGTTATGATTTATAAGGATCATGACTGATATGGTCACGCTCACTATCGTAGGTTTAATACAAAAATTTTAGATGGTGTTTGATGAACTATCAAGTGCACCTATTAATTGTCGAATCTGAAAACTCTGAAATTGAGGATAAAAGACCCACTGTTTTGGGCATTAAATAAGTGGAAAACGATTTTTGAAAATTCTGTAAAAACTCAATTATGTGCATTGAAGGGTCCCCTCAGACCTAGAAAAATTTCAAGATCAACCACCCTGCAATTAGACCAGCACGAAATTCGGGGAAGATAGGTGTAATTTTGTCAGAAATTTACCTGAAAACTGCACATTATTGGATCCTTCAAATTATGTAAAAATTCATTACTACAGCTGGACTGGTGACTTATCATTAGATGTTAATTCCATCCGGTTTGACCGGGAGAAAATCTGGAAACCGAGGGTGTAGAACTTGTCACATGGCACACTGATTATGACCAATTCTGGACACCTGATCAGATAGCTCAAATCCCATCATGATCTGATCATTTTTAGACTACCGACATAAGTTGAAGATAGCTTCAAGATTTTTTCAAGGAGTTCTTTTGTGCTCGATTCGGAGATTGGCACTAAAAGTTACGGCCTAGTTATCAGAGGCCATAAAATATGGTCTGATACCCAGTCAAAGATAAAATCTCTTTCTGTAATCTAATGGCCCTGATCAATTCTGATTAAATTTTTGGATTCCATCACTTGAGAAGGTTATTGCTATCAGTCCTCTTTCATTTGGTTTCAGACTTGATTGGTTTTGTTAGTGTAAAATCCTTAGTGTACTGGAAAACAGTTTTTAATAATATGATTTCTTCGTTCCTTTTTCGCTTTGTTGTTCTAGTTTCCTTCATATGCAAATAATCTTAAGCTAATCCTTACTTTTTAATAAGGAGTTTCTGTTTAGCTCCTCCTTTGATAGAATAGTTCATGTGTGGTCCCTGCAGGTATGCCCTCATAAAGCTAGCATTGATTCAAAGATTGATTTGGCTGTGAATAGATGGATTGATGCATAAAATTTAGAAGTCAAATCCAGCTGCATAACTTTAGTCAACTACCCAATTTTCTCTCTCTTACTTAATAGTTCTAAAAAGAGTGCTTTGATACAATACTTTCTTTTAAGTTCTCTATACTTTTTAGTTTCTATCTAAATCTGCCATATCATTTCTCTGTTTTCTAAATTTTCTTTGCTTTCCCTTTTCTTTTAGAAATTATAAAAGGCTGAGCCCAATCCAAGCCCTTGAAGGGATACCTTTCTAGTCTCACTTTGACAGGCTAACTTTTATCATTTATCCCTTGAAGGGTTGTGTACAGCTTGACCTACCCAAAGATGGAAATTTTTTCATGGGCTAAGCTCAGGCCGGCTTCTTCAAAAACTGAGACAATTAATGGATCAAATTAAATGCATAAAGCAGTGAAGGCATTTTGTAGCTCATCCTCACACTCTTTTTTTTTATATATAGCATGCTTGCATTATTTATGTACTTTGTGGTCCTCTTTTGGCTCATAGGCACTTAACCTCCTCCATTTGAACTAAATCTCAATTTATTCATAATTTTCAATCAGACATGGGCATCAATATATGTTGGGCGTTACCCAATATTTGACTACATTTTTGGAAGTTAAAAACAAAAATAATAATAATTTTGTTTAGATTACAAGCCACGTGGCACTTGATCCCAAAACGGATATTTTTGTTGGGATCACATGCCGCATGGTATGTGATCTCGGTATTGTTTTAAGGATAAACCCTACAACACTAGTTCAAGTATTGCCTTATATATATATATATATATATATATATGATTGAAAGAGCGCCATTGTTGGTGCTCTAACATATTTTGACTTCTGTGGGGCCTAAAAAATATGCCCATTTGAAAGTTCCTGCCATCAAATCCAAACACTTTAATATGATCCTTAAGGTAGATGTAAACAAAAACATGTACTACAGTCTGTCAAAAACTTTATTTTTTTAGATAATGTAAGGTATCCCAAGCTTGCGCTTGGACTCAGATGCCCTCGCTTCCACCATGCCACAAGTATTTCGCGAACTTCGCACCTTACTAGCTCAAATAATTTGAATACTCTATGGGTTGGATATGATCTTAGTATGGCCTTTAGCTATGTAGAGAATTTGAATAGGCAAAAACTAGTTAGTCGCCTAAAATTTGAAGCTTGATTTTGGCCTAAGCTAATCATAAAGCCTAGTTGAATCAACAAATCTCCAGTACTACTATTTTACCCAAAACTCATGAGGTATAGTGTTATATATGACTTATGAAAGACATGGGTTGCACTATAATGGTTTGGGGTAGGTTTAGATATAATGGTTTGAGAAACCATCCAAAGTAGAATTAGCTTCTCCATTAATGTGATACATTTCACTACAAAATTAGGCCTTTTTGGTAACGCCTTATTAATAGCGGTTTGTTAAGACCGCCACTGAAATCTCGAAAGTCCCTTGTAGTTTGAATAATTATATTACTAAGTTTATTGATAGTTACCTCATGCTTACCAAAATAATTATTGATAATTAATTTTAGGTGAAAAGAACATTTCTTTGAGGTGGTAAGATATTCAAATAGGAAGTTGAAGATTGTCAGTCTAATATTATTCCATTTTTTTGTAGAAATTAATTTGCAAGGAACCTTAAGAATCAAAGGTTAGTCTTGACCTCATTTAGTTTTTATTGTCCTCAATTATGGATATGATTTTTTTTTCAAATGGACCATCCAGAATCATCTGCAATGAAGAGTGGTGTAAGACGTAAGACTACGTTGGCAAAAGTTTTGAAATTACCAAAGGGAGAAAAGTTAAAAATAGAGTGTGATAAAAGTCTACCAGCAAACTCTAATGCCAGTCATCTATCAAATTGGTGTGGCATAATAGCAAGAGATTGCCAATTATTTCCCCTTGATCGCCCGACTTGGCATGAAATAAGCTAAACATCAAAGAGCCGTGCCTGGGAAATGATTGCGGTAAGATTTGTTTAATCTATTTTGATTATTTGTACTTTTTGTATCTTAAAAATGTAATTTATATGATGTCATATAAAAATTGATTGTAAATGTTTAGGAAAAATTTGAATTAAACGAAGAGTTGAAACATGTGGTATTGATGTCCGTGGGCAAGCATTGGAGAGATTATAAGTGTAATTTAAAGAGGAAACACTACAATGGATGTAGAACCAATGCAGAACGGTATAGACGTTGCTCTGAAGACGTAGATCAAAATCAATGGGTGACCCTTGTCCATTATTGGAACTCGGATACTGGAATGGTATATTTTTGCTTGAGAAGTCATTTAAAAACATAATTTGCATAATATGGTCCTCATACCAATTCAATTTATACCATGTAAAAAATTAGTGAGACAAATAAAAGGAATCGATCCCTCCTTAAGTTGGCTCACACGTCTGGGAGTAAAAGTTTTGCGAGAGTACGATTTGAGGAGGTAAGCACAATGATTTATTTATTTCAGTATTTTATGATATACTGATTATTAAAAATTTTCCTTGACGCAGCGAAATAAGAGTTCAACGCAACAAGAGCCAACTCGTTCAGATTTATTTGTTAAGACTCATACTCACAAAGATGGTTTACTAGTAAATGATGAGGCTGCCCATGTGATTGTAAGTTTACGCACTTTATTTTTATTTATTATATAAAAATTATTACAAAGTCTTTCAATTATATGTTTTGCCTATATAATTACTAAATAAATGAATAAATATTTGATTGCAGCAAAGGATCCAACAAGAAATTGAAAATCGAGAAGGTTCACAGGATTCAATATCACGAGATGATGTGATATCCACTGTCTTGGGAGCAGAAAAACCAGGTCGTGTCTGGGGATATGGATTGGGCATGACCCCCACTATGTTGTGGGGATCCTCTTCTAAATATAATGGGCCTTCTGTTACTGAGTTTGCTATAGTTCAAGGAAAAATGAAGGAATTCGACAAGACAATGAAAGAGAAAGATGCCGAAATAGAGCGGAAAGATGCCGAGAGAGATGCTGAGATGACACGTCGAGATGCTGAGATGGCGCGCCAAGCTGCCAAGATGGCAAAACTTAAGAGTATCATAGATATTTTAACTGCACATGCATGTATAAGAATCTATTTGCTAATAAAAATTAGGATTGCTATTTAGTGTTGTTATTACGTTTATTCTTTACTATTGTCTCGTTATGTTTGTTAGATTTGTTAATATTGTTCCTAATATATATATATATACATATATATATATATATATATATATATATGTGTGTGTGTGTGTGTGTGTGTGTGTGTGTGTGTCTGTTTATTTTTTCAATGTGTAGGCTTCAAACAATTATATTACAGCCCCACAATCTACTGACGGAGGAAACGATTCAGGTATTACCACTCTCTATGATCATTTAATGGTTCACATCTCCACAATTACTTTTAGATAATCCCATAATCATTCACTTGAGGGACTTGATTCCAATTGATCAAATGCATTTTTTCTTTGGTGTTGCGTTTCAGGGCCAACTTTTGATTCCAATGGCATACGTGCACAAACATGATAAAATTATTACTTGGTAATCACATATTTCTTCTTATTAAATTGTATTCATATTTTGATCATTTAGTCAATTAAATTGAATTCGTATTTTCAAATATTTATTTGTTGATGAGATGTCATTTGTTGATATGATGCTTCCGAACCTCAAACTTTTGAATATTTAGCTAAAACCATGCTTGCTGATTTCTTGTAGGAATTTCTCTAGGTGAAGGAAGATGTGCACCTATCTAAGACAATGAAGATAAATTGTAGATAGATTATAAGTTTTATCTTAATATTGATGGGTGGATGCGCTTATATTTGGTTTATTGCTTGTAGTAAAATCTGAGGGATATAGTGAAATTCGTCAGTTGGTTATCGACATTTTCGCTATCTTAAAACCTTTTTATACATTTTGATTAAGACTCGATGTTCTAGTTGTTATTGCTGTTTTGGAAATTGTCAAGTACTATTAAACTCTCATTTTGTAGCAATGAGAATTATGTGCTTACAGGTTTTGTAACATTTTTATTATTTTTTGTTGAATTTACATTGTATAGGTTTTCTTCATAACAGGTGGTGAAATTCTCATAGCTTTTCTGAATTGGGAAATGGATTTTCTAGATTTCCTTTTATAACAAATAACATTAATTAATTTTCTTGAATGATATAGAATTGTATTTACAGGTTTGTAAAACTTGTATTATGTTTTATTGAACTATATATATATGATTTCAGGTTTTCATTTATAGGTGAGATTGAAGGCAATGCTCTAAATAAGTAATTAATAACTTTTAAAAGAGGGAAATTTTTTTTTACTGATGGGCTAAAAATCGCGGCTATTATTTCCAAATGTCAGTAAACACTTATATCAATTACCGGCGGTTACAAACTGCCGTTAATTATTATCAATTACCGGTGATTCATAATCGCCGTTAAATTATTATCAATTACCGACAGGTTATAAACCGTCGCTAAAATATTTAATTTTTATCGGCGGTTATAAACCGCCGCTAAAATATTTAATTTTTGCCGGCAGTTACCAACCGTTGGTAATGCCATTAATTTAAAAACAATTATTCATAATAACCGGTGTTAGTTAACCGTCGGTAAAAATAATTATTGGCGGTCGAAAACCGCCGCTAAAAATGTGCATTTTTAGTAGCGGTTGGAGTCGAACCGCCGGTAAAACTTTTCTCGAGGGCCCCAAGCATAGTGGTTTGGGAAACCGCCACCGAATGTTTTAGCGGCGGTTGGAAAGGCTTTAGCGGCGGTTTGAAACTGCCGCTAAAAGTTTCATATTTTGTAGTGATCTCAAGTCCCAAGTCTAAGCAAGCAAGTCTCTCGCTGCTCACAGTCTTTCTCTGGTCGAAAAATTGATTTGAATTTTTTTTACCAAAATTTATTTTCTTTTAAAATCCTCAAAAAAGTCGGAAGAAAGCCCAAGCCTGGTTTCGCCTGCTATGGGTCGAGCTTGAGCTGAGTACATTGCAACCCGGCTTAGAGTCGGGCTAAAAAAATTAGGAACTCGACTTGGGTAGGGTCAGGCCGGGTTGAACCCAGCTTAACCCTAACACGGCCCATTGAGAGCCCTAGTACTATGTGGTTAAGGACCCATGACCATCATTTACACAAAAATAGTGTTTAAATGATTTGACACCGTAAATAATTTAATATGTGGACAAAAACTGGTGACAAGTCATGTTTTAGGGAGATTTAAAGCATTTGATCTATGGATTATAATATCAATGATTGTTCTTAGTTTTAATGGTTGATATTAAAAGTTCATCAATCAAATGATTCACGTCAACTTATAAGCATGTTTATGACTGATTGAGTTATAGCTCAGTTGGTATCCTCCCTCCTTTGTGATGCTTGAGGTCATGGGTTCTACACTCCACGTTTGCTTCCTCCCTTATATTAATAAGGTGAGGGTTGTTAGGTCGGATTTATTCCCCTATATGTCACTCAATGTGAGTGCTTATTGTGTGTGTTTAATTCTCTAAGTGTTGCTCCTGAACTATTATATTTTCTACTATATGTAAGGCACAATCACGTTATCTATGTCATAAGATATAATAAAATAAAATAAAAACTTATAAGCATGTTTATGCGGATTGAGCCATGTTTCAGTGATAGATTGCCACTTGGACAATTTAAATTAATCACAAATGTGCGTTGTATGGCATAAAGTGGGATAGAAAGTTTAATTTTATAGTATAAAATCATTTAATAACCATTTTCCATTATCCCGGTGGCTAAATAAAGTCTAGTGTTACGACTACACCTCTTTATGTAACAGCCACTTCACTTAAATAAAGGAAAAATTACTTGATTGTTTTGAAGCAAATGATGGAGATTGTTTTTCGTCTAATCTTTCACAAAATAGATCTTAAATTCAAAGGCCTACCATCATACATTGATTGCACATGGCACACATCCCAAAATGTGACATGACATACTATCAAATGTGATTCATGTTCACTTTTTGAGATGTATGCCACGTGGAATCAATATCTGACAGTCTGATAGTAGGCCGATAATCTCAATATTTATTGTGTGGAAGATTGGGACGAAAAACGATATCCATCATCTGATTTAAAATAGTCGATGATTTTTTTCACTATTTAAGTGAGGTGGTTGTAACATAAAGTAGTGTGATAGTAACATTAGTCTAAATGAATGAATTTGTATTGTATAAAACTAGCTCTTATTTTCTCATGAAGCTTTAGAGTTGGGACTGGAAAGAACACTACAAAAAATAAGACTATTAGTGGTGGTAAAAAATTGTCGCTGTTAACAAAAGAGTCGTTAAGATTATTAGGGACAGTTTTTTTGTTAATAGTGACAGTTTTGTTTACCACTAATAGTCTTGTTTTTTGTAGTGGAATAACAATGAAGGAAATTAGTATTGTAAGTTTCTATTTGAATTAGTAATATTATTTTGGTTGAGTGATTTTTAATTTTACTTTGTGGACAATACACATACTTAGTTGACTAGTTGTTAGTTGATATTTGTTAACTATTTTGTCACCTTACTTGATATTTGATAGTTGGTATTTTATAATAACATAATTATCATTATGTTTATTTTCATTAGAGTACCTTTAAATTCACCTACCGAATCTTTGAGTTCACCCATGCTGAAACTCATTGATCGCTTTAAATCAGATGATAGAGATTATTTTTCATCCCATTCTTTCACACGATGGATCTTGAGATCATCCACGTACAATTAGACAGTTAGGTTTGTTTATTTCACATGACATACATCCCAAAAAAGTGAACTTAAAACTAGGTTTGAGCGTGTGAGTTTCACATGATGTTAAGGTCATTTTTCTAGGATATGTGTCAAGTGAAATAAAAGAATGATTGTCTGATAGTACACCCATATTCTCAAGATCCATCTTGTGAGAGATTGGGACAAAGAGTGATCTCCATCGTTGTGAACTGAAAGATTCAATGGGTTTATTTAAAGGTACTGTAAGAAAAACTTCTTAGTGCCTACGCCTCAAGAGGGTCGTCACCTAGGCCCCTCTTCATCCATTTGACAGCTTCCTTAGTCTCGCTCTGAGACACTAGAGATAAACTTACCTTTTTAAGGATGAATTTTGTGAAATATGTTGTACTATTTTACAATTGAAAGTGTATGAATGTCACTTTTTTATACATGACACTATTTTGACTCACAAGGTGCACTATTTTGATACAATCCTAGGCTGTATACAATTTATGTATTGACCTGTGAATGACTATGCTCTTTTGAATATGTGCATTATAATATTGTCATTGTTGTTATTTCTTAATGGCTAATATTGATGCTCATAGATTGGATGGTTTGCATTGTTTTATTGGTGTAATTATGTTAAAATGAGATATCTATTAACAATAGACAATCACTTAAACCGTTTATTGATTACAGATATGTGCCACGTCACGTGACATAACAGTGAAGTATATATTCTAAGATATAGTGTAAGATTAAATATATTCTAATGGTGTAAGATCATTTAAACACTATTTTTGTCTCACATATATGTACAGTGATTCAGACTTAGCAGTTCTCTACATCTTCTAAATCATTAAAATGGTACCTTTATTTTTAACCATGATTCTTTCTCATCAACCTAGGTTTCACATGCTTCAAATGTTGACTGCTTTGAATCGGATCACAGTGATCAATTTTCGTCCCAATGTTTGACATGATAGATCTTGAGATCATAGCCTATCATATTTTGATTCACATATTCCAAAATTTGATTTGAGAATTATATTTGATGTATGTCATATGATCATGATTAATTATTTGGGATGTGTGCAACATGAAATCAAATTATGATCGTTTAATAGTAGCCCATGATCTCAACATCCATTACGTTGAAAGATTAGAACAGAAAATAATCGCTACTGTCTGATTCAAAGCGGTCAGTGATTTAGAATTTATAGGTAGAAGGAAGAATCTTGGGCTATAAGTAAAGGTGGCCATACAAAAAAAATTGATAAAAAGAGGCGTCATCTCAAAAGAGTACCTCGATTTCCACCCACAGATTCTTTCCATCCACCCACATAAGTGGGTGAACGACTGAGGCAATCCGATTCTTTCCTTCCACTCACATATTCAATTTCATTTTCTAACATTCGAATCCACCCACCGAAATCTTTAGCATACACCCACATCGTTTGTTTCCCTCTTCCTCTTCCCGCTTGCGCCATATTTAAATTTCATACACTCACATCGTCTTCCTCAATCGTCTCCCAGTGTTGTGCAATGTTAGGAAGGTTTTCCGTGGCTATAAAAATGTGAGGAACAGACAAACTCTGTACGCCTACACCTGCGAAGAAACCCTTTGAGTTCTTGTTAGAGTTTGTGGGATAACGACAATCAACCGTTCGATGTAGTTTCAATTTTTTAGTTGATTATTCAACATATTTAGTTGATTGTACTATACACCCATTTTTTAATTATTCAACATATTTAGTTATTTGTATATTTTCAGTACCCTTAGATCCAGCAAACAAATCTTTGAGTTCACCCACAGTAAAACACAATGATTTGGTTGAACTTAGACTTAGTGGGTGGATTTGAATGTACTCATTTTTTATTGTGATTCCAAACCAACCGTTGATGATGTGATTAGATTAATAGGGGTGTGTGAAATAGATGATTTTCATAAATGGCCTACGACTTCCTATAGAAGAAGGCTTACAAAAGCTCGAATCGAAGAAGCATCCGGAGAGATATCTTCTGAAATTGTTGTTGATAATTCAGAGATTTTAGCAATAGCTGTTAAAGCTGCATCTGTAGTGATAGTGATATCTAAATCTGCGAGTGAAGTCCAGTCTTTATTAAATCTAGAGATGCAAGAAGGGAGGATATTAGAAGAGAGAGTGGAAGAAGAGAGAGTGGAGGAGGGGAGTGTGGTAGAAGGGAGAGTGAAAGAAGTTATTGGAGAGGGTAGTGTGGATTATGTGACAGTAGAGGGTGAAGGTGAGAGATTGAAAGTGGGTGAAGGTGAGAGAGATGAGAGGGTGGAGGAGAGAGTGGAAGTGGGTGAAGGTGAGGAAGCTCAAAGGGTGGAGGAGAGAGTGGATGAAGGTGAGGGAGCTCAGAGGGTGGAGGAGAGAGTCGGTGAAGGTGAGGGAGCTCAGAGGGTGGAAGTGGAAGTGAGTGAAAGTGAGGGAGCTAAGAGGGTGGAAGAGAGACTGGAAGTGGAAGTGGGTGAAGGTGAGGAAGCTGAGAGGATGGAGGAGAGAGTGGAAGTGGGTGAAGGTGAGGGAGCTCAGAGGGTGGAGGAGAGATTGGAAGACAAAGAAGAAGCAGTTGGAACACCGAAAAAGAAGAGAAAAATAAAAGAGGCTGACGTTGAGCCAGCCCAAACTAGAGTCGAGGATAATGTGGCACAATTTCCCGAAGGCCCTATGGACACTTCGCTTCTACGATAGCATGTTGCCCATGAACTATGGATTAATAAAGTAAGTAAGAAATAACATTCAGTTCATGTAATACATTTATCATTTTCATTTAAAATATGTGTACATAATTACAAATTTTTTACTAATTTTATTATTGGTTGATATAAGAACGAGGAGCGCTTCGTTGCATCAAACATTCAGCCAAACTCAATGCCTGGTCCATCGTTCAAATGTCTCTTGCAGAGTTTTGATTGTTGGCTAGAGTTGCATTCAGGACCATCAACCGTGTCTTAGTAACTTCCTTGGTTGAGAGATGACACCCTGAGACAAATACATTTTACTTCGTTACCAGTGAGATGACTATCACTCTCGATGACGTGAAGCATCTCATTGACTTATTTGTAATTGGCAAGACAATTGTTGCAAAACCTTATAATGCAGCTAAATTCTTGACAATGTGTGTTGAAGCATTTGGTATTGATGTCAACGATGTGATGGAAGAATTGAATCACAAAGGATGTAAGGGGGAAGCTTTTCGCTTGGAATTGTTGCGTGCTTGTTTGAGCTAGATACCTGATGATGCATCTGATAATCGGATTGACTATGCTGCAAGGGGATACATTCTTTATCTGCAATGCTACACAATCTTTTTCGATAAATCAGACAGTATAGAGTCGACTCAGTACGTAAAGGTGTTGGTCGATCTGAAGACCGTTGGGGACTATGCATGGGGAGCACTGCACTCGCTTATCTTTATAGGCAGTTGGGCATTGCATTAAGAAAGAAGGTCGCACAAATTTCTGGGTTGCTTACGTTGGTTGAGGTATACTATATTCGCTTATCCAAAAGTCTTTTGATAAACTACCTATAGCCTTTAGATGGCAGCAACTTTCAAGTCAAGCCGCTCATCCTGACTCAAAGTTGGTTCTTTTTTATGAAGCATTAGATGGCTTATGAATGGATAAGGTATTATCATAATTAGTTATTTTACGTGAACCTATATAATTGTAATAACTCTCTTTCTCTCTCGTACAGGTTATTTGGGATTCATATTGTAAGATTAGATCGGAATATCCGTTTACTCTTACAGTATTTTACATTGAATGTCTGCTCTATTTCGATATCGTCGAGCCATACTACCCAGAGCGGGTATTGAGACAATTGGGCCATGTGCAATCAATCCTCCCAACACCAATAACATATACAGAAGGGAGCATTAGAGGGAGAACTGTGAAGACATATACTGTATATTACCGAGCTACTCCGAAAAATTTTGAACGTCATCACAGTCACCAATTATCCGTAGAGGATCGTGGTGCTCTAACATATATTGGGGCCACTGTGGAGGGTTATATGGAGTGATACAAGAAGTTCTCACATTTGTACCTCGTGGACCCCAACCACCGCAAGAGGTTGAGGCCATCCCAAAGTAGAGATGATGTTGATGATGTCTCAGAGGAATAAGTACGTATTTGTGTTATTATGATGTCTCTTATTTATAACTGCTACCATATATGTAAATTTATATAATGTCTCACGATCATTTTGAATGCAGCGACATCACAGAGATAAGACATTGATGTTATTAGAGGATTCGATAGATGCCAGTGCAAAACAAGACATTGGGTATGTGATGGAGGTCATGAAGAGGGTACACGATGAGCCCTGATTCGACTTGCCCTCCTCACAGGCTGATAACTTAAGTCCGAGAGCCAATGCATCCCTCGTCACTAATACCACATCAACACCACACTGAAATCCTCCCCGGAAAAGGAGAAAGTTTTAGTGATATGACATGTATAATTTTTTTTTGTATATGTATATTTCTTGAAGAAATCAATTTTTGTATATTTCTTGAAGAGAAAGTTGTGTATTTCTTGAAGATATCAATTTTTAATATAAATACAGACATTACTGTTAGTTGACTTGTTAGTAAGGCTTACAATTGGATGTGCATCCTCATCTTCCTCAATTTATTGTATACTATTGCTTGAAAATATCAAATTTTTTATGTAAATAAAAACATTATTGTCGAGTTGACTTGTTAGTACGACTTGCAAATGTCTGAGCACTTTTAAAGTTACTTTGTAACCGTAGAATTAAAATATTTTTGTCTGAGCACTTTCTCAATCCCACCATATCCAAATAAATCTTTGAAAATCCCATCAACCACACATTACAAATAAAATGGGAAAAGAAGAAAATGAATCTAAAAAGGCCATAAAATTATGGTTGGATTATCAGCTTCATATACGTCCTTTAAGAGCTCGACATTTTCAACTTTGCAAGTCATCTGCACCAGAAAGAGAACTTTCTATCTGAACCTTCAAATCAGACAATTAAGCACATATTGCTACACTATGTTGTGTTTCTCACGATGGGCACACATTGAACCCTCAAAAAATAAAGCAAAAAGACAATCAAGGAAGCATTGAACCCTGAAAAAAAAAAGTGTCAGTTTTAAAAAAATAAAAATAAATTGTGCTGTGTTTCTAACGGTGGGCACCCGCACCCACTGTCGGAGTTTCAAACGTGACGGTGGGCACCCACTGTCAGAGATCCATAAGAAAAAAAATTTGGCCCTGACAGTCGGAACCCACTGTCAGAGCATCTAGGGTTGTGCATTTTTTGGACCGAACCGACCAAACCAAACCGAACCGCCGGGTTTGGTCCGGTTTGGACGGGTACTAGTTTGGGTTTGGTTTCAGTTCCAAGCCCCCCCAAGCCGAAACCAAACTGAACCGAATTGAATGTAGGTAATTATATATATATAAGAAAAGGCCTTTGTCCTCCATGGGAGGACGGTCATCGTCCTCCAACCTTCCACGTGGAGCTCCACGTAGCACCCAAAACACTTTTTGGGTGCCACATGGAACTTGGGTGCATTGCTTAGATCATCTTTGAAAAAAAATAAAATTAAAAACTCATCTCCACCGTGTATATTTTGAACCGTGAAATGTGGACCAATGAAAATCGTCAAACTTTGACTTGTGGGTTTAAAATTTATTTTTCGATTTTTTTTATAAATATTAATCTAAACTGTCCACCTGTGCTCCACGTGGATCTTGGAGGACGGTCACCGTCCTCCATTGGAGGACCTAACCAGCTCCCATATATATATATATATATATAGGCGGGAATTTTGATTAATTTTAAAGGGCATTTAAGTAAAATGTATATTTTTATATAAAACCATATCCTTGTTTTTAGCCTATTCTTAAATTCTAAAGCGGTAAAGTAGAACTTATAGAAAAATCGATTGAGAAGTTGAGAAAATTTTGATGTGCAAGTAGAACTTATAGGAAAATCGAAATCGACCAAACCAAACCAAACCGAATTGAATTGGGTTGGTTTGGTTTAAGAGTTGAATGGTTTGGTTTGGTTTGAAAATCTAAAAATCGAGTAAGACCGGTTTGGTTTGTTGTTTTGGTCAAAAACCGACCAAACGGAATCGAATACACCCCTAAGAGCAACACAAGTGACAGCAGGCACCCACCGCCGCATGCAATTTTTTTTCCTGATGGTGGGTGCCCATTGTCAGGTGTAAATTGGTGACAAGAGGCACCCACCGTTAGGCCATTGGAGGTTGAACTCCAGTGAGGATTTTCACTAGAATTCAAACTTTGATGGCCTGACAGTGGGTGCCCATTCTCACATTTCATAGTCCTGATGGTGGCCACCCACTGTCAGATTTTTTTTTTTTTTTTTTTTTAAAATAGCCATATGACAGTGGGCACCCACTATCATTGTAGCATGGATGACAGTGGGAGCCCATCGCCAGTTTCACATTTTTCCTGACGGCGGGTGCCCATTGTCAGGATTGCTAACTTTGACAATAGGCGCCCACCGTCAAGCCATTAGAGTTTGAATTCCAACTCACTGGAGTTTAACCTCTGATGACCTCATGGTGGGTGCATGCTGTCAACAATTTACACCTGACTGTGGGCACCCATCGCCAGGAAAAAAATTTGCATCTGGCGGTGGGTGTCTGTTGTCACTTGTGTTGCTCTGATAGTGAGTTCCCACCGTCAGAGCCAATTTTTTTATTATTTTATGGATCTCTAACAGTGGGTGCCCACCGTCAGGTTTGATACTCCAACAGTGGGTGCCCACTGTCAGAAACACAACACGATTCTTTTTTTGGGGGGTTCAATGTGTGCTTGATTGTCTTTTTGCTTCATTTTTTGAGGGTTCAATGTGTGCCCATCGTTAGAAACATAACACAGCGTAATAATGTGTGCTTGATTGTCTGATTTGAGGGTTCAAATAGGAAGTTATCTTTCTGGTACAGGTGACTTGTAAAGCTGAAAATGTCGAGTTCTTAAAGAAAGCATATGAAGCTGATTTTATGGCCTTTTTAGATTCATTTTCTTTTTTTCCCATTCTGTTTGTAATATGTGGTTGATGGGCTTTTCAAAGATTTATTTGGGTATGGTGAGATTAAGAGTATGCTTGATTGTTTGATTTGAGGTCATAGTCTAAAGATCTTGATAAAAAAGTTTGTAACAAAATACAATCTCTCTCATATGATTTAGCGCAGTTAATTGTCAAATCAGATAATAGCCTTTGACTCCATTAAATTATATCAACTGTTGAATTGTGTTATTTTTTTGCACAAGGATCTTTGCTATTTTTTAACACAAGTCCCCCATTGTCAGATCTTTCTTTTAAACTGTGTTCCAAGGCCAACTTTTCATGTGCAAGTAATGGTTATATAAATTGAGGGATAATTAATCTTAGAAAATAAACACTTTAAGAAAAAATTTTATTTTTTATTCATTTCTGTATCACTTCATAGTATCTGTATTCATACCAATTACAAAAAAAGATGTTGACATGATCAAAATATTTTCACCATTTACATGAATATACCCTACCCCCAAATAAAAAAATTATCAATCTAGGCCAACCACCGAATAATCTTTGGTCACAACTTTCTCATCATCATTGCTAGAATTGAAGTTCTTCAATTGTTCCGCGAACTGAGATGGCCAACCCGCTGCACAATCATCTCGGTATCGCCTCCAAAAAAACCGTCAATGATGGAATGAGACTCTTTTTAATCAAGGTCACTGGGACGAAGTGACAATCATTCATGTGAGCGATGCAAATCACCTTATTCATTATGTTTGCTGCTGCCGACAATGGAAAAAATATCGTATAAAGTCGGGTGCTAAGAAAGACTAAAGGGGTACGATAGCACGACTCTATTAGCTATCCCATGTCCGGCACTGTCATCCAGTAGACACTCCGAGCATGGTCAGTGAAGCAGTTGAGGATCGTATGTATCTGAATAATTCATTCTTGGCTGTCGAAAATTGGTAAATACTTCTCCGCACGGGAGGTCAACTCAGCCAATAAATCTGCTTGCACCACCTTCCATCCATCGTAGCCCTTCCCTAACCAATGTGCAACAACTTTAACCCCGCAGTGCCCATCCATCGTTACTTCAGTGATATCAGCTACGATATGACGCACAAATTCAGGGAGTGACTTCAGATATAATTTCAATCTAAGACTTTCTTGAACGATTGTAACCTTCTTCCCTTTCTCCTTTGTCTTTTCCTTCATATTAACTTCTTTTATTACGTGCTTAAACCCGAATTTCTTTCTTCTCGAGGATGCATCACGTTTTTTTTGTTCCTCTTGCCCTTTGGCCTGTCGCGTTTACTCTGTGACAACTTCGGCTTTACCATGTAAGTCATAGTGGGGCCTGCCATCTCATGTAACTGTCTATAAATTTGGTCCTGGACAACAAGGTCAGACTTCTCATATATTTTGTATATGCGATAAAAGCATTTTAATATTTCAACACCTCTTAATGATGCACCAATTTTAAGGTGGTAGAGTTTCTTTCATCGATAATGAATGGATTCAAGGAAAATTTTATCGCCGACCAATAGCCATGAAGATAGTTCATGCAAGCATGGAAGGTCATGTGTCTTGCGCAGTACATGCATGCACTGAGATTTAATAATAGGCTGCGTCTCAACTGCAACTCTGTTTGCTTCAATAATTTTCAGCGCGGCTCTAGACACGTGACTCACTACTAGCTTATAGAAATGGGAAGAACAATGATGCCCCCTCTCTAATTTACTTTCCTCAAATAACGCTCGTGTGTGTATATGTTGTAACTCAATGACACCATCAATCTTCTCCTATGAATGCAGATGGTCAACGATCAAAGATCTCAACTCGCGCTTGATCTGAGCATGCGCTCTCTCCACTCGGTTTGAAGCCGTGTTACCCAAATGCATATATTCATTCGTTCATGTTGACACAAATCTTTCATTGTACGATTCTATCCAAGTGACATGCAAATAGTGGATGATACTTTGATGATTCACGGACCTATGGACCAAGGTACCTATCGCAGCTTCATATTCTTCTATAGATAAATTGTACATCACCCGATTCCATACCTGGCAGAAGCCATCCCATTCTTCTGTGTAGTATCAAACAGTTTTTTACAGTTCTTTAACACACATATTTATATGTCATATACATAAAAATGTATTTGACTTCTGAAAAAATTACTTCGATCGCAGTCATAAGTGTTTGCTCTCGATCGGTGACAAATAGAGACCGAAGTTCGCCTCTTTTAAAAAGTGATTTGAATGATTGTAATGCCCACATATAAGCGTTCTCTTTCTCGGATGATATGAACGCAGAGCTAACGTAATTTTTTTTTTTTTGTGGAGGTCACTCCGATGATGCTCCATATCGAAAGTTCGTATTTGTTCGTCTTTTATGTGCAGTCCAAAACGAACATCTGAGAGAAGATGTTCGCTAGCTCTATCGAATCCAGATGAACGAAGAAGATGTCTGTCAATTCATCTGTTTTAGGATCTTCACAATGAAAACAAACATATTTGGTTTCTTGAAACATGAATATCAACTATTGGAGGTGAGTCCTCTCTTATCTCTCAGTCAACCGCATCACCTCGCATTGTAGATGACTTGAATGGTCGTACACTTTTTTGGATCCTTCTTTCGAATGCTATATAGTACATGACTAGGCTTCACCCCAATAACTGACATCTCTTTCAAAATCTCTTTTGTTTTCTTTCAACCGTCTCGCATACGAATGACCTTTCCCAAATTGCCTTAGGGTGGTTGTGAACTCTGTAAACTATGTCCAACTTTCATACAAAGCAACCTTCTTGTTTAATCTCCGTTCCTCGTAATGAGAATGGATAACCTGACTTTTTCGTAAAAGTTTTTCTTGTTGCTTGAGTCTTAGATTGTCCCTTCTTATAAGGGCGAAAGTTGTCTGCTCTCTCGCAAACCGACTTCACCCTTGTACTACGACCTTGAAATCTTTTATCGGACCTCTGTATCGCTAGCATAGTTTCCACTTTATTTGTAACATCGCAAGCCTACTTTATCATTTCCTCGCGGATGCTAAAGAGCTAATTTGTGATCATAAAGAGGGTAAGGTCCGTATTCCGTGATTGCGGATTGTCCATCTGAACATAATAACATAATGTTCAAATCAAAACATAATTATTATTGAAAATGAACAAACTTATGCACATAATCAAAACCTAGAGACAATGCTATTTTAAAAACATATATACCCTCTTATAACTTATTTCAAAATGCTTAAAGATTCAATGGAAAATATTTTTTAACTAAAGCCAATCCATTTTGAATCAAAGTCAATCCATCAAAAATAAAAAATGTACATTACTTTTTTATAAAAAAATTCGATATAGAAATGGAATGGAACCTACCAAATCATTTTTCATTAATGTATAGAAACCCTAAACTTATTTAGATTGAAAAATTATATAATGAAAATTAATACAAATAGAATAAAAAATAATGTAAATAGATTGAAAAATAACCTTTTTACAAAACCCTAAATTTACTTAGAATAAAAAATTATATAAAGAAAACTAATACAAATAATATGAAAAATAATGAAATTAAAATGAATACAAATAAAATGAAAAATAATGCAAATAGAATATAAAATAAATCCACTACCAAACCCTAAGTTTACTTAGAATAAAAAATAATATAATGGAAATTATATTATTCTCGAATGGATAATAATAGAATAAAAATGAATGCAAATTGAATGAAAAATTATATAATGAAAAATGAATACAAATAAAATGAAAAAAAACTCATTTACTTGTACAGGAGGTTGTGATTCTGTCCAAGGGAGTTGGGTGAACTCCAAATCATCATCATACGATAACAGCTCTTTGGAGCTATCATCCGCGTTCTTCGAATCCATGTAGCACGAAATCGAAATCAAAATGAGAGGAAGAAGAAAGTATGTGGGTGTACCGAAAGGAAGAAGAAGACGGTCGTGAGTGTCAAACTAAGCGAAAAAGAACGAACGTAAAAGCGTGGGGAATGCTTGGTGTTCAAAGAGGTTATAGCGCGGGAATGAGAGGAAGAAGTAGAAGAGCTCGGGAGCGTGGGGTTTGCATGCATGAATAGGTGGATGGAAATAAAAGAAATAGTGAGTATATTTGACTCACGAATTTTGGGTGGTCTTTTCAATTTTTTTTACTTTGCACGTGGGAGCGTGAGTGGAAATAAAAGTACTTATCTCAAAAAGGAAAAGGGAAACGCCATAGTTTGTAGTTTCATGTCTTCGAGTGGTGGTCATCAATGCTTTTACATCTCCCGAGGTTTGATGGAAGTAGATTGATCTATACACATCCACAATTGCACGTGTCTCTCACCTAATACCAACCGAAGAATACGACCTCCTAACAATATGCATAAATTTTTTTCCATGGTTCAACCGTCAATCGATCTCTTCACCTCTTCTTCTCGCCAAAGGTAGCACGGAAATCAGTTCTGCAAAAAAAGAACAAGCAGATTCATCTCCCTCGGTGAATATGAACCTGATTCGACGTCGAATGTTGAGATTCTGTATGCATTTCATGTTAGTTACCGTTTACATGGCGATTTCAATTGGCGCCAGATCCGATAAGGAAACTAGAAAAAGATTCTACGGTGATCTCTCCCTCAAATCAGCGCCTCCGGATTCGGGAGAGGGGAGCATCGCAAAAATCTTCGATCGCGTGCTCGAGAAGGAGTTTTCGGAGAACGATCAACCTGAAGGTAAGGTTTCGTTGTTCCGCCCCTGATTCTAGCTCTAATTTTCAGTTTGTGTGATGCGTTTATAACTATTTATTTTGCAATCTTTATTCGCAATTCGGCTTGCATTTGATTTGTTAACGGGGAGATTTTGTGGTTCTTTCCAAATTTAATTTGTTCCTGAAATCTAAATCTCATTTACCCTGGATTCAGTAATGAGACTTGATGTTTCCAGGCTTTATGATTTCTGTACTAAGCTACATTTAGGGTTGCAACCTAGCCAAGCCGAGGCCGAGCTTGGGTCAGCTCTAGCTTGGCTCTACCTTATACGAGCCGAGATCGAACTCAGCTCTAGGCCCTGCCAGCCTGAAAATTCTGAGCTCTAGCTCAGCTCCACCGAGCTTGAGCCGAGCTTTGAGCCAAATGAGTTCTATTATAAGTTTTTTCTTTCTAGTGATTTTTTAAACCTTATCTTCTTTCTTTAATAGATGAAAATGCAATAAAATTTAATAAATGAAAGTCATAACCCCTTTTAGTCTTTTAGTCTCTTTTGGAAGGAGAGGATTTAATGGATTAATTGCAACTGAGATAGATTGATTGGAGAAAGAAGGTGTTTAGATTTAATGCACTACATATTGGTTAAAAGCCATAATCTCATATTAGCTTTGCTTGAGAATCTGAGATGTAGTGCTTGCTGCCCGTCTGTGAATGAAGTATGGAGATGATGGTGACTAGCCGTTCACCCGTGTAGCCGTGGTGTAGTCATTGCCGTGTAGCGTGTAGGTGCTGATCAGTTGGTCGATTGACATGCTAGTGGTTGTTGGCTGATGGTGGTTGCTCTTTGAAATGAGAGAGAGAGAGAGAGAGAGAGAGAGAGAGAGAGAGAGAGAGAGGGCCGAGTCAGGCATAGCCGAGCTTTACAAGGCTTGACTCTACTTCAAGCGAGCTTGAAATAAAAATGGGGCTCGACTCTCTAGCTGAGCTTAAGAGAGCAAAAGCTCTCATCTTCGAGCCGAGCAGAGCCGAGTCGAGCTGTCAAGCTGGCTTGGCTCTGTTGCAGCCCTAACTACATTGCAGGGTTCTTTATATTTGCAAGGGATAGATTTGGTTTGTTATGCATGGTTTGTGAAAATTTAGAAGTGTAGGCTAGCGACATTTGTTTATGAACATGTCAGTTTACGTTTCCCCGAAATGTGCCCCATTAATGGACCATTGACAAGTAGGAGAAGAGGAAGACTAGTGAAGATCTAGAGGGAAGCTACGAGAAGGGATATGGAGGATTGCAAAGTTACAAAGATCTTAACGCTGATCAACATCGAGTGGAGAAATAGGACTTACAAAGCCGACCCCAAATAGATGGGATAAGGCTGTGATGATGATGATGATGATGATGAAACTATAAATCCAACTCTTCGAGAAGTATGCCAGCCGGAGTTTAAAATCTTTGCTAGGACTAGTACATATCTGTACCGGACGAGTCTGGTAGTGTATATGGTTATGAACATCTCGACAATGTACTGGCTAGGATATTCATTATCATTTATTCCGACTAATATAAATGGTATATACTGGAATGTTATATTCTTGTATTTATTAGCGATTTATTGTAATTTTAAAAAGAAGAAATTTGAAGAGTTCTCTCTGTAAGCTTTGCAAATTGGAAGATAATAGCATAAATCAGCTGAGTAGAAGATATAGCAAGTGCGGGAGCGTCATCTGAAGAAGTTTGAAAAGCCCGGCTTGAAGTAAACTTGGGCCTTCCATGGAGGTCCCGACATCTTTCATTTGTGTGACCCTTCCTACCACAATGAATGCACACAAGTTTTTCCTTTTCTTCTTTGGAGAAACCACCACGACCCCTCATCTTCCTCTCCTTCCACCAGATCTTCCTCCACCATAGCCATAGGAGGAGAATTATGAAAGGGCTGACTTCTCGGGTCCAATACTATCAGAAAAATGCACCAGCTAGCGACGACTCTCCTCATGTTGTAGGAGAGCGAAGACAATACCAAGGGATCCCCAAGAGATTCACGACTCTCAACAAATCATCTTGGTGTTGTAGGCACCTATAGATCACTCCCCTTGACGAAGTCCTCCAATCTTATCGATTACCTGGAACTTTTTTGCTAAGCTCCTCTGTTGAGAGAAGGCATCCTGCAAGGAGTCCCACAACTCCTTAGCATTTCTTGCTTCCATAAAGGATTTGCGAATGATGGATTGGATAGAATGATGCAACCACGTCATTATAGTTAAAGTTGCACATCTACAGTCCTTGTAACTTGAATCAGTAAGGTCTGGTTCGGGTATAGTCCCCAATATATAACCATATTTTTTCTTGGACCCTAAATACATGGCCACAGATTGCGGCCAGTCTAAGTAGTTTCTCCCATCGAATTTAACAGTGTTGATTTGAATCCAATGTGGACCTTCCAGATTGCAGCCCATATGGGTCTTGTTCTCTTCCATCGCTTGGAGAGCATGAGCATACGAAGGGCTATCAAGAAAATAACAACAAGTAACCAACATACGATTTCACAATCAACTTGTAAGATGGTTTAAGAAGCATACAAGCAATTGTAGCAATAGCTTTCAGTGTTGTGCACAACCCGTTCCGTCACAAAATCTGACGTAACCCCTTCAAATCACACCTGATATTCACAAAAGGCAATCAAAAGTAATGAGGGAAGGAAATCGATTCAAAACCACATGGTTTCCCCCTTAACATAATCCGATAGATGCTAGAAGCCCAGAAAAACGAAGAACAACCAACAACAAGGGCAATCGGAAAAATAAAAAAACATGTATCCAAATCCAAACAAAATCACAATCTAACCTTAGTTTCAGCTTCGACAGGAAATTCTGGTCAAAGCAAGACCAAAGCCAAGCTCCACGATGAATCAAATCCTCGAGATTCGTGAAAAAACCCTGATCCAAGGGTTACCACTAAAAAACCTTCATATCTCCTCATGGAGGCCTCAACAGATTTTGAGCAAGAAGAAGTGAAAGAAGGTGAAAAACCGATCAAACCCCCATAATTAGATGTTGATTTTGAGGTCAATGTTTTGACCTTGTTGACATCAACGTGATGTCAACAACCCGATGGTGACTTCAGCACAATGCTGAAAATTGACTCCCTTGGTCTTGGCTTTGATACTAATTTAAAGTGCTAGATAAATTAGGGTTAGGGTGTTTGAAGGAGAAAGAAGAATAGAAATGGAGGAAAATTAGGTTGAGTAGTTCACTCATCCCAATGCATTAACACCTTACATATGAAATCATAACATCAACGAAATACGGAGAAAACAAAATAAGTGAAAGAGAGTAAGTGAGACCACTTACTCTACACACACCCAATCTAAACTACTAACACACTCCCTAAAGTAATTTTACGTCACTAACACAAAGGACATCGAGGTTGATGTTCATTTTCTTTGCAAGATTCTCCAGTATGGGGTCATCTTTACACCTTAGTTCTCCTCTGAGCTATTGGCTGACATCTTCACTAAGGCAGTGGGTCCGTCCCTTCTTCAAGAATTTTTGGTCAAACTGGGTATGATTGATATCTATGCTCATGTATGAGTTTTTGGCTATTAGTAGGGCATACCTGCAAATATACTCCTAATTATAAAGGCTACTGTGGTGTTCCTAACCAAGGTATGCCAATCACTTTTCTATTTCTCTCCTTTTTCTTTTTTTCTTCCTCTCTCAGATAAGATTAATTAGGGTTAGGGCTAGGTGAGGAAGAAGAGGAAGAGGAAGAAGACTGACGGAAATTAGGGTTGAGTTGTTGTAACTCTAAGCCCCAGTCTATCATTAGTATCTATACCAAGCACTACAACATCATGTATATCAAGAAGCAAGACAAAAACAAACTACTTAAGTGGTTAACCCACTACACACACACACCCAATATTCATAAGTACACACAACTATTACCTATTCTAACGCTCCTCTTCAAGTTCGCACATAGATGTCAATCATATCCAACTTTGATGATTTGCCTTCATTCTGTCTCTTTCAACCGCCTTGGTAAGGATGTCGGCTAATTGACCTCTGGAAGCTACATGTGGTGTGCAGAATTCTTGAGATTTGTCCTTCTCTCTCATGAAGTGGTAGTCAACCTCTATATGCTTGGTTCTCTCATGGAATACTGGATTTCCAACTATATGTAAGGCCGCTTCATTGTCTCCATCTAGAGTCATCGGGAGTTCAACTCGGACACCCAAGTCATTCAGAATAAACGTCAGCCACATCTGTTCGCTAAAACTTTGGGTCATAGCTTTATACTCGGCCTCGACTCTCAAATTGGCAATCTCTTGTTACTTCCTTCTCTTCTAAGTGACCAGGTTGCCTCCTAGGAATGTGACATAGCCTGTGGTGGGTCTCCTATTACAGACCCACTATAATCTGCATTTGTGTACATTCCACATTCAAGTGCCCATGATTGCAATATAGAGGCCCTTTTCCTGGTTTGGACTTTACATATCTCAAGTTCCTAAACACTGCACCAAGATAAGGAGACCGAGGAGGATGCATATATTGATAGACCACACTAACTACATATGCGATGTCAGGAATGGTGATAGTGAGATAAACTAGTTTACCTACTAGTATTTGATACCTAGTAACATCCTTGAGGAGTTCACCGTCTTCAGAGGTGGTCCTATGAATTGGATCCATAGGAGTATCTGTGGGTTTACATCCCAACATACCGGCTTGCTTTAAGACATCCATGTCACACTCTCTTTGTGATAAGACATTCCTCTGTCAGATCTGGCTACTACAATGCCAAGGAAATACTGTGGAGGTCCTAGGTTTTTGATGTCAAAGACCTTGTTGAGATCAGGATTTCTTTGTGATAAGACATTCCCCTGTCAGATCTGGCCACTACAATGCCAAGGAAATACTGTCAAGGTCCTAGCATTTTTATGTCAAAGACCTTGTTGAGATAACATTTCAGCTTCAGGATTTCTTCATTGTCATCACCAGTGACAATGATGCCATCAACATACACTATGAGGGCAGCAGTTGGTGCTCCTCTCTTAACAAACAATATATGATCATAGTGACTCCCTTGGTACTCAAACCGCATCTCAACATCAATTTCTTTAACCATGCCATTGGAAACAGCTTGAGACCATAAATAGTATATCTCAGCTTGCAAACTTTCTCCCCCCGAAGGAGAAACTCATGAGGAAGAGCCATGTATGCTTCTTCTTTAAGGTCGCCATGTAGAGAGGTATTCTTGATGTCAAGTTGATAAAGTGGCCAATCCTTATTAGCCACAAGGGATTGGAGGACCCGAATAGAGTTGAGGTTAGCTACAGGAACAAATGTCTCATGAAAATCAATACCAGAGGTTTGTGTGTACACCTTGGCAACAAGCCTTGCACCTCTTTATGGACCCATCTGGGCGATACTTCACAATGTACACCCACTTGCATCCTACTGCCTTCTTGCCAGCAGGCAACTCTGTAATCTCCCTCTCCCATATCTGATTCTGTTATAGAGCTCTCATTTCCTGTTCCATAGCATGTCTCTATACAATAAAGTTTCAGAGACAGAGGATGAAATAAATCTAAAATCTAAGAATGAGATCAAGCTCGAAGAACGGGATGATAAAACATGCTAAGCTACAAATTTATTGATGAGATGTCTTGTACCTTTGTGAAGAGAAATGAGAAGGTCAAGATAAAAAGGAATAGGACATGCTTTAGGATAAGATCTTTGATCCACATCGTGAGCAAGAGGGCGTGGTCCTCCGTTTTTCTTCCTTGCAAAGAACTTGCCTTTCCCAAACTTTTCCCATTGGGATACATTGGGATCAATTGCACTAGTTATCTCTTCAACCTTTCCTTCAAGATCCTCCTCCCCTGTACAAGGTAGAGGGAGGGGTTCCTTTGTGCTCTCTTCACCACTTGGACATTTCTCCCCTTGAATAGAGCACTGAAAGGAGCATGTAATGTGGTAGACTCAAGGAATGTAACATCTATAGTGACAAAATTTTTTCTTGTCGAAGGGTCATAACATTTGTACCCTTTCTGAGTAGGTAGGAACCTAACAAACATACACTTGACGACTTTGGTTGAGAGTTTATCACATTGATTTAAAGGAATATGAGCAAAGCAAAGACAACCAAAGGTCTGAGGGGGCACTGTAAATAGCCTACTACTAGGATATAGAACCTTGTAGGGAGACTCCCCCTCAAGAATATGCGTAGGCATACGACTGATGAGATACTTGGCAGTGAGGATAGCCTTACCCTATAGATGTTCGGGTGCATACACAAAAGCAAGGATCTAGCAACCTCAAGGAGGTGGCAGTTTTCCTCTCAATCACTCCATTTTGTTGTGGAGTGTAAGAGCAAGTGGATTGCCACTCAATCCCATGTATCCGAAGGTAAGATTGAAGACCTTGGGATGGGTATTCTCCCCAATTGTCAGATTTTACAATCTTAACCTTCACATTGAATTGAGTTTCAACCACTTGTGATAAACAGGAAAAATAATATGAACCTCATTTTTGGTTCTCATGAGAAACAAGGTGGTTTAACGAGTACAATCAGCAATAAAGGATATGAAGTAACGATATCCGTGAACAAAAACTAATGGGAAAGCGCCCCCCCCCCCAACACACACACACACACACACACACACACACACACATAGGAGTGAACAATTTTGAAACGAATATCACATTTACCTTGTAAAATTGGACACACTGACCGACAATGTTTGGACAGTTGACTAGGTTCACACTGTCAACTGTCCAATATTCATAAGTACACATTACATATTCTAACACTCTCCTTTTCCAAACCCTATGATTAAACCTAGGACACTCAAGAGGTGTTACTGAAACAAAGTTTGTAACAGTTATACAGTAAAAAGATAAAGCCCATATTGGTCTGCAGATGATACAAACCAATATGTCTTAGTATTGCTAGGCTCTGATGTTGAGATACATTGAGTGATATGTTTCAGTATTGGCCGAGATATTGCTGCTGCCTTTATATATTTTCCAAATCTTCATGTCAAGAAAAGGAGGGAGGAAAGAGAGTAGACAACCTTGTGGCAGATGTATGGGATCCTTGTCGTGCTAGCCCACATAGTTGTGTTTGTGACTTTTTCCTCTTTGTTCAGCCTCTGGGGCTTCCAGTTCTAATTACACAAAAAACAAAGGCCTTATTTCAGAGCTCCCACCTTTTTTCTTGGCTGTTTCAGTCTCTTAGGGCCAGGGCATGCCAGTAGCATTTTGCTAGCGTTGTTATATTAAAATGCCACCAAAGACACTTGTTACATCCATAGCTTCTATTGTCAAAGTTGTGCTTGATGCAGCCTCTAGAGATATTTGATAGTATTAGATATAGAAACATGCACTAATCAACAAAGGCTTCATGATCTATACGTACCAACAAACGTAAAATATGGTTGTGAATTTGTGATTGTTAAAAAGACCTCCTATGAGCGTGGGTTCTTTCTTGTGGCTGACGGCCGGGGTGACTGTCTTCTATAACACATCATAAGTCATATATTGCATGCACAAATTCCTAGATTATGCATACGAAAAAAGCAAGACATCATTATCTTTGAGAGTTGTCAGTTGTCACTTGGCAAGCAGTCGTCATTACAAGATTTCTTATTGAAATTAAACTTGCTTGTTCTTAGGCTTTCAGTGGCAAGTGCTAATCACTGGTGCCTGCATTTCATGTATGTAACTGAAAAAGAATTTATGTCCTTCATTCACCATAGTCTTGCCCTTATCCTCTCTGGCACAGATCAAGAAGTTCTTTCATTCTTGTTGGTGAAAATCATATGTGCTGATAAATAAGAAGATTACTCATCTTTATCAGTAGGGAGTAGAATACAAAATTAGTGATTATTTGACAATTTAGGGCTCTTGTAAGCTGTGCTTTTCAACGAGATATGAGGCCTGACAAAATTTTGATTGTGTTATGTGTAAGAAAATGTGAAGTGGAAACTATGGTAGTTTTGTGATAAAAAAGAAAAAAACATCTAACAGAAATTGACGCTGGACAACGACCCTAAGATCCGTGAATGCTCATGATATGCTAATTTGCCGAAATTAAACTAATTAATTTGACCAATTAAATCACAAATTAAAGCGATACCTTGGGTTTCACGGGGTTCCGCTTAGGTGACCATGCTCGGTACGACTAAGGTCCAATCCGGCGCGCGAGATCTGTTAGGATGGCAGAAGAGGCGATCCGAGAGATAGAACTCTCGCTTCATCTAGGTCGGGGCGTTGGATCGTAGTTCTTCGTGGAATCAGGAGTTCCTCGCTAGGGCTTTGAATGGAAGCGATCAATGGCACGAGTTGAATACGCTCAAGCTTAACAACGGTCGTGGATCGATGGGGTAGGTTCGGATTCGATCCACGAGAATGAACATTGAGGGTATTCTAGATCTAGGGTTTGGGGATTGGAACGATCAATAGAAAGGGAGAAGATTGAATGCAAAAGATTAAAGAGAAAAGAAGATCAAACAAGAGCAAGGATTAAAGGAGAAGATCAAAGTAACATGGGCATCTCACCATTTGCCTCACACCAAACCCATCACTGGGAAGAAGACTCACTCTTCAAAGCTTCTCTCAAGCCCAAAATGCAAAGCATCTTTCATTCAAATTAACAACTGCCAAAATTGGCTTACAAAATTGTGTTTTATAACATTTACAAAGAAAAGACCCTAAATAGAAAAATACTATGTTACCTTAAGTGGTAACTTACACTTGGACACAAAAGAACAAAATTTAAGGACAAAAAGGACAAAATACGTCACTTAAGCCATTAGGCTGGAATTTCCACGGACGTCCATCCGTAGTGCCCCACGAACGTCCGTAGCCTACTCACGAATGTCCGTAGTGCCCCACGGACGTCAGTGCTCAAAAATCAGTGAGAACCCTTATTTCCCGACGTCCGTAGGGCCCCATGGACATCCGTGCTAAAAAATAGTGAGCACCCTTATTTCCGGATATCCGTCCTGACGCTGCGGACGCCCGTCACCTGATGACTACTTGTGCTTCATAGGTTGATCTCTCGGGCCCTTCCTCGGTGGTTTTTTATGTTCCTTGACCCTTCTGGCGCTTCTTCCGCCGCTGATACAACCTATACGGCCTGAAACCTAGGCCCTTGTTAGTGGCACCCCCGTCAATTTCCCCAGACCGAAAGGGCTTCTTCACCGATGAAGAACGGTAATGGTAATGATCAAGCATATTGGGGTCTAGGCAGCGGACTTCGTCTTCATTGATCCATGTATTTTCGGATTCTGGCTTATGGATCCACTTCACCAAGTACCTTTGAATCACCTTATCATGAGTGGAGACCACATGATCATCTAAGATCTTCTCAATCACATCTCTTTTAGGTTCTTTTGGAGGTGGAAGTGGAATAGGCTGCAAGGTTTGGGTTGGTTCTTGAAGGGAGGACGTTTGGAAAGGATTGCAAGAGGGTGGGGTTGAGCCTAGATAAGGAACTAGGTCTTCCACATTGAGGAAGTTCAAGAACATATGCATTTGGACCACTTCTTGCTACAATCCTAAAAGGTCCGGCACCGTGGGCTTGGAGCTTTTTCGCGATTCCCGAGGGGAATTGTTCAGGCCTAACTCGAACCATTACATGCTCACTTATGTGGAATTCTTTGAGACGCCTGTGGGAATCCGCCGACA
The DNA here is from genome assembly GCA_021018995.1 of Chloranthus sessilifolius. NCBI lineage: Eukaryota > Viridiplantae > Streptophyta > Magnoliopsida > Chloranthales > Chloranthaceae > Chloranthus > Chloranthus sessilifolius. The sequence goes on from CM037589.1 coordinate 36,047,248, forward strand.
ATTTGTAATTATCATTACTCGAATTAATTTTACGTCTAATTTTGGCATGCAAATTGTGAATATGCTGTGCAAATGTATCCGCGGACTCGGATGTGCGGTGAGATGCAAACATAGGAATCAAATCTAGGGGTGTTCTTGGCTTGTGACCATGTACCACTTCAAATGGACTCTTACCTGTGAACCTATTGACGGAGTTTTTATACGCAAATTCGGTTAATGGTAGTAGAATGGAGTCCCAAGTCCTAATGTGGTCACCGACAAGACAACGAAGTAGATTGCCTAGGCTCCTATTGGTGGCTTCCGTTTGGCCATCGGTTTGAGGGTGATATGCTGATGAGAATTGGAGCATTGTACTCATCATGTGCTATAGAGTTTTCCAAAAGTAGCTTGTAAACTTGACATTCCTATCTGACACAATGGTCTTGGGTAGCCCATGGAGGCGCACTACCTCACTGAAAAATAATTTCGCAACATGGGTTGCGTCGGTGGTTTTAGAGCATGGTATGAAGTGGGCCATCTTGGAGAAACGGTTCACTACAACAAAAACGGAGTCGTGCTTGCGGAGGGTCTTGGGAAGACCTAACTCCAAGTCCATCGAGCCGCCTTTCCAAGGTGTGTGTGGTACCGGCAAAGGAGTGTACAAGCCGGTATTTTGCCTTTGTTGTTTGGAAACTTGGCAAGTACGACATTGTCGCACAATCCTGGGGATATCCCGCATAAGACCAGGCCAAAAGAATCTATTTTCAACGAGCGCAATGGTCTTGTTGCGTCTGAAATGACTGACAATCGCTCCGGCATGCAGCTCCTAAGTGAAGAAGTCGCATAATGAAGTGTGAGGGATGCATAGGCGATTGCTTATAAACAAATACCCGTCTTGCAAGGTATATTTGGAGTTGGTGCTGGGCGAATTGTCACGAAGAGCAATGTATTCCGCCCCAAAATCTGGGCACTCGGGATACCCTTGGATCAATTGTTCAAATCCCACGACCTCGGTGCTCATGGCTTGCAAAGTCGCTACCCGACGACTAAGCGCATCCGCCGCTTTGTTCTCAGCACCTGCCTTGTGCTTCAACACGAATGTGAACCCTTGAAAGTACTCGACCCATGTCGCGTGCCTTGGGTTCAACTTCTTTTGAGAAGCAAGGAAGCGCAAGGCTTCATGGTCGGAAAACAACAGAAACTCATGCGACCTAAGGTAATGTTTCTAATACTAAAGAGATCGAACTACCGCATAGAACTCCTTAGTATAGGTGCAGTATTTTTGCTTCGCTTCGTCGAGTTTCTCACTAAAGTAGGCCACTGGGTGGCCTTCTTGGCTAAGCACTCCCCCTATGCCCACACCCGAAGCATCGCATGCGACCTCAAAGACCTTAGAAAAGTCTGGTAGGTGCATAACGGGTACACTAGTCATTTTCTCTTTGATCTCGGCAAAGACTTTCGTCGCCACCTTGCTCCATTGAAACTCTCCTTCATACAATCGGTGATGGGAGCCATAATGGTGCTAAAGTTTCGAATGAAGCAACGATAGAATGTAGCCAATCCATGGAAGCTACGAACATCATGTATGTTCTTAGGCTCGGGCCACTCTACAATAGCCTTTACCTTTTCCGGGTCCGCAACCATACCATCGGCCGAAAAGATGAACCCTAAGAAGACAACGAAGTATTGCATGAACGTGCACTTCTTGAAGTTCGCATATAGTTTCTCTCCTCTCAAAGTTCTACAAACCAACTGCAAGTGGGTCAAGTGTTGCTCCTTGTCGCGACTATAGATCAAAATGTCATCAAAATACACCACAAGGAATTTTCCGATAAATGGTTGCAACACTTGGGTCATAAGCCTCATGATGGTGCTCGAGGCATTTGAATGACCAAAAGCCATGACCATCCACTCATAAAGGCCATCTTTGGTCTTGAAGGCGGTTTTCCACTCATCACCGGGGCATATATTCGGACTTAATGGTAGCCACTCTTAAGGTCTATCTTAGAGAAGATAGTGGCACCAACCATCATATCCAACATATCATCGAGCCTCGGTATAGGGAACAGATATTTGACCGTAATCTTGTTGATGGCCCGACTATCCACACACATTCGTCACGTGCCATCTTTCTTGGGGGTGAGTAGTGCGGGTACGACACATGGGCTCAAGCTCTCTTGGATGAACCCCTTCCGAAGGAGCTCTTTGACTTGCTGAGTTAACTTGGCGTGTTCAACCGGATTCAACCTATAGTGAGGTAGGTTTGGTAGAGTAGATCCGGGAACCAAGTTTATCGCGTGTTGAATGCCATGCATGGGAGGGAGTTCATTGGGCAAGTCTTCCGGGAAGACGTCCACAAATTCTCTTAAAATGGGTTCAACCTCCTTAGGGTACTCACCCATAGACTCGAGAACACGCTCAACGGTGATGACCACATACACCACGCTCTCATCTAAGGACGCTCTCTCAAATTACGAAGGGTTCACAATATTAATGGTCTTAGATGGATCACCCTTCTTGTCAACTTTCTTATCCGATGGTGTCTTGGGAGGCAAGGGGTTTAATTTATCTTTTTGCCCTCATGCATGAACGTGCACACATTTGACCGCCCATGGAGGGTCACGTCCATATCATAGAGCCAAGGCCTTCCTAAGATGATGTGGCCCACATCCATCGGCACCACATCGCACCACAACGTGTCTGAATACGAAACTAATTGTATCGGTACACGACATCTTTGAGACACGGGAATGGAAGAGGAGTCGACTCATGCGACTTTGTACGGTCTCGGGTGTGAGCCATAAATGGGTAATGGTGTGTGTTGACACGACGTTCGTGCAATTCCTGCTATCCACGATGACCTTACAACTCTTATCACCACACTTGGCGTAAGTGTAGAAAATGTTATCTCTACGCCAATCATCCTTCTCATCACGTTGAGGTTGTGCTAGGGCACACCTCACAACCAAACACTCGTGAACGCAAGCTAGTGCACGACTACCGTCATCACACTCCTCATCACTAGGTGTGATTTCCGGTTCATACACTTATTCTTCAACACCTTCTTTCTCACCGACCTCTTCTTCAACCAAGAGAGTTCTTTGGGGGTCTCTTGTAGGGCATTGGGCGGCAAAGTGGCCAAACCCAAGACATTTATAGCACTTGGTTTGAGTGCCACCCTTTGAGGACTCACCCACTGCTCCTTTTCCTTTGTCAAACAGAACATTTGTAGAAGTGGGTTGTGTCAGTTTGGGAGGTGGATTTCCAGCACTAGGCTTTCCTTCTCCGACTTTATGACTACCGGCATGTGGCTCAAATCGTCTCACCACCGTCGTCTTCAAGTACCTCTTAAGGTCTTGCACAACGGCGTAACACTCTTCAAGAGTGTCGACGGTGTGGGAGATCAACTCTTTTTGGAGGTCCAATCGCAACCTGGTGCGGAACCTTGAAAGAGTGACTAGAGGATCTTTCGACACATTGACTCTCATCATAAAATCCTCAAACTTGCCAATGTACTCGGCTACGGGCATACTTTCTTGGCATAAGTTTTGCCATTGATTAAGTAGGCGGTGATAGTATGACAATTGAACATACTTCTCCATGACGCTCCTTCATGTCCTCCCAACGGGTAATGGGAGCACGACCCGCATTTGCACGCATGTGCTCGACATTGACCCAAAAGAGTCGAGCTTGACCAATGAGCTTCATTTTGGCAAGTCTAACACACCGCTCATTGTCCATGCCATACCACTCAAAGTGGTGATCCATATCGGAGGCCCAATCGAGGAAGACTTTAGGGTCTATTCTTCCATCGAAGGTCGGAAACTCAACTCGCACATTCTTGAGGAGTTTCTCATCAGAATCGTAATCATCTCCACGATGACTTATTTCCCTTTGGTTTCGGTTTCGACCCTCGGGTCGCTCACCTTGTTCAAGATGCGGACCATGACGCTCATTCGTCTGTCCCGGTGCTCCTCATTTTCTTCCAATCGACCCAAGCGGTTGAGGAGCAACTCATTAGTGGTGGCCATAGCGGTTTGGGCCCCCTCCATAGCATTCAACATCTCGTTCATGGTGATCATCAAGGCTTGGATACCTTTAAGAGCATCGACAAGCGCATGCATATCCATGGTGACCACGACTCACTATGCGGATTCCATAATGACACACAACTATGAAATGACAAGCAACTATGAAACACACGTGAGTGAGGAATTTTGTCAAACACACGGTGTGCGCACAAATGAGCACACTAATATGGACACACAAATGAGTGGGGGGATTTTGTCGAACACGTGACGTGCATGCAAGTGAACACACAAATGAAACAAAACGCAATAAAATTAAATGACATGCAAGTACTTCCATAATGTGAGCAGCAGCTGGGGGTGCGGTGACGGGGAGGACCCTCGGGGAGGCTAACCATCCTTGATCCGGTCATATCGAACTTGATTCTACACAACTACGCTCTCTTGATGCTAATCTAAGACTTTTCTGGGTGGTCATTAATACTAATATTGATTGCTTATCATTGCTGGCTGTACATCGTTGGATTAATTAGAACTGGGCATTTACAGATAGACCTAAACAATCAAAAATCTCCACGTCCATGTTCCTGCTGCGATTCGGGTCGGAGGAAGGGGCTTTGGAGTTTTCTAGCAAATAGCGGGTCTTCATTGAAGGGTGTCTGGTCTCTTGTCGACGATGGGAGCCTTCGGTGAGCGAGGTACGAGTTCTGGAGGAGGAAGAAGGGACTTGGTTGCATATTTTTGGGCTACCTTTACATGTGTGGTCCCCGGAGGTGTTACTTGAGATCGGAAACCGATGCGGTCGGTTTATCCGTGTTGACCGTCGCTCCGCGGATCTCTGGGATACGACACACATTCGCATTCAGTCTAAGTTCCTGGGGAGGATTGTGGTGGACGGGGCTGCGACTGAGGGGGATGATCAGGTTCGGGAGAAAGTGGTTGAGTTCTATAAATCCCTGTATACGGATGATGGGTTCTCGCGTCCACAGCTGGAGGGGGTGCCTTTTGAAACTATTTCGGTGGCGGAAAGGGAGATGCTGGAACAGGAATTTACGGAGGAGGAAGTGTGGTATGCTATCAGATCTGGGGGACGGAACAAAGCCCCAAAGCACCTGGTCCGGACGGGTTCACTATGGAATTCTTTTGGACATTTTGGGTGCTCATCAAGGCAGAGCTGATGGAGGTTATGGCGGACTTTCACGCTGATGGTTTCATCGGGAGGGCACTTGGATCCACCTTTATTTCCCTTATCCCAAAGCGTGAGGGTGCTGATGACATTTCAGATTTTCGGCCCATCAATTTGACAAACTACACTTATAGGATCATGGCTAGAGTGCTTGCCAATAGATTCAAACCCTTGATGACCACCCTTATTTTGGGGAATCAGGGGGCTTTTGTGCGGGGAAAACAGTTGGTGGATCTGGTTGCGGTAGCGAACGAGACAATCCATTCCGCACACAATCAGCGAAGCCTGGTGGCGGTTTGGAAGGTGGATATGGAAAAAGCTTATGACTGGGTCAGTTGGGAGGCCATGGACTACATGCTCGGAAGGATGGGGTTTGGGGATATTTGGAGGAAATGGATGCGTGGTTGTTACTCGTCCGCGTGGTTTTCGGTTATGGTCAATGGCGCTCCGGCTAGGTATTTCAAAAGCTCTAGGGGCATACGCCAGGGGGATCCCCTATCACCTTTCCTCTTCAATGTGGTTAGTGAGATGCTGTCCCGCTTGCTCGATCAGGCTAGGGAGCGTTAACTCATCTCCGGTATTCGGGTGGGAGTGCAGGGCAGGTGTATTACTCATCTACAGTATGCGGATGACACGATTCTGTTTGGGAAAGCGAACCAGGCTGAGCTCCAGGTGCTAGGGGATGTGCTGTCAGTATATGAGGCTGTCTCAGGACAGCGAACTAATCTCCTCAAATCCTCCATTACCGGAATTGGAGTCGATCACGCTGAGTTGGAGGAGCTTGCTAACTTAGTTGGATGTCCGATTAAGCACATGCCTATTACCTATCTCGGTCTTCCGTTGGGTATCAGGAATCTTTCGGCTCATGATTGGCAACCGGTAGTTCATCGCTTCGAGCAGCGACTGTCCACCTGGAAAGGTAAACTTATGAGCAGTGTTGGCAGGTTGGTTCTGATCAAGGCGGTATTATCTTCATTGCCCATTTTCTATCTCTCAATGTTTCATTGCCCGGCAAAGGTAATACACAGCCTTGAGCGAATCCAGCGCTCCTTTTTGTGGGAGGGGTCGGGTTTGGGCCCCAAAGTTTCATCTGGTAAGTTGGGCGGTTTGTCAGTTGCCAATTTCCTATGGGGGATTGGGTATATGCAGCCTAAGGCGGACCAACACCGCGCTTCTTGGGAAATGGTTTTGGAGAGCGGGTAGGGATGAGGACAGGGATGGGCTTTGGAGGAGGGTGCTGGTCGAGAAATATGGTCAGGCATCAGGGGACTGGGGCATCTGTCCGATTGCACGCAGCGGAGCTTCGGCTTGGTGGAAAGGGCTGTGCCGGATCTGGCCCAAATTTGCCAAAGGACTGACGTTCGACTGGGGATGTGGTACCAGAATTCGGTTTTGGGAGGACGTATGGCTGACACCCTACACTCTGAAATCCACTTTCCCGGCTATCTATGCTTTAGCAGTCAACCAGGGGGGGATGATTGATCAATTTGTATCGACTGATAATGGGGCTGTGGTTTGGAATGTCAACACACGCAGATCACTGCATGAGCGTGAGATGGTGGAATTCGCCAGTCTACTGCAGCTGCTGTATGCTTTGTTGCGGAACCAAAGAGGGGCGGATCAGAGGGTGTGGGCTCTAAATAGCAATGGTAATTTTACGGTGAAAAGCCTATACAATTTGGAGACTCGTCGTCCGCTGGTGCTTTTCGAGGGGAGATGGCTGTGGAATGCTCCGATTCGCTACAAGATCAGATTTTTCGTGTGGACCCTCTGCAAGGAGAGAATTCTCACGCGGGACCAACTGTTGCGTAGGGGGAAAGATGTGGCGACTAATTGTGTCATGTGCAGTACGGGGGAGGAGACTACGGCGCACCTCTTCCTCCACTGTAGTATGGCCCGTACGATTTGGAACGCGGTACTCAGATCCTTGGGCCTAAGCTGGGTAATGGCGGAGACCCCTTACCAACACCTCCTTAGCTGGGCCCCGCGATTGGAGTATGCGGAGCCACAGGTGCAGATTAGATGTGCTGTCTTCGCGGTCTTTTGGTGCATCTGGCTGGAGCGCAATGCCAGAATTTTTGAGGATACTAGCAGACCTATGGGTCTCATTGTCAAATCAATCAAGGACCTAGTGGGCTTTTGGGGAGGAGCAGCTGCAAGGGGGAGTGGGCAAATCTCTACCCTGTGGGATCCAGGCTGAGTGGATGTCAGGTGTTTATCGTGGTTTTGCGCGGTTTTTCCTTTTCCTCTTTCTTTTGTATTTCGATACCCTTTCCGGGTCCCTTTTATCAGTTTTCTCTTGTATTGGGTTCTCAGCGCCTTGCTGTGTTTCAATATAATATTTTTTTATTGATAAAAAAAAAGTATGCCCTAACCTAGAACCTAAGCTTTGATACCAAATCTGACGCGGGACAACGACCCTAAGATCCGTGAATGCCCATGATATGCTAATTTACCGAAATTAAACTAATTAATTTGACCAATTAAATAACAAATTAAAGCGATACCTTGGGTTTCACGGGGTTTCGCTTAGGTGACCGTGCTCGGTTCGCGTAGGGTCCAATTCGACGCGCGAGATCCGTTAGGATGGTGGAAGAGGTGATCCGAGAGGTAGAACTCTCGCTTCGTCTAGGTCGGGGTGTTGGATCGTAGTTGTTCATGGAATCAGGAGTTTCTCGCTAGGGCTTTGAATGGAAGCGGTCAATGGCACGAGTTGAATACGCTCAAGCCCAACAACGGTCATGGATCGACGGGTAGGGTCGGATTCAATCCACGAGGATGAACATCGAGGGTATTCTAGATCTAGGGTTTGAGGATTAGAACGATCAATAGAGGGAGAAGATTGAATGCAAAAGATTAAAGAGAAAAGAAGATCAAGCAAGAGCAAAAATTAAAGGAGAAGATCAAAGTAAAATGGGCATCTCACCCTTGGCCTCACACCAAACCCATCACTGGGAAGAAGCAGGGGTCAAAATATCGTCCGATACCGATACGCATCGGTTTTGGACATGGGCGATACGATACATTGCCTATGTATCGTATACCCTTTAAAAAGAGGTAATTATCGTCCGATACGGGCAATTTATCTCCCGTATCGCCCGTATCAGACGATAAATTAAAATTATCGAACGATAATTTCAATGTATCGTCCGATAATTTCAATTTTATTAAAGCAACTTTTTCTTATTCAAATTATTGGACGATACGGGCAAATTATCGGACTGGGGCCCCCTTTACCTTTTCACCCGTGATTTAAGCCTTATTTTGGGGATTTTTGTTTCCCCTTGTTCTTCTTCTTTTCCCAACATTCTTCTTCTTCCCCTACAAAGAAAAAACCGCCTCATTTCTTCTTCTTTCTTAGCCACCTGAGAGCCGGAGATCGAAATCTTAGCCATCGGATAGTCACATTTTCGTCGGATATTTAAGAAAAGGTATTATTTTCCATCATATAACTTACATTAAATTTTGTTTTTTCACTAAATCTACTATATTTATGGGTAGATTTATCCAAAAATATGGTAGATCTTAAAATTTTTAATAGATCCCATTCTAGCTATAAAAAATATGGGTATATCTATTCACTTGCATTTTTAAATTTGTTTTTAAAACTAAGAACTTTTTTTGTGTGCTAGTAAATTAAGTTTAAAAAAAAAGAAGTTTTTATATAATACTTAAAAATAAATTATGTTAGTAATTTAAGTTTTAAAAATAAATTAAGTATTTTTGTATTATATAAAACCTTAATTACAATTTAAAATTTATTTATTTATTATACACTTAATTTATTTAAAATATAAAAACTTAATTTATTTATTTTATAAAGTTATGTATAAATACTTAATGTTAGTGGCACATGTGACACGTGTCACGTGTGATGTGTCGCGACACATGTGACACATACCCCATAACACATGTGATGCAAGTGTCGCGACACATGTAATTGATATGTCACATGTGTCACACATGTGACACATACCCCATGACACATCAATTACACGTGTCATATGTGTCATAGGTGTCGCAACATATGTAATTGATGTGTCACATGTATCACACATGTGACACATACCCCATGACACATCAATTACACATGTCACATGTGTCATGGGGTATGTGACACATGTGACACATCAATTACACATGTCACACTGATACCCATGATGCATGTGACACATCAATTTCAAATAAATATGATTTTTAAATATTTTAAAAAATAGAATAATATTTCCAAAATTAGAATAATATCAACTAAAAACTATTTTCAAATGTAATCTAATTTTTTTAAATTTTCAATATTTTTAGAATAATATCAAATAAATTTGGTAAAATATAATCTAATATTTTAAAAATAAGAATAATATCAAATAAAAATTTAAAAATTCAAATAATATCAAATAAATTTGGTAAAATATAATCTAATATTTTAAAAATAAGAATAATATCAAATAAAATTTCAAAATTTAGAATAATATCAAATAAATTTGGTAAAATATAATTTAATATTTTAAAAATAAGAATAACATCAAATAAAATTTTAAATATTAGCATAATATCAAATAAATTTTATTTTCAAGTGTAATCTAAATGTTTTAATTTAATCCAATCGTTTGGTCATTTATGCAGGTGAAATAAATAAATATGGTACGATCATCAGATCCAGCCTGACAATACGGCACAACAATAGATGGTGATGGACTCCGAATAGAATGCAAACTTTGTGGGAAAAATTGCTAGGAGGAGGTATCATACGGTTGAAGGAGCATTTGACTCATGTTAAGGGAGAGACAAAAGGGTGTCTCAATGTACTCAGAGAGGTGAAAGAAGATGTCAGAGTCAGTTTACAGGCAGCTAAGGGAAAGAAAAAAGCAGAAGCCGATTGAGATAGAGAAATGTATGAGAGAATGATGGGAGATTTAGAGTTTCTTGCACCTGGATCTGAGGATGATGAGGATGAGGATGAACAGACAGCGAGAGCCATGAGGGAGAGTGCTAGAGAAGCATGACAACAACGAGATCAGGAAGAAGCCGATTATCGGTTTTGGTTCAGGTTGAGGGGCCCATCCATGCCTGCTAGTGGTGGTGGATTTAGTTATAGGCCACATGTTGATGATGATGAGGATATTCATGAGACTGTCGGGTTGCGTAGGTTAGCATCAGTGAGGGAGACCAGGCCGTCTACTACAGGTCTCATGGATCCGTTTATATATCGGACAGAAAGCTCCAAGCAAAGTAAATTGAGTACAATTTTACTAAAAAAATGGGGGAAGAGGCTTGAAAAATCGATTGCAAAGTTTGTGATATACAATCACACTCCGAGTCAAGTTGTGGAGTCGCCGTACTTCAAAAGTATGATTGATACAAGTGCATAAGCTGATCTAGGAGTCAAAAAGCCGTATGCATACGAGGTACCTGGGCCCTTGCTAGATGATGAGTACAAGGAGATAGGAGCTTATGTGGACAGCTTTCACGTAGTATGGGATGAGAGAGGTTGCACAATTATGTGCGATGGATGGACAGGTCCCACAAGGAAGAGTTTGATCAACTTTTTAGTCTACAGTAATATTGGGACAATATTTCAAAAATCAGTTGATGCTTCTAAACATGCGAAGACGGCTGATTACCTATTTCAACTAATGGATAAGGTAATTGAAGATGTTGGAGAGCACCGGGTTATGCAGGTGGTAACAGATAATGCTGCCAATTACAAAATCGCAGGAAGACAGTTAATATTGAAGAGACGTCACTTGTACTGGACTCCGTGTGCCGCTCATTGTGTGGACCTCATTCTTGAGGATTTGGGAAAGAAAAGCAAGACACAAGCAACTATTCAGAAGGGAAGAACGATTACTTCCTACCTATACAACAGTGACAAATTGGTAAATTTGATGAGCGACCACCAAGAACGAGCTGCTCCGGCCTGCGATTACACATTTTACGACAATTTCTAGCCCTACAGAGCTTGGCTAGATAAAGGCGTGAGCTGAAAAGCATGGTCAACTCCGAAGAATGGAGAACACATGCGTTAGAACTCCCACAAGCAAAGAGACCTGCTTGCAATGAAGCTGCTGACCTGATCTACAAACCCCTAGTTTTGGGCAGATGTTGACCACCTGATTGCCGTCACTATCCCGTTGGTGCAAGTGTTGAGATTGGTAGATGGAGATGAGAAACCAACGATGGGGTATGTTTACGAGTCGATAGATAAAGCAAAATTGGCTATTAAAACCAAATGCCCTATAAAATATAAACGATATTGGGTGATCATCGACAAGAGGTGGGATGCACAATTTCATCAGTACTTGCATGCCGTAAGTATAACATGGTAAACTGCTTATGTAGTGATTTTTATTTATTTATTATTTTTCATATAATTCATTGTTTTCATATATTGATGAGATTGCTCATATTTGATGTATAGCATACTACTTGAATCCGGTCTTCCAGTATACGTGACGCTTCGAGTTGAGTGAGGCCGATGAAGTGTACAACGGTTTGTTTAATGTGATCCAACGAATGCTGCCTGAGTTGGCTGACCAAGGTCAAGCCATTAGAGATGTGAGTAATCATACCTTATGACTGATAAGTCAAATGTCATATGAACATTATACTGATATGTGGGTTATTGTATTCCATTTTTGTAGATTGACATGTTTCGTAAGAGACAATGGGTCATTTGGGACCCCGCTGGCGCAATCCCAAATCAAGTATGATAAACCCGCTGATTGGTGGATGCATTATGGAGGTGATGGCCCAATACTGAGGCGGGTTGCAATTAGGGTTTTATCGCAAACATGTTCCTCGTCCAACTGTGAGCGGAATTAGAGCACCTTCTCTCTCATTCACACGAAGAAAGGAATAGGCTAACTATGGAACAATTGAAAAAATTAGTTTATTGCCACTATAACATGCGATTAAGGGTCAGGAATATGCAGAGGACCAACCATGGTAACCAAGTATATGAAGTCTTAGTTCATACACTTTTTCTTAGTTCATACAATTTTTATTTGATCTAATTGATGAGACATATACTAATTCATTTATCATATTCTATCTTACAGATAGTGAATATTTTGATCCCGTCCAGTTGGATTATATATTCACGGAGGATGACCCTTTGAATCAGTGGATCGAAGAGAGAAGAGCCAATGCTGGATAATGAGGGCACCGTATGGTTGGATAATACTGAAAGAGTAGCGGAGGAGCAGACTTTCCAACCATCGAGGCAGAAAAGAAGATTGAATCGTTATTCAGTGGTTGACTTGATGATGAAACACAGCTCGGTAGTGATAATGATGATGATAGGGGTGATGGTGGGGGTGATGATGGAGGCGATGAAACTCACGCTGACACTAGTGGTGGAGCGGATGATGTTGATTCTTATTTTTATGGAGGTATTGCCACATGATGAGCCGGTAATAATATATGACACTCCTATATTTAGAGGTGGAGGGGTTGAAGGAAGAGGAGTGTCAGAATCTTATCAAACACCATTGCCACCACAAGGTCCACAAGATGATGTGGGTTAGATGATTTCTAGGTTTGGGGAATTTAGTTTGCAAAACACCGAAGATTCAACAACCAGTAACCCATACTATTGGCCTCAACCAACCTACCCCGGGCCATATGACTTCGTTGGTCAAATTTTTGGAGGACCAACCTTCACCTATTACATTGAGCCATATTCGTCGCTAATGCCTCAGTTTCAAGGGGGCACATATGATCATGGATATCAATATGACCAACATTATAGGGAAAGCTCGCGCATCGATGATGATGATCACGAGGGCCAAGAACTACCACGAAATTGAATGTCGCTTTAAAGTAAGTTTGTCATGTACAATATACCTTTTAATTTTGGTCATGAATCATGTACAATGAAATTTAGGTTATGTGTTGATAAAATTATGAAATATGCATAAAATAAATCTTAAAAAAATTTAAAAAAAGTTGAAATGAATAGAAAATCATGAAATTTATTTTTCTTGATTTTAAAAATATTTTTTGGGATTTTTTAGAAAAAAAAAAAACAATGTATCAAACCGATACATTGAATGTATCGCCGATACCCGGTACGTATCGTCTTAGAGGTCAGGACGATACGTTCCGGAAAACCAGTATTTTGACCCATGGGAAGAAGACCCACTCTTCAAAGCTTTTCTCAAGCCCAAAATGCAAAGCATCTTTCATTCAAATTAACAAGTGCCAAAATTGGCTTACAAAATTGTGCTTTATACCATTTACAAAGAAAAGACCCTAAATAGAAAAATATTATGTTACCCTAAGTGGCAGCTTATATTTGGATACAAAAGAACAAAATCTAAGGACAAAAAGGACAATATGTCACTTAAGCCGTTGGGGTGGGGATTTCCATGGACATCCATCCTGAAGGCCACAGACGTCCGTAGCTTACTCACAAACGTCCGTAGTGCCCCACGGCGTCCGTGCTAAAAAACCAGTGAGCACCCTTATTTCCGGGCGTTCGTAGTGCCCCACGGACGTCCGTGCTCAAAAACATTGAGCACCCTTATTTTTGGACGTCCGTCCTGACCCTGCGGACGTCCGTCGCCTGATGACCACTTCTGCTTCATAGGTTGATCTCTCGGGCTCTTCCTCGGTGGTTTTTTATGTTCTTTGGCCCTTCCGTCGCTTCTTTCGCCGCTGATACACCCTGTACGGCCTGAAACCTAGGTCCTTGTTGATGGCGTCCCCGTCAGAAAATTTCCTACCTAGTTGTCAAATTTTGGATTTCTAGAAGCGGATTTAGGTCTAGGTATGAAAAACTTGTTTTTACACTGCATTTATTTAAGGTCCTTGTTGATCCACAAATATGCGTCATATTTATTACCAGTTATCAAAATTTAGTTTCAGCAACTGATAAGACTTTTACAGTATGCTGTATGTAGTATAGCTTTACACCACACCATTTTTGGCAACCTTATCATTATCATTCATTGTTTGGACTTTACTTGGACCATGCATGTGCTCTATCGCTTTCGTGTCTCCCTCTTAGTTATTTTGCTTAGTGCTGATTACATGGTACTAAATTACTTTTGTCAGGACCTGATATGAACAGCTTCAACAGCACTGTAGCAGATCAACAAGTAGGTGTGACTTTCCCCTTGAACCCTTCTCTATAGAAGTGCATTATCTTGCAGTTAGTATTTGTCTTTAAAGAGAAAGATTGACCCCTTTTACATATGTATATGTATTTCATTATGTTATTATTTTCTGAGAAAAAGAACTTAAGTTAGGAAGAATGTAAATATGATACATTGACCGAAAGATAGAGAATCAGGAAGTTGTAAGAACGATAGCAAGAAATGTGGTTTTAAATGTGAAATGCAATCAGAAATTCAGGATTGAATAGATTTCCAATCCTGTCCAACATTTGCAAATGGTCATGTGACTAACGCTTTCTAAGGACAGGAGTAATCTTTAGATCATCTCTATGATCTAAAATGTCCTTGATTTTACAAATTGAATTTGCGGCATCCTAGGCTGAATTGTATAATACCCAGTCAACATTCGGATTATCTCTTTCACTTTGCAGTTTAAATTTTAAAGGTGGCCATTGATCTATATTCCTATGGGAGGCTTTTAAATCAGTGAGTGTGGAGTTTCCAGTACCCCACATTTGTGTACATTTTCAGAATATGACCAGCTTTGGTCCTTGATCACCCCAGATTACCCTGAGCATCATTCCCCTTTTCATTCCTATCCACTTATACCTTGCTTTGGATAAAATGTATAACAGTAAATTAGAGTTAGGGTTAGGTTGGAGGAGAGGAAGAAGAGAAGGAAGAGAGGAGATGAGGAGGAAATTAGGGTTGTGTTACAAGCACACACAAACCCCCTTCTATGATTGGTACTTATATCACTTATATACAAGCTAATGATGAAAATCAATTATCTCTAACACATCCTTGTACTTACTAGTGGACCCTACA
The DNA here is from genome assembly GCA_021018995.1 of Chloranthus sessilifolius. Taxonomy (NCBI): domain Eukaryota; kingdom Viridiplantae; phylum Streptophyta; class Magnoliopsida; order Chloranthales; family Chloranthaceae; genus Chloranthus; species Chloranthus sessilifolius. The sequence continues at coordinate 36,062,388 of CM037589.1, forward strand.
CGTGCAATGCACGTGAGAGCTGTTTATTTGTATAATAAACCGTTACAATATAAATTTTAAAAATATGTTTTGTATTTAACAAAAAAATCATTGGGCACTGACCTTTCGGTGAAAATTTTGGTTTTGGTTGGAACCGAATCCGATATTTTCACCAAATTTTCGGGATTTCGGCCAAAAATCCTAAACGAAAGTGATGGGCCAAGTAAAAGTTTCGGTGCCCATACATTTTTTTGTTTTGTTTTAAAACCCAAAATTATCGGCCTTCAAAATATTGGCCGATAATTATTAGTGATTAGCAAATTATTGGCCAATTACTTCAAATTTTCTGCAGAGAATTTGAAGGCCGCAATTTCTGACCAAAAATTTCGGGATTTCATTTCGGTAGGGTTTGAAACCGATGAGTTTCAGCCGAAATTTTGATCCAAGACCCCAACTAAAATGAAGTCTATCGTTTTGGATGAAGGTGTGAAATTCGGCCATTAAAAAAAAAAAAAAACACAAGGTCTCGGCGTAGACCGATATGTATCGGTCGATACCCAATACACATCGACCGATACGGATACCAATACCTTGTTGGGGGACCGCGGAGTATTAGAACCGATACATATCAGTTTGCTGAAAGGCTGATACGTATTGTCGTTATGTATTGGTATCGCACAAAATGTCATACCTTAGAGCATGGATCAAAATTTCGACCAAAATCTTGTGGGCCAGGTCGAAATTTCAGCCGATAACTTTAAATTATCGGTCGAGAATTTGAGGGCCGTGATTTTTGACTGAAAATATCAGGATTTCGTTTCGATGGGGTTCGAAACCGAAGCGTTTCGGCCGAAATTTTGATCCATGACCCCAAGTAAAATGAAGTCTTTATCGTTTGGGATCAAGGTGTCAAACTCGGTATCGGGTATCGGTCTATGGAGGACCAATAAGAATCTGCCGATACACATCGGCCGAACCCGATATGTATCAGGCGAACCTAATACGTATCGGCTAATACGGGCCCGTATCAGCCGATTCCGATATGGAGTTGGAGGATCGGGAAGTATCAGAACTGATACGCATCGGTTTGTTGAAAAACCGATACGTATCGTTGTTATGTATCAGTATCGCGAAGGATGTCATACCTCATAACATGGATCAAAATTTCGGCCGAAATCCTAATATTTCAGTGGGAATAAATTGGTTTCGAACGCCACTGAAATTTTGGGATTTGGGCCGAAAATCCCGAACGAAATTTCGGCCGAAATATTGTAGGCTAGGGCGAACTTTCGGTGCCCATATATATATAATATTTTATTTTTTAAAACCCAAATTATCGGCCGATAATTTGAAGGCTGATAATTTTGGATTTAAAAAAAAGAATCATTGGGCACCGAAATATCGGTTGGGACCGAAACCGAATATGGTATTTTCACCGAAATTTCGGGATTTCGATCGAAAATACCGGAAGAAATGTCGGCCGATATTTTGGTGCCCATATATATATATATATATTTCAAACCCAAAATTCCCGGTCAATAATTTGATGATTAGCAAATTATCGGCCGATAACTTCAAATTATCAGTTAAGAATTTGAAGGCCGTGATTTTTGACCAAAAATTTCGGGATTTCGTTTTGATGGGATTCGTAACTGATGCGTTTCAGCCGAAATTTTGATCCTTAACCTCAACTTAAATGAAGGGTTAATCGTTTGGGATCGAGGTGTGAAACTCGGTATCATGGATCAAAATATCGTCCGATACCGATACGTATCGGACGATACGTATCGGTATCGGAGGTGGACGATACGGTACATTAAAAGTACCGTATCGCCCTTTTATATGTGTAATACCAGACGATACATTCAATGTATCGTTCGGTTTTTTACTTTTCCGGTACGTATCGTTCGGTACGTACCGGTTTTTTGACCGGACGATACGTACCGGTTTTCCGGCATTTTAACCCATGCTCGGTATCGGTCCATGGATGATCGATACGAATTGGCCGATACAGATACATATCGGCCCTTGTGAAAAAAAAACCCAAGGTCTCTGCGTAAACCGATATGAACCTGTATCAGGCGATACCGATACCGAACTGGAGGACCGAGAAGTATCAGAACCGATACGGATCGATATGCTGAAAAACCGATACTTATCGCTGTTATGTATCGGTATCGCCCAGGATGTCATACCTTGTAACATGGATGAAAATTTCGGCCGAAACAAATCGGTTTCGAACCCCACTGAAATTTCGGGATTTCGGTCGAAAATCCCCGACGAAATTTTGCCCAAAATCTTGTGGTCCGGGCCGAAATTTCGGTGCCCAAATGTTTTTTTTTAAAAAACCCAAAAATTATCGGTCGACAATTTGAAGTTATCAGCCGATAATTTGATGATTAGCAAATGATCGGCCGATAACTTCAAATTGATTAGCAAATGATCGGTCGATAACTTCAAATTATCGGCCGATAATTTTGGGTGTTAAAAAAAAAAATCATTGAGCACCGAAAAAAAATCATTGGTACACTAAAAAAAGTGACCTTAAAATCAATTTTAAGCATTCCCGTGATGTTAAGGTCACTTTTCTGAGATGTGTGCTATGTGAAATAAAACACTGATCGTTTGATAGTACGCCCATGATATGAAGATCCATTATGTGAAAGATTGGGAGGATAAACGATCTCCATCGTCTGATTCAACGCAGTCCATGTGTTTCAGTGTGGGTGAACCCAAGGATTAGGGGGGTGGATTTAAAGGTACTCAAAACCAAAAGGAGAGATTTTATCTTATAGCTTTGTTTTTACAATTTCAAAGATTATTATATAGATATATAATATTTTGCTAAGGTGAGACATTTACTCATTTTGTCTTTTTGTGATAGGAAGGAATCTAAAGTTAGATGCCCTTCTCACTTTTATATAAAGGTATAGATAAAGAAAGAAAAAAACACAAACACACACGCCAACTTAATGATACTTCTTATGGACACACCAACACTCCCCCTCAAGTTGGAGCATAGATGTCAATCACGCCCAACTTGTCAGTAATATCATTGAGACGATTTCTTTGTACATTCTTAGTTAGAATGTCTGCCAGTTGATCTTCTGTATTGACCGGAGGGATGTTGAACTCCTGAGCTTCCACCTTTTCTCTTAAAAAATGACAATCAACTTCAATATGTTTAGTGCGTTCATGGTAGACCTGCTTCTAAGCTGTGTTTTGCAGCTTCATTGTCTTCTAAGCTGTGTTTTGCAGCTTCATTGTCTACAACAATATTGAACGAGTAGCATTAATGCCAAGATCCACAAGAATAAATCAAATCCCCATTCCTTCCCTTGCACCTTGAGACATTGCTCTGTACTCACCTTCACAACCTGAATTTGAAACATGTCATTTTTTACTTTTCCAGGTTATATAGTTTCCCCCCAAGAAAGTGCAATACCTTGTGGTTAGATTTCCTATCACTAGGTGAACTAGCCCAATCCAAGTCTGTGAACACTTTAGCATCCAAGTGACCTCGGTTTATGTAAAGAAGACCTCTACCTAGGCTTCCTTTTAAATATCTTAGTATCCTATAAATGGTATCAAGAGGAGCAACATGTGCTAGCTCACTACACTCACGAAATAAGCAATATCTGGACATGTCATGGTGAGGTAGATAAGTTTTCCCACTAGTTGGTGGTATTTTATGATGTCCTTTAAGGGCTCACCCCTTCTCCATTAATCTTATGATTTTGTTCCATAGGAGCAGCTGCAGGCCTACAGACCAACATGCCTATATGACTCAACACATAAAGAGTATACGTTTTCTATATTAGAACAATCCCCTTTGTTGGCCATGCCTCTTCAATTCCTAAGAAATACTTCATGGGGCTCAAGTCTATGATATTAAACACTTTCAAATACTCTTTCACTTCGTAATTTCGTCACTGTCATCCCCTGTGACAATGATATCATCCACATACGTAACAAGAGCAGTAGGCTTCACACTCCTCTTGACAAATAGGGTATGATCATAGTGGCTCCTCTGATAGCCATAATTCATCACAACAACACTGAAATTTTTAAACCATGCCCTTTGTGTCTGTTTCAATCTAGAAATGGCTTTCCTAAGCCTGCACGCTTTATTTTTCTCCCCCTCACGTGTAAGACCAGGAGGAAAGTCCATATAGACTTCCTCTTTCAAATCACCATGCAAGAATGTAATTTTCACATCTAACTGATATAGTGGCCAATCTTTGCAAGCTACAAGGGATATGAGCGCCCTTATTAAATTTGATTTCGCTAAAGGAGTGAAAGACTCCTGGTAATCAACTCCCTGAGTTTGTGTGAACCCCCTTGCAACAAGTCTTACTTTGTATCTTTCTATCTCACCAGCTGGTTTGTATTTTACGGTGTAGAGCCACCTACATCCAACAACCTTCTTCCCAGTAGGAAGCTCAACAATGTCCCAAGTCTTGTTTAGTTTCAGGGCATTCAATTCCTGCTCATAGCCTCTTTCCATTGAGGCTGGGCTAAAACATCATAAACATAGGTATATGAATGACTTATGAGATGGAGAGAAAACATGATAAGACACATTGTTACCAATTGGGTACCGAGTGCAAGAACGAGGAACGTTCCAGAGAGCAATGGGGAGATCAAGATCATAAGCTGGACTTGTCTCTAGAGAAGGATCCTGATCAATGGTATGAGAGAGAGGTCACCTTGAGATGTATTCTCATCTTGAACTTGCATCTTCTTTAACTTCTTTCTGACAAAGAATTTTCCTTGAAATTTTTCTGGTCCTCTTTTTTCACACTTGTCAGGTTGGGGCTGCTCCTCTTTATCATGCTCTGATCCCTTCTCATCACATTCTTAACAATCTTCTATAATATCCAAACTAGGCAGCATACCAGGGGTCGCTAACACTTTCCCCCTTGAAGAGGGCACTGGAAACCTTCTCCCTGAAGCTTAGAGTGGGGAGTATCTTCATAGAAGGTAACATCCATGGTCACAAAGAAACAATGAGTCACAAGATCAAAACATTTGTACGCTTTTTGTGGAGGGTACCCAATAGAAAAACATCGAGTGGCTTTAGGATCCAACTTAGTACGCTGAATAGTAGGAATAGGGGCAAAACACAAGCAACCAAACACACAAGGTGGCAAAGGAAGATATTTTTCGTAGGACATAATAGCTAAAAGGGGGACTTAGCCCCTAGAATTGGAGTAGGAATACGATTTATCAGATAAGTAGATGTGAGGACAATATCTCCCCACAAATAATTTGGAACATTCATACCAATAAAAAAAGAATGTCCCACCTCTAACAAATGACGGTTTTTCCTTTTGGCTACTCCATTTTGTTGTGGAGTGTAAGGACATGTGGTTTTCCACACAATTCCATTCTCGAAAAGATTTGATTGAAGACGGTGAGAAGAGTATTCACCACCATTGTCCGATTGCAAGACTTTGACATGGGCATTGGATTGAGTGCGAACCAACTGAAGGAAAGTTGGGAACAACACAACAACTTCATCCTTAGACTTCATCAAGAATAACATAGTGTAACGTGTGCAGTCATCAATAAAAGAGACAAAGTAACAGTAACCCTGAACAATGATAACTGGGGAAGGACCCCAAGCATCAGAATGAACAATCTCAAAAGGAATACCACTTTGATTACCCTTAGGAGGATAAAGAACTCTTGTATGTTTGGAGACTTCGCACACTTGACAAATCCAGAGATTGCTATCCACTGTCTTAAATTTATGAGGAAATAAAATCCTCAGCCAACGAACATGCCAGAAATGTATCTCATCAGCTGAAGTAGCAGCAACAACAACTATCTTCCTTTTTTTTTGTGAATTTATTAACATCAACTGAAGTAGCAGCAACAACAACTATCTTTTTTTTTTTTTGTGAATTTATTAACATCAACTGAAGTAGCAGCAACATCAAATATATCTCATCAACTATCTTTTTTTTTTTTTTGATAAGAAGTTTTTATGCATGTCAGTACAAGTTCCTTTAGTTAACTTTTCAATTATTCCATAATTTAATGACTTTCATATTGATTATATAAGGAATTGCTTCTATTAAACAAAATGCGATTTGGAAAAAGAAAGGTTGTTTGGATCTAGAGTCGTAGTTATATAGCATTGCACGTTGTAGACTTGACGATGCATTATATAGTTCATCAATTATTATTATTAACGCATCAATTCATCATCATGATTAAAGCGTTAAAACATTGTTTTGTGAATTTATTATTTTTTTAAACTATTTGGGAAAATATTATCTAAGGTTTATGGATGAATATTTCTTAAACTTAGTTTTGTAACTTACAACAATAAAATAGTTGAAATTCGTAGATAATTGCTGCTTTCTTGATGGAAATAAATCTGCATGGATGTTTATTTCATTTTTACAATCTACATACATTTATGGATTGTGATTAATCATTTAAAAAAAAATGTCTTACTGAATCTTATGATTCAATTCAAATTGATCCCTTAGGATTTTACAGTCCGATACGATTTTGACAACCTTGCTAGAGACCTTAGAAATGATATCAACGATGATTGTACTTGAAGTTTAAAAATGTGTCATTATTATATTTTAGAGGTTTCCTCGGCTCAACTATTTAGGGCTTGGATAAATTTATGTAGGAGCTTGTCACCTATTGGCAAGTCTTGAGATGTTTGGAGGTCATTCCCGAAGATGCTAGTTAAAATTTGAAACTAAACTGTGCTTACAGTAGTGAAGAAAGCTCAATTTGGTGGGTTTGGGTGTTTCTTCAGTGACGAGGGCAAGGTCATCCACAAATGGATTTGAGGTCATTGCTATCTGGCTACCAAGTTACTTGCGGAGATTTAACCTTCCACCCTATGACATGAAAGTAGACTCAATCACATGTATGCAACAACTGGAGGGGAAATTGTTTTTCCTTGCTTGTTCTTGTCCAAATACAGGAGATCGAGTTGAGTCTTCTTCCTAATCGGAGGGTTGTATCTTCATATTCTTAGAGAAGGAAGCTCTAAGCAAACAATTTGCGAACTGTGGAGCATCATATACTAACCTTAAGTTTGCCATGGTAAGGCCCTAGACTACAGATTTGAGTGTAGCGCTGGGCGCTACACTCAAGTCAGTTGGGTGCCACGTGACAAGAACAAGGTCGATCAACGACCATCCCTAAAAAAAGGTGAGTTTCCACCGCTGTTTTTTTGGTCAAAATGGAGAAAATTTTGGGTGGAAAACACATGACCTGTAAAATGAAGGGCAAAAGAGTCCGATTTTTGCCCCTTAAAACCTAGGGGATGTGGTAAACTCTTGATGTGGTATAACTTATGATCACATGGCATGTGATCTAGCACTCGAGTGTAGATTTTTCATGCTACACTTGAATGTGTATTCCTACTTTCATTCATTTTAACGAGTCCATATTTATTAATATTTTTTTTTTTGCATTTCACTTGTTCTGAATGATACGGAATAGCAGACTAGGAGTGTTTGCTCAGAATGTCCATCCTGAATCTCTGCTAGAACCACTGCCAATCCACTATATAGTTGTTTTTTTATTTTTAAATAAGTAAGCTGGGCTTGGACCTGTGACCTTTAGGTTGCAATATTGTCAACCAACCTTCCATTGTGCTAAAGACCAAAGCCCCTACACCGCATAGTTTTTTTATGACCACTCTGTGAGTGTTACGGTACAATCTCCACATGGATTCTATGCTATGGGTTCTGGGAACCAGAGCTGTGGATATCTTCAACATCTTGAAATCATGCATATGAAAACAACATTAATTGCACACTTTACTAGTTGCATTCAGGGCATAATTTGTCACATTGAGCATACTAATAGATTGGAAATCAACATAACTAGTGATATATTTTTAGGCATTTTTCTAGTCATACAGCCTTAGAAGCAATCATTTCTTCATATGTAAAAGCTATTGTACGTACATCAGTGATGTTAAAACTTGTACCTTATCTGTGAACTTTCTCTTCCTTCATTTCTTGGACTGCCTATTGTTGGTTCTTTGGTTTTATATATGTTATGCTAAATTCTTTTGTCAATGCTTCGCAGGGTGTATTGGAGACTGTAGCTAGAGTCACCCATGATAAGTCCAAGAAAAATGAAACGCAAGAGGCTAAGTATGGAAATCTGCCGATTTGGATTCATAACTGATGTGTGGCTTCAGAATTGTCATGGTGTAAGATGGAGAGAAGATTACTTCTTGTAGATTACTGCAGTATTGTTTTTTCTTGCAGTGGTACTAGATCATTCCAGCTTCAAGATGTTTTCTCCCTCGAAAATGAAGGTTCAGAGGACACAACAACCTTGATCGATAAAAAGGTGTGTTGAAACATTGCAATTTAATTAAATATAGGCAATTAGGTGGGTCCTTTATTTGGGATTGGATTACTATTGCTTCTAAATTACTATTATTCGATTTTAACTTTAATTCACGTGCCTCTTTTACTACATGGCAGGACAATGTATTTGTAATGTCCAATCGAAAATCGAAGTATCCAGTACTTCAAGTAGATTTAAGGTTGATCCACTTGATTTTTAAGTTACTTGTATCTCTGTATTTATTGTATCTGCATCTGTAATGCTTATGCGTGATATTGTGGGGTTCTTGTGTGGAGTTTTTTCAGCCCTGATTTATTTATCTACTTATTACTCATGGTTTGGTTTTGCTCCACTGCATCCCTGCAGGCTCATTTCAGATTTGGTGGTTGTAATTGTTTCTGCTGCAATTGGCGGAATTACCTTTTCCTGTTTGGGGCAACCTGTTAGTATTCTTATTCAGTTTTATGTTAAATCATGGCTGTAATCATCTGGTTTTTCAATGTTATATTAACATGGGTATCTATGTAAATGTTATCGTTTATAGAATCACCTGTTTCCTTTATGTCCAAATTTGCAAGGTTATTGTTGGTTATCTTCTTGCGGGATCTCTTATTGGACCAGGGGGTTTGAATTTTATTAGTGAAATGGTGCAGGTATGCTGCTGTTTTTTCCCCCTTCTTTTCTTATTCTTCCAGTGCATAACGTCATGCTATCTGTTCATGTGCCCTGTTCCCATTTGCTCATGATGCCCATGATGCTTGTGAATTTGAAACAAATGTATATCTCTTGCATTACTAAATTTTTTTACCTTCACTCGACCCGGGCTTTTGTTAAAGTGTGTGGATTAGTATTGACAAAACATATTTGAATAAAATTAGAAATACTTGTGGTAGTTGGGATTCCTCTTTTACTAAACTATGTTTCGTCTCAACAGTCCTTCATTGATCTTCATGATTTTCACTTGTTTCTATACTTCTGCAGACTCTCTAACATAGATATGTATGGCATGCATTAGATATGCATGGCATGCATTATTTTTTCTCTTGGGAGGTGCATAGGCATCATTTATATCTGCGACTACCAGAGATTTTGTCCTTTTAATCATGAATAGGGAAAGATTTATTGGTGCTGATAGAGAGTTCAATTTTAAAATCTGAAACATTTTCTGGTTTTCTTTTCACTAATGTGCACTCTTTTACCTTTTACTCTTTAGATTTTATAGGACATTAATTCTCTTTACTGGTGTTCTAGATATTTCGATACTTCATTTTTTTTTCTTTAATTGGGAAATTCTATGCGGCATATTTATTTATTTATTAATTTTTCTGTTTGAATTTTATTTTGTTCCATATTCTTCCGCATAATATCATTTTATTCATCTGTGCGACTATCATAATGTGATCTTTTTTTTCGTTTGTATCCAGGTTGAGACTGTGGCACAGTTTGGTGTCGTCTTTCTCCTTTTTGCCTTGGGCCTTGAGTTTTCGTTGACAAAGGTATCTTATATTCAGCTGAATGAAATGCTTCGTAACTTATGGCCTCAGAGTAGTTTATTCTTATCTCAAATTGTGGAATTTCTATGCTTTGCTTTCACTATCAGAGCCGATATTCTAAGTTCACTGATGCAGTTAAAAGTTGTTGGGCCTGTCGCTGTGCTGGGAGGGCTGCTTCAAATAGTTATTTTTATGTGCTTGTGTGGCATAACTGCTATGGTACAAAGTCAATAATAACTTATATATCTAGTAGTTATTTCCAGCCAACCAATACCAATTCATCTTATAATTGACTATGCTGATTTTTCTAATTTTTAGTCATTTAAAATCTAAGATACTTAATTTAATAATAATACATCTTTTTATTGGATGAAGTTATGTGGTGCAAATTTGTCAGAGGGGATATTTGTTGGCTCCTTCTTATCGATGTCGTCCACGGCAGTGGTAATAGTTTCATTGCCACATTTTAAGAGTGGTGACCTCTTCAGTTGGTTCTCTTGGATGCTAATTTCTCTCCTTTTACCAGGTTTCAAAATTTTTGGTGGAAAGGAGTAGTACAAATGCTCTTCATGGTCAAATCATAATTGGAACACTTATTCTTCAGGTTGCACTTTAAGCTCTTAATTTCCTAACAGGAGTCTTCTAACTGACTATAAAGTATATTTTTCTGGATAGCTTGATCGTGATAATTACAATGAAACCAAAATTTCTCCCACTGTGTCATTTCAGGATTGTGCTGTTGGTTTACTATTTGCTTTGCTCCCCGTTTTGGGTGGTAATAGTGGTCCTCTTCATGGCGTAATCTCTATGGCAAAGCTGTAAGTTATTATTAATTTCTAGTGGTTAGGTATTAGTTATTGAATACTTTGTTGCTTGAATAAAACAATGTATTTTAAACTTGTTGCAATGATTTTGTATCGCCCTTTGTTGATTTCGAATGCTTATTAGCTTTATGTTGCAGTGATTTATATTTTAGTTTTAAGTTTCCTCAAACCAAACTATTTATGTTTTGTAGGTTAATTGACATTGTTGGTGGTGCTTTGATTGATATAGTTGATTTTGTCAGTGTTTGGCTTATAATTCTCATTGAAAACTTCTTGTTTTAAGGAGGGGTTTGGACTTTGGATGTTTCCTTTTGTAACTGTATTTAGTCTTTCTTTATATAATTGTCTATGGGTTTTACTGTTTCTGCCCAAGCTTCTCGCTTTGGCATGATTCCTCATGGAGTTTGTCTTTTGAGGAATACCATGTGTGATTGATAAAAACAGTTTCTCATTTATGCTTTTATCATCTGCAGGTTGCTGGTATTGTTAATGTTTCTAATGACAGCAACTATATTGTCATGGTCTTTCATTCCTCGCTTCTTGAAGTTAATGATACAGTTATCATCCCAAGTGAGTGATCACTGCCATCTTGATGTAGATATGATTGATTGATGATCGAACTAGAATCATTGCCTTGGTTTGATGATGTGTACTTAATGGTCTGTCCTTTGCATTGTTTTCAAGTGAAAACTTATGTTAATAAATATGTGAATGGTGGTGCATCGTATGGAATCCTCTAAGATGACTGATGCCCTTCTGTGTGATTTGTCAGAATTCCTTTTTGTGTAATTGATTTACTCACTAAATCAACTAGTTGCATGCAGATCCCTGCAAGTAATTGTCTGAGAAATTAACTAAAAAACTTTTTGACCAGGTTTGTGCTGTGTAGATCCATGCAAATAATTATGTCTGAGAGATTAAAAAACTTTTTTACTGGGTCGCCACATCTCATCTAACTCTCCATTTTCTCCTTGTTTTCTCTCAAAACCTTTATTTTATCTACAAATTACTGTATAACTAAAAATAAAATAGTCTCAGTCAAACTTCTTTTTTTCCGTTATGAATGGCAGGAATTTTATTTCATTACAAGGGTGACATGACGAGGGATTGGCTTAACGGATAACTTTATATTTATTGTTATGAAACAAATTCATATATATATATATATATATATATATATATATATATATATATATATATATATATATATATATATATATATATATATGAATAAGTGTTCAACAACAAATTTGTACATTTTTTGTGGCCTGAAGGATTTCTCTCCACCAATTTCTCGTGTATGCCACTGGCCATTAGAATTTTTAGTGTATGGGTGAGCGTGTGTGAACTTATATCGTCTATGCGGGCATGTGCATGTGTGTTAAATTTCGCATGGATCCCTTTAAGTGACCTGGTTCAGTTATATCAGTTAGAATATGTGGCTGTGGATATGTATATTGGGTGCGTAGTGAGATAGCCACTTAAGTAGTTTACTTATTTCTTGTTCCTCGAGATACGTGAGATTGTATGTTGTCAGTATAACTATTAACAATGGTTGAGAGTGAACAACCTAACCCTAATTCTGAAGAGGAACCCATCCACACCTAACGATTCTGCTGACGCAATGTGGATTGGAATTTGCTCCTGAGAAAATCTTCCTTCTGCCGCATCTGGATCTGACACCTGGAGCACCAGTTACAAAGGAGGTCTTCCCATCATCTTCAACCTTGGAATGTCGCATGCAAATCTCAACCAGTCCACCATCTTCAGCCAAGACAAGCTCCTGCCTGTCTTAATCACTTCATATCATGATATCCTCTAGTCCTCCGCCAATTTAAGTGAGTTCTTTGCAGTTTTTTTTCATGTTTTGAAGATTTTTTGTGATATACTTCCTATCTATGCCGGAAATCCCATCCATTCTTTCCGGAAACCTCTTGCGATTGTGTCAGAGTTTGTAAGGACTGCTGTTTATGCTCTTTATGTCAGTTTTACATGGCTATGTGCTGCCTATCAATATTTGACTGGAAGTTGGGGTTTCGATTGGGATTCTAAGTAATGGTGAAGGCTGCTATGGTGTATTATGGGCCGTATATGGAGCTGTAGATGCTCTTTGTTGTTGTTGTTGTGGATCTAAAGGGGGGGTAGAACCTGTGTGTGACCCATGTGAGGTTATAACACCTCGTTGGTGGTTGTGGACTGCATAGGGCAGCCACACACACACACACACACACACACACACACACATATATATATATATATATATATATATATATATATATATATATATATATATATATATATAGAATTTTCTTTGTAATTTGCAAAGTAATAACCTTGTATAAGGGATGGATGATAGCAAGGAAAATGTGGGTGGAAGCCTTGATGAGTTTGATAGGCTACAGATCACTACCGTAAAATTTGACGGTTTGAATTCTCTGGCATGGTCATGCTCAGCTGAACTGTTTATGTGTGCTAAGAGGAAGATTGGGTTTGTGGATGGTTCTATTCCCGATCTAGATCCCTCAGATGAGAAATACGCCTACACAGGTTATGACATGGCTCCTCCACTCGATGCAGCCTAGCATCTATAGTTGTTTCATGTATGCCACCTCCTCAAGGAAGTTATGTTGTGATGCAAAAACTAACACATGCAATGCTAGGGCTGAGATTAAAATTAAAATTAATTTAAACAATTAAAATGACAATATTTCTGGACAAATTATCAAAGAAAATATCACGAGAATTAATTGAACAATTTAATTCCGGCAAAAAATAGTGTTACTTTTCGCGTATGTTCCCTATCGGATTTAGAAGACTAGGGTTCTTAGCGATCGGCTAGATCTCTAATAGTTTTAGGGCGTCGAACGAACTTGCAAGCAGGTTCTTTCAATACCGTATGAAAATAAAGGCAAATAAGGATTTTAATGGTGGAAAATAGACAAATATTAATTTTGATGGAATAACGATAGGTTAAACTTGGATTTAATAGTGAAATAGATAGGCTAGGGTTACGCTACTTACGCAACTCGTAGATCATAAGAAGATAGAGATGAGGAAAAGTTGGCCTCGCACCAAACCGCATGCGGGACAAAGAATCGCTCTTCGGTTTGAGAGAACCACACCCTCACGAAAGTTCAAAACTTTCAAAGTTGCAAAAAACAATTTTCATTTACCAATAATTAATTCTAATGATATTTTTACAAGCCTTTAAATAGGCTATCCAAACCCTAACATGAAATAAAGCTTTCCTAAGAACTTAAAACACTTAAAATGGCATGTTTTGCCAAAAAAACAAAGTCCTGTCAAAACTCGCGCGATTGATTCTGGGGTCGATCGAGCAATTTATGAATATATAATTTGCTCGAAGACTCTGTCCAAAATCGACCAATCGAAAATCTGGGTCGATCGATTGACTGAGAAATAATATAATCGCCATAACACTATGTCTTCTGTCCACAATGGATCGATCGATCGAAGGTTGGGGGTCGATCGATCGACTAAAGCACGTCTTCAATCCTTCGAATTTGAGCAGTTCTTCTTTCTGACCACTTTGATATTCTTTTGCCTTTGATACATTACGAGCAGCTGCTTGAATCGAATGTCCCCATCAATTCTCCCCGGGTTAGAAGGATTCATCCCTGATGAATACTGGTTGTGATAGAGGTAAAGGAGATTCAGATCAATATGTTGAAACTCTTCCCTGGCTATCCACGTATTTTCTGAATTAACTTTGTTCTTCCACTTGACCAAGTACTTCTGATGTCCCCCTTGGTTGGTGGACACAATCTGATCCTCCAAAACATCTTTGTTGATTTCACGAGATTGACGTGTAGGTGGAGGTAATGGCGTGAATAGAGGAATAATGGTGGCATCGGATGTAGAAAGCTCAAATGGGTTTGTTGGGATGGTTGAATGGCCATGGAACAAAATGATATCCTCCACGTTGGAAGTCGTGCTAATCCCCAATTCTGGCGGTAAATCTAGAATGTAAGCGTTAGAACCAGCACGCTTCAAAATCCTATAGGGTCCAATACCACGAGCTTGTAACTTCTTTGCAATTCCTTGCGGGAATCGCTCGGGTCTATTCCGAACCATCACAAAATCATCATTTTGAAATTCTTTAAACCTTCTATGAGAATCCGCAGAAAGCTTGTATTTTTCATTGTTCACATTAATTCTTCTTTTAACCTCAGCATGCAATTCGTGAATGCGATGTTTGTTCATCAAAGGTCGTCATAGTTTGCATCTACATTCTACATTGGGTTTGCCCATCAGTTTGGGGGTGATATGCAGACGAAAACTGAAGCCTAGTCCCCATTTTGTGCCACAGTGTCTTCCAAAAGTAACTGATAAACTTGACATCACGATCAGACACTATAGTTTTAGGCAAACCGTGCAGACGGACAACCTCATTAAAGAACAATGTAGCAATGGTACTTGCATCAAAGGTTTTCGAACAAGCGGTGAAGTAGGGCATTTTCGAGAAATGGTCCACGACGACGAACACCGAGTCGTTCTTTTGGAGGGTCTTAAGGAGGCCTAACACAAAGTCCATAGACAGGTCTTGCCACAGAGTGTGTGGCACCGAAAAAGGTGTGTATAATCCGGTGTTTTGCCTCTTTTGTTTTACCAGTTAACAAACATGATACTGGTTGATGATTTTGACTGCATCTCGGGTGAGATTGGGCCAATAAAATCGGTCCTCAACCAAAGCAACGGTTTTTTTGCGTCCAAAGTGTCCAGCAACCCCTTCAGTGTGTAATTCCCAAACAAGAAAGTCTCGTAGAGAAGTGCGGGGAATACACAAGCAGTGTTTTAGGAACAAATACCCATCCAGTAGGGTAAATTTACGCTCTCTCACGGGTTGTTCACTCATAAGCAAGGTGTACACTTCACCAAAATTCGGACATGTAGGATAATCATCCACAAGACGATTGAATCCGGTCACCTCAACACTTAATAAGTGCAATGTTGCCACTCTACGGCTAAGCGCGTCAGCTCGATTCTCTACACTAGCCCTATGTTTTAGCACAAAGGTGAACCCTTGAAGTTGCTCAACCCATTTCGCATGTTGTGGGTTTAACTTCTTTTGGGAACTCAAAAATCTAAATGAGAGAACAAGACAAATTCATGTGGTAGCAAATAGTGTTACCAATATTTAAGAGATTGCACTGCCGCATAGAATTCTTTGTCATAGGTAGAGCATTTATGCCTGGCCTCATTTAGCTTTTCACTGAAATAAGCTATCGGATGACCCTCTTGGCTCAATACTCCTCCACTACCTATGCTGGACGTGCTACACGCTACCTCAAAGACCTTAGAAAAGTCTGGAAGGCACATGACATGAGCTTCAGTCATTCGGGACTTAATCTCCTTAAAGGATTTTTCTGCAGCATGTGTCCATTTAAACTCTCCTTTTTGATGCAATCGGTAATAAGGGAAGTTACCGTACAGAAGTTACGAATGAACTGCTTGTAAAAAGTGGCTAACCCATGGAAGCTACGAACTTCGTGAATGTTTCGAGATTCAGGCCATTCCACGATAGCTTTGACCTTTTCCTGGTCCGCAGTCATTCCTTCAAAGGTAACGACAAACCCTAAGAAGATAACTCTCTGTGACATGAAAGTGCACTTCTTCAGGTTTGCGTATAACTTCTCTCTTCTGAGAGTCATGCAAACTTGCCTTAAGTGGCTTAAGTGTTGTTCCCTGTTGTGACTATAAATAAGGATGTCGTCGAAATAGACCACAAGGAACTTGCCTATGAAAGGCCTCAACACATGTGTCATGATATGCATGAATGTACTCGGGGTATTTGAAAGCTCGAAAGGCATGACAAACCACTCATATAAACCATCATTGGTTTTAAAGGTAGTCTTCCATTCGTCTCCGAGACGAATTCGGCTTTGATGGTTTCCACTCTTCAGATCGATCTTCGAAAATATAGTGGCACCGACCATCATGTCCAACATATCGTCCAGTCTCGGTATAGGGAACATATACTTGACCGTGATTTTATTAATAGCGCGGCTATCAACACACATCCTCCAAGTTCCATCTTTCTAGAGTGTGAGCAGCGCTGGCACGACACATGGACTCATCTTTTCTTTATGAATCCCTTCTGGAGAAGTTCATCAACTTGCCTTTTTAGCTCCGAGTGTTCAGATGAATTCATGCGATATTGAGGCAAGTTAGGTAAAGTAGATCTGGGGACCAGATTAATGGCTTGTTGGATGTCCCGTAGGGGTGGTAACTCATCTGGGAGGTCTTTAGGAAAGACATCGAAACTCACTCATTATCAATTCAACGTCTTTCGGAATCTCAACGCGTGACTCTTTGGGTATTTCAACTGTAATAAGGACATAGACAATGTCCTCTGTCTTAGCGCCTCGTTCAAACTCTAGAGGGATCACGATGTGAACGGCCTTAGATGTCTTCACTCTCTCTATCAAGCCTTTATCATTGGACTTGGTTGTTTTCACTGTGGGTGCTCTAAGAGGTAAAAGATTGATCTTTATTTTATTTTTCGTTGTGAGTGAAAGAACACACGTTCCATCTCTCGAACAATGTAACGTCTATGTCATACAACCACGCCCTCCCTAGGATGATATGCCCCACATCCGTAGGCACAACATCACACCACAAGGTGTCCTAATACGAGCCTAATTGTATAGGGTTCTGATACCTACGTGAAACTGGGATTGATGATGAATCGATTCAAACAATTTTATAGGGTCATGGGTGAGCTATAGGTGCAAGCCCTAAGCGAGAAATTGTACTTTTGGAGATAACATTGGTACAACTTCCACTATCAACGATGAGGCTACGGTATAGAAGATGTTATCTCGCCGCCAATCATCACTGTCCTTTGACTGGGCTAGAGCATATCTAACCACAAGAGCCTCGAGGTATTATCCTCCTCAACGGGTAGGAGATCTCCCTAAGACAAGCCACTGTTTGTTCTCTTACAAAATCTTCCTCATCACTAGGGAACGACTCAGGCTCGTAAACTTCTACTGTACCCTCGTCGTGCTCAATTTTAGTGTCCTCGGCTATAAACAGGTTTCGGGATGGACATTGTTCTGCAAAATGTTCGATGCCGTGACACTTGTAACACTTGTTTTGACCACCACCCTTGGGGCCTTCAAGCATTGGATCTTTACCCTTATTGACTCTGGTTACTGGTGTAGCAACTGGGTTGGACCTAACAGACAGGGTGTTAACATTGGGTTTTGATTCAGGAAAGTTAGGACTTATAATTGGACCCACTAATGTCAAAACACTTGGTTTGAGGGGTCTTGAGATACCGTTCTAACTCATTGACTCTAGAGAAAATTCATCTAGATCAGTAATAGGGTATGGAATGAGTTCCCTCTGTAGTTCTGGGCGAAGACCCATTTGAAATTAGGATAAGGTAACTCTTTCCGGCTCATTCACATTGGCCTGGGACATTAGGTCTTCAAACTTATCGATGTACTCTGTGTTCGGTGAATTCCTTTGATGCAATGACTGCCACTGATCAAGAATACGTTCATCGTATGAAAAAGGAACATACTTCTCGTTCAGTTGGATCTTCATTTCACCCCAAGAGGAAATGAGACGAAGACCCTGGAATTGCCTATGACGCTCTAATCCCATCCAATAAAGTCTAGCTTGACCCATAAGCTTGACCTTGACAAACCGGATTTTACGCTTATCGGACATAGCATACCACTCGAAGTAGTTTTCCATGCCGGCGACCCACTCGAGATAGACTTTAGGTTGTCTTTTCCGGTCAAAAGTAGAGGCACACATTTTTATAGATTTCATGACTTTGTCGTCCTGATCGGTTTGGACTTCAGGTCGGTGAGGATCTCTCCTACGGTCATTATTGTTGACTCTATTATGATTTTCAGTGATGAACTCATTTATCTCTTCAACACGGGTTTCTAAAGCCTCATGTCGGCGCTTGTTGATCACGCAATTGTCGTTGCAATTGATCGTGGTGTTTCATCTGGGCTTGAAGGGCGGCTTGACTCGCGATCAACTTAGACGTAAGATTTATAACTAGAGCTTCTATCTTACTGGGATCCATGACGATGCAATACAAAACTAAATGATGCAAGACAAAATAAAATAAAATAAATGAACCCTAGAACCTATATGAACACCGACAACCCTAAACTGACAAATTATCTGATACTAAATCTGATGCGGAAACTAACACATGCAATGCTAGGGTTGAGATTAAAATTAAAATTAATTTAAACAATTAAAATGACAATATTTCTCGACAAATTATCAAAGAAAATATCACGAGATTCAATTGAACACTTTAATTCCGGCCCAAAATGGTCTTTTCGCCTACGTTCCCTATCATATCTAGAAGACTAGGGTTCTTAGTGAATGGCTAGATCTCCGACAGTTTTAGGGCGTCGAACGAACTCGCAAGCGGGTTCTTTCAATACCGTATGAAAATAAAGGCAAATAAGGATTTTAGTGGTGGAAAATAGTCAAATATTGATTTTGATGGAACAAGGATAGGTTAAGCTTGGATTTAATAGTAAAATAGATAGGATATGGTTACGCTACTTACGCAACTCGTAGATCATAAGAAGATAGAAAGGAGGGAAAGTTGGTCTCGCACCAAACTGCATGCGGGACGGATGAAGAATCGCTCTTCGGTTTGAGAGAATCACACCCTCACAAAAATTCAAAACTCTCAAAGTTGCAAAAAGCAATTTTCATTCACCAATAATTAATTCTAATGTTTTTACAACCCTTTAAATAGGCTAACCAAACCCTAACACGAAATAAAGCTTTCCTAAAAACTTAAAACACTTAAAACGACAAGTTTTGCCAAAAAAAATAAAATCCCGTCAAAACTCGCGCGATCGATCGATTCTGGGGTTGATCGATTGATTTATGAATATATAATTTACCCGAAGACTGTCCAAAATCGATTGATCGAAAATTTGGGTCGATCGATCGACTGAGAAATAATATAATCACTAAAACACTATGTCTTCTGTCCACAATCGATCGATCGAAGGCTGGGGGTCGATAGATCGACTAAAGCACGTTTTCAGTCCTTCGAATTTGAGCAGTTCTTCTTTTTGACCACTTTGATGTTCTTCTTTCGCCTTCAATACATTACGGGCGGCTGCTTGAATCGGATGTCCCCCATCAGCTTGGCCATCAGGAATACGACTATGCGAAGGTGTTTAGTCAAATACGTCTAGAAGATAAATATATACGTAACTTTTATACCCAACTACGAGGACTGTGGGATGAGCTAGTTCACCATCAGATGAGTAGTAAATGTAGTGAATGTTCTGTCAAGCCAACTTCTTCCCATTGCTGGTGTACATAGTGTTTGAAGACCCAAAGAGAGGATAATGACACCAGATAAATTTTTTATTTGCTGAGGGAGGTTAATTCTGAGTTTGAGAATGTCAGAGCTAGTATTCTGAGTAAGATGGGTTGCCCCTCTTGGTACTGTATTTTCACTTCTTCAGAGAGAGGAGTCTCACATGAGTGTAATGGATGTGTCCAGTCTGGCACCATAGTGTACAATGTTCACTACTTTTCTAAGTTCCAAAGTCGTGGAGGAGGCTGATTTGGAGCCCGAGGCCGCGGGGGTCGAGGTAGCTTCAATAGGGAAGAGAAAGCCAAACTCAAATGTAGTCACTGCGAAAGGAAGGGACATATGTGAGAGAGACGTGTTGGGACTTGGTTGGGAAGCCTCAGTTCCCACCTACACAGACTGGCAGAGCTTGCGTGGCCGAGGACTCAGGCCTATTGAGGCTACCTCAGCCCCCATGACCTCTATTGTTCAGCAGCCAACTACTCCATCTCAGGCTTCCCCATCAGTAACTCTCTCTCAAACTAGAGTATCGGGACTATCTCAGTCTCAGGGCAGCTACCAGCCAGGCCTCATCCTCCCATCTAGCAGAGACAGGTACCATTGGGTCTTCTCATGTCCCTACTATCTCTCAGTCCTCTTGGATTACTGAGTCAAGGGCCACATACCATATGTCTGATATGTCTACTACATTTGATTCCATTTATTCCATGTCTTCTCCTTGTCACATACGTGTAGCCGGTGGTTCCCTTGTCCCTGCATAGGGACAAGAGAACGTTCATGTTGGTAGCCTATCTCTCCTTTACTTCCTTTTACCTCAAATGCCTAGTTTTCTTTCTGTTAGTAAGATTACAGAACATATGTACTACAACATAACCTTCTCCCCTTCGCATTATCTATTTCAGGACCTGACTTTGAAGAGGTCCTTTTGGCCATGGGCGTGAAGAGAGGGGTCTCTATACCTTTGAATACTCTAAGCCACTTGGTGTTGCAGCTACTACTACTATGTCTGGATCTATGGAAAGGTCCCATCTATGTCACAGGATGTTTGGACATCTTCTCCTTCCACGTTTGCACATTTTATTTCCTTCTATGTTTGATGCATCTGTTTATAAAAATTTCAATGTGAAACATGGCAGTTTTTTAAACATGATAGAACTGTTTATCCATTATCTACTAGTAAATGTGATGTTCCTTTTCAAATAGTCCATTCTGATGTTGGGGGCCCCTCCCCAATTGTTGCTATTGGTGGATATCGTTATTTTGTTTCGTTTATTGATGATTGTATCTGATATACCACCCCCTTTTTTTTATGAAGACCAAAGGAGAGGTCAACGCAATCTTTCAAATCTCTGACAAGTGGATTGAAACTCAATTCAATGCTAAAGTGAAGATTCTCAGATCTGATATTGGGGGAGAATACTCCTCCCAAGATCATCAATCTTATCTAAGGATACATGGTATTGAGTGGCAATCCACTTGCCCCCTACACTCCACAACAAAATGGAGTGGCTGAGCCAAAGAATCGCCACCTCCCCGAGGTCTCACGATCTTTCTTATTATGCATAAATGTTCCCAAACACCTATGGGTTGAAGCTGTCCTCACCTCAAGTTATCTCATAAATCGCATGCCTACCCCAGTCCTTGGTGGTTAGTCCCCTTACCAAGTTTTGAGTCCCAATGGTAAGCTCTTTCTTATGCCTTTTATGACCTTTAATTGCCTCTGCTTTGCTTATGTTCCCTCCAATAAGCATGAAAAGCTTTCTGCCAAGGCTGTCAAGCATGTATTTATGGAGTACCGTGCCACATCTAATGGCCACTAGTGTTATGATCCCTCTATGGGTGCATCCCTTATCACTATGGATGTTACCTTCTTTGAATATACTCCCTTCTTTTCTTCCCCTCAGTACCCTCTTCAGGGGGAGTGTCCAAATAGTGAAGGGAGCATAGAGAATCCTCTCCCCCTTCCAGGCTTGGGGGAGGAGGATCTCGAAGATGTTCTGGAGATGACTAGTGCGAGTGCTCCCAAGGTTCCACAATAGGATAATTTTGGGAAAGGCAAGGCGTTTGTAAGGAGAAAAAAACGAACTCCCTTTCTCTCACAACATGGATCAAAGCTCCTCTCCCGTTGCAAGCTCTCCCCTTTCTGATCTTGACCTTCCTATTTCTCTTTTAAAGGTACAAGACATCCCATCAGTAAGTTTGTATCTTATCATGCTCTATCATCTTGTTATTCAAGTTTTTTCTTATCCTTGGATTCCACTTCTATTCCATCCTCTGTATCTGAAGCTTTGCTGCAGCCGTAATTGAAAGAGGTTATGGAACAAGAAATGAGAGCCCTTGAGTAGAATAACACATGAGAGGTTACAAAGTTACCTGTTGGCAAGAAGGCAGTTGGGTGTAAGTGGGTGTACACTGTGAAGTATCGCCCAATGGAACCATAGAGAGCGTATATGGCAAGACTTATTGCAAGAGGGTATACTCAAACTCCTGGTATTGCCTTTCAGGAGACATTTACTCAAGTCGCTAAGCTCAACTCTATTCGCGCCCTTTCCATCTTTGACTGCAATTTGCAAAGAAGGACTGACCTCTTTATCAGTTTGATGTCAAGAATGCCTTCTTGCATGATGACCTCAAAGAAGATGTATATGTGGTTCTACCTCTTGGGTTTCTCCTTCAGGGGGAGATTGTTTACAAGTTAAGGAAGGCCATCTATGGCCTCAAACAGTCTCCAAGGGTTTGGTTCAAGAAATTTCAGTGATGTTGTGATGCAATTTGGGTACCTAAAGGAGCCACTATGATCATACACTCTTTGTGAAAAGAGGAGTACGTACAGCTGTCCTCATTCTGTATGTTGATAACATCATTGTCACAGGAGATGACAACGAAGAAATTCTCAAGCTAAATTGCTATCTTAGTAAGGTCTTTGACATCAAAGACCTAGGGTCTCTGCGGTATTTCCTTGGAATTGAGGTGGGCAGATCAGATAGAGGAATAGTCTTGTCTTATAGAAAGTATGGTTTGGACGTCTTGAAGCAAGCTGGTATACTTGGGTGTAAGCCTAGAGATACTCCCATGGATCCTAATCATAGGACCAACTCTGAAGATGGTGAACTTTTGAAGGATACTAAGTATCTGCAATTAGTGGGCAAACTTGTTTATCTCACTATCATCAGGCCGGACATTGCTTATGCAGTTAGTGTAGTTTGTCAATATATGCATTCTCCAGACTCTCCTCATCTTAATGCTTTATATTGGAGTCTGAGATATGTGAAGTCCAACCCTGGCAAAAGACTTCTATATTGCGACCATGGACACGTGAATGTGGAGGTGTACACTAATGCAGACTATACTGGGTCCATGGGTGATAGAAGATCCACCACCTGATATGTCACTTTCATAAGAGGAAGCCAGATTACCTGGAAGAGCAAGGAGCAACAAGTTGTTGCCAATAATAGTGTTGCGTCCAAGTACAGAGCTATGTCCCACGGTGCTAGGGAAGGGATGTGACTGAAGTTTATCCTGAATGACTTGGATGTTCAAGTAGATTTCCCAATGACTCTATATGGTGACAATGAGGGAACGAGACATATAGCAGAAAATCCAGTGTTTCATGAAAGAACAAAACACGTAGAGGTCAGCTGTCACTTCATAAGGGAGAAAGTCGAATCAAAAGAGTTTTGCACACCACATGTTGCCTCTGAAGACCAACTAGCTGACATTCCCACAAAAGCTGTTGGAAGTCGTAATGAAAGACATATCATCCAAGTTGGGCATGATTGACCTCTATCCCCCAATTTGAAGGGGACTGTTAGAATATGTGGGGGTGGAAATGTATTGGGTGTCTATGTGTGTCTGTGTTTTAACATAGATTTCTGGGCAGATCAGTGATCATTATCAGTGTTATTAAAGCTGTATTTTTACCCAGATTTATGGTGCAGAATTGCGGTCTTTATTTCTGCTAATCAACTATGTTTTTACACAGAAATCTCCACTTAAATACTGTAAATTCAGGGACAGTTTGTTTGTGTTTTTACATGGTGAAACTGATTTCTATTTAGGTTTTCATTTGCTAATATGCATTTATAGTATTGTGGGCTATGGTCTACATAACATTGTAGCCAATATGATTGAATTCTTGTGGATTATTTGGCAGTGACTCCATGTCTCGTACATATATCATGCCTGAGGTGGATTATCACCAACTAATTATAAGCTACAATGTTTCACTTAACTGGTTCCATGCTTTTTATAATGACCATTATAGTGGTTTATAATGGGAATGGACCTCACTTGACCGTTACATTATGATAAGTTATAAAGGCCAGATTTGCAATGGCCATATATCCTGTTAGGAACTGTTATATTGTAATGGAAAATGGCTGTTATTGTGGCTTACTACTTGATTTTTGATACGTGTCCTATTTTAAAGGTTAAATAATTTAAATAAATCACTAAATTACAAAAAAATAAATATAATGCTGTTATATGGCCTTTATAATACCCGTTATAACGCCTTTATAATGTGTTATAAAGGTTTAAATTTTTTTCAGAGAATAAAAACCTTGACCGGTTCTATATGCTATAGGTTTGTCAATTGGAAAGATGCAAGAGGCATGTTAGTTGTTTGGCTATTCCTCGATATTAGGTGTGCATACGGGCCTGGCCTCTGGATTAGAGGAGCAGGGTTGATGAGCTGCTCTGGGCCTGAAATCTAGCCCTGATTAATTAGTTTGGGGTCTTTGGGCCCAGGTGCCATGTCATTTTCCTTTAAGACCAATGCACCAGGCCTATCCCATTTAAGGATGATGGGCGGAAGGTGAGCATGTTTTATAATTGCAAATAATAAATGGTCCTTGGATTGGGTATGCTTTTAGGTTTGCTAAAAATTGAACCCATTTAAGATATTGGCCTAGTCCGTTTGCCCCATTGATATGTTCATGATCTTATTTACATTACTGCTCGCTGATGCAGGGTGGGACACTAAAACGTAAATGCAATGACGTTAAATTAAATTTGAATTTTATCTGAGCAATGTAAACATTAAATTTCTACTGAAAACACATAAAATCTTTAAAGATATTCACTCAGACTATTAGGTTTAATTCAATTTAGTGTTCAATCCGCATCACGGTCCCTTTCAAATTCAGACAATATGGTTCAAATGATGGAACTTGATTTTCTCTCTAGTTTAGGCTGCCAAGCGACAATCAAAAGTGATCTCCTGACTCCTCTGTAGGATTTGAAGGATTTACGGCTCAAAAAGGGAATAAAGTTAGTTAAAGGAAAAATAATTGGGTTGGGTTGGAACAAAAGGATTAGAAAATTTTAGGACGGATTTTAAGGGAAAATAATCTAGCAACTAAAGATTTCAAGTAGGAAAATGAAAGAAAATTGGATTTTCTTAGGTTTTAATCAAAAGAAACAAAGAGAACAAACGTATCTTCCATCACTTGATAGAAAATAAGAAGTAAGAGACACCAAACCCATCTCGGGATAAGAAGTGTCGCTCTTAAGTTGAAAGGAATTCTTTCAAACAGATTTTTCATTCATCAATAAAAAATTCCCTTTGCAGCTATTTACAGGGCTCAAATAAAACCCTAGCTTAACTCTAACTCTTAAGACTAAGATCCACTATAAGAAAAGGCTTGTTTCCTTTATTAATCTGTTGGAAGCCCTAGATTTGTAATATTTATTTAATGAGGTCGCCTCCTATGACTGCCTTCGAACAGATTACCCCATGACCGCCCACTTTCAGGTCATCTGGTGCATATGTTTGATCAATCCAAATAGTTCAGCTACCAGCCATCATTGACATGTCCCGGCCAAAACGTCACTCCCTTTAGAAGATTCTAACCATCTGATTGGTGCACTTTAATTTCAACTGTTAACAAAACTTTGAACTGTTCATTTTATAATGCATAAATCGGATGGTTTAGATCCTCCAATGAGTGTGGTTTTTGGGCCACTTTAGTTTAATATATGGACTGCCATCCATGGATCAAAAAATCGTCCGATACCGATACGTATCGGTATTGGACTCGAACGATACATTGAATGTATCGTTCGATACATTCAAATGTATTGAATGTATCGTCCGATACATACCGGTACCGATACGTATCGTCCGATACGTATCGTTTTGGAGCTCGGACGATACGTATCGGTAACCCGATATTTTAACCCATGCTGCCTTCTTGATGAGTTGGATTGCTCAAAGCCATGTACCCATGGATCAAAATTTCGTCCGATACTGATACGTATCGGACCCGAACGATACGGTACATTGAAAGTACCGTATCGTTCATTTGTATGTATATGGCCGGGCGATACATTCAATGTATCGTCCGGTATTTTACTGTTCCGATACGTATCGGTTTTGAGCTCGGACGATACGTATCGGTTTAACAAGATTTTGACCCATGCATGTACCACATGGCCTGATAAGTGAATGGTCATGGCATAATCTGTTTAAAGGTGGTCATGTGCCACTATTTCTTATTTAATTAGTTATGACCATGTTGATCTGCAGACAAATGAACTTTATCAGCTAGCTTCTGTGGCTTTCTGCTTATTGTTAGCTTGGGTAAGTAGAATATAACTTTCTTCCTACTTATGAACTTCGTCATTGTTGTATAATTTTGCTCTTTTCATTAAATATCGTTATCTTTCACCTGATTCAATACGTATGCTTGCATTGCTATTTTTCTGATACATGTTTGCTACAAGGCTGCATTATCTATTTACTTCATTAATCAATCCCTTTAAAGAAGTTCACAAATTTCTACCGACTCACAAATCACTCGATACAGCGAGAGTGGAAATAGCCAACTGGGTGTGAAGCTTGGTTCAAAAACCCAAAAACTCGACTCGGCTTGAATCAGCCTAGTTGAATTCACTTTAAGACAAAAAAATAGAACTCAACTCGTTCCAACTCGATGATTTAGTAAATATTTAAAAGTATATATATTTTTTGTAAAATATTTAAAAAATATTTGTTAAACAAAGAAATTAGTAACGACATATATACAAAAAACTGATGGGGAGAAAATAGATAATAATCGTTATGTTCACCATGAATGAGTGTGATTCACATACCTGGAAAATAATAAATAAATACATGTGAGTTTTCTTCTCTTCATTCCAGAATGAGAGAGAGATCTCCGTGATATATATATATATATATATATATATATATATATATATATATATATATATATGGCTGGAGAAAAAAAATGTATTAAGAAAGAAAAAAGTACACATGCAGCTGCAAAGAGAAGCTGGAGCCAAAAACAGGGAGTGAAAATGTAACGACCCAAAATCCCCTTTAGAGCATAACTGGGGATCTCAAGTCGTCACTTACATATCATGATCGTGGTGCAACATTTATTGTAACGATACATGAAAAAGGTGGCCAAATTATTTATTATTATTTTTTTAATCAAAAGTCATCACTGCTAAACAACTCCAGTATCCCAACAGTATGAATTGATAACTAAGTCGCCCATGACAATCATATGTCATAATAATAAGCGATCCAACATCACTATTAAATGCAATTAAAAATGGTGGCAGAATAAAGTAAAGTCATGATTTACTAAGTCTCTCCAAATACTCACTAGAAGTAAAACTAAATAACGGCCTGGCTCTCAAATCCAATAAGAGTAATCAATGTTGTCAAATGGCTTAAGCGATGCTAAGCGATTTGGCTCAATAATAAGTATTCAAGTTTCTAGAAGGGAAAAATAGATATTCTTGCATTTAAAAAAGAAGTTTTACATACTAAATTACTAATATTCAAAATTATAACTTTAATTTTGATACTGAGTACCAACAATGTACTCTACACATTCATTTCAAACCCATTGTGGTACATCTCCTCCATCATCATCATCACTAGCATTGCCGTCGTCATCGGAATCATCTCCTTCTACATACTCTTCTTCTTCCTCTGTTTCATCTTCGTCCGATCTCACTAGTATGAAATCTATATCATCTGATTGTCTATCTTCTTCTATTATTTCATCTTCTTCATCAATATGCATGCCTTGACTGCTACTACCTCCACCAACAGCTCGCCTCCTCCTATCAGTGGGTGCCGGACCAAGAGCCGCTGCTTCAACTTGGGCCCATGTCAAATCTTCCCCATAAAAGACAGGCTCATCTGGAGAATCAACCATCCATGGATGGTCAGCAGGCACATCATCCACACAGATGGGATCATAGAACCCCGGTTTCTCTCGCCTTGTAAGGAATCGTTCACGCAATTTTTAATTGTACTGCATGAACACCAAGTCATTGAGCTTCTTTTGCTCAAGTCGGTTCCTTTTCTTTGTGTGGATCTGTTAAACACGAGGAGTAGGACTATTAAAACCTTGCAATTTAATTAAGATATTCATGATTCATGAATTGACTTTAATTGTTTAAGACTGCAATTACCATCTCAAAAGAACTCCAATTCCGCTCACATCCGGAAGCGGCACAAGTAAGGCCAAGTATCCTAATGGCTAGTTTTTTCAAAATGGGATCCTTTGTTATCGGATTCATTCATAAGCTGCCCACCACCACCGTAAATTAAAGAGAATTATTAGAAGTTAGAACTACTAGAGTAGAAATAAAAATATATTAATTAGTTTGAACTTTAGAGACTTTTAAAGTTTATACTTGGAATTTTCGTAGTTCTATGTCGGATAACTATGTCCCTTCCAAAAAATCCTTCCACCTTGTAACGGTCTAACTGATGACTTATTCTATCTTGTTCACCTTTATCAGGGACCATCCTTTCTAAGTAGTCAAGAAAGCCAACCATGTGAGTGGCATCCGCATCATCTCGATTCAGGTGTGCAAAGTACACCGCCAGATTAAGAATGAAGGCGGCCGAATATAGTGGAGATGCCATTTGACTTCCCCACCTCTTGTTGATTATATCTAACACGGGTTAATATAATCTTGACTTGAATTGATTATTAGATTTTATTTTTTCTTGGGCACCCTCCATAAAACTATATATATATATCCCATTGGTGGTTTCTCGTCACCATCCACCAATCGCAACACCTCTACGATTGGTTGGGAGTCACATAGGGTTTGTGCAATACTAGTCCAAAATTGGTTTTGGAGCAATGTTTGTGCAACTTGTTTACCATCGGCTTTCTTTGACCAAGGTCCATTGTTCCAATTGGCCGATGTTACAAAACTTCTAAGCTCCTTTTTTTTTGCATACAAGCTTTGTAAAGTTAAAAATGCGGTTGCAAAACGGGTCACGGCGGGACGTAATAAATTACCTCCTATTGCTTTGCACATTCTTTGAAGTAGAAGCGCATGTTTGTACATAAAAACAACTATCCTCTTAGCTTTAGCAATTGTTTTAATATGTAGTTTGCCTATATCCTCTAGGATTAGGTCTAAACAATGGGCCGCACATGGCGTCCAATATAGTTGCGGTCGCTTCTCCATAAGGAGGCGACAATTTACCAAGAAGTGTACATTGATGGCCAATATAGTTGCGGTCGCTTCTCCACGGCTACGTAGGATGCCGCATTGTCTGTTACAACTTGGACAACGTATTCGGGTCTTATTTCCTTGATGGTCTTATCTAGAAGTGTAAATAAATATTCGGCCCTGTGAGAATGGGCAGATGCATCTACTGATTTTAGGAACATAGTTCCTGTAGGACAATTTACCAAGAAGTTGATAAATGTCCGACCGGTTCTATCCGTCCATCTATCGGCCATCAATGTGCAACCGTATATTTTCCATGCATCCTTGTATTCGGCTAATATATTGCTAGTCACTCTTACCTCTTCTTTGAGACATGTTTCCCGGATTTCATGGTAGGAAGGGGGTTTAAGTCCGGGCCCAAATTGCCCAAGAGCTTCAATCATTACTTTGAAGCTCTTTAATTTAACGGTATTGAAAGCAATGCCGGCTTGGTAGAACCACTTAGCCACATATTGGATTGTGGTGGGTCTATCCTTACCCTTAAATCGGTTCTCTAGTATTGTTTGGGCGGGTCCTTTACCCTCCCTTTGATTAACCACATCCTCCGGATGCGGTTGGCACCACCCTTCTAATGTACCACGACCACGACCACGTGGTTTTTTCGATGGTGGTTGTGGAGGTCGGCTACTTTGGGCCGTTGATGGTGTAGATCTATCATCTTCATAATCATCATGATCACCTTCCATATAGCCTTCTAAAACAGCATCTTCATCATGTTTTTTCCTAGAACGCTTGTCCATATACTCCATTATTTCTTTTCGGATTTCCGGAATAGTTTTTTTACAAGCCCTAGCATTTGCTCCGGCTCCATGAGCAAGATGTTGTTTATGACGGCCTATGCCACCCGTGCTCTCATAATCACACAAGGTACAAACTATGATTGCTTTCTCGGTTGGACTCTTATACCGTCCATATTTCCAACCCGGATCATTTGATTTAGGTCTTAGATGATCCGGGGTTGAAGATGTAGACATAATTAATTGGTGAATGATGATAGAAAGTAGGAACTAGGAAAAGAAAATTAGAGATTTAAAATTTTTAAAACAAAAATAATAAAACTCAAACCTCCCAAAAGTCATGCTTGCTTGATCCGAGCCACTTGATTGATAGAAGATTAGAACTATAAGTTTTCTTCACTGTTGAATCTTGATCCTTAATCTTTCCCTTTTAGGCTTTAAACACACTAACACTAATATTACTAAGTTTACAACAATTTAATTCACTAAAAAAAAATTACAAAGCATAAAATAAAATAAAAAACTAGATAGGAAAGATGGGAGGAGATTGGGAGTAAAGAAATGAGATTAGAGAGGAAGTTTAAGCTAAAATAGTTGTGTGAAGAATAGAGGACCCAACCCACCCTTTTATAGAGGCAATGAGACCTCAAAAAACAAAAAAATAATATTAAAGTGCTCCAACGGTCATAAATATGACCGTTGGAGCATTATACGATCGCATAATGCGAAAATCGCATAAGCCATCATGGCTTATGCGATTTTGTATGTTATGATCGCATAAGCGATCGCTTAATCGATTAAGCGATCGCTTATGACAACACTGAGAGTAATCTCTTGCAACGGAAAGGCCTTAAAAATCAACCTTATGAACATACAAAGCATAATAGTTATAATAACTTCAATTAAAACATTCAATCATACTTACAAAGAAATCAGACAGTTGGGAAATGATCTTCGGGATTCTCGTCAATGGCACCCCTCTTTTACGAAATCTTCCTTGCAGCCCTCTTGATCTTGATTGGTAGAATCTGTCGACATAAAGTCGGAGGGTGAGCAAATTTTCCACGGTGCTCAGTAGGGGTACTTAGCGTACTCTATAGATCAAGTTTAGACTTAACATGCAACCATCATATCTCAATGCATGTGGTTAACCTTAAGCTTATCGTGCTTCAAATATAAGTTGTATTATTTTACTTGGATATGGAGAACTTATAGTGTCTATCACATCTGACAATAATTTTAAGAAAATATTACTAACAAAATGATTCAATACTCATGTAATGTATAAGGTCTATCCATAAAACATATGTTGAATTCATAAACATGTGACTGTGCCATTATGGCTGCCTACGTACCCAAATCGGGATCAGGCCAACCGTAGTTCAAAAACTTACAATTTTCATAATACATATATCTGATGCATAAGAGAGAGAGAGACCCATAATGCAGTAAGAGTCACAGGCATCACTTAACCCGATAACCGCATCTTTTCACATTGTAGCAATTCTATGCGTACCATTCCGTATAAGGGAAACTTTCGGATCGGATGACACAATCAGGTCTTGTGAAATCCCGTGAAGGTAACTACACCATGAGTAGAATGTAACATAGCTTAATCTTATTGTTGAATTCATAATTTACTTGTAACGTGTTAGAATTTTTTTATTTCCACAATTTACTTCTCACATCATATCTTTAGCTTATTTCGTCAACGGCTTAAGCCCCGTGACTTATCTTAACTTATCTTAGCTTATCTCGCATGCGGCTTAGGTCCTGCGACTTATCTTGACTTATCTTATTTGATCTTATCTGCGGCTTAGGTCCTGCGATTATACTTTTAAGTTCACGGCTTAGGTCCCGTTAACCTTCATAAATTAGCTTAGCTTATCAGCCTTATTCTTTACACCATAGCATATCCATCGTACTCAGTTTAGATCGTAAATTTAAAATAACTTAGGCACATAGATAATAGCCTAAGACTATGTATAGTAAAACGGGAATACCTACCGTCGATAGTTGGTCAACTCATATCACCGGATGCGAACATCCTACTATGTCATCGGAGGCCACAGACCCTCTACTAATCACCGGAGGCAAACCTCCTACTAATCACCGGAGGCAAACCCCCTACTAATCACCGGAGACTGCGGTCCTCCTAATACATCACCGGATGCAACCATCCTACTAAATGGACCGGTATTCGACATAAATCGTTAAATAACTCGATTGCTTACTAACTGAGAATAATTTTCGTACGTCATCTTTATTTTACTTAATTTTGTCCCGTACCATAGTTTTGTATAAATTTAATTAATCTTTAATCTTATTCTTACACGTCATCATATTGTAACTTAGCTTATTGACTGTATGTCATAGTATAAAAGCACATGATATTTTAATAATAGATATTTGAAGGGTTAAATGAGTCTACGAACACCACCATCGTATCCGAAAGACTCAAGAACCCTAAGATAGCATCTTGATTTGTTGAAATCAGGCATTGGGGTGAAAAGATATATTAATTATGTAGCAATTGAATTATTATAGTAAGAATTTATCTGATTGCCGCTAATCTGTAAGTTATTAGGTCAAACGTATAGCACCATTGCGTTCAAAACATGTCAAAACCTTAAGATAGGTGTTGGCCGTGATCGAAATAAGTCTATATAATTAAGTTTTTATAGGTTTAAAGGTTATTAAAAACCTTATATTGTAATTTCCGTTAATTAATTTTGAGTTTTTGGTATATCAGGTGTGCAATTGGACTGCGCCAATG
The DNA here is from genome assembly GCA_021018995.1 of Chloranthus sessilifolius. Lineage (NCBI taxonomy): Eukaryota > Viridiplantae > Streptophyta > Magnoliopsida > Chloranthales > Chloranthaceae > Chloranthus > Chloranthus sessilifolius. The sequence continues at coordinate 36,095,384 of CM037589.1, forward strand.
CATCCGCAACACTAAAAAACCTCAACTTCAAGTCCTAATTTATTTTAAATGAATGTCAATATTGAAAAATATCTATAATTTAATTTAAACCTAAGTTTATAAATATTTTATACTTATAAATAAGAGGCATTAGCTTTTATGTCATAAAAGATTAACCGTACAGCTAAACGGACTATGCCATCGCATCCGGAACACTGAAAAACCTTACGATACATCCCAGTTTCTTAAAATAAGGCTTGTGTAATTTTTAAAGTTAAAAATACGTATTTTCTATAGTTTTAAACTTTATGTTATGATATCAATTAGCTGAATTGTGAATTAGGTGTTTAATTTATCCAATCTGATCCATCGGATTGAAAATATATATAAAATAAGTAGGGGTAGGTCACTGAACCCAATCTCTAATTTTATTTCTAGGGTACCCTTATCAGTAAGTCAAAGTTTTGTTAAATTCATGGTTGATGAGTACTAATCACTAAAGTTATTTCCAGAGTCCTATCGCAAAATCTGAACCGTTAGATTTAAAGATCGTTATTATATAAGTGGGTCCACAATTTTCAGATATTGGCCCTGAGTTTTAAAATCGTTATTATATAAATATATAAAAATATTTTTAATATATGGTGCACAAAAGAGTTGCACCATGCATTCAGTGCGTCTCTTGAGCACCAAATACAAACTTATGGGTGTTGCACCTACAACACCACCACAGTTGAAAGGCGCTCCCGTGAAGAACACTACAGTGATCTCGCCAATGGACCACCCCGTATCTGACGGTGGATGATGCCGGTCAGTCGGCCGGGTCTCCGGTGTTCGGACGGTGCCGATTTAATTATCATCCGTTCATTGACGGCGTCGGATAGTCGGCCCAAAGTGGCCAGCCGGTCAAGTTTTACTTTTTTTTTGAAACATCAGTCGCAGGAACCAGTGAGGAAGATGACTATTCTTCCTTCCTTTCTTTTTTTTGTTTAAAATAGGGAGAGAGGAAGGAGTCCTCAGCCCTTTCCCTTTTTTTTTTCCTTTTTTTTTTGAAACAGAGATCCAGGAGAAGAAGACGTCTTCTTCTCCAATTGTTGTTTATATGTTTATATGTTTATAATATATATATATATATATATATATATATATATATATATATATATATATATATGTATATATAGTTATAATACAAATACTTATATTTATAATCTATATTTAGAATCGATATTTAGATAGCTATATTCTTTTTTTGTTTTAATACAGTGACACCCACATATATAAATAAGAAAAAGAGTCTTCTTCTTCATTTTATTTTATTTTATTTTGTTTTGCTGTAGCTGGAAACGGTCGGGGAAGGAGTCTCTTTCTTTCCTTATTTATTACTTATATATTATTATATAAAAGTATATAAAAGTCTATATTTATAATGCAATTAAAATCTCTATATATTATTGAATAAAAGTATTCCTTTCTCCTGTTGTAGGAAACGAATGGGGAAGAAGGTGCCCTTTTTTTTTTGTAAGAATAAACTAAAGCTATAAAATATTGTAAACATTCCCATACCTCGGATCCTAACGTCGCGAGTGAAGGTTTGCTCTGGGTCTTGAGCTTTTACCCATCGCCTGCCATCCTTTGCTTTCTTCTTCTTGAGTTCTAGAGAGAGGAGGGGTTCTAGGGAGAGAGAGTTTTCTAGAGAGAGAGAGAGAGAGGCCCTGGCTAAGACTTTTTGAGCTGAAGGGTTTTTTTTTTTTTTTTTTCTAAATAGCGACAACAATCTCGTATCCCTTAGGATCTGGTTGCCTTTGAGGCTTGGACTCTATCCACTCTCACACTTTCAAAATTTAAAACAAAAAAATTTCATTTTAATTTATTAAAGGGGGTGGGTTTCGATGTTAGGCACTAACACCCATCTTTTGGGTTTGTGAATCTAAGACCGCAAAGTAAAAGCGGGGCGTTACATCCTCCCCAACTTATAAAAAAATTTCATCCTCGAAATTTACGTACCTTGGTTGAAAAGGTGTGGGTATAAGGCATGCACTTCTTTTTCCCAAGTGGCTTCTGCTAGAGTGTGATGGTCCCACTGTACAAGAACAAGAGGGATAATCTTTTTTCGTAAGGCATGCTCCATTCGATCTAGTATCCGTACTGGGTGTTCCACTATTGTTAAATCCTTCTGTACTTCAATAGGTTCAATATTAATAACATGTGAAGGATCACGCTAATACTTTCTCAGCATTGACATGTGAAACACATTATGAATGCCTTCAAGCTTAGGAGGAAGCTCCAATCTTTAAGCAATTTCTCCCACTCGTGCTTTGATTGGGAATGGGCTGACAAACCTTGGGCTTAACTTTCCTTTTTCTCCAAATCTCATCACACCCTTGGTTGGTGAGATTTTAACGAAAACCTGATCTCTAGCCTAAGAACAAAATCATCAAGGAACGTGATATATTTTAAGATCATTTTTCAATACTATTCCAAAACAAAGATATTTAATTAGGAGTCATCACATACCTGGAACTCCACGTTTCGACACTTTTGGTTCGCGTAGCTTTTCTGACGACTTTGAACAGTTTTCAACCTTTCTCTAATTACTTTAACTCTTTCAGTAGTTTGCTCGACTAACTCTGGTTCCAGAAGCTTACGATCACCAACTTCTTCCCAATATAGTGGGGATATGCATTTTCTTCCATATAGGACTTTGAACGGTGCCATTTGGATGCTTGCTTGATAGCTGTTATTGTAAGCAAACTTCACTAATGGTAAGTGTTCATCCCAATTGCCCCCGAAGCCAAGGATGCAGGCACGCAACATCTCTTCAATGATCTGGTTCACCCTTTATGTTTGCCCATCGGTTTGAGGATAAAAGGTCGTGTTAAAATCAGATCGTGAACCCATGGCCTTCTGAAAGCTCTCCCAGAAATGAGAGGTGAACCTTGGATCTTTATCAGACACGATGCTCACGGGTACTCCATGTAGCCGCACAATCTCCCTGATGTACATATTCGCCATCTGATTTGAGCTAATCGTTGTGCGATAAGGTAGGAATTGAGCTGACTTAGTAGACGATCGACAATAACCCATATGACATTGTTCTTTATAGTTCTCGGAAGGCCTGCGATAAAATCCATCGATAAATTTTCCCATTTCCCCTCTGCAATGGGTAGGGGATGTAATAATCCTGCAGGTTTTCTATGTTCTGCTTTCACCTGCTGACACACCATGCATTTTGAGACGTATTCTGATATGCCCTTTTTCATGCCATTCCACCAAAATTGCTTCTTTAGGTCTTGATACATCTTTGTGCTCCCTAGGTGGATAGAATATTTCGACTTATGACTTCAAGGACCTGCTTCTTTATTCTCTCTTTATTAAGTACACAAATTCGACCTCTAAAGGTCAAAGCACCATCTCCTCTAAAGTAGAAGTCCTCATTCTCTCCCTTGCATACTGCAATTCCGATGTCAACTAGGTCACTATCGACGCCTTGGCTATGAATAATCCTATCCAAGAGCAGGGATTTGATGGTTATGCTAGCCACCAATCCTTTTTCGTCAATTCCGAATCTTGCCCAGATTCCATGGCTTGTTGACTCCTTAACATTTTCAAATCGATAAGTTTTGAGCCTTGATAGGTTTCCTGGGACATTGCGACTAAGGGCATCTGCAACTACATTAGCCTTTCCTGGATGGTAGTGGATTGTGCAATCAAAGTCCTTCAAGGTTTCTATCCATCGTCGTTGACGCAGATTCAGGTTAGGTTGAGTAAGGATATATTTCAAGCTCTTGTGATCAGTGAACACATCAAACTGGATCCCATATAAGTAGTGTTTCCAAATCTTGAGAGCGAACACCACCGCTGCCATTTCTAGGTCATGAGTCGGGTAGTTCCTCTCATGATTCTTCAACTATCGCGATGCATAAGCTATCACTTTGCGGTGTTGCATGAGAACACAACCTAAACCACTTTAGGAGGCATCACTGTAGACTTCATAGCCATCATTCCCTGTAGGGATTGTGAGAACCGGAGCTAATGTTAGTCGCTTTTTCAGTTCGACAAAACTGTCATCGCACTTCTCATCCCAATTGAATCTGGTATTCTTTCGAGTCAGCTTTGTGAGAGGCATAGCTAGACTAGAGAAATCTTTCACAAATTTTTTATAGTATCCAGCTAGTCCGAGGAAACTTCAAATCTCGGTAACACTTTTTGGCCTAAACCATTCTGATACAGCTCGTACTTTGCCAGGATCGACCGAAATTCCTGCCGCCGAGATAACATGTCCCAAAAAGGCTATTTTTTCCATCCAGAACTCACACATACTAAATTTTGCATATAATTGGTTCTTACGCAAAACTTGCAGTGTAGATTTTATATGTGCTTTGTGTTCTTTATGAGTTTTGGAGTAGAAAAGGATATCGTCAACAAAGACTACCACAAAGCTGTCCAAATATGGTTTAAAGATTCGGTTCATAAGATCCATGAATGCTGCAGGGGCATTCGTCAATCCAAACGGCATGACAAGAAATTCAAACAGCCCGTATCTGGTATTGAAGGCAGTTTTGGCAACATCTTCGGCGCGTACCCTCAATTGATAGTAACCCGACCTTAAATCGATCTTGGAGAAGAAACAAGCTCCTTGGAGTTGATCGAATAGGTCTTCCATTCTTGGTAGCGGGTATTTGTTCTTTACTGTTACCTTGTTGAGTTGTCTATAATCAACACACATTCGTAGTGAGTTGTCTTTCTTGTTTACAAAAAGCACCGGAGAAGCCCAAGGAGAAGAACTGTTTCGAATGTATCCTTTCGTTAGTAGTTCATCTAATTGAATTCTCAACTCTTTTAATTCGGATGGGGTCATTCGATAGACTGCTCTAGAGATAGGAGCCGTACCCGGAGCTAAATCGATAGTGAATTCTATTTCTCGCTCTGGTGGTAATCTCGGTAGCTCTTCAGGAAAGACATCTTGAAATTCTTTCACAATTGGAATTTCTAAAAGACCTGGTTTACCCATTTCTGCATCATCCAATGCCGCAAGTATGAGTATTACTTTCTTTTCGATTCCACGAAAGCAGATGGCCTTCTTACCTTCTGGCTTGAAACAGACCAATTTTTTGAAGCAATCGATGTTGGAGTAATGTGTGGCGAGCCAATCCATCCCTAAGATGACATCGAAGTTTTGCATGTTTAACAGAATTAATTCTGCGGGCAGAACTCGTTTCCTCACTAGGATCGGGCAAGCTCGATAAACTTGATCAATGCATATGGAGGTTCCAACTGGTGTGCTTACAAATAAGATGAACTCTAGTTGTTCGGGCTTCGTAGGAAATCTTGACGCATATTTCGGTGACAAAAGATTGTGAGGAGCCCGAATCGATGAGAATATGTGCAGGGGAATCGTATATAAGTAAAGTTCCTAAGGATAAGGGTTTTATCATGTTAACAATGTGATAATTCCATGAACTGTAAATGTGTATGTGCACATTCATTCATATGTTATATCTACCACATGATAAGGAAAAGAGATGTATATGAGAATAGTTTGAAATAAATGTAGTAGAAGGATTTAAGGTCATCATACCTTGGATCACATCATCGGATGCCTGAGCATCCTCTGCTGTGATGGCGTTCATTGTAGCTTGCTTGACTGGACGAGTAGGATACTCTGATTGAGTCTGCTGAGGTGCTGGTTGGGGGCAATCCCTGATAACATGTCCTGGTTTTCCACATTAGAAACAAGTTCCCAATTCGCAACGGCAGAATCCAGGTTTATGTCTTCGATTACACATGGGGCAAGGCTCATACTGTACGAAGCCAGATGTATTGTAATGAGCCTGGGCTGGTGTAATAGATTTCGAATTTTGAGGCATAGTCGTAGGCTACTTTGGTGTTGAATACTGCAACTGTGTAGTCCTCCTTGACGGTAAGGTTTGTAATATTGACTTCAACCTCCTATCATAAGGGGTGTAGCGGCTAGTATGATTCTTTGCTGGTGCCTTCCCTTTACCATTTTCCGCTTGACGCTGTATGAAATCCAATGAGCATTTCTCTGCAATCTTTGCTCTCTCAACAACTTTGCTCATCGGTGGCTTCGTCCTTTTAAATGACTCCCAAGTAGAGTGTGGAGTGGTGTATGTACAGCCCTGACGCGCAACCAGTCTATCCATAGTTGCAGCTTGTTGGGCCATGGTGTTAGCCATCATTTTGAGCACTTGTGTTATATCTCCACCACTATTCAACAGAACCCGATTTGCCCCGCTGGCAACTTGCTCTACTCCATTAAGATTACCATCACGATTAATTGTCCGTTTACGTTGTGGAGCCATGATCGGTTTCACAAAGATCTTGGATTAGATTTCAGAATTTGATTTTTATCCTAACCACAGTCCCATAAAAATCTAAAGCCTTTGCTCTGATACCAACTATGTAACGACCCAAAATCCCCTTTAGAGCATAACTGGGGATCTCAAGTCGTCACTTACATATCATGATCGTGATGTAGCATTTATTGTAACGATACATGAAAAAGGTGGCCAAATATATATATATATATATATATATATATATATATATATATATATATATATCAAAAGTCATAACTGCTAAACAACTCCAGTATCCCAACAGTATGAATTGATAACTAAGTCGCCCATGACAACCATATGTCATGATAATAAGCGATCCAACATCACTATTAAATGTAATTAAAAATGGTGGCAGAATAAAGTAAAGTCATGATTTACTAAGTTTCTCCAAATACTCACTAGAAGTAAAACTAAATAACTGCCTGACTCTCAAATCCAATAAGAGTAATCTCGTGCAACGGAAAGGCCTTAAAAATCAAACTTATGAACATACAAAGTATAATAGTTATAATAACTTCAATTAAAACATTCAATCATACTTACAAAGAAATCAGACAGTTGGGAAATGGTCTTCAAGATTCTCGTCAATGGCACCCTCTTCTACGAAATCTTCCTCACAACCCTCCTGATCTTGATTGGTAGAATCTGTCAACATAAAGTCAGAGGGTGAGCAAATTTTTCACGGTGCTCAGTAGGGGTACTTAGCGTATTCCATAGATCAAGTTTAGAGTTAACATGGGTTTTCAACCATTATATCTCAATACATGTGGTTAACCTTAAGCTTATCGTGTTTCAAATGTAAGTTCTATTATTTTACTTGGATATGGAGAACTTATAGTGTCTATCACATCTGACAATAATTTTAAGAAAATAGTACTAACAAAATGATTCAATACTCATATAATGTATAAGGTCTATCCATAAAACATATGTTGAATTCATAAACATGCGATTGTGCCATTATGGCTGCCTATGTACCCAAATCGGGATCAAGCCAACCATAGTTCAAAAACTTACAATTTTCATAATACATATATCTGATGCATAAGAGAGAGAGAGAGACCCATAATGCAGTAAGAGTCACAGGCATCACTTAACCCGATATCCGCATCTTTTCACATGGAAGCAATTCTGTACGTCCCATTCTGTATAAGGGAAACTTTCGGATCGGATGACTCAATCAGGTCTTGTGAAATCCCGTGAAGGTAACTACACCATGAGTAGAACATAACATAGCTTAATCTTATTATTGAATTCATAATTTACTTGTAACGTGTTAGAAATTTTTTATTTCCACAATTTACTTCTCGTATCATATCTTAGCTTATTTCGTCAACGGCTTAAGTCCCGTGACTTATCTTAACTTATCTTAGCTTATCTCGCATGCGGCTTAGGTCCCGCGGCTTATCTTAACTTATCTTATTTTATCTTATCTGCGGCTTAGGTCTCGCGATTCTTAGGTCCCGCGATTATACTTTTAGGTTTACGGCTTAGGTCCCGTTAACCTTCATAAATTAGCTTAGCTTATCAGCCTTATTCTTTACACCATAACATATCCATCGTACTCAGTTTAAATCATAAATTTAAAATAACTTATGAACATAGATAATAGCCTAAGACTATGTATAGTAAAATGGGAATACGTATCGTCGATAGTTGGCCAACTTATATCACCGGATGCGAACATTCTACTATATCACCGAAGGCCGCAAACCCTCTACTAATCACCGGAGGCGAACCTCCTACTAATCACCAGAGGCTGCGGTCCTCGTAATAAATCACTGAAGACTGCGCCAATCCATCCGCAACACTGAAAAACCTCAACTTCAAGTCCTAATATATTTTAAATGAATGTCAATATTGGAAAATATCTATCATTTAATTTTAACCTAAGTTTATAAACATTTTATACTTATAAATAAGAGGCATTAGCTTTTATGTCATAAAAGATTAGCCGTACAGCCAAACGGACTATACCATCGCATCTGAAACGCTGAAAAACCTTATGATACGTCCCAGTTTCTTAAAATAAGGTTTGTGTAAATTTTAAAGTTAAAAATACGTATTTTCTATAGTTTTAAACTTTATGTTATAATATCAATTACCTGAATTGTGAATTAAGAGTTTAATTTATCTAATCTGATTCATCGGATTGAAAATAAATATAAAATAAGTAAGGGTAGGTGACGGGGAATGACAAAAATATATATATATATATATATATATATATATATTATTTATTATTATTTTTATTGTTCACGATGAATAGTGACGGACGTCCTTGATTTTGCCCCCTCACTGTCCGTAGGTCACGGACGTCCGTGAGGCACTACGGACGTCCGTGGGCGTCTTGACGGGGTTTTCTAAATATTGCAGAAATTGCCTATTTTAGTGTTTTATTAGTATTAGGACCATTTATTTCGAATTTTAACTATTGGTGGCCTATATATAGAGGCTTGTAAAGACTTTTTAGTTAGTTTTTAATTATTGAATGAAAAGAGAGTTGCTTTTGTGCAAACCCTAGAGAGCTTGTGAAGAGTTTTCAACCGAGGGAGTGAATCCTTCAAACCTTGAGGAGTGAGCAATCGTTTCTCGTGCGACTTGGTGCGAAACAGACATACAGCCGTGGTGTGAAGCTTCGAAAAATCCTTGGTGTGAAGCCTTGGAATCTATCCTTTTATTTTATCTTTTCTCTAGTTATTGTCAGGTATTATCCTTCTTTAATTTCGTTGATAAAAACCCAAAATCCCAAGTATTTTCCCATTTATCAAAATTATTTGAAGCCCTATTTCATTTAAAATCCCCGAGGAGTCGATTGTCGAATGATGCCCTAAACTAGAACGAATCTCGAGTTCCCTCATCGGAGCCATTTTTCTAGATCGAGAAATTTCTATGCATGCGACGCTAAAATGGATTAATCTAATTGTTTTATTAATTTCATTGAATTAATTTTATGTGTTACTTGATTTTGAATATTTCCGCTATTCAATTCATTCTAAAGTTAATCCCACATCACATATTAGGATTTTAGCGTTTGTCCCGCGTCAGTTTTGGTATCAGAGCATAGTTTTAGTTTAGTGTTCTTCGCATCATATAGATTTTAGGGTTTATTTCTTTCCATTTCAGATCTATCTTACATCGTCTAATTTTGCATAATTCCATCATGGATACCAGTAGCTTAGAAGCCCTTATTAGAGATATTACATCTAAGGTAACCACTAGTCAAACCCGGATGGATGAGCACATCGCTAATCAACAAGCTAGGTATGCGGCTTTAGAATTCCGTTTTGAAGAGATCGATGAGCTCATCGCTGAGAATCACAATAGAGTCAACAACCGTGACCATAGGAGAGATGTTCCTCCCCGACGTGAGGTCCAAGTCAATCTGGACGATAAGGTCATGGAATCTGTCAAAATGGACGCCCCTACTTTTGATGGGAAAAGACAACCCAAGGTCTTTCTTGAGTGGGTCTCCAGCATGGAAAACTACTTCGAGTGGTATTCCATGTCCGAAGAGCGCAAGGTCAGATTTGCCAAAGTCAAGCTTATGGGTCAAGCTAGACTTTATTGGTTGGGAGTAGAGCGTCGTAGGCAAATCCAAGGTCTTCGTCCCACCACGTGGGCTGAAATGAAAGTCCAATTGCATGAAAAGTACGTTCCCATATCATATGATGAATGTATTCTTGATCAGTGGCAGTCATTGCATCAAGGAGATTCTCCAGTCACAGAGTACATCGATCGGTTTGGAGACTTGATGACCCAGGCCGATGTCGATGAGCCAGCAAAAGTTACCCTCTCGCGATTCCGAATGGGTCTTCGCCTAGAGTTACAGAGGGAACTCATTCCTTATCCCATTGCGGATCTCGAGAAATGTTTTGCTAGGGTCGAAGAATTAGAACGGTATCTCGACACCCCTAGTCATGGCCGGTCTAAGTCTTCCAAATTTGAGCATCAATCTAACCCTATCGAAAAGGGAAATAATGCCTCTAGTCAATCCTCAAAATCCATAATTTCCCAAGTTGACAAAGGAAAGGGACCAATGGTCAAAAGTTCTAAGCGTGCCCCGCAGCAATGTTATAAGTGTTAAGGTTTTGGTCACTTTGCATCCCAATGACCTAGTAAGAGTCAGACTTTGATCATTCAGGAGCATACTGAGAAAGAGGACAACGATATACCCAAAGAAGTATACGAACCATGTAGCAGTCCAAGTGATGAGGAAGGTGAGGTTCTGGTCAGAGCCATAGGTTGCATTAGGACAATTCCCATTGCCGAGGACGGTGTTGATAATGTGTCTATTTCAAGTGAGTCATTAGAGTTGGTAGGATCACATCATCATTCTGATTTGCATGGGTTTAACAATCTGAATTTATTGAGCACTGGAAATACGCATGATCGGACTAACACATTGAATATATTTAATGAATTTGATACTAACAGTTTTGTGTTAATTCCTGATGGTTCTGAGCTTGTGGAATCTTTCCCAATCTCGGAAAGAGGTAAGGATGAAGGTCTAAATTTTCCTCTAGACAAGAGCAACTTTCCGACAGTTGTCGTAACGAATCTTACGCCTATTCTAGATCCCACAACCCTACCCTTTGATCTATTTCTTATTGAGCACCTGACCCAACCGCACTCATTTACCCGGTTTCTATCCCTTACCTTACCTGTGCAATATGAGAAATGATTGAATGAGAAGGTCATAGAAGTTCCAAGCTTCCATGTCAATGAAAGTAAGAATCAGAAGTATCTCACAACGTGGAAAGGCAAACCAAGAATTAAGCTCCCAAAGTGTGACATCCGTAGATTCCCTAACTCATTGGAGATGAGTTTTTCCAACCTGGGGAGTATTGATGGGGACATCACACTGAGGAAGGCAGATGAAAGAATAAAGAGAAAGAAGGCAGAAAACGTCAGCGGATGACTTGCAAGGAGTTCCACCGTACGAGTTTCAATACACTAGATCAATACCATGTGCGTGTTTCATCGGTGATGAAACATTTTGAGTGGAGGAGAATGACGGGGAACGACAAAAAAAAAACTGTACACGATGAATAGTGACGGACGTTCGTGATTTTGCCCCCTCGCTGTCCGTAGGTCACGGACATCCGTGAGGCACTACGAACGTCCGTGGGCGCCGTGACGGGGTTTTCTAAATATTACGGAAATTGCCTATTTTAGTGTTTTATTAGTATTATGACCATTTATTTCGAATTTTAACTATTGGTGGCCTATATATAGAGGCTTGTAAAGACTTTTTAGTTAGTTTTTTATTATTGAATGAAAAGAGAGTTGCTTTTGTGTAAATCCTAGAGAGCTTGTGAAGAGTTTTCAACCGAGAGAGTGAATCCTTCAAACCTTGAGGAGTTTCTCGTATGCGATTTGCGGTTCGACGACGTACAGCCGTGGTGTGAAGCTTCAGAAAATCCTTGGTGTGAAGTCTTGGAATCTATCATTTTATTTTATCTTTTCTCTAGTTATTGTCAGGTATTATCCTTCTTTAGTTTCGTTGATAAAAACCCAAAATCCCAAGTTTTTTCCCTTTTATCAAAATTATTTGAAGCCTTATTTCATTTAAAATCCCCGAGGAGTCAAGAGACAATATTGCAATTGTCGAATGATGCCCTAAACTAGAACGAATCTCGAGTTCCCTCATCGGAGTCGTTTTTCTAGATCAGGAAATTTTTACGCATGCGACGCTAAAATGGATTAATCTAATTGTTTTATTAATTTCATTGAATTAATTTTATGTGTTACTTGATTTTGAATATTTCCGCCATTCAATTCATTCTAAAGTTAATCCCACATCGCATATTAGGATTTTATCGTTTGTCCCGCGTCAGTAGGTCACTGGACCCAATCTCTAATTTTATTTCTAAGGTACCCTTATCAGTAAGTCAAAGTTTTGTTAAATTCATGGTTGATGAGTACTAATCACTAAAGTTATTTCCAGAGTCCTATCGCAAAATCTGAACCGTTAGATTTAAAGATCACGTTGCTTTAAGTGGGTCCACAATTTTCAAATATTGGCCTCGAGTTTTAAAATCATTATTTTATATATATATATATATATATATATATATATATATATATATATAATATGGTGCACAAAGGAGTTGCACCATGCATTCAGTGTGTCTCTTGAGCACCAAATACAAACTTATGGGTGTTGCACCTACAACACCACCACAGCTGATCGGCGTCCCGTGAAGAACGCTACAGTGATCTCGCCGATGGACCACCCCGTATCCAACGATGGATGATGCCAGTCGATCGGCCGGGTCCCTGGTGTTCGGACGGTGCCGATTTAATTATCATCTGTTCATTGACGGCGCCGGACAATCAGCCCAAAGTGGCCGGTCAAGTTTTACTTCTTTTTTTTTGAAACTGCAGTTGCAGGACCCAGTGAGGAAGAAGACTATTCTTCCTTCCTTTTTTTTTTGTTTAACATAGGGACAGAGGAAGGAGTCCTCAGCCCTTTCCCTTTTTTTTTTTTGAAACAGAGAACCAGGAGAAGAAGACGTCTTCTTCTCCATTTGCTTTTTATATGTTTATAATATAGATATATTTACATAGTTATAATACAAATACTTATATTTATAATCTATATTTAGATAGCTATATTCTTTTCTGGTTTTAATACAGTGACACCCACATATATAAATCAGAAAAAGAGTCTTCTTCTTTATTTTATTTTATTTTATTTTGTTTTGCTGTAGCTGGAAATGGTAGGGGAAGGAGTCTCTTTCTTTCCTTATTTATTACTTATATATTATTACATAAAAGTCTATATTTATAATGCATTTAAAATCTCTATATATTATTATATAAAAGTATTCCTTGCTCCTGTTGCAGGAAACGGATGGGGAAGAAGGTGCCGTTTTTTTTTTGTAAGAATAAACTAAAGCTATAAAATACTCTAAATATTCCCCTACCTCAGATCCTAACGTCGCGATTGAAGGTTTGCTCCAGGTCTTGAGCTTTTACCCATCGCCTGCCATCCTTTGCTTTCTTCTTCTTGAGTTCTAGAGAGAGGAAGGGTTCTAGGGAGAGAGAGTTTTCTAGAGAGAGAGAGAAAGAGCCCCCGGCTAAGACTTTTTGAGCGGAAGGTTTTTTTTTCTTTTTTTTTTCTAAATAGCGATGGCAATCTCGTATCCCTTAGGATCCGGTTGCCTTTGAGGTGTGGACTCTATCCACTCTCGCACTTTGAAATTTAAAACAGAAAAGTTTCTTTTTAATTTATTAAAGGGGGTGGGTTTTGGTGTTAGGCACTAACACCCATCTTTTGTGTTTGTGAATCTAAGACCGCAAAATAAAAGCAGGGCGTTACAAAAAAAGTTGCACAAAACAAGAAACGAAACAAAAATCTGAATCTCGACCCCTCTCCTTAAAAGGAAGGGCAACCCAAAACCTCCCTTGGTGCCCCCCCAATCAACTGAATCATGAGATAGTTTTCTAAATCCATGTAAAAAATGTTTTATATATAGGGGATTTACGAAAATACTATTTTTTCCTTATTTTTAAATTAATTTTGCATTGGACTAGACCAAGTTGACTCGGTCAAGTTTTTAACTTGACCGTTGAGTCAACCGAGTTACTCGAGTTGCTTGAATCTACTCGTGTGAGCAAGTGTCTCGACTTGAAACTTGCCAAGTTTTAGAACTATGGTATGAAGCTTGACGGATATGGATATCTCAATGGAAATTTTGAGGAAAACCATAAACAAATCGAGGAAAGTTGGAATAATTTTTGGAAATTAAATTGAAGCTCAATTATGTACATGGGGAAGGAAATCAATTTTGCTCGACCTGATGATCAATGTTTAGCGATAAGAAGGGTGTGTAAGGATAAGATATACGCTACTTAGGATAAATGGGTGTCTGAGTGACTTGAGAAATGAGATGTATGGGATCAGTTTTTGAGTTGGTATAGAGTGACCGAGCCGTTCACTCTCAATGAACAAGTCAATCTCCTTATGCTAAATGGTCAAACCTGTACCTTCATTGATTTTCATGCTCATAAGTGGTGAATCTTCCCAAGGGTTGGCCATTTTAGCATTAGTGGTTTGAGTCATTCACCTCTGGGAGTGAATAGGTCAGTTACCTATATCAACTCTCACTTTTTACTCGAAAAACAAGGAACTTCGAGAGATGTTAAGCAGATTGAGAGAGGAAAAGAGAAAGCAGGCGAGATGGGTAAGGGTAGGTTCTGGATGTAAAAAGAGGACCAAGTCTGGCCTAACTATGCCTGTACCGAATGGCTAGTCAGCTCCACTGTGCTTGACAAACCCTTATTCAAGACCCTAGAGAGTGTTGTTGCAACCATATTCTTCTTAGATTCACATTTTCGTCTTTATGGATTAATGGTTTGCTATTTAGTACCCAGTCAATTCATGGGCCAACACTTATTTGAGAATGAATTATAGAGTTAGTGAGGATTAGATTTGAAGAAGATAAAAGGAAGAGGAAGAAGAAGAAGAGGTAGAGAAAAAGATAAAAGAAATTAGGGTTGTAAGTTCTAGTTACTTAACCCCTTCATTTATTAGTATATATCACTTATTACAATGACTATACGTCCCCGATATAATCTTTGTGGGCACACCAATAGTAGTACATCAACACTCTCCCTCAAGTTGGTGAATATATATCAACAATCTCCCTCATGAAACCTTGACCTTCCAAGGGAATGAGAATATCGACAATTTGTTCTTGAGATCTGACTTGAGATATGCAAAACTCATTGGCTTCAACTTTCTCTCTAATAAAGACAATCAACTTCAATATGCTTTGTGTTTGGCTATGTGTTTGGCAACTTCATTGTCTCTAAAGAGGTTGATAGGGAGTTATACATTGATTCCTAAGTTCGCAAGAATAAATCTTATCCACATTCCTTTATGAGCCCCCTGTGACATGGCCCTATATTTAGTATTAGCACATGAATTGGATACCATATGATGTTTTTTACTCCATGTAACTAAGTTGCCTCTAACAAAGGAATAATATCTTATGGTAGATCTCTTATTACAGAGGGATCCTGCCCAGTCAACATCCTTATAAACTTCCACATCAAAATATCCATGATTGCTATAGAAGAATTCCTTCCCTGACTGGACTTCAAGTACCTGAGAATCATCTACACTGCATCCAACTGTATGGTCCGTGGAGCAAGCATATGATGACCACAACATTCATAGCATAGGCTATATCTAGACGAGTAAGGACAAGATATATCAATTTTTCAACCAGTTGTTGATACATCCGAATATCCTCAAGTGGCTCTCCATCATTTGAATTTATCCAGTGACTTGGATCCATTGGGATATTTGAGGGTTACACCCTAACATACCAGTCTGATGAAGCAAATGCAATGCATACTTCCTTTAAGAAATATAGTTACCCTTCCATAACATGACAACTTCTATTCCAAGAAAGTACTTTAGAGGATCCAAATCTTTGATATTTTATTACACTGCTCATATGCTATTTGAATCTCCTAGTCTCTTCTTCATCATCTCCTCTGACAACATTGTCATCGGCATACACAATCAATGCAGTGGTTCGAACTCCCTTTTTTAATAAACAAGGTATGATCATAATGATATCCTTTGTAGCCAAACCTGACAATTGTATCACTAAACTTTTTAAGCCAAGCCTTTGGAGATTGTCACAACCTTAAATTTCTTTCCTAGTTCGTCATATTTGATCCTCCTCCCCCTTATGTGTAAAACCAATAGGGAAGGACATATAAACCTCCTTTTTAATATCTCCATGGAAGAAAGCCTTTTTAACATCAAATTGGTGAAGGGGCCATCTCTTATGGGCTGCAAGAGATAAGAGAAGCAAACTGAATTCAACTTGGCCATAGGTGCAAAGGTGTCCTTATAGTCAACACCTTAGGTTTCAATAAAACTCTTGGTCAATGGTCACCAACCGAGCTTTGTCTAGTATGTACTTCATTTGTTATAAACCGATTTGCAACCAACCACTTTATTCCCTTCTAAGCAACATAGTTACTTCCCATGTATTATTCTGCTCAACTCCTTTCATCTCTTGAACCATGGCATCATTCCATTGAGTCTGAGACAGGGCAACAAAAGCACTAGTAGGAATAGAAAAAGATTCCAAAGATGAGATAAATGAAGAATGTAAGGAAGACGGAGCATTGTAAGACACAAACTTACCGATAAGATGAGAAGTACAAGAATGTGACCCCTTATGTAGCGCAATAGTTAGGTCTATGTCAGACACAAGAGGCAAGGAAGTTTCTCCTTCTTGCAGACTAGCCTTTGGGGGGTCCATAATTTGAGATAGTGGGTTTGTTCTTCCTCCATGTCCCTAAGTATCTTCCCAAACTTTCTTTTTTCTTGCACCCTTTTACTTGGGTCATCTATTGGGGCATTTGCTTGAGCATACTTTTATCCATCTCTTTGCCCATCGTTGGGCACATTTATTTGCACATCTTCATCCTGGCCTTTCAATGACTTATCTTCAATCTCACTTGATGTCTCATGAATGTGCATTGGCAACGAAAAAGTGTTCTCTTCCTTTCCATCTCCCCCTAAAGAGGGCACCAGTTAGTGGCAAAGGTATAATAAGGAGTGGCTTCAAAGAATGTAACGTCCATAGACACAAACCATCTACCAAACACATGATCATAACACCTATACCCCTTTTGAGATGGGGGGTAGCCAATGAAAACACACCGAGCTGATTTGGTATCCAATTTATCACAACGAATATCGGGTACTTGGGCAAAAATAAACATCTAAAGACCCTAGGAGGGACCGGAAAGAGCGATGAAGAGGAAAATAACATGTGAAAAACCAACCGGGGGTTGGCCCAATTGCCAAGATTACGCCTCAAGAAGCGGAGCTTCTGAGTTTGAATCCCACCCCTTATTGGCCACTCGTAGGAATTTATCCCTACTGACTGGTATGTGTGATGTGTGAGTGTTGCACGTACCCAGGTAGTCAGGGTGCTCTACGAGGCCCAATACCCCATTATCAAATAAAAAAGAAATAACGTGCGAAATGGGGATTTTCCTTGAAAGACAAGAATTGGCATTTTATTAATTAGAAAGCATGCATTGAGAACAACTTCATTCCATAATTTCTTTAACACATTCATCTCAGTTAACAAGGCTCGAGCCACCTCAAGTAGATGACAATTCTTCCTCCCAACCACCCCATTTTGGCGAGGGATGTATGGGCAAGTGGTTTGCCACTTAATACCATGAACCTGAAGGTGATGTGAAGAGTTCTCTCCCTATTGTCTAACCCTAACACTTCCACAGATGCATTGTGTTAGTTGTGTACAAGTTTCTAATACTCTGGAAAGATGGAGGCAACTCCATCCTTCATTTATATCATGGAGAGAGTGGTGAGATGGGTACAATCGTTGATGAAATACAGAGAGTAATGATAGCCAAACACAGAAGTAACTTAAGATGGACCCCAAGCACTAGAGTGCATTAGGTGGAAAGGAGCAACACTCCTCCTATAACTCACTGGATAAGAAGAACGATGAATTGAATTATTTTGGAAACAATGCACGCAACCAAGGTAAAGGAAGGTGCCCCTAGTCTTAGTGCCACAGATGAGCAGGCTCCAATGAGATTGTAGAAATTGCAACAGAAGCTGTCTTCTCTGAGACCCTTTGACATTAAATAGGTAGTGCCCTCTTTACAACCATGACCAAGAATCTAGACAGTCGACAAGTCCTGTAAAACACAATAAGATGGGGAAAAGGTAACATTGCAATTGAGTTGTTTGGTCAGACTACTAACTAACAGGAGAATGAGAGGCGTGGTTGGAACATGTAGAGCGGATTTTTAAGGTATTGATTAACCTGAACAATCCCTTTCCTAGTAACTGGAACAAGCGACCCATCAGCAACACAGATATTACATAGTTCGAGTTGCGGAGAAATAGAGTCAAACAGGGAAGACATACCAGACGTGTTCTGTAGCTCTGGAATCAATTGTCCACGGAACTTGAGATGACATGGAAAAATGGGCAGATCCAACACAGATATTACACGATTTGAGTTTTGAAGCTAACACATGCATGTTCCATTGAATTCTCCCATCGCAAGACAACTAACCTCGTAGATAAACACACCAGATGAACTTTGCACTACTGCAGCTATAACAGCCTGTAGAGGCCACTGAAATAATCCCACGACTTGGTGCTTCAATGCATGAGCTTCAAGAGTTTCTTCCAATCAGTACAAAGGGCTATATAGCCACCTAGACGAGACACACTCAGATTTTCTTAAGGATCGTCTTTCTCAAATTTTAAAGAAAACTTCAGATTTGCTCCAATGCTGCTTAGATTGTCACGAGACCACATCCAAAAGATTCAGAATGAAACAATGGTGCAACCTCTTGATTGATTGAAGTTTTGTTCCCACAGACCCACAAATACTCGTGAACATCGATATTTCTAAATAACTGTTCGAAATTTCATTTTGCAGTCATTACAACCAGTTAACGGCTTTATTAAAGATGTCCAGCTTTAAAAAGCTATCCAAACCATGTTTTCTCCATCTGAGGTCAAACTTTTAACCATGCTGACTTCAGCATGACGGCAGCAACGGCTAGAGTTACGTAAGGGAAAGATCAGATCCTTAAGGAACCTGACCTGCTCGGATATGGAGTTGGAATGAATTAGGGTTAGTATGGATTAGGTTTAAAAGAAGATAGAAAGAAGGAAAATAAGAAGTGGAAGAGAAGAAGATAGAAGGAATTAGGGTTGTAAGTTACTTATCCTCTTCACTTATTAGTATATATGTCACTTATTACAATGACTATATGCACCCCATGTAATCTCTATAGATACACCAATAGTAGTTATTGAAGACCATTATAATCTATTAGATATATTGGCCTATGAGTTTGACAAGATGCAAAACAATTTTAATGAGCTTCCCAAATACATGGAACTCGACAATGATGATGAAGCAAGCAAAAAAAATTTAATATTGTTTGTGAATAGGGCTGCTAACGGTCGGTTTGACCCTACCTGCTTGGGTATAGAATTCTGACCCATTGGTTCGGGTTTGCATTTGGCTCTGTGTTCTATACTTCTATGCCTCCAACCCAGGTCATTATTTGCGTTCGAATATCATCATCGTCATCATCATTATCATCCGTATGATTATCATAGCCTTGTCCCATCTATTCGGGGTCGGGTTTGCAAGTCTTATTTCTCCACTCGTTTCTGTACGTTGCTAAGATATCTTGACTAATGAACTTTCTACCCCATAAATCAGGCTGTACCCCATTTACATTCAGATATACATTATACTATATATGCCCAACCCGGTTTCATGAGCAAAACCTAAAAGCCCATTCGCAGTGTCCCTAGCACTTCCTTTGTTCTTATTTCATTCTCCACAACGCTTTCCTACCGCCATGACTATGACAACTGTGATGGCGATCAACTCGTCCATTCATTACGGAACGAGAATGCTTTTAGTCTTTTTCCCCTTTATTGTCAATCTTGAGGTAGCTTAAAGTTTGATTATAATAATTTTTGTTTGATTGGATTGAATTGCAACCCTCTCTAATCTTCCCTTTTTTTCCCCTGATTTGTAGTAGGTTTTTCCTAATGAACTTTGGGTTGCTTGAAAGGTGCATTGCTTTCATCTGTTTTTCATATTTAATATACTGTTTTCTTTTTCTTCTCTAGGACTTTTGTGGTATTGATTCTTGTTTTTATCTAGTTTAATTTTTCGCTATTAATTTGGGGCTCTTAATCATTTCCCCTTCTTAATGGATTTAGTTCCACCTATATTTTCTTTTGTTTATTTCTGTTTAAAAGAGTTACAATTGAGGTTGTTTCATCACTTTCGTCGGGTTTGGGTTAGAATTGGGCCCGGCCCAATTAACAATTAGGTTCGGTTTGGATCTCAAAGACACTAATCAGGTCATGTTCAGTTGGGGCAGATTTGGGTTGGGCATTGAGGATGGTGGGTCGGTTGGGTTCAGGTTGAGGCGTGACAATGACAGGTTGGGTCCAGGTTAACCTTGACCTGACCCCAACCCGACCCATCTGCATCCCTATTTGTGATTTCATGAAGAACTATACCATTACCTCTTTGGTTCATTCACACTCCTGTGAAGGTTGACAGGAGGACATGAGAGGCTGAGATTTATTCAGGATGCTTTAAAGCTCCCCTGCCTGACCTTGGATTCATGGCCTCTAGCTGGGAAAGTGCCAAAGGTTACACAATGATTTTGGGTAGGTCATTCTCTATCTCATGTCGGTAGAATAGCGTTGCAGAGGTTGCAAGATGCACACTCCTAGGCAGGCTTTTCTACTGGCATCATCTCTGCTCTTGTTTATGTCTATTATCAGCAGTGATTCTGTCAGTGTTTGTATTGAAGAAAGATAATAATCCTTGGCCTTGACGTCCATCTACTATGAAAACTTTGCTCATTTTCGTATAATGAATATGGTGCTTTTCTCATGCATATGCTAGTGGCTAGTATAGCTAGTACTCACAAATCACGGTCTTTGTTGTCAAGTGCTAGATATATGGTTTGTTATAATGAATTCCAAACCTTTTTTGTGGTTTTCTTCTATATATTCTATGCACAGTATTCTCTGTTTTAATGTGCTTTGATATCTTTTGAGTAATAAATGGAAAATGTAATTCATTTTGCTTCCTATTTACTTTATAAAAATGTCAATATTAGTTTCTGCAATGTGCTTATTTTTTGGAATTTGTTAAATGTTATCCACACATGGAGCAAGTTCAGTGGGTCTACTTTATTCAGTTTGCAAATATTAAACAATTGCTACATTTTGAAATGTGTACAGATAGATAATAGAAAATTTGATTAGGAAGTTTGTTCTTCCTTTCTCCAAGTAGATGATTAGTATATGTCATGTGTCCACTGCGTGGTGCTGCAACATGGTTTTCTAGTAAAGGTTCTCGTACTGTGTTATTCTTTTTGGCTCTTTATGTCATTGTTTCTGATTGCACTGATAAGGTGAGCCAACTTTTTGAATTGGGATCATTTGTTTAAATTGATAAGTAGTATATGACCTGTCGTGTCTGCTGCATGGTGCTGCATCATGTTTTTGTAGTAAAGCTTCTCATGCACTGATCTAATCCTTGGCTATGTATGCTATTATTTCTCAGTGCAGTGATAAGCTCGGCCTAAGTCTTGAATTGGGATCATTTGTTGCTGGAGTTATGATATCTACGACTGACTTTGCTCAACATACTTTAGATCAGGTACTTCTTTGTTATTATGTTATCCTAAGATATTATTTGAATTTGTCTATTTATTTGGTGTTTACGCCCATAAGTTTCTTATGCATGTTCTTTTCTTTCTTTTTTTTAATTTTGATGGTGTTTGTGAAAGTATTCTGAGTCCTAGCGGAAACAATATTTAAAAAATTTCTTATAGGAAACTCTCAAAGCTTATGAAAAATAATTTATAGACCTATTATTTTGCTACCAACTATCTAATTAAAATTTAACAAAATGCCTGACGTTTCTCTAACATGCGCTGTAGTATGTGCAGTGGAGCATGTGAGAACCTCATCTTTTTCATGTCAGATCTTCTGGTCGTTTTGTAAGCTTTTAATAAGATTAATTCTGGTGATTTTGTAATCTTTTGATAAGACTAATTCTGCTGATTTTGTAAGCTTTTACAACTTAGGGGTTTGGAAGAACATATATCAATGTTTTAAAATAAGTGTTTTACAATTGTCGGATATGTTATAAATGTCAAACACATTTTGTTTTGTGTGGGTGGTTCTCACTGATCTTGGGTCACTATAGACATTTTCTTCTGACCGGTAACAAAGACATAAGTTAAACAAGTGCAAAAAGCGAGACGTTGCAAACCGGACAGCTAGGAGCGGAACAAAGGAAAAAAAAAAAAACCGCGGTGGGGGCAGCTGAAGGTAGCGAGCAGCTACCCAAAGGCAAGCCCCTGCCCCAAAAAGGACCCTGAAGCGCGCCCCCCCCCCAACCCTTACAAAGCACCGAAGCAAACTACATGCTAAAACAAAGATGATCCCACTCATCCAACATGGACGACCCCCTAACCTCACGCTCCTTATATCCCAACGATACCCAACTGAGAGCAAGATCCAAACCATTTTAGTAACAGAATTAAACGGTCTAGCCACCTTACGAAAATCTCGGTTGTTTTGTTCGAACCAAATGGCCCATAGCACTGCATATATGGTAATTTTTCATAGGTCTCCTTTCAACTCATTAAAACCCGTAGACACCCATTGTTCAAAAAGCATGTTACACTCCTTCAGGAAGACTCACGTAGTGTTGAAAATGCACAGGACCGCCCACCACACCTGTGAGGTGAAAGAACAGTGAAGAAAGATGTGATCAGTATGTTCCATCTCCCTTAGGCAGAGGACACTCTAATTCCTGATAGTGACTCCTCTCCTGATGAGTTGATCAACGGTAAGAATTCTTCGCCAAGCAATGGTCCAGTAAAGAGCTTATTTTTTGGCAGAATCTTCACTTTCCAAAACTTGCACCAATCTGATCATTATTTGAGCCACCAGCTTGTTAGGCCAAGTGCCTGTGAAAAGACTTAACAATGAAACTTCCCTTACTAGTGAGGCTCCAGATCCTTCCCTCTCCTTACAGCGCTACGTTCAGTGGAGTCTAGAGTTTGGATGAGGCGAGCAAAAACAGATACCTTCTCATCCTTAAGGCTTCTCCTTGTGTGAATGTTCCAGTTAACAACCTCGTTGCCTAGCTCAGTGACCACCCCAATATTGGCGTCTTTGTATGTCAAGATAGTAAAGATTTGGTGGAAAGCCCTCCTCAAAGGTGGAATCACCCACCCACTTGTCTTTCCCGAATTTGATTCCTCTTGCTTCCCAGCTGAATGTAATGCAATTGTGAAACAGAGCAGCCACCACCTTCACTCCCTTCCACCAACCTGTCACATTCCTCCCATCCAATCTGATACCTCATTTGTTGTTCGCGCACCCATATTTTGCCGCTACCACTTGCTACCATATTGGCGTCTTCGTTAGTCGAGATTGCAAAGATTTGGTGGAAAGCCTCTTCAAGGGTGGATCACTAACCCAGTTGTCTTTCCAGAATTTGATTATATCTCTCTCGCCCCTGCTAAAATTAATGCAATTGCGAAACAGAGCAGCCATCGCCTTCACTCCCTTCCACCAATCTAAGCCATTCCTCCCATCCAATCTGATACTCCATCTGTTTTCTGCGCACCCATATTTTGCCGCTACCACTTCCCACCATAATTTCTTTTTTCCTTTCTCATCTCTCAACCTCCACAGCCACTTGCCCAACAGGGCCTGATTGACAAGTCCCAGCCTTCAAATGCCTGAACCACCTTCCGTTTCCTTGTAAGCAGCAGGTTTTCAATTAATAAGACGGAATTTCTTTGACTGGCTTCCACCTTCCCAAAGGAAATTCCTAACAACCTTCCCGATCTGCATGATCACCCACACCGGCGCCTCAAACATAGAGAGGTAGAAACTGGGCTTTGCAAAGGCTGATTTAATTAGAATCGATATTCCCCCATGGCTGAGCAATTTACTCTTCCGTGTTGCAAGTCTCATTCAAAATCTGCGGATCACAGGGTCCAAAACTTGGCTCTCAGCTTACCAAATTCTAGTGGCAGCCCAAGGTATGTAATTGGTAGCGACTCAGTTAGGCACCTGACCCTTTCTGCGAGGATTGTCAAGATACTGCTGTCAATCCCCACCCCTGCCAGTTTGGACTTATGGAGATTAATTTTGTCCTCCACTACCGCCTCAAAGGCAGCGAGCAGATAAAAGACTGCGCCAATCTGAATAGGCTCCGCCCCACAAAAGATGAGCACCCCATCAGCATATTGTAAGTGCGTGATGAAAATATGCCCATTGGTAGCAGGTAGGAAACCAGAGATGAAACCCGGCTTGGAACACCTAAGTAGCAGGCCATGGAGCCCTTCACCTATCAGATTGAAGAACAAGTGGGAAGCGGGTCACCCTATCTCACCCCTCTACTGCTACGAAAGTAGCATCTAGAGGAGCCATTCATGAGGACTGAGAGTCTCACCGAGGCGTAGCACCCCCTCATCCACTGCATCCACTTCTCCCCAATTCCCAAACTGGCCAACGTGTAATGCAGAAACTTCCAGTTGACTCAATCATAGGCTTTATCCATGTCCACCTTAATAAGGATCCCAGAGCCCTTTCTTCTGTGAACGGAGTCCACTGCTTCATGGGCAGTCACCATGGCATCCAGAGCTGTCTGCCAGGAATGAAAACCCCTTGCGGGCAGGAGATGACATCTCCAATGACCTATTCAATCCTATTAGCCAGCCCCGTAGCGAGAATTTTGTAGGAACTCCCCAGCAAGCTGTTCGGCCTAAAATCGGTGATGTTCACTGCCCCATCAACTTTAGGGATGAGGGTGGTGAAAATAGAATTATTGCTTTTACCAACGACCCCATTAGAGTGAAATTTAGCCATAAACGCCAAAATCTTGGTTTTAACAGCCACCCAGAACACATGAAAGAATTCCATAGTGAAAACCATCCGGACCAGGCACCTTGTTCTTCCCGGTGGTCATGACGGCCCTCTTTACCCCATCCTCGTCAAAAGGTCTTTCCAGCCAAGACGATTGAGTGCTAGAGAGATGCTTGAACTGAAGGCCATCCAGGACTGACCTGTTCCACCCCCTGTCTAGGTACAGATTCTCATAGAAGCTGAGACTGCCTGTGTATGTAAGCCCGTCTATTCTAAGGACACAATTGAGTTCTATCATTAGAACCCTATTTTCTGAATTTGGAAGGGACCGCGATACCGATTGAACACTAAATTGAATAAACCTAACTTTCTGAATGTATTTCCTAAAAGTTTTTATGTATTTTTAGTATCATTTTAATGTTTCCATTGCTCAAATAAAATCTCAGCTTAATTTCACTGCATTTAGGATTTTGTGTTTCGTCCTGCATCATAGCTGACTCATAAAATATAAATGTTCTGGAGATATTAGGGTCCATGAAATTGAACGACCACGTTAGAATGATGGCATTGTCAGCCTCCCATCAGCTAGTTCCGGCTTAGGTTTGGGAATAGATCTGGTAAGAATCCTTCCCTGAGTAAATAGGGTGACAACCATTTTCCGTTGAAGATAATTAGTTGAGTTCAACTTGATGGTCTTAATATTGGAAGGGAGATTATCACTTGTCATACCCCTTTTCACATTCAATATACGCCTAATAAGTAGTGTCTCTCATTGGTTCACTTTATTGGTTGAATTAATTGTTTTTTATTTAATTTTGTTTCTTTTAGCATGTAGTCCCTTCTAAATAATGGATAAATTAAGAATGTTAATTCCCAGTTTCCTGAGACAAATTCATCTGTCCATAATTTATAAATATTCATGCTTATCATTGCAATGATTCCTTGCTCAATATACACCAGAAAACATTTTCATCTTAGGGTCCGTGGTAATGAGTTGTCCACTTAGCGTCATGAAGATGGTAGTAGATAGGGCTGCATATCGGTCGGGTCGACCCGGCCGGTTGAGCAACCCAACCGGCCATGGATCGGGTTGAAATTTTCCGACTCTTTTATTGAACGAGATTAGGTCTGGGTCCTAGTTTCTTGACCTGAACCCGATCCGACCTAGCTTAACCCACTTCCGACCCCTTATATTTTGACCTAAGATGGACCAACCCGACCCTACCCAACCCAAATATTTGCTAATCGGGTTGGTCAGGTTCAAGTTCGGTTTGTGGTATAAATAAACGAGTCAGTCGAGTTCAGGTTGAGGGTTGACCCAACCGGACCCAATCCATTTGCAATCCTACTTGTAGGTCAATGTTTGTATGGCAGTTCGGATGGGGACATCAAACGCTGCAAGGTGTATAAGAAGCGTAAAAAAAAATTCAAAGCTTTGAAGTGTTTTGGAGGCCGGATTACTTTCACTATTTGGATTATTTAGGAGTTAGGTACATATATGTGACATGTGACCACTAATTTCGTCACTTTCAACGCAATCATTAGAAAAGTGATCATAATTCCTTTAATACATGTCGGAATTACGTGATTCTTGTCTTGTTGGAAAACTACTTCGATAAGCTTTCAAACAAGAGACTAATTTTGCATCAATCGGATATCGTTTGACCCTTCAAAAGTGGTCGCGTAATAAAAAAATGGGATTAGTGGTGGAATTAATTGTGACTGTTAGATTAGAAAGTTTTAATGGTTACTTAGGAGTTTTAATATTAGTAATATTCTTAGGGTTCTTTGCTTATAAATACATATTGTAAATCTCTTATGAGATAGTTGATGATTAATGAAATTTATGAGTTTTACTTTATGCGAATTCATGAGAACTTGCAATGAGTTTTCAAACTTGAAGAGTGATTCTTCAATTCCCTGAGTTTAGGGTTTGGTGCGAACCAATAATTTATTTGGTGAAATTCCTTGGATTTTTCCTATCTTTTTAATTATTGTCAGGTAATTTTGACCTTTATTTCTTTGATTACAATCATTATAAAAAGCTTTAAAAATATCTTTTTTGTTTATGTTGCTGGAATTTTATTCTTTAATTCCCTATTATATGAAATCCCATGATTTTCCTTGAATAGTCCAAAACTCCTTTGGATTTTAAATTCTTCAAACCCTAGAGAGGAGTTAAGGGACATTATCTTGATTGCCTCTTGGTACCCTGAACTAGATGGAAAAGTAGAGTCTATCATTGGACACTATTTTCTAGATCGGGAAAGACTATATGTTGACGAAGCGCTAAATCGAATTGCCTAATTGAGCTTACTTTTATTTTTATGAGGTCTAGGGATATTTTTTATAATTTCGCTGCTCAATTTAAACCCAACTTGATTTCAAATCCCACACATTGGGTTAAGCATTTTTGTCCTGCTTCAACTTGGTATCAGAGAACAATTCTAGTTTAGGGTGTTTGCATTAAGATTTTAATTTTGTTTGCATCTTATGTCAAATAGGAATTCATATTTGGTTTTGCAATCTTATTTGTTGTTTCTGGATTTCGTACAACTTGTGTGTTTGTGTCGATGATCATGCGTGATTTTAGTGAGAGTTGTCGTGAGTTACTTATCCTTATTGAAAGGGAACGAAAAGAACGAGAAACCCATCACACTAGAAACCATAGTCGGATTTTTGAAGGTCGGGATGGGACTAGAGTTAGAAGATACCTTAATCATTGTGAACTAGAGTACGACCTTGATGATAAGATTGTGAAGTCTATTCGAGTCGAGGTTCCAAATTTTGATGAAAGGATGAACCTTGAACCTTCGTTGAGTGGTTGTCTAGCATAGAGGGGTATTGTGATTTTTAGGATGTGTCGGATGAGTGTAAGATTAGGTTAACCAAGACGAAGTTGGTTAACCACACCAAAATCTACTAGATCGGTGTAGAAAGTCAACGCGAGCTGCTTCGAAGTAAACCCATCACACGATGTGAGAATGGGAAGGTGAGGCTTATCGAAACGTATGTCCCTTTCACACACCACCACCTTCTATGGCAGAGACAGAGCTAGGGGAGGGCCAATAGGGGCCATGGCCCCCCTCCACTTAAAAAAAAAAAAAGACCTTTTAAGTTTTAAGGCCAGCTGGCCCAAGCAATTACAACAAATGACCTTATGCCCCCCCCCCCCTCGATTAAAACAAAAAGACCTTTTAAGTATTAAGTACGCCCATGCAATTAACCTAGTCAAAGCCCTAGCGTTTTTGTTTTTTTCTCAACTCTCTTTTTGTTTTGTTCTCTCTGTCTCTTTTCTTCCTCTAAACGACTGAACTTCTCTCTCTTTCGTTCTCTCTTTTCTTCCTCTAAACATTGAATATGAAATCCTCTCTTTCATCCTCTCTCACCAACGTAAGTTGCAAGCGCCAAACACAAGCAGCATGCAGCTTTGCAGCCTCACACCAGCTTGAGACCGTTGGTCCGTCGCCATCACTCCCATCGCTTGACGTCGGCCACCACAAAAGTCAACCGCCACAGGTACTCCTCTCTCTCTCTCTCCCTTTAGGTAGCAAACAGCCCATGCACCGCATAGATCGTGCACCAAGGCACTGTTATTCGATCCATAGAGAAATTTTGGCGATATTTCTCGAAATTTCGCCGAAATTCTCCTAACGGGTTCTTGATTTCCTTCAAGCATATTTTAAAGTCTTCTAATTAAAAAAAATCCCCTTTTAGTACTTTGAGTTACCTATGCCGGAATTTAGTGCCGCTAGTAACGATTCGATGGGCCGAAACTTTTTGGCGTTGGCCGATTAGTGCTATGAGACAAGGTTTCAAATATCGGTATTAGTCACCAGATCAGTCAGCCTAAAACCGATCCTGATCGGTATTGGTGAATCGGATCAGGCAATCTCCGCGATCCCAATGCTAAAAAAGTTTGAGGGAAAAATTATAATATTTAAATATTTTTTTTGTAAGCCAAATAAGTTGTTCATATCATTCGTTGATGATTCCAATTTAATGTACAATGCATGATACACCATAATTTTATTCTAATTTTACATTTCGACAAGGGATCTTGAGACCATGAGCGTACCATTTGGTGGTCTGTTTTTAATACCACACAACACAAATTCCAAAAGAGTTTTATTATTTTGAGCACATGATTATAGATAAGCTTAATTACGTTCTTTTTTTTACTTCGAAAATTATATTTGGTGTAAAATGTTGAATATTATTTGTGTATAGGTTCCTTGTATTGGTGATCCTACCTAAATATTGTTTCACTTTCTTTATTTATAGATGAAGCGAAAGTCAAATACAATAGTTGACCTTTTCAAAAGGAAAAATGCACAAAGTTCAGAAGCCAATGTTAGTGATGCATCATCGCCAACATCTAATATCCCTGAAAGTCCTTTAGCGCCTTCAAAAAAATCTCAAAAAGTTGACACAAAAGAAGTTAATATGAGTTTATTAGAGTGTGATCCTGGATTGCGTCGTCAGATATGGGATTATGATATTAACCAACGAGATGAAATTCGACGAGCTTACATCAAAGTTAGTCCATACCAACCTACTCTCTCAAAATACCCAAAATTTGGACCAGCATGTCATCTTCATAGCTTTCAACCTTCGTGGTTCAAGCTATTTTCTTCATGGCTTGAATATTTGCCGGATAAAGATGCAGCCTTTTGTTTGTCATGCTTTCTCTTTGCTAAGCCATCTACGCATCCCAAACACCGTGGATTCACTTATGATGGATTCACAAATTGGAAGAAAGTTAGGGATGGAAAAGATTGTGCTTTTTTTAATCGCATAGGGAAAGATCCTAATTCAGTTCACAGATTTGTTGATAAGTCATGTGAGGACTTGATGAACCAATCACAACACATACAAAATGTGTTCGAAAATTTCACTTCTAAACAAATTGCAAACAATCGGCTGCACTTGAAAGCTTCAATTGATACTGTTCGAGTGCTTGCATTTCAAGGTATTGCTTGTAGAGGTCGGGATGGAAGTGTGAGTTCAACCAATCGAGGAAATTTTCTTGAAATATTGGGTTTAGTGGTTTCATACAATGAAAAGGTTGCCGAAGTAATTGCTAAAGCTCATAAAAATGCATGTTACACCTCGCCAATGATACAAAAAGAAATCTTACATGTTTTTTCAAATAAAGTGAAGAAGGCAATTCGCAAAGAAATTGGTGATGCAAAATTTTGCATACTTGTTGATGAAGCTCATGATGAGTCAACCAAGGAACAAATGACTTGTTTTAAGATTTGTTGATAAGGATGGCTTTGTGTGGGAATGCTTTTTTGGACTTGTTCATGTCTCAGATATTGCGGCATTAACCCTAAAAAATGGAATATATTCTGTATTGTCTACTTATAGTCTAGACATTCAAAACATTTGAGGGCAAGGATATAACGGTGCAAGTAACATGAGAGGTGAGTTGAATGGGTTACAAGCTTTGGTTTCAAATGAATGTCCTTATGCCTACTACATTCACTGTTTGGCTCACCGTTTGCAATTGGCATTAGTGGCAACATCAAAAGCAGTTATTCGTATTCATCAATTTTTTACTAAGTTGAATTCTGTTATCAATATTGTTGGTGCCTCATGTAATCATTGTGAAGATTTGAGGGTTGCTCAAGCTGTTTTAAATGATCAATTAATTGAAATGATGAGATTGAGAGTGGAAGAGGACTTAATCAAATTGGTACTTTATAACGGGCTGGAGATAGTCGTTGGAGTTCTCACTTGAGATCAGTTTCTAACT
Organism: Chloranthus sessilifolius; assembly: GCA_021018995.1. NCBI lineage: Eukaryota > Viridiplantae > Streptophyta > Magnoliopsida > Chloranthales > Chloranthaceae > Chloranthus > Chloranthus sessilifolius. Next base: position 36,125,961 of record CM037589.1, read on the forward strand.
TAGATCAAATTGTTTAGTCCAACATATGAAGTTTTTCTTAAAATTATTGACGAGGGAACTACTTCTTCCCAACGAGCAGAAGCAGACTCAATTTATCAAACAATGACTTCATTTGAATTTATCTTCATTTTGCATCTCATGAAAGAAATTATGCAGATCACTAATCTTTTATGTCAAAAATTGCAATTCAAATCTCAAGACATTTTACATGCCATGCATCTTGTTTCATCCACTAAAGCAGGTATCCAGGAATTTAGAGATGATGAATGGAATACTTTACTTACCGATGTGAAGTTATTTTGTGAGAAACGCAATATAGAAGTCCCTGATATAAATGTTCGTTATGTTGAGAGAGGGGGGTCGAGCTTGCCATCAACATGCTGATTATACAATTGAGCATCATTGTTAAGCGGATATTTTTTGTGTTGTAATAGATTCTCAGCTGCAATAATTAAATCGCCGGTTCGGTAACGATTTGGTGGAGTTAATTATTACCAGTTCGGCTCTTGATCCTCGAGTTGCACGTGAATCTTTTAGACTTGGTGATATTCGTCAGTAAATAAGTTTTATCCGCAAGACTTCACAAAATTTGAGAAAGAACAATAGAAAACAAAACTTTACCATTATGAGCACAACATAGTTCGACATTCAGACTTTCAGGGATTGTTAAATATTTCTGAATTGTGTCAATGGTTGGTTCGCACTAGAAATTCAATTATCTACCAACTTGTTTTTAGAGTTGTTGTACTTGTGCTTACTCTTCCCGTTTCTATTGCAACTACAGAACGAGCATTTTCAGCCATGAATATTGCCAAAAGTAGACTTCAGAATAAAATTAAAGATGAGTTTCTGACATATTCTTTCATGATATATATATATATATATATATATATATATATATATCGAAAGAGAAATTGTTGTGAAATTTAGTATAGATTCAATTATAGATGATTTTCATGATCTGAAAGAACGTTGGATTCCATTTCATTAGGTGACTGAGTTTAAATTTAAATATATTAAAAAATGATTATTTTTTGGTTATATTTATTTATTTTGTTAATACTTCATGAATGCTATTTTTTATTTTTTGTGATCTTCATATATTTTTCACTCATGCTTTGGAGTTTGGGGCTTTTATCTTGATACAATTTTTATTTACACTTTGGCCCCATCTAATAAAAGTTTCTGGCTCCGTCCCTGCTCTACGGTGTTTAAAAACCAAGACGAATAAGCGTCATAATTCCAAGCAACTTGAGTCTAGGAATACCTACACCGATGATACCTTTAATTTCGGGGTTCAACCTTTGAAACTCATGAATACTTCTATTAAATCCTAGATTGATAAAGGGAAAGGAGTGTCCAATGAGGTTCCAAAATGTGCTGGTCAAATAAATTTTTATAAGTGTCAAGGGCTCGGACAGTTTGCCCATCAATGTCCCATGAAAATTCTCGTTCAAAGTTTATTCATTAAGGAGGAAGATAAAGAGTAGGGAGAATTGGAATTAGAAGAAGAGGTTCATGAAGCCGATTATGTCATAAGTTATGAGGAGATAGAAGAGAGTCTAATTTGTGTAGAAAACATTTTAGCATGTGTTAGTGAAGTTTCTAATCCCGATATGGAAGTTCATTCCGTGCTGGTCACAGTTGAGTCAATAGAGTCACTTGCACATGAGTCGTTAGCGTCTATAGTGTCACCTACACATGGGTCGTTAGTGTCTATAGTGGGGCCTACACATGAGTCATTAGAGTTCATTGAGGAAGTCACACATGAGGTTATAGAGTCAATAGATGCATGTACACATCATAGTCTTGAATCTCAATGTGAACTAAGTCCCGAGTTGCATGATAAATTGGATTGTGAGTAACTGATCAAGTATCATTCTGAGTTACATGAAATTAATGAAAAGATTACATTGAGCAATGGAAGTGTTGAAAATTTTTCTAACTCAGAAAGTTTATTTAATGAATTTAACGATGATGATTTTGTATTGGTTCAATTTAGGCCCGAGCGAATCCCGCAAGCAATTGCTAAGGGTTTGTAAAAATGCCATATTAGATCTTTCCCAATCTTAAAAAGAGGTGATTCTGATAACTTCGATTTTCATCTAAACATGGGTACTAATGTGATTATTATAATGGGAGACCTTACACCTTTTCTAGGTCCAGTAACTGTACCCCAAAATCCATGCCTTCGCAAAGCCAATACCGTTCTTCAATTTGTTTCCCATACATTACTTGTGCAATTTGAAAGAGGATTTGGTAGGACTTTGGAAAATCCAAGTTTTATCACCAAGGCCAGAAAACATAAAGAGTATCTTATTAAATGGAAGGGTACACCGAAAGTTGAAAGCACTTCGACAACAAGGAGAAAGCAATCCGGGAGACATCAAGCATACCTTATCCAGTGAAAGGGTAAGCCAAATATTAAAGCTACATGGATAATAACAAGCAAGCATGCCGAAAGCGTCAACAGTACCTTATCAAATGGAAAGGCAAGCCAAAGGATGAGAGTACATCGATCGCGATGAGTAAACCACCTAACTGATCAGAGATGAGTTTCTCTCACTTGGGGAGAATTGATGGGGACATCAAATGCTATAAGGTGTATAATAAGCGTAAAAAGAAATTCAAAGCTTTGGAGTGTTTCAGAGGCTAAATTAATTTCATTATTTGAATTATTTAGGGGTCAGGCACATATATGTGACATGTGACTAATAGTTTCGTCACTTTAAGGGCAACAAACGGAAAAGTGAATAAAAATCCTTCAATATATGTTAGAATTGTGTGATTTTTGTATTGTTAGAAAACTACTTTGATAAGCGTTCAAACAAGATTAATTTCGCATCAATCAGATATCGTTTGACCCTTTAAAAGTGGTCGGGTAATAAAAAAAGGGGATTAATGGTGGAATTAATTGTGACCATTAGATTAGAAAATTTTACTGGTTCCTTAGGAGTTTCAATTTTAGTAATATTCTTAGGGTTCTTTGCTTATAAATACACATGGTAAATCTCTTATGAGATAGTTGATGGTTAGTGAAATTTATAAGTTTTGCTTTGTGTGAATTCGTGAGAACTTGCGCTGCGTTTTCAAACTTGAAGAGTGATTTTTCAATTCCAAGAGTTAAGGGTTTGGTGCGAGGCTAATAATTTCATTGGTGAAATTCCTTGGATTTTTCCTATTTATCCATCTTCTTAATGATTGTCAAGTAATTTTGACCTTTAGTTCTTTGATTACAATAATTATAAAAAGCTTTAAAATATCCGTTTTGTTTATGTTGCTGGAATTTTATTCTTTAATTCCCTATTATATGAAATCCCACGATTTTCCTTGAAATCCAAAACCCCTTTGAACTTTAAATTCTTCAAACCCTAGAGACGAGTCAAGGGACATCATTTTGATTGTCGCTTGGTACTCTAAACTAGATCGAAAACTAAAGTCTATCATTGGACCCTATTCTCTAAATCGAGAAAGACTATATGACCAAGCACTAAATCGTATTAATTGAATTGCCCAATTGAATTTATTTTATATTTTATGTGGTTTAAGGATAATTTTGATCATTCCGTTGCTCAATTAAATCCCAAATTGATATCAAATCACACACATAAGGTTAAGCGTTTTTGTCCTGCATCAAGTTCTTTCCCATGTTTTATTTTGCATTGTTGAAGAAGGAAAACAAGTAAAGCATATAATTTGGTTATGATTCTATTCTTATTCATAGCTACAAAATGTATTTCTTAACTATTAATGCGCAATCAAAATCGTTAAAACATGGGGATTCCTATGGATTAGACAAGTAAAAGTTATGATCTATTATTGCAGGATGGAATTTATTTTTGTATTGTCTTCCATCCAGCTCCTTTCCCATAAATTGTTGTGTTGTTATGTGACTAGAAAAGTCTCTTGTGATCATGTGGGTTCATCACCATCATAGTCTTAGCCCATCTATTTGGGATCGGCTTTGCGAGTCCTATTTCTCCACTTGTTTCTGATAAGCTCTCTATAAATATGATATCATTCATGTTCCTTCTCATTGCTTCTCTCCAGGTCTTCACTAGTCTTCCTCTTCTCCCGCTTCCTTGTGCTTGTAGTAAACCTTTCGTACAAGGTCTACTTCTGGCCTTTGATGAACATGTTCAAACCACCTCAAGCAATATTCCGTAATTTTGTCTCTCAAATTTCCTCTTACATACTCGTTCCAAATTTTATCCTTTCTTGTTTCTCCACACATCCATCTCAACATACCCATCCCGGCCACATGTACTTCTTTTTGTCGCTTTTTTATAGCCCAACATTCGCACCATATAATATGGCAGATCTATCCACCGACTTATAAAAACATCCCTTCAAACTAAGTGGAGCTCTTGGGCCGCACAATACTTCCCTTGCTTGCCTCCATTTCATCAAACCTACATCTGCTTGGGTGGAGAAATTCACGTGGGTGGAGTTGTGGAAATTTCAGGCCCGTCCTTGGGTGGATATGTTTCATGTTCTTCCCCACTGTTAGGCAAAACACCTTCAAAAATTGAAGCCTGATACATTCAAATTGTAGCTCTCTTTGCTTAGCAGATGAGGGGTCAGTTGACCAGATTCGTCTACATTGTTGTATCTTCAAAGTTTGGGATTTTTTCTTTCCAAAGTTTGACCAGAGTGGGATTTGACCTAAACCTGTCGGGACCTTCCTTAGAGCGTAGGATGGGAAACAATTTCCTTCTAAGGGTTGCATTTCGTTGTTTATGTGCGTAAGTATCTTATGGTAATAAAGGAACTGTAGGAATGTCTGAGGAACATATAAAAAAGAACATAAAGTAAAGGGAGTGGTAAAGCACAAGAGCGAGAGAAACGGATTACAAAAGAAGAGAAGAAAGGGAGGTTGTCGAGAAACCGACTATTTGAACCGATGATTCTCCTTGAGCTTCCAAGGAGTGGACAACTCTTTTCCTCCAATCTCTTAGTCAATGTACAATGTACTTTATCTTTTACTTCTAGTTTTTCAAAATAAACTTCCACTTGTTTTAAACTTTTTTAATTTTAAATAAAAAGTATAAAAGAGGAAGACAAGAAGAATGATCGAGAATCATCTCGCAAGCCCTCTCTTACAGGGGATTTAATTTTAATGGGGTAAAAAAGGGGACAACCTCCATCGAGGTTTGATGGAAGTGGCTTGTAGTTCTTTCATGTCTTTCTAATTTTGAGATGCCACTTGATGTTGTTAGTTAGGTTTTTTTTTTTTCGCACCACAACTATTGTTGCTCCTTGCTATGCCAATCCCCGCTGTATCTTGCCTTTCCTTTCTTTCTAAGAAATGATCGTCAGCCGCCGGAAAAAAAAAATTGCAAATTTAATCAGTGTTCAAAGTACTTATTTGAAATCAGAGATTTTCTTTCCTGATTAATGTTACTTTCAGTTTCTGTTTCTTGTTTTGTGTTGGTCTGATGTTTAGAAACTCCAAATTATTCTTTTGATTTCTGTTTTCAGCTAGCAATTAAATCTCATTCTTGGCCCGTTATATAATATGTTCTTGGACTCGGTATTTGAAGACCATCCCAATTGAATCAACCTGTTCATTTTTGTAATGGATCAAGGAGTTTAAACATTGTCTCGATCCAGATGGGTACCTGTGCAAATTGGGTACAAAAGTTCCCATTTGTATAGCTTATTGGGATTGGCAAAAAGCTGTTACAAAACCTCATCGAGAAATTGAAGATGAAGAAAACAGAATACCTTCATGGAACTATGCAATATGTTTAACAGGAAAATAGGGGTGATTCTTACAATCAGCCTGGCTTAGCATATTCCACTATAATAACTACACTGGTTATAATCATCAAACATTCCATGTAGACAAATTGAATGTGTGCTCTAATCATAATCATCAAACATTCCTTAAACATGGTTCTACTTCATTCACCAACCTTATAAAATTATGACCAGAGAGCCTAACTCTTATAAGTAGTCAAACCTAGAATGTCCAACCGATATTATTTTTTCAGCAACTACGAGTGGAAACTATTCAAATTAGTCCCGGGTGTAACTGTCATAACCTTTAGTAAATAGGACTTTCGAGAAAAGCGTCTCGTAATGCTAGTAGAACCTCAAATTGAATGTGTGCTCTAATCATAATCATCAAACATTCCTTAAACATGGTTCTACTTCATTCACCAACCTTATAAAATTATGACCAGAGAGCCTAACTCTTATAAGTAGTCAAACCTAGAATGTCCAACCGATATTATTTTTTCAGCAACTACGAGTGGAAACTATTCAAATTAGTCCCAGGTGTAACTGTCATAACCTTTAGTAAATAGGACTTTCGAGAAAAGCGTCTCGTAATGCTAGTAGAACCTCAAATTCATATGACAATTACTGTTGTCAATCTACTCTTTTCTTTTGTATCTTGTCGTCTCTTTATTTCCTCCTACTAGTTGATGGGTCATCAGATGGTGGTTTTAATTTTAGGTAAAGTAGCACTTGCAACTCACTGGTATAGAGTAAAACATGTTTGGAGTCTCCTCATGAAATGTTGGTGTTTCGAGAATGGCATAGACTATAAACATTTACTCTCCATATATTATCTCATGCATTAGTTTACTGTCATCAAGCAGAACATGCCGCATTATCCTGTTTGTTTGTAAATTTTAGATAACTTTCAAACATGATTTGGCTTCTGCTATTTTCTAATATCAAAATGAGAGGTGCATGTCCTTCAATTTTCTGCACTGATCATTGCAGGTGGAACCAATTCGTAACCTCTTTGCTGCGCTCTTCCTTTCGAGCATTGGAATGCTCATCCATGTCCAATTCTTGTGGAGCCATGTAGATATATTGCTTGCATCTGTCATTCTGGTCATAGTAGTTAAGACAGCTGTCATCACCATGGTGATTAAGGCCTTTGGATACACCATCAGGACATCATTCCTTGTAAGTGCTACCAAATACTCATGATTAAAGCTACACAAACTTCATTTGCATAAAGATAAAGTCGCCTGTAACATTTACTATTTGATGTTTTTCTTTAATGTGTCGCAAAGGTTGGTGTGTCGCTTGCTCAAATAGGAGAATTCGCATTTGTTCTATTGAGTCGCGCTTCAAATCTTCACCTAGTTGAGGTGATCCTACTGCTATTTGTGTTTATGTAATATATGAATTTATAGTTTCCAAGGAATCTCTACTTCTGTGCGCTGGATTAATTGTACATCAGCTTCTTATCATTTTACACAAAATATATTTTTAGTTAAACATGGTTTTGGAGATCATCACTATACTTCTTCCCCGTGATGTTGATCAAGCAGTGATATATCTGACCATTAGGGAATAGACTGCAGCCCAATGGAAGATGGACAATATTGCCTCTAGGTCGCAAGTTCAATCCCAGCTTACCTATAAAAATAAATATAAAAGATATATCTTACCCTTAATGTTCAGATATCCTGTATGCCGAGATGCTATATACTGATATTAGGACAACCTTAACTGTCTGTACCATTGATTTCTAATATTATTTTTGCACATATCATATTACTTTAATGTTTTGTGCCTGATATTATTTATGCACAATAATTGTCACCAGTTAGCTATGTAGCATGGAATCAAGGACCCTCCCACAAATAACCCACAAGTTCTTGTCTATGTTTTCTTTTGCTTTATGTTTGCTTTGCATAGATTTTATGTGTGTGTGTGTGTGTGTGTATTGTTTAGGCTTAAATGTTGAAGATGAAGTATTAGATTTAGATATTAGGATGAGAGAGAGAGGGGGAGAGAAAGAGAGAGAAATGAAGGAATAGCTTAGTTAGACATAATGTCTCAGTAGCTCTAATATATCAAGTAGGAACTGCTACACACAAAAACATCACACAAATCAACACTCCCCCTCAAGCTGGAGCATAAATATCATGCATGCCAGCTTGACAAAAATGTTCTGGAGAAGTGCTGGTCCAACCGCCTTATTGAGGATATCAACAAGCTATTGCAAGGAGAATACATCAATCAGCTCCAACGTACAACCCCAAATCTTTTCTCTAACAAAGTGAATGTCTACTTTAATATGCTTTGTATGCTCATGTAACAGGATTGGTTCAATCATTTCCTCCGCTTCATTATCATAATGAATAGGCATGGGTCTAGTAAACTAAGCTCTGAGATAAGAGAACGAAGCCAAAGGAGCTCACATGCCCCTGAGCAATAACATGATGCTCATCCTCGACACTATATTTTGTAATAGTCAGCTGCTTTTTACTCTTCCAAGAAATTAGATTACCTTCAAGGAAAACTCAGTATCCTGAAGTAGAGCGACGATCAGTAGCTGAAGCAGCCCACTCTGCATCAAATGATACACAATTTCCTGACTAGTGCTGGACTTAATATACTTGACAACGCGATGAACAACGGCTAAATGGGGGCATGAGGGGCATGCATAAACTGACTGACAAGTTTGAAGACAAAAATAATGTTTAGTCACGTATGGATAAGATAGATCAATCGACCCACTAGGAGTTGATTCTCACGAGGGTTTAATAATAACTTCCCTCACTCTCATGAAGAGAGTGCGTAGAATCATATGGGATGAAGCATGTTTGTAGCCAAATATACCCAATAAGCATACCTCCTATGAGAAAGAGAAGTTTCCTTTATTAATCTTGCTACATCCAAGAGAATGAAAATGTTTTAGACTGCCTAAATCGACTTAAAAAATACTACGAAGTTCATCCTTTATATTAGATATGAAGGAATAGTCATCTTCTGTAGAGGATCCATATAAATCTCCTCAGTGATAAAGGGGCCAATCCTGATTGGTCGTAATGGAGATGAGAACATGTACCGAAGTTATCTTAGCCACTGGGACAAATGTGTCATCATAATGAGTCTCATATGTTTGGGTGTATCCACAAGCAACAAGGCTTACTTTATATCTAGCAACACTGCCATCCGGGTTATATTTTATGATAAAGATTCACTTGCACGCACCCCACAGTCTTCTTTCTTGGAGGAATGGATACCATGCCCCATGTCTGATTGCTTTCAAGGGCATTCATTTCATCCACCACAGCAGCTTTCCATGCAGGATGAGAAAGGGCAGCATGATTGGTACGATCTATAATAACAGTGTCAACAACATAGAGAAACAGTGTTGGAAGAAGACACAGCCTGGTAGCACGCATACTTGGCAATAGGATATAGTGTAACACATGAACGAACCCCCTTTTGAAGTGCAATAGGTAATTTAAAATCAGATGTGTTAGTGGGAGTAGGAATAGGAGTAGTAGGAGAAGCTGTAGGAGGATGTACAAGGGCAGAACTCTCAACTGGTTCTTCCTGCAGAGATGGTTGTGGTTGAGGACTGAGTAACCAATAAGATCTCTTTGTTTGTTGAGGAGTATAAAGGCATAAAAATTGATGTACAATCTCATGATCCTGAAGATATAGAGTCAAGTAATTAGAGGTGTATTCTCTCCCATTATCAGAACCAAAAACTTTAGCAGAAGTATCATATTGAGTCTGAACCATGGTATGAAACTCCTGAAACTTAGAGAATACTTAATCTATAGATTTCATGAGTTGAACCCAAGTTGCACGGCTAGTCATCAATAAAAACCAACATAATAGTGACCAAGAAATATGATGGTGTCTTTTATGGACATGTAGGGGAGGATGGGAAACATATATGAAAGGATACATGGAGGGTATGATTTTGGTGAAAGGAATGAGATGGGGGAGCTATCCTTGATTTTGTAGTATCTTTTGAAATGACAGCAGCGAATATCTTTTTCAAGAAGAGAGGCGAGCAGTTTATAACTTTCAAGAGTGAAACAAATATAACTCAAATAGATTATTTCTTATTAAGGTGAAGAAAGTGGGTAAACTGCAAGAATTGCAAGGTCATCCCAAGAGAGACTCTTACTGCGTAACATAGTTTGATAGTTTTGGAATTCTGATTAAGAGCCAAGTGACTTGCCCTCAAGATAAAATGTTGGGAATTAAAAGAGACAAAATAGCATCCTTTTAAAGAGAAAATGTGTGACCAAGAAGTATGGTGGTGGAAAGGGGATCCAAATGAGTTGTAGTAACAAATGACACAATGCCTTAAATGAGTTGCTAAAGAGGTGCTTAAGGATTCTAAAGGAAAAAATGTGTACAAAAAAACATAGTAGCGGAAGACAGACATTCAAATGTCAATTGTCGAGAAGAAGTGTTTTAAAGAATGACAAAGAACAAGAAACTGCAGATGATCTTGAAAGAAATAAGATTGCCAAAGAAAAGCTAAGAAAGTCGTGAGTAAGCTTAAGTATGAAGTGTACGACAGTTTATACACTAGGTTGGGAACGTAAATAGAGAAGAATTCTATAAACTTGCCAGGATTAGAGAAAAGAAAATTAGAGATCTCGATCAGGAAGTGCATTAGAGATGAAGATAAAAGACTATTGGTCAAAGAGAATGAGAGAATTGGCAACTTGCACACGAGGTTTGTACTTTGGCACAAGGGTTAAAAGGAAAGATTTGATAGTTTGGGACCCGTGCCACATGAAACACCATGTAAACCAGTTGATTTGAAGGCCATGATGTAGAGATCTTTGACGCCAAAGATTGGCATGAAACACAATCTCTACCATCCGATTTAACAAAGTCAACATAGGCTTTGACTGTGTTGTATCAGACGATAGAAATAGTGTATCCTGCCAATTTTTGGCGTCAGAAATCCTTACATCATGGTCATCAAATCAGACGGCTTATATGGTGTTCCATGTGGCATAGGTCCCAAAAATATCAAGTCTATCTTTCAGCCTATGTGCCACGGTACAAATCACATGTGCAAGTATTAGCTCCCTAAAAAATAGATGGCAAGATTACTTTAAAGATCTACTAAACACGAACTATACGAATGAAATAGATCAAGAAGAGGAACCAAATCAAGGGCTGATCAATGAAATCTTGGAAGGTGAAGTAAAAGTAACCTTACCAAAGCTGAAGAAAAGAAAAGCATCGGGACCTGATGGAATACCTATAAAAGTTGGATTGTGTTGGGTGAGAATGGACTGAATTTGTTGACTAAAGTATTTAGTCAGATACCAAAAAATGAAGAAAATGCCCGAGGATTGGAGGAAGAGCATTGTAGTCCCTTTCTATAAGAATAATGGTGTCAAAAATTTCGAAGCATTAAACTAATGGGCCAGATTATGGAACTTTGGAGAGAATGATAGAACCAAGGTATTAAGTATTGGCCGATATGTATCGGTATTTTGGCCAACCGATGCGTATCAATGGTACATATCGGTATTTTGGCCAACCGATATGTATCGGCCTCGATACAGCATTGGGGGTCCTACCAATATCAGTATCATTATCGGCCAATACAGAACGGGTATCGGCCGATACCTCTTTCATTTGATATTTTTTTTTTAAACCAGCGATACGTATCGATATCGGTCGATACGTATCAGTCCTTCATGGACCGATATCCAATTTGACACCTTGGATAGAACAATGACTAAGGCAAGAATTAAATGTATCAGAGAACCAAGTTGAATTTGTCGGGAAGATTAGCGACTAATGTTATATATATATATATATATATATATATATATATATATATATATATATATATATATATATATATATATATATTTTTTTTTTTGAGACGGTAACGAGAATATATATATAAACAAAAACACACTACAAAGAAGAGCAAAAACTAGAGCGAAAATAACAGAAAAAGAAGCGCACACCATGGTGGGTAGTAAGGAACTACCCAAACGAGGCAACGCAAAGGAACCCCGGAAAGGACTCCTCACCCCGAAGCCAGCAAGAGGGCAAAGAAATGCAAGTGGGTCGACACCGATTCCCGCCTGCTACCTGCAGAGGTCCTCCCAGATGGAAAGAAATTGGGAAAGCCCATCACTAAAGATCTCCATTCTGCTAGACTCCCAGTTGATAACAAGATCCCTGATCTCCCTGATAACCATCGAGAAAGGATTAGTCTTTCGCCTGAAGATCCTATTGTTTCTCTCCAGCCAAATAGCCCAAAGGACCGTGTAACAGGTGAGGGGCCACAGATCTCTCCTCGGGTCATCGAACTTCATTTCCCTCCACATTTCCATCATCTGCCCCGGCCCGCTTGGGCAGACCCACTCCACCTTGAAGATTCTAAAGATCCTATTCCAAATGTACTTCGCATACGGGCAGTGCAGGAACACATGTGCCGCCGACTCCGCCCCTCTCATGCACAGCATGCATTTATTAATAATAGGAATGTTTCGTCGAATGAGTTGATCTCTGGTGAGAATTCTGTTTCTAGCAACCAGCCAGCCAAAGAATTTAATTTTTTGTGGAACTTTAGCCTTCCACATTCCAGCCCAGACCTTGGTTGTCTCAGCCCTTCTATCCCGTGCTTGGATGCAATTATGAAAAGATTGCACCGAAAAAATCCCCTTGATGGAGTGCTTCCATAACCTCTTATCAACATTGGACTCGTTCGGGGAGGTCTCCCGTAACAGCTCCATCAGGTTAGTGAACTCCTCCTGTTCCCAATCCCTCAGTGGACGCCTGATCAGGATGATCCAAGTAGTATTCCCATCAGCGGTGCATGAGAAAAATCTCACAACCTCCTCCTTCATATCGCACAAGTTGTAGATCGTGGGGAACCTAGATAGAGGTTGGTCCCCCAGCCACACATCCTTCCAGAATTTAATCCGTTGCCCGTTACCCCAACTGAACTTGGTGCCATCGCAGACATCTTGATAGGTACTAGTAATGGCCTTCCACCAGTTAGACCCCCTTCTATCATTGTTGGCGTTCCCAGCGTCATTCCCATATTTCGCAGTTACAATTTGATGCCACAAATTATGAGCTTCCTTTTCCTCTCCCAATCTCCAAACCCATTTGGCAAGGAGGGCTTTATTGACGAGGTTTAGATCTCTGATGCCGAGGCCCCCGTAGTCTTTGGCTTCACAGCACTGATCCCATCTAACCAGATGCATCTTTTTCCGGTCCCCAGCCCCCTCCCATAGAAAGTTCCTAACAATAGTTTCCAGCTTCTTGGCGATACCAGCAGGGACCCTTAGGAAGGACATCATGAATATCGGTATCGAGGCCAAAGTGGACTTAATTAGCGTCAATCTGCCGCCGTAGCTAAGAAATTTGCCTTTCCACGTCGCTAACCTCTTCTGAAATCTTTGGATAACCGTGTCCCATAACCTTAGCTTGTTCCTGCCATAACCCAGAGGTATTCCAAGGTAATTAAAAGGGAACCTATCAGCCTTGCAGCCCACCCTTCTAGCAGCCGCCTCGGTCTCCACAAGAGGTATATTAATTCCCGTTAAACTAGATTTATGTAGGTTAACTCTCTGCCCAGAGACAGCTTCAAAGATCTTTAGGATGTCCGTGGTGGTCTCAAGTTCCCTATCCCCGTCGCGAGCATTGCAGAACACAATGGTATCATCCGCGTACTGTAGATGAGAGACGAGGGGTCCCGAATCAGCCGTTCTGAACCCTTTAACCAGATTTATCTCTCCCGCCTTTTTGAACAGATTATGAAGGGCCTCCCCAACACAATTGAATAGCATGGGGGAGATTGGGTCCCCTTGCCGAAGCCCTTGCCTGGTTCGATAGTATCCGTGGGGGGCTCCATTGACCAAAACCGATAAATGAACCGACCCATAACAACCTTTCATCCAGTTTCTCCATTTGTCTCCAAAGCCCATACGTTGCAGAACGTACTCCAAAAATTCCCAGTTGACCTTATCGTAAGCTTTCTCCATGTCAACCTTGAAAGCCCAACCTTTGTCTTTACAGTCCTTGGCCGAATGCACAGTTTCCTCAGCCGCAACAACAATATCCATCAGTTGTCTTCCCGAGATGAAGTCCCCTTGGACATTAGAGATGAGTTGCCCAATCACCTTCTTAAGTCGATTCACCAGAACTTTAGCTATAATCTTGTAAGCGCAGCCAATTAAACTTATCGGCCTATAATCAGTGATGGAGATGGACCCCTCCCGTTTGGGGACCAGCGCGATGAACGATGAGTTCATACTCTTAGCCACTCTCCCGCTATCATGGAACTCGGAGATCATCGCCATGAAGTCAGCGCTAATCGTAGACCAGCAGGTTTGATAGAATTCCGCCGTAAACCCATCCAGCCCCGGCGATTTGTTTTTGCCCAAACTTTTGACCGCCTTATGTATCTCATCTTCGTCGAACCTTCTTTCCAACTCTCTCGCCTGGGGGCCGGAGATAGCCTGGAAAGGAATGTCGTCCATCTGAGGTCTAATACTTTCCTCCGCGGAATAGAGCTGCTCGAAGTAAGAAGTAATTTTAGTAAGAATCAGATTTTTGTCCTCGTAAACCGTCCCCTCAATTTCGATAGCAGCAATATGATTCCTTTTCCTTCTCCCATTTGCAACGAGATGGAAAATTTTATTATTTCCGTCCCCTTCACGCAACCAGTGGGCTTTAGCTTTCTGTCTCCAAAGCCGTTCCTCATCCAACCCCCTGCGCTTAAACTCAATTTTAAGAGTCGTTCTGATTTGCTTATCTGCTTCGGTAAGCGGCGCCGTCTCTTCCGCCCTATCCAGCGTGGCTATCTCCGCCATCAGATTCTCTCGTTCCTCCTTAGAGTTACCGAACATCCCACGGTTCCAGTGTTTGATCTTTCCCTTCAGGTTCTTGATCTTAGCTGTGAAAATGAAGGAAGGCGACCCGGTAATTTGATCGTTGGTCCACCACTCGTGAATCCGTTCCTTGAACTCCTCGTTCAAGAGCCAGGCATTATTGAATCTGAAAGGGGCCGGCTTCGTAGAGTCCCGAGGGTGCACCATTTCCATTAGAATAATAGGTCTGTGGTCCGAAATAGTCGACGCAACAACATTAACCGTCGGATTGGAAACGACATCCAGAAAATCCACACCACACAGAAACCGGTCCAATCTGCATAGCGTTGGGTAGTCTTGACCATTCGACCAAGTAAAGCTCCCCCCCACCATACCAATATCGATCAGAGCCCCTTGATCAATACAGTCCACGAACAGTTGACGGGTCGTGGCGTCAATTGGTCTAGTGTTCTTCTCATAGTTGTAGAGCATGGCATTAAAATCCCCCCCAATGCAAACCGGCTTGTCCCATCGAGACAGAACAGTGCTAAGCTCAAAAAAGAATTCCCTCCTTTCTCTGTTGTTACTCGGTCCATAGACCGTAATCCCCACCCACTCCCTTCGGTCCTTACAATCACAACATTGTGCCGCGACCGTATAGTGACCAATTTCCGCATCTAATAGCATTTGACTGTTTGTATCCCACGCAAGCAGGATGCCTCCCTTTGACCCATCCGCTTCCAATAATTTCCAATCCCACGACATGCTAGGGAGCACCGATCTGATCTTAGGGATATCCTCAGCTCCCCACTTAGTTTCTTGTAGCGCGATAACATCGGGCCGCTGCTACACAAGAAAAGCTTTGACCAGGGCTCTTTTGTCCGCTAGCCCCAACCCTCGGACATTCCAACTGATGAACAACTATACCCATTGCAACCACCCTCTGCCCGACCGCTCTGATGACCCCGGTCCCTCTATCTTTCTCCATCTGGGGCTCCCAGCGTCCCTTTCTCGATTACCCTTTGCCTCTGAGCCTTCCTCTTCCTGATGTACACCAGACCCCACTTTGACTTGAGTCTCCCTTTTCTCCCCTTTGGCTTTTCCGCCTCTGCCATCCGTTTTCCCCTTTCAATTATTTCTTCATATATGTTAAGAAGCCTCTTTTTGTCTCCTCTGTAAGTAATCCCTAACTTCGTTCCCACCTTCATCACCCTCTCTCCGGTATTGCTTTAGTGCACGGATCTGAAACAACTTCCATCTGTATCTTTTCCCCTCTCTTTGTTCTGTCTTTTTTCCCCTTCAGAATACGCTTTCTCCATATGTATGCCACTAGCAGACCCATTAGGAATCGGTGACGGCCCACAAATTTCCTTTGCCCTGTTATCTGGCCCTACAAAATTGCACACAACACCCGTACCCTTATTAGAAAAGCTAGAGTAGGGCCTGGCCCGAGAAGGTCCAGGGTCCCCACACGACAGAGGTAGAGAAGGATTTTCATTACAAATACCGAAAGGCCCAAAAGCCGGCCCAGGTATCGGAAAGTGATCCGGCACGCCTGTAGAGGCATTAATAGGGGCGGTTCCTCTGTCCGGGTTTAAATGGGCGTCCATCGCCAATGGGCCCAGATTTCCAATAGGCGCAGTGTGCTCCTTCATCGGCCCGTGGGTCCTGACCCGAGAGAATCCACTCTGGCTTCGTAAGTAGAGCCCTAATGTTATTTTTCCTCCTGGGGAAATTTATAGGGAAGTTCAAAAAGAAGTAAAAACTTGCATATGGTTTTTATTGATTTAGAGATATTGAGATTATCCAAGACATGTATGAAAGAACGCTAACTAGCATAAGAACGATATGTGGAGAGATGAATGAGTTCCCTATCGGAGTTGGATTGCATCATGGATTGGCCTTGAGCCCTTATTTTTTCACCCTATCATGGATGGGTTAACCATATGCATACAAGAAGAGATTTCATGGTCCATGTAATTTGTAGACAACATAGTATTGCCCAAATAAGGAAATAAATAAATGATAAGGTGGAATATGGAGAAAAGTCTTCGAGTCGAGAGGTTTGAAAATTACCAGAATAAAGACGGAATACATGGAGTGAAAATTTAGTGAACACGAAAACCTAGAGGAGGATTTGGTGAAAATAAAAAATAATTTAGTACCACATTGCCATAGATTTCAGTATTTAGGTCCTACTTTACAATTTGATGGTGGGTTTGAAGTGGAGGTCTCAAATAAGATTAATGCATGTTTAAACGAACGCAAGCAAGCGGAGTATTGTGCGACCCAAGAGTTTTACTTAGATTGAAGTATATGGTTTAGAATGTTGGACTACAAAAACGTAACAAGATAGAGTACCTATGGCTGAGATGTATATGTTGAGATGGATGTGTTGAGTAACAAGAATGGCTAGAATGCGAAATGAGTCTATAAGAGGATATTTGAGAGTATCACCTA
Source organism: Chloranthus sessilifolius (assembly GCA_021018995.1). Classification (NCBI taxonomy): domain Eukaryota; kingdom Viridiplantae; phylum Streptophyta; class Magnoliopsida; order Chloranthales; family Chloranthaceae; genus Chloranthus; species Chloranthus sessilifolius. The sequence goes on from CM037589.1 coordinate 36,143,003, forward strand.
TAAAGGAAAAATTTACAGAATATTGTTTGATGTGGTTTGGGCATGTTCATTGGAGGCCAAAAGAATACCCTTTACGAAGGTTGAGACGCTACAAGTACAGAAATAGGAGGAAGACTGGTGAAGACGTGGACGAAAGCAGTGAGAAGGGCCATGAAGGATAGTTCGGAGAGCGTAGCATTGATAAAAAATGATTGGAGAAATAGGACTTGCAAAACTAACCCCAAATAAGATGTGATAAGGCGATGATGATGATGATGATTTAAAAACCCCCCTAGAGACGGGTGAACCTAGACTCTTTTTTCATATATATATAGGATGGTTGGTATTGACGTAAATTTTAAAGAATAACCTGGTTTTCAAGATATTTATGCAAATTTTCATATATATGTAGATATATAAATATACATATGGATTAAAGGTAGCCTGGTATTACATGTGGCACCCAATCACATGATTAGGTGCCATGGAAAGGAACGGCTCGATTATCACAACTATTGTGAAAAAAAGTAGAAATAATAAAAGATAGAAACTATACGGTCAATGGTGTCAACCATGTGGAAAATGAATGGTAAAACCAAATGTGATTTCACTGTTCATTTTATGTGAATTTGACTCTGCTAACTGCACGATTTTTTATTACTTATTTTGAAAAAAAAAATCAAAATAGTTGTGTTCATCGAGCGGCTCCTTTCCATGGAACCCGATCATGTGATTGGGAGCCACATGGCAGCAAACCAATGTGTGACCATGTAAGTTACTTGGTCCTTAGTACCAGGCTACCTTTACCCTATATATATGAAGAATGCTAACTGATGGGGAATCGTTGGTGTGAAGCCGACAAGCCTCTCTAGAGCGAATTCGAAAATCTCCTATCTTATTCTTCTTTTTATTTTATTTTAATCAAAGGTTGAAGACCCTAAACCCCTTCCACGCGGGATTATGCTATTTTAGGGTTAGCATGCAATTTCGTCCTGCGTCAATTTGGTATCAAAGCCTAAGTTCTAGGTTAGGGCATCTTTGTGTGGCATTGAATTCATGGCACTTTAATTTCCATTACATCTTATTTCTGTTTTGGCTAAAGTGTGCACATCCCGTGTTTGTCAAAAGTCCCCATTCATTGTTGGTTCATATGTGCATGTCATTTTAATTTAATGGAATCTTATATATTTGTATTCATCATTGCGCACGTCTTGTGTTCGACAAGTCTTTATTCATTTTGGGTCACATGTGTATGTCATTTCGATGTCTTTGATGTCTATATCATTTGTGTCTTCATTTGTGCACACGTCATGTGTTTGTTAATATTTCTCAACTGTTATGTGGTCCATAGAATTGTGTCTGAGCTGTGTTTGTGACAAGCATCATGTATGAGTCACTTACACGTCACCATGACTTCCTTACACGTCATGAGAGGGTACTAATCGAACAAGGAAACCGCTACACACCAAAATCTTGGCAAAGTCCCAAAAGTTGTAATGAGACTAGAGTTAGGGGATACCCTCATCAGCGTAAACCCGAGGACGATCCCGCCGAAAAGTTTCTAAAATCTATTCAGGATGAAGTTCCATGTTTTGAGGGATGGCTAAACCCCAAAACCTTCGTGGAATAGTTGTCTAGTGTAGAAGAGTATTTTGATTGGTATGACATACCGAATGAGTACAAAGTTAGGTTAGTGAAAACAAAGTTGGAGGGTAGTGCCAAAACCTATTGGACTAATGTTGAGTTTCTACGTGAGTTAGCTAATCGTAAGCCCATCACACGATGGGAGGACATGAGGGAGCGACTTACCAAGAATTATGTTTCTCTCACGCACCATCACCTTCTACGATTTTTAAAAACCAAGACAAATAAGTGTCCTGATTGCCTTAAGTGTCAAGGTTTCAGACACTTTGCTTACCAATGCTCCATAAAACTTCCCACTTCGAATTTATTGATTAAAAGGGAAATTTCTAAGGAGCAGAAAAATATGAAAGTGGAAGAGGAAGTGTATGACCCTAGAACCGTGATGAGTGAAGAGGAGATGGAAGAAGCTGATGAGAGTCTAGCTTGTATTAAAGATGATTCTATTTCCCTCGTGAGTAGTGATGTTGAGTAGCCCACAAGCGAATCAACCGAGTCACCCACACAAGAATCTACTGAGTCACATACACGCGATTTGTTGGTGCCCGTAGAACCCGTTGTGCATGAGTCCTTATTGGTGGTAGAGTCGAGTGCACTTGAATCTTTGAAGTTGGTCGAACAGAGCATACATGAGTCATTATTGTCCTTTGATTCGATCACACATGAGCCGATAGTGCCCACAGAGTCGGTTGTGCCTAAGTCGGTTACATGTGAGTCATTACCGTCGCATGCACATGAGAGTATCGAGTCCATAGATACACATACACATCATAGTCTCCAGTTGCATACCGCTATACATTCTGAGTCTTATTGTAAGTCAACTTTTGAGTCTCATTTTGCATTGCATGTCGAAATTAAGCGTAAAATTAATTTATGGAATGAAACTCTCAAAATATCGATGCAGTTACCTAAAGCTTTTATAAAATTTCAATTGAATGATCATGCAATGGTTCGGATTGAACCTAAACAATTCCCATCGGGAGTCGTAAAGGAGCTCCAGGCCCACGGCGTTGGACCTTTTGGAATTGTGGCAAGGAGTGGTCCTAATGCGTACATTTTTGAGCTTCCTCCAGATACAAGGATTAGCTTAATGTTCAATGTGGAGGACCTAGTTCCTACTCTAGGCTCAACCCCACGACCCTGCAATCCTTTTCAAACGCCCCCTATTCACGATCTCGTTCCAACTTTGCAACCAATACCCCTTCCCCACCCAAGAAGGCAGAGGAAAGAAGTAATTGAGGAAATTTGGGATGATCTTGTGGCATTCACCGGCGGCAGAGAGCTTCTAGTTTATAAGATGAAGAGGGTTGGCGAGTCGACTACCGAGAGTGCATGGGCCAATCATAAGAGAGTTCGTCGCTTGAGTTCCCGTATTCCCGGTCGATATCGCGATCACACTTCATTGAGGATGAATTCCTTCCAGTCCGGGAGTCGATGCAAAACTTCAAAAGTATTTGGTAGAGTGGTTTGGCGAGCCGGGTTATTAGGCTCGTCAAGGAGAGGTTTACCGAGTACATCCCTCTACAATGGACCGAGATGATGCTCATACGTCACCGAGTGCCAGGATTCACTTCATGCGTGTTTCATCGGTGATGAAACATTTTGAGTCGAGGAGAATGATGCAGGACACCAAGATCGAGAGTTGTAGATTCGGACCACAGCAAATTTTCTAGCCAAGAAAAAGTGGAACGGAAATCAGAACCAGGGGTAAAGGAGGGGAAATCAAAATTTTCGTTCAATCGATCCCTTATTTCCATCAAACCAAAATTTCGTTCGATCAAACGAAATTTCGAGAGAATGAATATTTTTTTTTAAATTCGAACTATGTTTTAGGGTCAAAATAGTCTTTCTATTATGTTTATTTTCGTTTTATAGTTTATTTTAAGACCTATATAAGGTCTCTCCATAAACAATATAATTAGTTTTTTTTTATTAGTGAAAGAGCTTTTGCTTTTGGAACTTGAGATGAGGTTCTTTCCGAGAAGGGTTTGGTGAGAAGCCAAGGGTGTGAAGCCCAAAATCTATTTCCCGAGAAGGGTTTGGTGTAAAGCCAAGGGTGTGCAGCCCACAACATCCATCTTATATTTATTTCTTACTTTATTTTCTTTCTCTGCTTCTAAATATTTTCATAAACCCTAGCTTTTTTCTCTAAATCATTGAACCGACCCGATTCAGCAACCGTAGATCTCATCAGAGTTATTAAACCCGTCTGCATCAAATACCCGGAGAAAACCAGTGATCCCATCATTGAATTGTGAGCGTCCTAATCTGGAAACCTAGAGTTTTACCTCTAGGACTGATCCACACTGCAAATCTAACGGATCTAACGCAAAGGCTGGACCCTTTCCTAAACTCGAACGTGATCTTTCGTCTGAAAACAATGAGCCCTAAGGTATTCACGTTATTTTCAAATTCATTGTTCACTTTAATTTAAATTAATTTCGGCAAGTAATTAATTCATCGCATTCACGTAGTTTAGGGTTTTGTCCTGCGTCAGTTTTGGTATCAAAGCGGTTCGAATCCTCGGGGAATGGATCGGTGAATCATGAGTCAAGACCTAGTTCTCGAAGCCCTTCGTGATTTGAACGATTACATGGTTTCCATGAGAGCGTTCGTGGAACGATGGAACATTCCAATTGTGCGCCAAAAGATGGCGAGGGTAAAAAAAATTTGGCGCGAAGAGAAAGGTAGATCATCTGAGCAGCACGGTTCCATATTCAAGCATAAGGCGCTTCTTAATAGCGTTTATTGCGAGTTGCTAAGATCACGTCGAATCATGGTTGAATGGCGTGAGAATATCAGCGCAATAATTATCAAAGATTTTATTCACAATCTATCCGAAGACGTATTAGACGTGATTCACGCTTTGAGATCGGAGGCGAGAGATTTCGTCCCCATAGCCGTACCGATGAGAAAATCTCTACGAGTTGAAGTTCCTCTACCCGAACCCGTGGTTGTACCCGTATCGGTGGAAGATACCAAACCTATAGTAAATCAAAGTACTTCCATGCCTATGGAAGAACCGATGGCGCTCGTTGTTCAAGCAGATCCAGTTATCCGCCTTGATCTTGTGCCAGAACAACGCCCTGTTGAAGAGTCCATACCAGTTGCTAAGACCGTGGCAGATCTAGAAACCGTCGAAGAGCCCAAGATCGTTGAAGTCCAAGCATCCATGATAGGCCCTACCGAACCCGCAATCATTGAAGCACAGGCATCTGTGATCGTCCCTACCGAGTCCGAGACCATTCAAAAGTTCGAGATCCATGGGGAACAAGCATACTTGATAACGCTTATCGATGTCGGCCAAAGTTCAAGGTCGAACTTTTTCAAAGTCGAGGGGATTGATGGGGAATTTAGATCTGCATATTTGAATCATGACCGGGCCAATCGAAGCAAGTCAGCAAGGAAGAAATGGTGCCATAAATGGGCTTTCAAACGGCCCGTGAAGAAGATGAGAAACCATGCGTAAAGGAGGGGAAATCAAATTTTCATTCGATCGATCCCTTATTTCAATCGAACGAAATTTCGTTCGATCGAACCCATATTTCGATCAGTCGAACCCTTATTTCGATCGAACGAAATTGCGCGAGAATGATTTTAGAATCCAAAACTTACGTTTTATGGGCAAATTCATCTTTCTATTAAGTTTATTTAGGTTTTAAGGGTATATTTGTCTTTTAGTTTATTTGTTTTAGGTTTTCTTTTCTTTTGTGAGGCCTCCTATATAAGGTCTTTAAACAATGTAATTAAGGATGGATTATGGAATGAAAATTGGAGAGCTTGCTTTTGTGCAAACCCTAGAAAACTTGAGATGAGTTTTCGATTGAAAGAGTGATTCTTTCAAACCTGAGGAGTGAGCAATCGTTTCTCGTACGACTTGGTGCGAAGCCTCGGAGTCGTTAGTGTGAAGCCGATAAGCCTCTCTAGAGCGAATCCGGAGATCTCCTATTTTATTCTTCTTTTTATTTTATTTTAATCAAAGGTTGAAGACCCTAAACCCCCTTCCACGTGGGATTATGCTATTTTAGGGTTAGCGTACGATTTCGTCTTGCGTCACTAACCTTTCATCCTCTTGAGGTCGGAAATGTCTACAAAAATTGTAAATTCATGTTATGTTGGTGTTGGTGTAAATATCATGAAAATTGTAAGTTACGTTTGAAAACTGAAAATGATGGCTAAAATAGAATTACCTTGGTTTTCAAAATAGGGAGCCACTATTTGCACACGTTTTTCAAGTGATTGCACATCTAAAGAAAGACTTGGTATATTAGGGCCATTTGATATGTAAACATGCAATATGGGCCGTCTGATTTGAAGTTCATGACCAATGGATCTCTAGTACATAAAATTGGAGCAAAACACGATACTTGTCATATGATCTATTGTAGTCAACTGCTGAATTATATAATAGTCTTTGACTCCATTTAATCAAATGATGAAAATTATATTTTGTTCTAATCTTTTGCAATTTGAAATCTTTAAATCATGGCCTTCAAATCAAACGGCTTAGATGGCGTTTTCACATAGTGGAAGTCACCAAACTTGCAAGTCTTTCTTTTAAATCCTGTGCAATCACTTGAAAAGTGTGTGCAAGTAATGGCTCCCTTTAAAATATTTATGCAAATATCATCATTTTTTTTAAATGAATAAGATCGGATTGAACATGCAAATATTGTCGATGTTGCTTTTGAGCACAAATGTCATCCTATGAAGTAACCACTTTATAATCTCAAGAAGACAAAAGAACATTGCTTTATATGGGTGGGTATTTTGGGTCCTCGGGGACATTGCTAACCTCGCAATATACGATGTGAGGTTAGCATCTTTATCACAATATTTTCTCATTTATTACATAATTGTCTAGTCGTATTGGCGTATCTGGTTTCCTAGGCTTGCTTTGTCAGACATCATCTATCCTTGTTAGATATTGATGACACACATTTCCTAGGGTTCAATTTGGTTTTCACTGCTTTCTTTAAAATAGAAAACAAGAAAAAAATAAGAAAATCAAAGGCTGTTTATTTAAGCCATGACCAATATAATACACGAGTTCACCTTCTTTATATTTCGACTACCATATAGCTATCTATGCACTACGATTATATTTTTTTATGTTTGGCTATTATTTTAGCATTTCCTTATTGCTAAAGCTGTTGAATTTAGGGCAAGATGTATCTTCTGCTATTGGGAACAACAGCTCTCAGCTTGGTATGCTTCTTTCTATTGAAAACTGGTATCGGACGTGGGGCTTTTGTTGTAGTATTCCTCATTAAGATTTTTTTTCTTGGTACTTCAGGTAACAACTCCTCTCATGTTCAAATTAATACCAGCTATAATGCACCTGGGTGTTCTTATGCACTGGTTTCCTCCAGAGAGCAGCACCCAGAATGAGGTGTGTTCACGTTGCCTTTCGTATCTTTTCAGTATGTTCATTTCTTTTTATTTTGAATCTTTTTTTAGTGAGGAATAGTCCAGATTTTCGTTATTGCTAAAAAGTTTTACCTTTCAACGTTTTTTCCCCACTTTATGGCCCTTCATTTTGATGTGCGGAATCTGATCTATTGTTGAAAATTTCTGAATGATTTCTTACATTTACTGCAACTCTCAACTGGGCTGATCATAGCAGAACAAAGTAATTACCCTTCGCAGCAGAAAATACATGTCAAAGTCCTTGTTATCTTAATCATAAGTCAAACCCATAAAATCTCGCTCATTCCCAATGTTAAATATTCAAAGGTTTAATAAAGGCATCATTATGTATGAAGCACAATTACCATCAGATCCAATTAAAACCTCACTGACATAAACTTTGGTCGACGGCATGTCAACAATGCTTCTGAGGAGAATCAATTCCATACCTGAAATAACAGTGTTATACCTTTATTAAAGGGAAATGGGAAATGATGCCATGGTATCGGCATCATATATGGTGATAACAATCTTCTGTCCCCTTTGGACTAGGACTCAGCAATGGACCCCAACCACAGTACAGAAATGGGGTCCTTTGTTTTTGGGTCAGTGCAATGATTCCACATCCCTTTTCACCATTTAATGTGACAAGAGCACCATGGCATCCATCAAACTTACCTTTCTATTGCACTGGCATGCACCTGTCTTTTACTGAGTTAACCTTAACGTTATATATATATATATATATATATATATATATATAGAGAGAGAGAGAGAGAGAGATGTGCAGGACTGTGCGTTTGTGTGCAGCCTGGGGTGTTGCTCTCGAACCATTTCGGTGCGACAGCAACATGCCCAAGGTCGATCAGGTACCGTCTGAAAAAAATAAAAAAGGTTGATTATCCACCACTAAATATTATTGGGTCAAAGTTGAAATTTTTTATTGCACCAAGTTTTGGGACCCAAACTACTAAGTTTGACCTATGATTTCAAGGGCAAAACAGTTCAGAAAACATATTTTTTTCTAAAACCCTAGAGGGCTGGCTGATCACGTGCCACATAATCTGGCATTGCAATGCAGTGCGCACTAGCCCCCTGGCCGGTCTGGTTCACCGCATTGTCATATGGGGGCCACAAGGGCATACGGCAGAGGACATGCTTTTACCAAGCTTTTCTCAGGCTTGATTCTATGCCGGCGAGTTTCATGTCGACTTGATGGGAACATTAGACTCACATACGACAACTCAACATGCGAAAAGTTGGATAGATGACATGCACGAGCGGAAGACACGCACGATTTGAAAAATGCAAGTCTTATGGTTCTTCATTATCGGCATATGTTCTTTCCTAGGTTGCTCCTTTTTCTCTGAAGTTACCCTGCCATAATGTGATGTGCTTCCAATGCCAATAAAAAGTGTAACCCATCCAATGGTATCTTGAAATTTGCACTTGAATTCCTTTTGTATCTGCTTATTCACCTAGTTCAATAGTTGTTTTCATTGCCTTCGGAACGAAACTCTTTTCTCTAACTGTCAAGCTATATATTCTTTAAAGAACTGTTACAAGAATGAAATGACTCCAACTCCACTCGAGACCAAGACTCGTTACTTATTGCTCCAATGAACTTGCAAGCAAGTGAGCAGGCCAGGTAAGATGGCAACCATGTGTAATAGGTGTGAGAGTTCCGGTTTGCTTTGGTTCATTAAAAGAAAACGACTGGGCAATGAGAAGGAAACCTGCACTAAACAACAGAAATAGAGATAGCAAACAGAGAAATTTTTTACAGACGGGTGGTGGCTCAGTCATGTAGTAGTGTTGGCTTAAGAGGACCAGTTGCTCCTAAAAGAAGTTAGCATTCTGGCTTGGATAGCCAATTTTAATGCAATGGAAAAAACAATGTTATGGAGTTGTATGTTATTGGTTGGTGACTATGGATGGTGGAGAAGTGTTTGGGCTGTTATGTTTGGAGGTGACTTGGAGCGATTGGTTTCCCTGGAACCACGACTTTCATGATGTATGGTCTTATATTAATGTTGTGTACTGTCGATATCCCCTGATATTTGTGGGTCACTGTTTAGGTCATATGGCCATGTTAGTGTGGCAGAAACTAAAAAAATTTGTTGGCTAGTATTTACCCACTTGTTGGTTCATGATGTGTCCCATGGCCACTGGAGTGCAAAGTGTTGCACCAAGTTGGTGAGTGCAAGTATTTGCATGACGTTATAGATGATTCTTGGACACTTTGATGCAATGTTTGCACCATGATGTGGACATATGAACTGGGCGAGATGATTGTGTCAACCATGTCTCCTTTTCTGGTATTTGTAGGTAAGTTGGTCATCAACGCCATGGATGCTCCAACTTGAGGGGAGTGTTAGAGCTAATATAGTTTATATGCGTCTATGTGTGTTTAATCAAGTATAGGTAGGTGAGTCTAGTTATGTTGTGGGTATATGTTTAGCCCCACATTGGTTGGAAATGGGTTTTGTATGCAAGTAGCCCTATATATATAAGCATCTTGTGTAACTCATGATTACAATTAGTAACAATATAGTTCTTTGATCGATAAAAAAAAATATAGTCCTTTATGTGTCATTGCTCTCTCTCTCTCTCGGCTCCCTCTTCTTCTCCATCTTTGTTTCTCTCATAAACCCTAATAACTGTATTCCTCTCTTTAGCTATTTTATTATTATGTTAGTTTAAACATGCACGGCATCGGAGGTCTGGGAATAGAGGACAAAGTACGGCAAGGTGAGTAACAGCAGCTGCAGTATTCTCCGGCCACAAGCACTGGATCTGTTCCCTTACACCCTTAATTACCTCTTGTTATGTGAAGGATCTAGTAGGTCGGGTAGCTTATGCTATCTTTTCTTCCATTTGGATTTTTAATGTTACTAATGTATTCGGTGGTCACCGGGTCGATACATTGAATGTATCGACCCATAGATATTGGTATGTATCAGCCGATACATACCAATGTGTCATCCAAAACTGATTCATATTGGTTTTGGAGCTGGCCAATATGCACTGGAAAACCAAGATTTTGAATCTTGCCAATACCCGCCTCATATTGCGCATGAATGGTATTTCCTATTGATCCATTTCATTCTTCATGGTATACCTGACAAATCGGGAGGTGTAGCCGCAATAGCACCAGTGTCCATTTCTCTGTTGGCTTTACCTTTTTTACAAGTATGTGTGTGCGTAGTTCAAATTTTCACCCGATTCATCAAGGAATATTTTGGTTGCTTCTGGAGGATCGCTTACTATTAGGTTTGATCGAATGTCAACCATTGAATGTATCGGTTTGATACATTGAAAAAATCGGTTTTTTGAAAAAAAATCCCAAAAAATCTGAAAAATGATATTTATTTATTTTGTATTTATTTCAACTATTTTTGCTTTTATTTTTGACTTATTTGATGCATTATTTAGATGAATATATAAGTAAGATGTCTATTTTGTAACTTAACCCAAGTCACATGCCTATTTTGTAACTTATTTTTGTCTTAAGATCACATTTTTGACTTAATGTAATAGATCTTCTAACATTATGTTCGACCAGCTGATCACGTGCCTATTTTATTAACAATATTTCATAATTTGATCGACACAAACACGCAGTCACGCATAAAGTAAATTACAATGTATATTGACAAAAATAAATTATATATTGTCAAAAATAATAGCTATGTGGATAAAAATAAATTTAATTGTACATGAAAAACTTACTTTAGAGCCATATTGAATTTCGTGGTGGTTCTTGGCCCTCATGATCATCGTCATCATCGGTGCACAAGCTTTCCGGCCTTTGCCTATAATGTTGCCCATATTGATACCCATGATTATATGTGCCCCCTTGAAACTGAGGCTCAGTGTAGTACGTAAAGGCCGGTCCTCCAAAATCGACCAACGGGTTATATGGCATCAATAGGTTTGTTGGCCTAGTAGTATGGGTTACTAGTTCTTGAATCTTCTGTATTTTGCAAACCTAATCCCCAAGCTAGAAGTCATATAACCCATATCCGTATCATCTTGTGGTGGTGGTGGTGTTTGATAGACTCTTCCTTCAACCCTCCCATTCTAAATGTAGGAGTGCCGAATCGTGTTAAGCGTGAGTCATCGTCCCATGCCGCCATATCTCTATAAGGATCAGAGGTACCAGCTTCCTCCCCTCCACCACTAGTGCCAACGTCCCCTCCACCATCATCCTCACCACTCCCATCATCACTACCGGGCTGCGTTTCGTCATCAGATCCAACCACTGAATGACGATTCAATCTTCTTTTCCGCCTCGGTGGTTGGGAAGCCTGCTGCTCCGCTACTCTTTCAACATTGTCCAGCCATTCAGTGCTCTCACTATCCAAGACTGGTTCTTCTCTCTCTTTGATCCATTCATTCAAAGGGTCATCCTCCTCGAATATATAATCCAACTGGATGGGATCAAAATAATCACCGTCTGCAAGGTAGAATATGATAGATGAATTAGTATAATATGTAAGTAAGACTTCATATAATTGAGGATCTAAGACTTCATATAATTGCTTACCACGGTTGGTCCTCTGTATATTCCTGACCCTTAATCGCATGTTGTAGTGGCAGTAGACTAACTTTTCCAATCGGTCCATAGTTAGTCTATTGTTTGTCTTAGTATGAATGAGAGAGAAAGTGCTCCAATTTCGCTCGCAGTTGGACAAGGAGCACGTTTGCGACAATACCCTCATTGCTATCCGCCTCAATATCGGACCATCACCTCCATAATGCATCCACCAATCAGCGGGTTTGTCGTGTTTAATTTGGGATTGCGCCAACGGGGTCCCAAATGACCCATGTCTCTTGCGAAACATGTCAATCTATAAAGATGAAACACAGTAAGGCACATATCAATAAATAGATGATAATATCACATGACATTTGACTTATTACTTATAAGGTATGATACTATGATCACTCACATCTCTTATGGCTTGGCCTTGGTCCGCCAACTCAGGGAGCATTCTTTGGATTACATTGAGCAAACCGGTATACACTTCATCAGTGTCGCTCAGCTCGAAGCGTCACGTATGCTGGAAGGCTGGATTCAAGTAGTGTGTTACACGTCAAATATGAGCAATTTCATCAGTATATGAAAATAATGAATAAATAAATAAAAATCACTACATAATTGTGCAACATGTTATACCTGCTGCATGCAAGTACTGGTGAAATTGTGCATCCCACCTCTTGTCGATAATCGCCCAGTATCGTTTATATTTTGTATGACATTTGGTTTTTACAGCCAATTTTGCCTTATCCATTGACTCATAAACGTACCCCATCGTTGGTTTCTCATCACCATCAACCAATCTCAACACTTGCACCAACGGGGTAGTGACGGCGATCAGGTGGTCGACATCTGCCCAAAACTGCGTGCTGTAGATCAGGTCAGCAACTTCAGTGCAAGCTAGTCTCTTCGCTCGTGGGAGTCCTATTTCATATTGATTCCATTCTTCCGACGACACCATGCTTTTCAGCTCACGCCTATATCTAGCCAAACTCAGAGGGCTAAGAACGTTGCAAAACGTAATCGCAGGTAGCAACTCATTGTTCGTGAAGGCTCTCATTAAATTGACCACTTGTCATCTGTACGTAGAAAGTAATCGTTCTTCCCTTTTGAATAGTTGCACTGTGCCTTGCTTCTCTTTCCTAAATCCTCAAGAATGAGGTCCACGAATGTGCGTACACGGTCCGATGTGGCGCCTATTCGCCATTAGTTTTAATCCAAATGCTTTGTAGTTTTCGCATTGCATTCTACCACACCGCTACCTCATGAACTACCATATCCATTAGTTTAAAGAGGTAGTCGCATTTTACGTGTCTGTAAGCATCAATCGATTTCAAAATATCACCCCAAAGATCAGTAAACCAAAAAGTTTATCAAACTCTTCTTTGTGGGACCCCATCCGTCGCATAATTGTGCAACCTCTCTCATCCCATACATCCTCAAAGCTCAGTACATAGGCGTTATCTCATCGTACTCATCTCATTAGTAAGGGCCCGGATATCTCATATGGAGAAGGCTTTTTAACTCTCGGACCAACTTCGCACTTGTATCAATCATGCTTTTGAAGTACCAAAGTCCGCTACTTGGCTCTAATGTGGTTGTATATAAAAAACTTGGCAATGGATTTTCCAAGCTTCTTCCCCATTTTTGCAAGTGAGATTGCACTCAATTTGGTTTGTTTGGAGCTTTCAGTGCGATACATGAATGGATCCATGGGGGCTGTAGTACGGCCTCTAGTAGACGGCCTATAATCCCTCCCAGATGCTGCCCTACGCAACCCGACAGTCGGCTCAACATCCTCATCAACATCAACAACATGTGGCCTATGACTAGATCCACCACCGGTAGCAGGCATGGATGGGCCCCTCAACCTGGACCGAAACCGATAATCGGCTTCTTCCTGATCTCGCCGCTGTTGTGCTTCCCTAGCACTCTCTCTCATAGCTCTCGCTATCTGCTCATCCTCATCCTCATCCTCATCATCCTCACTAATGTAAACTCCGATCCGCCTCCCGATTCTCTCATACATTTCCCTATCACGACGGCTTCACTTTTTCTTTCCCTTTACCGCTTGTAAACTAGCTCTGATATTTTCTTTTACCTCTGGGTACACTAGGACACCCTCTTGTCTCTCCCTTTACATGAGCCAGATGCTCCTTTAATCGTGTGATACCTCCTCCCAGCAGTTTTTTTCCACAAAGATTACATTGAATCTGGAGTCTATTACCATCTATTGTGCACTATATTGCCAATGGATCTCATTTAACGTACCATATTTATTTATTTCACCTGCATGAATGAGCAAACAATTGAAAATAAACATCTAATTTACACTTGAAAATAAAATTTACAAGAGTAAACATCTAATTTACACTTGAAAATAAAATTTATTTTTTAATTATTGCTATTTTAAAAATATTAGATTATATTTTATCAAATTTATTTAATATTATTATAATTTTTGAATATTTATTTGATATTATTATAATTTATGAGTGTTTATTTGATATTATTTTAATTTATGAATATTTATTTGATATTATTATAATTTTTGAATGTTTATTTCATATTATTTTAACTTTTGAATGTTTATTTGATATTAGTTTAATTTTTGAATATTTATTTGATATTATTTTAATTTATGAATATTTATTTGATATTATTATAATGTTTAAAATTTTATTTGAAATTTATTCCATATTATTCTAATATTTTATGGGACATATCCTATAATATTAATTATTTTAATTATATGTGACGGTCACATATAATTAATATGGGTCACATATAATTTAATATGTGTCCCATAAATTTAATTATATGTGACCCATATTAATTTTAAGTTTAAACTATATGTGACCCATATTGACCCCATTATTTTATTAATTATATGTGACCCATATTATATGTGACCCATATTGCTTACAGGTGACCCTTAATTATAATTATTTATATTATTTTTGACCCATCAATTTAAATATTTTAAATGGGGTCACATATAATTATTTTTGACCCATCATATTATTTTTGACCCATTATTTATATTATTTTTAATTAATTTAAATATTTTAAATTATTTTTTCCTTCTTCTTAATTTAAATATTTAAATTATTTTAAATAATTTAAATAATTAATATTTAAATAATTTAAACATTTTAAATAATTTAAATAAGGTAGATCTACACTTATTTAGGGTAGATCTACACTAATTTAGTGTAGATCTATACTTATTTAGTGTAGATCTACACTTATTTAGTGTAGATCTATCTTATTTTATTATTTAAAATGAAATAAAATGGTAGTAAAATGATAAACGCGTACCTTCCACGTTGATCCCGTGATTTTTTGTGCGATTTGGCGCCGATTTAGGGTGTAGATACTCAAAAAATGTGAGGAAGAAGGAAGAAGAGAGGAAGAAAGAAATGGGGAAAAAGGGGTAACCCGACTAAAAAAGTCGGGTCTATGGGTGGGGCCCACGAAAAAGTGAAATTATCGTTCGTATCGGACGATAATTTCAACTCTACGGGTTTTTTTAATTTCAGTACGGACGATATTTTGTCCGTATCGGATGATAAATTACTCATTTTAAGCTGGGTACGATACATAGGGTATGTATCGTACCGCTAACCCCTGAAACCGATACGTATCGTCCGATACGTATCGGTATCGGACGATATTTTGACCCATGTATATATATACACGGTATTCACAAGGGTAGCATTTTGGCTCTACTTTCAACCAGTTGGGCTCTACGCGGCACCCCACCTGAGAATCGGGTGCCACGGCAATTACCCCATGGTAGATTGGGTACTATCTAAAATAACTAATAAAGGAGCTTTTTCCACTATTAAATATTAGGTCAAAGTAGGAAAATATTTACTGCACTATGTTTGGGCTGCGAACCACGATATTTGACCGATGATTTGTATGGCAAAAAAGTCCAAATGAGAAATCTTTCCTAACGCCCTAGGGGATTGGCTGAACCCTTCAGAGGATGTGGTGCAACTCGTGATCACGTGGCACATGATATAGCACTCAAAGGTAGCATGTAAAAGTGCTACCTTCATAGGTACCGTCCCTTCTTCATATATATATATATATATATATATATATATATATATATATATATAGAGAGAGAGAGAGAGAGAAAAGAGAGGGGTTCGGTTTGCTACCCATGAGCTAGCTGGGCGCCATGTGGCACCCAACCTGAAGAACGGGTTCCACGGCAACTTTCCCACGCTTGATCAGGTACCATGTAAAAAATAATAAAAGTAGTGCTTAGCCATCGTTGAAAATGTTGTCAAAGTTGAAAAAAATCAATGTACCAGGGTGAGTGAGTGTCGCCCTATCTTCGACCTATGATTGGAAGGGCAAAAAAATATTAAGACCTAACTTTTTTTTAAAGCATGTGCCATGTGGCTGTACACTCCAAAACGAGTGTTGTTTTGGTGCCTGCGTGCGACATGGCACGTGGTCTAGCACTTGAAGGTAGCATTAAAATGCTAGCTTCATAGGTACCGACCTATTTCCCATGTGTGTGTGCGTACAGAAAGTTTTCCTAAATTTCTGTTTCCTTGAATTGCTTGATGAGATTGCTGCTAGTTGTCTAGAAATATTACGAAAATGACCGGAGCAGAAGTGTAGGATGCGTTGAACTATAAATTAATGCCTAAGCATGTCTGAGCTTGCATTGTTGTGCTTTCTTTTGTTTCAGGAGAAAACTTCAATGATAGAGCAGCGCAACAGATTGTTATAATCTCCCTTGTGTGAATGTTGAAAGACTCCGGCTTCGAGAAAATGGAGAAATCTCAGGGTAGGGTTCAGTTTTGCTCTTGAATCCGAGGAAGGTGTCCAACCTACCATGATACAGAAGATTCAGTTCCAGTGAGGAAAGACTATGTAAATTTTAACTCTTTGGTCTAATTTTGAATTGTAAATAATATGATTTGGTGAACGCCTGACCCCAATTAGATGGGACAAGGTGATGATGATTCTTTAAACAAAATGATGTATTAGTTTTCTTGCTCATCTCCATGATCTATACAAGTGAAACCAGGCCAGCAATTTCAGCTGTCATCAACAAGCATAAACGTCACATAATTAGGTTGCACGAGCCATTACTTGCACACACAGTTGGCCTTGGCAAACGATTTAAAAGAAAGACCTGGTATTTTAGGAACTCGTGCCATGCGGAAACACCATCTGATTTGATGCCAGGATCTAAAGATCTTTGGTGCAAAAGATTGGCATGAAACGCAATCTATATCGTATGACTCAAAGCATTCAATGGCCATCATCTGATTCAATGGGTGACCGCATTGAATCATTTGATAGACATCGGTTTTTTGTGTCAATCTTTTCCACCAAAGATCTTTAGATTATAGCCTTTAAATCAGGCGACTTAGATCGTGTTTCCGCATGTCACAGGTCCTCATAAAGCCTAAGAATTTCCTTTACATTGTGGTGATTGGGCTAACTTTGTGTGTGCAAGTAATGTCCCCTTAGCTTAATAGTTTGACACAAGCAGGAGAGTCAAACTTCAAAAATATATAAAGAGCTGGTATAGTGTGATCGATCCATTCACATCAATTACCGGGCAGCGGAAATTCTTTTTCCATTTTTGTTAATCCATGAACAGGTGGAGAACAGGTGGCTTAGTGCTAATGGTTATCCGGAGTCCGGATTTGAAGGATTTCGGTCCTACCCATACCTATTCCTAGTTATCTCTGGGTCAGAAATCTGTAATTTCACTGAATTTGATGCTCATAAATTGCTGAGCACTTCTCATGGTTATACCATGTTCTTATAGGAAGGCTGAATCTGTCACACTTATCAGTTGGTCTAGCCCCTATCAACCCGTTTCGCTCTAAAGTCTGAATTGGTTAATCTCCTTCTTATAGAATGGTCAAATTATGAGAAATGCACAGATATTTGTGAGAATATAATTCTGTAGGAAAACAGGTTTTTGACACTTTTACCCTGCTGGGGAAGATGTATGGACCTTCACAATAGGGTCATTGGAGGAGGGTGGGGTTTCCTTTATTGCTGCCAGGTACAAGTTGGACCTTGGCACCTTGCATCATTATTTAGGTCTCGATTCAGCGGACCCAATAGACTCTGGAGCTCCTGCTCCTTCCTATGTAACTAGTAATTGGCTACGCATGTAAAAAGATCTTAGTTTGGTGCCAGCACTTGCACTAGCAAACAAGTTTGGTGGTACATGGAGCTTAGCCTACCCAGCGCTAGTACTCTGTATCTCAACTGATTAATGCTGCGTTTCTCTGTCTTGGGTCCACCACTACTGTGCATTGCCTGAATATTAAAGGCAGGTGTTACTACCCCTACCCCACCAAGTTATGTTACAGCCGCCTCTTTCTCTTTAAGCAAAGCAAAAAATTCATTGACTGCTTTGAATCTGACGGTGGAATGTTGATTCCTACCATTGGAGATCGTTTTCCTACCATTGAACAGACAGATGTTGATTCCATGTGGTACACATTCTAAAAGGTGAACATGGACCATGTTTGATGGTATGCCATGGTCACATTCAATTTTTTGGGATGTGGAATCAACACCAAGCTGTCTGATAGTAGGCTCATGATCTCAAGATCTAGTGTATAATCTATTGGGATAAGAACGATCTCCATCGTCTGATTTAAAGCAGTCAGTGGTCTTTACTTTGCTTGCGTGAGGCGTCTAGAACATAAGTTGGCATGGTAGTAACACCGGTCTTTAGAAAACGGACCCAAGCAAGGATTTTAAAACCCATACAAATCAGCAAAATCCGTCGATATTCAAGTGCTTTTTTTACCGAGCTACAACTTGGATACAGGAGTTGTACTCTGGCACATAGTTTAAAAAAAGACATGGTATTTTTGAGATATGTGTCACATGGAACACCATCTAAGCTGTCTAATTTGAAGGACAAAGGATATAATGTAAAGATCTTTGTTGCCCACAATGCCAATCTTTGCACAAAGGTCATGTCCTTCAAATCAGATGACTTAGATGGTGTTTCATGTGGCACAAATGTCAAAAATATCTAAGTCTTTCTTTTTAAATTATGTGCCACAGTATAACACCATATGTAAGTTGTAGCTCCTTTTTTTATTTACAAATATTCAAAATATATATTAAAATTTTAAAATAAATTCTTTTTCCCCAAGGGAATTTTTGATATCATATCCTGTTCATATTTGATACATATCGGCCTATATGACTTGATACGGAACAATGTCGACCAATATTTGACCACTTTCACCACTTTGAACCCATATTTTACCCTATATATTGGGGGCATATATTGTATCAAAGGAAGACCTTATCCAATACAAGCCTGATATGAATCAGAAATGACCGATATTTAAAATCATAGACCCAAAAATAAAAACTGAAAAGGTAAAACAAAAAAAAAATTAAAGAAAAATGAATCCGAAATATAGCCGAACTGAATCGATTTTTTCGGTTTCGGCTCGACCTCGATTTCGAGCTTACGACATCTTACTGTAATCGATCTGTTTCAATTCGTTGTCCGTTTAGGCTGATTTTCTGTTTAGTTCACCGAATTTGTACCCCTAATGGCGTGTTAACAAGCCAAGCAGTTTCTAACAGATGGTTCCACCTTAATTTTTTGAGGACCAGCCCCATGCTACGATTCTCAAATCTTATTTCATTATATGGAACTTATGGGTAGCTATATTCGCACCTACTTCTTCTATGAAAGCACCTACGTTGTATCCTCTTTTCTCAGAGGACGTCCACTTAATGAAATGTAATTTATTTTTAAAGATCATAAAAACGTGTATTCACCTAATTTATCTTTGGGACTCACTTCTTAAAGTGGCCACCTTCTTTATATTTTTCGGCAACCTTCTTCTCGGACCACCCTCTTCCCTCGCCATTGCTTGTTGTTATTACCAAATCATCATCTTCTTGTTTTTTCTTCTTTTCCTTTTTCTTTTTCTTTTTCCTCCGACAACAACCTTTTTTTCCAGCGACCTTTCTTCTCCGACAACTCGCAACGTCACCAAACTGCCCACTATCACCTAAAATTTAAAAAAATCTTATAAAACCAACCTAAGAAACCCTAAAAATTATAAATCCTAAGAAAACTGCCGTTGAGCTTGTGACGATGGGTACACACTGTCAGTTGTAAAATGTTTGCAATGGGCGCCCACTGCCAGCCTTTTACATCTAACAATAGTTCCCACCGTCAGATGTAATATTATTACATCTGACAGTGGGTGCCTACTGTCACAAGTTTAGGATATTTTCTTTAAGATTTTAGGGTTTCTTCGTTCTTTTGTAGGTTTTTAGGCTTTCGTTGTAGATGTTGAAGAACAAGAAGGAAAAGAAGAAGAAGAGGATGTTTCGATCATGTCGTTGTCGTTGTTGCACCGGAGTTAAGGAAGAATATGAAGAAAAAGAAGAAAATTAGGGTTTCCTGATAATGCCGACTTCATTGTTGCGAAGGTTGGAGTGGAGAAAGAAGAAGAAAAAAGAAAAAGAGGGTAATTCGATTTTTTTTTTTTTGATAACTTAGGATAATCCCAAGCTTACGATTGGACTAATACCTAAGGGATGCCCTCCCCCCTATCGTGTAACCAGTATTTCACGATTTACATATCCTATGGGGCATCTTGTTATCATAGAAGGGAGACACCAACACTTGATCCCATGACCTGTTGGTAACAAACCAAAGTCCCTTACCAACTGCACCAACCCATGGTAGATTAAAGGTGATTCAATCTTACCAGCGACACCATTGCGATATCGGAGTTGACAAGAAGAAAAAGAGAAAGAAGATGAGAAGAAAGAGGAGAAAAAATGGGCAAATATACGTCGGCACCCACGAAATAAAAATAGCGGGTGCCTACGTTCCAAAAAATAAAGTGGTGGGTGCAAATAAAGCTATCTCGAATTTATTTCCAGTGATTTTTTTCAAAATTTGTTGCTATAAGTAGCCATATTATATGAATGTGTCTTGCATGTGGCATAACGTATTCAATTTGTTCCATCTACGGTCCACATGACATGTCACCAGAAAGGGCAGGAGAGTAAAGAGTATGAATAAGGAGGGGAACATATTTTATTGGGATATTTGTAAGATATCTCACCTAAGTTTAGTAATTCACGAGATCCCTTACCTATTTTGAAATTTAACAAGATCCCTCACCCAAGTGCTTTAACCACCTCAAACTAACTTTAATGAATACCCTTGATTGCCAATTTGCACCCAATCAGTTAACAATTTGCACCCCGGTTACCAATTTGTACTAGATCAGTTATTGATTTGTATTCGATCGGTTATCGATTTCTTTATCTTGTTTTGTGGACATTTTCATCTAATAGGTGAAAAGTTTGGCGGCACAAAAGAGAGGGGTATTAGGGTATAAATCGGGTGCAAATCAGTAACCGTTCTCAGGCATAAATTAGTAATCAAGGGTATTATAGAGATTAAAGTTTCTAACAGATAGTTGGAAGTGATTAAAACAGTTGGGCGACGGATGTTGCCAAATGACACTTAGTTATGGGATCTTGACAATACCTAAACAAAGGTGACGCATCTTACAAAAATCCCTATTTGGTAATATTTAGAGAAATAATATGAGAAATTTCGCTGAAACTTTAGGTTTCCCGATTGCTGAAAATTTAAAAAACATATAAAAATAAAAATAAAATGACAGGTGTCAGAAGGGTTTCTCGATTGGCGTAAAAACTCTGCTTGTTTTTACTGTTTTATCGGTGATATGTGTCAGGTTATGACTTACAACTCACAAGCCACGAGCAAAGGTCAAATTCTAATTGAGCTGCTATATGGTAATTCAACTATTCCATGTGAAAATTCCACACGAATTACTGATCTTGGACACGTGTCATTTCTTTGAGCATTTTTTTTTTTTAATAAGTAATTTCTTCGATCAGTTGGTGACGTTAAGACCACGATTTAAAGGCTTTTGACACACTCGGATAAGTTTTTGGATACTTTATTTACAATCCAAGATTTTTCATTATAAATTCGATTTCGTATTCGTAAACTTTTGAATGCTTTAAATTATATGATAAAGATTATTTTTTTGTCTCAATCTTCGAAGTCTTGGTACGTATGTATGAGTAATTAAAATTTCAACATCATTTTTAGATCACTTTCTAAGATGTATGTATGAGTAATTAAAATTTCACTCTATGATATTATGACCATGATCGCAAGAACTATTATTCCAATGCCATGTGTAATTAAAATTTGACCGCCTGATATTATGACTATAATCTCAACTCTCAAGAACTATTATTTCAAAGATTGGAATGAAAAATGATTTTATCTAATAAGGCTGTCAACAATTTAAGCCAGGTAACGAAGTTTTATTTATGCATTCTTTGACCCAAGACCAGCGACACGTTCAGAATCTAGGTTAAGAAGAGTAATCGTTGACTATTTACCAAATCGAATGAAAATTATTTATGGCCAACTAAACTGCTGAACATCCAGGCCCTTTACGGTTTTACCCTATCAATAACAGATGTCAGGGTCCTTAAAATCGGTGACTTCTAAGTTGTGACTTTTGACGGGCTATTCATAAGCATAATAATCTTTTAATATTGGTGAGAAGGTTATTCCAATATATGCGTTTCAGAAGCCATCCTAATCCTTAACTCAAGAAGAGCAAATAATAGCATCCCCAGTAAACTATAATAATGACTTGTAGAATAGCCGTTGGTTTAGCATCCAACGGTACTAGATCAATACTAAAAGATAAGCCCTGTCCTACACGACCGACTCACCATTAATAATGAGTTCGTATCGGTTACCAGACCCTTCCACCAAGGGCAATAAAAGGGTCAATATCGCCCGTCAAGCTCACTTCACGGATATTTTAGAACATCAAATCCGTCGGAGGTTAAAATCATAATTGCACATATTTGCATTGACATTTTGGCCCACGAGCTTTTACCGCTGTCATTACTCAGAGACATGTGGGCCCGGCCTACATTCTCCACTTGCCAGAGCAGTAAATGCGTCGTATGGATTTAGGGCCCAGTGGCAAACAGACGCGTATGACTGTATGAGGGGGAAAAGGACAAAAGAACCGACCTATTGACCGCACTATTTTACTAGCAGCCCACTCAGAGGCAAGTGAACTGTTTAAAGTAAGAGTTAGAATTACTACAAGCACCCTACTAATGGCTATAGTACTGAACGGAGGTAATATTCGTTTAATACCATACATAACATAAGAGCGGTATCTCTATTATATTTTGGATAGCTCTATTTGCACCCACCAAAACTTTCAAAGTATCAAACTAACCCATCGTATCAAACCATCTGCAATTAAGGGTCAGGGTAGGTGGGTGCTTTTAGAATTTTGATTGACGCAATTAAAGTAACTTAATCCTTTTCCAATCTATCACCTACCCTCCCTTCTTCTAAGTTTTAAATTCGGTGCCATGTGGACTCTCTTCACCTTCTACCCAAAAGTAAAATTTTGAGCTTCTTTTAAGAGCATCTCCAATAGAGAGTAGTCAAATGTATCCTTTTGGACAATGAGATGGCAACGTTAAGTATGATTTCATGTAACAAATTTGAGGAGGTTTGATAGGAGACGTTAAAAGGGCTATTTGACGCTCCATTAGAGTTGCTCTACTTTGAGCGGAAAGGGTATTCCGCTACTAGTTGAAATAAAATATTATTATTTT
This sequence comes from Chloranthus sessilifolius, assembly GCA_021018995.1. Classification (NCBI taxonomy): domain Eukaryota; kingdom Viridiplantae; phylum Streptophyta; class Magnoliopsida; order Chloranthales; family Chloranthaceae; genus Chloranthus; species Chloranthus sessilifolius. Next base: position 36,166,269 of record CM037589.1, read on the forward strand.
AAATTTGAAGCCTAGAATTTGAAGTAATCAATATTTTGATTACCTTTGAGCTGGTATCCTATTCCGCGTGGAATAAGATACTACATTGGTGTTGTTTGTCAAAATCAGTTGTTGGACTTTATTGAGATGTAACTGCCCTCCCCATTAGAGATGCACTAAGTTGTATCTAGTCCTGTGACATCCAAGTGACAAAACATCTCATGAACCTATATGTAACCGAAAAATATGTCTATTGAAGAAACTCCACCATCAAAATCAAGTAATTTTACATAAATCATATGTTATATATGAGTAATAATAATCTTTCAAAAACTTCTTGTGTTACCCACCTTACAATTATTATATGATTAAAAACAGTTAATTAAAAGGCACAAATTATAAATGTATGGAATCAAGATGAGCAAGTAGTCCTGCAAGATTCAGAGCTATTGCAGCAAGTTTTGATAGGTAAGAAAGGGTATGTCTAAAGGAAAATGTGTTTTAAAGGATGGTAAATCTCCAAATCTATGATAGATCTAACACTCGATCCTAATTTAAACTAAACTAAAGTAGGAAAGATGAGAGGTTTTATATTTTGTCACTTTAACTACAAACTACAAAAGATAAATGCTATTGATCCAGACTTGAATAAATACAGAGATGAGAAAACAAAAAATAAAGTGAAACTCAAAAGATGGAGAATAACAGTTAGGGGTTTTAGTCTTTTACTGAAAATCAAAGAAATCAAAGGTAGTGCACAAGATAGATTTGCTACAATCCTCCATCTGGCTACAAGCTTCCCATTTCTGGCAGATGCAAGGTATAAGAATCCAATCTCAATTAGAGAATTAAAGCAATCCTAAAGCTATGATCTGTCCACTTTAATGGTCATAGACCATCCCAGAGATTGTTCCACTCAAAGGATCTTGATTAGAACAAGAAAGCTATTACAGATTCTGTGAATGCCAAGCTACCAGCTCCCCATTTCTGGCTGGCATCCATAGGAATATCTGACCCAGGAAAATCAAATACGAAAAAGTGAAATGTAGATCAGAATCACCTTTAAAATCTATAATTACATTGCAATCATAAAACTTACAATCCTATTGTGCTCAGATCTACAATCTGCACAACATACAATCCTTTATAAGCCTCTGAAACTCTCAATTTACAGCTCTAGACCTCACCCTAACTACTGAAAAGATTTTAGCCAACCATGATTGGCTAAAGAGAGAATGGGCGAAGAAGGAAGAGAGAAGGAGTTTGGAGAAGATGGATCTGAAATTAGGCTCCAGTTCTCTCGAATTCGAGATGTTTTCAATGTAATTTCTTCAAGCTTTTATACTCTCCTCTGTCCTCAAATCCGTTTCAGCCAATCAGAGCGCAAGAGAATAATTCTGTTATGCTGTTGTGGCTGATTTCTCTTCTAAAAGTTTTCTTCTCATTGGCTCTCAACTGAAAAATACACATGAAGTAGTTAGGGTTTCCATTCGTGCCCAACTATGTGCCAAAAATACCCTCCAGGGGTCGCTGACGTGATTTGGAACTCGTGCACAAAACTCTGGAATTGGCAGTTGCTGAGGAAAGAAAGCTGAGAAGTTGCAAGTTCGATTGTCGAGAGGTTCATGAAACCTCTCGACAGGTTCTCTGTCTGCTTTATATTCACATCGACAGGTTGCATTGGCTCGACAGCTTCACAGACTTCTCGACAGGATTGAAGTAGCTAGTCGACAGGTTTGGGAGCATCTTGACAAGACTAGGAGTAGCTCTCGATAGGATTGGAAACTAAATTACTCTTGCTGTCTAGTTCTGCATTCATCATGTCGACAGGTTATAATCAGCCTATTGACTTGTTATACAATTCACCACTGAGTTCTCGACAGGTTGTCTTCTACTGCTCGACAGGTTCTATCATCCTCTCGATCTCTTCAATATTTCACTCTCAGAACCTCTCGATAGGTGTGGGGGAGCTCTCGACAACTTCTTTATCTCAAGGTTCCTCTCGACAGGATCCATATTTGTACTTCCAACCTCTCGATGGCCACTGGATTCCTCTCGGCAGCCAAAGTTAACCTCTCGACTGCTTCATTCCTTGCTTTCAAAACATCTCGACAGCTCTACTTTGTGCTTCCATAGCTGGCATACATCTCTAATGTGTTGTTCTTCATTTGTTCAACACTTAGCAACGCCTTAATTGGTTCAATCTTTATTCCTTGCAGCCGAACTTGGTCTCAGGCATTTTCAGTTGGATAGCACAGTACTTTTTGGGCTCTTTTAAGTGAATATCTGCACTAAGCTGTAATTTATTGCTTATCTATAAAATACACTTAAAACACATTATTAGTCAACTCAAGGGTCTACTAAAGGTCAGGTTAGGAGGTAAAAAATGATATTTTTCACTGCTTAACACACCTCCAAACCTAAGCTTTGCTAGTCCCTGAGCAAAGGAGAAAATAAAAAATGTCACTTTTGTAGGGAACACTGATGCATTTAGCATATGCATCAAGCCTTTTAAACCCCTAGGTGATCCCTAGTGGAGGAGTGGAGCCTCCTGAGGGTTTACAATGAAGTTACCCACAAACTTCTCCAATGATTCAGTTAATATTAGTGCAGCACATTGGAACAAAATTCAAGCAGTATAAAATTCATTCAACACCTTATCCATTCAGTTTTAGAGGATTCTCAGCACAAACATGACAGTTTAAAACTAAAATTCTGCTATAATTCCTGCACAATCAATTAGCTCATGTCAAAGTATTTTGTATGAAAATTAATGCAAAGCTTACCCTCAGATTGAGAATCATGTTCTGATAATGCCCACCCATCAACCTTAATTTCACACCTAAAGCTTACCAGGGTTGTCACTCTCAACAAAAATAGAAGGGTGTATCAATTCACACATCTCAAGAGCAGTTACAGCACTCAAATAGGACTGCAAGTATGAGCATAGGCATTGCTCTAATTTCTGAAATTCTCTAACTCTTTTCACTATAGATTAAACAAATTCTCAACTCCACATGACAACTCAATCAATTTTAGATCAGTAAGGACTTTTTATTGGGTTGTAATGTGACTTATGGGTGAAGTTTACAAAGAATCAAAGGGTAGAATAGGATTCAAAATTGAGAAATCAGTAAGGTAAGTAGGTGATTTGCAACTTCACAACCTTCATTTTAGCATAGTTCCATCTACTTCTTGAATTTTCATATTTAAAGTGGCTAGTTTCTAATCATCTCTTCAATTTTTCAATGAAATGACTTCTCATTCTTAGTCTTTTATTTTATTTTTCTTTTTTTTTTCTTTTTCTTTTTTTTTTTAGGCTTTTTATATTTTTCTATATTTTCCTTTTATCTGAGCTGGCATGCCACAATTACACATCACACTTGCTTTCACATGTATTTTCTTCTTCTTTTACCAAATTGTCAAACCTTGCTCCTCTAACTTCACTTCTCCTATTTCCTGATTTCTCATATTGAGGGTGAACTGAAACAGGTCAAGAGATTTTGGGTTCAAAGTTTCTAGTTTTTATCAAAGAAAAATTGGGATTTTCAAGGCTCAAATAGTGTGTATCAAGGGCAATTCAAAGGTGAAAAATTTTAAGCTCAAACTATCCAAGGGATGGACTTACTTCATGTCCTCAATGTCATGAATGCTGTCAAGCTGTTTCAATTTGGATTTGCCTAACTTCTAGTGAGCAAAGGTAGATTCAATCACTCCTTAGAGCGAAAAAAATTGCCAAACACTCTTCAAAAAAAAAAAAAAAAATTCAGGCCCAAATCTCACTGGGTATGGTCTTCCATCAAGTTTCTGGGGTGTATCCTCATAGTTTTCTCATTTTAGGTTCATTAAACATCAATTTGTAAAAATTATTGACATTTGCTTCATGAAAGTGTTAGAACTATAACATGTTCCAGTTTTAAAAAGTTTTAAATTTCCTCTATATATAAAATATTAGGTGTGAAATTATTTTATTTTGGTTCAATTTTTGTTAAAACCTTGTTGTGATGCACTACCATTAACTATTCATTGGCAAGTCTTGCCACACCCCCAAACCTATGAGGAACAGTGCCCACACTGCTTGGAAGATAGTGCAACATGAGAAAAATATAGACAGAGAAGTAAGGAAAGCAAAATAAATAAACTACAGCTAAACAAAGAACATCAATGCACAAACAAAATAAGAACAGAGATGATTCATAACAGACAAACAATTACAAGAAATCAAACAGTCAAACAAAAAGACAGTAAGTGATCTACAAAGAGATTATTCAAAGACCTCCTAACTGTACAACTCTAAACATGACTATATACATCCTACTCAGAATCTGAATTTGAATCAGAGCTAGATGGGGCCTTTGGTTCCTAATCATATTTGGCAGCTATCTCATTATACTCATCTCTCAACCTCGCCTTCCTTTGTAATTTTTCAGCTTGCTTCTCAGCCTTGGTCTTTCCTTTTATGGTAGTTGCCTCATCAGATTGGGCAGCTATCTCGCCTTCTTCAACTTGTAGGGCAGGTTCAGCTGCTTGGGCAGGCTGGCCAGCAGTCAAGTTAGCAATTTTTCTTTCAAGGATTTCAATCTTCTTCTCAAACAGTGCAACTTGAATGTCATATAATTCCTGGGCTGCCTTATTGCGAGCTTTAGAGGGAGCCAACCTCTCCTCTAATCCATCAGCTCTTGATTTCTCAGAGGCTGAAATGAGCTTTTCAGCTTCATAGTGGAGTAAAATTCTTTGCCAACCCTTGGATATTTTCATCATCTCATAGTTGTAGTCCACAGTCATTTGCTCGATCTTTACTTCATAAGGCATCTCAATTGATCTGCGGAGGGCAGCCATTCCTCGCACAATATCCCTTTTGAGGTAAGGATTCTGTTGCATGACATGGAGGAGGGTGGAGTATGGAGGGGGGTGGGGAATAGAGGAGGCAGAGAATATGGACTGGGGAAATTAAAGTTCAGGAACTTGGTAGATTGAGGTTGGGGTTGGGATTAGGTCCTCCACATCTATGGCAGCATCAGAGGTAGCTACCACAGGTGGGAGATTAGGTTGGGATTGTGGGAGGATGATTAGCAGAGGTAAGGGAATGATGGGAGGTTGGATAGGGTCAGGCTGGGGTTCGGGTTCAGGTTCAGTTTGAGTAGAGTTATCAGTGTAGGTAGGAGGGGTGATGGCTGGTTGTTGGAGATGTTGGGTTAAAAGTGTCAAGGTGGAGTGGATGGCTTGGAGGCTAGTTGGCAGAGAAGATTGACTTTGGAGTGTGTGGTTTGTGGCTTGGAGTGTGGCCTCAATTGATGATTGGGTTTGGTTGTTGGCCATCACTTGGGACTAGAGGGAAAGTGAAAGGTTGAGGATATGGGTAAAGGTTCAAGTGTGACAGGGGCTGTGGTTTGGATTGGTGGAATAGGTTGGAAAGGGGGAGTGTGGGTATGGGTAAAAGGTAGGGTGGGTGAGGTGTGTAAATGAGTAGGCTGTGGAGAATCTGATAGTGGGGTGTACTCATGCCCAATATTATTCACAATGGACTTTATTAGAGATGAATAACCCTCACTAGTGATCTGGTCTTAGGTATGTGGAGGTGAGATGGAGAAAATGGGGTCAAATTCAAAGGGAATGGATGGAGGGAAAGAAGTGGCTGGGCTAGCTAATGAAGCTGGTGCAGGGCTCAAAGGTGGAGTGGCTAATATGGATGGGCTGGCTGAAATGGTGAGTGATGGTAAGGCAGGGCTTGGGTCAATGGTAAAAGGAATGGATAGAGGTGTTGATGTGGTGATGGTGGAAAAGGAGGCTAAGGTGCTGGGAGGTATGGAGGTTGGAATGGAGGGTAGGGAAACTGATGTGGATGATGTGATAGAAGGGATGGTGATGAGGATGGCCCTCTCCGAGCTGATAGAGGATACAATTAGGACAAGTGGAGGAGTAGCAGATGTGAGCAAAGGCTCAGAGGGGATTGCTGTAGAAGTTTCAGGTGGAGGTATGGAGGTAGTGACAGCTGTAGAGTGAGACTCTAAGCTCACAGAAGCAAATGGGGTTGCATGTGGAGCTTCTACCTCAGTATCTTCACTGAGATTGTTTTTACTCTTGCCAATGAAGGTCCTACTGGCAGACCAGGCCCTCTTTCCAAAACTTTAGGGGTCAACTTGACCACTGGTTTATCAACTTTGAGCACAAAATCTTTTTTCTTTAACAAGACAGTGATGAGCCTGCTGTAAGGGAGCCCAGGTAAGGCTTGAGCCTTCCTACAATTGTCATTCACATCCATCATGATCTCAAAAATTTATTTTATAGCATTCATAAACTGGCCCTTAGAGAAGAAATATAGGGCATTCACTATTGGCACTCTCCTCTCTTGTTGGTGCCCACTCACATAGATATTCTTCCTCAGAATGGAGTCAATGAAATGCATGTTGGGGTGCAGATCTCTTCTCATGATTGAGTCCCCAGTCCCCACAATGCTGAGTGAGGTGCTTGGCCATTGCTTTGAAAGAGACATTCTCAGGTGCAGCCAAGCCATAAATTGGATTAAAAACAGAAGGGATCCCCAATACTATCCCTATATCTCTGTAGTCCACCACCATCTCCATATGATTAATTAAAATTACAAGGTAGAGCTCAAGTGAATCTGGCTTGGTTTGTTTCCTGAGATTCTGATTCCACAACTTAACCAGCCTTGGGTAAGATTTTTCATTCAGTGGGCTCAACATGAGTGCCAGGTCTGCCTTCACCAAATAATTTAAAGTATTCTGGCACTCCTCTACCTTAGAGAAATAGGGGGTGTCAACAATAGTCTCTGGGATCAGACCTAATGCATCCACAAAGTCATTAGGTGTGGATCTGAGCAAATGGACTTCAGGCTCTAATTCAAGGCTAGGATTAGCCTCAGGAATTTCAGGCACTAGGTTAGGTTGTCTCTCAAGGGCCTACTCAACAATGTCTGCACTGATTTGGGCCTTCTTAGATTTCTTGGCCTTCTTGGTTTTAACAGTTTTCTCAGCTTCATCCATGACAAGCTTCCTTTTTGCAGGTGGGGTTTTCTTAGGCTTTGTGATTTGCCTACTGGTCTTCCTAGTGGCTTTGGTGGCAGATTTAGAAGGCACTTGGAAAAGATTAGCCAAGGTGTCCTCTTGATCAGCCATTACTCAATCAACATGATATCAATCACTACTAATTCAATAGCAATCACCACAAAAACTTCTTGAATGCTCAAATGACCCAAACAAAAGTAAAGATTGAAATGTCAAGCTTGGAAATCACAAAGAGGAGCTAAAGAGAAGCTTACCAGCAGAAACCTAGGGTTTTCACAGATCTTAAAATGTGCGGCATCAAACCAGCTCAGACCAGGTGCAAAGTATAGCTTTTGATGAATTGAAGCAATGGGAAAAATAGCAAAGAAGTTGCTATAACAGCCAGTGAGATAGAGAGAGAAAAAGCAAAATGAAAAAATTGTCAGAGCAAACTTAAAGCACAAAGAGAAGCCGTCGAATGGAAAAAATGGAGTTGTCATTAGGTTTTAAATAGTGGGAAATGACTTTCAACAGGATTGGGGCAAGGTATCGACAGGTTGATGCAACCTGTCGAAGAGTAGAAAGTCAATGATCCTCGCGAGAGGTTCATGCAATCTTGTCGAAGAGTTCAAGTAGACAACAACAATCATTCCGAGAGGTTCACAAAACCTCTCGACAAGTTCTTTGACCTCAATATACAATCCTCTCGACAAGTTCTAAGCTTCAGAAAAGTTACTTCGAGAGGTTCACAGAACCTCTCGATAGGTACCTTGAACCTGTCAAAATGCTCCTGGATCCTATCAACAACCATTTTTACACCTTTAAAACATGTCGAGAATTAGTTCACACCTCTCGAAAACTTCTAGATCTTGTCGAAAAGTAAATTGGGAACTCTCAGAACCTATCGACATGTTCATAGAACCTATCAATAGGTTATATTTTAGTTTAAACAGGCTTGGAATCAATTCCTAGTTCATATCTCAACAGATCTAACACTCCAACTCAGGTCACTTCACCAATTTGACTCATTATCCTACCTGAGGTACAGACAGACATGGAAAATTTATGTACAAATCCACACAGAACTGAAACAAGGACAGAAAAAAATTAGAAAAAATAAATAACCAAACATATAATTTATTATGCATAGTGTACATTTGTTGAAACTCAGTCATGTCATGGAGGTTCATGATGGCGGATGGTCAGTACAGGCTCCACCACATTTTCAAAAACATTACCAATATCATCACAAAGATTATTACAATGCAGCAGCTTAGGCAAAGCCTCTTTCACAAGCTCATCAAAAACATCAATTAAAAAGTAATTCTCAGTATCTAAGTGAGGCTGATTGGCTGCATTGTAAATATTCAATTTAACTTTCATGTTGCCAAAAGTTACCTCCATTTCTCCTGATCTACATTATATACATGCATTTGCAATGACCAAAAATGGCCTGCCCAAGATCACGGGGATTGAGGTAGCACACTTGTTTGGTTCCATATCTAGCACTAAAAAATCAGTTGGGTAAAAAAAATTATCAACTCCAACTAACACATCCTCTATAATCCCCATTGGTTTCCTCTCAGACCTGTCAGCTAGTTGCAAGACCACATGTGTGGGCTTCAACTCTCCTAGGCCCAACTTCTCATAAACTGAGTATAGAAACAAATTCACACTAGCTCCCAGGTTTAGTAAAGCTTTTTCAATGGTGTGATCCCCAATGATGCAGGGGATCGTAGGGACTCCAGGGTCTTGAAGCTTAGTTGGAGTTACAATAGACAACACTTAGTTCACTTTCTCAGCACAAAAGACCTTCTTTGATAAGTGTATCCTAGACTGTCTTTTGTGGGTACACAATTCTTTCAAAAATTTTGCATTGGCTGAAACTTGCTTGATGGCATCAAGTAAAGGCAAGTTGATTTTTACTTGTTTGAAAAATTTTATCATTTCTTCAACCTTAGCATTCACCTTGTCAAAAGGAGAAGCTGCTTTCAATGCATTAGGAAATGGCAAATGGGGAACTGTCCTCCCATTTGCAGCCTTAGCAAGTTCATCAAAAAATATATATTTTTTTATTTTTAATTTTTTAAATTTTTTGTTGGGGCACATCACCCCTCTTATTTTTTATATACTGCTCCTGCTACATATTTTTATTGATTGTTTCTTCATTTTCTGCACTTGACTCATAGGCTCATTACCAACTTAGTTATCCACCAGCTTTCGACTCCTCAAGGTGGTGACAGATTTGACTTCTTCATGGGAAGGAGTCTCACCAACCATGTATTGTCCATTTGGATTATTCATGGGCTAACTGGGCAGTCTCCCCTCTTCTCTCTTAGTCAAAGAATTAGATAGCTAACCAAGATTGTCCTCTATTTTCTTGATGTTTTGATTGTAGGAGTTAACAGTTTGAGATAAAGGACCCAAATTTTGCAGTAAAGCCAGAACTTGCTCTTCAAATGTGAGGGACCTAGAGGGTGCTGGGGCTGGTGCACTTTGATGCACAGGCTGAACCATTGGCTGAGCCATAGGCTGTTGGTATTGAGGCCTTGAAAATAATTCTGCTGGTATAACTAGGCATTCCTATAAGGCATGGATTGTTGTGGCTGCAGCTGCTATTGGTTTTGAAAATTGTCTTGTCTCCACCTCAAGTTAGAGTGGTTTCTCCAATAATAGCCAGCAATAGGCTGTTGTCCATAAGACTGGACAGCATTCACATGTTTCATCACAAAATCTAAAAATTGGGCAGCTGAGGGACATTTCTCAAGGGAGTGAGTGGGAGACTGGCATAGGACACATGCCTCCTCCACTTTAGCAGCCATTGGAGACTGCATTGCTCTTATGAGCTTATCAAACTTTTGGGTCAGGCTGTCCACTTTCCTCTCTAAATCATTATATCCACTCACCTCATACATTTTCCCTCTGGTAGTATTTTCTCTCACCAATCTAGTGGTCTCAAAGTCTCTTGCCCAGGTCTCCCTTTACATAGAGTTTTCACTAATGATATCAAATAACTTCCAAGTCTCATCTACTGTCTTGTGGAGGTATGTACCACCATAAGAGGCATCAACCATATCCCTGCTTTTGGGATCAATTCTTTGATAGAAACTTTGGACAAGTTTTCATTCAGGAATTTGGTGATGAGGATATTACTTCAAGAGTTCTTTAAATCTCTCCCAGGCTTAGTGAAAATCTTCAGTTTGGGCTTGAGTAAATGAGATAATGCTCTTCCTCAATTGACTTATTTTGGATATGAAAAAAAACTTGGCCAAAAACTAACATTGAATATCATTTCATAACTGAATACTGTTGGGTGAGAGTATTGACAACCAAGTTATGGATCTATCCTTTAGTGAAAAAGGGAAGAGTCTTAACCCGATTGCTTCTTCCCCCAAACCTGCAATTATGAATGTAGTGCATTGTCCCAAAAATTTATCAATATGACTATATAGGTCTTCTTTGCTCAGGCCATGGTATGAGGGTAACATTTGTATAATAGAAGACTTGATCTTATAGTTTCCTTAAACAGCAGAGAATTGAATGCAGAATGGGGAATTATACACCTCTGGTGCATTGAATTTTTTCAGTGTTCTAGGTTGTTCACCCATTTCAGAACTATCACAAGCAATCACAGGTGTGTGTAAGGGATGCTTGGGTCTAAGAAATCTTTCAACCTTACGGTCCAAAGGTGCAATCTCAGGCTTAAGAGATCTCATCCCAAGCATACACACAACAACAACCAAATACAACTCAGATAATCACAGCAAAAAGATCAACAAAACAATCACAAAACAAACAACTAATGCTATAGATCTACCAAACTACAGATCTAGAAATGTAAACAGAGTTAAGAGATGCAAACTTAAGCAATGCTTGTTCTTCCAAATGATACAGAGCTCCTCTTAGCTCCACAGATCCAAATCTGAAACAGAAATTAAACTACAAAACAAAAAAAACTAAAGCAGCAATTAATCAAACACTTAACAGGCAATTAAAAATCTAATTCTAAAAATGAGAAAACTTAGATCTACTATTTTTAAAAACACAGATCCCCGGCAGCGGCGCCAAAAACTTGTTGTGCTGCCCACCTTGCAATTATTATATGACTAAAAACAGCCAATTAAAATGTATAAATTATAAATGTATGGAATCAGGGTGAGCAGTAGTCCTGCAAGATCCAGGGCTGTTGCAGCAAGTTTTGATAGGTAAGTAAGGGTATGTCTAAAGGAAAATATGTTCTAAAGGATGGTAAATCTTCATATCTATGGTAAATCTAGCACTCTATCCTAATTTAAACTAAATTAAAGCAGGAAAGATGAGAAGTTTTATGATTTTGTCACTTTAACTACAAACTATAAAAGATAAATGCTATTGATCTAGACTTGATTAAACACAGAGATGAGAAAATAAAAAATAAAGTAAAACTCAAAAGATGGAGAATAGCAACTAGGGGTTTTGGTCTTTTACTGAAAATCAAAGGAATCAAAGGCAGTGCATAGGATAGATTTGCTACAATTCTCCATCTGGCTGCAAGCTTTCCATTTCTGGCAGATACAAGGTATAAGAATTCAATCTCAATCAGAGAATTGAAGCAATCTTAAGGCTATGATCTGTCCACTTTAATGGTCACAGACCATCCCAAAAATCGTTCCACTCCAAGGATCTTGATTAGAATAAAAAAAACTATTACAGATACTGCGAATGCCAGGCTACCAGCTTCCCATTTTTGGCTGGCATCCACAAGAATATCTGACCTAGAAAAATCAAATACGAAAAAGTGAAATGTAGATCAGAATCACCTTTAAAATCTATAATTACATTGCAATCATAAAACTTACAATCCTATTGTGCTCAGATCTACAATCTGTGCAACATACAATCCTTTATAAGTCTCTGAAACTCTCAATTTATAGCTCTAGACCTCACCCTAACTACTGAAAAGAGTTTAGCCAACCATGATTGACTAAAGAGAGAATGGGAGAAGAAGGAAGAGAGAGAGTTTGGAGAAGATGGATCTGGAATTAAGCTCTGATTCTCTCGAATTCTGGATGTGTTCAATGTAATTTCTTCAAGCTTTTACACTCTCCTCTGTCCTCAGATCCATTTCAACCAATCAGAGCGTAAGGGAATAATTCTGTTATACTGATATGGCTGATTTCTCTTCTAGAAGCTCTCTTTCCATTGGCTCTCAACTGAAAAATACACGTGAAGTAGTTAAGGTTTCCATTCGTGCCTAACTATGTGCCAAAAATACCCCTTAGTGGTCGCTGAAGTGCTTTGAAACTCGTGCACAAAACTTTGGAATTGGTAGTTGCTGAGGAAAGAAAGTTGAGAAGTTGTCAGTTCAATTGTAGAGAGGTTCAGGGAACCTCTCGACAGGTTCTCTGTCTGCTTTATATTAACATCGACAGGTTGCATTGGCTTTCGACAGCTTCGCAGACTTCTCGACAGGATTGAAGTAGCTAGTCGATAGGTTTGGCAGCATCTCTACAGGACTGGGAGTAGCTCTCGATAGGATTGGAAACTAAATTACTCCTGCTGTCCAGTTCTGCATTCATCCTGTCGACAGGTTATAATCAACCTGTCGACTTGTTATACAATTCACCACTGAGTTCTCGACAGGTTGTCTTGGACTGCTCGACAGGTTCTATCATCCTCTCGATCTCTTCATTATTTCACTCTCAGAACCTCTCGACAGGTGTGGGGAGCTCTAGACAGCTTCTTTATCTCAAGATTCCTCTCGACAAGATCCATATCTGTACTTCCAACCTCTCGATGGCCACTAGAATCCTCTTGGCAGCTAAAGTTAACCTCTTGACTGCTTCATTCCTTGCTTTCAGAACTTCTCGACAACTCTGCTTTGTGCTTCCACAGCTGGCACACATCTCTAGTGTGTTGTTCTTCATTTGTTCAACACTCAACAACCCCTTAGTAGGTTCAATCTTTAGACCTTGCAGCTGGACTTGGTCTCAGGCATTTTCAGTTGGGTAGCACAATGCTTCTTGGGCTCTTTTAAGTGAATATCTACACTAAGCTGCAATTTATTGCTTATCTACAAAATACACCTAAAACACATTATTAGTCAGCTCAAGGGTCCACCAAAGATAATTTTAACATGATGTTTAACCATTTGTACCTTCAGGCATTACATGCTTAATTGAGTTAGTCTATAATGGGTTCGCCCATCATGTACATTAAAGCAATTCACACATTTGTGGGACTGTATGACGTGCACGAACTTTCATGCATTGAAAGTCCATGCACGTCACATAAGGCACGTTCACTGTGCTATAAAATTATAATATTACGCGCAATCGTAATATATTATCGTAAAAAGTATAACTTTGGTTGTTCATTTCGCTGTAATTTTTTGGGTTTTGTGCCACCAAATATTACCTACAATAATTTTGACTTATGAGGTTGAGGCTCGTAATATCAATTTATTCCAGGTAAATTCTCATTCTCTCTCTCTCTCTCTCTCTCTCTCTCTCTCTCTCTCTCTCTCTCCAAATCTACGATGGAGACCATTTCCTTCCTCCTGTCACGCGTACCTTTGCAACTCCCCTCACGTGCATTTTCTCCAACCTCTCTTCATCAGAACCACCAAGCCTCCACTCTTCATCACCGCTTCATCTGTCAAAGGAGCCGCTGAAATCTCTCAAAAACCCATCACCACCAACGCTCTCACCAAACCCTAACTCCATTACTCTCCAAAACCAGTTGCAGAGATCCTCTCCACCTCCAACTCCTCTGAAAAAAGTTTCCTCTGACTCCTTACAGTATGAAAGAAGTTACTTGGGCGGCATCATGGAGAAGACGGCCTATCTGAAGGATTAGAATATTATCTTGTTATCATTGTCAAGAAATGATAAAGGGTATGTGACCTGCTAAAAAATGTAGATTGGAATGGGTAATTGCTTGGGTACATGCGCCACTACTTTCATCAAACTGTGTCACTTAATGCTAAAGACTCGACCTAAAAATCTGATGGTAGGACTGTCAATGCCTCCATGGCTCGGGTCGACCCACCCAATCAAGTCGAGTGGATATCTTAACCTGTTGGGTCGTGTCGGACATGAAGCATCCAACTCAACCTTCGGGTTAAGTAGGGTCATTAAAAAGGACGCATGGCCACGGACACCTTTATAATGGCCGATGAAAAGATATAAAATGAGCGGACATGACGATTTAAGATAGTCAAGAGTACATGCAAAAAAAATATATAAATCGTTCACTTCACCGTAAAGTGAATAGTAGCTCATAAAGTAAATTTTACATCTTCATTTTACAGTGAACTGAACAATCATATTACACTAGAAGTGTACCTTTTTACAAGTAAAAAATGTATACTTTATTACATATAAAGTGAATATTACATTTAATAGGATTACAACGAAGTAAACATATTCATAGTCACAAATATATGGATGGGCGGACACTCATTGTAAACTATCTCTATGTGTAATGGTATAAGTTTATCTCTTGGTGCGTTAGAAGGAAGGTAGAAAAATCACGAGTGCCGGTGGAATCAATGCACTGTAGCTATAAATTGCTTCTGTAATTAGCAAAAGGAAGTGTGCTTTGTTGCTCTTATTTAATCAATAAAAGCAGAAAGCTTTTGGGGCTTTTGGGGTGAATCAAATTGCAGTTCTCATAAAATAGGCATTTTCTGCTTATTAGTTTGTAGGGTAGAAGACTCGAGCACCATTTCCCCTGCTGCGGCTCTGACACTAGATGGCTGTAGACTTTACAGTTTATGGGATGAGAAGCATTTCTTTCATTTAAAAAGGTATGAGAAGCCTATGACACCGAAGGGGCACCCGTGTAGTAGTGGGATACCCCCCATTGGTTTACTCAAAATGGATCAGATGACAGAAAGGTGGTGGGCTACAGCCTAAATTTTTTGTCCTTTGTCCCTCACCCTAATAAAATTTTGAGTTGCTATTAGGTAAGCAAATGGAGCGACACCTGGATTCGTTCACCGGTCACTTAATGGGACATGTGTCACATGTAACTATCATTGGAGTACATAAAATCTACTCTAATAAAGAACAGGCTGAAAAAAAATTTATTACTTAAAACAACTTCCTGTCAAAGTAGATGAGTTGAAACGGTGTTAATGTTACCAAAATTGGTAAAACATTTCCTTCCAAGAGAGTGAAAGTGCAGTTAATTCGCTTCAAAGAATGGCTCTTTCACTCTCTTCGAATCAAAACTTTTATCAAAGAGCTATCCAAATACAACCTAAAAAATCTATGGTGTAAAAGATGTTAAGATGATGAAATATCTCCAGTAATTCATAAGAGTAAACTCCTTTTTAAAGGAAACCGTGTAAATATATGATAATGTTAACTTAAACGGCGTTGACAACTTTGACTCATACAATTCAAAATATTTATATCCAAGGTTCAAAGTCTCGGATTTCATTTTGGTTTCGGTGGGGACCAAAATCAAAATTCCGGCCAAAATTTTGAATTTATGCCGAAATCTTTAGAAGGGTCCGAAAATAATGAAATTTTAAGATTTCGTTTCGGTGGGGATCGAAACCAAAACATTTCGACTGAAATTTTGAATCATGTTTATATCAGTCGGGTTCTATATATTCTTAGATTCAACCTTTGCTGCCGTTGGCGGCATGGTTTACTTATCTGATTCGTCAAAGTAGCAAGAACAAAGCTCATCCCAACAAACACATCCACCAAAGGGTTTGATTTGGATCATCCATTTCAAGCATAGTGACCACATCCGGGTTCGAGAATAAATCGGATTCGAAAATATCCGGTAGAATTCATCAAATTCGGTTAAATAATGGTTAAAAATTTGGAAAAACAAAAAAGAAATTATGTAAAAATATCTTAACTGAAAATATTGGAGAAAATTTTAGGAAATTTACGAATAATTCTCAAAATTTATAATTTTTTGAAAAAGTTGTGAAGAATTATAATTTTATTCATTTTTTAAAAAAATCTTGAAAAATTCGAGCCTTTCTCAAATGTCGGAGAATTTTGTCACTATGATTTCAAGTATAAGAATGTGGACCCAACATTTAATATGAAGGACGGCCATAGTGACATCATTTCAAATGTTATTTTACCACTTAAATGATTTGGATTGATTAAAATTAATGCCACATTGCCACTTGACTTAAAAGGAGTAATGAAAATGATTTTAATTAGTTGAGGTTGTTTTAAATTTGGAAAATTTATCGAACCAACCTTGTCAGATACATCTTTTTCGTCAGAGACTTTATATTTTTACCTTTACTTAAACCAATCAGCTTTTAGTCAAGTCATTTTCAGCTAGCACAAAAAGTCATAAATACCCCTTCTTACACTTTTTTTTGTTTTACATAGTTTAAAATTTTAAATATTTATACTTTTCTATATTTACGCTATGTGAAACCGGATCTATGCCATCTAATTTGAAGGCCACAATATAAAATCGAAGGTGACTCTTAAAAAGAAAAAAAAAAAAAAATTAAAATAAATAAATAATCGATGGCGACTCTTAAAATAGTCGGTATCAACCCCTTAAAAAGGTAATATCGACTGTTTACATATTGACTGTTAAAAAAAAAAAAAAAAATGTAATTTATTTTTTTTACAGTCGATGTCGCCTCTTTAAACAATCGGTACCGACTGTTTTAAGAGTCACCATCGACTGTTTAAAATTTTTTTTTTTTTTTTTTTAAGAGGCGATATTATTTTTTTTTCGTGTCTATCTTTAGAATCATCGATTTTATATTATGGCCTTCAAATCAGACAACATAAATCTCGTTTCACATCGCATAAATATAAAAAAGTACAAATTTTTAAAATTTTAAATCATGTATAACGATCCCGTAAAGTTTCATTTAATTTTTGTTTGCTCATCTATGAATTAAGGACTTAATGGAGATATTAACGAGGTGGGTCTAAAAGAACATTAAGGTTAAGAACATCTAAGCCATTGATGATGTCACAAGGAGACTTGTATATGCCATTGTCAGGGCCATGAAATCGGAGGAAAATATTTTTTTTAGTAGGATTCCATGTGGCTATTCACAAGCTTACATTCTTTCTTTATCATTTTAAAAAATGGAGATTGACTAAAGTCAGTGAATCATTAGGTCACGAAAGTTGACTTTCATGAATTTTGGGCCATATAAAATCCGTGAGATTCAGATAGTACAATGGGGTTTACAGCCTTACGATGCGGGTGACGCTCAGCTGTTATAAGCTTTGCAAAGCACAATTCGGACCTCAAATCCGTGCAAATCAACTTTTGACATGGATATATGATTATGATTATGAAATGCGCTTTATAATTTAGTGCATAATCTTATGATCCCCGTGCGAAGAGCAAATATTCATGAGAAATAGGTATGTCAGGATTTCAAAGATTCTAGTGGGTGATAAAAGGCAACAACATCTGTCAACTAAATCCATTAATCATTCAACTTTGTCTTTTCTGATTGACCCTCACATTTTGTCGTCACTTGCTAGAAATTATGTGGTTTGAGATCATATAGAATTTGTTAAAATATCTAGGCTAGACAACCGATCTTTAGCTGTACTTTCACTTACAACTCTTTCCAGGCCCGTTTCTCCTGCGTCTTGAAATATGTGCAAGTTTAACTCTCCAAGGGCTCGTTGATATGTATCGGATTTTACCCCACTAGATACGGATATGTACCCCGATATTATATGTGGTCAAACATCAGGTAAAACAGGTCATATCTGATCAGCAAAATCTCAAATATTCCCTTTACAATTTTTTTTTGATTAAAATGTTTCTTTATTATTTAAAAATTTTAAAAATGGCTTTCAAATATCGGCTGGGTTGGCAGGCGGATACATATTGGCCGTATCAGATACTATCGGCCTGGGACCCGTCCAATATGCAGATGTGTATGCAACTTTAAATCCTTGCCCCCACGTCAGATTCCTAGATATGTTTCGCCTTTAGCGTACTGATTTCTAACTTTTCCAACATGTATTCTTTTGTTGCACAAATTCTCAATTTTTCTCGGAAAACCTTAGATTCTTTACGTTGTTAAGTTTATTTTAAAATACTACGGCCGTACAAATATATGCAAATGATCGATACACGCATCACAGTTAGATTTTAGTCAAATTTTACATATGTACAATCCATGCAAGGTTGAATATAGTTGGGGGACCATTTTTTAAAGGGAAATTTATCGGATGAACCCGGCCAAAATACATCTTTTCTGTGAGATAGCTTATATTTTCACCTTTAACCAAACCGACCAGCTCCAACCCGAGCTAATTTCACCTAGCACAAAAAGTGAGAAATACCCCTTCTTATATATTTTTTTTCATTCTATATAATTTAAATTTTTAAATATTTGCACTTGTTTATATTTACGCGATGTGAAACAGGATCTATGCCGTCTGATTTGAAGGTCACAATATAAAATCGATAGTGTCAAAGATAGACAGCAAAAAAGGCAATATTATCTCTTAAAAAAAATATAATAATAATAATTTAAATAGTCGATGCCGACTCTTAAAACAAACGGTACTGAGTGCTTAAAGAGGCGACATTGACTGTTTAAAACAAATTATTATTTTTTTATATATAGTCAATGGTGACTATTTTTTTTTTTTCAGTCGATGGCGACTGTTCAAAAAAAAATTATGATTATTATTGTTTTTTTACTACAGTCGATGGCGACTGTGTCAACAGTCGATGTCGCCTCTTTAAGTCGTTGGTGCTTGACTATTTTAAGAGTCACCTTCGACTATTTAAAGAGTCGGCATTGATTATTTAAAAAAATAAATAAACAAAATAAATTAAATTAAAAAGCGATATCGCCTTTTTCTTGTCTATCTTTAGCACCATTAATTTTATATTGTGGCCTTCAAATTAAACGGTATAATTCTTGTGTCACATCGTGTAAAATATAAAAATATTTAAATATTTAAACTTTTAAACTATATAAAACGAAAAAAAAGTGTGAGAATTGATAATCCTGACTTTTTGTGCTAGCTGAAAATGGCTCAGCTAAAAGCTAATCGATAAATTTCGGGAAATTTACCTCATCGACCCTGTCAGATACAGCTTTTACGTCAGAGGCCCTGTATTTTCACCTTTACCCAAACTGACCAGCTGGGAGCCTAGCCGACCCCTAAGGATAGCAAAAAGTCCAAATTACTCCCTTTCTTTTACGCTCAAAAACATCGTCTTCTTTCTCATTTTAATCTGCTACAGTTTCTAAAAGTCAAAGGTGGCGAAGGTGACGGCGTCTTCTCCTCAGTCCAATCTACTCCGATCTGCTATTTAGATCAACCCAGATATATCTTTTTTGTCAGAGACTGTAGCAGATTAAAATGAGGAAGAAGAAGCCATTTTCAGTTAGCACAAAAAGTTTGAAATATCCCTTCTTACACTTTTTTTTGTTCTATATGATTTAAAATTTTTAATATTTACATTTTTCTATATTTACGCGATGTGAAACTGGATCTACAGTTTGTACAAACCATTTTAAAAGTCGATCTTTTTTTCGATGGTGTAATGAAAAAAAAAGATCGACAGTGTAACAAAAAAAAGATCGATGGTGTCAAAGATTGATACAAAAAAAAGTTATATCACATCTTTAAAAAAATAATAAAATAAAAACAAAAATAAAAATCGATTATTTAATGGATCGATATCGACTCATTACATAGTCGACATCAACTGCTTAATGAATCGATAACGATTCATTAAACAATCGATATCGACTCTTTAATGAGTCGATATCAATTCATTAATTAATCGTCATCGACTCTTTACAGAGTCGCAAAATTAATTTAAAAAAAATAATAATAATAATTTATAAAATCGATGACGACTTTGTACAGAGTCGTCATCGACTCTGTACAATCGCAAAAAAAATTATTATTATTATTTTATTATATTTATATTTTTATTTTTTAAAATCGATGATTTACTGCAAGTAAATCATCAACTCATGAGTCCCAAATTTTTTATTTTATTTTTATAAAATCGAGATAGCGATTCTGCAGAAATGATGGCTACAGTAAACAATCGTTGACGACTCTTAAAATGGTCGATACCGACTATGTACAAAATCGATATCGATTGTATACAGAGTTGATATTGCATAAATTTTATATCTATCTTTAGCTATCGATTTTATATTGTAGCCTTCAAATTAGATGGCATAGATCTCATTTCACATCGCGTAAATATTGAAAAATGTAAATATTTAAAATTTTAAATTATATAGGTGTATCCTCTTTTTCCTCATTCTAATCTGCTATAGTCTCTGATGAAAAATGTGTATCTGGGTCGATCCAAATAGCAAATCGGAGTAGATTGGATTGAGGAGAGGACGTCGTCACCTTCGCCACCTCTGACTTTTAGAAACTGTAGCAGATTAAAATGAGGAAAAAGATGATATTTTTCTGCGTTAAAAAAATGAGGCAATTTGGACTTTTTATTACCCTTAGGTCGGCTAGGCTCCCAGCTAGTGGATTTGGGTAAAGATGAAAATATAAGACCTCTAACATAAAAGGTGTATCCGAGAGGATCGATTTAGTAAATTTCCCATAAATTTCCCTTTTTGAAAATAGGATCTGAGGAATAACGGGAGACCAAATATACTTACGGCGCCTCACTGTTTGAACTCTTGCTTTCCCCCCTAACGGTCCACCATTCACAACGTTTGACTATATAAATCAAATCATAGATTTCTCCCAATCTCTCGCACGCTAGACCGTCACGTAAACGTTAGACCGTCACTCTACGTTAGGCCATCAGATATCTGACCTAAGATCTCAAGATTCGTTGTAAAATTTGCGACCCACGCAATAATCTAATTTGATTACTTACAACCAACAAACCAATAAATAGAACAACATCATGTTTAATATAGTGCTGAAGCTGCAAATAAAATAATGGTTTGGGATTTAAATAAGGGCACTTTAGAAAACAATGTTTAAAAAAACAAACTCTTTAACAAAAAAGAACTAAACTTAAACCTTTAAAAAAATAATGCTTTCATGATTTTTTAAAGTTTCATGATCCCTCAAAGCATTATTTTTTTATGAGGATTTGAGATTTCACGGATCTCTGAACTTCAAAAAATCATGAAAGTATTATTTTTTTTAAACGTTTAAGTTCATGATATTTTCGCTAAAAAATTTATTTTTTAAGATTATTTTTCTAATTTTCCCTTTAAATAACATTAGTCATTAGCTGTAAAGAACAGTTGGGAGGGATTGGCATCACATATATATACATGGAGATATAGGCTGCTTATGGCATAGCTCTCTGCTAACCCCTGTCATAGCAGAGCTTACCTGTTTTAGCAGGTTCTCATCCTCTTTATTAACATCCTGCTATTTGCTTTAGTAGGTATTTCTTCTCCTTAATAACTCTTTGCATAGCAAGATTTTATGCAAGATTTACTTGTTCAGTGGTTCTACCTTCCTCTCTACTCACTTCTTGTTAGAGCTGATTTTATTTGCTCTGATAGAGAGCTAGTAGAGAGCAGGGAGGTTGCTGCTAGAGTAGATAAATCTTCCTTTGCAGGGAGTTAAAAAGGAAAATAAGAATAAACTAAAATAGTTGACCTCTACTGTGGCAACGACTAGCAAAGAGCTATGCCATACGCTCTATTGACACTCATAATTTGAGTAATTCTGAGCAAATTTCGAGGACGTAAGAATATCACCCATAATCGCTCATAAATGTGGTGGGCCTAACAACAACTCGCAAACGGTTGAAAAGCTTATAATCACACGGAAATATGTTAGTTTCTAAGTTCAAACTTCAGATTCTAACCCTTTCTGGACTCTCAAAGGAATCCCAAGAATGTAACCACCCAAAAGCTACTCCTTTCAAAAGAGCAAGTATATATATAGCTGATGATTGTCAAAAGTGTTTGTAATGATGGAGCACCATTTTGTTGCCATGTGATTCATGACGCTATCATATAGATCGGGTTCATCCATGGATTAAATTCAACGAATGGACGCACCCAATAATTAAACACATGAAAATGAAAAAATATAAAAATATAAAAGGCTATTATAAGTTTGTACAAATCTATTTTTATTCACTCCTGATAAGTGTGACCTCCTAATTGCATGGTAGAGATAGTTTTTGGCGATCCAAGGGTTAGTTTCATCTACATCCCTGTGAACGACATCACACTATCTAAGCCCAGAAAGGATGCGATGTGAATTGAGTCGTTTGTGCTTGCATGGGTTCACAAGTCACACTTTGGTATACATGCCACGTGAGTTCATTATGTGTTATACCGATTTGAAGACCAAAATCTAAAGATCTAGTTCATTGTGTTATACCCATTTTTTCAGTCATCTAAAGACCAAAAAAATTGTTAAATTTTTTTTTTAAAGAATTTTATTTTGATTAATTACTGTTAATTTTGAAACCAATTAACTACTTCAAATATCACAATGGAGATATATATTTTTTATCAACATAGTACATCATAAATATCTAAATTATTGTTTTCAAATGGCACAACACATGATGAAATAATTTGGCATATGCCCCCCAAAAGTGACCGATGAACCAAGTCACCTAGTGCTTTGATGCTTACCCTCCAGAGTTAATAGATAAATTAGCAAATTTAGCACTTAGGGCTGTCAATGGGCTTAGGATTTGACATATTTATTTATATATAAATTATAAATAGGATTAATCACATATTTATAAATATGAATCAAGATTAAGAGGATAAAATTAAATGCATTGAGTAAGAGGATAAAATTTAATTATCGTAATTATAATAATAATAACAATAAATAAATAAATGCATAGAAAATAAAGAAAAGAATAATAGGAAGAAAATTGAACATAGTATGACACTTGCATCACAACTCACAAGTGCACTTTATATCAAAAAGCAAAATTTCGGCCGAAATGACCGAAATTATCGGTTTCGGTCCCCACCGAAAGAATTTCGGCCGATAATTTTGGTCCAAAATTTCGGTTTCGGTCCACTCCGAAACTGAAATTAAAACCGAAATTTTGATCCTTGCTTTATATATGTCCTATAAAAATCATAAACATAGGACAGATTTGTTGAAGATAAAGTATAGGCGACTGACGTGCTGCAACATTACTGGTTGCACAAACTTGTATTAATTGAGTCTCCTCACACTTACAGCTATTGCACTTTGTTTGCATTAAATTTGTCTTTCATATAGCATTTTTCATATATATATATATATATACCTTAAATTTTTGGGGCCTGTTGAGAGCCAATCAGGCTGATTGAGAGCTCTATTAGCACTCATAAATATCAAGTTTGACCAGGGGTTTTTTTTTTTTTTTTTATAACCTGAGTATCCGATATTGATTAGTATATCGTACATGGGCGTTGGTACACAGGCAACACACTAAATACCAACTAATGGGCGTTGGTATATCGTACATGGGGATTGATTAGTATATCGTACCTGGGCGTTGGTACACAGGCCACACACTAAATACCAACTAATGGTCTCTTCTTCGATGAGTAAGATTACGACTTATAGCATCAATCCAACAATCTATCTAGACCTTTTCTTAGCTAAGTAAACAATCTAATGTCATTTTTGTAAATTTTCCTAATCTTGTGGAATCATCTGACGAATCAGGACTGTCCAATAATTTTTCAACGTGTTCAGGGGTCATCTAAGTGTAATTTAGAAACCATCTCATCTTTCAAAAAAAGTAAGTAATATTAATCGAACGGTTAAAAGAATATGATTGGTGCCATTTCTTTTTGAAGACGGTGGTTTATGTAAACGACAATGAACGGTGAGTCGGTGACCAGAAGCGCTGACACCGCCTTATGCTAGTGTCCTTCAGAGGCTAGGCCTATATTGGAACCGACTCAAGAGTTAAAAATGAAAGGCGAACCGTTATTTGCAAACAGTGCTTCTTTCTTCCCAACCAGTTTGAGATTGTGGCGTCACGCATTGAAAGAGTGACTGTTGAATCAGATTATACAACTCATGATCTACTCTGTAAAAGTTTGAGAAAAATAGAAAATTATCGTCCTCGTCTAGTTCAAAAGTGATTTCGCCACCGACTTTTAAACAAGATTTTAAATATCGATCAAATGTGATAAATAAAAGTTGAAATGTGTCACAGGCTGAAATCAGTCATCGGCCTATATATATATATATATATATATATATATATATATATATATATATATATATGGACAAGGCCTCTATCCTCTATGGGAGGACTGTCACCGTCTTCCAACCTTTCACATAGAGCTTCACGTGGCACTCAAAATATTTTTTGAGTGCCACATAGATTTTGGGTGCATTGCTTAGATTATTTAAAAAAAAAAAAAATTAAAAACTTATTTCCATCGTGTATATTTTAAATCGTGAAATATGGATTAATGAAAATTGTCAAACTTTGACTTGTGAGTTTAAAATTTTAATTTTTTTTTTTTTTTTTAATATTAATCTAAACTGTCCACTTGTGCTCCACGTGGTACCCAAAAAGTGTTTTGGATGCCACGTGGAGCTCCATATGAATTTTAGAGGACGATCACCGTCCTCTATTAGAGGATCTAATCGGCTCCATATATATATATAATTTTTAATCTTTTAAAATTAAAAGCTGCATATATGATATATTCGGCCGATACGTATCAACTTGACATAAGGGTGCAAATGGGTCAGGTCTACCTCGAGGATTTTGGAGACCCAATTTGTTATAAATCGGGTTTGGGTTTTAAATTTTGACCTGTCAGGCTAGGTCGGGTCAAAATTTTAGACTTATTATCTAAACAAATCGGGTAAAATTTAGACCCAAACCTGACCTGATAGGAATTTATAAAAGCATATATAACATTATATATTATATTATATAGCACTTATCTATTATTTATGTGCCTAATAACTCATATATAACTACTTTATACATAAGATTTTAATATTTTACTTTTTATTATTACTGATATAATGATTTAATACCGCAAGAATTAGTTATACTTTATGATTTAGAACTCTAATGAAGTTTAAAAGTTACTAATCGGTCGGGCAAAAACCTAAAAAATGCAATTGGTATACATTAATAGCAGGACATTTTCTCATTAGCTGTGGTCTAAGTCCAGGTGTGGTTTCAGGTAGTAGGTCAGGTTCAAGTCAGAGTCCAAATTAGGTTTAAGTCGAAGTTAGACACAACCAAGTCGGGTCGGGTTCAGGTCTAGGAAAAGGTTTTAACAGGTGATGTTGAAGTTGACTCTAAACTTTGACCCGTTTGCATCCCTAGCCCGGTACCCATACGTGATAATTGCCTGGTTGCGAAATAAGAATCTGTGGCTGCAAATAACCATGCCCAAATGAAAGATTAAAGTTCACATGACCCAAAGGAAACGATAACGTGTATATTATGCGTATTTTTACACGAAATACGCGTAGACCTGCCTATCGTCTGCTACAACTATAAAAAGCTGAGACGTGTCAGAACTCAGAACCCCTTCTCCAATTAATTCTCACACCCTATATAAACCAAGACCGGTTTCCGGTTTCGTCATTCAAGTGGTTTTGGCTTTTTATACGCAATACGCACTTTTAAAACGCCTCTCTTTCTTTCTCTCGCTCTCTCTCTCCCCCTCTTTACCTGTTCTGGATCTGAACGTTGCAGCTGCAACTTTGCAGTAGGTTTCAATTTTCAAGTATCAACTACTATCGTTTTTTATGAGGCCCATCTAACAATGGAGGCCCATGTTAAAATGGAGACCCATAACCTCGCTTGTGCTAAAATACCTCGGTTTGGAAACACTACTGGTCAGTAGCTCTGGTAACTTTCCATAAACTGTTTCTTATGGAGTTCTCAGTTTAAATTTCTGATTTTGTTTTTTTTTTGGTAGGGATGGTTTCTATAGCATCTCCTTCTATTGGGCTTGGGCTTGGTCTTGGGCCTAGAAAATCTGGTTTCACGTTTCTTCAGTTGCAGGAACTAGAACACCAAGCACTCATCTTTAAATATATGGTAGCAGGAGTTCCAGTCCCTTTTCATCTCGTACTTCCTATATGGAAGAGCGTAGTAAGCTCTTCTGGTGGGGTTTATCAACACCACCACCCTAGTTGTAAGTTGAAAAGCATCTATATTTCCTTTTTTATGTTAATGATTTGAATTTTAATGTAGCCTCTTATATGGGTTTTATCTTAATGATCTGAGATGGACTTGCACGGTTGCACCCCTTATCATTTTCTTGAGTATTTTTGTTTCTGGGTTTTATTGAATGATTCATTTTAACTGATTTCGGTTGGGTTTCTTTACTTTTTATTTAAGTATCTGAGTTGGGTCCCTTTATATTAATCCAAGTGATTTGAGTTGGGTGCTTTTTTTTTTCTTCTATATTTTAATTTTCTAGATCAGTGATTTGAGTTATTAAGAGCATTTTTCTGGGTTTTATGGGATGATTCATTTAATTGATTCAGTTGGGTTTCTTTACTTTTTATTGAAGTATCTGAGTTGGGTCCCTTTATATTATTTTCAATAAAACATGTTATTGCTTTTCTCAGGGTTTATCTAAATGATTTGAGTTGGGTAGTATCTTTTTTTTTTTCAGCTGTATTTTAATTCCTCCTTTGTCAGCTGAGTTGGTAAGTAAATCTTTGGTGGTTACAGATATATCTTGCAGTAGTTTCTGCTTCGACTGTAGAAACAACATGGAACCAGAACCAGGAAGATGCAGAAGAACAGATGGCAAAAAATGGCGTTGCTCCAAAGACGTGGTTGCTGGTCAAAAGTACTGCGAACGACACATGCACAGAGGTCGTCACCGTTCAAGAAAGCCTGTGGAAGGCCACCTTACCACCACCACCACCACTAATTCCATTGACCACTCTAATACCCATCTCTCCATTTCAATCCCAGTAGGACTCGAACTCATGACCACCAACACCACCCCCACAAGTGTTCTTCAATCCAATACCGTTAAAACGGAATCCTGTTCTTGATTGATTCCAAGCCTTTTTTTTTTTTTTTTTTTTTTTTTCTTTCTTTCTTTTTCTTTGTTTCCATAACAGGGGTTTTGGGTGTCGTTTGGTAGGGGCATAACTAATAGGTGGGGTCCCAGTTTTGGGTTGTCTCTTTTAAGGGAGATCTAAGACGAGTGACCCTACGTCTTGCTTGTGTTTTCTATTTAGTAGGTTGTCTGTAACATTTATGTTCTTTTTCTTCTTTTAACTCAGTAGTGAAGACTATATGAAAGTTTCTTTTGTTTTCTATCAATTCTCGGTAATTTACATGTGGCAAAACAGCTTTTTGGTGAGGTTTTAATGGTGTCTGCTGATCTGGCCAAGAACACCATGTGAATTGATACAGCTCATAAATTGTATTTCTGTAAACAATGTGGTAACCATCTGATTGGTGGGGTTTTTCAACCGGTGATGATTATCTCCTGTTCAACCTTCATTTACTGTGTCTTGATCGGATGGTTGAGTTTTTTTGGCTCTACGATCATCTTTGACCTGATGTACGTGGTTTGGGACGAGAGTTCACCCTTGTCGATCGGATGGTATATATCGTATTGGATGGGGCCCTAACATCATATGTGTGGCCGTATGTAAGGTGATAGATCATCCTGTTTGCTACAGTCAGTGGAACATAATTCTTTTTAGGGAATTCTTTTGGAATCGACTCTTTTAGAATCACCTTTTCCGGCACAGATGCTATAGTTTCACCCTTCACCAAACCGACCAGCACAGCTCAAGCCTTTGCCACGCCCGCCTTTATGAATTGCGGAGATTGACTTCAAGCTAATAAATAGCAGTAAAAAATTGCAAATAGTATTGCTGTATACTTTTTGACCTTTTACATTTCGTTACGAAGGTGGCTACGTTTCGAAGGTGCTTACGTTTTATTGTTCTATTTTCAAGCTACAAATCTATTATAAGTTTGTATCTTTCTCCGTTATAGCTCTATTATCTTTTATTGTTGGAAAGATATTAAACAGCAAGGTATGATATTCATTTAGGTGATTTCACCCTCTTAAAGAAGTGATAATATTCTCTTAAAGAGGTGATATCGGCCTCTTAAAGAGTTGATACTGCCCTCTTAAAGGTGAATCGAAGAGAGTCAAAGTGGTAAAAAGGCATCCTAACTAGCTCTTTTAATATACATAATAAAATATATTGATAATTTTAAATATAAATATAAGAACGATGACGATTGTTTATGAGATCAGTGGTGATCTCTTATTAGAGTGATAACGATTCATTATTTAACTTCACCATTAAATGTAATTATTAATTTTAAAGAATCATATGATAGAGTTTATGTTTTGTATCAATCATTGACACCAGCCATATCTATATTGTGACCTTTAAATCAGACAGCATAGATGTTGTTTCACTTTGTGTAATATTTGTAAAATTTTAAAATTTTAAACTATGTAGAATGATCAAAAGTGTAAGGAGTATTTGAGACTATTTGTACTAGCTGGAACCGAATCAGCTTCAAGCTGTGAAACTATAGGGTCTCTGATGGAATAGGTGAATCTGACAAGGCCGATTCTTAAAATTTTCCTTTTTGAGTAGTGTTATTGCCCAGCCTTTTTGCTATGAATTAGAAATTGGAGATTGTTTTTTATCCAATCTTCCAGACAATATATCTAAGGTTAATGTTGATTTCAATTGGCACCATTACAAAAAAAATTAGACTTTTAGCGCCAACCAAAATTATCGCTATTAATAAAAAAATTGTCGCTAGTAATTTTAATAGCCTTTAATAGTTTTTCTATTAATAGCGGCAGTTTTTGGCCACCGCTAATAGTCTTATTTTTTGCAGTGCACACATCCCAAAAAGTGAAGGTGAACTACATTTGATGGTAAAAATCATTTTCATCCTCTTATTCAAAGCAGTCAATGTTGAGTGATAATATCACATCCCCTTGGTATTATGTCATGACCCGAAATTTTACTTCATCTCGTTGACCTTAAATTTTGAGTTATGACCCACTCGCATCCCATATACGCTAAGCGGACACACATAATTAAAGTTCTCGCGCAAATCTATTCCACATAATCCGTGAAAGATAACAAATAGAGGTAGACTATAAAAGTAGTCATAAATAATCAAATAAATAGCTGTGATAAATTCAAGAAATTCACAAATAAAACAGAAATAAAAGTCGGAGATAAATCCAATAAAAGAAACTATAGAGTTAACAATAACAACATATAACAAACTCAATACCGAGTCTAAAATATCAATAGCCGACACTCAGGTTAAAGTCAGCACTGAAATCCTCCTGGTAACTAGCCGTGTCGCCCTCTCAAGGCTCCTGATACTCAGCGCCCACGTAGTCAACAAAGTCAACGTTAGCGGAATCTAGATAGCTGGCGTTTACTCTGTCAATGTAATCACTTGCAGCTGTTAGATTTTCGTGGGATAAGTTTACTAAGTCACGTAAACTCAGTGGATACACTACCAATCCACCCCATATTATTCAGGTGTATTGTGAGTGCATTGCGTAAGTGATAAAAATAGTATATCAAAATAACTGAAAAAGAATATAATCAAAACATATGTATAATATAAAACTCATATCATAATATAAATGCAGGACCATGATCATTCTCACGAGGAAGGTGATTATTCTGATGTATTTTTTTCTTTTATTTTGAAAACTTATATGTCTTTTGGGATCCTAAACTACTGAAGAAATATAAATGAAAGAACGATTTGTTTAAAACTAATTGCAAAAAATAAAACTAAATACTCCTCCTTACAGATTATGGTCGTCAATCATAATCTTTTAGTTCTCGGATACTTATAAAATAGAATACCGTTGCACTGTATCTCAGTTCTCTAGAATTTGGGTATTAATCAAAAACTAAAATTCTTTAATACAAATTTAATCTAATTAGCAATTTTTCTAAAATTTGAGTGTCAATCAAACTTAAGAAAATTGAAGATGGAAAAGTAAAATCGATACACTAATCTGCAAATGTTCAATATGAGTCGTCAATTCAAATAAAAAACTTTTAGATGTTTACAAAGCAGTAAAGTTCATGAAAATAAATATAAACTATAAAGCAATAAAAAAAAATTTCATCCATCAATCACAGGCGCCAATTGCTTCTTAGAAATTACGGATACTCTACTCTAATCTTTCAGCTCCCAATTGCAGTCGTCAATTGTTCTCGAGAAATATTGGATATCTAAATTAAACTAAACTAAAGTTAA
Source organism: Chloranthus sessilifolius (assembly GCA_021018995.1). NCBI lineage: Eukaryota > Viridiplantae > Streptophyta > Magnoliopsida > Chloranthales > Chloranthaceae > Chloranthus > Chloranthus sessilifolius. The sequence goes on from CM037589.1 coordinate 36,196,442, forward strand.
TCGGAAGAAAATTCAACCTCAGTCGCCAATTGATACTGAGAGTTCCTTCGATAACTCTTCTCCTATGTCAAGCTCTCTTATTTATAGATCATAAAGAGTCGGTTTACATTATTCAAATCCTAAGAAAATAAAACTACTACGAATAAAAGATTCCTAATATAGCTCTACTTCTAATCCAAATTCTTCATTGCTTTGATTGGTAGATATGCTCAAGATTTTTCTTCTATTTCAGTAACAGAGTTTTGTTAGGAGTCTTTCGTCAATCTTCTTAGATTCGTGATTTATTGGACTTCTAATTCAAGATGTCTTCTAATTAAATGCATAGAAGTGTAAGTCTCACGTTCAACAGCAATAGGAGCTTTCATTCTTACAAAATCGTAATCACGATTTCTCTTTTCACCTCAGCTCTCTCTTTCAGTACGATCTTCTAGTACGAAGGATCGCAAGGCTCTTGTATCGCATTCTTCTTGAAACGTCTTTTGAAGAATCATAATTTATAATTTCTTATTTTCTCTTCAGCTTTATTCAAACGCCTTTGCGATTTCTTACTTTGCTGGTTTCCACGTACGATTTGAATCATCTTCTGCGCCCAATCGTCTTTCTTGCTGCCTTTTAAGTTTATTTTGACGAAGATTAATATTTTGGCTCTTGTTTGTTGTCTGTTTTTAATATCTGTACATTATTATCTTGTTAGTAGCAAATTGGGGTCTAACATCACTAAGTTAATGGTGATAAAATAACATTTTTTGTGACTGATCACACTCCCAAACTTAAGCTTTACTAGTCTCAACAAACAAGGAAAGAGTAAACTAATCTAAAATTTTAAATGTCACTTTTGTAAAGAGTACGATTGCATTTAGCAAATACAACAAGCATTTAAACCCCTAGGTGATCCCTAGTGAATGAGTTATAGTCTCCTGAAGGTTTCCAGTGAAGTTGCCCACAAATTTTAAATATTTTTAGATTTTTAAAAAATTATAAAATCAAAATAAAATAAAAGATTAAAAATCTAAACTACTTTTGTACACTAACTAGTTTTAATCATCACACGATTGTTACGATTTTTTGACATATAATTCTTTCAACCACACTTTCCATCCTAGTGCTTATCCTTGATCAGAACTCTAACAATTTCAATTCATATTAAGCGTAGAGTGTGTGCGCATCACTAAACAGTTTATTCTTCATAGATTTTTTAAAACTGTAGATTTAAAAAATATTTTCATTCAAACTCTCACTATTGGCATACTCTCAAAAAGAATATTGAAAAGGTTGGGTTCTCTCTATATGATATGTATGATAAATTCAACAGATAATTGACTAAAAGGATAATGAATGGATAATCATTTTTATTCATATGCTTCCTTATTTATTTATAGTATTTATTATATGCATCTCTACTAGGCTCATGTTATTGTAAGTCATAAATAAAAAAGGTCTTCATTTGACTTGTAATGGGGCCTTGGGTTAAGAGGTTTCAAAGAAAGGTAGAAAGGATTCAAAAATTTCAAAGAATTTAGTTCTTCTTTCTCCTATCTTCTTCTTTTACTCTTCTATTTCTGTTTCAGTAAGTATAAAAAACGTTGGGTACTTCTTCCCATTTTTCTTATTTTTGTTTTCTTGTGTAAAGCCCTTTGTTTGATTCTTTTCAAATATATTCCCTTGTTTTTTCGCTTGGAAGCATTTTGCTCATTCTTTTTCAGAATCGGAATTACGATTTCTCAACTCTTTCCCATATTTTTTTTTTCAGAAAATTATTTCTTTCAGTTGTATCTCTTTTTTGCATATCGCTTATAAAATATAAGGGTGAAGAATTGAAAGTTTTTTACAATACATATGGTTAAGGGTTTTATAAGATTTTGGGTACAAAGATATTCGGACTAGATTTCTAATATGGGTTCAAGGGATAGATAAATTTATGGGATTTTGGCTTTTTGGCTCAAACGCAATAAAAAGATGATCTTTGATCATTTTTACAATTTACTAGCATGAATGTCATATTGTTTTAATGTATCTAATAAACAGTTCTAGAAAAACAAATTATCATAATCACTTAACAATTGATTCAATTTTCAGCAATATGAGATTTCATTGTGATGTAGTCAAGAAGTTCAAAGAAAAATTTTGATTTAAAAAGATAGCAGTTTCTCTCAAAATAAAAGAGGAAATATTGTCCCAAAAGCTCACTGATTGTATAATTTTGAAATTATAATCTAAATATTACAGTTTAAATCATAGTATAGTTTCAAACATTCAATCTAATACAGTGTTCAATAGGGTTAACATGAATTGTAAGTGCTCCATTTTGATGGTTGAAATTCTACTGCGATGAATTGTAAGGCTTATGAATTCATAGGTTTTTCTATCATAACGCACATATGATGGTTAAAGAAAACTACTAAAGACTATACTTAAAAACAGAAAGAAAAAAATTAATATATATATATATATATATATATATATATATATATATATATATATATATATATGCAAATAAACTAAAATATTACACACAGAGTTGTGTATCCCCCCAAACTTGAAAAGGAAAATGTCCTCATTGTTGCAAAAATATGGGGCACTCAATATTTTATTACTTTGATGATGATGCTACTGTACCGGGTATCTAATCTCCAAAGAAAATCAAAGGCCTCCCCCAAACTTGGGAGAAATCATTTCCGACATGCACAAACAGATATTGCACCATAAATAAAAAGGATTAGACAACAAAAATTTCTATATATCAAACGAAATATTTATAGAGATCAGTGAAAGGAAAGAAAAATGATTACATAAAAGATTAAACCTAGGAAAAATCTAAACACACCCTAACTACGACACCGATAGCAACGCCTGAGGCAAAAGGTTTCTTCGATAAAGATCGGTTCTCGGCTTCTAACCACCTTCAATCATAGTCTAGTTCGTCCCTTTCCGCATGCATATCCACACCTTCGCGGGGTCGCTACTCCAAGAGTTATCGGAACACTCCTCATTGCCCCCCAAATATCTCCCCCAAACAGAGCACTTCACATACCTTCTTAGGAAGAAATGCAATTCACTCGAAAAATCTCTTTGAAGAGTGGAGAAGCAAACACATCTCTATTCTCTATACAACCTATACAACTTCCCTGCGAAGATTCTACGAAGAGATTATAACGTAGTTAGGAGGAGAGTATGAGCAATGGAGAGGGGTGGCGAGGGATGGTTCAATCCACCATCATCATAAAGGAACTCGCACTCGTGGTGAGTTGTGATAGTATAATGGTTAAGAAGTGGGGGAAGATGGGTTCTTGGAATGAGGTTTCGGATTTGGGTTAGGTTTAGGATAATGGCTAGTTTCGGTGGACGATTCAACATCTGGTATAGGTCGCTGGCGCTTCAATTTCTCTACTTTCTTTATTGTAGGACGAGTTAAATGGGATAATCTCACTAAATCATGCTTGCTAAGAAAATTTCATAGTAACTTAGATGTACGTCGTGTAGCAGTAAAGAGACTTGATCAGTCACAGAATATATCATTTTATCACCTTTAACTTAGTGATGTTCCCTAGTTTGCTACTAACAAGTTGATGATGTGCAGATATTAAGAATAAACAGCAAAGAGAACCAAAGTATGAATCTTCGTCAAAATGAATTCATAAAACTGTAAGAAAGATGATCGAGTGTAAAAGACGATTCGACGCATGTTTAAAGCCAAAAAATCATACTCTGCGATGGAACGTAGTAAAAGAGAAATGAGAAATCATGAATTACGATTCTTCAGAATACACTTCAAGCAGAGTGCAACACAAAAGAGAATTGTGATCATTCGTAGTGCCAAATCATTCTAAAAGCTATGAGCTGAATAAAGAAAATCGTGATTATGATTTTACGAAAATAGCATACTCTTGTTGCTGCTCAACTTGAAGATCTACACCGCCATGCATATATTTAGAACATACCTTAAAATAGAAGTCTGATAGCTCACAGATTTGAGAAGATTGATGAAGAGAGATTCCTAGAGAACTCTACTGCTGAAACAAAGGAGCAATTCCTGAGTGCATCCACTATTCAAAGCAAGGAAGAACTAGGATTAGAAGTAGAGTTATATTAGAAAACTTTTTGTCTTAGTAGTTTCTTTTATTAGGATCAGAATAATGTAAACCGACTCCTTATGATCTATAAATAAGAGAATTCGGCATAGGAAAAGAGTTATCGAAGGAACTCTCAACATCAATTGATGACTGAGATTGGATTTTCTTCCGATCAACTTTAGTTTAGATTAGATATCCAAGGTTTCTCGAGAGCAATTTACGACTGTAATTTGGAGCTGAAAGATTATAGTAGAGAATCTAAAGTTTCTCAGGAATAATTGATGCCTGTGACTGAGAGATGAAAGATCTTTTTATTATTTTCTAGTTTAGATTTATTTTTATGCACTTTTACTGCTTTATAACTATCTAAAAGTTTTTTATTTGAATTGACGACTCAGATTGAAAATTTGTAGATTAGTGTAACGATTTTTATTTTTTAATCTTCAATTTTTTGGAGTTTGATTGGGGCCCAAATTTTCGAAAGATTATTGATTAGATTAAATGTGTTAAGGAATTTTAGTATTTGATTGACGCTCAAATTCTAAAGGATTGAAATACAGTGTAACGGTACTTTAATTTTATAAATATCCGAGCGTTGAAGGATTGTGATTGACGAGCATAATCTGGAAGGAGGAGGATTTAGATTTATTTTCTGCAATTAGTTTAAATAAATCATTCTTTTATTCATATTTCTCCCGTAAATTAGGATCTTAAAAGATAAATATAAGTTTAAGGATAAATAAAATATAGAAAAAAAATCACTTCCTCGTGGGAACGATCCTATACTAGTGCCGCAATTTTCATTATGTGCTTACAATAAGTTAAAACTTTAATACGAATTTAGAACACATCAAGTTTTTGGCACCGCTATCGGGGAAGCAGATTTTCTTCTTTATATTTTCATGTTATTTTAAAAATCAGAATGTGTCTTTATCTTTTTATTTTTCTTTATATTTTTATTTTCTTTGATCACTTAAGCTTTTGTAGGTTCATTCAGAGTAGCATGTCAGAGGTTCCAACTCTTCAACTGAAAAAAGAAGCTAGAGGCTCAAATTTGCCTCTCTCCCTGTTTTTTTTTTTAAATCACTTTCTTATGGGAACGATCTTATACTAGTGCTGTAATTTTCATTGTGCGTTTGTAATAGGTTAAGACTTTAATACGAATTTAGAGCACATCAAGACTTCTCTACCATAGAGGTTCTAAACTACTATAGAGGGGTTACATCCGTACATGAATGCCTACAGTCCGAGATTCACGTGATCGTGAAGAGATCTCACTCTCACTACAACTAAGGCACAAGGCCCGAATCTCATATTATAACTCTTATCTTATCCTTTCATATTAAAACTCGGGGTAATAGGGTCACCGCATATGTTATCGTATACGAGATTATACTTAATTCGTATTCACTCTACTCGTCATGATGTCCCATACTACCATGAGTTGTAGGGCATGTGAATACGATGTATTCCTCGTTTCAATATCATATCGACGAATTACTACTCTCAAATGTAGGCATGATCTCATACACTCGCGTATATATGAACTAACATATCTATAACTCGTATAACATAATCAAGATGAAAGCATCGAATTATCATACTCATAGAAAGATTTACATCCCGATTTTAGGCTATGTTTATACTTATATAAACATTTATATAACACCAATACAAATATAGAATACGGTAGTTATTAATGTGATTTTGAGAACGTAAAGGTTAGAGTTCGATTTTTACAAGGGTATCAAATTTCTAGCCTTTCATATATATATATATATTATAATTGAATAATTAAATTAAAATATATTTATAATTATTAAGTTATGATTTATCATGACCATCGATCGAAAAACTTTAAGTAAAATATAATATACATAAAAATTTTAGCCATAAAAGTTAGGAAATAATATTAAATTCGTGTAGTCTTGGGTTATTCAAAATTGAACCTGACTTGTCGCTCTATTTTGACCTCTAAAATATCAGATTCGTGAAATGACTATTTCACACAAAATTGTAAAGCTCGAAGTTTTCTTTTCAATGTTATAAAAATTACGTCAATCCGAGATCAGAATAAAAAGTTATGACTAAAATATCGAGACTAATACATCGATGGTCGCGAGCTCAGGCTCGTGGCCACAAATTTGGGTTCGTGGTCGTGAGTTTGGACCTAAAACTTTAAGATAGTGCAATCTCAATACTTTTTAGTATTAAAATTTATTTACTAATCTATTTTTCCTTTATATAAATTAAGAACATAATTTAAATTTTTGGGCCTAATAGTAAAATAAAGTATTAATAGTCAAACAAAGGGGTTGTTTGAAAAGAGAAATAAAATATAAATCGACTTACAAATCATACAACTTTAATAGACAAATAAAATATTAAATATATAAATTTATCATACTTAAAGATATTTATGTGTAATTAGTATGTAGATTTAAGAGAAAGATAAGATATTAAATATGCAGGCCTAATAGAAGGTAAAATATTAGCAGTTAAACAAAGAGGTTATTTGAAAAGAAAAACAAAATATAAACCACTTATAAAACATATAACTTTAATAGACAAATAAAATAATAAGGGTACTTCAGAAAACAATGCCTAAAAAATAAACTTTTTAGCAAAAAAGACCCGACCTCAAACATTTTAGAAAAATTATGCTTTCACGAATTTTAGAACTTCAGAAAATTGTGAAAGCACCATTTTTCTAAAACATTTGAGGTCGGGTCTTTTTTGCTAAAAAGTTTATTTTTATGCATGTTTCTCTAATTATCCCAAATAATAAATATACAGATTTATCATATTAGTATGTAAATTTATCATATTAGTATGTAAATATACAGATTTATCATATTAGTATGTTTCTCTAATTAGTATGTAAATTTAAGAGGAAGATGAGATATTAAATATATAGACCTAATAGAAAGTAAATCATTAATAGTCAAATAAAGGGGTTATTTGAAAAGAGAAATAAAATAAAAATCAACTTACAAATCATAAACTTTCAAGGAAAAGCATAACATTAAACATTCAGATATGTTAATTTATGAGATATTAGGGTTTGAATAAGATTTTTAAATCCGTCGATGCGTGATTGAACGCATCTTACGTGACGAGATTTGAGAAGAATAAGATGGATTGATGGGTACCCACCTCTTGAACCGTGGATGATAGATTTATTGTAGTTCTAGTTGAAAAGGTCGATGTCGAAGGTGTCAATTCTTATAAGTCTTGAAAGAGAATAATTTTTAATTATAAAGAGTAGAGAGCTTTTAAAGGTTTATTTATAATCGTAGAAAGTTTTAGGAGTTTTTTCACGCAAAAAGAATTCATATATCACTTAAATAGCTTGAGAAAATATTTTATTGCAGCGTAAAAAGCAAATGGTGTTTCTCTCCCAAAATTACAGTTATACCCTTTAACCTGTTTCATCTCTTAAAATGGGCGTAACTTTTTATATTCTTATCAGAATTCGATAAATTATATATTGTTTGAATCATATCAACGAGCACTTTGCAATGAGTCTAATATTGATATAAGAAAATTTAAATTTTTTTTAAAAGACGGTAGGATTCCGATATGGAGCGTAAGCACCATACGTGGTGTGGTACATCATCTAACACCGTTAAAAAATATAAAAAAAAAATTGGGTTGTTACATATCATGACCTTGAACTATATATAAACATGTGACAATCCTCACCTTGCAAGCCGATTTTGTAATTTTGAGTTAGACTCATGAGATTTTACAGGGATGTAGAGAGACAGGTAACCGCAGCGATGCAGAGAGACACGTTATACGTGGGGGGGGCGTGGGCGATAGTTTCACATTGCCTACGTATCATGACCTTGGGCTATATATAAACCTGGGGAAATCCTTACCTTACAAGCCGGTTTTGTACCATTGAGTTAGACAGTTAGGCTCATGGGATTCTACAAATGATTTTTTGTTTTACTTAAGCAATATAGTTGTAACAAAGAAGGGTGTAGCACTAACACTTTTCTATTGTTTACTTATCTAATTTAATATAAAAATAATTAAATAACAACTCTTAATCGATATATTTAGATTTCAAACTTACCAAATTGGTCATTTCTCTTTAGAATTAACTTCTCAGATAACATTACGAAAACGAAAACCTTCCTTTTCATTTCTCACCGCCTCTCTCTAAGTTTTTCTCTCCTATCTCCTTTGTTGTGTTTCTTATAAGGGCTTTATTTCAGGTTTTGATTGTACCCTAAGGCTTTGTTTGTTGAAACTCATAGAAGTGTATTTTTTATTTATTTTTTATTTTATTTTATGTTTTTTTAATTATATTTTTTTCACATTTTCATGGGTTGGAATTTTTCATTTTTTTTTCACCAATTGGCTATAAAATGTGTAAAATTTAGATTTCTTTAGAATCTATAATGCAATCTCAACTTTTCAATTTATTAACATTTATTGAAGTCCACAGATGAGGCTGGTTTAAGTGCATCTCCATCGGCTTAAGTAAATTTGGTTATGTAAAAGACAATTTACATAATGATTATATATTTTACGTAATGCCTTTTTACAAAATGCCTCAATAGAATTATGTATTTTAGGGAATCATGTATTAAAGTATTATTTTCTTTGGAGAAATAGAGTTGTTGTGGAGAGAATGCTGTAGCAAATTTTGTAGTTTAGGAAACTTTAATATAACCTGCTGGAGAGTGATTTTGTGAAAATCATTATGTAAAATAGGGAATATGCAATTTTTACATAAGCTTTTGGAGAGTGATTTTGTGAAAATTATTATGTAAAATAGGAATTAGGAAATATGGAGTTTTTACATAAGTTGTTGCAGCTTCTCTAAGTCGCCAATCCAAATGACTTTGTTTCTACAAGTTTAAATTTTGTGCGGCTTTAATCCGTACTTCTTTGAGAATTTCTACAATTATTCATATTTAAAGCAATTAAATTTCTCCACCAATTCATTCATGTTATTCACCACAACCCAAGGATCAAGTTGCCCGAAACCGAAATTTTGAACCAAAATTTCGGCCGAAAACTTCAATACCATACATAAAGAACCGAAATTTTAGGTTTTCGTTTCGGTTGGGACCAAAACTGAAACATTTCGATCGAAATCTTCAAATTTCGGCTGAAATTTTGAACCATGCCACAACCTAATTAAGATTTCAGCCGAAATTTTGAACCATGCCACAACCTATTATCTAATAGCGGTTTATTTCTTCAAAATGTACCCAAATCCAACCACCATACCCTTTTCGCTTCCATAAGGTTTATTCCACTCTATTTACAACCTATTCATTCTATTTAAGAACATCACTCCCTATCCATGAGTTTAAATCTCGGAAATCTGAGATTGATAGGGGCCAATACATAAGACATCTCAGTAAAACAGTTTGAAATGAAAAAGGTTGCTTGTATGACCTTACACCATTAAAATATATTTTTGATCTTACAACATTAAAATATATATAGTTTCCCTATTAAGCCGGCCCCAAATAGATGGGATAAGGTTATGATAATAATGATGATCTTACAACATTAAAATATACTTCACAATTATGTCACATGGCACATATTCTTGCTAATCTAAATAGTCCAAATTCTCCATTATGCTAATATATCTTAGTTAAAGAATCACTCTTATAGGAGGATGACAACCGTCCAATCGATGAGCTTTAGTCTTGGCCACTAAAAAATAAGAATAATGACAAATACTAGTGTACATATTTGAAAAAAGCACGATAGTCGTTTACAAGTTTATCACATAGAAAGGAAACAACTTACGATGGAATCAAAATAGTGCACATGGTGAGTCAAAATTGTCATTTTAATTGAGTGACACTAGTTGATCATACGGCACACCTCCTGCCTAATTTTCGATTGCTCTATTTCAACCTTCCACCATTGCAATTAAAATCAAAGATTATACTAGAAGACCTCTCTAACGAGAGTTCGCTCCACATGATTCATTTGGATAGTTTTCGTGTGAGATCATGAATAGACTTGCTTTAGTGGACCACTAGCTCTGACAAACTCCAAGATGTGCAAGATATGATATTGATGGATTTCATGGGCAAACGGTTACCATCATCAAGCATGATCGAATGATTTAGACTACTTATCATAAAATTTATATTAAGATCAAGAGCTTAGCTTTTCATGCATAAATTGCATGTTCATTCTTCAAAGGGGAATGCAATTAGGTGAGAGTGTTAGAGAATATTTAGTATTAGATAGTTTAGATTGATTAAGATTGTATTAAAGTTATCTTTTGAAGATGAGTTGAATTAGCTTAGATTAGGCAAGTAGTTGAGCTTATTAGTAATCTACACTTGTAATCTCGTATATAAAATGTAATTAGGATGTCTATTTTCACCCATCACTGTACTCCGTAATAGAAAGTAAATATTCCGAACCTTTTTTGCTTTCATCTTAATCAAAGATCCATTTGTCACCTTCAAAACTCTACCTTGAGTTGCAAATTTGAGCCCATTGGAGTCTAGCGTAACAAGCGATATGAGGTTCTTCTTCAGTTTCGGAACATGACATACATCGGTCAATGTTCTCACAACCCCATCGTGCATTTTTATTTTGATACTCTTCTTTTCAACTGTTTTACAGGTCATAGTGTTACCCATCAAAACTGTTCTATCAACCACCTCTTTATAAGACGTGAACCAATCCCTATTTGGACACATGTGGTAGGACCACCCTGAATCAAGTATCCATGCATTCTGTGAGTATTTATCCGAAATTACTGACAACACGTTTTCATCATCATCCGAAGCTTGTTCAGCTATACCAGCCTCATCAACCCCTTTCAGCTTCTTTTCTTGAGCATCGTCCTTCTTTGTTTGCAACTGTGGACAATATCTCCTGATGTGACCTTTTTTGTGACGCTTGTAGCATTCTACTGTCTTTCTATTTTTGCATTTAGATTTGGACTTTGATCTACCCCTTCCAGATTTACAGTCCTTTATAGGATTATGCATTTTTTGGACCGAACCGGATCGAACCGCCGAGTTTGGTTCAATTTGGATGAGTACCAGTTTGGGTTTGGTTTGGAAAAAAAGAAAATCGAAAAGTTTGATTTGGTTTCGATTTCAAGCCTCCCCAAGCTGAAATCGACCGAACTGAACCGAATGTAGTTTGTAAGTAATTATATATATAGATAGACAGATAGGGGGGGTTTGAATAATTTTAAAGGGCATTTAAGTAAAATACATGTTTTTATATAAAACCCTACACTTGTCTTTAGCCTATTCCTAAATCCTAAAGCGGGAAAACCGGTTGAGAAGTTGAGAAATTGTTAATGTGTAAATAGAACTTATAGGAAAATCGAAACGACTGAACCGAAACGAATCGGGTTGGTTTGGGTTAAGAGTTAGACGGTTTAGTTTGGTTTGAAAATCTAGAAACCGACTAGGACCAGTTTGGTTTGTGATTTTGGTCCAAAATCGACCAAACCGAACCGAATACACCCCTAATCCTCTGCTCTCCCCCTAACCAACAAGTTATCGGCTTGTGTATCACTATCCGAACCTTTCTTCCTCATGTCGTTACAAAGCAGTGCCGCTGTAATCGACTCAAGTTCAATAATATCTTTTCCCATAAATCAATGTAGTAACCAGGTACTCATAGGAATCGGGGAGGGAAGATAAAAATAATAGTGTTTTATCTTCATCCTTAACCTCTTCTTCAATATTTAATAATTCATATATTATTTTATTGAATTTATTAAGATGTTCGTTGAGGGAAGTACATGCCTTCATATGCAACTTATATAGTTACTTCTTGAGATATAGACTACTCATTAGAGATTTTTTCATGTAGAGACTCCAATTTAGCCCACAGCAAGGTCGCCGAGTTCTCCTGTATTACGTTGTACGTAATTTCTTTTGCTAAACATAGCCGAATCGTACTAGATGCCTGAAGTTCAAATTCTTTCCAATGACCATTGGACATGTCCGTCAGCTTATCCGAAAGCCCTTTCAATGCTTTGTGTAATCCTTATTGAATCAAGATATCTCGAACTTCAACTTGTCACAAGCCGAAATTAATCTTTCCGTCAAATTTCTCAACCTGGAACCTCGCGTTCGAAACTTTTGCGGACTTCGATGTCATCTATAATCATAGTACAAAAACATCGCTTTGATACCAATTTATTGCGCGGAAGCTCACAAACTAATTAACGATCTCATAATGAACGATCAAATAAAAACACAAAATAGAAGAAAATAAACTAAAAATACACAAGAGACAATATTTACGTGGTTCGGCAATATACCTACATTCACGGGCAGCGATAATCTACTATATTGATGATTACATAATAATACAAGAACACTCAAGTCTCACCAAAGCTCTCCTCAAAACCCTTTGATAGATTTTCCCAAAGCTTTACAATGATATCTCTCTCACACAAAGGCTCTATAATTCGTTCATGAGTTTTCCCTTATATAAAAGTCTCGAATCTTACTTCTAACCCAAGAGAAACTGCTCAAAAAATGAAATCTGCATGTAACTTAGACGTCCCGGATCGTCGTGGGTCGCTTGAGCAACAACCAAAGTCACTCGAACGACTTACGCCCGAAAGTTTGCTTCTTTGATCCGTGCCCCGGTTTCTCAAGCGAGGTCTAAAACTGCTCGAACGACTTTAACTCATAAATTTGACCTTGTAGAGTGCACAACTCGCTCGAGCGGATTTAGTTCCCGCTCGAGCGACTTCAAAAAATTTGAGCCTATTAACAATAATTAGGTACAAGCCGAGGCCTTAAATTTATTGCAGAATCTGTCCATGCTTAAAACTCTCATTTTTTCTTAAATCTTTTGGTGGCAGTAGTATCAAGCATCAACATCAATGGAATGGAATTCAATCTAGATTTTGTTATGTTCTCTGAATCAGTCCTCTAAACCTTTTCAGGCTCCATTGGTATATGATTCCTTCTATGTTCCCTTTTAGTCTCTCTTGCAGTCTCAATATCAATTACAACCATTAAATAAACCAAAATGTTCGAGCAATCTTTACCGCGAGCTTTCTTGTCATGAATCCATCAAACGAATCGTTGTGACAATCTTTTTTGTTGTATCTTTTGATCTTAATTATTCTGATGCTCGCTATGAAGCTTCAATTTTGTGGTTGCTTGTGCTGGTAATGTTGCAGTGTTTGTTGGCATATTCCCATCAATCGATGGATGCACTGATATGTTTTATATATTATTCAAAAATATTAGGGATGCCTTGAAAAAACACCATCTAAATTATCTGATTTTAAGTTTATGATTTAATTTTATTTTTTTATGCAATGATTAACATAAAATAAGGTCTTTATTATTTGATGTATTAAATTTAATTGTTGAATCAAATAATAGCCTTTAATTGAATTGAAACATATAATAAAGATGCTTCATACCAATCTTCCTTCAAATCACACGGCTTAAATTGTGTTTTCCCATTGCACAGGTCCTTGTGATAAGATGCCTGGTTTTTGAACTATATGAAAGGGCTCTATTCTATGCGGGGGTAATGAGTAATACAAGATAAAAAGTTTAAACGAAAGTCACGTGATTTTTCATCATTAAGGTTCTTCACTTTTTTATTGGGAGTGAAATTGTTATCTTTCTTGTCTTTATATATATTTGTCGGGTGTAGATGCTCTCGTAATCGGTGAGATGCTTTTAAAAAAGATTAAGGGCTGAGAGAGCATAGGGGCACTACATGGGATTTAAATTTTCTGTCTTTTTGGCTAAGCTACATAGGAGTTAATCAATTAATTTTTATTTATTAAAAAAAATGTGTATATGAGAGACAGAGTGTGATTCAGTTGCAGGCAATCTGTACCATGGGATAGGTGCATGCGTTCAGTGTTCTAACCGCCCAATTGATCGGCGATGGATGTGCCCATGTGGCGTGGACCCTCAAACTTATATAGAGTTTAAAGCTGTGTTTGATATTGTTCTTTGGTAAAATGGCAAACACACCCTGGTCTCTAGATCTCCATACGTCTCAAGCTCTCCATGCACCAAGTGGACTCCTGGATTAAGCAGACTCATATACTGTGGTATATTATTCTCCCATCAAAACCCAATTCGAACCCGCCCAGTAGCCGCTTAGGTTTGCTGGCATTGTCGTAGGTTTGAACTGGCCCTCCAACGGGTGCAGTGGGCTGCTGCAACCATAGTTTTAAATCTCTTCAGTGACGAGAGAGCCTCAACGAGATGAGAACTTGTTGGGATTCGTTTGGAGATGCAATTTCATAAATATTATTTTTATATTAGAATTTGTTTAAGATGTTAGACTTGTACACTATTAAAAGTGTATTATTCATTCTTTTGTTATATACAACACTATTTTATATTATTATACCCTATCTATGTGATGATCTAGTGAACAGCTATCATGGTGTGTCCAAATCTATGTACTCTAATATTACAATTATTTTTTAACTGCTAGTATTGAAGATCTTCGATTGGAGGGTATACAATTGATTTATAGTTGTGATTATTTAACTAAGATGTGTTCTAATCATGAACAATCACTTGGACTGTTTAGATTAATCTCGAATATTTGTCATATGACATAACAGTAAAGTATTCTTTAATGGTGTAAGATCATTCAAAAGCTTATTTTCATTTCACACCATCTCGCCAAGATGTGAGACGTCTCAGTCTCGGGGCTATCCAAAACAACTCGGAAATTCAAGATTTCAAACTATGGTTGCAACCCCATAGGATTAGTCCAAGCTCAAGGAGGTTTGAGATACTACCACACCACTTTATATTAATCCTCCCACTTAAACAAAGGAAAAATCCATTAACTCCTTTAAATCTAACGATGGAGATCATTTTCATCTCAATCTTCCACACTATAGATCTTGAGATCATAGGCCTACAATCAATCGGTAAGATATTGATTCCATGTGGCACACATCCCAAAAAGTGAACATAAACATCATACCATCAAACATGATTCATGTTCACTTTTTGGGATGTGTGCCACATGGAATCAACATCTGACCGTATGATATTATGCCCTTAATATGAAGATCTAATATGTGGAAGGTTTGGATGAAAAACGATCTCCATTATCAGATTTAAAGCAATATTCATCCTTTATTAAGTGATGTAGCTGTAACTTAAAAGTGGTGTGGTAGTAACACCAACCGAAAAAGGTACTTATTTAAAATGGAGTCAACTTGGTTTTTGGTTTCTCGTTTGCCTCCTCCGGGCATCTTATGGAAGCCGGCCTTTTGGGAATAGCTCCCCTAAGTGCCAAAATTAATGATCACTATAATTATTTAAGCAACTTTGAGCATTGTTTAATGAATAAACTAGCATATTGTTAAACCCCATTAAAGATGCTGGTTCCCCAACACACGCCGCATCTCTCTCTCAGTCTCTCTCTCCTCTTGAAATGGTCCACGTCCCCAAAAATACCAAAAAATACCAAAATTGTGTGTGAACCATTTCACATCTTTCTATTGCAAGCGTTAAAAGCAAGTGACTGATCCAACGGTTAGAATTGTCTAATAGCAATGTAGTCTTTGGATCTCCACCAAACATGTAGCCCCATCGGTTTGACAACGTGGATTCTAGATAAGCAGGGATCTAAAGACCGACACACATATCAGACGTATGAGCTAGGCTCCAGGCCGATACGTATCAGATAAGAATCGGCCAAACCAATCGCTATTAAAGTAGCTCCTTTTATTTTGAAATGCTATTTATATATAAATAATAATAATAAATTGACCCAAAGGACATTTTCATTATTACGCCGATATGAGTCATGACCCGATATGGACCAGTATTTGAGCAATTGAGCTTATATCAAAATTGGGCTCTATATCGTAATAGGGGGGACCTAATCCGAAACATATCGGCCGATATGCGTTGGATATGACTGATTTTTAGAACTATGGGTATAAATTTGACTCCCTTCCGCATAAGGTTATTGAGTTGGTACATGATACCCAACCCACTCAGTGGGATTTGGCAACAGACGAGGGTCAAGCCTAAAATCTTCTTATAAATGGGTCAAGCTTAGGTCCTGTCTATTTATAGATGAGAAAAATGTAAGTTTGAGTTTGCAGATTCGAGGTCAAACAATTGCTCTCTTTTCTAAATACCTTAAGGGTCTTGCTTTGTATTTTAATAAGACTCTGTCCATTAAATGGGGGGTTTCTTTTCTTTGTTTTTTTGTTATTTGTTCTTGGAGGTTTTTTCTCGGATCTTTCGGTTTTCTCCACTACAAAAATAAGGTGTTTCAACGACACTTGTTGTTAAGGCAGATTTTGATAGCGGCATGACTAATAGCTACAGTTTTTTGTAGTGACAAGATAGCAGCAATTTTTTGTTAAAAAAACTACCGCTAATAGTCTTATTTTTGGTAGTGCTCCTAATGTAGGTTTTTTCCTGTTTTGCTTGAGTTTCATATTCAACATAATCAAGATGACACCTCATCTTGATTATTGATAAAGAGTTTGTTAGTCTGTTGAGTTGTTTGTAACTGTTCTAGTTAGATTAATTAAACTGTCTTTGCTAAGTTGCTGTCAGCTGTTCTAGTTAACTGTCTTTGCTGAATTGTTGTCAGGCTGTTGTTAAAAGCCAACTATAAATAGAACTGTAATCTGTGTATTAAAAATTAATCAATGACAGTTTCATTTTGTTTTCATGGTATCAGAGCTCCACAAGCTCCAGCGAGCAAGATCCAACAAGTTCCAGAGATCTAAACTATTTTCTACTTCAATTGCATAGATCTAGCCTGTTGCAGAAATCCTATCAATTTCTTCTTCTCCTTCAACTGCTTCTCCACCTACCAATTTTCATGGCTTCACCTCTGTCTTCCTTAATCAACCTACCTCCTGGTTTGATGTTCTTCATTTCAAATATCTACTCGTTGGTTACAGTTAAATTGGATTCAGAAAACTATGAATTGTGGAAATTGCAAATGCAGAGTGCACTCCGAGCAAATCAATTGCTCCAATTTGTTGATGGTTCAAAAGAAAAACTAGCGCCTGAGATCATTGATCCTTTGGGGAACAAAATCCCAAATCCAATTCATCAAGAGTGGATGATCATAGATCATCATCTCTTCAGCGGCATTATTGCAACTCTTTCCCATTCAATCCTTCCATATGTCATGAATCTCAATCATACATATGAAATTTGGAGTGTTCTAGCTGACCGATTCAATTCTCTCAACAGATCACATGCTCATGAGCTCAAAACAAATCTCTATGCTCTCAAGAAAGATGATCTTCCCATGAGGAAATACATTGATGAACTGCAAAAGATTGCAACCAAACTAGCTACTGCCGGGTTTCTTTCATACACTTCATGGTTTACCATCTGAATACTTCTCATTTAAAACCTCCATCAAAACTTGATCCTCACCAATAGCCCTTCACGAACTCCATTTTTTACTTGGATCTGAAGAGATCAACATCCCGCATGACTATCCACCATCTCCATCCACAGATCTTAGTTATGCTTTCACAGCAACCACCACCAACAAAAACACAAACCAAAATTTCAATAATAATCGTGGTGGCAGTGCTCCTCGAGGCAACAGAAATTAGGGTTACAGAGGCTCTCATGGTAGTGGATTCCGAGGATTCTCACAGCACAGAGGAAATTCTCGCAACAATGATTTTCGAACTGGCTCAAATTCATCACGCGTTTACTGTCAAATCTGTGGTAAACCAAACCGTAGGCTGCAGATTGTTGGCATCGAACAGATCTGAATTATCAGAAGCAAGCATACAGTCCAAACAACCATCTGGATTATTAGAAGCAAGCATACAGTCCAAACAATCAAGCCTAGATTGCTTCTTCTTCTTCATCCCCTGATGCACAATGGTATGTTGACAGTGACACAAACAACCACATTACCAATGATCTCTCCAATCTTTCTATCCACAATGCATATCAAGGTGAAGACAAGGTTGCAGTGGGCAATAGTAAGTTCTTAAACATTCAACACATAGGTATTTCCTTTCTCTCAACACCTACCAAATCTCTAATTTTACTACATGTTCTTCATGTACCTGGCATGTCTCACAATCTTTTATCTGTCCAAAAATTAACCAAAGATAACAACTGTCTCCTTGTTTTTTACTCAAATGGCTTCACTGTCCAGGACAAAGTAACCAATCAGACCATCTACAAGGGCCAATATAAGCAAGGCTTATATCCCTTCATCAACACCAAAAACCAAAGCACTCAATCTAAAGCTCTTCTCTGCACGAAATCCTTTGCTTCCATTTGGCACCACAAGTTGGGATATCCATCATCAAATATCTTTAATATTCTTGTTCAAAAATACAATGTACCTACCTCTATACTAAGCAATTTTTTCTATGAACATTATAATATGGGAAAAAGCCATCGGCTTCCCTTTTCAATTTCTACTTCCACTGTAAATAGTCCCTTAGAAATACTTGCTAAGTTCCTATGTTCCTCAAGTATCTACTTTAATTTTCTTCAAGAAGTCCGATTTTCTAGGTAACAATGCTTGAGGTATTTGTTAGTGTTTTTATTGGGCATTCAGAGGCACTTGCCAACTATTTATATCAATAAAATAAATATTTTAAAAAAATATAATAATAATAAATAAATAAAAGTGTAAGTCTACTTTTGACACATTGCCACCCTTAGGTGTTTACTCATGCATGAACCAGTCAATCTCTTTATGCTAAAATGGTCAAGGTGGTATTAATTTGCATGCTCATAAATAGGTGTGCACTTTCTTAAGTTTGACTAGTTTAGCACAAGGAGATTGATGCTTAACTACTGAACTCTATCATAAGCTTACCCTAAAATTTATTTTAGAGGCTCTGAAAATATAGGTGTCAGCTTTTGACTTAGATTGATGGTTCAAAGGCTCTCGGAAAGCTTGATAATATCATGATACGAGAGAGACGTGACATTAATCCTTTGGCTTTCATAAATTTTTAACGGCTCTGAATGGATCAAAGACTCTTCAAAAGCTTGATAATATTGTGATATTGGTGACACCCCATTAATCCTTAATAATAATAATAATAAATAAATAAAATTGGTAGAAATAGTAGCAATGCCTCTGATGGTATTAAGCTCCATTTTGTGAGGTATTTTTAAGAGTTTATTTATATGATGTACAATCCCGTTAATCAAGGATCAAAATTTCGGGTAAAATAATGGTTTCGGGAATGACCAAAACCGAAAATTTGGACTGAAATTTCGGCCGAAATTTTGAGTCCCAAACAAAATATGACCAAAATTTCGGTCCAAATTATCCTTTCGGTGAGGACCAAAACCGATAATTTGGACCGAAATTTTGATCCTTGATTACTAGGTGACGAGACCACATGAACGTAAGTGAACCTTGAGAGGCATGGGGTAGTCTCAAAATTCCACATGCTTCTCTTCCATATGATGCAAAACGGTCATGTCATGTAGACACATCCCAAAAGAGTAACTGTAAAATCACATGGAATTCATCATGCTCAAACTTGATATTAAGGTCATTTTTTGGAATGTATGCCATGTGAAATAAGAAAATCCAATTGTCTAATTGTACGCCCATGATCTCAATATCCATCATATGAAAGATTGAGATGAAAAATAGTCTCCATTATCCAATTCGCAATTAATGGGTTTCAGTATGAGTGAACTCAAAGATTCAATGGATGAATTTAAAAATATCTTTGTTGAATTGAGAACAAAATAACTTGTCCCTTATAATATTCCTTTTTTTTTTTGGGTATATATATATATATATATATATATATATATAAAACATGTTTTTGCCACAAATTTTTCATTAATGATCTCATCTTGTAGAAGACAAGTTAACATAGGTGCCACAAATTTTCTCTTTTTCCGTTTGTAGAAAAGTCATCTAGAATAGCTACAGATCCTACTTTTTCTTGGTAAAATAGCACACTATAGGTTACTCTCTCTCTCGCTCTGTAGTATAAGAATCGTTCACTGCCTTCTCACTTAAAATAACTGACTGCAAATAAGAAGTACACTATTTTTAACCGCAAAGCGAAGAAAAAATGTTTTTATACAAACCATCGGTCATTCTTCTCGGCATACCCTACGAAAATCAGTGTTCTTCGGCAAAGAAGAAGCAACTCCAAAATTGTTTTCTCTGGCCACAAATATATTTGCTCCAAGAGTAGCTTTGTTTAAAAGGACTTAAGACAGGAAAGGTGTATCAGAGTTTATATGCAATGGATTTTAGTCAGTTTTAGAGTTTCAAAGTAGATTTTTGTTATCCATCCTTTTTCATGGCTGGAAAAGATAACTTGTGAATAAGTGGTTATCCATAGTGCAATGTAGTTGACGTATTTTAAGAATTTTAAGAATTTTAGTTGGTGATGATCAGGCAGAAGAGAACTGTAGTTGAACATATTTACTGAGACTTTAGTTTACGATCTGATTATTCAGTCATACAAACTGTATGAGAGTTTTGTGTCCCAAACTTTGAGTTGTAATTTGAAGGGCCAAAAACTTATAAAAATAAGTTTTCTCTAAACATAAAGGGGCTAGATGAACCCTTACAGGTGTGGTATAATTAGCAATTAAGTGCCACCTGGCACGTGATCGGGGATTCGAACACATGATTCATGTTGTGCTTCAAACCCAATCACCTCATTTTTCATTATATATATATATCAACTGATATAGCTGGTAAATATTAGATGTTATTGATATGCATGGGCTTAAATAATAGAGAATATTTAGGGTTGAAAGAAAGATATAAGCATGATTGATTCATAAATATTTAGATAAATATATATCTTACAAAGTATTCTGTATTTTAAAGATCTCTTGGAGATCTTAACTGATTGCATTCACCTCTATTTAAAGAGGTTTTTCTCGATCTATTAATGAAATACAGAAAAACCATTATAAAAATGTAGTCTTATACTTTCTTTATGGTATCATAGCCATGGTCAGCTCCGATCTCATAATCAGGTCGACTATGGTCTCGAGTTCTGCTCATCCTCCTCACTTTTCAATAAGCGTAATTTTTTTTTTCAATAAAATTTGTATCCTTCCTTTTTATCTCTACAAGCTCCATTGGTTCATATATTCACGCCATATAATCTTATATTATTTTTATATGTCTAAGATCTCTCCAAATAGGGTTTTCTTCAAGCGGTAGGATCGTATGCTTTTAGGAGAACTCATGACGGATCTGATCTAGTGAGCCATCGGCTCTGACAGACTCAATAAAGAGCGGGATGCAACAGTAATAGATCTCACAAATAGACAGTGACCACTAGCAAACACGATCGAACATTACAGGCTATTCATCAAATATCTTAAGAATCAATCATGCCTATATCTTTCTTTCAATCCTAAATGTTCTCTATTACTAAGAGCCGGCGAATATCGCTGGTATGAACTGATTTTAAAACCTTGA
The DNA here is from genome assembly GCA_021018995.1 of Chloranthus sessilifolius. Classification (NCBI taxonomy): domain Eukaryota; kingdom Viridiplantae; phylum Streptophyta; class Magnoliopsida; order Chloranthales; family Chloranthaceae; genus Chloranthus; species Chloranthus sessilifolius. Next base: position 36,217,930 of record CM037589.1, read on the forward strand.
ACGTAAATATAAGTTAGTCTACAACTATTTTTTGGACACATGACGGACTCTCTTCTTTGATCCAAACTATCTATGTTGCTTAAAAAAATATAAAAAAAATATTCGACCAACAAAAATATATGCTTATAAGAGGGTTCAAAGTATTCCATATGAGATGTTTAAAATGTCCTCAGTTGATATATAACATAAGGTTCATGTCTATGCTGTATGGCATCCTTAAAAAAATAAGGACGTAGGGCACATGGACTGCTTGAATTTGAAATTAAGGTGGACCCAAAATTTACAGTCAAAAGTATTTTATCTACGCAGTCGCTAATTTAGCCTTCCGAGCATCTCCTAAGGAGGGCTCTCGGTGGACAGGGTTGTCCGATTCGGCTAAAAATAGCAGGCTTTTTGAGTGTGTACTATATAAGCCCAGCCTAGGGCCAACCATGCAAAGCATGATCCGACCTGCGTTATACCTTGCCGGGCGTAGACTAGGTACTCACCCAACCTAAGCCCGGTCCGATTTTAATCTTTACTACTACAAAAAAAGCAAAAATAGTTTTTGTCACATTTCATGAGGACCAATCTACCCCTAAATAAATCAGTACATACTCATAAGCCAATTCTGTCAAAATTTGGCGGATCTCCATGCGAATTCATATAATCGTCCCCCACTTTTTTACAACGCCTTTTACCACATATGTTATCTGAGATTCCCATCGGTGAGAGACGTGATCATTAAATGGAGATAGAGAATCTGATGATTGGCTATGGCAACAACAAATACTGGATTTGGAAACCCTAGATCTTGAGTTAATGGTTCAAAGAGAGTAAATAGAATTGGAAGTTGTGAATCTAGGGTTCTCGAAAATCCATTTTGTATAGGAAGTGGAAGAGAACTGAGGTGTAATAGGAAGTAGAAGAGAGCTGAGGTGTAATTAAAGCCATTAGAGAGATTGAAGACGCTCTCTGCAAGTTTGTAAGGGTTTCAGGGTTTGTTGTCGTCGCCCAGGGAGGGAGGGGTTTTGGTATGGCTGTCAACGGGGTCGGGTCAACCCGATACCTGTTCCGAACCAACCCGATAGGTCAGCCCGATACCTGATCCGAACCGACCCAATATTTTCTAGGTCTAGCCCATAAAATTGACCCAATCCGTCAAGATCGAGTCAGGTTAGGCCGATTAAGAGGTTGGGTCAAGTTGGGAAGATCAAGTCGGGTTGGGTCATCCCCAACCCCGTATTTTATTCTTACTTCTATATAAAAGCAAAATTAGTTTCTGTCAAATTTAGTTTTCACATGCATTAGGACCAACCCCTAAATAAATTAGTATATACGCATAAGCCAAACACTTAGCTACTAGGAGAAGAACACTACACTGCAAAGATTTACCTTTTGATTCAATTTCAATAACACAACACATATGATCGACACTCTTCTGTTGACTGTTTTCGTAGAATATGCAACAACTATAGTATAATTTACTGATTTTTCGCAAAAATTAATTGAGAATTGGGAAGGCTTGCCATTAATATTGTTATTGGCTGGTAAGGACCATAAATACCTTACGAGCACCTTTAAATCCACTCACTGAATCTTTGAGTTCATCCACATTGAAACACATTGATTGCGTTGAATCAGATGATGGAGATCGATTATCTTCCTAATCTTTCACACGATGGATTTTGAAATTATTCGCGTACCATCAAACGATCAATGTTTTATTTTACGTGGCACACTTTCTGAAAAGTGACCTTAACATCACGTACACACTCAAAATTGATTTTAAGGTCACTTTTTTGGGTGTGTACCACATGAAATAAAAAAATCAACCGTCTAATGGTACACCCATGATCTCAAGATCTATTGTGAGAAAGATTGGGAGGATAAAGAATCTCTATCATCTAATTCAACGCAGTCTGTGTTTCAGCATGGGTGAACTCACAGATTTGATGGGTGGATTTAAAGGTACTCATCCCTTACTTGATCAGGGGTATCAACGATCCGATTGAATTGAGTATTAACCATACGGTAACAGTCTTTGCACCCGACAACCCAATTCACACGTGTTTTAAAAATGAAGGTAATATATTTTATTTTATTATAAAAAAATTATAATTAATTATGTTTTATTATATGTAGGATGGAGATAAAAAATTTCAAATCCATATGAAAAAATATCTCAAAAAAAAGTATTTCTTTCAAGTCAAAGTACAAGATATAATTTATCAAAATCGTCTTACACAGTCGTACATATGTTAAAGCATTAAATATGAGATTACGGATGATGAAGACAATAAAATCCTCAAGAAAGTTAAAGTCGAAAAGGAATAAATACTCATTTTCGATTTAATTGAATTTCTAGATTATACTTATTTGTTAATTTTAAATTGTTTTCTTCATGTTCTATAGTTGACAATATAAGCTATTTTTTATTTTCTTAATTTTTATTAAATTTTTATAATTTTTAATTATATATAATGAAAACATATGAAACATAGTAATAAGTCTTTTTTTATGTTCAATAAATCATAAAATATTGTAACGAATGCTTGAAATACTATATATTTTTTTATGTTCAAATCACCTAATAGATATCTGCAAATTAAGTTCAATCATTTAAAAGTCATAATATCCTCGTACATTTGCATGTGCCTTTTTACTAGTATATATAAATATATAATATTCAGCAAGACTACTAAGCCTACCATAAAATGTCACTGAAGCTACTAACTACTAAGCCTATTATAAAAGTTTTTGGTTCAAAATTAAACTTAGCTAAAAAAATTAGTTTAATTTTTTTTAATAATAAAAATCCCACAACCCGGTCAAATATGTTAAGACCGGGCTTAGGATGAGCATCTCTAGGCCAAGTTTAGGCCGGGTTGAAAAAATCTCTAACCTGGCTCTAACCATGCTCATGCAGTCGAGAGTCCGTTTAAACTTAGCCCTAACCCGGCCTATTGAGAGCTCTACTTGTAAGGTTAGTTGAGGGAAGTTAACTCTGAGCACAGCTATGCAAATGTACCTCTGTTTGTGCCCATGTCCCAAACCCTTTGAAAACAATTGACTCCTTTTAATCAGATGATGGGGATAATTTTTTAGTCTGATCTTTCACAAAATAGATCTTGAGATGATGGCACACTTATCAGACGGTCAATTTTTTATTCTGTGTCACAAATCCCAAAAAATTGCTCTAAAATCATGTTTGAGCATGATGTGCGCCATATGATTGAAGAACCATTTTTTTGGGATATGTGACCCATGGAATCAATAACTGACCGTCTGATAGGTGTGCCATGATCTCAAGATCATTGTGTGGAAGATTTGACGGTGAGAAATGATCTCCATCAAAAAATTTAAAGGAATCAATGATTTTCAAGGGGTTCGAGACATGAGTGCTTTCCAAGATTGTGTGAGCGCGTTTAGAGGTACCACTGTATGACCTTATTAACATTTGAGGTTGAGGGTGAAGAGTCTAAAGCCTCGTTCAAGAGCCAAAAAAATGTATTTTCCTGAGGATTTTTTTGCAGATCATGGGTTTCTGGGCATTTTTTGAGCTTTGTTTGTGTTCGAGAGTTTTCTTGGTTTGTGTGTTTTTGGAGAACTTTCTTCAGAAAGCGACATTTGATTTCTTAAGCTTTTCTCTCAGGAAACCTCATTTTTTGAGGTGGTTGAGTATACTAAACAATGAAACATTACAGGATATTCATTCTTACCATTAAGAGATGTGTTACTACCACACCTCTTTAAACAAGTGTTAATGAAGAAATTGTTGACTGATTTGAATCATATGATGTAGAACGTTTTTCATCTCAAGATTTCACACAATAGATCTTTAGATCATGTGCCTACAATCAAAGAGTCAGATTTTGGTTCTATGTGGCACACATCCCAAATCGTAAACGTGAACCACTTTTGATAGTATTTTATGATCACGTTCATTTTTTGAAAAGTGTGTTACTTAGAATTAACATCCAATCGTCTGATGCAAGACCCATGATCTCAGGATCTTTTTATGCATGATTTGGATGGTAAAGGCTCAACATCGTCTAATTGACACCAGTCAACATTATTTTCTTTGTTTAATGTGGTGTCATAGTTACCAAATTCACCGATTTGTTTTTAGAAATATTTTAATCGTCATTTTCTGAAAAACTGTTCTTTCACGATTAAAACGTATTTTATTAAAACAAAAGTGATTACTTGAAAAATGTGATTTTTGTGTTTTAAACGCATTTTTTTCTCGATAAGGATCAGGTTAAGGTTTCAGTAACGGGTTGGGCTGATCCCTCAAATTATTTATTTATTTTTTAATTTTTTTCCTTCACCGATTTTTTCTTGATTTCTGACTTGGTACCTATGTCTAGCCCTATGTTGACTCCTACTTCTTTCATTTATATTGAATTTTTATAATAAGCTTTACGGTCATGCACGAACGATATTCCAAGGGTAGGGCTGTCATTCGATAGAGCGATATGATATATTACCGGGTCGGACGTCATGAATGAGACATCCAACTCAGGTTGACTAAGTGGTTGGGTCGGGTTGGGCGAAAATCAGGTCATGCAGGGTCAATGCGACCCAAGCCGAAATTTTATATGTAAAAAATATGGAAAATAGGTAGGGATATTATCGGGTCGGTTCTAGCCGGTTTTCATGTTTAACCGAAACCGAACCGATAACTATCGGTTTTTAGTTTCTCAAACCGAGATCGAACTAATAATTATCAGTTTTCAAGTAAGTCCCCGTCGGTGTACACGTTTTAAGAAAATATTTCGAGAATTTGACTGATTAATATGTTAAAAACATTACCGATTTAAAGCATATAAATTTTGACGATCATCCGATTAATATAATCACTTTGATGAAGGTCATAAATACGTGGGGCTATAAGGCGTAGAAGTACACAGTGCACTTTTTTACACTTTCTTTAGAAAGTATAGAACACAAGAAAATGTCAACTTTCCTAAGAAAATGAGTTTATGAGTAACTCAAGAACAACCACTTAGAAAATGACTTTCCTCATAAAATGAGTTTCTGGGCAGAAACTGAGGTTGCCATTTTTCTCAGAAAATGGGTTTCTTGGCAGAAAGTGTTGAACGAGCCCTAAATACACATTGCAAGATTCTTCAAAATCAAAGGATCCGAGCAGTCCATATTCTAGAAAAGGTCATGCCCATTTGCTATAGGATTTGTGTGAAGACAAATGCCACGGATCTCAAGGCTGTATAGTCAATCTCTTCATCCCTAAAAGCCGTGAAAGTCAAAAGCCAAGAAAAAATATTGATAAATTATGAGGCGTCCCCATTGATATTCCAAAAACAATATGGAAGCCAGTTAGGTCCTCTAATGGAGGACAGTGACCGTCGTCCAAGATCCACATGGAGCTCCACGTGGCACCCAAATACTTTTTGGGTGTCATGTGGAGCACAGGTGGACAGTTTAGATCAATATGAAAAAAAAAATTCGAATTTTTTTTTTAAACCCACAACTCAAAGTTTGATGATTTTTATTGGTCCACATTTCATGGTTCAAAAAATACACGGTGGAGATGAGTTTTTAATTTTTTTTTTTCAAAGATGATCTAAATAATGCACCCAAGGTCCACGTGACATCGAACAAATATTTTGGATTTCACGTGAAGCTCCACGTGGAAGCTTGGAGGACAGTCACTGTCCTCCAAGCTTCCACGTGGACCCAAAATATTGTTTTAATGCTACGTGGAGCTAGGGTGCATTGCTTAGATCATCTTTGAAAAAAATAAAATTGAAAACTCATCTCCATTGTGTATTTTTTGAACGGTGAAATGTGGACCAATGAAACATGTCAAACTTTGACTTATGGATTTAAAAAGGTTTTTATTTTTTTTTATTTTTAATATTGATCTTTACCATCCACTTGTGCTCCATGTGGCTCCCAAACAGTGTTTTGGGTGCCACGTAGAGCTCCATATGTATCTTGGAGGATGGTCACCGTCCTCCATTAGAGGATCTAATCAGCTCCCATATATATATATAGGAAAAGGGATCCGTTCTCCATGAGAGGGCAGTTGCTATCCTCCAACCTTCCACGTGGAGCTCCACGTGGCACCCAAAATATTGTTTTGATGCCACGTGGACCTCGGGTGCATTGTTTAGATCATTTTTGAAAAAAAAAAAATTAAAACCTTATTTCTACCATGTATTTTTTGAATCGTTGAATGTGGATCAATAAAAATCGCCAAACTTTGACTTGTGGGTTTAAAATTTATGTTTCAATTTTTTTTTAATAATATTAATCAAAACTGTTCACCTTCATCGTGGCGCCCAAAAGCATTTTGGGTCCCCCGTGGAGCTCCACGTGGATCTTAGAGAGCTAAGAAGCCGATCCCATATATATATATATATATATATATATATATATATATCGGTTGGCTTGCTTTGGGCGTTTCGTAAGTTGTATGGAGCCTAGACCAAAGGAGGCAGGCAGCAATGGCGAGCGAGAGCCGATCCCTCAGAAGTTTACCTGACCCGAAATCACGTTCCCTCTTTGATCTGCCCTCCGATTTCTTCAATTTCTCTCGCCTCTTCTACGATGGAGCAAAAGAGATGGCCGACACCCATTTTTCTGTTCCTCCAAAGGCCTCTGAAATCTCTGCAAACGGAGAAGACGACAATCTAAATCAAGAGGATAAAGAGGAAAAGGAAAGGGGCAGAAAGGTCATATCCAGATTATCCTGCAACACCTGCAAGGACGAATTCGATTCTCTTCATGACCAGCGCTCCCATTTCAAATCCGATATTCATCGTTTCAACGTAAGTTCATTTTTTTTTGTGTTTTTCGTTCGGGTTTTATCTTTTTCAGGGTAATATTATATATTGTAAACGATTCTAGGGTTCTGTCAAGCGGTTTGGAACCGATTTATTATCTCAATTTTAGCCCTTTTAGGTTCACTCACTAATTTATATATCGGCTGAAATATAATAACCGTGACGAAACCCCACTGTTTCCTAGTTTGGTCCGATACGATAACAGTATCGTCTCATAAATGTGCAGTCCGTTTTTTGGTATTCAAATCATCAGCCTGATATAATTTTATTTTTTAAAGTAATTTTGCGTCCGATTTCTTAAATATCATAAACTATAGAGTAAAATTCAGATTTCCTTCCTCTCTGTTTACATATCCAGAAGGAATCCTACAAGATTACATGTCAGTCTCATGAAATCAAATTTTAATAATTGTGAAATGAATCTGTGAAGAATTCTAAATTTTTGGCTTATTTTTTAATTTCTACCAGTAAAATATTTCGGTATCAATGTGATGACCAACACGAGAATTGTGCATGATTATAAATAATTAATGTTAAGGGGCCATTGCTTAGTACAATGGTAAAATGCTTTGGGCTGTGAAGCGTGAAGACGCGGGTTTGAGTCCAGGGAGCAGCAATTTGTGTGTAAAAAGCCAGAGGTTAGGTCTATATCCTATCCACCCCGTATGTACGAGGCCAACGCTGGGTAATGGCTCTTTTTTAATTTATGAATAATTGATGTTGGAGTCTAACATGTGTCACCTAGTCTGAGTCGGCAAGCCACAATAATCCGGATTTCCAAATTCATCCATATGAAAAATATTATTTAAAAGTAAACATATGGAAAAAATGTAAAACAAGTGATGGCAAGGGAAACTGTTACATTCAAATGAAATTGAGTAGATTTAGCATATGGTTTTGTATTATCATACATTCAATGTTTTATAATAATTATATATTTCACATAGCATAAATAACAATAGGGAATAATGTAAGTAATATCAAACACTGTTTTCCATAGATTTAAAAGAGTATGCAGATATGTTAATATATATCTAAGGTTGAATGAGTCTGACACGTTGGGCTCGGCTCGGATTCAACATCTCAGCTGCTTTCCATGGCTGTATGAGACGAGTTGAAATCGCCTAGAATCTAACCTGAAACAATTATGATGTTAGCTAATTATGGAAGGCACTTTAAAGGAGATTTGGGAGCTAAGAAAAAAGGCCATTCCCCACTGCTGGTCCTGTAAGTAAAGGATGGGATACAGATCTAAAGTCTGGCTTTGTACACACAAAGTGGCTGAAAATTAGGGGGCATGTCCATATACACTTCATTGTAAGACGACCATGGAGGAAAACATTCTTTACATCAAGCTGGAAGAGCGGCCAATCTTGATTAGGTACGAGGGAGAGAATAACTTGAACTGCATTGACCTTGGCAAGTCTCGTTGTAATTGAGCCCATATGACTGCATAAATCTTTTGATGACAAGACAAGCCTTAAAACATTCAATGTTGCCATGGTCTTTATGTTTTATGTCTTCTTAGGAGGAAGAGATACAAGCTCCCACGTGCCATTTTTCTGGAGGGCAGCCATTTTAGCTTCCGTTATCATCTTCTACTCAGATGTCGAAGTGGCTCAAGAACTATACGGGGGATTGTAACAGAAGATATGGCTATGAGGTTTGCCTTATAAGATGGAGAGAGAGCCTGATAAGACACAAACTTAGCAACGGGGTAAGGAGTAATGCAAATGAGAGTGTGCCCTTTGAATGGAAATATGTAAGAGAATCAATGAGATTTGACGGAGAAATACTGAAGGAGGATCAACACCCTAAGGGTCCGTGTGGTTCCTAGGAGATATATCAAGAAGATGATCATCTTCCGGAAGATGATTTTCCTGGAAGATGATCTCCAAGGAGATGGTTCCAGGAAGATGGTGAACCTGTTTGGCTCACCTGGAAGACCAGCCAGAAGATTAAATTATATGGTTGGCTCACCTATCATTTACTGGAATTAGAATATCAATTAATATTTTATATTTAAATATACTAAACTATTTTTTTTTTCAACTTATCCTACCTCTAGCAATTTGTGCACTTGGATGTTGGGAACCAAGAGTTATGAACCAAATTACGAATCGGGAGTTGCAAGTTCAATCCCAACTTACCCATGGAAAAAATAATAATTACAAAAAAGAATACAAATCGAGCAAAACAATGAATCAGGTGTCATTGAATAAGATCATTAATTAAAATATACATGCGATATACCCAAATGGATTGACAACTGAGATCATCCAAATGAGAGCCTAAATGCTTAATGGAGATGAATTGTCACATCAAGAGCTAAATCACCCTGTGTAGGACTACCATCGTTTAGGTCTCATGCAAGAACGCAGACACTCAACTCCAACTTGTTCATCAGAAAAACGTTGAACTCCGAAAGTCTGGAGAATCTGAACTGATGAGATTTAATTGAGAGAGAAGCTCTTGTGAAGAAAATAATAGAGTGGACAATTATGTCCCCAAATTGGAAATAACAAATTCCCTTTATGATGGTGTAAATCGCCATGCTACAGATCCATGGCCCAATCTATATCTCCTACCCCTCAGTTTTTTGGAACAAATACTTATCTTGCTCACAAACTATGATCGTCCAATGTTGTAAATCTATTCATAAAATATTCAGCCAACCTACAAAGAAAAAACCCAGCAAAATATGAAAGACAGATGAGAGATGATCCCTTTGATGAAAGCAAGACAAAAAATCCAGCATAAATCTGATGATGATAATGGTGGTGAAGTTTAGTGCTCGGGTTGTACCTTCACTTGTTGGGAGAGGAGAGAGAAAGAGCTAGGGTTTTTGTTTTTGTTCTGACTTCAAGCAGGGAAAAAATTAAATTTTTAAGAAATACGGGTGCATGAGAAGTTTGCGCTACCACCTCAATCGGTGGAATACCACGCTTCCTAAAAATCAATGTTGTCAAATCAAACTTCATCTTAAATTGGGAGATTAAACTTCATCTTCCACACTACTCAAAATCAATGTTGTCTATAATAACAAGTATCTAATTCTAACAACTAAAGTAACATTAACAGAAATTGGGAAATGAGTCAATGACAGAGAAAGGGAAAAATATACATTCTTATATTTAATAAAAAAAGTGTCATACATACATACTAATATATGAAATTACAACTTCAAATTAAAATTATAAATTATAAGTTTACAATGATTCCTCTCTCTCTCACTCCTCACTGAGTTACTAGTCATTATCAGCAATGTACTCTATACATGATCTCTATCCCATTATGGTACATCTCCTTCATCATTACCACCATCATCGCTAGCATAGGAGTCTATATCGCCTGACTGCCCTTTTTTTCTTCTATTATTTCATCTTCTTCGTCAATATTCATGCCTTGGTTGCTACTACCTCCAATTGATTGCCTCCTTTTAGTGGGTGCCGAACCAAGAGCCGCTTCTTCAACTTGAGCCCTTGTCAAATCGTCCCTAAAGAATATAGACTCATCTTGTGTATCAACCATCCATGGATGGTCAAGAGGCATATCATCCACAAAGATGGGATCATAGAATCCTAGTTTCTCTCGCCTTTCATGGAATCGTTCGTGCAGTTTCTGATTGTATTGCATAAACACCAAGTCATTGAGCTTCTTTTGCTCAAGTCGGTTCCTCTTCTTCGTTTGGATCTGAACCTGTTAGACATGAGGACAATTAGAAATATATTATTGTTCAATAATTACTAGTTTACTAATTTAATTAAAAGATTCTCCATAAGAGTTTAAAACTTAATTACCATCTCGAAAGAGCTCCAATTCCATTCACATCCGGATACGGAACAAGTAAGGCAAGTATCCTAATGGCCAATTTCTTCCAAAGGGGATCCTTTGTTATCAGATCTACCTTGTAAGTTACCCACCAGTCGGCTGCAGATTAAAGTGAATTATTAGAACTAGTAGAGATACATTAATTAATTTGAACTTTGAAGACATTTAAAGTTTAAACTTACTTGAAGTTTTTATTTTTCTATGTCGGAAAATTATGTCTCTCCCAAAAAATCCTCCTGCCTTTTTGTAACGGTCCAACTGATAGCTTATCTTATCCTGTTCACCTCTATCAAGGACCATCCTCTCTAGGACATCAAGAAAACCAATTATGTGAGTGGCGTCCTCTTCATCTCAATCCGGGTGTGTAAAGTTCACAACTAGATTAAGAATGAAGGTTGCTGAAGATAGTGGAGATGTCATTTGGCTTCCACCTCTTGTTGATTATATTCAACACGGGTTGATTTAATCTTAACTTGAATTGATTATTAGATTTTATTTTTCTTGGGATGTGGTCTACACCACTCTTCTAATGTATCGCGACCACGAGCTTTTTTCGATGGTGGTTGTGGAGGTCGTCTACTTTGGACCGTCGTTGGTGTAGATCTATCATCATCATAACCATCATGACTACGTTACGTATAGCCTTCTAAAACAGCAATATGATCATGATTTTTTCTAGAATGCTTGTCCATGTGATTTCCTTTCGAATTTCCGGAGAAGCTTTATGACAAGCCCTAGTATTTGATCAGGCTCCATGAGCAAGATCTTGTTTATGTCGGCCTATGCCGCTCACCTGTGCTCTCATATAATCACACAAGGTGCATACTATGGTTTGTTTCTCGGCAAGACTCTTATACTGTTCATATTTCCAACCCGGATCATTCGATTTAGGTCTTAGAGTATCCGGTTAGAAGAGGTAGGCATAATTAATTGATGATAGAAAATAGGAAGAAGAATTAGAGATTCAAAATTTTTGAAATAAAAATGATAAAACTCAAACCTCCCAAAGACTTACTTGATCCGGGTCAACTGAGAGTTGAGATTGATAGAAGACTAGAAGCTTGCTTCACTCTTCAATCTTGATCCTTGAATCCTTGATCTTTCCCTTTGAAGCTTGCTTACACTCTACACTACTGTAGTCTATTGTTAACTAATCACAAGAACTTTTAATACACTAAAAAAGAGGATTCCAAAGCACAAAAAATAAATATTAAAGAGCAAATTAGGATGGTAAGAGGAGATTGGGAGTCTAGAATGGAGATTAGAGAGGAAGAATGAGCCTCAATAGTGGTGGGAAGAGTATAGGACCGAGTCCCCCCCTTTTATAGAGGTTAGGGGACCTCAAAAAAATAAAATTTAAAGTGCTCCAACAGTCATATTTCTGACCGTTGGAGCACTATGCGATCGCATAAGCAATAAAACATGGCTTATGCGATGGCATACATGACTGCATTGCATAAGCCAACATGGCTTATGCGATTTGTTGTCATAGTGTCACATAATTGATTATGCAATTGCATATGACAACACTGCTCAAAATGCTCCCAAACGTGAGATTTTGGCTCATGTTCCAGAAGTTAATGTTTCTTCTATCTTCCGTGAACCAAACTGCCCTTAAGGCAAGGAAGACTGTGGTAGTAAGGAAGAGGTGTGGTCCAACTGAGGTTCTTTCCAAATTCCAACAAACATAAGTGATAAATCTCTTCTCAATGGGAGAGCAATAACTTGAGGTGGAGTGGTATCATATAAGTGCGAAGTTGGCTCCGGAAGAGCAGGAACCTTAAGAGACAAAGTAGAAGACTTGAGGGAGAATAGCCCACAAATACAAATCTAGTAAATTTTTTGTCAAGCTTGTGATGACTTGGTCTAAGTCATGGACTAAACAAGTACAACAAAGGTCGACATGAAAGGGTGACACATTAGGTTGATCATCAAGGATTTCAGTAGGCATGCAATTACTAAGGAAGCATGTGGTGAGAACAGCCATGGATCAATAAAGATTAGGCTCATTCATCCCTCTGAATAGAGACCATGTTACTCCTAATTTCCGAATTTTCCATTTAGAATCTACATTTTGTTGAGGTGTGAATGCTATTGCAACTAATGGGTGAACGTATGAGACATATCCTTACTACCATTACTTTCCCTGTAGGCGCGAATTGTACACCCAAATAGAGTCACAACCATATATTATGAAAATTTAGCAAAAGCTTGTGGAGCAATTTAAACTCTTGGTTAATTTACTCACTGGTATAAAATATGAAGAAAACTTTAAAACATGCAACGCATTTGTAAATTCTAAAAAGGGACATTCCCAACACCTTTGATGGGGAGAGAGACTCATCAGCAATGTGAGCATTTACAATAGGCGAGGATGATTGTGTAGAGGAAAATAAGTGCGACATACCTTTCATGTGGTCTGATGCACTTGAATCAAGGATCTAGAGGGGAGTCGAGGAGAACAAGGAAGCATCAAGAGTAGATTGCAATGTAGTGGAAGCTAAGTCAAGCTATTGCAGACGTTGTTGTATGTTGAGAAGTTCCGCATGAAGCTTGCTAGTAGTAGTAGTGGTTGTGTAACGCCCCAAAATCCACACACGAATTTTGGGGTATTATGCAGGAGGACCTGACAACCAAGAATTAGGGCATGTTCGAGAGTGTAGAGAGGCTCGGAATTTGAGTTTATGACTCAGAAAGTGAGCCTTTTTTATGATTGAGAGTTTTTCTGGAATTTCATCTTTTCCAAGTGAAATCGATAGAATAATTCCGAGCAAAACACTTAGAAATGCTAAGATTCCGAGCTCAGAAAGCTAAAGGCAATATACACCTCTGAACTGGGAAAGTGAAAACTCAAGAACACAGGTCTGAGTTTTTCTGGGAAAAGTTCAGAAAAGACCAGGAATCTGAGTAACTCAAGAACACATCCCACAAAAGCCAGCATTCTGAGTAATGTGGATTCTGAGCTGACATGATTCTAAACTTTTCTGGGAAAAGCTCGTAATCACTTGAACGAGCCCTTAGAAGATGAGCAAAAAGCAACATTATTGAAAAAATTTAAATATGCTTATTAGATATAGTTAATTAGCTTCGACTAGAGTCTCCTACAATGTACCTTATAGTGAGTTCATTAATTATATTGACTTTACAGTGCCTTGATCTTTTCCGTCATTGGCTTCTCTGCGTAGATAATAAGGAGTGAATGGAAGAACAACAACTTAGCAAGTCCTAGCTCCTTTAAAACAGATATCTAATTAATTAGAAAAGGTATAGGATTGGCTGTCCAATAATATGAAATGAACAAATATAAACATATCGTATAGAACTAATCCCATAGATGATGAACATGTTACAAGAATAATTTAACAATACATACGAGACATAGGAGTAATCATGGAATTAAACCCTTTTTATTATACATGGCAACTCATTAGTTTTCCATGTGAGTGACATCAAAATTTCCTTAGCATATTCCACAATTTTACTTTCAATTTGACTGATCAGCCCTAGTAACATGTCATGAATATCTTCATTATCTGTGTATCTAAGATTTTCTGCCAAACTCAATCATATCCATACACTAAGCTTTATCTTACGGTTACCAGAACACATTTCGCGGTAACCAAAACTCATCTTATGTTACGGTAACTGGAACTATCTCATCGAAATCAGAACTTACCTTATCTCACGGTAATTGGTACTATCTCACGGAAATTGAAACCAATCTCCCGATAACCAAAGCTATCTCACGGAAACTGGAACTTATCTTATCTCATGGTAACCAGAACTTATCTTATCTCATGGTAACTGGAACTATAATGAAAATCTCTCTTGAAAACCGGAACCATTTCTCACAGTAATTGTAACTATCTCACAGAAACCGGAACCAAATCTCATATTACAATCCCTTTTCATGAAGCTTGGCTGTTCCTTAGTTACATCAGATCTTGTAGTGTCAGAACAAATAACGATAAAATTCATGAGTCATTTAGTTTCTTAATTAGACTATAGAGATGATTGGTATGCATTTAATATGAACCATATATCCTTAATTTAGATTGATATAGCAGATCTGAATTCATAGAAAAACATCCATACATATTCTGATTTATGGCTGAATTCAGACTATACATAACTTCAGAATTAGTTCTAGTGGTGATATAAAGATTTCAGCCACAATTTTTTTATAACAGCAATGAGCAATAAACCAACATGAGAACAATAGGTCTCCGGATTCAGTAATATATTATAGCTAAACATTTTACCTTATCATAACAGCTAGAGGAACTTAGGTGTATGTACATGAGCACAAAAAGTACTGCCGAGATGGTAAAATGTGAATAGGAAACACAATATTTTTAGCATTAGTTAATTGGGCACTTTAATTAGCGAAGGGCTTGCCTAATTAGCTTAATTTTGTTTAACTATCTTGCTTAAACTCCGTAGCCATGCTAAACTTATTTGCTTAAACAATTTTAATCTCACTTATCCTTGTTTAAAGTTTAAACAACATAATCATACTTAATTGGCATGCTTGTCTTGCTTAATCACATTTAACTTACTTAATCATGCTTAATGTGGTTAATCATTCGTAACATACTTATTCATGCTTGACATGCTTCATCATGCTTACTTAAGATAATTGGGGTTGATTGGCCATAATCAGGTTAAAACGGGGTTGTCTGATCAGGGTTAGCCGGCCCTAACTAGGATAATCTGGACTGATCGGCCCTAACCAGGATAATTAGGGTTAACCAACCCTAACAAGGATAATCTAGACTGATTGGGGTTAATCAGCCCTAACCAGGATAATCTGGACTGATCAGAGTTAATCAGCCCTAACCAGAATAAACTTTCTCTCACTAATCCCCTTAACCAAGATAAACTACCCCTAACCTTACTTATTAAACTAACTGAGCTAAGGACTTGCCTGATTTGAAGACCCGGACCGGACCGAGTTGGACCTGACCTGGCTGGACCCGAGCTTCCTCTTCTTCCTCCTCTCCTCTCTTCCTCTTTCCTCTCTAGCAGCAAGGAGTGGGATGGAATGGATTCCCTCCCCTCCCCTTATTTATAAGTTTCTAAGGGAGGGGCACCTCCCTGCTTAGCCAATCGCATGACCATAGGTGTCATGCATGCATGCTTACACATGTCGCACATGAATTTACACGTGTCAAACATGCATGCACACGTATTGCACATGCATGTGCACACGTCACTCATGCATTCACGCACGTGTTACTTTGATGCATGCACATGCTTACATGTGGCTCTATGTGAACCATATAAATGAAAATTGAATTTTAAATCCTCCTATTTAATTTTATGGAAATGCTCTTAGAGTTTAGAAAAATTATGAATCTACCCTTGGTCTCAAACTTATACATTGGCTCTTACAGTTTTGTAATATTTTTAATTCAGTCCTTCCCAATCTAATTACCATTATACCCTTGGACTATTTAGGAAATATCCAACCTGACATAGGGGTAAAAGGAGTATTCTACCCCTCACCTTTTCACAAAATTATTAAACTTCCCTTATGGTAAAAAAATATTATTTTATCCCAAATTTAAAATTTTAAACATTCTTAAGCATAATTAGCCAAGAGAAACACAATTTATTACGTTAATCCTTGTATTAACTTTCGAGATATTACAGGCCGACTCCCTAGGCGGAACTAAAGCAGTGGGGTACTCCTTGAGAGGAACAATCTAAGCAATACTAGTAGAGGGCCAAGTTGGAAAAGTAATAAGGCAGTAGCAAAGCTCATGACTATGCCCAGTCATATGTCAGTAAGTACAACTAAGGCATCTGCAGCCACTTGAGCCTCTTCACCCACGAGTGTCAGAAGAACCACATGTATTAGAGGATGGTGGTCCACAAGTCTCAGATGCAAAATCAGACCTCTCCTAGTTTTGAGCATCAACTAATATACCTAAAAATTGGTGACACTCCTCACTCTTTTTGGAAGCATAAACATCCAAAAACACAAGAGGATCAGTGACCAGAATCTGAGTGCGAAGTTGGTCATACTCGGATCACAGACCTCGAAGGAAATTGTATATCTGGTGACTCCCGATACCCCTTTGGATAAACTCAATATTCTTGGGAAAGATCAGTAAAGAGGCTCATAATGGCTAATCTCCTCCAAGTGACATTGAAGGCCTCCAAAATACTCACTGAGAGACTAATCTCCTTGTTAGAACCCGGGCAATCTCCTGCTTCAACTGATACACCGTTTGTATGAGCAAATGTCTTGCGTAAGGATTCCACAGCTGGTGTGCAGGCTTATAAAGCGTGTAACTTGCAGTGAAATGTGGCTGCACAGAGTGGAGGGACCACCGTAAGATAATACAATTGCCAGATTCCCACTTCCCAATTTCTGCATCACCTTCATTAGTTTGTTTCACCCTGCCAGTCAAACACTCGAGCTTCATCTGTCATTCAACCTATATTCTTACTGATTGTGACCATAACAAAAAAGTAGTGCCTTCAAACTTAACAGCAATGATAGGCAATAGGGTAGGATTGGTTTGTTATCCATGTCAGCAAAGGGAACCAACAACGCACTGAAAAGGAAGGGAGCTGCCGCGGGGAGGGGTGGGGGGGAAGATACACAGGCAATACTGCAGTCAGGCAGTAAACGAGACAGCTCCACCAGGTACAGAATGATCTACACAAAACGATAGGTTCGCAAGCACATACATCAACTAGGATTGAGCATACTCATAAAAAAACCAATCCACTCATTAGACAATCTACCCATATATAATTCAATCAGCCACCCTCAGATGTAAAAACCATCTCTAGCATAATACACAAATGTTCACGACAAAGCGTAAATTGTGAAATACAATCCACGGTTCAAATTTTCTCGGTTTTGGAGTTGATTTCGCAACAAAACTCGATTGGTTCTTGTTGGAAAGTTGGAATCAAACAAAATAAAAAATAGATGCTACAGAGCAAAACTGATCCATACTTGACTAATCTTCTCAGGGAAAGTTCATCAGATGGCCTCGAAAAACAGTAAAAACTGTGAAACCCCTTGTTTTGAATCAAATATATTTTGAATAAAAATCCTCAAATAATCTATCTGACTTGATTTTAAGGTTAGGGTTTGTAGGAGAGAGAAGGAGAAGAAGACAGAGAAGAGAGTTAGAGAATACAATGGCTTGATTAGGGTTAGAGAAGACCCCAACTAGCCTTTATACTAATAAAAGGAATTTACAGTATACACACCCACAATCATTACACACACACCGTAAGTGGCACACATCTAGATATTTACTCACACACCCATAACTACAACACACACCAATACATGCCAATAATCTGAACCGATAAATCACCTTGATGTGCTGATTCATATATGGAAAACGACCCATCTAGAATTGGTTCTGAGGATGAAATGTCAGACACTACTGTCAGAATTTGAGAAAAAATGTGAAACCTTTGTTTTCTGTGAAACAATGGAGCTGAAAGCAAATAATGTCCACAGACTGTCCAATGCAATCATGTCTCCTCCTACATTGATTCAGGATGAAATATGCTTTCCATCGAGTCTATGACTCCTCTAGATTAATTGTCTATTGGAGTGCTGCTGATGTCAGCATGAACAGTGCTGATGTTAGCAGTGGCAAGGAAAAACCCGCTATGAAACCAACTTGCGTTCTTCTTAGTGAGAGAGAGAGAGAGAGATTTAGCTCCAACCCTTTTATATTAAGTATGACAACTGATTACATAACTGCCACTACTAAGCAGGGCTAGACCCATGTGGGGTCGTGCAGAGGCATGATGTGATATCCCACATCGGATAGAGAGAAGTCCAGAGCATGGGCTATGAGGTGCAAGCAGACCTTTCGTGTAACGACGCATTTTGGGTGGGGACAGCAGAAGGTAACGCCCATGCCAAGAACAAAACCGGGGCAGGGACCTAAGCCCAGAACCGGACAATATTGTTGGCATGTAGGTCTGGGTCGTCATAGAATGGTATCAGAGCTGAGGACGGCTCTTCTATAAGGTGGGAGGTTTGTAATATCCCACATCGGATAGAGAGAAGTCCGGAGGTTTGTGACGACCAGGAGGTTTGTAATATCCCACATTGTGATTATATTGATGTAGAAAACACAAGATGATACTATAATTTAAATCATTTTTTATTCTCCATTTTGTCCTTTTCTTCGGATAGGTAAGTAGGGGATATAAATTGGCATTGTCATGTTAAATATTTCTTTTCCATGCATTTGGCACTATTCATGCTTGTTATTTATGATTATTGAATTTTTTTTTGGCTGCAAATACTGCATGGGGAGATAAAATTTACTACCGTATACATTTGCAGTAGTCAATGTTTTCTTGTACTTTTTGTATATATCCATTTCATGCACATTGTACCTACTACAATTTCAAACAAATACAGGGCGTGCCATACTCACTTTTTAATGTTTATTTTTAGGTTAAGCTCAGTGTTGCTGGAAAGGATACTATAAAGGAACAAGATTTTGATGAGTTGACCAGCGATTCTTTATCCAAAGATTATGATGTTTCTAGTATATCAGGTTCAGAAGATGAGACTGAGGAATCATGCTCAAACCCTGTCATAATGGGGAAAGGGGTGGACAGGGTTAAACTCAAATTGTTTATCCGTCTTCAGGGAGGAGATATAGTTTCTATCTGGAAGTGTTTGCTTTTGAATGAGCTTGAAGATATATCCTTCGAGAAAAATAAATCAAGTCCTATGGAGAGGGGTGGACACTGTGTAGGCTTGAGTGAGAACGACTTACTTGAGAGATTGAAATATTTGATTCATGAACCTCGAGATAAAACATGTTTAAGGATTGTGTTGCTCGCAAGTGGTGGGCACTTTGCTGGCTGTGTCTTTGATGGGACTTCTGTTGTAGCTCAAAAAACATTCCATAGGTAGGTGAATAACTTTTTCAGTGCTTTCTTGAGCTAGAATTCCATATAGCGTTGAATTGGAGTGGTACCGGTATGCACTTCATTCATGTTCTTAAAGATTTCTCGCATTGCATGATCCTTTGAAGTAAAAATAACCAGTAGAGAGACCTTATTGCTATTGATTTGCTTGTTTGTATTGAGTTCCCCAAACAAGCGTTACCTGTGTACATTGTTTTTCTTTCATTTTATATGCTTTAGGGGGACATGATATTATTATGTAGTAATTGTGTACAGAGAATTTCAATAAGTTGTGGAATTGCACTATTGCTTTTTCACAATTTTCTTTGAACTAGGGCACTCTGTTTTGCTGTCATTGATATAAAACAAATACTGAAGAATATTGGATGCAAGAATTTCATTTACATATATAGAATTTGGGTAATAAATGGCTGTAACTGATAGAATCTAATTTAAACTATCACTACCAGTCATATTGTAATCTTGTTGTTATTTATTGAGAAAACCAATGAGCGTTGGGTGGGTCCTTGATTACTGTAATGCAGCAGTTAATTGTTTGAAAGTTTTTGGGATTCTCATGTAGCTGTGAAATTAAGTAATAATTTTTTCTGGGAATCACATATTTCTGAGATGTTAAATTTTGGTTCATGTATATTTGTTGTGTTTGGAAACAAAAGGAAAATATGATTAAATATCTGAATGCATGTTATTGTAAGTACTTTTTAAGAACACCTCATCATCTAGTAAAGGAAAACTAATAATCAGAAACTCCTTTAATACCGTATCTACTGGTCGACAAAGGCTCTTACCAAACAAGGAACTTGGGTGAGTTAAGGTGAATTTGAATATGAGAGGGAAGGGGGAAACTAAAACAAATTAGTGTATCATTGTGTTTTCTTCTCATGTAATCCGGCCTTAATCACATTAATAGAGCTTTGAGTTGTCACCTCGATTCACTAAACAAGGGTTGACCCAGATACCACGTCTCAAGCTTTTCATTTCTAATCACTAGCTTACATGTGACTTCAAGGAGAAATCATAGATGGAAAAATTGTGGTTGAAACAATTTAACAGACACGTGATCTCATGAACACAAAAGGAGTTAAGGGCCCGTTTGGTTTGGTTCACGAGTTGTATATCCAGCAGACGGTCATCTTTCATGATGGTTTTCATGGAAAATGATCTCCCAGAAAATGGGGAGCCTGAAGATCGTCTTCTTTCGAGATGGTTCTTGTGGAAAATGATCTCTGTGAAGATGGTTCCCAGAAGATGAGGAGCCTGTTGGGCTTACCTGGAAGCTCAGGCAGGAGATTAATCTTTTGCGTTTGGCATACTTGTCATTAATAAGAATTGGAACATCAATTAATATACCTGAATAATGATCAGAGTCATAATCCTTAGTTCATTAATTAAAAAAAGCATAGTTAATAATCCATAGTCCACATTCCATAAACAAATAAACCTAAAAAAAAACTAAACAAGTAAACAATAGTCCATAGTTCATTTATTAAAATGATTATATTCAATAGTCCGTAGTTTATCATCTAACATACATCTTAAACAACTAAACAAATGCCATTATAGTCCATTAGCTAAAAAATAGAGTCCATAGTCCATTAACTAATATACCTTTCAAACAATTTAAAAAAACATTTCCGTAGTCCATATTCCGTAATCCATAATCCAACAACTAAAATAGAAACCTCCATAATTCATAGTCTTAGTCTATAATTCATCAACTAATACATCTCTTAAACAACCAATAAAAATACAGCCATAGCATGGGTCAAAATACCGGAAATCCGATACGTATCGTCCTGACCTCTAGGACGATACGTATCGGGTATCGTCCGATACATTCAATGTATCGGTTTGATACATTCAAAAAAAAAAAATCTCAAAAAAATCTGAAAAATTATATTTATTTATTTTGTATTTATTTCAACTATTTTTGCTTTTATTTTTGACTTATTTGATGCATTATTTAGATGAATATATAAATTACATGTCTATTTTGCGACTTAACCCAAGTCACATGCCTATTTTGTGACTTATTTTTGACTTAAGATCACATTTTTGACTTAATGTAATAGATCTTCTAACATTATTTTTGACCAACTGATCACATGGCTATTTTATTAACAATATTCCATAATTTGATCGACGCAGCCACGCATAAACTAAATTACAATGTATATTGACAAAAATAAATTATATATTGTTAAAATTAATAGCTATGTTGATAAAAATAAATTTAATTGTATATGAAAAACTTACTTTAGAGCCACATTGAATTTCGTGGTGGTTCTTGGCCCTCATCGTCATCGTATTTTGAAGTTTTCCTACCTTTGCCTATAATGTTGGCCATATTGATACCCATGATTATATGTGCCCCCTTGAAACTGAGGTTGTAGCAACGAATATGGCTCAGTGTAGTACGTAAAGGCCGGTCCTCCAAAAATCTGACCAACGAAGTCATATGGCACCGGGTAGGTTTGTTGTGGCTGGTAGTATGGGTTACTAGTTCTTTGAATCTTCAGTATTTTGCAAATAATCCCTCAAGCTAGAAGTCATATAACCCATATCCGTATCATCTTGTGGACCTTGTGGTGGTGGTGGTGTTTGATATGATTCCAACGCTCCTCTTCCCTCAACCCCTCCCATTCTAAATGTAGGAGTGTCGAACGATTCAATCTTCTTTTTCCCTCACGGTTGGGAAACTCGTTCGCTTACTCTTTCAAAGATTGTCCAACCATTCAAAGTGCTCTCAAAGATCCAAAGCGGCTCTTCTCTCTCTTCGATCCATTGATTCAAATGGTCATCCTCCTCGAATATATAATCCAACTGGATGGGATCAAAATATTCACTGTCTGCAAGGTAGAATATGATAGATGAATTAGTATAATATGTAAGTAAGACTTCATATAATTGAGGATCTAAGACTTCATGTAATTGCTTACCACGGTTGGTCCTCTCAGATATTCCCCATTAATCGCATGTTGTAGTGGCAGTAGACTTACTTTTCCAATCGGTCCATAGTTAGTCTATTCCTTGTCTTAGTATGAATGAGAGAGAAAGTGCTCCAATTCTGCTCGCAGTTGGACGAGGAACACGTTTGCGACAATACCCTAATTGCTACCCGCCTCAATATCGGACCATCACCTCCATAATGCATCCACCAATAAGCGGGTTTGTCGTGTTTAATTTGGGATTGCGCCAACGGGGTCCCAAATGACCCATGTCTCTTGCGAAACATGTCAATCTATAAAGATGAAATACAGTAAGGCACATATCAATAAGTAGATGATAATATCACATGACATTTGACTTATTAGTTATAAGGTATGATACTATGATTACTCATATCTCTTATGGCTTGACCTTGGTCTGCCAACTCAGGGAGCATTCTTTGGATTACATTCAGCAAACCGGTATACACTTCATCAGTGTCACTCAGCTCGAAGCGTCGCGTATACTGGAAGGTGGATTCAAGTAGTGTGCTACACCTCAAATATGAGCAATTTCATCAGTATATAAAAATAATGAATAAATAAATAAAAATCACTACATAATTGTGCAACATGTTATACCTGCTGCATGCAAGTACTGGTGAAATTGTGCATCCCACCTCTTGTCGATAATCGCCCAGTATCGTTTATATTTTGTAGGGCATTTGATTTTTATAGCCAATTTTGCCTTATCCATTGACTCATAAACGTACCCCATCGTTGGTTTCTCATCACCATCAACCAATCTCAACACTTGCACCAACGGGGTAGTGACGGCGATCAGGTGGTCGACATCTGCCCAAAACTGCGTGCTATAGATCAAGTCAACAACTTCAGTGCAAGCTAGTCTCTTTGCTCTGGGAGTCCTATTTCATGTTGATTCAATTCTTCCGACGACACCATGCTTTTCAGCTCACGCCTATATCTAGCCAAACTCTGTAGGGCTAAGAACTGTATTGCAAAACGTGTAATCGCAAGTCGGAGCAACTCATTGTTCGTGAAGGTTCTCATTAAATTGACCAGCTTGTCACTGTTGTACAGGTAGGAAGTAATCGTTCTTCTCTTCTGAATAGTTGTCTGTGCCTTGCTTCTCTTTCCTAAATCCTCAAGAATGAGGTTCACGCAATGAGCGGCACACGGGGTCCAATACAGGTGACGTCTCTTCGTCATTAGTTTTAATCCAACGGCTTTGTAATTTGTCGCATTGTCTGTTACCACCTGCACAACCCGCTGCTCTCCAACCTCTTGAACTACCATATCCATTAGTTTAAAGAGGTAGTCAGCAGTCTTTACGTGTCTAGAAGCATCAACTGATTTCAAAAATACTGTCCCGGCATCGCTGTAAACCAAAAAGTTGGTCAAACTCTTTTTTGTGGGACCAGTCCATCCATCGCACATAATTGTGCAACCTCTCTCATCCCATACATCCTCAAAGCTTTGTACATAGGCAGTTATCTCATCGCACTCATCTGTTAGTAAGGGCCCAGATATCTCGTATGGAGAAGGCTTTTTAACTCCTGGACCAACTTCTACACTTGTATCAATCATGCTTTTGAAGCACGGCGACTCTGCTACTTAGCTCGGAATGTGGTTGTATATAAAAAACTTAGCAATGAATTTTTCAAGCTTCTTCCCCATTTTTGTAAGTGAGATTGCACTCAATTTGGTTTGTTTAGAGCTTTCAGTGCGATACATGAATGGATCCATGGGGGCTGTAGTACGGCCTCTATTAGACGGCCTATAATCCCTCCCGGATGCTAACCTTCGCAACCCTGCAATCTGCTCAACATCATCATCATCCTCAACAACATGTGGCCTATGACTAGATCCACCACCGGTAGCAGGCATGGATGGGCCCCTCAACCTGGACCGAAACCGATAATCGGCTTCTTCCTGATCTTGCCGCTGTTGTGCTTCTCTGGTACTTTCTCTCATAGCTCTCGCTATCTGCTCATCCTCATCCTCATCCTCATCCTCATCATCCTCAGGTGCAACTGATGTAAACTCTGGATCTGGCCTCCTGATTCTCTCATACGTTTCCCTATCACGATCGGCTTCAGCTTTTTTCTTTCCCTTTGTCACTTGTAAACTAGCTCTGATATTTTCTTTTACTTCTCTGGGTACACTGGGACACCCTCTTATCTCTCCCTTTACGTGAGCCAGATGCTCCTTTAACCGTGTGATACCTCCTCCCAACAGTTTTTTTTCACAAAGCTTATATTGTATCCGGAGTCTATTACTATCTATTGCTGTACCGTATTGCCACGCTGGATCTGTCGATCGTACCATATTTATTTATTTCATCTACATGAATGAGCAAACGATTGCATTAAAGTAAACATCTAATTTACACTTGAAAATAAAATTTATTTTTTAATTATTGCTATTTTAAAAATATTAGATTATATTTTATTAAATTTATTTGATATTATTCTAATTTTTATAAAATTTAGATTACATTTGAAATTTTATTTTATATTATTCTAATTTTTAAAAGATTAGATTATATTTTACCAAATTTATTTGATATTATTATAATTTATGAATATTTATTTGATATTATTATAATTTATGAATATTTATTTGATATTATTATAATTTTATTATTATAATTTATGAATGTTTATTTGATATTATTATAATTTATGAATATTTATTTGATATTATTATAATTTTTAAAATTTTATTTGAAATTTATTCCATATTATTCTAATATTTTATGGGACATATCCCATAATATTAATTATTTTAATTATATGTGACGGTCACATATAATCAATATGGGTCACATATAATTAAATTTATTATTAAAATTAATATGGGTCACAGATAATTTAATATGTGACCCATAAATTTAATTATATGTGACCCATATTAATTTTAAGTTTAAATTATATGTGACCCATATTGATCCCATTATTTTATTAATTATATGTGACCCATATGATATGTGACCCATATTGATTACATGTGACCCATAATTATAATTATTTATATTATTTTTGACCCATAATTTTAATTAATTTAAATATTTTAAATTATTTTTTCCCTCTTCTTAATTTAAATAATTTAAATATTTTAATTATTTTTTACCCATATTTATGGATAGATCTACCATTAAATATGGTAGATCTACCAAATTTATGGCTACATCTACCCTTATATAAGGTAGATCTACCATATTTAATGGTAGATCTACCCATAAATTTAAATAATTTAAATAATTATAATAATTAAAATTATGGGTAAATGATAAAATTTAAAGGTAGATCTACCCTTAAATAAGATAGATCTACACTTAAATAAGGTAGATCTACCCTTAAATTAGGTAGATCTATCTTATTTTAGTATTTAAAATGAAATAAAATGATGGTAAAATAATAAACACGTACCTTCCACATTGATCTCGTGATTTTTTGTGCGATTCGGCGGCGATTTACGATGCAAATAACCCAAAAATGAGAGAGGAAGAAGAAGGAAGAAGAGAGGAAGAAGGAAGGAAGAAAATGGGGAAAAAAAGGGAAAACCCGACCCTTTAGTCGGGTCAATGGGTGGGTCTCACTATTTTCGCCAAATTATCGGACGATAATTTCAGTTCGTATCGGACGATAATTTGAGTCATTTGTTGTTTTTTTATGTTTTATCCAAATTATCGTCCGATAATTTGATATTATCGTCCGATACGGACATGGGTTAAAATATCGGGTTACCGATACGTATCGTCCGAGCTCCAAAACGATACGTATCGGTACCGGTTTGTATCGGACGATACATTGAATGTATCGTTCGAGTCCAATACCGATACGTATCGTCCGATACGTATCGGTATCGGATGATATTTTGATCCATGGATACAGACGATATTTTGCCCGTATCGGACGATAATTTATCTATTTCATATGGGGTACGATACATACCCTATGTATCGTACCGCTGACCTCCAAAACCGATACGTATCGGTATCGGACGATATTTTGACCCTATGTATCGGTCATCAACTAACATACCTCTTTCAAAGACAAAAACTAAAAAAAAATCATAGTCCAAATAGTGCATCATCCAAATGAAAAATAATTAACAAAATCATAAAGTTAAAGAATCATCAAAGCTGAAAATCATCCCAGAGTGCTTCCAAACTTCATTTTCGCTAAGATTCTCTTTGCTCTTTGGTCATTTTAAGATGGCGACAGCTCTCACGCAATCGACAATTAGAGCATCATATTTATCCATAACTATCTTCTCACCAATGCCTTCATTACTAGGCAATTCTTCATAAACAAAATATTTATGTAACTGATAAGGTTTTGTCAGCTCATGAATTGCATTTCCCAGTTCAGATATAGATTGCGCTGTCACATCTAATGTACCAGCCATGATCAGCTTCCTCTTTTTTGTTGTTTATTTGATGATTTTCCAATTGGTTGGGCCCTTGCACTCATTCTAGACCCATTCATTCGATTTAAGGAAGAATCATTTTCATCTATTTCAAAGGCACCATCTTCTTTCTCTAGATTGGCGTGCTGCTCATCATCATTCACAACGTTCCGATCTTCAACTTCTATAGCTGACCCGTCCCTTTTGCACTATCATTTCCCTTAATAATTCCCAATATACGATAAGATGGACGGAGGTTTTTGTGTATTGTTATAGCATTTTTTTTCTGCATATTAGCATAAATGTGAGTTAACTGAGTTATTACTGCATAGAAGCAATAAGTATATCAAAGAAAGTGAAAAGTAATAGCATCTCTTCAAGTACTCAGTCCATAAAATAGGGTCAAGTGCCACCATTTGACTGTTTTTGTCCTAACCAAAGTCACTTTGGTTCAACATATCCTTCACTATTTTAGGTTGAAGCTTCCATATTTTTAACTTATTTTTGAAATGGTCATTTGTAACGCTCATTTTTAATTTATCATTAAAACTTTTTTTATTTATCAGTAAAGTAAATTATATTGAAAAGCAGCAAGGCGCTGAAAGACCAATACAACGACACGACAAAAAATAGAAGGAGAACAAAGTCCAAATGGACAGCACAACATTTAGCCCGGGTCCCATAAGTAGGACTCCTCTCTAGGAACATTCCCTCCTCTCACCACCCAAAACCACACTAGGTCTCTGACCGACGTCATGATCATCCCTATCAGGCGCCTTCTGTGCTCAAAAATTTGCAAATTTCTCTCACACCATATACTCCACTGCACCACGAAATGGGCAGCCATCCAATATTCCCCAAGCTGCCCCTCCACTTTAATGGCCCCCCATATCAGAAAATGGTCGTAAGGCGTAGCCGGCATAACCCAGCTCATACGAAAGGAATTGATGACAATGTTCCAAATCTCATGTGCCACCCTGCAATGGAGAAGTAGAAGCGGGGCGGACTCCTCCCCCTCGTTACACATCATGCAACAATTCAAGACCTCCCCCCCCTTCGAATAAGCTGATCGATTGTTAGGATTTTTCCTTTGAATAGGGTCCATGCAAAGAATTTGATTTTTGGATGAATGGCTTCCTTCCATAATCTTTCCCCTTAGAATCTTTTTTTTTTTTTTTTTTTGATCGATAATAGGAAAATATATTAGAAACCAGCGAGGCGCTGAAATTCAAACACCGTCAAAAAAGACGAAAAACAGAAACAAAGAGCAAACGAAGAAAAAAGAAAAAAACAACAAGCAAACAGAGAAGGTCAACCCCTCCACAGCCGACAATCCCAAGATCCCAGGATAAGAAGCAGCACTAGCCGGGATCCCATGGCGTAGCCAGCTCCCCATTGGGGACCCCACTACAGGGAGCCCATCCCAATATGCAGTCCCTAACCTCCTTGATGATCATACCCACTGGACGCGATTTGTTAGTAAAAATTCTCTCATTCCGTGCAAGCCATAAGTTCCAACAAACTGCAAAAAACGCCAACTCCCAATGTACCCGAACCTGAGCCTCCATGCAGTCCGAAAACCAGGTGAGGATATGATGGTGAAAGGCTTGTGGAGTAACCCAGCTGAACCCAAAGAAACCTAGGATCATACCCCAGACCTTGAAGGCGAGCTGACAATGTAGAAACAGGTGCACGACAGACTCTTCATCCTGCTGACACATCACACATACATTGTCCAACTCCATGCCTCGACGAATGAGCTGATCAACCGTAGGGACTTTCCCCTTAATCAGAACCCAAGCAAAAAATCAAACTTTAGGGGGGATCCTCATCTTCCATAGAAACGCACTTTCAAATTTGATAAGTGGGCAGCGCGTGAGCATATGAAAATAGGACTTAACACTGAACCTACCATCCTTACTGCCCGCCCAAATCCGCTGGTCCTGATGAAGAGCATCAGGCAGAGAGGCATAAATTGTAGACATGAGGCTGGTAAAGGAAACGATCTCCTCGCACCTAAGAGACCGGCGGGTGGATACCTCCCAAATCCTACCCCCACTGGTATCGAACACAAAGTGACAGATCATCCCCACCTGGTTAGTAGCTATAGCATAGATATCGGGAAAAAGAGTTTTAGGATTGACCTCGCCAGCCCAACTATCCTCCCAAAAACTGATCTGAGAACCACTTCCCCACTTATATCTGACCCCTTTGCTGTATGTAGACCATGGGTTAAAATATCGGGTTACCGATACGTATCGTCCGAGCTCCAAAACGATACGTATCGAACGATACGTATCAGTACCGGTCTGTATCGGACGATACATTGAATGTATCGAACGATACATTCAATGTATCGTTCGAGTCCAATACCGATACGTATCGTCCGATACGTATCGGTATCGGACGATATTTTGATCCATGATGTAGACCGTGTACCACAGACCCCCTTCCACCAAGCCGACCCCCCTCGGTGTATGGTAATATTGATCCCCCAACCCCCCCTAGAAACCCCATATTTTCCAGCCAGCACATTCCGCCACAAACTGCCTCTTTCTCTCTCCAGACTAGCACGCCATAACCATTTGCTCAGGAGAGCAATATTGGTATCCTTCAAGTTCCTAATACCTAGGCCACCGCAAGACCGAGGGAGCTGGCGGGTATCCCAATTCACCAAGTGTAGACGACTCCCAAGACCCGAACCCTCCCAAAGGAAATTACGTTGGATCTGCTCAAGCCGATAGACAACCCCTGTCGGGCAGTGGAAAGCAGACATGAAGAAGATAGCTATGCTAGACAATACAGCTTTAACCAACAGCAGTCGGCCCCCACTACTTAGTAACTTGCCTTTCCAAGTAGATAACTGTCTTTCAAACCTCTGAATGATCGGCTCCCACGCACGCACCGATAGCTTTTTAATGCCCAAAGGCATCCCCAAATACTTGAAAGGGAGTGCCTCAATATCACAATTGACTGCAGTCGCAAGATCTTCCAGCTGCTGGGCCTGTGTACCAATTCCAGCGATCGTCGATTTATGGAGGTTGATGCGCTGTCCAGAAATAGCCTCGTAAACAGCCAGGATATCAGCAAAATTTGAAAACTCGTGGACCTTGGCAAGACCAAACAGAATCGTATCATCGGCATATTGAAGGTGTGAGATAGCCCGACCATGCGCGCCAACCAAGACTCCCGAGATACACTGATCCTGACAAGCACGCTCAATAAGACCTGCTAAAGCCTCACCCACCATGTTAAAAAGGAAAGGGGATAGAGGATCTCCCTGTCGAAGACCCCTAGTGCTTTTGAAATAACCAGCCGGAGTACCATTTATAAGAATCGAGAACCATACCGAAGAGAAACATGCCCTCATCCATTTCCTCCAGGTCGTCCCAAATCCAAATCTGCCGAGCATATAGTCTAGACAGCCCCAGTGGACGCGGTCATAGGCTTTCTCCATGTCGACCTTCTATAGTGCAGTGGGCCGTCGTGAAAGATGGGCAGAGTGAATTACCTCTTGCGCGACCGCCACAAAATCAATAAGCTGCTTGCCCTGTACGAACGCGCCTTGGTTATCAGAAATAATCTTCCCCATAATCGGTTTCAGCCTGTTGGCAAGCACTTTAGAGATAATCTTATACAAGCAGTTGAGTAGACTGATGGGCCTGTAATCCGATAAGTTCTCAGCTCCATTAATCTTAGGAATCAGCGACCAATGTACCCGTCGGCATAGAACTCATAGAAGATGTCCATCATCTCAAATTTTAGCAACAGCCAAAAAGCTCGGTAGAACTCCAGCGAGAACCCATCCGGACCAGGAGATTTATTTTTCCCTCCAAACTTGATAGCTCTCCAGACCTCAACCTCAGTAAATTGCTTCTCCATCTCAGCACACTCCAACTCTGAAATGGACTTGAAGGGGAGCCCATCCAACTCCGGCCTAACCAAACCATCATCTATATAGAGGTCGGAGTAATACTTCACTATTTTGGACTTAGCCTGTTCCACCGCATTGTACTCAACCCCATCTATCACAATTCTACCCATGTATTTGGCCTTGTTCCTAGCATTTGCGATCGCATGAAAGTATCTAGTATTCTGGTCCCCTTCGTTGAGCCATCTAACCTTAGACTTTTGTCTCCACATCGTCTCCTCTGCTCTACATTTATCATCTAGCTACTGCTTCTTAGCCATCCGTTCCCTTCTTTCCCCATCAGACAAGGGCCTCTCTTCCTCCATGTTATCAATCTCATGAAGCCGGGATAGGAGTTCTTCTTTCGCAACCTGCACCCTGCCATACACGTCCCTATTCCACCCTTTGATACGAGCCTTTAGATGTTGCAGTTTAGAGGTAAACCGAAATAAGGCAGACCCAGTCGACACCAGCTCAGCCCACCACACAGCGACAGGATCCTTGAAATTCTCTTCTAGCAGCTACATGTTCTCGAAGCGAAAAGGCGCCGGCCCTTTCCCCCTATTCTCGCAATTTAATAGAATTGGTCGATGATCCGACAACACCCTCGCATGGGCCTCCACTCTTGCCGCCGGGAATAACGTCATCCACTCTGTGGTACACAGAAACCGGTCAAGCCAACTAAGGGTAGGAACGTCCTGAAGATTAGACCACGTAAAATTCGCACCCATCAGAGGCATATCGATCAGTTCCCACTCCGAAATGAGAGCGTTAAAATTCCTCATCACCCCCCTATCAGGCGACACTCCAGTTTTCTCATGGTCCCATCTGATGGCATTAAAATCTCCCCCCCAGCAGTGCGGATAGTCCCATCTACCCGAGATGGCCGCCAACTTGAACCAGAACTCATCCCGCATGGTAGCTATCGTCGGACCATAAATACCGGAAAAAGCCCAAACCGTACCACTAGCCCTGTTACGAAACACAACCGACGCAGAGAACTGACCCAATTCATCATCCAATCGCTCGAGAATAGTAGAATCCCAAGCAACGAGAATACCTCCCGAGGCCCCCACCGAGTCAACCCCAACCCACTCCCACCTATTCCCCCGAAGCAGAGTGACCACCTTGTGATCGGCACACCTTCCCCATTTTGTTTCCTGCAGGGTTACAATCTCAGGCCAGAGCATAGAAATGACATGTTTAACTCGATTTCTTTTGTATCCGTCACAAATACCGCGCACATTCCAGGATAAGATCTTCATTGGCAACCAAAACGTAGCCCACCCATCCAAAGGAAAGAGGAGTACTATTGACTCACTCCCCCCTTCCCATCTGGCATCCCCCATTGCAGTCGTGCAAGTTCCCTAGGGATTTCCTGGCGGCGCCTCATGTTGCCCTTATTTCTACTGACGATTATAAATCGGAAAGCCTCCCTAATTGAATCCTGGGAACCTTTGAACGTCATCCCTAACGATTCCCTCACTCCGATCAAGCGGTCCACCTCCGTGGAAGCGAAATCTGTAGCAACCTCCATCTCCCCCCTTGATCCACCACCAATCAAAGACTCCTTCGAAACAGAGGGATGGATGAGCCGCTGCAGATTAGAGAACAGAGTAGCATTTGGGACTCCCCTCAAACTTAGTTCCTTGGGATGTAGAGACCGACACGGGTCAACAGCCCATAAATTGAAGACGTAATAGCCCGTAGGAAGAAAATAAAGGGTAGGATCGGGTCCCAATCGCCATCTGAGGAACCACCCACTCGAAGTCGGGCCCGCCAATCTCCACGTCGACACCCCAGCCACCTGCCTTCCCGCAAGGTCGTGTGGGACACGTGTCTCCAGAGATAGACCCCAAACCTCGTCGACAACCCCACGTTCATGCGTATCCCCAGTAGAAGACGAGGGAGGCGTGAGTTTCCAGCTATCCTCGCCACGTGTCAGCGTAAGGCCAACCCCCATCGAAGCAGCCCGAGACCGTACCAGCGACGCAGCTCCCAATCCGCCACGTGTAAGGGGCACGCTAGCGGTAAAAAGTAGGCAGAGGGGCCTGACCTTGGATTCCGGAAACCATTTGGTGGTTTTCCAAAACCCCCGACCCACGTGTCATCCTCTCCTCCTTTTCGAGGCCCATTCCCCTTTTGACCCTCTCTCTCTTATAAAAGACCTGCAACTGCTTTTTGTCCACTAAAACCGCTTTCCACTTTGGGAGAGACAAGCTCTCAATCTCCATCGAATTCCCCTTGGAATCTGACCAATGGACGTCGCATAAGCATCCTATAATAGGACTTGACATTGAAGATACCATCTCTGCACGGGGTCCATATCAGCCGGTCCTAGCCATGGGGATGCCGTTGTGCTTCATATAGTCTCTGCATCAGATTAGAGAACAATGTCACCTCCTCCTCCCTCAGAAGTCTTCTGGTCACAACATTCCATAGTCTACCACCATCAGTTTCCGAAACAAAATCTACAATCCTCCCAAAATGATTTACAGATATGTCATAGATATCTGGGAATGAGGATTTGAGAGGGCCCACATCCATCCAAGCATCCTCCCAGAATCGGATGCGGGTACCACAACCCCAATTGAATCTCAGCCCTCTGGCAAAGAGACCCCACGTGCTGCAAATGTTTTTCCACCAAGGGGATGTTCCTCTGTGAACCGTGACACTGATACCCCAATTACCCATTAAGTGTCTGTACTTCTCAAGCAGCACCACTCGCCAAAGATTGTTCCTTTCCTCCACCCTCCCCGCTCTCCAGAACCACTTTCCTAGAGGAGCGATATTGGTCCACCTCAAGCTACGGATGCCCAGCCCACCACAACCAATGGGAAGTTGACACGTGTCCCAGTTAACTAAGTGATATCGCTTATCCAAATCTGATCCCTCCCACAGGAAGTTCCGCTGAATTTGCTCTAAATGACTGAGAACCCCATCGGGCATTTGAACATAGACATGTAGAAGATGCGCAACGACGATAAGATCACTTTGACCAGAACAAGTCGGCCACCACTACTGAGCAACTTTGATGGGGACATCCAACAAAACAAGGCAGATGATAGTATAAATAGGAAACCAAAAGAGAAGGCAGAAAATAAGACACAACAACACGTTGTCCCACAACGCGCTGTGAAGAGTACAATAATGCCGTCCCACAGTGAAACGATCCTCATAACACATGTCCCACAACACGCCGTGAACAGGTCCCCAATAACGTGTGGATGACTCCAAAGGACGATTTAACTTAGAATTTCTATATTTGTTACGAAAATTATCATTTTTAGTCTTTTATTATTTTAGAACTCTTTTATTGCAAATTTTATGTTGTTTAGGGTTTTCTTAGCCTATATAAAGGCATTGTAAACACTTTATTAATTGGTTGATTGATTATTGAATGATAAGAGAGTTGTTTTTGTGCAAACCCTAGAGAGCTTGTGAAGAGTTTTCAACCGAGGGAGTGAATCCTTCAAACCTTGAGCAATGAACAATCGTTTCTCATGCGACTTGGTGCGAAGCTTCGGAAAACCCTTGGTGTGAAGCTTCGGAAAACCCTTGATGTGAAGCCTTGGAATCTATCCCTTTATTTGGTCTTTTCTCTAGTTGTTGTCAGGTATTATATTTTTTTAATTCTATTGATAAAAATCAAAATCCCAAATTGTTTCCCTTTTATTGAATTATTTTAAGCCTTATTTCAATAAAAATCACCGAGAAATCAAGAGACGATATTGCGATTGTCGATTGATGCCTTAAACTAGAATGAAACTCGAGTTCCCTCATCGGAGCCGTTTTTCTAGATCGGGAAATTTTACGCATGCGAACGCTGAAGTGGATTAATCTAATTGTTTTATTAATTTCATTAAATTAATTTTATGTGTTGTATGATTTTGAATATTTCCGTTATTCAATTCATTCTAAAAATTAATCTCGAATTCGCATATTAGTGTTTTAGCGTGTCGTCCCGCGTCAGTTTTGGTATCAGAGAACGGTCTTAGTTTAGGGTTGTCCGTGTCATATAGATTTTAGGGTTCACTTGATTTTAGTATACTATGTCTTACACCATCTAGTCTTGCATAATTCCGTCATGGATAGTAGTAGGTTAGAAGCCCTGATTAGATATCTTACATCTAAAATGATCGCTAGTCACACCCGGATGGATGAGCACATCACTGATCAACAAGCCCGACATGAGGCTTTAGAGATCCGTTTCCAAGAGATCAATGAGCTCATCACTGAGAATCACAATAGAGTCAACAACCGTAACCGTAGGAGAGATGTTCCTCCCCGACGTGAGGTTCAAACCAATCTTGATGATAATGTCATGAAATTAGTGAAAAGGGACGCCCCTACTTTTGACGGGAAAAGACATCCCAAGGTCTTTCTTGAGTGGGTCGCCAGCATGGAAAACTACTTCGAGTTGTATGCCATGTCCGAAGAGCGCAAAGTCAGATTTGCCAAAGTCAAGCTTATGGGTCAAGCTAGACTTTATTGGTTGAGAGTAGAGCGTCGTAGGCAAATCCAGGGTCTTCGTCCTATTTCCATGTGGGCTGAAATGAAAGTCCAACTGCACGAAAAATACGTTCCCGTATCATATGATGAGCGTATTCTTGATCAGTGGCAGTCA
The DNA here is from genome assembly GCA_021018995.1 of Chloranthus sessilifolius. Taxonomy (NCBI): domain Eukaryota; kingdom Viridiplantae; phylum Streptophyta; class Magnoliopsida; order Chloranthales; family Chloranthaceae; genus Chloranthus; species Chloranthus sessilifolius. The sequence goes on from CM037589.1 coordinate 36,253,387, forward strand.
TTGCATCAAGGAGATTCTCCAGTCACAGAGTATATCAATCGGTTTGAAGACCTGATGACCCAGGCCGATGTCAATGAGCCAACAAAAGTTACCTTCTCCTGATTCTGAATGGGTCTTCGCCTAGAGTTTCAGAGGGAACTCATTCCTTATCCTGTTACGGATCTCAAGGAATGTTTCGCTAGGGTTGAAGAATTAGAAAGGTATCTCGACACCCCCAATAGTGACCGATATAAGTCCTCCAAATTTGAGTATTAATCTAATCCTACAGAAAAGGGAAGTACAACCTTTAGTCAATCCATAAAATCCGTGACTTCTTAGATTGACAAAGGAAAGGGACCAATGATCGAGAGTTCTAGGCGTGCTCCACAACAATGTTATAAGTGTCAAGGTTTTGGTCACTTTGCATCTCAATGTCCCAGTAAGGCCCAAACCTTGCTTATTCAGGAGCATGCCGACAAAGAGAGCAACGAGTTACACAAAGAAGTGTATGAACCGTGTGAAACTCCAAGTGATGATGAAGGTGAAGTTCCGGTCAAAGCTGTAGGTTGCATTAGGACAATTCCTATTATCGAGGACGGTGTTGATAGTGTGTCCATCCCAAGTGAGTCATTAGAGTTGGTAGGAGCACATCATCATTCTGATTTACATGGGATTAACAGTCTGAATTTATTGAGCATTGGAAATGAGCATTGGAAATACGCATGATCGTACGAACACATTGAATATATTTAATGAATTTGATACTAACGGTTTTGTGTTAATTCCTGATATTCGTGAGCATGTGAAATCTTTTCCATTCTCAGAAAAGGGTAATGATGGAGGTCTAGATCTTCCTCTAGACAAGGGCAGCCATCCGATAGTTGTCATAACAGATCTTACGCCTATTCTAGATCCCGCAATCCCGCCCTTTGATCCATTCCTTCTTGAGCACCCAATCGAACCACACCCATTTACCCAGTTTCTATCCCGTACCTTACCCGTCCAATATGAGAAAAGGTCGATTGAGAAGGTTATAGAATTTCCAGGCTTCCATGCCAATGAGGGCAAGAATCAGAAGTATCTCACAGTGTAGAAAAGCAAGCCAAGAGTTGAGCTTCCGAAGTATGGCATCTGTGGGTTCCCTAACTCGTCGGAGATGAGTTTTTCCCATCCGGGGAGTATTGATGGGGACATCCAACAAAACAAGACAAATGAAAGCATAAAGAGGATACCAAAAGAGAAGGCAGAAAATAAGACACAACAGCACGTTGTCCCACAACGCGCTGTGATTAGTGTAGCAGCACTCTGTTCCACAACGCGCTATGATTAGTGTAAAAGCATGCTGTCCCACGACCGTGAATACGATCCCATAGTGTCCCACAATGCGTCGTGAATGCTCTCACAGCCGTGGGCGACTAATTCTACCCGATGGATGACTGCGAGAATTTCTATTTTGTTACGAAAATTGTCATTTTTAGTCTTTTATTATTTTAGGACCCTTTTATTGCGAGTTTTATGTTGTTTAGGGTTTTCTTAGTCTATATAAAGGCATTGTAAACACTTTATTAATTAGTTGATTGATTATTGAATGAAAAGAGAGTTGCTTTTGTGTAAACCCTAGAGAGCTTGTGAAGAGTTTTCAATCGAGGGAGTGAATCCTTCAAACCTTAAGGAGTGAGCAATCATTGTTCGTGCGACTTGATGCGAAACCGACGTACAGCCGTGGTATGAAGCTTCGGAAAACTCTTGGTGTGAAGCCCTGGAATCTGTCCCTTTACTTTGTCTTTGCTCTAGTTGTTGTTAGGTATTATATTTCTTTAATTCCGTTGATAAAAATCGAAATCCCAAATTGTTCCCTTTTTATTGAATTATTTTAAGCCTTATTTCAATTAAAATCGCCGAGAAGTCAAGAGACGATATTGCGATTGTCGATTGATGCCTTAAACTAGAACGAAACTCGAGTTCCCTCATTGAAGCCGTTTTTCTATATCGGAAAATTTTACACATGCGAACACTAAAGTGGATTAATCTAATTGTTTTATTAATTTCATTAAATTAATTTTATGTGTTGTATGATTTTGAATATTTCCGCTATTCAATTCATTCTATAAGTTAATCCCGAATTCGCATATTAGTGTCTTAACGTGTCGTCCCGCGTCAAGCTTCCCTTTCCATGACGACAATCGTTGTTCGAACCTTTGCACAACCGGTTCCCACTCCTTAGCTGTAGATTGCCTGAGCCCAAGGGGAAGCCCCAGGTACTTAATTGGGAACTTCTCAATCGCACAGTCCACCGTCTACGCCAGCTCTCAACCATCAACCGTTCATCAGTCCCAATACCCGTGATTCCCGATTTGGAGAAATTGATACGTTGCCCCGATATAAGCCTCATAAACTTGTAGTACAACAACCAAGGACCTGAACTCATGAACATCAGCCTTCCCGAAAATAATGGTGTCGTCCGCAAATTGGAGATGCGAAATGAACCTCCCTTGCGTTCCCACGTTAATCCCAGTTATGAGGTTCCTCTACCTGGCTCGCAAAAGAAGCTCCGATAACGCTTCACCGACTATATTGAATAGGAAGGGAGATAATGGATCCCCTTGGCGGAGACCTCTGGAACTCTTAAAATAACCCTCCGGGGTACCATTGATCAAGACCGAGAACCAAGCCGAAGAGTAACACCCCCTCATCCATCTCCTCTAGGTAGTTCCAAACCCAATCGGCCGAGCATATAATCTAAACAATCCCAACTGATCCGATCGTACGCTTTTTTCATATCTATTTTCCATATGGCCGACAGTCGCCGATCGTGATACGCCGAGTGTATGGTCCATGGATCAAAATATCGTCCGATACCGATACGTATCGGACGATACGTATCGGTATCGGAGGTGGACGATACGGTACATTAAATGTACCGTGTCGCCCATTTATATGGCTAATACCGGACGATACATTGAATGTATCGTCCGGTATTATACTGTTCCGGTACGTATCGTCCGATACGTACCGGTTTTCAGCCCGGACGATACGTACCGGAAAACCGGCATTTTGATCCTTGGTATGGTCTCTTGAGCCACCGCAACCAAATCTACCAGCTATCTACCCCTCACAAAAGCTCCTTGATTTTCCAAAATTATCAAACTCATCACTAGTTTAAGTCTATTGGCTAAGACCTTGGCGATAATCTTATAGAGACAATTGGTAAGGTAAATCAGCCTGAAGAATTCCATTGTGAAGCCGTCGGGTCCCGGTGCTTTATTTTTGGCCCCAAACCTGATTACTGTCCACACCTCTTCTTCACTGATCTGTTGTTCCATACTTAGCCGATCCTCCTCAGTGATAGACCGAAAAGATAGCCCATCTAATTGGGGCCGAGGCAGACCATTATCCTTATACATCTTCATATAGAACGTCACTATGTTTTCCCTGATCTGATCCTCCTCCAAGTAATTTTTCCCCACCCACAGTAATGTTACCCAAATAGTTCACTTTGTTCAGCGCGTTGGCGACTACATGGAAGTACTTGGTATTGGCATCTCCCTCCTTGAGCCATCTGACTTTGGATTTTTGCTTCCAGCTTACCTCCTCGGCCCTGCACACACTATTAAACTCGATTTTTTTGAGGTATCTTTCCTCGCACTCATCCGCCGTGAGGTTTCTTAGTTCCTCCACATCGTCCAACTCCTGCAGCCGCACTGACAGAGCTTCCTTCTTGACCTGCATCATTAAAGCTATTTTCAGTTGCATTCCAAGCATCACTCTTAAAACCCCATCCGTCTTTCTTCCTAAATGAACTTGCCTAATTTGCAAGTCTAAGAGCACGCATTCCATCTAAGTGGACCACACTTGCTTTTTCAGTCCGCTTGTCGCTTGAGTTGACTGAGATTCACTTATATTATCTAATCCAAAAAAAAAAAAATCAATAAAAAAGACCATCTCAAATACAAAATCATGTAACATAGTACACCCAATATTATTCATTCCACCAATACCTCAATTCAATATATCAGCATAACAAACAACAAATATTTAACAAATCAATCTCAAACTTGAACCATCCTGGTAGTATATCCACCAATACCTCAATTCAAGATATCAGCATAACAAACAACAAATATTTAACAAATAAATCTCAAACTTGAACCATCCTGGTAGTATATCCAATACTATTCATCATTTCACCTACCAATGCATCGTTTAATATATAGACAAAAAAACAACAACAAACGATTAAATAATTCATCTCCAACATGAAACAATCTGAAGTAATACATCTAACATCATTCATTTTGCCAATGCATCGAATATATGAGCATAACAAATAGGTAATATCTCAAATATGCTACTATCTAAAGATACATAAATACTCGAACAACAAGTGTAATTAAGTACTACATCAAGTGCTTTGAAGTGGACATCCAAAAATATATAGAATGTCAATTTTATAATGCATGAAGTTAACTATGAATGACCACGAGATCTATTCTCACATGTTTCTTGCAATTTCATTCTAAAATTTTACCCAATCTTCTCTTTCCCTTGGGCTCCTTCCATATACCCTAGCATTGGTAAGGTCACTCCCTCATGTTCCTCCTCTTTTTCATCTTCCTGTTCAAGTTATATCATCGCTTAAAACATTGTCCTCGCTAATGATGACGTTGAGTAGTATGCAACAAGCTATCTGCACTTGTGTGTTAAGTGGGTAAGAACTTGCTACCTTCAAGATAGGAACGTGTGCTTTTAATACCTCAAAAGCACACTCGATAGCATTTCTTAGAGAGAAATTATGGTGGTTAAACAACTCCTCGGGAGAGGTTATGGGGCAAGCACTCAAAAATTGCTTTAAGTGGTAACAGGTATTTCAATAAGGAGCTAGAAATCTTGGTACATTTCAGTATCCAATATCGACTAAGAAATTTTTCGATACATAGATAACATATATTAAATATTTTCTATTTTAAGATTTATGCATTTGTAAGTTACTAGTGGGGACCATAGTCACAAAGTTGGGATGCGACAATAATTCGGTGACAGTCCAATTCAGTCAAATTTGGGAAAATTCGTGAAGACAAAAAAATTAAAAAAATATCATAATATATTTAAAGTTAGCAGTAATGTTTTTAATGAGCAGAAAGTAGAAAATAACTCAATTGTTCAATTTCCATCAACCCCATAGATGTATAGGAGAGGGGTGATGTCTTGTTGGGTCGTTGAATGAGAAAAAAAAAAAGAGAGATAAGTACATAACTTAAAGAGAGAAAAAAAAATTAATACAAAATAATAATCACAAAACTCGACGAATATTCGGCAATGAGACGGATTTGCCAAAGATTTGCTGAATCATTCGGCATACCTTTATTTCTCGATTTTTTTCTTCACTAATTCGGAGTATTTTGTGACTATGGTGGGGACTATGAGAGGGTTGACCCTTGATAATGCAGACACCAGAACTCCAGATTTTCACAGCCGGCAAGGACATACTGAAATTTCAAGTTAAATGGGCATATAGCCATAACATTTTGTGACAAACTTTGTTTCCTGCTACAATATTTTGCTTGTATCTCAGAGTTGATATTAGTAGGTATATGGGTATCATCAATAGCTCCAACAGTCTTGTAGTGATAAAAAGAATTATTAGATAATTAAATATGAAAAGATATCAAGCAATATTTATATGATAAGAGTGTGATAGATCTTAAAATATTTATGAAAATGGTCGTTGCCACTGATCTATGGGGAGTGTTCAAACCAGCTGGTTTGAAAAAATCATTGTGGAGCCATATGATGGCCACAACACTCTGAAAGTATCAACTTATTGTCTCTCATGAATGACCAAAATTGTGATCCACCTTACAATTGTTCAAATCATGGGTCAAAATATCGTCCGATACCGATACGTATCAGACGATACGTATCGGTTTCAGGGGTTAGCGGTACGATACATACCCTATGTATTGTACCCAGCTTAAAATGAGTAATTTATCGCCCGATACGGACAAAATATCGTCCGTATCGTCCGTATCGGACGATAATTTCAAAGATATTAAAAAAACCCGTAGAGTTGAAATTATCGGACAATAATTTCAAATTATTGTCCGATAATTTCACTTTTTCGTGGGCCCCACCCATAGACCCGACTTTTTTAGTCGGGTTACCCCTTTTTCCCCAGTTCTTTCTTCCTCTCTTCTTCCTTCTTCCTCTCACATTTTTTGAGTATCTACACTCTAAATCGGCGCCAAATCGCACAAAAAATCACGTGATCAATGTGGAAGGTACTGTTTATCATTTTACTACCGTTTTATTTAGTGTAGATCTACCCTAAATAAGTGTAGATCTACCCTAAATAAATGTAAATCTATCTTATTTAAGGGTAGATATACACTTATTTAAATTATTTAAAATATTTAAATTATTTAAAATAATTAATATTATTTAAATATTTAAATTAAGAAGAGGGAAAAAATAATTTAAAATATTTAAATTAATTAAAAATAATATAAATAATAGGCCAAAAATAATATGGTGGGTCAAAAATAATTATATGTGACCCCATTTAAAATATTTAAATTGATGGGTCAAAAATAATATAAATAATTATAATTAAGGGTCACCTGTAAGCAATATGGGTCACATATAATTAATAAAATAATGGGGTCAATATGGGTCACATATAATTTAAACTTAAAATTAATATGGGTCACATATAATTAAATTTATGGGACACATATTAAATTATATGTGACCCATATTAATTTTAATAATAAATTTAATTATATGTGACCCATATTGATTATATGTGACCGTCACATATAATTAAAATAATTAATATTATGGGATATGTCCCATAAAATATTAGAATAATATGGAATAAATTTCAAATAAATTTTTAAACATTATAATAATATCAAATAAATATTCATAAATTAAAATAATATCAAATAAATATTCAAAAATTAAAATAATATCAAATAAACATTCAAAAATTAAAATAATATGAAATAAACATTCAAAAATTAAAATAATATCAAATAAATATTCATAAATTAAAATAATATCAAATAAACATTCATAAATTATAATAATATCAAATAAATATTCAAAAATTATAATAATATCAAATAAATTTGATAAAATATAATCTAATATTTTTAAAATAGCAATAATTAAAAAATAAATTTTATTTTCAAGTGTAAAGTAGATGGTACGTTTGCTCATTCATGCAGGTGAAATAAATAAATATGGTACGTTGGACAGATCCAGCGTGGCAATATGGTACAGTAATAGATGGTAATAGACTCCAGATTCAATGTAATCTTTGTGGAAAAAAACTGTTGGGAGGAGGTATCACACGATTAAAGGAGCATCTGGCTCATGTAAAGGGAGAGACAAGAGGGTGTCCTAGTGTACCCAGAGGTAAAAGAAAATATCAGAGCTAGTTTACAAGCGGCAAAGGGAAAGAAAAAAGCTGAAGCCGATCGTGATAGGGAAATGTATGAGAGAATCAGGAGGCCAGATCCAGAGTTTACATCAGGTGCACCTGAGGATGATGAGGATGAGGATGAGGATGAGTAGATAGCGAGAGCTATGAGAGAGAGTGCTAGGGAAGCACAACAGCGGCGAGATCAGGAAGAAGCCGATTATCGGTTTCATCCAGTTGAGGGCCCATCCATGCACTCACGGTGGTGGATCTAGTCATAGGCCACATGTTGTTGATGTTGATGAGGATGTTGACGGGTTGCGTGGTGAAGATCTGGGAGGGATTATAGTCGTCTACTAGAGGCCGCATTTCCCATTCATGGATCCATTCATATATCGCCTGAAAGCTCCAAACAAACCAAATTGAGTGCAATCTCACTTGCAAAATGGGGAAGAAGCTTGGAAAATCCATTGCCAAGTTTTTATATACAACCACATTGAGCCAAGTAGCAGACTCGCAGACTTCAAAAGCATGATTGATACAAGTGCGAAGTTGGTCCAGAGTTAAAAGCCTTCTCCATATGAGATATCCGGGCCCTTACTAATGATGAGTACGATGAGATAACCGCCATGTACGAGCCTTGAGGATGTATGGGATGAGAGAGGTTGCACAATTATTGCGACGGATGGGTAGTCCCACAAAGAAGAGTTTGATAAACTTTTTGGTTTACATGCGGGAGATTTTGAAATCGCTTGATGCTTCTAGAGACGTAAAGATCACGACTACCTCTTTAAACTAATGGATATGGTAGTTCATGGGTTGTGCGTGTGGTAAAGCATAATGCGGCAAACTACAAAGTCACGGATTAAAACTAATGGCTAAGAGACGCCACCAGATCGACCCGTGGCCGCATCATGCGTGGACCTCATTCTTGAGGATTTAGGAAAGAGAAGCAAGGCACGGGCAACTATTCAAAAGGGAAGAACGATTACTTTCTACCCGCATAACAAAGGGTTGACAAAGTCGGTCAATTTAATGAGAGCCTTCACGAACAATGAGTTGCTCGACTGCGAATACACGCTTTTGCAACACAGTTCTTAGCCCTACAGAGTTTGGCTAGATATAGGCGTGAGCTGAAAAGCATGGTGTCGTCGGAAGAATGGAATCAACATGAAATAGGACTCCCACGAGCGAAGAGACTAGCTTGCACTGAAGTTGCTGACCTGATCTGACGACGCAGATTTTAGGCGATGTCGACCACCGATCGTCAAATCACTACCCTGGTGCAAGTGTTGAGATTGGTTGATGGTGATGAGAAACCAACGATGGGGTACGTTTATGAGTCAATGGATAAGGCAAAATTGGCTATAAAAACCAAATGCCCTACAAAATATAAACGATACTGGGCGATTATCGACAAGAGGTGGGATGCACAATTTCACCAGTACTTGCATGCAGCAGGTATAACATGTTGCACAATTATGTAGTGATTTTTATTTATTTATTCATTATTTTCATATACTGATGAAATTGCTCATATTTGATGTGTAGCACACTACTTGAATCCAGCCTTCTAGTATACGCGACGCTTCGAGCTGAGCGACACTGATGAAGTGTATACCGGTTTGCTCAATGTAATCCAAAGAATGCTCCCTGAGTTGGCGGACCAAGGCCAAGCCATAAGAGATGTGAGTGATCATAGTATCATACCTTATAAGTAATAAGTCAAATGTCATGTGATATTATCATCTATTTATTGATATGTGCCTTACTGTGTTTCATCTTTATAGATTGACATGTTTCGCAAGAGACATGGGCCATTTGGGACCCCGTTGGCGCAATCCCAAATTAAACACGACAAACCCGCTGATTGGTGGATGCATTATGGAGGTGATGGTCCGATATTGAGGCGGGTAGCAATGAGGGTATTGTCGCAAACGTGTTCTCCCAATCATGAGCGGAATTGGAGCACTTTCTCTCATTCATACTAAGACAAGGAATAGACTAACTATGGACCGATTGGAAAAGTTAGTCTACTGCCACTACAACATGCGATTAAGGGTCAGAAATATACAGAGGACCAACCGTGGTAAGCAATTACATGAAGTCTTAGATCCTCAATTATATGAAGTCTTACTTACATATTATACTAATTCATCTATCATATTCTACCTTGCAGACGGTGATTATTTTGATCCCATCCAGTTGGATTATATATTCGAGGAGGATGACCCTTTGAATGAATGGATCAAAGAGAGAGAAGAGCCAGTCTTGGATAGTGAGAGCACTGAATGGCTGGACAATCTTTGAAAGAGAAGCGGAGCAAAGAAGCTTCTCAACCACCGAGGCGGAAAAGAAGATTGAATCGTCATTCAGTGGTTGGATCTAATGACGAAACGCAGCCCGGTAGTGATGATGGGAGTGGTGAGGATGATGGTGGAGGGCATGATGGTGGAGGGGACGTTGGCACTAGTGGTGGAGGGGAGGAAGCTGGTACCTCTGATCCTTATAGAGATATGGCGGCATGGGACGATGACTCGACGCCGTTAACACAGTTCGACACTCCTACATTTAGAATGGGAGGGGTTGAAGGAAGAGGAGCGTCGGGATCATATCAAACACCACCACCACCACCACCACAAAATGATACGGATATGGGTTATATGACTTCTAGCTTCGAGGGATTCAGTTTGCAAAATACCGAAGATTCAGCAACTAATAACCCATACTACCAGCCACAACAAACCTATTCGGTGCCATATGACTTCATTGGTCAGATTTTTGGAGGACCGGCCTTTACGCATTCACATCGAGCCTCGCTAGCCTGGTTATAAGGGGGCACATATAATCATGGGTATCAATATGGGCAACATTATAGGCAAAAGCCGGAAAGCTCGCGCACCGATGATGACGATGATTATGAGGGCCAAGAACCACCACGAAATTCAATGTGGCTCTAAAGTAAGTTTTTCATGTACAATTAAATTTATTTTTATCAACATAGCTATTATTTTTGACAATATATAATTTATTTTTGTCAATATACATTGTAATTTACTTTATGCGTGTCTACGTCGATAAAATTATGAAATATTGTTAATAAAATAGGCATGTGATCAGCCGGTCGAACATAATGTTAGAAGATCTATTACATTAAGTCAAAAATGTGATCTTAAGACAAAAATAAGTTACAAAATAGGCATGTGACTTGGGTTAAGTTACAAAATAGGCATCTTACTTATATATTCATCTAAATAATGCATCAAATAAGTCAAAAATAAAAGCAAAAATAGTTGAAATAAATATCATTTTTCAGATTTTTTGGGATTTTCTGGGATTTTTTTTCAAAAAACCGATTTTTTCAATGTATCAAACCGATACATTCAATGTATCGGACGATACCCGGTACGTATCGTCCTGGAGGTCAGGACGATACGTACCGGAAATCCGGTATTTTGACCCTTGGTTCAAATTGTGACCGAGAGTGTGAACGGACATCAATAGTTCTTCCAAAGAAGTATCGATCATTCCTTCTACTCGTTTCTCTTTGGGAATGTTTGTAAGTCGGAAAAAGGCAATCCATATCATTATAATTGATGATAAACTCATGATAAGCTAAATCACCTATTTCACGATTGCAGCAAGGATTCCTGCGTACATAACTACGTGCGAGTACGTCTACAGCTGCTGCAAACCCAGCATGAGCAGCTGAAATTGCAGCATACCTTTTCCTAAGAAAAGGGTCCATAGTGGAGCACCTACAACATGGAAAGAAGAATATTGTACCTAAGCTATTTAGAAAAAGCCACAAATACGAAGTAAGAAGAAAAGATACCCCATTGAGTCCTAAAAAGAAGTTATTAGCCATGAATGTCTTCTCACTTTATCGACAATTAGAGCACCGTATGCATCCATGAATTCTTCTTGCCGATACCTTCAATACTAGACAAGACTTGATAAACAAAATCTATATGTGACTGGTAGGATTCTCTCAATTCATGAATTACAGACCCAATGAAATGCTAAGTTTTATGTAAACAAATACATGTCAAACTGTTGCATACAATGGAAGTGCCACATTTATTATCTCTTCATGTAAGTACAAATCTGTGGTGGTGTATCCTATATTTACCCACCCACGCAAGTGGCAACCCTAATCCAAACTGGTATCAACTAACTTTGGGGAGAAATTAGGAATAATTTAATTCGGGTGACGGTATTATGACACAATGCCCAGTTTTACTTTGCAACTAGGAAAAAGATGATTCATATCTTTAGTTGCAACGAGGAGAGACAATAAGCAACTAAAGATATGAAAAAAGCCTAAAATTAAATTTCTATAAGAACCTGAGCATCGCCCTATAAGCATCCAATAGTCTTAAAAAAACATTAGAGCGTGTCTTGCTGAGATATTTTGGTTGTATAACTTATAATAATCTTATGTAGGGAATGAAAACAGCTAATGAAGCTGAAGGATGAGTGAATGCAATGAATGGATGAACATATATTCATGTTCTGACCTATGTTATAAGCTTGTTCCTCTGATTGCAGAGGAATCCATAATGAACTCGATGGACAAGCAGAGCCATATTTAGTTGAAGGCTTCATAGAGGCATATAAATGGAGGATAGTTGTCAAAGGCTTTAATTAGAAAAAAAAAAAAAAAAGACAATGTATCTAAGGTCACTTTAATACTTCAAAAGAAGGGTTAAATTAATATGTTGACGGTAGACCCAATTGTCAACATAACCTATTTACAAGAGCATGATAACTTGTTTGAAAATAGAAACAACCATACATCAGAATAAAAAAAGTTAAAACCCAAAGCAAGTCACCAATAATTCTGAAATCACACCCACCCATCAAATAACATATAAACAATCTCTATTTTGTACCCGATGAATGTGAAATGAACATGGACAATCTCTCTTTTTTTATTGTGGTAAATAAATGTGCTATGTACACCTGCGGAGTTTGGACAATTTCTGTTTTATACTTGGTGACTGTCAAATGAACATGGACAATCTCTTTTTTTCGTTGGATAATAGAGAGTAATTAACATAGAGTAGATGAGCTTGTGGATATTTTAATTTAATGGCAGCACCATCAATTGAATCTAATTAGATCTTCTATCCAAACTGACCGTTAGAAAGCGGTTGTTTATGCTGAACCTCCTTAATGCCATAATGATATTATGCAAAAGCTCTGTTTGGTCCTCATGTTTTTTGACTTTGGCCTACTTTAATCATATGTTACTTATGTAAATATTATAGGCATAAATTCCAAAACGGAGCCTGGATGGCTATTTATTGGACTGTCAAACATGAACCATCCTAGTAGTTTTTTTCTTGTTAAAAAAAGAAGTGACCAATAAATGTTCCCTTCTAAATTTATTGCTGTAATTGACCCAAGTGCCTCCCTACGAACAACCTCTCTTACGCTGAGTAATAAGCAGTTAATGAAGGAATTTTTTTGCTCTGTGCTTTGTGGTTGTCGGAACTCTCTCTTTCCTTTTTTCATCGTGGCTCGCAATGAATTAACTCGTATTCAGTCATATACACATGGAGTAAGTATAGAAACCTAGCAAAAAACATTGTGATCATGCCAATAATCCATTTTCATGTTAAATGATTTGCAGCAAAAAAATTATATAAATGAAACCCCAAATTGAGAAAAAATTTAGCAAATGAAAACAACTCAGAAGATAGCTTACCAATCAAACCACCAAGAACTCTAAATCACAGAAAAAAAAGCTCTAGAAACAAGAACATCAATCAATACCGATCCAAAAAAAAAACAAGAACTCAAAAAGATTTAATAAACATAAATGGAACTCCAAATTATATTAGCCCAAGAGCTTTGAGAGAGAAAGAGAGAGGGAAAGAACTAACCTTCAAGTGATGGTGTGACAAGATCCCTGGAAAAAATGATGTGTAACAATAGTAGAGAGGAAGAGAGAGAGAGAGAGCTAGGGCGTAAGGAGAAAATTACACGAGGAGCTTGAGGTAAAGAAATAAAGTACTACGGTTGTTAGCCTTTATTTGGACGTCAACCAACTTAAAAAATCATATTTAATAAAAGAATGACTAATACATGAAGCGCACACTTGGAAGATTCAAAGAGAACTTCAGTCTCCCTAATGAGGTTGGAGATCCATCTTCCATAAAACGTGGAATATAGACATAAAGTGGGAGATGTAACTCCATCTCCATGCAACCAAAAAAAGGGACCCAAACATGGGATTCAGTCTAGCTTCCAGGAGATAGCTCTCCCACCCTTTCATCTTCTGCCAACCAAGCATGTCGTAGATGAAAGGAAAAAACTGATGAAGAAGAAAGAGAGAGAGAGAGAGAGAGAGAGAGAGAGAGAGAGAGAAACATCAATCACAATTAGAGATTTAAGTGGTTCACCAATTTGGCTACGTCCATAGAGGTCCATGGCTTTCCATTTGTCAACTTTTTGTGCACTCATACAATGATCATTCACAATAGGCAAAAAGAATTTTCTCTCACTATAACTCACTAACTTCTCACTCCACTCCTTTTTTTCCACTTCTCACATTTCTAAAACTTTGTCCATCTCTAAGTTATTTGACTTGTTATTCTTGTGTAATGTTTCATTAATAATGTCCATTTGCTTTAGTCTCTCCTCTAGAAGCAACCTCCTCCAATTGGTTACTTAAACTCTTCTTTTTGTTGATTCCTTAAGTTCCTTCCCTTGGAAGTAACATCTTCTCATTGACTACTTAGGCTCCCTCTCTTGGAAGCTTCTTCTTATTGGTTGCAATAACAACCTTGTAATTAAATTTTTTAGTTCCATTTTTTTTTTCTGGAAGCTTCTCTTAACTTCCTCTTCACTTGTTTTGGTTGCTGTGTAACCTCTCCACTATCTTCAGTACTTGCTTACTTAATGTCTAAGCAAGGTTAAGTTATTACATGTGGAGTTTTCTCACTCCCCTCCACTGTTTCATTGCAACCTCTTCATTTTTTTTTTTTATCAGTAAAGGAAATATATTGAAGCGCAACAAGATGCTGAGTAACCAATACAAGCAGACGACCAAAAACCGAACAGAAAAGTACAAAACAATCAGACAGAAGACCGTAGCAGCACCTAAAAAAAGCAGGGGTGCCACTCCTACAACTACCCTGAACTTAGCCCAGGTCCCAAAGGAAAGACCGCTCTTGAGTACTAGGCCCTCCGACCGAAACCCAGCTCCACAGCAGCTCAGTTATGGACTTCATTATCATCCCCACCGGCTGACATTTATGCTCGAAAATGCGTAAATTCCTCTCATGCCATAAGTCCCAAAATACCGCGAACGTAGCTGCATCCCAATAATCCCTAAGAGGACCCTCCATTTTAGTGGCAGCCCAGATCAAATACAGAGAAATACGGCTTCTCCGGCATCACCCGCCTCATATCGAAGGACTTTAGAACAATGCTCCAAATCTCCTGCGTCACGTCACAAATCAGCAGATGAGGGGTAGTCTCCTCCCTATTGTTACACATGAAGCAACAGTTTTGGATCTCCTTCCCCCTCCGAATCAACTGGTCCAACGCTAGGATTCTTCCTTTGAATAACGTCCACACAAAGAACTTAACTTTTAGAGGAACGGCTTTCCTCCACAAACCAGCCCCTTGAAAGGTGGTCAACGGATTCCTCGTGAGCATCTTATAAAAGGACTTAACCGTGAAAATCCCATCTTTATTTGGAGCCCAAGCCCTCTTATCCTGCCCACTATGATGCCGCCTAGCCTCGTATAGCGTAAGCAATAGATTAGAGTAAGAGACCACCACCCCCTCTCAGGAGCCTTCTCGTAACCACCTCCCAAACTGTGCCCCCCTCCGAATCCGAGACAAAGTCACTAATTCTGCCCCGGGAATTCACCGCAATGGCATGAATGTCCGGGAAAGACGCTGCGAGTGGCCCACTCTCCAACCACCCATCCTCCCAAAATCGAACGTAGGCCTTCCATGTTTTGCATATGCCCTTCCACCAAGGAGAGGTTCCTCCGTGCACCTCACGACTGATACCCCAATCTCCGAAGGACTGCCCGTACTTCTCCACCAACACCACCCGCCAAAGACTCTCCCTCTCCTCCTCCCTCCTCGCCCACCAAAACCACTTCCCGAGCAAAGCAATATTGGTCCATAGCAGGCTGTGAATACCAAGGCCCCCATTGCGTAAGGGCAATTGACAAGCTGGCTGCAAATACCAAACCCACTTCCCGAGCAAAGCAATATTTCTCCGGCATCACCTACCTCATAGTCATTTGTTTCGTGAGTTGTACAGGCCCTCCAATATATTTTCCACTTGCTTCTTTAAGTCATCTTCCGAAGCTTGATAGAGAACTGCTTCATACACGCACTTTTCATGCACACACATAAACCAACTAAATTGTATGATTCCTCTATCTCAAACAGTTACCCACATGGAATTTTTACTTATAAATGAAGTATCATTGTTACATAAATGTATATGCAAGGTTGTCAAGCCGTGAATTGAATTGTAAATCATTGTCAGTTTTAAACTGAGTTGTAAATCGTAAGTCGGTTCTAAAGAGTTTTTTAGTTTTTTTTAAACATCATAAATACACACACACACGCATATGTGGATAATGGGTCTATGCAATTGAATGCATGGCGTGAGCCGTGCATTTGATTGCTAATCACGTGTCATGTGCCACGTGATCGCGAGTTACACCTCCTTAAGGGTTCATTACATCTCAAGGGCTTTAGAAGAAAAAAAAATGAACTTCTTTGCCCTTCAAATCATAGGTCCAAGATCATGGCTCACCGCAAAATTATCCTTTTTTTAGGTGGTTGTTGATCGACCTTGGGCATATTGACATGGCACCTGATCTTCAGGTTCGGTGCTGTGTGGCACCCAATTGGCTTGATTGTAACGTCCTGAGCTACACTTGAATGTATAGTCCCGGGCATATATATATATATTCTTTCATTTCAATAAAAGAAAATTAACATTAATCAACAAATTACAGCATTTCTATAGGTATTCACTAATTCCAAAACAATTTAGCAGTAAAGTGAGCATCAATCTTGGGTTAAAATTATCCAAAACAATATATAGTCAAAACAAAAAAGAATTCAAAATGAAATATTTGTTCACAGATCACATGACATGACTATGACCAAGTGTTTTCAAATTTCAAAAACTTTAAATGTTTTTAGCCTTCTCCCTCCATGTCTGTTATCATTGATGTCTTCACGAAGGACCTCAATATAAGCTAGGTCCACTTCATCTTCTTTGTCTTCAGATGATTCAACAAATTCTTCCACTTCCTCTTCTTCGATATTCTCTCCTCCACAATATTAGCTTCCTCGGGCAGCCTTTAATGGAAGTTAGACGAATGTATTAATTTCTATGGAAAAGTAAATTTTTTTAAAAATATAACATTTGTGTACATTAAACATAAGGATTAATATATATAACATAACTACTTAAGTAGTAAACTAATGAACTAAGTTTAAGAACATAAACTTAAAACTTACGTTGATCAACTCATCTTTTGGAAGTGTTAGACCTAATCTTGTCCTTGATCAACTCATCATCCCAATCTCTGTCAGACAAACAAATAGAATCATATTCAAGGTCTTGTGTTTTCTCTTCTTTCCTCTTCCTAGTACTTTCCATCAATTATTGGTTGTACTTGACAAAGACTTGGGCATTCATTCTTTGTTGTTCCAACCTATTCCTTCTTTTTGAGTGCACCTACATATAATATAAAATGTTATCTAAGCAATGTGCACAAACGAACTACAACTAAAAGATAAAATTAAATTTAATCTAATGAATGACTTTTTAATTACATTAAATATTTACTTGGTCAAATGTGCTCCAGTTGCGCTCACAACCGGTAGCACTACAAGTTAGGCTTAGCATACAAACACCCACCCTCTGTAACTCTAGGAATTTGTTCCCATAATATTGCCATCAAAAACCTATTATACAAGTTAATAAATGTAGCACAAAAAAAAAGGAAATAAAGGCAACTAAAATATTACGCCAACTTAATAAATTAATAATTTAAACCTGGCATCTTCGAATTCCTTGTTAGTTTTGCCATTTCCCTAGAAAATGAGGTAGTAGTTTTGTAAAGTTTTCCAATTGTTTGTCAATGATCATTCTTTCCTTGGAAGTTGTCACCATTCATTTGATGACATGATATAGTCCATCTTTTACTTCAGGGTCAGGGTTAATGCTCTCATCATAGTGATATTTTGGATTCCAATATATTTTTGTTGCATGCAATGGCTAATGCAGCTGCAAATTCAAGTGGTTATCTATGATCTTCCATATAGGTCTATATCTCTTCCTCGCATTGCCTTAATTCTTTGCAACTTTTTCTGTAGCTCTACCCATAGCTTCATATATGTAACTCATCGCTAGTTTTTCAACCAAGCCCACCCATTGTAACACCTTAACACAATGCAAACAATATGTAATTGCTTGGCTGAATTCATAGTTGCCAAAATAATACTGCAAATTTTCTTGTTGTCCACCTCTTTTGAATACACTCTATTCTCCCATTCCATTGAGGTGAGCATCTGATGCGTGACAAACGCTAAAACCCTAATTATGCAAGTTTGGGATTAACCTCAGATTAAATAGAATAACGAAAATATTCAAAATCACCCAACACATAAAATAAATTTAATGAATTCAATAAAACAATTAGGTTAATTCAATTTTAGCGCTCACATGCATCGATATTCCCGATCTAGAAAAATGGATTCGAGTTTCAATCTAGTTTAGGGCATCAAGCGACTATTATGGTGTCATCTCTTGACTACTCAAAAGTTTGGGAAAACGAAGGCTCAAGGGATCAAATTAATCAAAAGGGATAAAATCAAAAGATGTAAATTTTTAGATTTGGGGTTTAAGAATTTTATCAAAGCAAGGGAAGATATTATCAGATAATAAATGGAGAAAAGATAAAAGAGAGGGATAAGATCTAAGGCTTCACACCAAGGCTGTACGTCGGCTTCGCACCAAGTCGCACGAGAAATTATTGTTCACTCCTCAGGTTTCGAAAGATTCGTTCTTTCGATCGAAAACTCTTCACAAGTCTTCAGTGTTTGCACAAAAGCAAACTCTCAAATTTTCATTCAATAATCAACTACCTTTTACAAAGTTTTAAAGACCTTATATAGTCGGCCACAAAGAAAAAGAAAACCTTCAAACAAATAAATACTAAAAGATGAGTTGGCCCTGAAAAACTAAATCTCATCTTTTTATTACGTGGCCACTTTTGAAGGGTCAAACAATGTCCGATTAACGTGAAATTTGTCTTATTTGAAAGCTTATCGAAGTAGCTTTCTAACAAGACAAGAATTACACAATTCCGACACACATTGATAGACTTATGACCACTTTTCTGATGGTTGTGCAGACAGTGATGAAAACTCTCCAGTCCTTCGAATTTGAGCTCTTAACCACTTTCACGTACTTTTTTCTTTCCGGCTCTTTCGTTCCGGCTCCCTTTCCGTTTCTTCTTCTGCTACTGGACAATCTCTCAGCCCGAATCCAATGCTCTTGATCGTGATGTCCCTATCAACATCAACCTCAAACCTTAGCTTTGTTCGCTTTTTATTGTGAGGAAGCAAGTAGCAAACCATGTCATGGCTGGGCGTGTAAGATTTCTATTCTTCGTATGTTGGCCCATCAGATTTAATACCATAAATGCATGTACATATAAACAATTATTGCTTGAGCTTTATCTATTGTATCAGCATGCATAGGCAATTTACCGATGCCATCATGCCAGCAAGCATGAGATCGAGACAGTCTGCTACACACGATGACAAAAATATTTTTTTTATCTCTTCTCCATCAACATTTCACCAGTTTTTACTTGTTTGTTATAACTTGCTCCACATTCTTTTTATTAATAGCTTGCACCACTTTTTCTTCACCAATATCTTCCACAACTTCATCAAGCAGCTGAAATAAATTTTCACCAGTCTTCGAAAGAGCTAATGCACCAACTGATTTAAAAGAAAAAGTCCCCTTTGAACTATTGACAAGAAAATGAGGACCTTTGCGTACCATCTGTCCATCCAGCCCACGTTAATGTGCAACCAGTTCTCTTCGACTCTACCTTATTGTTTTGTAATTTTCCGTTCACATTCTCAACTAACTTCTTCAAAAAGGTGTCACATAGCTCTTGATAGGAGGCTGCTTTATATGACTTTAATCATACACATAGAGAAACGTATTTTTACTTAATTAAACGCCAAGGCATTAGCATAAAAGAATCGAACAATGTCCATTTAATTCTCTGTTACCTTTTTTCCAAATTTGATTGAGGGTTGATTGGTTTTTTTCCTTCCCTTTCTTAACCATGGTCACCTTTACCTTCAACATCTATGACTTCTTTTTGCCTTTCTCCACCGTCATCCCCTTCAATGAATGTGTCACCGCCATCCTTGTTAACCTTTTCCCCCTTCAACACTTTTTTGAAATAAAGCCGCATCATCCTAATTTTTCAAAGACTTATCTTGGCATCCTTGCTGGTATGGGCCATATGGCGTTCAATGCGGAAACACCTCCCCAATGTTCATTGCTGCAATAATTACATTGTAATGTCGTTTTATTATTTGAATGGACGGTCATGTAAAGCTCCCATGTTATGTCTTTTACCCTCTTGCCTAAAGAAGATACAAAAAGATGTAGACAAAACGAAGAAAGCCAAAAAGTTACCAAGTTTTCACCAAAACCCACCATGGAAGCCAGATCTTCGATGAAGCGATCTTACTCGACAAAGTTATAGGTATTTGGTAGGGTTTTGAGAGAGAAGGATGAATCTTCATTCAGATTTAATTCTAATCAATGGCGAAGATGATATGGCGATTTTTGTGTTGTAGAGTTCAGGGCGGTTGATATATATATATATATATATATATATATATATATATATATATATATATAGGCCTGTGAGAGTATAAGACAAAAAGAAAGCCAAAGTGTAATTTAGAGGTGCCCTCAAACCCTAAAATAGGGTCTTTTTAAAGAAAAAACTAAACCAATGGAAATAATGGCAATTAAGGCCCATCGCACCGTACCATGTGATTGGATCTTCGAGTTGAATTATACAATATATTGGATTCTGATTCCATATACCTAGTTGAATTGGAATTCAACCGCTTCGAGTTGACTAGTACAGCGCAAAAATCGAATTGAACATGAGTTCAGTTACCATTTTTATAGGTGCTTATACTAAGCATGTGATCTATCAGATATGTCTTTTCCATTGCATCTATAAAGGGGTGGCCCTCTGATCAACCTTCTATAAAAAAAGTACCTTTTTTTATGATGACGTGCAAGACATGTATCAACATGTGTCTGGTTTTGACAATTCTGCCAAACCTAATGTTTGCCAGCAAAGCAATTGTCAGGCTCGTGGTTCAAAATATTATCGGAAGACATGGAAGATACGAATCGATTTTCTAGGCTACCGGGTCGATAAAATCTTGAGCTACTGGTTCGATACATTCTTGAGCTACTGGGTCGATACATATACATACCAATGTATCTTTCAATACCGATATGTATCGTCTGATATGTAACGGTTTTGGAGCTGGCCGTTACGCACCAGAAAACCGAGATTTTGAACCTTGGCGGGCTTAAACAAGACCCAAGAGCTTGGTCTGCTAAAGACCTGTTTGGACAGCACAATGCAATAAATTTCTAATGCATTTGTTTTGATAGCTACCACTTGCTG
This sequence comes from Chloranthus sessilifolius, assembly GCA_021018995.1. Lineage (NCBI taxonomy): Eukaryota > Viridiplantae > Streptophyta > Magnoliopsida > Chloranthales > Chloranthaceae > Chloranthus > Chloranthus sessilifolius. Next base: position 36,274,534 of record CM037589.1, read on the forward strand.
ATATTTGATTTATTGCGATTGCATTTTTATCGTGATGTGGGTGTGTTTGGTAGCCTTTTTATAAATTGCAATGTTTGTTGTCATTTTACAATGTGACTGCTTTATTGCCTTCTTACAATTGTCCTTCTCTAGTGGTGCACTGCCTAAGCATGCATTGGTAAATTGGTCAATATTAGACTTTTACAAATTGTGATGCCTCTAAATTCCTGAAATCTCCAAGGGTTTACCTACCATTATACAATTGACCCACCTCATTGTGTTTGAAGGTCTTCAAGGTCATGCCTTTGAAAACACATCAGAACTTTAAAACATTTTGTAGTAGCTTTGCTCTTGAGCCATCCCCCCCATGCCAAGCAGAGTGATGATGATGTCTTGAGAGGCCTATTTAGATCTTTTAGGTCATGCCTTTAAAAACACATCAGAACTCAATGCTAAAAGAACACAAGCAATTTTGTCTAATCCAATGATTGAAAAAGATCAATGTACTTCAAAACCCGATAATAAATGTGAGCAACCATCATGCTCAAAGCTATGCAGTTAGGAGAGATCAGGAAACTCTAAGAAAAAGCTAAAAGATTGTGGATTCTTTGGATGAGGATCAAGAGAGAGAGAGAGAGAGAGTCGATGTTATTGCATTTTATGGCTAAACTCTTGGGAGGAATTCATCTGATTTAGGGAGTCCAAACGTCCCATAAACAGCTCCTAATGTTATGGGATTAAGAAGCTTAGTTTGTGCTATAATTATCAAATAAATGGGGGAGTCCAAAGTAGCTCGTAGCTCTCAGAGGCAATGCAGACAGATGGGTTTCATAACAAGGATGAAAATGTACTCTTTATCAAAAAAATTGAAAGAGGTATAGGTTTTTGCTCATACATATATGGTTGATGTGTCACAATCACAAATCGCAGCATTGTTCTAGTTAAGCACCATCTGAAGAAAAAGATTGAAATTAAGGATCTTGCTAACCTTATGTATTTTTAGAAAGGAAGTGGCTAGATCAAGGAAAAAAATGGTCTTGAATCAAAGGAAATGCGCTCCAACAGGCTTCAAAGCACATGGCATGTTGAAAAGCAAACCATGTGACTTTCCAATAGCACAAAATCATTAGCTCTACAAAGACAAAGGTGAATCAATCAAAGATGTGAATTTGTAGTATAGTGAGTAGGGGCATTGCTTTCTCTCACTATCACTCATCTGGACATTGCTTATGCCATGGGGATTGTTAGTATGTTCATGCCCGAACATAAAGAGCCACATGTTAATGCAGTGTGTATGTGTGTGTGTGTGTGTATATATACCACAAGTGGAGAAATTGCGACTTGTTGCTTGCATCCTTCAGTAAGGCGATCTCCGAATTAGTGTAAAACTTTGCAGATAATAAAGTCTTCCATTAGTCAATATTGAAACCAATATGCATCATCATGATCATCATCATTGCCTTGTCCCATCTATTTGGCTTTGCGAGTCTTATTCCTTGAGTCAATTCTAGTCACAGCTAAACTCTATGTTAATCCAAAATCCTTCATGTTGTTTCTCACTGATGTAGACTGGATTCGCACGAAGGTTGGAGTTAAAAACCAAAGAAAAGATGGAAAGGAGGAAGAAATAAGAGGAGGAAAAATGAAGAGGGGTCGCAGACATCAATTACTGCGCTTGTAGATGAGGTTAAAGGGCTTGGATTAAAAGACCCAACAATGCAACCAGGAGTGGCGTAACAATCACATGATCACATGACGGTTAAGAGCTCATGGGGATCCCAGGTTTCTCAAGGATTGTACGGATTTCATTGTTGGAAAAAAAAGAGAACCAGAGGTGTGATTGGCTAAAGATGGGTTTCATGCCATTGTTTGAAAAAACGAGTTGCAGAAATATTTCATCACGTGATCCATAGAGGACACGCGACCCTAGATAAATGACAAACAGAAATCACTTTCTCCAAGTCGCAGTTCCTTTAAAGTTTCTAACTGTCCCTTTTTTGGGGATTTAATATAGTAAATTAGTAAGTTTGTTGTGATGAGTTATTTGTAGGAAGTCTATAAAGTAGGAGTTATTTATTTTCCATGTAAAGGCTATTTAAAGTCCTTGTTGCTGTAAATTTCGTGTGAATGAATATATTGAATTTGATTGTTTAGAGAGAAGGTGGTTCCTTTTTGGGAGCTTTCAAAGCTCTAACTAGTTGCGGTTAGCCTTGGAGGTCCTTTTGGTTTCTGTTGCAGAGAAATTTAGTGGGTTATCTCTTGATTCAACCACCATTAGAAGACTGGTGTCTTCTTGAAGGTTTTACTAATTTTATCCCAAAAATATCTATCTCTTGTGGCCATCGCTCTCTTCGCATCACTCGCTGCTACTTCACTAACTAGTTGCAGTTAGCCTTGGAGGTCCTTTTGGTTTCTGTTGCAGAGAAATTTAGTGGGTTATCCCTTGATTCAACCACCATTAGAAGACTGGTGTCTTCTTGAAGGTTTTACTAATTTTATCTCAAAAATATCTATCTCTTGTGGCCATCGCTTTGTTTGCATCACTCGCTGCTACTTCTATCTAATTCTTTATTGGTCTTCCTCTCATCCTCCTTCCTTGTGCTTCGATTGTTTCAATCCATTGTAAAGGGACTGTTTCAGGTCTCCGGTGGACATGCTCAAACAATCTTAGGCAACATTCTTTAATTTTCTCTTTTATTCCCCAACCCCCTTTCCACCAGAACTTTTGTAATATATTTGTTCCTAAGTTTATCCTTTCTTGTTGCTCCCTGCTTCCACCTCAGCATACACTTCTCAGCCATAAGAACCCTAACACCAATATGCATATCATATTAAATTGGGTGTGACGATGCAATTGGACTATTTGTTTAGCATGTATGTTCTGCATTTTGACTGTTCTGATTTCCTTTATAAAAGATTAATCTCATCCTTAAAGTGTGACTCAGGATAAAAGCCTGATAGTTTGCTCACAGTTGAATCATTATATTCGCTTTTGCTTTGAATTATTTAAACCATGGTTTAAATTTCCATGGATTTTTCTGTTTATTTTTTTTAAATAAATGGTACTTTTGTTGGAAAAGAAATGCGAAAACACAGAACAAAATGTGGCTGAGTGATGGTCTCAGACTGCGGGGGAAAATTTTAGCTTCCACCCTTCATAGAAAATGGGACCGAATGAGATTTGGAGCTTTGTAGTTTGTATAATACCATGTTAATATCGGTTTTGCTATTTTGGTGACATTGCCAGATGTGTGAGCTTTAATAGTCCTTTTCGAAAATGGATTTTACACTTTGCTGTTATTCTGCAGGTATGTGGTTAGAGCAAAGACTGGGAACAGACAAATGACTAAAGATGCAACTGGCAAAGCTGCAAAATCTGCAGGAGCATCTCTTCGTCGGTATAATGAAATTGCTCTAAAGAAGGTATTAGAATGATACATTCACAGACAAAAGCAAAATCACTCTAAATTTCATTGGTTCTGGATCCTTCCAACTTGGAAAGATCAGAAGTTCCAACTTCCACGTAGTACACTCTCTTGTGGAGTTTTGTACTATCTAAAAGCTGTTTGATGCAGTATTTGTATGCTCATATCCAATCATATAGTTTCATTAGTTTAGTTTTTCGTTTTCTGGCTATCAGTTTATCATTTCTTTTCTCAATTTTTCTGGAGTTGATTCTTTATGGTATGTTACGTTTTTGGCCATTTTCGATTGTACTTGTAATGCCGTTTTGCTTCTAAGTGTCAACATTTTATAGTTGTCTATAGGTTTTTCTTTAAATGATGTTTGCAGTCCCCGCTACTGCCTGATTTTCTGCACTTCTTATTGCTGTAGGAAATTCAAGAATTACTTGTTGCTTGGAAGCCCTATTTTGATGCTTCTGCATGCATTTTCATATATGCTCCTTCAATCAACCGCCAACTGCTATTCGATGGGGAAAACCCGTCTTTTAGTAGGCAGAATTGTGCTGTGCGGCATGTTCCCTTGACAGTCCGAAGGCCTACGTTAAAGGAAGCTAAACGCGTATATAACCAGTTGACATTTATGGCCTACGTGTTAGATGAGAAGGGAAGCCCACCAAGTATTACAGAGGACTCACTTGCAATTAATGTAGGAAAGAGCAATCAAGAAGAATCAAAGGAAGAAGAGTTGAGCAATCCCTTGGAAAATAAAGAAAGTCCTTCCGAAGGGTGTTCAGATCTCGCAACTTCCAGTGGATTGTCTGTGTCCAACAAGAGTGAAGTTATAGGCACGGCAGACACGGCAGTTTGTTCTATTGAGTTAACAACACCTTTACATGAGGCAGCAAGATCTAGTGATGCTCAACTCACACTGGAACTTCTTGAACAAGGTATGGACCCTTGTGTTAAAGATGCAAGAGGACGAACCCCATATATGGTGGCAACAGAGAAGGAGGTCAGGAATACTTTCAGACGGTTCATGGCTTTAAATCTCGATAAGTGGGATTGGCATGCTGCCAATGTGCCAAGTCCTCTGACAAAGGAAATGGAGGATTCTCAAGCAGCTAAGCAGGTTCTATACGTACTTTTTATATTCTTATTTTTTACTGCTCAGTTTAAACTTGTGTGTACTATGGAGCGAATACTTTGCACACGACTTAAAAATAATTGATTTTTTTTCACCAGAAGCCCTTTTTATTGCACATGGTCCAGAGAAAATTCTCTCCTCTTTCTCTATTCCCCAACTAGGGTTGGGTCTTTGCGAAGAAAAAATGCAGTGGAGAGAGAGAGATCACGATTAAAAGCCAATGGTTGATAAATTGGACCAGTGTGATCAAAATCGCTTAGAACATGGACCCACTGCACATATATCCGTGATATCACGTGTTCTGGGGCATGACTTACAAAAAATCCACTTTTTTCACCGAGGATGCCATTTTTATTGCACTGTCCAGAGAAATTCTCTCTTCTTTCTCTATTCCCCAACTAGGGTTGGTTTTTACAAAGAAAAAAGATGCAGAGGAGAGAGATAGAGAGAGAGAGAGAGAGAGATCACGATTAAAAGCCAATGGCTGATAAATTGAACCAGTGCCACTGATCAAAATCGGACAGAACATGAACCCACTGCATATCTATTGGTGATATCATGATCTGTGGGATCGAGCTCGCTTCCCTTCTCTTAAATTCCCTTTCACCTTCTCGAACGATGAGATCCCCATGGGATTTGATCAAACTGCACAAAATTCGAGGCTTAATCTTCATTTTTTTAACATTGACGATATAAGTTGGGATTTGAGATGGAATTCGAGATGGATTTTGTGGAATGGGTGAGGCAGATTTGGTGTTTTGAAAATGAGGGTTGCCATGGGCGCCATTAATGGAGGACTCGGAGCTTTTTTTCATTTGGTTTTGAAAGGGAAGAAGGTTTCTTTGGGAATTACTACCCAAAAGATTTCTTTGTTGACTCCCAGTTCCAGAGTCTTGAGTTTGAGGATTTCTTTGAATCCTTGTCCTCTGGCTTTGCAGTCTGGTCCTGAGTCTTAACAGTCCTAGAGTGAGGTTGGCCTCTTTAAGACCAATTTTTATTGTAATATGCTCATAGAAGTATATTGAGTGGGAGTAGCCTCATATTGATACATCTAATGAGGTTGCCTTTTTTTTGGTGGAGAAGAAGACAATTTTTGCCTTGTTGTAAAGAATTTAATTTTCAGGTATGTGTAATTTTTTGTGCAATTTCTTTTGCACTCAGAAATTAATTTTGTGTGCAAATTTATTTATTTTTTTGTGCAATCATCCATGTATATGTAAAGGGTAAGTCGTGTGCCCCAGAATAAATCTCGGATGCAAGTCTTCACTCCCTTTTGAACTATTATATCTGGAAAAGGAGTTATGCTTCTTGACTAGTTGACCTTTTTCTATTTTATTAATACATCCTCACTGTCCTGTGAAAGATGTAGAATTAGCAGTTATATTCCTCATTGGTATTGAGGTAAATTCCAAAATGAGCCTTCAGAATATGTTCTTGCAAACCAGAAAGCTCTTTTTTTTGTGGCATTGCACAAGTGTTTTATCCTGTGGAGACCTTCAACTTTGTCTCTGACTACTCCTTTCAAGGTTATAATTCGTTACCTGATTGCTGGTTTAGGCTTCATGTCAGCAATCTATCTGTTAATGTGGGGGCGGGGGGGGGGGGCGGTCTTGCATGAGTTATAGCCTTATCTACGGGCAGTTCCAAATTTCCAAGATGATTTCATTCTTGAACAAAAATTCATTTTTTTTATTGTATTTCTATTTCATCTATTGCATGACCGAAACAAATACTGGTTTAGGCTACATTTTGGCAGTTTTTCTGTTAGTGTGATGGGGAAGATGGGTTTTGGTGTTGAGCTACCACTCTTTCATGAATTATAGTCTCTCTATCATTGACATTCAATATTGTACGACTAAGATGCATTTGATTTTAGGAAGATGATGCAACGGTAAGTGGTGTAAAATGTCATTATTGTCTGTTTACATTTATTTAGTACCTTTAGAAATCATACCAAATATCATCTTTTACATCAACTCAATAATAAAATGAGTGGTAAGCCTTGCAGGCACTTCACTACATGGTAAATTTTTATTAGGATGCTTACATAATTTTGATAGATGGGAGAGATTCTAATTCTGGTAACGTGGATGTTCAGGCAGAAAAAGATGCCAAGAGGAAAGCTAAATCAAAAGAGTTAAAGAAATTGCGAAAAGCAAAAGAGAAGGCTCAGGTCCAATTTTCTCTTGAACTTTTTTTTTCCTCTCCCAAACTTTTGAGTATTGTTGAGCATTTGTGGTGCTTGAATTAAAGATTTTCGGGAAGTTACTTTTCATCTAGTCCGGAAAGGAAATTTACCCTTTATTTAAAGTTTGTCCCTATAATGATTTTTGAATTAACTTAAACTTTTCCAATTCGACTATGACTCAGCCATGCAAAATATCTGGCGAGGAATGCTAGTCCTGATCTGACCTTAATCCATTTTTTATGATTTTTCCTTTGTGTTTTGCATGCCTCCCGTTAATTCATATGCTAATTCATGTGCAGATACATTTTTTTTATTTTTATAATAGGTTTAGTTGGTAAATGCTAAATACTTGCCCCCTTTCTTCCCAGCATTAATTTCTCAACTGCTGGTTGCCCTTGTTCTCCGGATGATTTGGCAGGGATATTCTTTTCAGTTTATGGTGAATTTTCCCTAGTGGTGTTTAAAAATTACATGACAGATGTTATAGAACTTTTTTCATTTAACTGTGCTTAGTTTTAGCATAAAGCTGCTCAACATGTTTAAGACCTAAACAGTATCATAGATCAAAAGTTGCTCACATTTAAAAAAAAAATGCATTTTTAGTATTATAGTGCACTTCCATAAGCTATAGAGCATTGTCCTCTGATTCCATACTACTTCTCTTTGTTTGTATTCTTCTCATGATGACAGCAAAGACCACATTCTTAGAGGCCTCGATTTTGTAACAAGCATTTCCAGTTTGGGAATGGAACACCTGTGTGTTGCTACGGATTATTCCAATGCATGTTCCATGATTTTGATTTGAAGAATGTTAAAACCATCATAGTCTTTGTAGTTGAGAGCAATTTTATATAGAATTTAAATAGAACTTGCCAAGGATAACCATTGCTATACGACCATCTCCTAAGGGAAAAAATCCTGCTCCTTCAACATTTGCTAATTTGCTCTGTTATATAGTTGCATCTTTTCATTTGATAGAAAGAAATCAAAAATCCTGTTTTGTTTGTTAGAGTTGTTCCATTTACTGTTCTTCTTAGGAATTTGTCGTGTTTTGTATGAGTTACTAGTTGTCCGTAGAAGTGAATCGGCCCCTGCAAAGAGTAGGCACATTGGATCTCCCCTGGGTTACCATTGGCCCCTATGGAACAAAGTGAGCTGAGAATTATGGGATTCAAAAGCGAGAGCTGCACTGTGGCACTTCAATTAGAAATTTTGGGAAAGTGTAGTTATTCCCTTTGGGATTTGGGACTTCTTTTTCACGTTACATAAACATTAATCTGTTGAAATCAGATTAATCTTTTTCTCACTCTGTTTTCCCCAATTGTTTCTCGACCATAGTCCAAAGCAATCTTTTAATGTCAAAAGGAAGGGAGTAAATATAAAAGTGATGCAGCAAAAGGCTGGCCTGTCAAACCCAAAAAATCATACAACTAAGAGCTACAAATAAACTCAGAAATTACATCCTTGCTGATAAAAGAGAAATATATACTCAGAATGAGATTTAGACACCTTTTTTGCAAGAAATTACAAAACAAATTTGAAATCCGATTAGATCTAATATGAGGAGATGAAACTGAGGACCAAACCTACCAAATATGGCAGCAAGGCACTAGAATTTTAACAGATTTTGCCTCCACGGGAAAGGTGGATAATTTCATAATGGAGAATATGCCACATCTTCCCTAAGAAATTGTGCTCGGATCTGCTCCTCCTTGCAAGTGAGAATACGGGATACTCCAGGAATTGTAGCATTTTTATGAAGCCGTGATAGACATGTTATAATTATCTGGATAACCTTATTTCCTTATATTTATAGTATAGGTTCTTACTAGTAATCCTCTCATCGGTGATGCCCAGATAATTCGTAGTTCTGCTGTGTCAGTGCGGATATGGATATGTTCCTGTTAGGTGTTACCTCAATTTAGAAACAATCACAAAAAGTGTCTGACTTTCCAAAAAATTTGAAAAAGTCGGCAACTTGTCATCCTGACTGCATCGATTTTATGATTTAGTCTGATTTTTTTTTCACTTGAAGGGAAAAGTGTCCCCACTTAGGGTGTCGCCCCCGCTGCTGCCTGCCCGTCTCAGAGCTCACTGTTCTTCCTCTTTTTGCCTATTTTGGTACTATTTTGTTTATTAAAAACATTATTTTTAACTTCAAAGTTATTATAACATTTTTTTAAATATATATTTTTTTCAATTTTTTTATTTTCCCCGATTTTTTTCAATTCTAACTATTTTTGCCAATTAGCCCCTTGCCGATTTGTGACATTGATTAGAAATAGTATGTTGAAGGTTCTCAATGGAGAACACAGGCCAAACATTATTTAACCATCCCCCAACAAGGGTAAGTATGAATACAAAGTCCATGTCTTACAATAATGACCTAATACAGGCAACTAATTAGAACACAATCTCTATGCGCAATCATGCACATACCTGTGTCATTGGCCGCCAATCTCTTTTTATGAAGTCTAGGTATATAATTGTTGAATTGCATCAATTTGATTATAGAAAATTTTCTACATTTTCGTACTTGAGAGCCTTGTTACCTTACTACCATAAATATGTTAAAGTGCTTTGAATGGTGTTACTTTTACCTACATCTGACCACTGAATTGCAAGTACCATGGTTACCTTTTAAAGAAAGTTGTCACATATTTTCTTTTAACTTCTTTACTAAGCTGACTCGCCAAAAAACATCCGGAGACAAGTGGTCCACTTCTTTCAAGGGACCTAACAGTGCAAGGGGAAGTAACAACCTTCCAACATCCTTAAAACAGAGTCCTTATGTTCTCTTTTTCCCCCTTCATGTTTCTTTTGGTTTGATACTTACTAAAACATTTGTTTTAATCAATTTCATGAATTTGAAACATGTGGCAGGCACAGGCACCGGCACCGGCACCGCTTCCTCAAAATGCTTCCGCAGTTTCACAAAAACAGAACGTTTTGCCAGTTCCAATTGTTCCAGGAAATCTGAATTCTATCCGTAGTCCACAAATGTCTAAGGAGGTAATGCTTGCTTACAAAACCACCTTCTTATGCGTCTACCTATATAAATAGTCTTGCATTACTTGTTAGCAAGGACCCTGTTGGTCCCTGAATTGGCCATGATAGCGGTGTGATCTATTGTCATGGATATTCTTGTCATTTTGCTAAACACGGCCCTCTGTGTTTCAAATTTATGCTACATGCATACTTTTTTGGGGATGATGGATGGACTTTCTTTTTCTGCCCTCCCCGAAACTAACCAAACAAAACTGTTTTCCTTAATCAGGAGGAACTCAAGAGATCACAGGCTGCCGAGAGAGAAAAGAGAGCAGTGGCAGCCGAGAGGAGAATAGCAGCTCTCAAAGGCCTTGGTACCAGCACAACTGCTGGACCAAGCAGTTCGGATCCCAAAAGCGGAGGAAGCGACATTAACTGCTCGTGTTGTATGGCGTCGCTAGCCGGAAAAGTCCCCTTCCATAGGTACCATTACAAGTACTGCAGTACATCATGCATGCATGTTCATAGGGAAATGTTGGAGGATGGATAATTATATGATAGTTCTTTCTTTTTTCTGTTTTTTTTTAGGTGAACAGTCTGTATTATAGTTTTCTACCCCTATGATTTACCCAAATTAATTTAAACCCATATTCTTAATCATAATTTTACTTGGCACTGCACCCATGTGTTTATCATAGTTCACCTGCAGTGATGGGAGGTGGGACCCATGCCCCCCATCACCATCCAATGTCAAGGGCTCTCAGGCACAACCATCTCTAGTAATGATACCACCTTTTATTACGGCTACAGAGGGGGACCTATCCACATGACAGTCTATTCAGATGCCTTCTTTTCTTCTCTTTAAGTAAAGTGGTCCTTTTTTTCTTCTTTATTCGGAAACTGCTTTTGGGGATTGGGGATTGGGGATTGGATTTATTTATTTTGAGGTAGAATTGATTAACTTCAGGTCCATTTGTACTCACCCACGCACGTTTTCATTTTAACTTGGCCAAGGAGTTTAAATAGGAATCATTTGTGTTTTGACTCAGACATACATATTGGGTTGGAAACTATTAAGGGGATCAACTGAGATAGAAACTTGTCCCTAAGTGATAAGAGATCACTTAAAAATTAAAATTTGGGTATGATTCGATGCATATCCACCGTCCAAAATGTAGTCAAGGGGGGAAAATTCAATGAACCAAAGTATGTGATCTGGGTTTGGAATCCATGGATTCAGCCATGATTTCCAACTCATCATCCCTTTTCCTATATATATATATATATATATATATATATATATATATATAGAGAGAGAGAGTGTGTGTGTGTGTGTGTGTGTGTGTGTGTGTGTGTGTGTGTGTGTGTGTGCAAAGGAGCATTTTTGGTATTATTTAGATTCATAATGGATACATATCGGTCAATATAAATATTGGTCAGTATGAATTGGATGAAGCCGAACCTGATTCCTAACAGCTCAAAAAGTGTAGGTAGCTTATGGGATCCGGTGGTCCTTTGATTTATTAGGAGTCGGGCACAGTATTGGAGTATTGGAATTGGTGCCCGCCCAAGAGCCACATTATTCAAACAATGATAATTGATAACTCTGTTTGATCAAAGCCTGCAAAGTATCCCTCGATCAGATGGCTTAAATTGTTTGATGTTATGGTTGTTAAGCTGTATCAACAATTCACATGGGGACCATACAAGAAAATGACATGTCATGTGTACAAATAAATGACCTGTAAAAAAGGTTTAAAATCTGGAATTCTGGATTGGTACCTATAGGAAGGGATTTAAAGCCATATGGGCTGGGTTTCAATCCAAGCGTGTCAACCAAACAGGCCGATTTTAAAGTACCTTTTAAAAAATATATATTATAAATAATATATAAATAATTGAAAAAATTGTCTAAAGGGCATTTTTTGTATTATATCCTACTCACACAGGTAACCGAACCAATAAGGGTTGCAAAGTGCAAAAAACAAAAATGGTATTGCAATTAAAAAAATTATTTTAAAGGTGGGGGGAGCATAGTGACAAATTTCGGTGAAATTTCGCGAAATGGGGGTCATGTGAAAATTTCGGGAAAATTTCGGTTTTTGGTACTTTTTAGTATTTTTTGGTAATTTTTGGTAATTTTTTTTAAAATATTAAAAAAAAAAATATATATATATATATATATATATATATATATATATATATATATATATATATATTAAATATATATTTTTAATCCCCGAAATTTTTCCAAAAAGTATCAAAATTAATCCAAAATGTACCGAAAAGACCCTCCACCGAAAAATTCCCGCAAACGAAATTTGTCACCATGGGGGGAGGGATGGACGGAATATAATATATAACTCTTTTTTATGGGTAAGTTGGGCTCGAACACCCTTGAGGTTGCAGTATTGTCAACCTTCCATTGAGTTAAAAGCTGAAGCCCATGGTGGACGATAAATATTGAGGTTTAGAAGCTGAAAACTGAATGGATTGGTTTCAGGTCGATTTAGAAGCATATTGGTTCGATTTCTCGATTCAGGCAAACTAGAAACCAATACATATCGGCTCGCTTTTGGTTTAGCCTAAAAACCGAACCGATAACACACCTAGTAGGCGCAGATAGAGCTACCCTTTATAAAATGCTTTGATAAATTATATATAATATATATAATTTATATATACTTATATAATATATTATTCATATAGTTATATATAGATGCACCAAATTACTGGAAGCACCTACTTAATGAAAGTGCGCGCTAACGTCCACCAAAGCCCTAGACATTATTAATTGGGTTTTTTAAACAGATGGGCAAGAATAGAGGTAGGTACACATTTATGTATAACTTTCAGGTTGGGTTTTGAGCATCGAGTCCAAATCCGGCCCGGGTTAACCTGGGTTGGAGAATGTTCAACCCAGTCCTAAGCCCGATATACAAACTGAAACTATTCGAGTTTCTGGGGATGGATGCGGGCCTAAATGCAGGCCAGGCCAGGCTGGCCCATGAGAGCCCTACCTACAGGCTACAAGTCTACAACACATGGATTAGAAAGCTTCAGATCAGCTGGAATTTTAATCTTTATCACAAAAATGGCCGAATTTTTGAAAAAAATTGTGAATAATTCGAAATTTTAAAGTCTCCCAAATTAATTTCGAATTATTCACGAATTTTTTGAAAATTCGTATAATCACAAAAAATCGTTAATTATTCTCAAATAATTCCCGAATTTAAAAAAAAAAATTGTGGCTTATTAATTTTTTTAATATATTTTTATTTTCTTTATATTTTTATTTTAAAATAAAAATAATTTCTCGAATTTTTCCTTCAAATATTTTTCCAAATTTTTCCAATTTATCAATTTTTTAAAAATTTAAACCTCTCCCAATTATGCCGAATCCCATTTGGTGACTAAGATTTTAATAAGACAGTCTTTGTCCGTCTCTGTCCTTTATAAATCATCCATTGGTGAATCGGTGAGCGAGTCAAAATTTAACGATCCATAAATTTAAAGATCCATTAGCTGACACGTGTAAACTCTACATTGTTTTATATTCAATGAGAGAAGTACGAACAGCTTCGCAATTAGCAACCCAAAAAGTAAGAAAATGCAGTAATAAATCCACACGTACCGACACCACTTAGACTTTTACAGCCCCACCCGTCCCCCCCGTCACGAGGAATCTTAACAAAGCTTCGTTCCCCAACATAATCCAACGGCCACACCCTCCTCTTGCTTCTCACATCTAAACTCCCGCCGTTGGATAAGATCTACCCAACCATCATCCCCAAACTTCTAACAAAACAAACGCATCATCATCTATCTTCATCACATTCAGTCCTTCTGCTACGACTGTTATCAGATCTCTCTCTCTCTCTCTCTCTCTCTCATCGATCACGAAACCCTACTCTGCAACCAATCAAGCGATGGTAGAAGGGCACACATGGACGACGAGGCGAGGAAGCAACCCGAGACTCGAAAGCGAACAAGTAGTCGAAATCCCAGCAACACCGACCAGCGACGTTCGAAACAGCAACACCTTCTTCTCTCTCTTCCCCACCTCATCACACACCCTAACAACGGCTCTGATTATAGCTGCCTGGTACCTCTCCAACATCGGCGTCCTCCTCCTCAACAAATACCTCCTCAGCATTTACGGCTACCGTTACCCCATCTTCCTTACCATGCTCCACATGCTATCCTGCGCACTCTACAGCCTGATCGCGATCCAATGGCTGGAACTCGTCCCCTACCAACAAATCGTCTCCCGGCGGCAGTTCCTCAAAATCGCCGCCCTAAGCGCCGTGTTCTGCTTCTCCGTCGTCTGCGGTAACACCTCGCTCCGCTACTTGCCGGTCTCCTTCAATCAAGCGATCGGAGCAACGACGCCGTTTTTCACGGCGGTCTTCGCTTTTCTGATAACCTGTAAGAAGGAATCGGCGGAGGTGTACTTGGCTCTGTTGCCGGTGGTGTTAGGGATCGTGTTGGCGAGCAACAGCGAGCCGTTGTTCCACTTGTTCGGGTTCTTGGTGTGCGTGGGTTCGACAGCGGGTCGAGCCCTGAAATCCGTGGTTCAGGGGATCTTGTTGACGTCCGAAGCAGAGAAGCTGCACTCGATGAATCTGTTGATGTACATGGCTCCGATCGCGGCCTTGATTCTTTTGCCGTTTACGCTTTATATAGAAGGGAACGTAGCTGCGATTACGTTTAATAAGGCGAGGGAGGATTCGTTTGTGGTGTTCTTGTTGGCGGGGAACGCGACGGTGGCATATTTGGTAAATTTGACCAATTTCTTGGTGACGAAGCATACGAGCGCTCTGACGCTGCAGGTGCTTGGCAATGCGAAGGCCGCCGTGGCGGCCGTCGTTTCGGTTATGATATTTCGGAATCCCGTTACGGTGATGGGAATGACGGGGTTCGGGGTTACGATTATGGGGGTTGTGCTTTATAGCGAAGCCAAGAAGAGATCTAGGGTTACGAGCCATTAATTAGATTGCCCTGTTATTAATATTATTTGATGAAGAAGCATCGCCTCTTTCTTTTTCTTTTTCTCTCTCTCTCTCTCTTCAATGGCTCCTTCGAATCGAATTGAGGTGTATTGCGGAAGCAAGGTATGCTTTTCGATCGAGTTGCAGTAGAAAATTGGGGAAATTTGGTGGGGATGGGGTAATTTAGGAAGAAAGGTGTGCTTTCTGATCTCTTCACTTTTTTTTTTGGTTTTTTTGGAGATTCGTCTCTTCTTTTTTTAAATTCTGTGGTCATCATTTTTTGCAATTTTTTTTTTGTTTTTTGTAATGTCAGGTGAAGTTAATCATACACTGGTGTCGAAGAGGTCGATTTTTTGGTTGATTAGAATGTCGGTGGGCTACCATGTAAATTTCTTTGTATCTGTTACTTATGCTCAAAATTGGAGGATGTAACATATTTCCGTGAATTTTATAATTCTCATTATTTATGCGGTTCAAATTGTTTTGCGTGCACCTTACAAGTGAGCTTTAGTTATAAATTCGATCGTTTGTAATATATGGATAGTTGCATGATGGCCCCCGTATTTAGGCCGAGTGGCAATGTCGTATGTGTTTTTGAGCAATCTAAGAGTCATTAAGATGGTAGGCCTTATACTTAAAGCAAAGTGGCTGCCCGACTCTCATGACGATGTTTAAACTGTAAGAAGTTTCTATTTTGGTGGCCATCATTATGGTCAAATCCGTTGACCAGTAAATGGTATAAGATCAACCTTAAGATGAACAATTGTTATTCTGGTGAGTTTGAAGAGAATAGGCAACTACTTATTGAGTCTTTCAGTTAAGGTATGATTGTGATTTCTAATCACATTATAATTAGCAATTTCAGTCCTTAATGGGATAGGACTCTTTGGCTATAAATATAAGGGGTGTTTGGTCCCAACGATAGCTCGACATAATTCAATCCTCCCTATTGGCGAGAGCATCCCCATTGTGCTAGGAGACATTGAACGCGAGAACATCATTGAAGATCGGCAACCATCAATGGCTAACGCTCAAGGTGCGCATATTTATAGTTTATATATTTATTGGTTTTTGATTGATCATGCGCCTAGATCTTTAGGCTTAATTTTGGATGGTCGGATCGTCAGATCCATTTAGATTCCATCAATTGGTATCAGAGCCATGATTGGCGTTATGATCGGTCAAAGTATTAACATATGAGTTCAAGCGTAAAATAAAATTAATGCGAGCAATGACGTGTTTGCATTGCCATGTTTTAAATTGGCAAGCAAGTGCGCCGTGCATGATTTTCTGTGGCAAGGAGGGTTTTTGGATTTTATTTATTTTATTTAAAAAACTGTAAAAAAAAAAAAAAAAATTTTGGGGTTTTTGTGGTCGATGATCCGTAAGTGGCCTTTTTCTGTCACGGATCGGCACCGGCCGACTTTCGGCCGGGTGGTCGACGGGGGTCTGCACCGAATTTGGCGCCTGGCCACCGGTGGAGGCGCGGGCAGATGGCCGTGCCTGGGACCGCTTGTAACTTCAAAAAAAAAAAATTTGAAGAAGAAGAAGAAAGGGGATGGGGGTCGTTCTTACCCACCGCCTCACCACCGCCCCTTGTGGCTGCTGCCCACCGTTTGGCCTAACCCGTCTGGGCCTATTTGGCCCGACCGACCCGCCAGCCCCCTGAGTCTATACGGCCCACGAGACCCGTCTGGCCCTTTGGACCATGGCCTGACCTGCATGGACCCGCATGGCCCTCTGGACTATGGCCCGACACCGCCCGGACTATTTGGACCCCACCACTGTTGGCCTGGCCCGTCGCCTATATATGCACTAGGGCACACTGAGCGAATTGAGTGAACATTTAAATCGTACTCTTATGGATATGGTGAGAAGCATGTTATGCAACTCACGTTGCTACGTTCTTAATGGGGAGAAGTTTAAAAAATGCAGTATCCTAAATCGAGTTCTAGTAAGGCGGTTCCCAAGACTCCTTATGAGCTATGGGTAGGAAGAAAACCGACTTTAAGATATTTACACATTTATTTTTTTGAAGCAAAGGTATACAACCCACATTAGGAAAATTTGACCTAAAACTATAAGTTGTTATTTCATTGGTTCTGCGATAGATCAAAAGGCTACAAATTTTATTACCCCACTCATAGTACGATTGTTGAGACTAGACATGCACAATTCTTTGAGGATCGTGAGATCGGTGGGAGTATAGAGCTTAGGAAAATCACTTTGAGGAGAATCGGGTTATAATTCCTATCCTTTTATCCAAGAAAAAGTTGCCAACACCGATTATTCGAGCCGGTGTTGATACACTGGCTATACCTATTGACACACCCACATTGAGGAGCTCTTGCTCATGGCGATCGCCAATGATCTACCATTCGTAGATCGAGAGAGCAAAGAAGCCATTTTCGATGACTATATAGTTTACCTAAATGAGAGTGAGTTTGATTTTTTTAGCCAAGATGAAGAGACAAATCCACTCAATGGCTAAAGCCGATGAAAGATGAGTTGGAATCAATGAAACATAACTTCGATGCAGGATCTTTGTGAGTTACCTAATGGAGTCAAGCTGAGTCGTAAATGGGTATTTAAAACCAAGCAAGACTCCAAAGGTAATATAGCAAGATACAAGGTCAGTTAATGCTAAAGGTTTCACTCAAAAAGAAGGAATAGACTATAAAGAGACATTCTCTTGTCTAGAAAGGAATCCTTCGGATAGTCATGGCATTAGTAACTCATTTTGACTTAGAATTGCATCAAATGGATGTTAAAACCGCTTCGAATGGCGACTTGCATGAAGATGTCTTTATGACACAACCAAAGGTTTTCAGTTGAGGGAGAGCCATTTAGTTTGTAGACTCAAAAGGTCTCTATGGTTTAAAGCATCATCTGACAATGGTACTTAAAATTTCACGAAGTCATTTCAAATTTTGGTTTTAAAGAAAATCGTGGATCAATGCATATATCTTAAAATCGGTGGGAGTAAGTTTATCATCCTTGTTTTATACGTTGATGATATCTTTACTTGCGAGAACAATTTAGGCATGTTATATGAGACAAAGAACTTTTATCAAAGAGTTTTGATATGAAAGATCTTGGTGAAGCTTCTACGTGATAGGAATTGAGATTCATCGAGATAGAGCAAGTGGCCTATTGGGATTGTCTCAAAGAGCTTATATTGATAAAGTTCTTAAAATGTTTAACATGCACAATTGTTCGCCATCGTCTGTGTCATTTAGGGTGATAAATTTAGTCTACTTCAGAGTCCCTGGATCGATCTGGAGAGAAAACAGATGGAGACAATTCCCTATGCATCGGAAGTTGGGAGTCTCATGTATACAAGTTCATCTCGTCAGGATATAAGCGTATATAGTTGGCATGCTTGGCGAACCAATGTAATCCTGGTTAGGATCATTGGAAAGCTGCTAAGTAGGGTTTTCGCTATTTACATTGGACTAAAGGACTCATGCTCACATACAAAAGGTCGTATAACCTTGAAGTTATTGGTTATTTAGAATCGACTATCTTTGGGTGTCAAGACACTCGTGAGTCCACATTATATATTTTATGCGCGTGGACCTATATCTTGGAAGAGCGTTAAACAAACGCGACTACTTCGCCCACTATGGAAGCGAGAATGTTGCGTGTTTTGAGGCAACATGTGAGGCGATTTGGTTGAGAATTTTATCTCGGGCTTGAGTTGTTGATACTATTTCAAAGCCATCGAGAATCTTTTGACAATTCAACTGCGATTGCTATCTCTAATAACAACAAGATTAGTGGGGTTCCAAATATATTGATATAAAATATCTTGTTGTCGGAGAAAGTTCGAATATTGAAAAGATAAATCTGACACTCATGTGTTGGTGACCTCTCACTAAAGGTTTATCTCCCACGCTCTTTTTAGAGCATGTTGCGCGCATGGGGTTAACGGATAATTTTGATAGCCTTTGAGAGTGGGTATATGCGAGTGAATACGTTTGTTTAATTGATTCAGAAATAAAATTTCTTTATTTGCTTTTTCATTTTTATGCAAATAACTCCTTGGAACATATGGTGCCAGTAGATGGCAATAAAGTAGGACCAATATTAGATTGCGTTTACATGTCATCACCATTCAGTTATGTAAACTTACAATCTATGTGAAATCATACTAGTTGGAATCCATGGGTGATGACTTCCAATCGAATGGCGATGAGCGGTCATATATCGATGATATGATATATTGACTATATTGATTCTGTGTTGAAATTCTCACTGGACCGGACTGATAATAAAGACTTTGATTGAGATTGATTGTGATTTACCATTCAAAGAAAGTTAGCTAACATTGGGTAATCGGAGTTTATTGACATAGTTTGGCCAAGTGGGAGACTGTAAGAAGTTTCTATTTTGGTGGTCATCACTATGGTCAAACCCGTTGACCAGTGAATGGTATAAGATCAACCTTAAGATGAACAATTGCTATTCTGGTGAGTTTGAAGAGAATAGGCAACTGCTTATTGAGTCTTTCAGTTAAGGTATGATTGTGATTTCTAATCACATTATAATTAGCAATTTCAGTCCTTAATGGGATAGGACTCTTTGGCTATAAATATAAGGGGTGCCTGGTCCCAACGATAGCTCGACATAATTCAATCCTCCCTATTGGCGAGAGCATCCCCATTGTGCTAGGAGACATTGAACGCGAGAACATCGTTGAAGATCGGCAACCATCAATGACTAACGCTCAAGGTGCGCATATTTATAGTTTATATATTTATTGGTTTTTGATTGATCATGCGCCTAGATCTTTAGGCTTAATTTTGGATGGTCGGATCGTCAGATCCATTTAGATTCCATCATAAACCACCTTACACTAGTAAGGGTTAACGATATAGGTAATCCACACCCTCAAATTCATAGATTATATATTGAAAGAAGATAGGCTCAAAAATCAGACTTTGTGAGAAATTTGAACCATCTAAATCATTGTTTTTTTAATTTTAATAGATGATATTAAAGTTAAACAATAAGATAATTTACGTAGGGATTTTCTTTTTGGTTGTGATACGACTCAATGATGGTTTGTCATTTGGACAATTTAGATTGGTCAAATATATGCAATATAGCATAATATTAAAACCATTCTTTAATTGTGTGAAATAAAAAGTATAATTTAATATTGACAGATCAATTAAACAGGTGATTAAATGTCAGTTAGGAGCTGTTTCCCTATTTTTCACATAGATTGGTTTGAATACTTTTAATAAAGGTCATACTTGGCTGAGAATTGATGCTAATGGGCTGCTAGTTAGACCAAGGATCAAAATATCAGTTTCGTTTTTGGCCCAAAATCGAAAATTTGATCAAAATTTCGGTTGAAATTTTGAGGGTTAGGCCAAAATTTTGGTGCCCAATATTTTTTTTTTTAAAACCCAAATTATCGAGGTAGCAAATTATCGGCCTGCTATCTCGATAATTTGGGCAATTTTTTGGGGATTTCATTTTGGGTGGCACTGAAACCGATCCAATAATTTCAAATTATTGGCCGATAATTTAGACTATTTTTAGGGAATTTTGTTTCGGGGGGCACCGAAACCGATTTGATAATTTTAAATTATCGGCCGATAATTTACTACCTCGATAATTTGAGTGATTTTTTGGGGATTTCGTTTTGGGTGGCACCGAAACCGATCAAGTTTCGGCCAAAATCTGATTTTGGCTGAAATTTTGATCCATGAGTTAGACTATCTGATTGATGAATTATGTGGACCACGTGGCTAAAAAGTTAGAACAGTCATGACACAATCTATTTAACGTGGGATAATGGCTCTTGACCAATATTTAAACACCAAAATTATATTTAAATTTTGGTTGTTTAAATTATCTAACGCCATTAAAACTCTATTTTTTATCTCACACTATTAAAGTGTGTGATTTCTCGTTATATTATGTGGCATATATCTGTGATTATTCTCATTTTATCATGTCGCATAAACTTTTTTGGTGTAGGATTGGAGAGCGTCGATTATGTTCTGGTGTTGAGTAGAACGCTTCATTGGTATCACAAGGTTATTAGCTTTTCTAGCTCATTAAAAGGCTGTTGACCCATTAATCCGTGCATAATTTCATAAGGTAATTAGCTTATCTAGCTCATTAAAATGCTGTGACCCATTAATCCGTGCAGAATTTCATTTCGATAAACGGTGGGACCCTCATAAAATGTGAGTCAGCAGTTAGCAGATTCGGCGACTGAAATCTATTTATAATCTTAATAATGCTATGCTTTCGGTGAGGATTGTGATTAAAGGTTAGCAGTTTTTAGGGAAATTTCCAGCATCCGCCTTGTAATTTTATCCTTTTCGGCCAGAGATGCTATACTTTTACCTTTTCCTTAACCGACCACCTCCAAACTTAGTGGTCACCTAAAAAAAAATATCCGTCCCCAATTATTTGGGCAATTTTAAACACACCACCAAAATATCTTTTCGGACCTCATCCCTTGACGCTGTTACACCATTGACTGTTTTGAATCACACAATAAAGATTCCAACGTGATCTTAGGTGTGCGCCATTTGGCTTTCAGGTTACTTCTTAGGTATGTGTGCAATGTAAAATAAAAAAATTGATAGTCTGATGGCATACGCAAGATCTCATGATCCATCATGTAGAAGATTAGGTTGAAAAACAATCTCTATCGTGTGATTCAATGCATCCACCATCTAACTCGTTCGATTTGAAAGCCACACTGTAAAGATCATAGGCGCCAAAGATGAGCATAACACTTGCTCTCTAACATTTGATTCAATACTGTCAATTATCAAATTTGACAATAGGGTCAACTAATGAATCAGATCGAATAATAATCATCATCGCTCAACTAATGAATCGAAAATGATTCAATAATGAACCGATCAAATAATGAATCGTCATCGCTTGACTAATAAATCGCCACCGCTCTGACAAATAATCATCACCGCTCTGATAATAAATCGTTGTCACTCTGATAATAAATCATCACTATAAAATCATTGTATCGCTAATTTTTATGTTACAATATATAAACCAAGTGTTCCATAAAAATCGTTTGGCATGTAGTGCAGCTCTTTCCATAGCAAGTGGTTTTGGGTTCAGCATGCAAAATAGAGGTGGCAAGAATCAACCACAAGTCTCTCCCATTGCAGCAAATTATCTTAACCTTCTCAATTAGAGTGAACAATCTAATATAAACCAATAATTTTAAATTAAAATATTTCTTTCTATTTGAGCCGATACTATTTGTTATCAAAGCAGGGATGGAATGTTATCAGATCGATAATGATTTGTTATCAGAGAGATGGCGATTCATTAGTCTAGCAATGACGATTCAATAATTGAGCCTATCATTAAATTTGATTTATTTTTGAAGTATGTGGAATGGTGAAAGATATAAGAAGGGATATTTCAAACTTTTTACGTTAATTAGAATTGGCTCGGCTTCAAGCCGGTCAGTTAGGTGAAAGATGAAACTATAGGGACTCTAGCGGAAAAGGGTAAAATGACAAGATCAATCCTGAAAATTTCCCAAGTTTTTAAGATTAAGCAAGCTTAATCGCTCAACTTGGTGGGTTTGTCACTTTTATATCATTTCGTTGAGAGTTTTTTTATAAAAGAAAATATTTCGTTGAGAGTTTGGTGGAAAGAAAAAAATGTTTATAACATACAAAAGGTATAAACAACTATGTGATAGACAGGGGTGTACCCAGGAGAGTTTGGTGGCAGGAGCTACAAATGATAAATATAATATTAGTAGTTATTTTACCATTCATTTGGGGGATTCTATATCATGAATTTGAGGGCTTATATACAAACGAAGGTCATATAGGAAACATACTTCATAGAAACTCTAAAGTTAAATGGGGGCTTGAGCTCCCACGCCCTTCTATGTGGCTACGCCATTGGTGGAAGACTGGCCGGTACTTTAGCAATAGGGTTGTCAATTGATGGATTGGGTTGGGTTGGGTCGGGTCGGGTCAAGCCAAGTCGGGCTGAAATTCTGGGTGTCTGGTAGGTGAATCATGAATGAGATATGCCCAACCCGACCCAATGGTCTACCTTGAACCAACCCGATAGCTTAAAGTTATATGCAATTCAATGCTTGACCTTAAAACCCAACCCGACCTACTTAAAATTTCTTGGGTTTTTTGCAAATACCCCCTATTCTATGCTAAAATTGCATAAACCCCCTAAGTTATGCCTATTTATACTGCACCCCCTACTTTTATATTTCCTTTACAAATACCTTGCCATTGAATGACAATTAATTGTGTCATTTCTTCAATTAAATGACGCATTTGCCCTTAATATTGTATACAAAATGGCCATTGTATTTTTTCCGACTTTGATCGCATTTTAAACGGTAGATAAGCATCGGATCCTGCCCAATTTTTTTGGGAGGAACATGATTGTTCTCCTATAAGTTGCCGTGACTTATCCGATTTTTTATTTGGGTGTCCATGACGCTTACTTGACTCGTGGGTAGCACTAAAATGCTATCCTCGTTGGTACCATTCCGACCTACCATCGTTACGGACCAACTAAGCATCATGGACACCCAAATCGAAAATCGGGTAACACGACAACTTTGAGGAGATCAATCGTGTTCCACCCAAAAAATTTGGGTAGCATCCGACGCTTATCCACCGTTTAAAATGCGATCAAAGTTAGGAAAAATACAATGGTCATTTTGTATATAATATTAAGTAAGGGCAAATGCGTCATTTAATTGGGAGAAATATACTCGATCGACCCTGTCAGATACACCTTTTACGTCAGAGACCCTATATTTTCACCTTTACCCAAATCGACCCGCTGCGCGCCAAGCCGTCGCCCGCCTTTAGGAAATGCCGAAATTACCCCCAAGGTAATAAATATCCGTCCTTTATTCGACTAATTACTGTTTACCTTTTTTACTTTTTACTTTTTCGTTCGAGGTCGGTGGAGAGGCGGTGTCAAATCGCAGTCGCTCGCGCTCCATTTTTGAATCTTCAAGCTACCAAATCCGTAAGTTAGAAATTAAATTACCTTCTATTATTGTAGAATTTTTTATTCTCCTTTCGACGGTTTATGTTTTGAATTAATTTTCTTTTTATACTAAAAATAATGGAGCAATAACGATTTTCTATACAATCGTGATCGATTGTTAAGGCAATCGATACCAATTGTTAATACAATTGATAACGATTGTTCATACAATCGATATTGATTGTGTAGAAAATCGTTATCAGTCGCCTTAACAATCGTTATCAATCGCGTTAACAATCGATGACGATTATTATCTAACCTGATTATAAATAATCTCTTTTAGTATCTGAGTCACGCCTTTCAATTTTATTACAGTTCATTTACAGAAGCTGTCAAGATGGATGTACAATGGCTGTTGCCAAATATTCACCTACTGGCATTTCGAAGGTCTACGAGGACGCTAGCCCGCAAAGGAAGGAATTGCTCAGAGCATCAATCTTCGGTAGAATATTCTAAGTACCAAAGAGTGTTAGTTTTTTTGGAGATGTCGTGGAGGCCATGTTGAGTTTTTGGGTTGAGAAGAACTACGTCCGAATCGGGAAGAGAGATATCTATCTTCGAAAGATGGACATTACCTTAATACTGGGTCTTGCCGTGGTTGAACCCCAACAGTATACCCCTTCCGTTAAACCACCTGAAAAGAAAATCATTCGATACAAATATTTTCATAGACTGCTAACTGAAAAAATTATTCGATCTCATATAAAAAATAGATTTAGGCTAGCAAAAAGTGATGACGATTTCGTAAAGTTGACTCTTCTATTTGTTCTGTGTACATTTCTTTTTCTCAAGTCCCACCATCAACTGTCGGAAGACCACATTGAACTTGTCAATGCCGTCGAGAACTTCAAACAAACTCCTTAGAGTCTCTAAGTGTTCAATGACTTGCTGGAGTATATAGAAAAGGGTGTGGCAAATAGAAAAACTGTCGACAACGATAAAGCCCTTAAGCCATATAATATTTATGGTTGTATGTGTGTACCTTAATGGTGGGCCTATGAGATACTATCTGACATCTCACCTCAAAGAACGCCCATGATGAACCCTTTCCCATGATTGTTGAAGTGGGCGGAGAAGTCGCAAACGAGAACAAAAGGCTACACTCTTGAGAAGATGCTGGACAGCAAGTTATGATTTCAATTTAAATACTTTAAATGTGTAAAGGTAAGGACTTTAAAGAGTAAATTAGAAGCTTTCAACTCTGTAACCAGTCGATATCGACTTCCTATACAGTTGTTATCGACTTCCTAAGAAATCGCTATCGACTTCCTATGAAGTCGTTATCTACTGCCTACAAAGTCATTATCGACTTCCTACGCAGTCGTTATCGACTGCGTACATAGTCGTTATCGACTTCCTACATAGTCGACATCGATTTATTACGCAATCATTATCGACTTCCTACACAGTCGTTATCGACTGTAAATGAAATCGGTATCAACTCGTTAAGCAATCGATATATTGCAGTAATAGTTCAATTTTCTATATTCGATTTATCATATTGCTATTTTATTTTACAACCAGTCCTTTGTCGTAACAGATTTACGCTCCCCTCAAACTCGTTTCCTTCGAGTTAGAGATACCCCTCGTAAGGGATTATCAGCAAGGTTGAAAGGCTGTTGGGGGGAAGAGGAAAGAGATTGTTGAAGAGGTCAAAAAAATTATGGAAGTTGATTTGCGGCCCAAAAAGAAAAGAAATTACATTCCGATTAAAAAAGTTGATGAGGAAGAGTTTGAAGACGAAACAACGTCAGACGAAGACTCATCGTCATAAGAGGTCCCCGTCCAATTAGACCAGTCGAGAAGGGACGCCACAAAGACAAGCGGCAGTACACCAACCTCCTCTAATGAAGTATTGTTGAGGAGGATTGACAGTATGAAATTGGAGAACTTGAAACTCAACCAGAAAGTGAGCAATTTAGAAGAGTTAGTGAAGCAGTTGGTAGAAAAGAATAAGCTCCTCCGGACACAAAGCACTTCCTTTAATGACCGGCTCACTTCAACGGATGTAGAGCTGCAAACGATCAATCACTTCAAAAAGGTGATCCGAAATGACAAAAGAAAAATTATTGAACTCCTTCAAACGATCTTGGAGGTGACACCTAAGGTATGGGTCGTAATGTAGTCTGCTATGAATAATTTCGATTGTTTATTAAGTCGATAACGATTATACACACAATTGATAATGATTTCCTATACAATCGATAATGATTGCATCAACAATCAATAACGATTGGGTTTGGAGCCGATTCTGATTGTGTGTAGAGTCGATATCGATTGTTTGTAGAGTCGATATCGATTGGTTTTAGAGTCAATATCGATTTTTTTTTTTAGGTCATATCAATTGTGTTTAGGGTGTCATATCTGGTTAGTTATTAATTTGATTTCTTTTAATATTCAGGATGGTGTTGTTTCGAAGTTGTTATCGGATGTACCTCTCACTACCGATATGGGACCAGAAGATATGGGTCCAACAGACAAGGGACCAACAGATATGGGACCACCTCCTCCAATGCAAGAGGAGGTGGCAGCTGCTGACAACTAATCTTAGACTCATACCGATAAGGGTGGTCCGACTGGTGATGAGCAACTCGAGCAACCATTCGACGCTCGTTTGAGGCCTAGGACTAAATCAAAACATGGCGTCTCGAAGCCTAGGATCGGAAGAAAGCAGCCGATAAAAAAACTTACAACGGAGACGATGCCCTCTTCTACGATTGAGCTGATAGCTGAGCAGAGGTACATGATTTCCCTCTGGAAAACTTCAGCTGAGGAAGGCGAGTAAGTTTTTATTTTAATTTTCCCTTGATAGTTAATAGTTAATTTCGTTTTGAATTTCAAAATTGGGCGTTATTTATGCAGCACCTACGTCAGCACAATCGGTGATTATACACTCCGGGTGTAGTCTTTCAGATGTTTGGAAGGCAGGCAATACCTAGACAATATTGTAAGTAAAAGAATTTGCTCTTATTATTTCAGTGATATTATTTTTTTCTTATTTAATTTCTTTTATTATTTATTTTTTTCTTGTTTAATTGCTCCGGGTGTAGTCTTTCACAATCGATAACGATTGTCTCCACGATTGTGAAAACAATCGATAACGATTGTCTACACAATTGTTATCGATTATGTAAACAATCAATAACGATAGTCTAAACAGTCGATAACTTTAATTTTCTTTTTTCACATATTGGGAGCATACCTAAGACTCTTTGAAGTCATTAATGACACTGCCCATCCTGATTTAAAGGATAAATGCTTCCTGATGGGCCCCACCGTTTTGACCTATATGGGCTTGGACTATAATGATTTCAAGCAACTTATAATTTCTGAAAAACTCAACGATGAAGTGTTGGGGACACAAATTAAATGGTGGTCTGCTCATAAGAAAGAAACGAACCAAGGCAAGAAGGTACTTCAAAACTTTTTTTTCAATCAATTACGGGATGTCATGGCTCACCAATGTTTCACGGTATATTACGATCGCCACCAACAGTTTTTATAATTTTTAAATTGTATCTTCTTACATTATATTAGTCATTGCAGATATTTGTCTCAATTTATAGTCACAATCCGTTACATTGGGCACTTGCGATCGTTAGGGTTATCAAACGATCGATAATGATCGTTGACCTTATTTTTTTATAAGGCCTCTAAGGAGAAGTATCCGGACCAATTGAATATCCTAGTAAGACTTTATAATACGAAATATCCACACTTACAAATTACAAATTTTCATTGTTTGCTTATCTTATCAGTTTTTTAAAAGAGACCCATTACCTTCCCGCAATTTTGTATTTATACGGAGACTCCACTGCATTGAGCGCTAAGACCTATCCTTGGTCAAGTTCTGATTGCCAGATCAAAATTGTTCCCCGACAGACCAATGGGTGGGACTATAGGGTGTTTGTGTTGAAGTATATAGAGTACTTCATGACGGGAAAGATATTCGACTTCACCCAAGAAAAGATGAGTAAGATCAGGACAGAAATTGGTCAGACTCTTGCTAAATTCACTGGCGATGGAGAAGGTGATGAAGAAGCTACTAAAGATGTGCCACCATAGTGTTTTTTTAGATTTACTTTTTGGGATGAACATCCATGGAAATTTGTAAATAAAAAATTTACTTTTTTTACAGAAATATATGAGTATTGCAACATTCGACTGCTTTTGAAAATTTGTAATCTCAAGTATGTACAAATATAACGGGTGACCATTCTAAAACGAAATAATAGACTGGTTTTGGACATCTCGCCAACCGTATTGACAGTCAATATCGACTGTACAGACAGTTGATAACGACTACTTATACAGTCGTTAACGACTTCTGATATAGTTGATATCGATTGTATAAGCAGTTGTTAATGATTGTATAAGCAGTCATTAACGATTGTTAACGACCGTAGTAACAGTCGATATCGACTGTCTGTTCTGAGAAAATGCTAAAAGTTCTATGGACTGAAAGTTTTGCTAAAATACTGAAAGTTCTACTAAAATATACTTCTTTATATTTTTAATAAAAATTCATCGTATATATTACATCCAAATTTATAGCTAATGGACTGTAGGATATTTGTGTTGAAATATGTACGATCTAGCTAGCTTCTTGTACTATTTATGGATAGCGATCTATCTCCAACCCCTATGCGTGAAAAAAATCTTATTTGTTAATAGATAGAAAAATGAAAGTTACCAAACTCTTAAATAGAAAATGCAAGTTAGCAAACTCATAGATACGAAAATTTTAATGGGACGCTAGGATTAGAGAGCGATTTACTATGTAAAAAAGGCATGTACTATGTCAACCCATCGGTCCCACTGCCATGTAACTCCTACGATTGTGATCATACTAATTACACCTGCCACACTGTAGGGGCCTAACTTCACCTTTAGACCGTATCCTTCTCTTCCTTGGACGGCCAACTTGCTTTCTAGAATTATAGGGCGGTCTCACTTTCATATTTTTTGAAAGTTGCTCAACTTGGATTAGTCATTGACTTTTATCGAGTGTGGGGACCTATTATTGATCATATATTTGTCTAAAGCAATCGGTAAAAAATTACTTCTCACAGAAGTTATGGTAATCGTAACTTCTTCGATTGATGGCCGCCATGACAAGCGAGCAAAGCAAGCCATAAATGTGCCAACGACAATAAGTACATGCCTTGTGTTTTAAGTTGATGTGATGGATAAAATTTTTGGAATTGACTTCGAATTGTTCGCACCCGTATGGTTGAGCTCTCTTTCTACCAGCCCATTGCAGCATCTTCTTTATGTGTTCGTCTGCTTTCGAGCAAAGGAGGGTGGTCCATTTCTCATATATCTGTTAGTGCTTTTGAAAATGATCGACAACTTTCTCTCTAATAGTTCTGATTAAGTCGATAATTGGTCTTTCTCGAGCTATCTTTAGTATGATGTTCAAGCTTTCAGTATTATTCGTAGTGAGGGAATCGTATTACATTCCTTTCATATATGCACGTGCTCAATACTTCAACTTTATTTTTAAAATATACTCTACGATCCGAGAATCAACAGCATCTTTCTTCATTTTATTAATAAAATAATCAAATCTTTCTACTGAATATATACATGCAGCGTTCTACCATAAACCCTTCATATTATTCCTGGAATACTTATGTGCTAAATTTTATGTCATATGTCGCATGCAGTAGTTGTGGTATGCATTAGGAAAGATATATTTTACTGCATTTATTAAACTCTTCGATCTATCCATGATAATAATGAAATTTTTAGTAAACTCACCGATCATGAATGCACCTACCCATTTAAGAAACCACATCCACGTATCTTCTTTTTCTAACTCGACGATAGTAAATGCTAACGATAATATATGGTCATTACCGTCTTGCACCGAGGCGATAAGTAAGATCCCTTCGAAACGTTCCCGTACGTGTGTGTCATCTACAAACAATATGCGACGAAGTGTATTACGGTAGCTTTCGATGCACGGGCCAAAACTCTAAAAAAACCTTTAGAACTTACCGTCAAGCGTAAGTTGAAAGGATGTTCGTATATTAGGATCTACCCTTTCCATCTCCTTCACGTAGGCTGATAGATTCATAAATTGTCCTTTCCAACTGCCTTTAATATCATTCAAGGCGAGTTCTTTCTCCCTCCAAACCTTAGCATATGTGATTTACACGTTATAACTTTTTATAATGTCAAACATTATCGACGCAGGTGTATAGTCGAATCCTTCCATAAGTTTTTTTCATATATAGTTAGCTACGAAAGAGATTGTTGTATTACGGGGACCGTGTGGTCTGATCTTAGTAGCCCCGCATGTGTGAGTACTATTAAACATTTTAATTTTGAAAGAGTCGAGCCCAGCCAATTTAAACGTATGTATTCGCCAAGAACAATCGGGTTCGTAGCGTCCGACTGTCACTCGATAACTAGCAATTTTTAAGGGCCAGATTTGGAAGTTTTTTTTCACCGTGTGTTCTTTCAATGCTCTCTGAAATATTTGCTTATCTCTGAAAATCTCTTCAACTTTAAATGTTCAATTTCGATATTCATTTTTCACCTCTTGATCGAAAGACTCGTCTGATGTCTCTAACACTTCATATGCTCCATCTATTAAGGGATTATCAATGTCTCTCACAAAAATTTTCAGATCCTCTTTTATAAACTCATCCGATTCGTTATTATAATCTCCGACGTTCTCTTCACTAGCAGTGTTTTGAGGTGGTTGACTAGATCCTTCTTTACCGAAGGAGTTCTGATGTGGTTGACTAGATCCTTATTCACCAAAGGGGTTCTGATATGGTTGACTAGGCCCTTCACGGAATGGGTCATTACATGGTTGACTAGGCCCTTCACCGAACGTGTTCTTATATGGTTGACTAGGCCTTTCACCGAAGGGGTGCTCATGTGTATGGACATGGGATTGAGCTCCCTCGACAATCTCCATTGATGGCATAATAGAATATAATTCGTGAGTCAGTCAAGTTGTGAATCCACTAGAGAAGATATGACAAAAATCGTCTTCATCTCCCACTCTTAAAGATGTATAGTCTAACTCTTGACTACAATATTATGACTCATGCATATTTTGTAGTGGGTCATCATATAATTCAACTAGAGCATCGTTTAAATCAATAGTTACTTTCATGATCGATATGTTTACTGTAAAATCACTGTCATCGCCTAACTGAACGATATCATATGCAGGTCCTTCCTCCTCAAACTTACATGGCTGGAAGGAATGGTACTCACAAAATCAATCCCACCAAGAGGTACTTGTTCAGTTTTGATTCGAAAGGACGATTCTTTAATGATGAATAACTTTATAATGTCCAACCCGAATTTATAAAATGAAAATAGGGAGGTCAAATCATCTGAATTCAAAACGTCAGCAAGCACAGGGGTATTCACTATCTTCATAGAAAACTTTATGAAAATTATTTCATTTACACTCGGAAAACTAACAGCAGAAATTTGCCTTATTGTATGAACAGTCGATATCGATTGTGTATACAATCGATAATGATTGTCTATACAATCGATAACGATGGTTTATACAATCGATATCGACCGTTTAAACAGTCGATAATGATTGTTTATACAATCGATATCGACCGTTTAGACAGTTGATAACGATTGTGTATAAAGTCTTTATCGACTGTTTCGAAATATTTATCCAGTAAAATTAATTTCCCAAAATAAAATTATATTTCTTATATTTCACCATTGTATTTCTAAGAAACTTTCGATGAGATTTACATTGGATTTGAACATACCTCACGCCGCAATGGAAAATTGTAGGATCTTCAAGTCCCAATGACAAAATACAGGAGCTTCTTCTCCCAAGCCTCTGTTTCTTCTTCTAAGTAGCAGATCTGAGGCAGAAGACGTCGTCACCTTCACCACTTCTAACTTCTTACTAACTCTAGCAGATTAAAATGAGGAAGAAGGGAATGCATTCATGGGTTAAAGAAAGTCAGAGAAGGGGATAATTTGGACTTTTTATTCTCTTTAGGGTCGACTCGGCTTTGAGCTGGTCAATTTGGGTAAAGGTGAAAATATAGGGTCTCTGGCGGGAAAGGTGTATCTGACAAGGTTGATCAGGTAAATTTCCCTTTAATTGAAGAAATGACGCCTAGTTAACTGTCATTTAACGGCAGGGGGGTATTTGTAAAGGAAACATAAAAGTAGGAGGCGCAGTGTAAATAGGCATAACTTAGGGGGTTTTATGCAATTTTAGCATAACATAGGACGGTATTTGCAAAAATCCAAATTTCTTTATGACCCAACTTGATATTTGCCCGATCTGACCTACATGAGCCCAAGGATGGTCAGATAATTCATGTTCAATCCAATTCGACAGGTCTGATATCCCCGGGCTCGTATTGTCAAACATGTTGACATGCCTATTTAACAAGCATCCAAACAGGTTTTAGACTGCGTATGACATAGCTCCCTATTAGCCCCTGTCATAGCAGAGTTCAACTGCTTTAGCAGGTTCTTATTCTCTTTGCTAACATCTTGCTACCTACTTTAAGAGGTACCCCTTCTCCTTGATAACTCCTTGCATAGCAAGGTTTTATGTGAGATTTACTTGTCCAACAATTCTACCCTCCTCTCTACTCACTCCTTGTCAAAGCATATTTTATTTGCTCTGGTAGGGAGCTAGTAGAGAGTAGGGAGGTTGTTGCTAGAACAGGTAAATCCTTTTTTGCAGGGAGTTAGAAAAGAGAATGAGAATCAACTAAAGCATGTAAACTTTGTTGTAGCAGGGACTACCAAGGAGCTATGCCATACGCAACCTTAGTATCTAACAATAATGAGGAGTACTACATTTGGTCAATTATGATCACCTTTTTTTTTTTTTTTTGTTTTATTTTGTTAGTAAGTTTGGGCTCCAACCTACAACCTTGAGGTTGTAAACTTGTAATTATTATTATCAAATGATCAATAAGGGCTGCTCTCCATTGGCCTGAACTATGCCAGCATCCATGAGTAGGGATGGTAATGGATCAGGTTGGCCCATTGTTGTACCCGGCTGTCTTGTCTAACCATGTTGGGCACATATACTTGGCATGTCGAGGACGCAACGAGATAATTTATATACATAATATGAAAGGTTAGGAGTGTTATGAATTGGGTTGAGTTGGATCGGGAAGGGTATATACCTTCGACCCGTGCAGCGAATTTTTTCCAGTAATGTGATCCATTGACAGCCCTATACATGGGGGTGCAAGGTTGAACCGAAAACCAAAAGCCGACTGGAAAGCGATATGCCTAACCGGCTTGAACCTGACCAAAACTAATTGAAACTGAAACCGAGTCGACCCGATTCGGCCGGGTTCGGTTTCAGTTTTTGTACCTGAAAATCGAAAGCATGTTGAATAGGGTGAGAAAACGCTGAGTAGGGTGAGAAAATTGGAAAAACCCGAAAAAAATTAAACAAATACAATATAATAGAAAAAGTATGAAGGAACTGAAAACCAAACCGCTCAAAACCAAAACGTCACATTTCATTTTTTTTTATCTCTTTTATTCGAGATAGATGGCACATCCCCAAGCATGCATTCATTTGTTAGATGGTTGGCTGCCCTCCGTCGCGGTCCTACATTTTCTTATTACTCGCTCAATTCCCATTTCAACTGTGCTCTGAATATGGCTATTATAGAGAGATAAAGAGTTTCTCCTATTATAGAAACTCCCACCTTCTAATTACAATTCATTTGGGATACATGCATGCTATTATAGAGAGATAAAGAGTTCCTCCTATTATAGAAACTCCCACCTTCTAATTACAATTCATTTGGGATACATGCCTTGATTAGAGGTCTCATGTGTTCATTGTTTCTAATTTCACCTCAATAAGAACACTTATATTACAATTAAAATATATTTCCCACGATTAAACGGGTTGATCATAGTGGTCGACCACATGTAGAAGAAAAAGTCCAACATTGACCACTTTGAACCTAACGATGAAGACTATTTTTTGTTTCAATCTTCCATAAGATAGATCTTAAGATCATTAATGTACCATCAGACGATCATTTTTTTATTCCATGTGGCACACATCCCATAAAGTGGCCCTTAAATTGCATTTGTGTATGAAGTATGTCACATGGTTTTTATGGTCAACTTTTTGGGTTGTGTGCCATGTGGAATTAAAAACTAACCATTTGATAGTATGCCTATGAAGGTGAGATCAATCTTGTGGAAGATTGGGATGAAATAGATGAGTGAAGTTGCAATTTAACAGTGTGAATAATGGTATCCATTAAGGTAATCTTTTCTATATAATTAAGGGAACCTCTATTTGAGCCCATCTATAGTGAACGCATCCACTTAATGATGACCGGCAGTGTGTTAGGCGGTAGCACACTCTGATGGGCTCACACTTGAGGACCATCATGTGCACGTCTAATGGGTTTGAGTGGCACGTTGCTGAGCCAGAAGGGCTTTGCCTGGGCGTTCAAAAATGGTTAGGGGTAGTGACTCGCGATGGCTTTCCATGAGAACCAATATTGGAGCTGACTTGGGGCGTTGTAGTGGTGTTGGTGTTGCATGGGGGATTCGTGTGCCACGGGTAGTTGGACATTTAGTGGCACACCCAAAAGTATGTCAAAATAAGCACTTTGAGTTCCTCCCGTTATTTCTCAAGATTTAGTATTTAAACCACATATATATATATATATATATATATATATATATATATATATATATATATATATATATATATATATATATATATATATATATATATATATATATACTAGGTATAGCTCAGTTGCTACGAGTCATGCTATTGTACGGATTTCTAACTTAAGTGTACTGGTATCCTTCACGTACACTTAGCATTCGTTGCTTTGTGTGAGTGTATCCTATTAGAAATTTTAAGATTTAGGCTCAAATCACACGATCAAAATATACTTTTGCAAGAACACGCACGGATCGCCGCGTCAGTGATCTCCTTAATGAAACTAATGATCTCCGTTAAATAATCCGAAACCACGTTACCTCTCGTCTTCTCTAAGTTTAGCCTTTAGATGAGAATGAGCTAGGGTTAGAGGAAGAGGGGACGGTGATCTCCTTATATAGTCACTTCTCTTTCTTAACCCATCAAGGAAAGAGAGTGAAGACATATCACTTATATTAGGAAACTACTTGCTTTCTATCGCTCGAGATATGTGTGGTCAAAGGTCCAACCCAATTTTAATGAAACCCAAAGATGGATTAAAGTGTTGACCATAAAAATCCAACACATCCGGCCCTTGTGTGCGTGTTGCTACGCTTGATCACCTTGGGGCATATCTTGCGCCCAAAATCATCGTGTTTGAGTTGGTTTTGGCCAACTCCTCATTGTGGGTCAACTCTAAGTGGAGGTTGATTCTACAACTATGCTAGCTTGTGGTTGTTTCAAATTGTTTTCGAAAGACCCTTTGTTGCACCAATTCGGATTTGATTGCTGTCGATTGTGTAGGTTTAGGCTGACCTATCGCGTCAACCGTTAGATGCCGCACGAGTTGCACTGCTCAAAAAGTGACCAATGACAATGCACCTTTATTAAGTAAGCGTGTTCACTAAGGACACGCTCATTTCGTCATAATATGTGAATATTACGTGTAATCATCCCATACTATCCCAAAACGTACAATTTTGTATGTTCTTTTCGATGTAATTTCTTGTGGTTTGTGTTCAAAATATTACTTGCAATATTTTTTACTTACGATGCTATAGGTCGTAATGTTCATTTATTGCAATAAAATTTGCAATGGTTATCTTATTTTTGGACTTAATGGTGTACCAACTAAAAGTAAATGGATACCTTTGTTTACAACCAATGAAATTGCAACCTCAACCAATATCCTTTAACTGCATCCATTGGTCTCCTTGGAATCAAACGATGGAGATTGTTTATCTGACAATGAATCTTTAGATCATGGATGAACCATCAAATGGTCACTTTTTAATTCCACATGACACACCTCCCAAAAGGTGACCATATAATCATGTTTGAGTGTGATACATGATTTTAGGGTCACTTTTTGAAATGTGTATCACATGGAATTAAAAATTGACTGTCTGATGGAATATCCATGATCTTAAGATCCGTTGTCTAAAAGATTGGGGCAAAAAATGGACTTCATTGTCTCATTCATAAGTGGTCAATGTTTGTCGACTTGAGGCGTTAGGGTGAAATAAAATGTTTTATGCATTGTGCAATATTATACAAGCCGTTCACTTAAGCATAAAATGAATAGTATCTCGTAAAGTAGATTTTACACCCTCTTTTAAAGATGAAGTGAAGTAGCGAACAACCATTTTAAATCGCATTTGTACTTTTTTATAAGTAAAAAAATGTGTACTTTAATACAGGGATTACAAATGAATGCCCCCCCCCCCACCTTGTGAAGATATTATGTAAGCCATCTGATTTTGAAGGTTATAATCTAAAAGATCTAAGGTACAAATGATTTATACAAAACATGATCGCTATCATATGGTTCAACTGGTCAATTGCTGAATCATACTATAACTTTTGACCGTTTTGAATTATGTGACATAGATCGTATTTTGTTTTAATATTTTACCAAAGATTTATACCCTATATGGGTTGCGGCCAGAGTCACAAAACTTGCTGAATTTTTGAAAAAATTGGGAATTTAAGGTTCAACGAATTAATCTCAAATTATCTGGAAATTTTTAAAAAATTCAAGTGTTTGTAAAAATTCCCCAATAATTTATAAATTATTTTCAAAATTTTCAAAAAAAATATAATTTTTAAATATTTTTTATAATTTGAAATTTTATTGTTTTTGTTTCATATTTTTATCTCTCATTTTTTATTTAAATATTTTCCCGAACTTGTCGATTTTTTCGGAATTTTAACCTCGCTAAATTATTGTCGAGCCCCAATTTGGTGACTACATATGCGTTAATGCGTTCTTTGAAAACGTCACGTCCTAGACTCCTTGAAAATTGTTGATTTCTTTGAATCAGATGACGGAGATCATGTTTCACCCCAATCTTTAGTAAAGTAGATCTTGAGACTATGGATCACTTATTGGACGGTCATTTTTTTATTCCATGTGTGACATGCCCTTAAAAAATTGCCCTTTGAATCATATGACACATATCGCTCAAAAGTGAATTTAGGGCCATGTTTTGAGGATCTGTAATACATGAATAAAAAACTGTCCGTCTGATATATGTTCCATGATCTCAAGATCTATTGTGTGGAAGATCATGATGAAACACGATCTCCAACCTCTGATATGAAGAAATCAATGGTTTCAAGGGGTGTGGGGGTGGGCGTTTTCAGAGAACGCGTGCGCGCGGACAGAAATACCCGTTTTTTCGCATTGAGTACGCAATCTTTCCCTTGTTTTGTTATGAGTTGACGCCATCGGGATTAGTAGCTTTTGCTTTCTTCTTAGAGTTTCAGCCCACTCATCTCCACAGCTTATTAAGGAAGACCAACCTATCTCCGCCTCTCCATTCGATTGTGACCGTTTTATCCCTACAAAGTCCCCATCAAATAACAGGTCTGTTTTCTTACACTAAATACTTTTTTTTAGTTATTTTAAATCTATGTTTGACACACCACGTTCTTCCGTTTTGAAACCTGCTTGATCGAATTTCTCTGGGTTTGATTCTCTCAATAGTTTATGTTTTTTTTTTTTTTTAATATAAATTTTTTAGTTTTATTTTTATTTGTTTAGGGATTGAGTCTCCTCACCAGCATAGTAAGATTATGAAGTTGATAATAACACCTTTTAGTTATCGAATGCTGTCAAAATATAATTTTTGCTGATTTTTAGGGTTTCTGACATCTAAAAAATTCATCTTTTTTGACAAGTTTGGTGGGGTAGAGAGCTATTCGTAAGCTTGATAATCTTCTGAAGCCTATTATGCCCCATTAATCCACACGTTTTTGTTTAATATAATTATTTTTTCAAAAAATACTGGTTATTTTAATGGGATCTATTACTTGCACACGAGAAGTTGGCCCTTGCACATAGTGTAAAAGAAAAACTTAGTGTTTTGGGATCTGCACCATGTGAAAACATCATCTAAGATTCTAAGCCATTTGATTTGAAGGCCATGATCTTATGTGCAAAGATTGGCATGAAAGACGAGCTCTATCATATGATTCAATGCAGTCAAAGGCCATTATCTTATTCAAAGTTGTCTAAGTTGAATTGTATGATCGTGATGATGTTTTATGCCAATCTTTTGTACTAAAGATCTTTAGATAATGGCCTTCAAATCAGACGGCTTAGATGGGGTTTTCACATAGCACAAGTCCTAAAATACCAAGTACCAAGTTTTTCTTTTTGTACTAAAGATCTTTAGATAATGGCCTTCAAATGAGACGGCTTAGATGGGGTTTTCACATAGCACAGGTCCTAAAATACCAAGTTTTTCTTTTACACTATGCAAGTAGTAAGTTATCGTGTGCAAGTAATGGCCCCCTTTTGAATTTGGTGGCATAATTAATCGTTTGCATACAGCTTAATTAGACGGGTTTAATTTTATTGTATTTTTTGGCAATTGGTTCCAGTGTAGGGTGAGAGCATGGAGAAGGGTAATAAGGTTCAGTGCCAGAGAATAGGATGTGATGCCATGTTTACTGAGGACGACAATCAAGATGACTCATGCAGATTTCATGATTCCGTGAGTCTTAGAAAACATCAAACAATAAAATACTTGGAGTTTTTTTTGGCTGTTTTTCTTCTTCTTTTTTTACTGTTTATATTGTGGTATAAAAACGATTATATGATGTGCATACTCTAAGGGCACGTTCGGCTCGTTGTAAAGGCTTCCCCGTAAAATCACTTTCCCTGTAAAATTATGCTGACTGAATGACTTGCAAAATTCACCTTTTATCACGTAAAAACAATGTTCGTTTCACCGTAAAACAAGCTCGTAAAATTCACTTTCTGTAAAAAATGAAGCCGTTGTTATGACTGCTAATAATTTTTGAAGCAATATTTTAGTTTTATGATGTATTTAAACTTGTTACTTCATTCACCACCATGCTAACCAAAAATTTATACAAGTTCCCTACCCTTCATAATTATTAAAGATCCCTTGGAAATTTTGTAACACTATCTTGATCGCTTAATTTATGACTGATTAAGTTCAATTCATGGAGCAAAATCACTTTTTTTCCAAACCTACAACATGTTGAAGTCCTACCAGTGCCTAAACAATTCCATCAAACATTCAAATTCGAACTGAATCAGTATTAATTCTTCAACGCATTGAATGCTTAGCCATAAAAAACAGGATTCTCGGATAAATTGGATATGTACTAAACCAATACCCATGGGAAATGTGTGATGGATGGCTATCAGTGTAGTCAAATTGCATATGTGACCCTATGCGATGGCATAGGGCCATCGCATAGGCGGATCGCATAAGCGATTACGCCATGACATAAAATCATTATTATTATTTTTCAAAAAAACTCAAACGATCCCAAAAAAATCCCAAAAAATTCATTGGTAGAAGAATGATGGAATGTCAATGAAGATTGAAGCGCTTTACTTAGTTAACTACAAAATAGAGCAAAAGAAATTATCAACAAAGCTTTGAGAAAGAGAGAGAGAAAAAGAGAGCACTAAAACTAAAAAAAGAGATAAAAAAGATACAAATCATACTTTGGATGGATGTGGTATGGATTAGGAAGAGGAACCCCCCATTTATAGACTTTGGGGAGCCCTAAAAAGCAAATAAAAAAATTAAAAAAAGCTCCATCAGTCATAAATATGACCGTTGGAGATGTATGCGATCGCATACAGTCAGGGTCGCATATGCCATCATGGCATATGTGAAAATCACCTCCAGGATCGCATATGTGATTGCATAATTGCATATGCATATGACAACAATGTGGCTATGATGCTGAGAAATCGTCCTTGATGAAACTCAAACTGATCTCCTGTCATTAGTATCTCATCACCTTGACAACCCAAAGAAGGTGCCTTTAACTGATTTACTTCTGTTTTAAATATAGAATCATTTTCTTTAATGGATGTCAAATCTCAACTTTCCTTTTCCAACTATTTGTTTTTAAGTGATTGGGTTTATCTCAAAACCAGCAATCATTCTTTCTATTATATTCACTTTAATTCGACCACAATCGGAGTTACTTTGTGAATAACCTTCTAACGATTTTACCCTCTCTTTGTTGATCGCCTTTGGTTGTTAAACTCCCGTTTGGTCCAACTTTACAAAGAAGTATTTTTTACAGTTTATTTGCAAGCAATGAATTGCAAATATTATCTATGCCAAGTTCTCGCTACTAATAAAACTCTTAACCTTGTAACTATGTTACCAAAAGGTTCCAACAATTTGCTCATCAATGTCTGCCTTATCTTCATCAATTTTGACTCCAATATACTTTCTAACTAAAAGAGAATGGGATTGGAGTCATTGAGATGATTTGATATCTTGTACTCTCTTATATCTTTAGAGAATCCAGTTTCTTTCAAGAAAATTCAGTTTGTCAAGGATTTGATCTATAGACTTTCCAACTTAGTCCACAAACCATCCCCTCTTTTTATCAATTATATATTACATAAAATCTTATATACTAAATACAAGCAGATAATAGCGTTGTATCAAGCTTATCCCAGACATCATCACCCATTGTTTTTTTGTTCACTCAATTTATTGAGTGATGCTTTGTGTTTCCATTTTATGAAAGTAAATGTTCTATATTGAGTTTCCATAACTCAAAAAATTTCTTCCCATCAAACTTCAACTCAAATCAGTTCATCAAGATTTTTGCCTTTGTTTGTCGTGGTCGTCATCATCAACATCACCTTGTCCATCTATTTGGGTCAGTTTTGTGATCCCCAAGGTGACAAAGTACGGATACAGATTTAATCCGACGAGCGAAAGAAAGTCAATATACAAAGAAGTTTGGAAAAAGGGGGACAAATCCGAAGCTTTTTTTTTTTTTTTTTAATATCAGTAAATGAGATATATTGATGAGCAACAAGATGTTGAAAAACCAATATAAGCAAACGACCAAAAACAGAGCAAAAAAGGACAAAATGGTCACACATGAGATCGAAGCAGCCCCCTGAACAAAACAGGAAAGGTGCTCGAACAAAACCGAACTTAGCCCGGGTCCCAAAGAAAGGACCCCTCATGGGTATCCGGCCTTCCACCCGACACCCAGCTCCACAGCAGCTCCGTTATGGACTTCATGATCATCCCCACTTGTTGGTATTTATGCTCAAAACTACGTAAATTCCTCTCTCCATAAGCCCCAAAAGACTGCAAACATGACTGCATCCCAATACTCCCTAAGAGGGCCCTCCAATTTAGTGGCATCCCAACTCAGGTACAGTGAATGCAGCTTCTCCGGCATCACCCAACTCTTACCGAAGGATTTTAGGACAATGCTCCAGATTTCCTAAGCTATGTCACAATGAATTATCAGATGAGGTGCAGTCTCCTCCCCCTTGTTACACATGACGCAACAGTTATGGATCTCCTTCCCCCTCCGAATCAACTGGTCCAATGTTAGTATTCTTCCTCCACAAACCAGCCCCTTGACATGTGGTCAACGGCTGCCTCGTGAGCATCCTATAAAAGGATTTAACTATGAACATGCCATCTTTATTTGGAACCCAAGTCCTCTGATCCTACCCGCTATGATGCCTCCGAGCCACATATAGAGAACTCAAAAGATTAGAATAAGAAACCACCTCCTCCTCTCGAAGAAGCCTTCTCGTAACCACCTCCCACACTGCCCCTCCCTCTGACTTGGATTTGAACTCACTGATCTTGCCCCGTGGATTCACAGCAATGGCATGAATGTCCGGAGAAGACGATGCGAGAGACCTACTCTCCAACCACACATCCTCCTAGAATCAAATGCGGCTCCCACAACCCCACCTAAAGCGGACCCCTCTGACATAGGCCTCCCACGTTTTGCATATGCCCTTCCACCAAGGGGATGTACCTCTGTGCACCACATGACTAATACCGCAGCCCCCAGAGGGCTGCTCATGCTTCTCCACCAAAACCACCCCCCAAAGATTCTCCCTCTCCTCCTCCCTCCCCGCCCGTCAAAACCACTTCCCAAGCAAGACAATATTGGTCCATAGCAGGCTGCGAATACCAAGACCCCCATTGCGTAAGGGCAGTTGACAAGTCTCCCAATTAACCAAGTGATACCGCTTGTCCATGCCCGACCCCTCTCACAAGAAATTCCTCTGAATTTGTTCCAGACTGTTGATGACTCCTTTCGAACAATGAAACATAGACATGTAAAAAATGGGCATCGATGATAGGACCGATTTGATCAGCACTAGCCTTCCTCCGCTGCTCAACATTTTTCCTTTCCATGCCGACAGCCGCTGATGGACCAGCTGGATAACCGATTCCCAATCTCTAGTAGCTGGTTGTCTGAGACCGAGTGGTAACCCCAGGTATTTGACTGGGAACTTTTCATCCGCATACTCGACCATCCACGCCAACTCATCCATCAGCCTATCATCCGTAGCAATACCTGTAATAGTCGACTTAGAAAGGTTGATATGCTGCCCTGATACCGCCTCATAAATGGATAGGACATCCACGAGTGTTGCGAATTTCGAGATCTCAGCCTTTCCGAATATAATCGTATCATCCGCAAATTGAAGATGCGAGATAGACTGACCATGCGCTCCCACCTTAATGCCTGATATCAGATTAAGACAGCGTGCTTGCAGTAACAGTTCGGATAGAGCTTCGCCCACCATGTTGAACAAGAAGGGTGAAAGCGAATCCCCTTGGCGAATACCTCTCGAGCTTTTGAAATACCCCTCCGGAGTGCCATTGATCAAAGCCGAGAACCATGCCGAAGAATAACAACCCCTCATCCACTTCCTCCATCTAGTGCCAAACCCCAACTTGTCAAGCATATATTCAAGACAATCCCAATTGATTCGGTCCTATGCTTTCTCCATATCGACTTTCCACAGGGCAGCCGGCCATGATGCGCCGAATGAATGGTTTCTTGGGCCACCGAAACCAGATCCACAAGCTGTCTACCCGCTAAGAACGCTCTCTGATTGTCTGAAATAATCTGACTCATGACCGGTTTGAGTATATTGGCAAGGACCTTAGATATTATCGGGAAAGAAAACATACTGCATGGATATAAGGCAAAATATACAGCATATAAGTTGGAAAAAACGAAAAAAAAAATCGGGAAAGAAAACATACTGCATGGATATAAGGCAAGTCTTACTGCCACCTTATAAAAAATCCCTTCAATCGAAGTGGCTCGTTGATTGCATGGTTGACGCAGGACCATGGGTTAAAATGCCGGAAAACCGGTACGTATCGTTCGGTCAAAAAACCAGTACGTACCGGACAATACGTACTGGAACAGTAGTGTACCGGACGATACATTGAATGTATCGTCCGGTATTTGCAATACAAATGAGCGATACGGTACATTTAATGTACCGTATCGTTCACGTCCGATACCGATACGTATCGTCCGATATTTTGATCCATGCGCGGGACGAGATCGCACTCTAACTCTAAAATAGTATAAATCCTGCGCGATAGGTGTTTAGGGTTCTCAATCTTCGATTAAAACAATAAAAATAAAGAAAGAATAAGATAGAAGATCTTCGGAATCACTCCAGAGAGGCTTGTCGGCTTCGCACCAACGATTCCGAGGCTTCACACCAAGGTTGCACGTCGGCTTCGCACCAAGTCGCGCGAGAAATGAAGATTCATTCCTCAGGGTTTGAAAGAATTCACTTTTTCGATTGAAAACTCTTCACAAGTTTCCTAGGGTTGCACAAAAGCAAGCTCTCTTTTCATTTAATCATTCTAATTTCAATAGTGTCTTTTACAAGCCTTTATATAGGCTAATAAAACCCTGAACAAACATAAAACTTGAAATAGAAGAGTCCTAAAACAAATAAAACTCAAAATGACACTTTTCCGCCACAAAATCCGTTATTCCGTCAAATCTCGAATGTATCTCACGGATGTCCGTCCATGGGCTACAGACGTCTGTCGTCTACGGTGTTCACAAGAACAGTGAGCACTTATTTTCACGGATGTCCGTCATGTGGTCACGGACATCCGTCAGAGTTCACAGTCGTTCGTTCAAGTGTCCACGGACGTCCATCTTTTAGCGACGAACTTTTCTTTTCAGACTGTTTGAAAGCTCATATATTGGTCCACTTTTTCCTTGTAGATTTCTTTCGCTTGATTCGGCTACGATCTAGACAGACGGACCTAAATTTCTTGTCAATCCCCTCTTCTTTAAAAAAGTTCGACCTCGAACTTTGGCCGACATCGATAGGCGTTATCAAGTATGCTTGCTCCCCATTGATCCGAACTTTTGAATGGTATCGGGCTAGGTAGGGACGATCACAAATGCCTGTGCTTCAATGATCTCGGGCTCGGTAGGGCCTATCACAGATGCTTGGGCTTCAACGATCTTAGGTTCTTCAACAGTTTCGGGATCTGCGACGGTCTCATCAACCGATGTGAACTCCTTAACTGGATGTTGTTCAGGCACATGATCAATACGAATAACTGAATTTGCTTGTGCAACGGGCTCCCTCTTTTCTTCCATAGGCATGGAGGTACTCGG
Source organism: Chloranthus sessilifolius (assembly GCA_021018995.1). Classification (NCBI taxonomy): domain Eukaryota; kingdom Viridiplantae; phylum Streptophyta; class Magnoliopsida; order Chloranthales; family Chloranthaceae; genus Chloranthus; species Chloranthus sessilifolius. Next base: position 36,318,884 of record CM037589.1, read on the forward strand.
ATTCACTGTGAGTTCGGTATCTTCCACCGGTATAGATACTACCACTGGCGTGGGTAGAAGAACTTTAATCTGTAGGGGTCCTCTCACGGGTACGACTATGGGGATGAATCTTGTAACCTTCGGCCTCAAAGCTTGAATCATGTCTAACACGTCTTTGGATAGATCGTGAATAAAAACCCTAATAATGGTAGTACTGATATTCTCATGCCATGCATCCACTATCCACCACGACCTTAACAATTCGCAATAAACGTTGTTAAGAAGTGTCATATGCTTGAATATGGATCCATGTTGATTGGATGATCTACCTTTCTCTTCGCACCATAGTTTTTCACCATCGTCATCTTTTGACGTACGATCGGAATGTTCCATTGTTTCACGAACGTTTTTGTGGAAACCATGTAGTCGTTCAAATCGCGAAGGGCTTCGAGAACTTGAACTTGATTCATGATTCACCAATCTATTTGTCGAGGATTTAACTGCTCTGATACCAAACTGACGCGGGGCGAACGCTAAAACCCTGACAATAATTTTAGAAGAGACAAAAATAAAATGATAGAGTTCCAAGGCTTCACACCAAGGATTCCGAGGCTTCACACCAAGGCTGTACGTTGGCTTCGCACCAAGTCGCGCGAGAAATGAAGATTCAGTCCTTAGGGTTTGAAAAAATCACTCTTTCGATCGAAAACTCTTCACAAGTTTCTTAGGATTGCACAAAAGCAAGCTCTTTTTTCATTCAATCATTCTAATTTCAATAATGTCTTTTACAATCCTTTATATAGGCTAATAAAGCCCTAAACAAACATAAAACTCGAAATAGAAAAGTCCTACAACAAATAAAACTCAAAATAACAATTTTCCGCCACAAAATTCGTTATTCCGTCAAGTCTCGAACGTATTTCACGGACGTCCGTCGTCTACGTTGTTCACAAGAACAATGAGCACTTATATTCACAGGTGTCTGTCATGTGGTCACGGACATCCGTCAGAGTCCACGGACGTCCGTTCAAGTGTCCACGGATGTTCGTCGTTTAGCGACGAACTTTTCTTTTCAGGCCGTTTGAAAGCCTATGTATTGGTCCATTTTTCCTTGTAGATTTCCTTCGCTTGATTCGGCTACGATCCAGACAAGCGGACCTAAATTCCTCGTCAATGGTACACTCACCTGTCTCCACCTCGCCCATATTGCATTGATATTGTTTGAGATTTGCTCCTCAACACCATTAGTCAACTTCATTATCTAGTTGTATAGTGAGCCCTAATGACGGGGACACCGACTTTGTGGACATCGGTTGTGGACAATATCGTGTGTGCCGGCATCGGGAGAAGCGGAACAGGAACCAGAACTAGGCCTACAGAAGAATACAAGCACATTGTAGGCCGCTCGAGTGACTTCACTTCCCGCTCAAGTGAGAATGCTTCAAAAAAGAGGCCAAACTTTCGGCCAAAAGTCGCTCGAGCGAGTCCAGTTGTCGCTCGAGCGAGACATCGAAGGATGCACACTGAAGAATTTTCTCTGGGGTAATTCGCTCGAGCGGGACATGCCGAGTAGTGTTAGTTTTAGTCTTTTCTCCATTTTCTTTTGAATTCGAATGTTATTTTAGGGTAGTTTCATAATATTTATGTTTTAGGGTTTTTCTGTTTTGAGACCTCATATATAAGGCCATCATAAACATTGTAAAGGGACATTTTTCCAATGAAAAGAGCTTATTTTCTGCTTGAGATGAACAACCACGAAGAGGATTCTTCTTCCCGTGAAGGGTTTAGTGTGAAGCCAAAGGTGCGAAACCCATGATCTATATCCATCGTATCTATCTTTTGGTTTTTCTTGCGTATCGATCCCAAATCAATCTGTTTCAGCCATTACCTGTGAATTTCCTGAACTCTAAAACCCTAGCCATCACCCACACCGTTGAGTTGATCCGATTCAATAAACCCTAGATCTCTCTTGAACCCTTATACCATTTGGAATCCATGAACCCTGGAGGGAACCCGTGATTCCTTCATTGGACTACGAGCGAGCGCCCTAATCTGGAAGTAGCTAGAGTTCTATCTCAGGATCCTCCTTCCGCGAGACTAAGGCATCTGGTGCACGGACTGAACCCTATCCGACCCGAACATGATCGTCAACGAAAATCTGCGAAATCCTAAAGTATCGCGATCGTTTGTGTGATTTATTGCTTAATTTAGTTTAATTTTGGCAAGATTTCATTTCATTTATCATTCATGTAATCTAGGGTTCTTTCCCGCGTCACCTAATTACCGCCATCTATCGATTGTGGTGTTTCATTTGAACAAATCCTCCTTGCTCTTGCGTCACTAAACTTGTACTTCATTTATTTAAGTCTTTGTTAATTTATTTTTTACATTCCTAACTCTAAAGCTATTCTCAATTTTTTTTTTTCCAGTCGATATAGACCCGTTCTCCATACTTTCGATTTATCACGATTTAAACTCATCTTTATTTTTGTCAGTTCATCCATACTTAATGCAATCAAATAAGGCTCAAGTAAACCCTTGATGCAACTCAACCCTCAAAGGGAACCCAGCTGTCTCACAATAAAAATTTAAAAATTAATCAGACAATCTTGCTCGCCACCATGAAGTTTAGATACCACTTGTTGCAAGTAGACCATTGCCATAAAGCATGATTATATGAATCAACAACCTCTAAATTAAACCATCTTGAATGCCATATTCACAATCTGAAGATGAAACTAATCTAAGGTTTTGTGTGGTGATAACTTTCAAGAACAGAAAAAAACGTTCTGTGAAGTGGTGGTATTTATTATTGTCGTTTTTTTATTGCATCAACTGATAGCACACCTTTCTCTTTCTTTGTTCTCAAAGACACCTTTGTCCATGATTTTGACAACAGAAGAAAGTAATATGAAAAGAAAAAGGCTAAACATGTTGCTTTTAAATTAGTTGAAACTTTCTGGAGGCTTTTCTTTTGACATGTAGGTGCATATGTTTATAATATAATTCATTAATGTGCAGTGCATATAAGTCATACCTTCATGATAGAGGCAACAAAGTCACCCTTATTATACTTAGAAAGTCTTAAATAACAAAACGTGTTACGAGATTACTGCTCTGGATCATAGTTGTAAATTTCACCCGAGATGTGTGATACATTTGCTCTCGAAGCTTAGCGAGACAAGATTAATGTGCGATTTCTCTCTGAGACGCTGTACAGATTTTAGGGCTTTAAATTTATTTTATATATGGTGTTAGGCTAGTACACCATTGAAGGTGTACTAATCATCATCTTTGTACATGTGGCACTAGTTTTTCTCACCTTATCCAATCCTTTTTATGATCTCATGAACAGCTATTTATGGTGTGTCCAAATCTCTGCACTCTAATATCCGCTATTATTTTTTTTTAGCTGCTAATTTTGAAGATCATTGATCGGATTGTATACAATTGATTTATAGGTATGATTCTTTAAGTGGGATATGTTCCAATCATGGACAACCACTTGGACTGTTTAGATTGATCGCATATATTTGCCACGTGGCATAACAGTGAAGCATTCTTTAATGGGTAAAGATCAAACACCTATTTTAATGGTGTAAGATCATTTAAAAAGGCTACTTTATTTTCATTTCACGCCGTATCACCAAGACGAGAGACGTCTCGGTCTCGGGGCTGTGTCCGAGACAACTCGCAAATCCGAGATTTCAAACCATGCTCTGGGTTAAGATTATATTGATTTTATTTAGGGGGTGTTTGGATAGCAACATATTTGTTAATACGTAAATAATCTCATTTTGGAACAGTAGACGTTTTTGGGCAGCCACCTAATGTGGTTGTCATTTCATATGTACTTTTGCCCAATTTGTGAATGAGATTATTTTTGCGGATACTTGTTTCTATCTCATTGTGAATTGTGCAGCCTAGGGGAAGATAGGTGCAAATTTTTTCAACAGCCTGAAAACCCAAGTGGTTGGCTGGCATTTAGTAATAATGCTTGTAGTACATCTGGACATTTATGTTTTCATGTAATTATAAGCGGGCATTTCGTTACTTAATGGGCATTTCTTTACTTAATGGGCCTTTGTTGTTTGAATGTGAATTTTTCTATTATAGAAACATATACTACTTACTAATATTTACTGCCTTTTTATCCATGTTTTGGCGTGGTCCTGCTGGTTTTCCTGCCTCTTTTTTCAGGGAGTAAGTCAAATTCACGTTCGCATATTATATATTTATTACTTTTTAAACCACATTCACATTATCTTGTCATAACTCCAAATGTCTTATAAGCGCATTGATGTAATTGTGCCTGTTATTTTGTCCAGCCTCTATTTCATGATGGTATGAAAGAATGGAGCTGTTGCAAGCAAAGGAGTCATGATTTCAGCTTATTTTTAGCACTTCCAGGGTACGCCTAAAACTCTGATTTTATGGATGTTGTTTAAAAGCACAAATACATATACACATTTTTGGGATTTAGGCCTTGTTACTTTGCTATATTACCTCGCTAAATTTGATACATGATAGAGATTGGAGACTTAAAAAGGGGTATAATGGTCATAATATAAAAAGTGATAGGAGAACATGGGGATTTTATCGTCATTTGTCATATTTCTTTTGGTTGGAATCCCACCTTTAGTTGCACCACGGAAAAAGGGGGAGAAGGATCTCAGCTTTGGGTGCAAGCGCAAGGAGCTGGAGATATTAAAAGTTTTAGGAAGTAGTTATGCCCAAATACAGAAACTAACTTATTTAGTGATTTAGTTAATAAGGCATCTAAAGTATGCATAAATAGTTAATAAATTATATTTGTTTGTGTCTAATGTAAAATCTTTTTCATTGTTGTTTCACATTATTCCCAACCCCCAAAACAAAATCCAAAAAAAAAAAAAAAAAAACTAACCACCACCACCACCAAAAAAAAGGATTTAGTTTGTGGAAATAACAAATATAGTGGTACATAATTGAGGGGAAGTGATCTTGATGAAATAATGAAATTAGTAGTTTGTGGGAGAACAAATGGAGGTTAGGAAGCGGAGATTGGAGAGATTCCAGAGCAGGAATGGTACCTGGCGTAGATGTGAGCAGTTGATCCCTACCCATGGGTTTCACCTTTCGCGAACAAGATGGCATTGTGAGTTTGCCAACCCTGCAACTACCCTAGGGATCGTAAACAACAATTTAATTTTATTTGATAAGCAGTAACAGTGTAGTATTATGAAATGAAGCAAAAAATATAATGTGGGGTGACGAACCCTTCCAGGGATTAGAACAGGAGCTTCGTTCTTCTTGAGATTCCAGTACTTGTAATTTTTGCCTCTAGATCTACCACCCCAACATCTTTAGCTTGCTGTTCATGGGGGTTACTGGAGAGGGTAGCTTCACTGCTCTCCGATGATCTCGATTGTTTTACTAGAACTCCATCTCCTCACTTCGCCGCTCATCTTGAGCAGTTGCAAATTTTACAAAACTGGAAGTGGTTCCCAATTTCCCACTTTCTTTGCAGAATCGGTCTCCATCTCTCAAAATAACATCTCTGTTGTGAAATTAATCTTGTTTTACTCACAAGCGCACCAATCGGTTTGTAGTTAATGGGTGTGGAATACGAGATCGTTCCCACGAAGATTGGTTAGAAAATTATAAGGAGGAAATAATAAGCACAATCTTTAAACTAGTTTGCTGATATTTGATGTGATAAAGATAAAGGAAGGAAATGACAATCTAATGAAATTAAATGTAAGATAGAACAAATGAGGATTGGGATGATAAACCCCCCCATCATTGGTTCATCACCTACGAAATACAAATCTACCGGTTGAGATATGATACTATCACGAGATCCAATGCACATAAATACTGAACTCAATCAAATATTTACGGAAGATTTATAACACTTAATCCACATAACTAATTCTGAATGTATGCTCTTCCTACAGCCGCAAAAGAGATGGAACAAAACATTTACCGTAAAAGAGATCTCTAATGACGGTAAATTAATGTTGCAAATATTAGCAACAAAGTTCCCAGTGTAAATTCCACATTGCAGATCCGAGATCATGGGAGAACCATGACTAGCATCCATATCTTAGATGGCAATCGAAATTTACAAGATTGGCAAGAGCAATAAGACATTAATGATCACAATATCTATTGATAAAATAATATCACAATCGTAGATCTATATTATCATGGGTGAAAACCTTGGATGGGGTTTTCATTAGATCCCCATCCTCAAAAAGATTTAGCTACACATAATTGAAATGAACAACATGCTTGAAAGATGAATCCAAATGAACATTAAAATACCGTAAAGCGGCTCCAATAAAATCCACAAACACTTTAATCCAAACAGGTACAAGCCTTCCTGACGGGGACGCCGACATCGTAAGACATCGGATATGGACCTTTCCGCGTGTACCGACGTCGGAAGAAGAGGAATGGAAATTAAAACTAGGCAAGAGAAGATATTCTGGAAACCGCAAGGAGAATGCCCAGCAAGCCCTCGCTCGAGCGGTTATAATCCTCGCTCGAGCGGCCACTTAAGCTCGCTCGAGCGAGCCCTCGCTCGAGCGGTTATAATCCTCGCTCGAGCGGGCCCAGTGACAAAAATTTTCTTTTATTTGTTTTTTTTTAGTCTTTTATTATTTTAGAACTCTTTTAGTGCGAGTTTTATTTCGTTTAGGGTTTTCTTAGCCTATATAAAGGCCTTGTAAACACTCTATTAAGGAGATTGATTATGAATGAAAAGAGCTTTTGCTTATGTGTGCTTGAGATGAGCCTCTACGAAGAGTGAATCTTCTTCCCGAGAAGGGTTTGGTGCGAAGCCAAGGGTGTGAAGCCTACAATTCTATCTACCTCTTTTTATTTTGTTTGCGTGATTCTACAACCCTAAATCGACCATCTTTTTGTGAAATCCTAAACCCTAAACTTCTCTAAATCCTTGAATCGATCCGATTCAACAACCGTAGAGCCCAGTAGAGTTATTAAACCTTCCGCACCTGATATTCAGAGAAAATCAGTGATCCCATCATTGAATCGTGAGCACCCTAATCTGGAAAGAAACCTAGAGTTCTATCTCTAGGATCGATCTGCGCTGCAACCTAACGGATCTAGCGCTGGTGAACCTAACCTTTCAATTATACGTGATTCTCCCAAGGAATAGTATGAGACCCTGAGGTATTCGTTATATTTTGCAAGTTTCATTGTTTAGTTTAATTCCCATTTAATTTCGGCAAATTCAATCATATCATTCACGTAGTTTAGGGTACCGTCCTGCGTCAGTTTTGGTATCAGAGCCCTAGGTTTTAGGTTAGGGCATATTGTGTGTCATTTTAATTTTCGTTGCATTTTATCTCATTTGTGTTCAAAAGTATACACGTCTACTGTTTGACAAAATTCTTCATCCATTGTGGTTCATGTTTGTATGGCATTTAGCATTCGTGTTAGTAAGTCGTGTTCCCCATGAGCATGAGCGAGATTGTTGATGCCCTTAGGGACATCAAAGCCCAAATGTGTGCAATTAATAATAGGGGCCGCTACACATCAAATTATGGGCAAAATCTCAAAAGTTGTGATGAGACTAGAGTTAGGGGATACCTTTACCATTGTGAACCTAAGTACGACCCTGCCGAGAGGTTTCTAAAATCTATTCGGAATGAGGTTCCAAATTTTGAAGGTACCGCAAATCCTAAAACCTTTGTGGAGTGGTTATCTAGTGTGGAAGAGTATTTTGATTGGTATGGTGTACCGAATGAGTACAAAGTTAGGTTAGTGAAAACAAAGTTGGAGGATAGTGCCAAAACCTATTGGACTAATGTTGAGCTTCTACGCGACTTAGCTAATCGTAAGCCCATCACACAATGGGAAGACATGCGGGAGCGACTTATCGAGAATTATGTTCCTCTCACACACCGTCATCTTTTACGATTTTTAAAATCAAAGACAGACAAGTGTCCTGATTGCTCCAAGTGTCACGGATTTGGACACTTTGCTTACCAATGCTCCACAGAACTTTCCACTCCGAATTTATTGATTAAAAGGGAGAGTTCTAAGGAGCAGGAAAATTTGAGAGTAGAAGAGGTGTATGACCCCCGTACCGTGATGAGTGAAGAGGAGATGGAAGAAGCTGATGAGAGCCTAACTTGTGTCAAAGAGACTACCATTTCCCTTGTGAGTAGTGATATTGAGTTGCCCACACGTGAGTCAATTAAGTCACCCACACACGATTCGACCGAGTCACCTACACACAAGTTATTAGTGCCCGTAGAGCCCGTTGTGCACAAGTCCTTGTTGGTGGTAGAGTCAAGAGTACTTGAGTCGGTTACATGTGAGTCATTCGCATCGCATGCACATGAGAGTATCGAGTCCATAGACACGCATGCACATCATAGTCTCAAGTTGCATACTATACATTCCAAGTCTTATCAGAAGTCATCTTTTGAGTCTCATTCGCATTGCATGCAAAATTAAGCTTGAAATTAATTTATGCAATGAAGCTCTCAAAATATCGATGCAGTTACCTAAGGCTTTTATGAAATTTCAATTGAATGATTATGTGATGGTTCGGGTTAGGCCTGAACGATTCCCATTGGAAGTCGTAAAGGATATCCAAGCCCACGGCGCTGGACCTTTTAGAATTGTGGCAAAGAGCGGACCTAATGCATATGTTCTCGAGCTTCCACCTGATATAGGGGTCAGCTCTACGTTCAATGTGGAGGACCTAATTCCTTCTTTGAGCTCAACCATACCTCCTTGCAACCCGTTTCAAACAACCCTTAGTTACAACCACATCCCAACTTTGCAGCCAATACCCCTTCCCTACCCAAGCAAGCAGAGAGATGAGGTAATTGAGAGAATTTTAGATGATCTTGTGGTATTCACTGCAAAGAGTTCTGGTTTATCGATGCGGAGGATTGACAAGTCGAGAGTGCATGGGCCAATCATGAGAGGGCTTGTCATTTGTTTTCTTACATTCCCGGCCTATATCGCGATCACACATCATCAGGGATGAATCCCTTTGGGTCCGAGAGTGTTGATGAGCAGCTTCAAAAATATTTGGTAGAGTGGGTTGGCGAGCCGGGTTACTTGGTTCGTCGTAGAGATACTTACAGCGTGCGCTCCGATACAATCGATCGAGATAATACTCAGATGTTACCAGATGCCCTGATTGTTTGGGTTAGTTGTGAGGAGTTCTACCGTTCGGGTCCCCATACACGTGATTCATACTACATGCGTGTTTCATCGGTGATGAAACATTTTCAGTCGGGGAGAATTGACGGGGACGCCGACATCGTAAGACATCGGATATGGACCTTTCCGCGTGTACCGACGTCGGAAGAAGAGGAATGGAAATTAAAACTAGGCAAGAGAAGATATTCTGGAAACCGCAAGGAGAATGCCCAGCAAGCCCTCGCTCGAGCGGTTATAATCCTCGCTCGAGCGGCCACTTAAGCTCACTCGAGCGAGCCCTCGCTCGAGCGGTTATAATCCTCGCTCGAGCGGGCCCAGTGACAAAAAATTTCTTTTATTTATTTTTTTTTAGTCTTTTATTATTTTAGAACTCTTTTAGTGCGAGTTTTATTTCGTTTAGGGTTTTCTTAGCCTATATAAAGGCCTTGTAAACACTCTATTAAGGAGATTGATTATGAATGAAAAGAGCTTTTGCTTATGTGTGCTTGAGATGAGCCTCTACGAAGAGTGAATCTTTTTCCCGAGAAGGGTTTGGTGCGAAGCCAAGGGTGCGAAGCCTACAATTCTATCTACCTCTTTTTATTTTGTTTGCGTGATTCTACAACCCTAAATCGACCATCTTTTTGTGAAATCCTAAACCCTAAACTTCTCTAAATCCTTGAATCGATCCGATTCAACAACCGTAGAGCCCAGTAGAGTTATTAAACCTTCCGCACCTGATATTCAGAGAAAATCAGTGATCCCATCATTGAATCGTGAGCACCCTAATCTGGAAAGAAACCTAGAGTTCTATCTCTAGGATCGATCTGCGCTGCAACCTAACGGATCTAGCGCCTGGACTGAACCCTGCCTGAATTATACGTGATTCTCCCAAGGAATAGTATGAGACCCTGAGGTATTCGTTATATTTTGCAAGTTTCATTGTTTAGTTTAATTCCCATTTAATTTCGGCAAATTCAATCATATCATTCACGTAGTTTAGGGTACCGTCCTGCGTCACTTCCTCAGTTGTAGAAATTAAAACTAATCGAAACTCAAACTAACAATCTTGAAAATGGAAAAAAAGAAACTGGGCTAAAAATGTTGGAAGAAAAATAAAACTAAGAAAAGAAAAAGGCTCCCCGAAATTAATTTTCGAGTTTGCTTAAATAGGTCTCAGGCTCGGAGTTATGAAATTCAAAATCGATCGATCGGCTTTGAATTTAAAACTAGCGCTTCTCAATATTTAAAAATCAATCGATCGACTTTATACAAGTCGATTGATCGAATATATACATAACAGAGAGTGGTCATTTAGCTATCAATATGGTCTCGATCATGGGTTAACGTATCGTCGGTTAAAAAAACCGGTATGTATTAGGACGATACATCGGAGCAGAGGTCGGACGATACATTGAATGTATCGTCCGGTATTTGCAATACAAATGAGCGATACGGTACATTTAATGTACCGTATCGTTCACGTCCGATACCGATACGTATCGTTCGATACGTATCGGTATCAGACGATATTTTGATCCATGGTCTCGATCGATCAACTATTGATGTCGATCGATCGATTTCCACGAATATCAGGGCCTGAAATTTCCGTTGAGTCCAATGTTCAGTATTAGTCATTTTTATGCTCTTCTATGCTTTCAATTGCATGCAATGGCCAGATTTTCTTGAAACACTAAAAACCTTATAATTTCGTCAAATAGCCTTCATCGGATGAATAAATGTAGGTTTTAGGGTGTGAAATATAGTCATATTTCACACCTTAATACCCCCAAACCTACTTTGCTAGTCCTCGAGCAAAGAAGAAAACAAGCAAATTGAAAGATAAACTAATATCCTAAAATAATCAATAAAGCTCACTTTCGTAGGGAGCATGATTGCATTTAGCACATGCAACAAGCCTTTAAACCTCTAGGTGATCCCTAGCGGAGGATTTTTGTCTCCTGTGGGTTTTCAGTGAAGTTACCCACAAACTTCAAAACCTTTTTCAAAACATTTTCAAATTTTGATTTTCGCAGGAATCGTTAATTGTTTTTATCATGCGAATCTTCATTTTCAAATACTCATCACCCTCGTCTAACTGATTGACTCAGTCTAACAACCTCTCATTGGCCGTTTCAAGGGTCCTTTGGGCTGCCTCCATGGCAGCCATTCGATCATTGATCGATTTTAGATCAGCCCTCATGCCGCTAAGAGCCTCGGCAATCCCGTTCATGTCCATGGTGATGCGGTTCACTAATGACGGGTTCTAGAATGGCATACAAAATGAATTGACAATGAAGGGGGACTTTTGACAAACACGTGATGCGCACACTTTGGCCAAAACAGAAATAATATGCGATTAAAATTAAAGTGCAATGAATTCAACGTCACACCGTATGCCCTAACCTAGAACCTAGGCTCTGATACCAAAACTGACACAGAACAATACCCTAAACTACGTGAATGCGATGATTAATTGCTTGTCGAGATTAAATTGAATTAAATTAAATAATAAATTTGAAAATATAGAGAATACCTTAGGAGTTCGTAGTCTCCAGGTGAAAAGATCACGTTCGGTTCAAGAAAGGTTTAGCCTTGCGCTAGATCCGTTAGAATAGTGATGCGGATCGGTCCTAGAGATAGAACTCTAGGTTTTCCAGATTATGGCGCTTACAATGCAATGATGGAATCTTTGATTTTCTGGTTATTTGATACGGTTGGGCTTAATAGTTTGATGGAGGCTACGGTTGTTGAATCGGATTGATTCAATGGCTTAGGGAAAACTAGGGTTTAGGATTTCGGGTTTTAAAGAGAGATGGCAGATTTAGGGTTTAGGTTTAAAGCAGGGAAGATAGATTAAAAGGGATAAAATAAAAGAGGATCGATTGTGGGCTTCACTGAAACCCTTGGCTTCACACCAAACCCTTCTCGGGAAACGAAGGTTCACTCTCCGACAATGCTCATCTTAAGCAATGAAGCAAAAGCTCTTTTCATTAATAAAAAACTAACTATAATGTTTTTCTTAAGGACCTTATATAGGAGGTCTTACAATAAAAGAAAACCCTAAAACAAATACTAAATAAAAGACAAATAAGCCCCTAAAACTCAAGTTCGAAATTAAATTAAAATTACTCTGCACAATTTCAATCGTTCGAAAATGAAACTCGATCGATATTGAAATTCGATCGATCGAGGATTTCGATCGATCGAATATGCAATTCGATCGAATTTGTAGTGTTCCTCCAAATCGCCTAAATTTCATCTTTCGCCTAGTCTTGATTTCCATTCCGCTTCTTCCGGCGTTGGTACACGCAAAAAGGTTTATATCCGATGTCTACAATGTCGGCGTCCCCGTCAGCATCTACGTACGCTTGTGAGTGTGCGCAGTCAGGGCTTCCTTGAAATGCTGGTAAATCAAACATATGCTCAGATGCAATCTCTCGATTTGCGAAACGCCTCCGGGCATCTCTATATCCATGCCATGTGGTTGGTTGGGGAACCTAGCACGTGAACTAGATGTCGACACCATAAGAAAGTTGGGAAGATGTCAGAGAATGTCGAAGAGGAACTGGGAGTGTAGGGGAGAATGAAGAGAAAAGATGGGTATTCAGTCCTTAAATAGGCAAAGAGAGTCCTGATCTTCCAAGTACGCCGCTTCATATCGATCGATCGAGTATATAAAATCGATCGATATTAAGTAACTCAACGTTTCGAAAATAGAAGCAGTAAAATCGATCGATCGATTACCACCCACGTCCATTCCCATAAGTTTGAAAGGACGCGACAATAAAGTCGCGCTGGGAAACGTATAGGCGCGTGCGTTTCAATTGAAGTTGATTGATCAACTTATGGTGTCGATCGATTAATCCTGAGAATGCATTGATTCGCACAAGGGACGTCGGTTCAGAGTATTAATGAAGTACAATCGGCGTCAGAATTGGAAATAAAATCAATCGATCGAGATACCTTGTCGATCGATTGAATTCAAAATTTGTCATTTTTGAAAAAAAAATGAAAATATTTGTTCTGTGTAGACACAATCTTCATTAATCTCGATCGATCGATATTACAATCGATCGATCAATTTTAGTGAAATTTAGAAAATGATAATCGGGTCAAAATTTTCAAAGTCAATCAATCGACATAGCTAGTCGATGGATCGATTTGACAGAATTTAGAAAATACCCTTTTTTTTTACATTAAAATTACAAACTTGGGTTGCCTCCCAAGAAGCGCTAAGTTTAATGTCGTCAGCATAACATTTCAAATTTTCCCTTGTCCTGACTGATCAGGATCACTCAACACAATTTCATCAGAATCAATGATGGTACTTTCAAGAAAAAGTTTCAGCCGTTGCCCATTGACGCGAAACTTACTGCCATGGCAGGGTTAATAACTTCGACCGCCCCATTTGGAAATACCTGACTGACCTGAAACGGACCAGTCCATCAGGTTTTCAGCTTCCCAGGGAACAGATGGAGTTTCAAGTTATATAGTAACACCTTTTGTTCATTAGTAAAAGATTTTCTTAGGATGTATTGATCATGGACATGCTTCATGCGGTCTTCGTATGACTTGGCACAATCATAAGCATCAGCTCTGATCTCTTCCAATTCATCGATCTCCAAGCTTCTCTGATTACCAGCCTTTTGTAAATCAAAGTTCAGTGATTTGATAGCCCAATAGGCCTGGTGTTCCAGCTCAACAGGTAAGCGACAAGACCTTCCGAAAACTATTATGTACGGAGACATTTCAATGGGAGCTTTAAACGCAGTCCTATAGGCCCATAGTGTGTCATTTAATTTCAACGACCAATCTTTCGGATTTGGCTTAATCGTTTTCTCTAAAATGCGTTTAACCTCCCGGTTTGATACCTCAACTTGTCCGTTGGTTTGAGGGTGGTACGGTGTAGCTACTTTGTATGTGACACCATACTTCTTCATTAGTTGAGCAAACACTTTGTTACAACAGTGTTTTCCACCATTGCTAATAATAGCACGTGGAATGCCAAACCTTGGAAATATCTGATCTTTGAGGAACTTAACGACCGCCCTGTGGTTGTTTGTCTTACAAGCGACAACCTCAACCCATTTTGATATGTAGTCCACTGCCACGAGAATGTATAGATTCCCGAAAGAATTGGGAAACGGTCCCATGAAGTCTATCCCCCAGATATCAAATAATTCAACCTTAAGAACAGGATTTAATGGCATCATGTTTTGTTTTGAAATTCCGCCCAACATCTGACAGTTGCTGCATGAGGTGCAATGTTGGTGACAATCTTTGAAGATTGTCGGCCAATAGAAACCACTCTGGAGAATCTTTGGGGCAATTTTCTTGGAGCTAAAGTGTCCTCCACAGGACAACTCATGACAGAATGAAATTATGTTTGACTGTTCAGATTTCGGGATGCACCTTCTAATGATCTGATCGGGACATTATTTAAACAAATAGGGTCCTCGAAAAAATAGTGCTTCACCCGTGCCAGAAAAACAGATTTTCCGTTCTTGCTTCAATGTTGAGGTACTTGCTCTGTCATTAAATAGCTGACAAGATCAGCGTACCATGGTGCTTGATCAAGGGCAAAGAATTGCTCATCGGTAAAATTTTCCAAAATATGAACTAGATCGTCAAATTTCTCAACAATAATCCGTGAAAGGTGGTCGGCCACCACATTCTTCGATCCCTTCTTGTCCTTGATTTCCAAATCAAACTCTTGAAGAAGCAATATTCATCTTATCAACTAAGCTTTAGCATCTTTCTTTGCGAATAAGTAATGAAGAGCCGCGCGGTTCGTGAACACTACTACTACGTTTGATCCCAAAAGGTAGGATCGAAACTTATCCAGTGCAAAGACTACTGTCAGGAGTTCCTTCTCTGTGGTGGAGTAATTGAGTTGCACGCTATTCAGAGTACGACTTGCATAATAAATGACACGCCGCATTTTCTCCACCCTTTGTCCCAAAACAGCTCTAATCACGTAATCAGATGCATCCCACGTGATTTCGAACGGAAGGGTCCAATCTGGAGATTGGATTATAGGAGCTTGGATTAACTCAGCCTAGATGGTTTCGAAGGCTTTTAAACATTTGTCATCAAAGAGGAATGGAGCATCCTTAGCGAGCAGATTGCACAACGGTCTTGCAATCTTACTGAAATCCTTTATAAAACACCAATAAAAACCGGCATGCCCCAAGAAAGACCTTATCTCTCTAACTGTTCTAGGGGGTGGAAGATTTGCAATCAGATCCACTTTCGCTTTATCCACCTCAATGCATTAGGACGATATGATGTGTCCCAAAACAATTTCGCTCTGCACCATAAAATGACAATTTTCCCAATTCAACACCAGGTTCTTTTCTTGGCATCTTGTTAAAACAAGAGATAAGTGATGCATACAATCACTAAAACTATCGCCATAAATAAAGAAGTCATCCATAAACACCTCTCCACCATGTCAGAGAATATACTCAGCATACATCTTTGGAATGTAGTTGGAGCGTTGCAAAGTCCGAACGACATCCTTTGGTAGGAGAAAGTTCCAAAGGGACATGCGAAAGTCTTCTCCTGGTCTTCTGGTGCGATGACTATCTGGTTGTCTGGAATCCAGAATAGCCATCAAGGAAACAGTAGTATTGATGCCCAACCAATCTCTCAAGCATTTGATCAATGAAAGGGAGAGGAAAGTGGTTCTTCCTAGTCGTTGCGTTCAACTTTCGATAATCGATCCAGACCCTCCATCTTGTTTGGACCTTTGTTGGAACCAACTCATTTTCTTCATTTTTCACCACTGTGACACCCGACTTCTTGGGGACCACTTGCGTTGGACTAACCCATTTGTTGTCAGAGATGGGGTATATAATTCCAGCGTCTTAACAATTTAATTATCTCATTTCTAACTATATCTTGCATGATTGGGTTTATTCGGCGCTGCGGTTCTTAGGAAGGTTTAACGTCTTCTTCCAAATGAATACGATGCATGCACACCGTTGGGCTAATACCTTTAATGTCTTTTGTGGACCACCCGATTGCACTTTTGTGGTCTTGGAGCACTTCTATGAGTTGCTCTTCCTGATCCTCAGTCAACTTTGATGAAATTATCACTGGATGAGTCTCGTCTTTTCCCAAGAAAGCATATTTCATATCAGTAGGGAGGGGCTTAAGTTCTTGCTTCAATTTCTCCTCCTTCCTAGGCACTTCTTTCCTTACTTCCTCCATAGCCGTTGCTTTTTGTTGCCATTTCTCCTCTCCCAGGAGTGGTGTGGAATCCAACATCTCATTCACATCTTGGATCATTTGATCAACATCAAGGTCCTCATCAAAATGGGCTAAACAAGCCTTTAGAGGGTCCTTAAGTTCAGAAGCATGAAACGTGTTTTCCACGACACGACACTATCGATCATGCACACTTGTGCATGCTCTTCATCCTCAGTAGGGTGCTTTTCTATGTTGAAAATGTTCAATTGTGTCATATTCCCGAAAGATAAGTTCATTATCCCATTTCTACAGTTGATTAGTGCATTCGATGTTGCCACCGGGATACTATTTTTCGAGTTGGGAACAGGTTCGGTATCAAAGACAACGAAATCTATTGGAAAGTAGAAGAAATCCACCTTGATTAGGACATCCTCCACCACTCCCCTGGGAATTTTAATTGACCTATCAGCTAGCTGGGCTTGAGTTCACCCAATTCGAGCTCTTTGTAGATAGAAAATGGCAATAGGTTGACGCTCGCCCCAAGATCCAATAGTGTTCGATCAATACCATTGTCCCCGACGACAATTGAAATAGTCAGACAACCATGGTCCTTATACTTAATGGGGAGTCTAGCTTGTAGCAATGAGCTAACTTGCTCAGCCAGGAAAGCTTTCTTCGGGACGTTGATCTTCCTTTTTATTGTAACCAAGTCCTTTAAAAACTTTGCGTAAGCAGGTACCTGCCGGATGACATCGAGGAATGGGATGTTGATCTTCAATTGTTTAAATACTTCGATGATCCTATCCAGATCACGATTCTTCCTTAGTGCCATCAATCTTTGAGATATGGTAGGCACTAAGGAAGAATCGTCTTTTCTTCTACCTCTTCTTCTCTTCCTTCGTCCTTCTCAGTTTGAACTTCAGAGTCTCGTCTCTCTTCCTCCTCTGGCATTCTCACTTTGTTATCGATCTGCCGACCATATCTCAACGTTGTGATTGCCTTTATTTGCTGCTGATTCTCATCTTGTGAAGTCGAGGCTTGCTCAATAACCATCTGCCCTCTTGGGTTTGGGATTGGTTGGCTCGGGAATTGTTCCCTTCTCTCTTTCACAGAGTTGTGCTGCCACTTGACCCATTTATGTCTCCAATTTGGATATTGAGGCGGTTTGTGATTGAATGATTCTCAATAAATCCTCAATCTGAGGGTATTGGTTGTGAGGTGGACGTTGCACAATGTTTCCCTGATGATTGTTAAATCTGGGTGGTGGAAACAGTTGCGCGTGGTTCTGATAACCAGTCAGTTGTTGAGAGGGTTGATTCTGATAGCCAAACTGCCTGGGTTGGCTTATCTGATTCCGGTTCTGGTGGTGTTGATTCATGTCATCGTAGTTCTGTTGTTGAAATTGCCCTTGACCGAAATATTGTTGGGGCCCTTGACTGAAATTTTGATTGGGATAGAAGTTTATCCCCTGTCCTCTGGCTTGAGGTTCTGAGGCTCTTGCTTCCACAAGAAATTTGGGTGATTCCTCTAACTATTCGGGTTGTTCTCGTTGAAGGTGTTTCCCACAGTTCGCCCATAGTTATTTAATGCATTCAGTTGTTTAATGCATTGAGGGGCAAGAATCGCTTGTGTGCATTGGACTCGCACAGAGTGAACATGATTCACTTTGCACATTTGCAATGGTTGCATTTTTCTTGAGTCGTAGTTCCTCGACTTGTTGGGTGAAGAAATCCACTTGTGCCTTGAGATCAGTTGTTTCTTTCACCACGTATAGGCCTCCCTTCTTAGCTGAACTCCCCACTTGGTCTCGACTCTTGATTGGTTAATCATGAGTTTTTGTAAAATCCCACTGCTGAGAATCCTCAGCCAAGTTTTCAAGGAAATTGTCGGATTCATTTTCCATGAGTCCAAGGAATCCCCCACTGTTCATTGATTCAACCAACTGGCGGTTAGCATGATCCAATCCATTATAAAAACATTGAACCAACCTCCATTTGGAAAATCCATGGTGTGGGCACTTAAGTAGGAGATCCATGAATCTATCTCAAGCTTCGTAGAATCTTTCATCTTTCTCTTGCATGAAATCATAAATTTCACGTCTCAAAGCATTAGTCTTTGCCATGGGAAAGAACTTCGATAAGAATTTCTTCACCAGCTGATCCCATGAGGTTATGGACCCAACTGGTAGAGAATTTAACCAGGCTTTGGCCTTATCCTTTATAGAAAAAGGAAATAACCGTAACCTCACAAAATTCCTCGCTGACATCCTCTGACATTTTCCCAACTTTCTTATGGCGTCGACATCTGGTGCACATGCTAGGCTCTCCAACCGACCCCATGGCATGGATATAGAGATGCCTAGGGGGGGTTTCACAAATCGGGGGATTGCATCTGAGCATCTGTTTGATTTACCCGCATTTCGAGGAAGCCTTGACTGCGCACACTCACTAGCGTACGTAGATGCACTCCAATTGAATTTCCTGGTGGTCTCGCCTTCAATCAAGGTCTCTACCCGCATCATCCGATTATTTTATCAAAATATGGTATGGGTCTCTGCTTCAAACGATGATAATATCGTTGCCCACTTCACTATCAAAATTGACGGTTGGCAAAAAGAGATCTATCCGGAGACACTGGCTGAAGCTTTTGGTTTCCTTCTATATCACCCCAACAATCATCTCGTTGGAGCGGAGATTACTACTACTCAAATTTATATGGTCAACGATATGTGCCGAGGAATTTTCTCTTTAGGGATCTCTACCCCGTGATCGGCGCTACCGCCCCAAATTTTGTTTTGGGACATCATTGTCTGTGCAAATCTCTGCCCCAAAGGGCATGTTTCTGAAAGAACTGGGGATTGGGTAAAAGCACTTTGCGGTGCCTACAAAAATTCATAGATCGATGTGCCTTCTTTGCTGCACGAGTCAATGTGTCGGTGTCATCATGATATCGCCAACCATGACCGTTTTGACACCACCTTATTTTACTTCCCCCATCTTGTATCCATCTCCTAAACCATTTGGGTTTTACGTTTTATCGGGGCGATGAAGGTATTGAGTTGGGATTCTATCATTATACTTTGACCCTTTGAAAAAGAGCATTAGGGTTCTTATTAAGAACCGGCCAAGAGGTGGACCCGCTGACGCTGCAGAAGCCGCCGACTTACCACCTCCACAGGTGGCCCCGCAGCCTCCTCGCCGCTGACGTCAGGTAGAGCCTACGGAGCCCTAAGAGCCGGCCCAGGATCCCAAAGGAGTGTCCCTTGATCTCCTCCAAGCCCAAATCCACTCTTTGATTGATGAGCAGCAACGGCTAGCGGATCGAACTCTGCGTCGAAGTCGCTACGATCGCTCCTTCATGCATCAAATAGGACAGTGATTGCGGCCCGATAATTATGATGAAATGAGAGCTCAGACGCGCTAGGATGAGGAGAATGATGAGGATGATTAGTTGTTAGGATGCCTTTTCGTTTCTTTTTCTTTCAGTGCTTGTGTTGATTTAATAGGGTAGGCTGTTTTGAGTAGGTTAGGAAGGTAGTTTAGGTTTATTATTTCAGCATGTAAAGGGGAGAAAATCAATGGAAAAAGTGTTATTTTCTACTAATTTTTGTTTGCTTAAGTTCGGATATTGCTTTCTTGTCTCGATCGACCATTCAAACAACAAAAATCCGCTCTCGGTTCTGGAATTTTACTCGATCAATCTACACCATCGATGGATCGAGTATATATATATTTAGAGTTGAATATGTGTTCTGTGGTACTTACTCTCGATCGATCGAACCAAATTGTTGATCGATCAACTGTGCAGTGTTTCAAATTTTGGAAGGATTTTCAGATTTGGTGGCTCTTCTTAGAAGAGTAATTTGGAAGGATTCTTTTCCTTGTTAGGTGGAATAATTTTAAGTAGACTAGAACTTCTTTTCCCTTAATTAAACCTCCATTTAGTTTAAACTTTCCCCATCTTCTCGGCATCATCCTTCCCCTCCACTTATCTCTTTTCCCTTCATCTCTAATCACCAATGGCTAGAATACACTACAAAACTCACGCTGCCATAAAATGAATGGAAGTGACAGCTCGTAAAAGAGAACGGTGTGATGGATCGCTTGCTCCAGTTGATCTCAACAATGTTGAGATGATCGACTTGGAACCAGCCTTCACTCCTTTGTGGGAAGAACCGGCTCGAAAGCGAACAAATCGTGAGAAGCATCCCAAGCCAATCATTCTCAAAGATACTGAAATGATTGATGTGGAACCTTACATGCCCATCTTGTCAGATGAAACGTGAGCGTCAGGAAAAACCTTCTCCGCCAATTGATTTCAATAACATTGAAATGATTGATTTGGACCCACCTTCACCACCCACCCAATCGCCGCCGCATACCCCTTCATCATCCCCGCCTCGAACACCACCACCACCACAATCTCCGCCCCTAACCCCACGCTGAAATCCTTTGGCTGCATTCATTCCACTGTCAATTTCAAAGCCTATGATTGATCTGATCCCTACTGAAACTTCGGCGAAATTATATCTGGCGCCAACGCTTCAAGATTTTGCTGATAGTAGCGCTACCACATCATCAGATCCACCACCTCCTCCAGTGGCTTTAGATCCATCTGCCCTTGGCCGTTTCACCGATGCGATGTGGAATTTGGCCTTTCCGAAACCCAAGACCGGGCCTAAAAATGATGGGGATGCCTAAAAAGTTTGGGAAGTCTTTTAGGTTGTTTTAGGATTGTCTTTTTGTTTTAGGAATTAGTTTGCTTTCTGCTTTTAGGGTCTAGTTTGTTTTTAGGATGCTTTAGGATTTACTTCTTATTTTCAATAAGTGTAATAAACACTCTCAAATTAATAAAAATTTATTTCTTAATTTGTTTGTAGTACTTGTAGATGGATGATGCTTTTCACCTGTTTTTGCTTATTGGTCTGTGATTAGTTTTATGCAAGTTTAGGGGTGACCCTAAATTTTGGTATAATGAGGACATTGCACGTAATAGGTTTGGGGGCTGTAAGAGTTCATACCTTACAAGTAAGGTCATTTGTTTTATTGGAACAAAAAATTGAAAGATTGGACTATATAAATTTTGCACAATTCGATCGATCGACCAATGTGTTTTGATTGATCGACTAAGTATAGTGAACCTGATTCCGAATTTTCAATGATTTTCTGAAATTCTAATTGTTGAAACATGCAAATCTTACTTTAAGAATATCAAGCGCCATGTTTTGATTGTTGTATTTATGAGAGTAAAATTCAATGTGAAGATTGATAGGTAGATTTAAATCCATCCTTAAAAATCATTGTGAATCTGAGTAGAGACTAAACCCAGTGAGCTCTAGATCCCGATATCCGCTCTTGATGAGTGAATGAAATAACTCAGAGTTTTCTTTGAACGCAAATCAGTAATATAATCTCATACATTCTTTTGGTTTGTAACCATGCACGACATCACCTTCATATTATTTTGTTAGAACACATTGTGTTGATTATTTAAAACAAATAGGTATAGCTACCATCTTGTGAAGAAATGATTGAGGGTCATTTTTGACTCGCTTGTTCTTAAAATGCCCCACCTCATACAATTATTCCTTTCTCGTACCCCTTTGAGCCTGATTGAAGAGTATTAACGTTTGATGTCCTTTGTTAAAACACAATGACCTTTCCCTTACACCAACATTGAAGATTAGCCTCACCTGCTTAATTTATGAGAAATTAGGAACATGAGTGAAGAGAAAAGGAGTTGTGATTTTCACCAAGAAGGTATATAAAAAAAAGGGGGAAAATGTATGAGGTGTTTAAAAAAAAAAAGAAGGGTAAAAAGAAAACTGAAGGATAGTGAGAAAATGTGGAAAGTGAAAGTGAAGAAATAGATAATCAAACTAGTAAAGTTCCAGTTTCTCAGAAATTTTTGAATCCTAATATCCTTTTTCTTCTAACCCTTACTTGAGCCCAATTACAACCCTAAAAAGTCCATCATGATCCAATCATTGAATGGTAATTGCCTTGTGGAGAGTAATGACACGATGTCTATAACAATTAATATGGCATGCATGGAAAAATTAGCATCCAACCTTATGAAATTTCTCTTTATTCATCATTACATCGTGTTTCGTTGATCACGTGAGTTTCTACTATTTTGTTTTGCATCGATATTTCACGAGCGAGTGAAAATTTAACCCTCATTAGAGTGCTTTTACTTTTGAGAGTACAGATTTGAGTCAAAGCACAAATCCAATGGTTCACAAATAGGATAAGTTTTAAGATGGATGAAACTTTGTCTGGTAAGCACACACGATACATCTAAAGATTGGTGATAAATATATCTAGAAATCAAAGCATTGAACTAACTTGAATAGACTTCGATAAGATTAGCATGGTATCAATATTTGAAAATGAAGATTTGCATGATAAAAACAATTAACAATTCTTGCGAAAATCAAATTTTGAAAAAGGTTTTAACGTTTGTGGATAACTTCCCTGAAAACCCGCAGGAGACAAAACTCCTTCGCTAGGGATCACCTAGCAAACGGTTTGTTGCATGTGCTAAATGCAATCGTGCTCCCTACGAAAGTGGCCTTTATTGATTAATTTACATAGTTTATCTTTCAATTTGCTTATTTTCTTCTTTGCTCGAGGACTTGCAAAGTGTAGGTTTGGGGATGATAAGGTGTGAAATATAACTATATTTCACACCCTAAAACCTATATTTAGTCATCCGATTAAGGCCATCTAACGAAATTGTAAGGTTTTTAGTGTTTCAGGAAAATCTGGCCATTGCATGCAATTGAAAGCATAGAAGAACATAAAAATGACTATTACTGGAACCTTGGAGTCGACGGAAATTTCAGGCCCTGATATTCGTGGAAAGTCGATCAATTGACAATTCGACATCTAGCCGATTGATCGAGACCATATCGATAGGCAGATGACCACTCTCTGTTATGTATATATTCGATCGATTTTTAAATATTGAGAAGCGCTAGTTTAAGTTCAAAATCGATCGATCAACTTCAGTAATCGATCGATTTTGAAGTTCAAAACTCCGAGCCTGAGACCACCTATTGAAGCAAACTCGAAAATTAGTTTCGGGGAGCCTTTTTCTTTTCTTAGTTTTATTTTTCTTCCAACATTTTTAGCCCAGTTTCCTTTTTTTCCATTTTCAAGATTGTTCTTCTACTTCTTGGTTTGAGTTTAGATTAGTTTTAATTTCTGCAACTGAGGAAGGATTGTACCTGTTTGGATTAAAGTATTTGTTGATTTTATTAGAGCAGCTTTACGGTATTTTAATGTTCATTTCGATTCATCTTTCAAGCATGTTGTTCATTTCAGTTATGTGTAGCTAAATCTTATTGATAAACTAATATCACCACCGTAGATCTATATTATTATAGGTGAAAACCTTGGATGGATGGGGTTCATTAGATCCCCATCCTAAAAAAGATTTAGCTGCACATAATTGAAATGAACAACATGCTTGAAAGATGAATCGAAATGAACATTAAAATACCATAAAACGGCTCCAATAAAATCCACAAACGCTCTAATCCAAACAGGTACAATCCTTCTTGACGCGAGACAACGACCCTAAAATGCGTGAATATGATTTTTATGCAGATTTTGTCGAAATTAATTAAATTAATTTAAGTTTAATTGCAAAATTATCTTTGATACCTTTAGGGTTTACATAATTTTGATGGGTAGATCACACGAGATCCAGATAGGGTCCAGTCCGATGCGCAAGTATGTTTAGGGTTGAGGGGAGATCGGCCTAGAAATAGGACTATAGCTTTTCCAGGCTTAGGTGCTCGTCTTCAGTCTGATGTAGATTCACGATTTCTAAATAGGGTTGTGAAAGGGATTTGCGGTTTGTAAAAGGTTTATGGTTTAGAAAAGGTATTGGCTTTGTTTGATTTATGGAGTCAAAAGGTTTCGGTTTTGGGATTGAAAGGAAACAATTAGGCTAAGGTTTAGGGAAGCAAACACAGATCGCGAGATAGCAAATATAATCAAGCAAAGCAAATCGATGACAATGATAAAGAAAATATATGAGAATCACTCCCTTGGTCTCACACCAAACCCATCACGGAGAAGAAGACTCTCTTCACAAACCAAAAGCTCTCATTCAATAATCAATCAATTAATCACATTGTTTAGCTTAAAGACCTTTTATAGAAGGTCTTACAATAAAAGAAAACCTTAAAACAAATATTAAATAAAAGACAAATAAACCCCTAAAATTTAAAGTTCGAAATTAAACTTTTAAAACACGACACGATTTCGATCAATCGAAATTGAAAATCGATTGATCGAAATTCATATATTATAAAATATCGCCGTCGACATTCGATCAATCGAAATTAGTATTCAATTGATCAAAATTTTCAATCAATCGATCGAAATTTCAAAGTTTTGTGTTCCTCTTCGCTGTTGTTCAATCTTGACATTCCTCGTCATTCTCCTCCACTCAAAATGTTTCATCACCGATGAAACATGCACGTGGTACTAATCAAGTGTATCGGAACTTGAACGGTGGAAATTCTTGCATCTAACCTAAACAATCTCGGCTCCTGGTGACGTATGATCCTCATCTCAGTTGATTGTAACGGGATGCACACAATAAACCTCTTCTTGATGAACCTGATAACCCGGCTCGCCAACCCACTATCAAATATTTTTGAAGTTGCTCAACCCTCCCAGACCTCAAGGAATTCATCCCCGATGAAGTGTGATCGCGATATCGGTCGGGATTACGAGAACTAAAGCGGCAAGCTCTTTCCTTACTGGCCCATGTACTCTCGGTAGTCGAAGTATCAGCATATAATTTGTAGTGATTGTTGCTTGAATTAATCTTGTGTTTAATTTCGGCATGCAATGCAGAATGAGACTGAAAACTTGACTCACAACAATACTCGGAATGTGAAGCGGAATGCAACTCGAGACTATGATGTGTGAGTGTATCTATGGACTCGATACTCTCATGTGCATGCGACTCTACCGCCGACAAAGACTCGTGCACAACGGGTTCTACGGGCACCAACAAATCGTGCATATGCGACTCAGTAGATTCTTGTGTGGGTGACTCGGTTGACTCACGTGTGGGAGACTCAGCATCACTACTCATAAGGGAAATATAAGTCGTTTCAATACAAACTAGAATTTCGTCAGCTTCTTCCATCTCCTCTTCACTTATCACAGTTCTAGGGTCATACACTTCCTCTTCTACTTTCATATTTTTCAACCCCTTAGAACTTTCGCTTTCAGTCAATAAAAAATTTGAAGGGGTAAATTTTGTGGGGCATTGGTATGCAAAGTGTCCGAACCCTTGACACTTAAGCTAGGAAGCACCGGTGTGGGTACGGCATACGGATACGGTATGATACGGGTACGGCGATACGACAATTTTCAAAAAATAGGGTACGGGTACGGCGAGGATACTTATATTAAAAAATTATTTTATATATATTTTAGGTTATTTTTAAATATAAAAAATAGTTAATAAATAATTAAACATAAAATAACACAAAAAATAATAATTCAATAGACAAATTCATTCCAAAAGATATATTTAGAGTTGAAGGTTCAAATTAAAATGTAAGATATGGGTGTTACTACACAAAATCCCAACAACACTTCAACCTCAACTTGTCATGAACTAAATGTAAAAACAAAAAACAAAATAGAAACTATTTAGAAACAACAAAAAAAGATGTCAATATCCATCTCAGCAGCATCCACTTCAGCGAGCATAATAGACTCCAAATTCGGTTCATCCAACGAGAGACTCGCAATCTCAAGTACCCCAGCACCTCCAAATGGCTCATCCCAAATGTCTCCTGCAATATCCCACATCTTGTTTGCTCCATTGGCATACTCATTCTTTCTTGATAGAAGTCGAAGATTAGTATGGACATAAACTAAATCTTCAGCACATTTTAGCAAAATTTTGTTTCTCTTTAATGAATGAATGAAGGAGTATGTGCTCCAATTCCTCTCACAACACGATGACGAACATGGTTGTCCAAGAAGCTTGAAGGCTAAACCTTGGAGTAATGGCAACGAAGCTCCATGAATATACCACCAAACTTTTGGTTCTAATGTCCACCGGTCTTCCAAACAATTAAATTCACCAAATTGATCTAGACACCCAGAAAACTTAGCATACTCGACATTCACCCTTGCTCTTTATGGAGAATTGGGAAAAAATCTTTTCAGGCATTTGTTCCTCTCTGAACATATTTCTGCATCCATGTGGGGAGGAACACGATTTAGAGCCTCGTTGACCCACTTCGCACTTTAGTATCTGGTTTAAACACAAAGAAGATTATTTACATTAAAAGAGACTATGAAATAAAAAATTTGTACATTATATTGAGTAAACAAACTTACCTAGGATTCAACGACATGGCTAAGCAATGGAGTGGAGTGCAACTCTTAGTCCATCGATCGACAAGTATACTATGAACCACGTCATAGAAAATCGATGTTTGACTTTCTTCCTTGCCTTCAAATCTAAAGATTGTTTTCTTCACATTTTCAATCATCGTATCCCACAAATCATATCCATGTGAAGAATAGGTTTATCTGTGTCAGCACGCCTAAGCATTTCATATATAGGATTGGTGAAGGAAATGATGTAATCGACCTTATCCCACCAAGTATCATTTAAGACTAGCTCTTTCACAGTTGCAGCTTTCCCTAGATCGTCTTCTCTATATGAAGACTATTCCTCACTAATCACCATGCTCTGAAGACCCTTTCTTACAAGCTTCAGTCTTTTCAACATGACAATGATTGAAGCAAATCTTATCTCAACAACTTTCAACTTCAAAGGGCTAAATTCATTAAACAATGCTAGCCTCCTTGAGTGATTAACGATAAAAATCCGTATGAATGAAGCATCATCGGCTATTTGAGTGATCCAATTGCATTCATTGTACGCGATCTCATTCCTTTCTGTGTTCTTTGCTACACAAATATTCTTCAGAGCTAGATTCAAGGTGTGGACAACACAAGGAGTCCAAAAAATATGAGAATATTCGGCTTCAACAAGAGACCCAGCTGCTTTCATCACAGGTGCATTATCTGTAATGATTTGGACCACGTTATAAGGTTCAACTTCCTTAATAACATCTAGAAGCAGTGTGGCAATATAATGTCTATCGTTGTATTCTTTCGTGCCATCAACCGCTTTCAAAAAAACTGGCCCTCCATCCGATGCAGCCATGAAATTGATAAGTGGCCTCTTCTGTGCAACGGTCCATCCATCAGATACTATGCTAACTCCTTTCTCTTTCCATGTCCCTTTAACTGGCTCCAACAACCTCTCTATCTGAGCCTTCTCTCTCTGTAACAATGTGGTCCGTAGAGAATTGTAGCAAAGAGGAATATAGCCATCAAGATTTTTATTTGCTGCAAACTTGAAAGCCGAAACATAATGTGGGTTTCTTGCAAAATAGAATGGTAGGCCACCAGAATAAAACATTCTAGCAATAATCGCATTCAATTGTTCTCGCTCCTCATTGTTCCATGCTTTTTCTAAGGGAGAATCACTAACTTGTCTTCTTTTCCCAAGCACAGGAGGTTCAACAATACCACCAGTACCACCAATCGTAGCCGAGCTACCGTGGCTACTTGCAGTGGATAGAACAGGTAGAGGGACTTGCTTCGGTCGCTTCATTTTTTCCGCTTCATCCTCTAAATTTCTCATCTCCCTTATATGTTCGAGTAAAACTTTACTACAAACAACAACTCCCACACCCCTAACTTTGAATAAATGTGCTTTTACTCTAGAATATGACCCAGTATTCGTCTCATTGCAGTAATTGCAAGTCCATTTTTGGTTACCACCCCCACCATCAGATGCCCCTAATTTGGTAACGTATCTCCATAGAGGACGAGTATCGTCACTCACACCGGTGCCAAAACTACTAGAAGCACTCATTGGTGATGCAAAGTTGAAAAAATATGTCCATAAAAGAAAATTATACTCATAAATATGCATATATGTGGATGTGAAGTTGTGAACCATCCGATTGATGATCTTTAATATCAGCCATTAAAGTGACTGAAATCAGATGGCTTAAAACCCCTAATAGTACAGATCACTACATCATAAAACGTTGAACAATGATCTTTAATATCAGTCATGAATATTGTAAAGTGTAAACATTGGTTGATATTAAAGTCTCCAATCATATGGCTAAAATAACCATACAATGTCATTTTTGGGCCCATTATGAATGGAATTAGATGGCTTAAATCTCCTTAATGGTACAAATCACCACACCTTAAACACATTTTTCTGTATAACTCTACAAGATCATTTAAACACATTTTTTGGGTAAACATGACGGTCACGTGAGTCTGGCCCTTCAAAAATCTGGTCATGTGAGTCGGACCAATCACACATCAAGTTTTATGGGACCGACTATCTTGACCATCATTTAAGCACCAAATGATGTTTGACTGATTTTATATCATTTATTGGCTTATGATCTCAGAACAGTGGTTCTTAATTTTTGATGGCTGATATTGAACACCATCAAAATTAAGGAGATTTAAGATCGTCGATCATTTAAATTAAAAACTGTATCAGCCATAAAAAAAATCACGCTTTCAGATCGACGATCATTTAAATTAAGAATCATATTAGCTATAAAAAAATCACGCTTTAAATTAAACACCATATCAAGATTATGAGAGGGGCGTTGATCTCACAAGCGCCAAAAGGCCAAAAAACTTTTACTCGGGTAAGATCGGCAATCATTTAAATTAAAAATCACGCTTTAAGATCGGCGATCATTTAAATTAAGAACCATATCAGCCATAAAAAAACACGCTTTAAGATCGTCAATCATTTAAATTAAGAATCATATCAGCCATAAAATAAATCACACTTCAAAATCACGCTTTAAATTAAATACGGCGTTGATTTCACAAGCGCCAAAATTTGTACTCAGGTCATGTACCTAATAGAGTAATAGGCAAATGCCTAATAAAAAAAATTGGTCCACAGTCGACGTCAACATAATTTGGTACCGCAATCGATGTCAACATAGGCAAAGGGACAAAGGCAAACGTGGGCCACCGGTGCTTCATAATCTTAAATTTCAACGGTTTAGATATCTCCACGTGGCTATTTCACGGTTGAGATATCTCCACGGGACCACGTCTCTATTTCAGCCATAAAAAATAACGCTATAAATGCCTTACACATACTCCACTCTCTCTCTCTCTCTCTCTCTCTCTCTCTCTCTCTCTCTCTCTAGCTGCAGAAAAAACGCTTAACTATGGTATTTGAAAATGGAGTAGCTAGCTCTCGCTCAAAAAAATAATAAAATGGAGTAGCTACCCGATCTAAGAAATCAAGGAAAAAAAACCCTTTGCAAGAGAGAAGAAGAAGAAGAAAGAAAGGAAAAATAAAGTACTTGAGGACCTCTTTACCGGATTTGAAGCAGCCGACCTTCCGGAGCGCAGCAGGTACATCTTCTTCTAATCTTCTTATACTTCTTCAGTTCTATTTTTTTTTTCCACCTTTTGAAACCCTAAAAAATAGCCAAAAATTTTGCTATGCTAATCTTCTTTTTCTTCGTATTTTTTCTTACTTTTGCAACCCTAAAAAAGAGCCCTATCAAATCAGCCATATACAGATTTTGACCCCTAATACGGAAACCCTAAAAAATAAGGATTAATTTAAAAAAAAAAACCAAATTAATGAAATCCGTATCCCGGTCGTACCTGATTTTTTTTTTTTTTTTTAAATTTGGGGAAACTCTTAGGATATGCATGCAAGCGTATCCCACCCGTACCCGTATCCGATACGTATCGGATACGGGTACGGATCCCTTTTAGGCGTATCCGTGCTTCTTAGCACTTAAGACAATCAGGACACTTATTTGTCTTGGTTCTCAAACTCTGTAGAAGGTGATGGTGTGTAAAGGAACATACTTTTCAACAAGTGTCACCTTCATATCCTCCCATGTGGAGATGAGTTTAATCCGACGAAACGCAACACGAAGTTCTATATGAATCCAAAAAATCTCGACATTACCCTTAAACTTTGTAGTCACTAGTCTAATTTTGTACTCATATGATATTCCATACCAATCAAAATACTCTTCTACACTAGACAACCACTCTATGAAGGTTTTAGGGTTCGTCGTACCCTCAAAATTTGGGACCTCATTCCAAATAGATTTTAGAAACTTCTCGGCAGGGTCGTACTCGGGTTCACAATGATGAGAGTATCCTCTAACTCTAATCTCATCGCTACTTATGGGACTTTTCCAAGAATTTGGACGTGATCGCCTCATGGTGAACACGGCTTACTAACACGGGTGTTAAATGCTATGCAAACATGAACCACAATGGATGAGAAATTTTGTCAAACAATAGACGTGCATACTTTTGAACACAAATGAGATAAAATGCAACGAAAATTAAAATGACACACAATGTGCCCTAACCTAGAAAACTTAGGGCTCTAATACCAAAACTGACGCGGGACAACGACCCTAAAATGCGTGAATATGTTTTTTATGCAGATTTTGTCAAAATTAATTAAATTAATTCAAGTTTAATCGCAAAATTATCTTTGATACCTTTAGGGTTTGCAGAATTTTGATGGATAGATCACACGAGATCCAGATAGGGTCTAGTCCGATGCGCAAGTACATTTAGAGTTGAGGCGAGATCGGCCTAGAGATAGGACTCTAGCTTTTCTAGGTTTAGGCGCTCGTCTTCAGTCCGATGTAGATTCACGATTTTCAAATAGGGTTGTGAAAGGGATTTGCGGTTTGTAAAAGGTTTATGGTTTAGAAAAGGTATTGGTTTTGTTTTATTTATAAATTCATTAGGTTTAGGTTTTGGGATTGAAAGGAAACAATTAGGCTAAGGTTTAGGGAAGTAAACACAGATCGTGAGATAGAAAATATAATCAAGCAAAGCAAATCGATGACAAAGATAAAGAAAATATATGAGAATCACTCCCTTGGTCTCACACCAAACCCATCACGGGGAAGAAGACTCTCTCTTCACAAAGCAAAAGCTCTCATTCAATAATCAATCACTAATCACATTGTTTAGCTTAAGGACCTTTTATAGGAGGTCTTACAATAAATGAAAACCCTACAACGAATATTAAATAAAAGACAAATAAACCCCTAAAATTTAAAGTTCAAAATTAAACTTCTAAAACACTTGGCATGATTTCGATCAATCGAAATTGAAAATCGATCAATCGAAATTCATATATTATAAAATATCGTTGTCGACATTCGATCAATCGAAATTAGTATTCGATTGATCGAAATTTTCAATCAATCGATATTTCAATTCGATCGATCGAAATTTCAAAGTTTTGTGTTTTCCTCTTCACTGCTGTTCGATCTTGACGTTCCCTGTCACTTCCTTTGTTGCAGCATTTAAAACTAATCTAAACTAAAACTAAGATGTACAAGAACAATCTTGAAAACGGAAAAAGGAAACTGGGCTAAAAATGCTGAAAGAAAAATAAAACTAAGAAAAGAAAAAGGCTCCCCAAAACTAATTTTCGAGTTTGCTTAAATAGGTCTTAGGCTCAGAGTTTTGAAATTCAAAATCGATCGATCGATTACTGAAGTCGATCGATTGGTTTTGAATTTAAAACTAGCGCTTCTCAATATTTAAAAATCGATCGATCGACTTTATACAAGTCGATCGATTGAATCTATACATAACAGAGAGCGGTCATCCGGCTATCGATATGGTCTCGATCGATTGACTATTGATGTCGATCGATCGGTTTTCCACGAATATCAGGGCCTGAAATTTCCGTTGACTCCAATGTTCCAGTATTAGTCATTTTTATGCTCTTCTATGCTTTCAATTGCATGCAATGGCCAGATTTTCCTGAAACACTAAAAATCTTACAATTTCGTCAAATAGCTTTCATCGGATGACTACATGTAGGTTTTAGGGGTTGAAATATAGTCATATTTCACACCTTATCAATCTCTTTCCATCTTCAATGCTCTTGTCCTGCTATTGGAGTTCACTTCCTGGTAGGCAGTCGAAATATTAATGGGATTTCAGCCTCATTCGCATTATGGCTGAAAGCCCTGCAGCATTCAAAAGGCAAAGTAGAGTACAAAAGGAAAAGCAGCCAGAGGCTGCTGAACACCTCCAACCTAAAAGCAGCCCAAGACAAAAAACCGTCCCAACTAATCAGTGCACAACTTGCTCCTCCCAATCCTTCAAAAAGTTCCTGCCCTCACTCTGACTCTACTGAACCGAGAGGCTGATCCAATGACCTGCAAAATCTCTTACTGTGTATAGGATCAAACGCCTGACTTTCCTGAAAACTGTGTCATTCCTCTCACTCCACACATCCCACATTACAGCAAAAGACAAAATTATCCAGAGGGCCCCTTTCAGGCCCTCAAAACCCCCATTATCCCAAGAAGAAAGGAGCAAGGTTATGGATTCCGGGAAGACCTAGCACATGGCAAAAGCCTTGAGCATAGCATACCAAACTTGCCTTGCGAGCCAACAGTTCAACATAAGATGGTCAACACTTTCTGGCTCATGGAGGCACATGACACACCTAATTCGGACCGTCACTCCCCGTCTTTCGCAGCTGATCCGCAGTCAAAGTACAATCCCAGGCCACAGACCACCCAAAAACGTGATCTTTGGAGGTACCTTCAATTGCCAAAGCCAGGTCCAAACATGCCTAATTAGAGGTTTATGTGTACAGATTTTATAGAAAGATTTAACAGTGGAACTCTCTCTCTTGGTAGTGTGCTTCCACAGCCTTAAGTCCCTCTCCAGACCCGGTCCGCCCGGGAAGCCGCCCAGGGCCCCGAACCGCCCGGGCGGCTGCCCCGGCCACCTTTAAGAACACTGGTATTATCTCCTCATCTCTTAGGGGTCTACTAGTCTGTATATTCCAGACATCCTCCTGTTGTTGCTGCTGGCACCACCTTAGCGATATAAGCTTCAGGAATGCACCACAGCCCTGAATAGCTGCAATTCTCATTAAGCTATGATTCCATATGCGGGAATGGATATCAGTATGAAATGCATACCTGTACTGGGACATCCCAACCTCTTAGACCAGGGTGCGCGGATTCAACTGATTTTCTTGATTTCATTTTTTTCTTAGGAGAATTTTAGAGATACCAAGGATCAAAATGCCGGTTTTCTGGTACGTATCGTCTGGGCCGAAAATCGGTACGTATCGGACGATACATTGAATGTATCGTCCGGTATTAGCCATATAAATGGGCGATACGGTATATTTAATGTACCGTATCGTCCACCTCCGATACCGATACGTATCGGTATCGGACGATATTTTGATCCATGAGAGATACCTAAATGTTAAATAAGAAAATCCAAAAGCATTGCTAATAACTAATACCAACTATTCTATCATATGTGTAACTCACGGCATCTAGTGCTTGATTATGACATTGTATGGTGCTAGTACTCCCTGAGTAGGGTCGATGTATCAGTATGTGTATCACATCTATGTTGGAGTGTCTAAGTGATATTGGCAGCAAGGGTGTGATTCTTGTTGATCTTGGTGGTGTGGTTATGACTTCAATTTACAGCAAGTTGGATGAATAACTGAGGCAAAATATTTGTTGGTTTGTTTTTGGGGATTTTATATTAGTAGTTGCGTGGCTAGAAGTCTGATGTTGTTTGCACTTTACAGCGAGTCTCAGAGGTGCTTTCCATTGATTGCCTTAGGAGTTAGGATTATAAAATCTTGAATCGTCATTTATATGTTCTAATTTGTTCTCTCATGTGTACAAAAGCGTAGGCTTGTTTAAGTAATTAAGTACATTTTATTGCAGCCCCAGACCCTTTAATACATGTTTGTTTATGATTGACAAGAAGTGCATATGTTGCCCCAGACCCTTCAATATATGTTTGTTTATGATTGACAAGAAGTGCATATGTTGCTTATATAATATTGGATAGTTTCATATATATATATATATATATGAAAAAAGGTAAGGTGCTTCAATGGACCTTCACCGTGCCCCAAGCGATCTATGTTTTGGTGTGACATGGAATAAGGAGATAATTTAAAGATCAATTTCAAAAGTGAAAATAAAAATAAATAAATCTAATCCCCACTTGTGATAATACCATTTGAAAATTGAACTGTTGATTATAGTCGACTTTAGACTTTTGTCATGTAGATGAGTTTTCAAATTTTATCTTTTCTGAAACGAATCTATGCAATGCTCTCTTGCACCATGTGGCACCCAAAACATGTTTTGGATGCCACGTGGAGCTCCATTGGACCTTGGATTACGCTCACTGTGCTCCATTGGACCTTGGAGTATGCTCACTGTGCTCCAGTGGAACACCTTTATCATCATCATTATTATTGCAGTCTCATCCGATCTATTTGGGGCCAGCTTTGCGAGTCCTATTTCTCCACTTGTTTCTTATTAGCGCTAAGCTTTCTGTAACTTCAAAAACCTTCATGTCCGTTCTCACTGTTTCCCTCTAAATCTACACTGGTCTTCCTCTTCTCTTACTTGTACTGTCTCAACCCTCGTACTGCCTCTGGCCTACGTGAACATGTCCAGGCCGCCTCTAGCGGCATGCTATAATTGTTTGCTTTATAGGTGCCAGTGCCACTCTCAAATTTCCACCTCAATAGCGAAATCTGTGACAATATGGCACTGAAAGATTTTCTATTTTAACTAAATCCTCCTCAACTAAATTTGCACTCCATGTACTCCTTGGAACACCTTTTATGCATTGGTTTTATTACAGTTATTACATGCGTGCTTAAAACTTGAAACCTTTATATTTAAATATGGAATACCTTTACTACATGGACATTGGGGTAGAGATTGAAATTAAATGTGACTTCCAATCAGATTGAAATTAAGTGTTTGTGAATGAGATGTACAACAGAACAACCAGACCCTTTCGTTTGCTTTTTAGGTTTTAGAATGTCTTGTAAGAAAAATGTTAGTTTTTTTTTTATCAAGCACGAGATTCATCCATTGTGCACATAGCCAAAATTTGAAAGATTGACAAGAGGCTTCAACTTGGTTGGGCTTAAGTCGGCATTTTGGCCCTGTCAAGCCTGGCCCAGGCTTGATGTCTAACCTGTCAGACTGGCCTGGCCCATATATTATAAATTGATATTCTCTCTCTCTCTCTCTCTCTCTCTCTCTCTCTCTCTCGTCTATGGAACTACCAGCAACAAAGTGGCCAGTGATGAGGTTACCAAACGATAGCTATTCTTGGTCAATTGGTCTCTCTTCTGGTTTTTCCTTTTTTTTTTTCTTATTCTTCTCTTCTTTCTTGTTTATTCTCATGTTTTTCACATGTGCCTGCAGCCGAGGCAGCCTAGACTGCAGGCTGCAGCTGCATGGCCATTAAGGCAAGGCTATTGTACAGTCTTAATTTTGTAAAATAAATTAAAACCATAGATTCATATATTGAACAGGGCTATTCAGCTGGGCTCGGCCCAACCATTGCGTTTTGAGTTGATATAGGGTAACAGATGAGGTTCGTTGTCTGTTCTTCCGTTCATTTGATGTCTTCTTATTCTTTTCAAAAAAACCCTAAATCCAAAACTCGCAGTCTGTTCTTCTTCCTCTTTTAATTTACTCTTTTCGGAAACTCCTAGGATATGCATGCAGCCATATCTGCATCCCCAAGTATCAGTATCCGACACGGATATGTTGCAAAAAATGGAGTATCTGTGCTTCCTTGACCTTAACACTACACGCTTGAGGGCATCACCACTGGGGCAAAGATTCAATCCCTCTGACCCATTCACTTTCAAGTGTGATGGGTCAATCTCCTCATGGCAAAATGATCAAACATCTATTTTCACTGATTTTCACGCCCATGAATATCTGTGCACTTCCCAAGGTTAAGCCATTTTAGCTTAAGGAGATTGACTGATGGGGACGCCGACACCAACCGATGCCACGAGCCAGTTTCATCGGTAATGAAACATTTTGGGTATGGGAGAATTGATGGGGACGCCACTAACAACGGCCTAGGTTTTAGGCCATACAAGGTGTACCGGCAGAAGAAGCGATGAGGAAGTCGAGTACTACAGCTTTAAGGGAGAAAAGAAGACAAAATCCGTCATCAGGTGACGGATGTCTGTGGATTTTGGACGGATGTCCTGAAATAGAGGGTGCTACTGTTTTTTTTTAGCACAGACGCCCGTGAGCTCCAATACATACGTCCGTGGAAATCCCCACCCCAGCAGCTTAAGTGACGTATTTGTCCTTTTTGTCCTTAAATTTTATTCTTTTGTGTCCAAGTGTAAGTTACCACTTAGAGTAACATAGTATTTTTCTATTTTAGGGTCGTTTCTTTGTAGATACTATAAAGCACAATTTTGTCACTTATCAATTTGAATGAAAAGATGCTTTGCATTTTGGGCTTGAGAGAAGCTTTGAAGAGTGAGTCTTTTTCCCCATTTGGGGTTTGGTGTGAGGCCAAGGGTGAGATGCCCATCTATTCTTGATTTCTTTTTTTGGTTTCTTGTTCTTATTTGATCTCTTAACTTCTCCCTAAGCTCTTACATACATTTTCTCCCATTCCATTGATTGCCCTAATTTCTTAAACCCTAGATCTAGAATACCCTCAGTGTTCATCCTCGTGGATTGAATCCGACCATAACCTGCCAATCCATGACCGTTGTTGGGCTTGAGCGTACTTAATTTGTGCCATTAATCGTTTCCATTCAAAGCCCTAGCAGGGAGCTACCGATTCCATTACGAACTTCGATCAAACTCCCCGACCTAGACGAAGCGAGAGTCCTATCTTTCGGATCGCCTCTTCCACCATCCTAACGGATCTCACGCGTTAGATTGGACCCTACGTTAACCGAGTATGGTCACCTAAGCAGAATCCCGCGAAACCCAAGGTATCGCTTTAATTTGTGATTTAATTGCTCAATTAATTAGTTTAATTTCGGTAAATTAGCATATCATGGGCATTCACGGATCTTAGGGTCGTTGTCCCGCGTCATTGACTTATTAACACTCTGAAATGAACAGGTTGGGTAACTGATGGGGACATCACACAAGACAAAACAGAGGAAAGCGCAAAAGGAAAACAAGAAAGAAAAAAGAAAAGACGCAAAACCGTCAGTCTACGACGGACGTCCATGACCCTTATGACGGATGTCTGTGGGCTCTTGACGGACGTCCGTGATATTAGGTGCTCACTGGTTTCTGCGCATTGAAGGCGACGAATGTCCGTGGGCTCAAGACGGACATTCGTGGGTCGGGTCCGCCGCATGACGGACTTGCTGAAATTTTTTATTTTTATTACGAAAACTTGTCTTTTAGTCTTTTATTATTTTAGGAGTATACTAATTTCGTATTAGGGTTTTCTTAGCTTATATAAAGGCTTGTAAAGATATTATTAGTTGATTAATTATTAAATGAAAAGAGAGTTGCTTTTGTGCAAACCTTAGAAAGTTTGAGAAGAGTTTTCAACCGAGAGAGTGAATCCTTCAAACCTTGAGGAGTGAGCAATCATTTCTCGTGGGACTTGGTGCGAAACCGACGTACAGTCGTGATGTGAAGCTTCAGTAAGGACTTGCGGGAATTTTCTATTTTTGTTACGAAAATTTGGCTTTTAGTTTTTTATTATTTTAGGAGTATTCTAATTTCGTATTAGAGTTTTCTTAGCTTATATAAAGGCTTGTAAAGACATTATTAGTTGATTGATCATTGATTATTGAATGAAAAGAGAGTTGCTTTTGTGCAAACCTTAGAAAGCTTGAGAAGAGTTTTCAACTGAGGGAGTGAATCCTTCAAACCTTGAGGAGTGAACAATCGTTTCTCGTGCGACTTGGTGCGAAGCCAATATACAGTCGTGGTGTGAAGCTTTGGAAAATTCGCACGACGGACTTGCGGGAATTTTCTATTTTTGTTACGAAAACTTGTCTTTTAGTCTTTTATTATTTTAGGAATCTTCTAATTTCATATGAGGGTTTTCTTAGCCTATATAAAGGCTTGTAAAGACATTGTTAGTTGATTGATTATTGAATGAAAAGAAAGTTGCTTTTGTGCAAACTCTAGAAAGCTTGATAAGAGTTTTCAACCGAGGGAGTGAATCCTTCAAACCTTGAGGAGTGACCAATCGTTTCTCCTGCGACTTGGTGCGAAGCCGACGTATAGTCGTGGTGTGAAGCTTCGGAAAATCTACACGACAGACTTGCGAGAATTTTCTATTATTGTTACGAAAACTTGTCTTTTAGTCTTTTATTATTTTAGGAGTCTTCTAATTTCGTATTAAGGTTTTCTTAGCGTATGTAAAGGTTTGTAAAGACATTATTAGTTGATTGATTATTGAATGAAAAAAGAGTTGCTTTTGTGTAAGCCCTAGAAAGCTTGAGAAGAGTTTGAACCGTGGGAGTGAATCCTTCAAACCTTGAGGAGTGAGCAATCGTTCCTCGTGCGACTTGGTGCGAAGTCGACGTACAGCTGTGGTGTGAAGCTTTGGAAAATCCTTGGTGTGAAGCCTTGGAAATCTATCCCTTTTATTTTTATCTTTTTAAATTATCGTCAAGTAATATCTTTTTATTTCTGTTGAAAAAAAAATAATCCCAAATGCTTATTCTTTGATATCCTTGACTTTTCTTTTTTGAACTATTAATTCAAGTTTTATTTCATCCAAAATCTCCGAGGAGTAAAGAGACAATATTGTAATTATCGCCTGATGCCCTAAACTAGAACGAAACTTGAGTTCTCTCATCGGAGTCGTTTTTCTAGATCAGAAGATCTTCGTGCATGCGAACGCTAAAATGAATTAATCATACTGTTTTATTGAATTCATTGAATTAATTTTATGTATTGAATGATTTCGAATATTTCTGCTATTCAATTTATTCTAAAGTTAATCAAAATTCGCATATTAGGGTTTTAGCGTGTCGTCCCGCATCAATAACCCATACATACCTACTCTTCGTTTAAGAGTCAGGCTCGGGCCAACTCTTCTAGGCTTATCATGACCTGGGCCGGCTCAGGCTGGTCAAAAGTTTGTTGGGCCAGGCCCGTAGATCATGGCCCAATTTGAAGCTGGCCTGTAGCCACCTCTACAATTAAGTCACCCCTCTTTCATTGAGAGGAAAACTTGAGCGGACATTCTAGAAACTCTGGGATGCCCACGGATGGTATCTTATGATGGCAAGAGCTAGACTAGTTTTTCGTATCAGCCCACTTGTATTCTTGAGTCTTTCCACTCTGCCCACCGAACTGTGTTCTGTCAGCAAGAGCTTATGCCGAGGGGTGATTTTCTCCCTGCCGGTCCTTTATACTGTACTTCTTTAATAATTATTAATCAATTAAAAAAAATCACTTATTCGAAAAAAAAACGAGCCCTCAAGTATAGAAAATTATCAAAGAACTATTTACTATCTTCCATTGTATAAAAGTAAGTTATATGGGCCAATACTAAATAAAAGTGTTTAGTGTTTACTGAGTGGAAATAGAGAAGGGTAGTTAAGTTGGATTATTATTATGCAATATGCATTATGTTTTGGCCTTCTGAAGCTCCCCCATTCTTTTACATTATAATTGCTGATAATAAAAAAAATCCTTACACGGCATAAACTTTAAAATATGATTGCTAGGGCTAGGTTATTAGGATGAATCAAACTATTTTGAATGATAGAAATTGAAGTTGTTTGGTCAAGATTTTTATGAAACATGGACAAAGTTCGTTCTTAGTTTTTTGCATCAAAGGTTTCTCTTACAAGCACAAGTTCTGCCAAAATTGTTTCAACATTCAATATGTCCCCTTCATATATTTTTTCAAGAGTGAACATTTTTCATGTCCTCAAGAATTTGCAATTGATTACTCTTCTAAAAACAAAAAAAAATGTAATGCTGCACTTTGTTCCCATCGTTTCATAGTTTCAAGTATATTAAGAATTTATTCAACCAACTAAAAATGGATTCATAAAAAAAACCTTCTCATAAGTAGTTTTCCAAGGATTTTAGATTTGCAGAACTTTTGAGAAATGCAACATGTGCACAAATTATCTGCAGCTAGATTCTGCAAACAGTAAGAGTTTCTCGAATGAGCTGGAATGCGGGACCTGACCTGAGTGCCAGCCGTAACACCTGGGTCAATCTCCTGCTTAACAAATGGTCAAGCCTTGAGAAGTGCCCAGTTATTTATGAGCAAGCATAAATAACTAATTTGGCGCTCAACAATTTCTTCGCATTCTCCAAGGTTGTCGGAGGGAGATTGACCCTATTGCCAAGGCTGGCACTCGGGAGAGGTATACCTAATACCAAATCCTTGAATTAATGTCTTTCATATTTACATTACTTTCCATACCACTTGCTCAAATCCTTTTTTTCTATTAATGAAGATGTAAGACAGGTAAACATACCAACGAGAAACCAGTGATCAACGCAGCTGCTAGTACAAGAAAACCAACTCCTGCTCTATCTCCAGCAATCAATACATCTTCAAAAGAGGCTTGTTCGAGATGCCAGCAAGGTTTCTTTTGCTCCGATCACGGTATTCCCATCTTCACTGGTAGCTTGAAGTTCCTATAGCTGATTCATCGTGTACCTATCTTACTGTGTAGTTCTTTAGTGTTGTTTAAATTGTCAGATCCTAGGTTCTCAAGTACCTAACTTGCTGTGTAGTTCTGTACTGTTGTTCAAATTGTCAGATCCTAGGCTCTCAAGTTATTATCCTTACCTAAGCTTTCTGGGATTTTTTTCTAAAAATATTTTTTTTTCCTTCATTTGAGAATGTGCTCTTAATTTGAAGGTTCACAAGCCAGAGAGATGATCGCGAAACCTTTGAAGGCTCATGTGGCACCTGCTGAGAACAATGGAGATGTTCAGAGTGACTCCATTGCTCCCATAAAAAAGAGAATTGATCTGCATGAACCACAGACATGCAGAAATAAGGGATGTGGTAAAACCTTCAAGGAAAAGGATAACCACGAAAGTGCATGTGAATACCATCCTGGGCCCGCTGTATTCCACGACCGGATGAGAGGGGTAAGAAGATGTCTTTTTGCAGTTGTGGCGGGGTTCTCTCTCTTCATGCTTCCATATACACAAATTGGTATTAGGGAATTGACCTGAGTGCCAAGGGCAGCACTCAGGTGAATCTCCCAACACCAACATTAGGGATTGTGCAGATATTGTTGAGCGCCAAATCAGTCAAAGTCGGAAATGTAGTTTCACTGATTTGTGTGCTTATAATTGACTGGGCACTTCCCGAGACGACCATTGGTTGGAAGGAGATTGATCCAAGTTCCACCAGTCACACAAGGGTTGAGTACCTATTACCAACTCCATGTACACGGCATTGATATGTGGGTTGTTTTGTTTGCAACTTTCAGTGGAAATGCTGCGACATTCACGTGAAGGAGTTTGACGAGTTCATGGACATACCGCCATGCACAAAAGGGTGGCACAGTGCAGATCCGGTCTCGTGACCCCACACTGTTGGGTGAGGATGATAACTTGGTCAATTTTGCCTCTATTTCCTAGTAAATTTTATAGATTAAACACCTTCATTCTGCTTTGGAGAAGGATATATATTTAACTGTTGTACAAAGTTTTTTTTTTTTTGATCTTTCCAGGCAGGCCAAAACTGTTACACTGAACATCCATAAGAAATCTAATTATGAAATCTATATGAGGATTTCACAAAGGTGCTCCTCTCATTTGGCTAAATGGAGATTTTCAAGCTTTCCACTAAGTGTTGGTCAGCTAGTAACTCTGTCTAATTATGGCATTTGATATAGGTTTGCTTAATGATTGGCTCTTATAAATTATGGTTAGACTTATCCTTCTTCAGTGCCTACTGTTATAATTTGTGTAGGGTAAAAGGTATATGAAAATTAATGAAAACATTTTTACCAAGCTAATATGTGATGGTGCTGGGCGTCATGATAGTTCCCTTCCTTTGATCTTGCATAGGCCGCGTGACAATAGTTCCCTTACTTTGATCTTACAATGGCGGAGTTCTCTCATCATAGTTCCCTTGCTTATTAAATTATCTTAAAGTTAGAAGAAGAGGGGAGAAGTAAGCCGGGTAAAACAACATGAAGCATTATATAATAATTGAAAGTTTAGCCTTAAACAAAAATGAGTGGTGAAACCAAATTCACAAAGATAATCCCAAATATATAAACAAAAATGAGTGGTGAAACCAAATTCACAAAGATAACACCAAATGGTTTTTAAATGATCTTACATCGCTTATTGGCTTATGATTTTAGAAATTCATAGTCAAAGTGGGCTATCAGTCCAAAAATCACACTTTTTGGGAGATTGAAACCATCCGATCTTTGTACTCTATTATCAACTGTTGTTTTTAATTTTTATGGCTGATAATAAAGTTCACCGTTGGGATAGTTTACATTCACTTAGAAGTATGATCCTTTGGCTGGGATATGTTCCAAATATGGATTGGCACTTGAGCAATTTAGATTGATCATAGATGTGTGCCACATGGTACAATAATAAATTGCACTTCAATGGCATGAAATAAAAAGCCACATGTTAGTGGTGTAATATCATTTAAACACCATGTGGTGTTTAATGTTGGTCATGAGCCATTATACCTAGCTGAAATATATGGATATGGCTGATATTTAAAACCATAGCTAGGGCTATCGATAGCCCAATTTGAAGCAGCCCAAGGTGTGTTCAAGTGTATCTTAAAGGCCTCAACCTTAAAGGGAAATGGCTGAGCCCTAACATATCTAGAATGGGGCTTGAACTAGCCACCCCTAACCCTTTTAGTAGGGCTGCAACCGAGCCGGGCCGAGCCCAAGCTTGGGTCAGTTCTAGCTCAGCTCTACCTTATACAAGTCGAGCTGGAGGTCGGCTCTAGGCTCTTCGAGCTCGAAAATTTCAAGATCAAGCCGAGTTTCAAGTTAAGTATATTCATTTATAAAAAAATTTCTCCTAATATTTTTTAAAACTTCTACTCAATTAAATATCCATTCTATAAAAAATTTAAATGAATGATTAAACACAAGTATGCAACATATAAAATAAATAAACTATTAGATAAACTAGGGCAAGTGAGGGGTAAAAGTTCCTATTTTACCCTTCAAAATAAGTTACTTTGAAGGGTAAAATAGACCTTTCAAAGTTAATTACTTTATATATATATTAACTGAGCCATAGAGCCGAGCTGGTCGTAGCTCGAGCTCGGCTTTGTTCATTCGAGCTACAAATTGCCCAGCTCTAGGGGTGTTATCAGGTCGGTTTTCATGCAAAACCGAACCAATAACTATCGGTTTCTATTTTATGAAATTAAAACTGAATCGATAGTTATCAGTTCGGTTTCTAACCTCAATTTTTTAAACTTTTTATTTATAATATTTAACCGAATCGAATCGACTTTTTCGGCTTTGAGTTTTCAAATTTTATACATATCAAACTGATTTATACAAATTGTTTTTGCAAACTCTTATAATTCAACTAATTTGAAGACTTTTGGTAATTAACAAACTAAAGCAACAACAGTTGGCTT
Organism: Chloranthus sessilifolius; assembly: GCA_021018995.1. Taxonomy (NCBI): domain Eukaryota; kingdom Viridiplantae; phylum Streptophyta; class Magnoliopsida; order Chloranthales; family Chloranthaceae; genus Chloranthus; species Chloranthus sessilifolius. The sequence continues at coordinate 36,362,743 of CM037589.1, forward strand.
TCTACAATAAGCCTTCACACACCATCAAACTCAAACATAAACATACTATAATCCATATATACACCACTATCGGTTTCTTATCGGTTCGGTTTCGATTTTTTAACGTTAAAACCGAAACCGAACCGATAACTATCGGCTTCTATATTTTGAAACCGAAACCGAACCGATATGTCCCGAAACCGAACCGAAATTTCTGTCGGTTTTTGTCGGTTTGGTCGGTCGGAAATTTCAATCGGTTTCTGTCGGTTTGTTCAATTTTTTGTACAACCCTACTCAGCTCGGCTCGATTCTCAAGCCAAGCTCTAAAAAGAAAAGCTCTTATTTTTTGGGCCGAGCCAAGCTAGCTCGGCTCTATTGCACTCCTACCTTTTAGATTGGACCAAGATGAATTTGGTTTCGATACAAGAGCAGGGCACTATGGGGAAAAAAATCAGCCTTTGTTGATTTGTTTATAAATATAATATTTATTTTACAAAACAAAAAAATTACTTAACCATTCAAATACTATCTTTTCTATTTAACTATGCAAACTAAGTATTTAATATTTATTATATACTAATAATAAACTGAAATACTTGCATCTAAAAAGTCTGTTGTTGCATCTTATTTAAAAGAAAAACTTAATATTGTAAGGACTTATGCTACCTGCAAACACTATTTAAGTTTTATGATTTGAAAGTCATGATGTAAAGATCTTTGATATAAAAGATTGGCAAGAATATGATTTTTATCATATGATTCAATGCAATCAATTGTTCAATCAGATGATTGTGTATTAAATCATATAATAGAGATCACACTCCATAGCCTTTAATTCATACGACTTTGATGATGTTTCACATGATACAAGTTCCAAAAATATGACGTCTTTCCTTTAAAGAATATGCAATAGCACTAGTTTTAGGTGCAAATAATCTCTCCCTATTAAAAATTAGAGAATTCCAAATAGCTTGTCTAAGATTGGTGGTCCGACCATTACGGACAGGAGAGAATTGTATTTTGGTGCGTCCTTATTTTGCATGTGAACTTTGCGCCTCCAAAGGTTGTGCTGACGCTCAATTCATTTTTCTGCCCATGACTGTCGGATAAGATAAACTCAGACTAATATAACGCATCAAACATTGAAAATAAGATAATATATTAGGAAACGAAAACCATCTTGATTGGGTTGACTCAAGCTTCACCCTATCAAGCACTGACTATGCCGTCAGCCGCCTGGTTGGCCCGGATTTTTTTATAGGGTTACTTATTTTTTACCATAAAAGTTAGATTTATCCGAATACAAATTGAGTTGGGCTCCCCAAGTGTTTTGGGCTTGGGCTTTTTCTTTTAGCCCAACCCTGACGTCGGGTTCAAGCCAGCTCAGGTTTATTTGACCATAATCGAGCTTGGTTGGGTTGAGTTGGGTCGAGTCGGGTCAGATTTTTGTAGCTCAATTATTTCTTATCCTCAAATTAGGCCGGAACCGAACCAAAAAATCTGGACGGGCTTAGATCGAGTGCTTTCGAGCTTCCCAGCCCGAGCCGTTGACATCTAATTGCCCAACTGAAATTAAAGAGGCTTTTGGTGTTGCCTCGGCCTCGCCTTGCCTCATAAACTTCGAATTTTGCTAAGGCAAATTTTTTCCTAGGAGCCCAGATCAAGCCGTTGGCTGCCCACACAGTTTCATGGGTGTAAATTATGAACACCACATAAAAGCCCAACGCGAATCTGGTGCCACGAGGTGAATCAGAAAAGCCCATAGTAAGTTAGTAACCCAACAAACCGAGAATTATTATTGGAGAGAGAGAGAGAGAGGAGAGGATCTAAGCAATTGAACCTGGAAAGTGTTATTGACGCGTACAGCGTATCCTAGCCGAGGAGGTGAAGGGTTTTTGGACTTTTGGTCGTCCGACGAGACAAAGCAGCACTCTTTCAGATCTCATCACCCACCCCGCAGCTGCCACAATCTGCTAATCAAGCCCCTAGATCTCCGCTACGAAACTCTCGTTTCGACCGCTATCTTCTCTGGTAAGACTCCTCTCGCTCTTCCAAAACCATGTATGGGGCTTTGTCCCTCCGATATAATGACAACTTTTTCTAGCTAGGGTAACCCCCCCACCCCCCCAAAAAAAAACTAGGGTGTTGAAAAAAATTAAAAAGAAAATTCATATTTCATATTATAAAGGCGAATTGATATCGGTCGAGAAACATAATCGAGAGATTACAAATCGGCCATGGCTTCTTTCCGGCCATTTCCTCCACAAACTTCCTTCAGACCGCCTCCTCCGCCGCCGAACCAAAACCCTATTCACCACCCGCCACCCCTACCGCCATCACAACCTTCGTATCAATCAAACGCTTACTCTCAACCCCACGGTTTCGGCAGGGGCGGCGGATCTCACTCCTCCCTTCCGTCTTCCTCGTACCCTCCTCACAATTACAATCAAATTCCCCCAAATTCGAATCACCACCATCGATATAACACGTCGTCGTGCCATTTAGGCTCGTCGAGAACTCAATAACACCACTCACAACAACAGCAACAATACCCATTTCAACCCCCGCCTCCACTGCTGCTTCAGTCTTCACATTCTTTACCTCCACCTCCTCCACCTGCTCAGTCTTCCATAAATTTACAGCCCTCGCAGCCTCCGCCCCCGCCGTCTCACTACTACCCATCGTCTTCGCAGTATTCTCAATTCGATCGTCCACCCTCACCTCCCCCGCCACCTCCGCCTTCATCTCCTCCTTCCCTTCCCCCACCTCCGCCACCTCCTATTACTTCTTCAGTCCCTCCTTCATACCAGGCTTCAATTACGAATACTAAAGACATAGCAGTCGGTGGTCACGGACAGAAAAAACCTCTTCTCCCTCCAAAACAAGAAAAGGGCCCTTTGGTGGGTAAACCCGATCGGATATACAATGGCCCTTCTTTGGCAGTCGGAAGGGTTGAGACGGAAGAGGAGAGGAAGCTTCGCAAGAGGAGAGAGTACGAGAAGCAGAGGCAAGAGGAGAAGCGGCAGCAACAATTGAAGGAATCTCAGTCCAATGTGATGCATAAGACGCAGCTGTTAACAGCTGGTGCCAAAGGACATGGATCAATGGTCGGGTCAAGAATAGCAGAGAGGAAGACTACGCTATTGGGTGGCGAGAGAATTGACAACAGACTGAAGAAGCCTACGACTTTTTTGTGCAAGTTGAAGTAAGTATGTTGTTCCACAAAAATAATTTGATATTTCTATTTTTAGTAAGTTTACATTTGATTTTGTATATGTCTGATACTCTATGGACCCTGGTGTTGTACATTGTGTTTTGTCTCAGTTTGATTGTGAATCTTACATAAATTACATTTACCCCAAGAAGCCTTTTAAATGAGAAACATAAATTTTATATGCTTTATAGCTTGATGAGTATGCTAAGGTGTCTGTGTGGAGTAGCAAGAAAGGATAGAGTAGGAATACGTAAGAGGTAGTTGAGGGGTAACCCTGAAGAAAGCGAAAACCAACGAATGCCATCTGTGGTAGTTCGGCTAAATGAAACAGCTCCTTATACAAAAGGCTTCCTATGATGCAAGAACACGGAAGTAGAAGGCAAAGATCGATAAAGACCTAAAGGCAAGCAGTGACAATTGACATGAATGGTTGAGAAGTGATAGAGAGTTTAGCCCTAAACAAAAATGAATGGATTAGAGATGCAAATGGGTTTGGTCTGGGTCAGGCAGATCCATATCCACCCCATTTAATAATCAGGTCTAAATTTTGGTCATAAACCCAACCCATTTAATAATCAGGTCTGGGTCTGGTCCAAGTTTAAATTGGCAGACACGTTTAGGATTTCAGGTCCTGTCTGGTTCAGGTTTGGGTTTTGGTTTTGGTGGCTTCAGGCCTGGAATAGTCCAGAAACAAATGCAACTTATTAGAGGTGCATGATTGATCTGTGCATCATCCATGGTGCATCAACCAATGAACGTAATACCAACTCTCTTATCAAACATGCAATTAGTGCTGTAGGAATGTCTCATACTTGGATATTTGTGAAGTAAAAAAAGAAGAAATCCGCTATATCAAAGCCTCTTTTTTACACTTAAAAAAACCCACGTCCAAAAAGCAGCCTGAAGAGAGGGAAAAGTTTTAGTATCAAGAATCTATGTGTGCAATTGCTCGTCTGGTCATTCTCAAATTTCAGACCACCCAGGAACTCATATATCTGGTTGCACTCAACCTGCTTCTGAATGATCTCTGCATCCATAGTACAAAAAGTCATGAGTGCACTCAACCTCCCCCTCCTTCCCCCCCCAAAAAAATAAAATAAATAAATAAAATAATTCACGGAGACTTATCTAATTGCTGAAATTGAGCTATTCTATGCTAAAACATCTCTGCTGTTTATGCTTCCCACAACTGATGTGTTGTCTTATTAAACAGGTAACTTGCTATTATATGTGGCTGCATGTAGTTTAGGAGCCATCCTAAACCCATACAATTGTTAGCCTCCCATTTCTCGAATTCATGGTCATTTTCATTAGGTTGTTTTGTTCCGTCCATGGATCAAAATATCGGATTTTCGATACATATCGTCCAGCCCCAAAACCGATACGTACAGGACGATAGTTTCTGGTTTTTCCCCCAAAAAAAAAAAAAAAAACCGATAATTTCAAATTATTTTCCAATACGAATGATACATTGAACGATAATTTGACTGTTTTTTAAGGGGGGCGATAAAAACCCTATGTATTGTATCGTTCAAGTCCAAAACCGATACATATCGGTATCGGACGATATTTTGATCCATGGTTCCATCAGTCAAATACCCAAGCTTAGTCCATCCTCCAATGTACATTCTAACAGAGTGAGACCCTCCCAAAAAATAATCAGTTTTTCACCACCAAATCCTACAGTGATCTCTATTTTGCCAAACGACGTGAAAACCCAGGGAGGAAGGGAGGAGACAACTGAATAACACTTCACCAATATTAAAAGAAGCAAAAAGAGCAGATCTTCACAAAAGCAGCTATAAGACTGGCCATACAATCATGAAAAGTGGGAAAACACCAAAAAAGGAAGGGAACCCACAAATAGGTTATCAGATCAAAAGTGAGCAGATCTTCGCAAAAAAACCACTTTACAATCATATCACGGTTGATGGAAAATGTTATCTACAATGGGATGAAAATAGAAGTAACAGATACCCCAGTTAAGGTGTTAGATGAGCCGTATCCTACCTACATGGTCGGAAATTGTGTAAAAACCCTTCACGAATTGCTCAAATTACCATGAATGCTCACAAGAACACAACGAACGGGTGCACAGGGAAAAACTGATCCATCTGCCATGGATATTCAAGCCCACAATTGATTTGCACCACTATGGGGCAGGGAAAACAGGAACTCGGCAACTTTCCACGCAATCTTTCTTCCTATGAAAAAACTATCGAGATGTTGTCTAAAAATCCTGAAAATATCACGATTTAATCTTTTTTCCACAAATCTGTATTTTTTTGGGGGGGATCCATGGCTCCTAGATATGACCTTGTTGATGTCATCCCTAGGCTTGCTAGTGCTGCAGTTACTGCACTTGCAGGTCCAAACAATCAACAAGTTGCTTTGATACCGAATTTAGACATGTCAATAATGAAGATGATGATTAATCTAGAGAGAAAGGCTACTGTAATGAAGAATAGAGAGATAGTAGAAGAAGAAGATCGAGAGAGAGAGAGATAGTGGATTAAGGAGAAACTCGAAGATAGGGTTATAGATAAGCTCCAACCCTACTTATGTTACACACATAATAATAATTACAAGAATGCCCTTAGGTAGTTCATATTACTGGTTTGCATCAAAGAGGAAGGTTAAGGTACCTGTTTATAGAGCTATAGTTTGGTTCGGTATACGTTTGCTATTATTGAAAGGTAGGTGGTTAGATGGGTCCATGTGTCCCCTTTTATGGTTAGAGATCTTGGACATTTTTAGTCCTTTTGAAAAAAATGGGTTACATTCGTTGGAAAAATGGGAGGCGTGGATGGGTCACATGTGTCTTCATTAATGATTAGACTGTAGAGATGCTTTAACTATGGTATTACTTAACTAGGTTGTAGCCAAAGAGATGGATGCCTTGGAGGTATGATGAGTCTCACACATCCAAGGGGGTTATAGAAGGTTCTTTTAGGGTTAGTGCTTTCAAAGAGATGGTATCATTCATGGATGCATGACAAGTGTCAAAAATCTAAGGGCCTTTAGAAATTATTAATTTGGGATTTTGAAGTTAATTTGGACAGTTTAGTAAAAGGGTTGTAGAAGCTTTTTTTAGGGTCCAGCTTTGGCTAAAGATAATAGAGCTTGGATCTTGAACACTTGGCAAGTATCGAGTTGGGTTAATGGTTATGATTAAATTCATGCTTTTAAGGGTTTTGGGTTATAATTTCTTGGAAAATGAAAAAAAAATGGTCCAATTGAAAAGTCAACTTGTGAATGGTTTGGATTCGATAATGCCGAAATTCAATTTTTCTGGACAACGTACCTAAGGGTGATGTGTCCTTTGCGTGCCACTTATACCTCAGTTTCACGATTCAATATTTTTCAATGTTCCAAAAGACAAGTTGGGCTTGGGAGTAGTATTTTGGTCATAATTTGATACCACTTTTACTAAGCTCTATAAGATGGGAGGGGGGATTGCCCTACAAAATTTTTCCGGATGTGATGCTAATGTTAAAAGGAGTAATGGATACATCTTACGACTAGTAACATTTGGATAAGGCCTGGCACTGCCCAACTAAGCTTCTAGTCAAATAGGCCGGCTTATGCATGCAAGATATGATGTATAGAGAAAATAGCCCATAAATTGGGCCGTTTTCATTCTGATAGTCTTTAATGATCTTACACTGTTGCTACCCATAGGTAAAAGCAATGCATGATAGCACTTGTAACTGCAATACGGAATTATGACTAAAAAAGATGTGAATTTTCTCGCACGAGAGGCCGGAAAGATATCAACTTTTCTCTATTTCATTTGTGTGTCGGTGCCTAGGATACTCAGGAACTTGTACATGCTGGGTGTACTGGTATTGACACGATTTGGCGCCATGTTGTTTCGAAGGAGTACGACTTTTTGGATAGCCAAATCCTTTGCTATTAGGTTTATGGGGTAATGGCTCCTGACTGACTTTTAAACACCAAAATGATCTTACACCATTAAAATTAGACTTTTTATCTCACACATTGAAGTCTGATTTATCATTATGCCATGTGGCACACATATGTGGTCAATCTAAATGGTCCAAATGGCAATCTATCATTGGAACACGTCTTTAAGTGGATGTGAACCATCCGATTGATGAACTTTAATATCAGCCATTAAAACTAAAAATAATGGTTGATAATATAGTCCACATATCAGATCCCTAAAACACCATTTTTGGGCCTCTTGCACTTCAATATATGATCCATCACTTTGATGGTACGGATCACCTACATCTTAAACTATCGATGGTGTAAGATCACTTAAACACCATTTTTGTGCTTAAATGATGGTCAGGAGAGGCGGTTCCTAGGTTTATATTGTTCTGAACTTCTAAAAATTTCTTATTTTGTTTCTCATCAAAAAATATTAAGGCGTACTCTAATGGCTGTGAAATAGATAATATCATACATCTGTAATTTCCTATAACACTGATGTTTGTCTTTTTCTGTACTGCATTTAGAAACAGCCGCGTCACATAGTACTTTCTGGGTGTCTATACCTCTATCTTCTATCGATCCTTCAAAATGGCATATTTACCCATACTAACTCTGTAAGAGTTGGGTGAAGGCACATACTTTATTGGAAAGGTACCATAACTAAAAGTAGAATTTATAATAAATAATAGTAAACTCAATAACTAAAATAAATTTTATAGTAAAATACAAGTTAAACTTGTTAAAACTTGTTGATTAAAACTACAATAGAACCTTGTTAAAGAAGAATAAAATTAAAATTAACTCTTTGAGATAATAAAATGTTAAGATACCCGCTTTAGGGTCCTTAAAGTATTAGTTTCATCATTAGTTTTATCACAAAAAAAAAATCAAAAAAATATAACGAGCACGTTAAGGATCCTTTCCGTACTGCTGGTGTTTTAAGATTTTGAGGTTGAAAGGATTCAATGCACTCGATCCTTACAAAATTCTTGTTCCCATGCTGAAGTAACTCTTTTAAGGATCTTTGTGTACTGCCCATGCATTTGATGAAATCCTGAAGAGATCATTGGTTCCTTTTATCAAAAACTGCTAACACCTTGCACAAATCATGTGTCTCTATAAAAAAGCATCACCTTTTCATATGTCGGTATATTGTACTAGCATCAGTTTACAGTTCCCCATGTAGGTTGATCGAATGGCCTATTTATGGTTTTTATAGTTTTTGTTGAGTGCATAAGAGGAAATTTGAGTGGCACCTATAAGGGAAAATGTTCATTGGAGGTTAGAAGCAGACCCTGTACAAAGGATTGAGACGCTAAAAGTGCAAGGTAACTAGAAGAGGAGGAAGACCAGTAAAGACCCAAAGGGAAACAGTGAGATTTGACATGAAGGATTGCAGAGTTATGGAGAGCTTAGCGCTGATCAGAAACGAGTGAAGAAATAGAACTCGCAAAGCAGACCGCAAATAGATAGGATAAGGCTTTGATGATGATGATGGTTTATAGTCAGTTTTTGTATATATAGCAGTGCCATATGGTTACAGCAACAAATTCTTCTCAAAAAGAACTAGTAAGTTACGGATCATCTCCTCTCTATGCAGTGGATGATATTATACTTGAGTTGATCGCGTCCCGAATTTGCTGCTTGGTGTGTACTAGCACAATTATGTGAAATTCTATGAACAATGATATGGCATCTTGTCTAAAAAGTTATGTACTAGACCCTCAACTGTGGTTTTTACGTTCTCTTTATCTGTATATAGTTATGGTTAGGTTGACCTCCTATTCATTGTTTTGTAATCATATTCAGTGATGTTTACAGAAGGGTAAAGGTCGCCTGGTTCCAAGACCATGTACTTTACCTGATTATACATTGGTTTGCTGACATGTGGCACCCAATCACACAATCGGGTGCCACATAAAGGAGCAACTCGATGATCATAACTATTGTGGAATAATTTAAAAAACAGTGCAGTCAACAGAGTCAATTTTACGGAAAATGAACGGTAGAACCACATTTGGTTTCACCATTCATTTTCACGAAGTTGACCCCATTGATCGTTCATTTTTATGTATTTTTAAAATATATTTTTTTTCACAATAGGTAGGATCATCCATTAGGTGCCCCGTGGCATCAAACAAATGTGGGGCCAGGTAAGTTACCTGGTTCTTGGTACCAGGCTACCTTTCTCCTTAATAGAAAGGGGTCAACTTCTTTCACAAACTTATTTGCAGACTTCTATGTTTGCTTGGGAATGTGATGTTCAGTATGTCATAATTTATTCTTTTGCATAGATTTATGTTGGCCTATCTGCATGGACAGGTACACAGATTTTATCATATATTGCAAGCTAGTTAGCATTTATTTTGCTTTTGTTCAATACTGAATAGTCTTTAACCTTTTATTTTTTTTCTACTCTTTGAAGGTTCAGGAATGAGCTACCAGATCCAACAGCACAGCCAAAGTTGCTGTCTTTGAACACTAATAAAGACCAGTATGTTTTCTTTTTCTGAGAAACGACTAGTTACTTTTCATTTTTCATCTATTTCTTTCTTAGTGAGTGGTAAGGAATGGCTGTAAATGAAGACATTTCTCTCTGGTACAATAATTTTTTAGATAGTTGTATAGTACTGAATAATTAAGTAGGTTATCTTTGCCATCTAATCCCCATGGCTGGTGAGTCTTAAATTAGTTATTTCTCATATGTATATGCATTACATCTTGCATGAATATGGGATTCATCATATTTATCATTGAATAACGTAGATAACTTAGTTTTCTTTTGAAGAGGTATTCCTCTTATGGAAAATTGTTAAGGATGGAAGAAATTCATGGGTTCTTCACACTTGAATGAGTCAAGTTGAACTAAATTATAGTTGAGAAAAAGTATCCCCTTAGATATAATACAATAAATAATCACAGTTGAAGCGTTTGAGTTTCATTTAAATTCCAATTCTTAAACAAGGTTGTTAACTTATAAAGTACATCATAAGTTGTAATGGATAACTTTGAATCATGGGTCAAAATATCGTCCGATACCGATACGTATCGGACGATACGTATCGGTTTTGGACCTCACCGATATGGTACATTCAAGGTACCGTATCGGTGCCTCTCATACAAAAATCCAAAATTTCGGACGATACATTGGAATGTATTGTCCGATACCGATACGTATTGGTTTTGGGGCTCGACGATATGTATCGTTTTTCTGAGATTTTAACCCATGCTTTGAATTGAATCATAAATAGAAGATTTAACATGTTTTTTTTTTTTTAAATCATTAAAAAATCTCTAAATTTTAGAAAATGAAATATGCATTCTTTTTCGTAAAAACATTAGCAAGTACCAAGCAATTTTAACATTTTCATACTAATATGCCACATAACTAAGCAACTTTATAAATTAAATTGATCCATAAACCTAAGATTGTAGTTTTCAAAAAATAAATAGCCAAAAAAGATATCCAAATGCAATAAGATCACATCATATCACATAATTCTTTTTTGAAAGCTTCAAGCATCATTTCCTTCCATGCCAGCATTCTCTTTATTATCGTCCTCAACATAATAAACATTTCGACTTTTCTTCCTTCTCAATGTTTGAAATACCAGTTGGCACTGCATTGTACCACCCTAGTGGATTCCATAACACGACTAGGGCAGTTAGGGATGCAGGTTTGGTGTACCGAACCCAATTTTTTCGGTGTTCGGTTCGGTACACTACAAACCGAAACCGAACCAAAATTTGAATCAGTTCGGTTCAGTCTACCGATTCGCAATAATGCCCAAACCGAAACCGAACCGAAACCGATAGTTTTGGTATTCGGTTTAGTCGGTTTCCCGGTTTTCGAGGAACGTCGGCCGGAATGATGGCGAGATCGGACCCTCCAAATACCGAAACCCTAGCTGATATTCGCCCATGTAGAGAGAGAAATAGAAAACGATATGCGTCTTACACTCGGCGACCTCCAATCTGGTGTTGAAGTGGCTGATGTCGGCGGCGACTCCAGGGGTTCCGGTGATATAGTAGAGGGAGAGCTTGATTGGTTGAGAGATTTGGGATTTGGGAGCGAGCTCAGGGAAGGAGGTGATTTGGGAGGGAGCTCGGGTTGAGTCGGGTCAACTGTATTGATTTGGCGTATGATATATATATTATATATACTTAGTTTGTAGTTGAGACAGCTGTATTGATTTGAGAGTGGTTTTTTTTTGTTTTTTTGAAATGAGTTGTACACAGATTGGACGTTTGCTTTTGGGAGATGGGACACTTGTACAGAGAGAGAGAGAGAGAGAGTAGAGAGAAAAATGGAAAAAAGCCTTAAAGGCACCGGTTCAGTTTGGGGAGCCAGTTCGGATAGGTTTGGGCCGGTTTGGGTCCGGTTTTGGCTCATTAATGAGTCAGTTTACTCAACCCACCCAATCGGTTCTCGGTTTCCAGCCACCCAAACCGAAAACCAAACCGATTTTACTTCGGTTCGGTTCGGTTTAAGTCGGTTTTGGGGGCGGTTCGGGCCGGTTATCAGTTCGGTTTCAGTGTTCGGTTTAGGGTTTGCATCCCTAAGGGCTGTACAAAATACAAACCTCAAATGGTTAATGCCGCTTAGTATCAACCCATTGAGGGGTTCGTATCTTTTTTACAGGCTGGTACATGTAAGTGTATTGGTCAATACAAGTGATATGGTTCTGGTGTGAGATATAAAACCTTAGTTATTAGTCATGACTAATAACTGATATAATACATCTCCAATTCTACAACATACATTGATATAGAACTACAAGAGTTGGTATAGGATCCTGACCCATTTGCTTTCTAAAAGAAAACAGGTCACCAAACTGAACACTTTGCATTATTTTTCATCAAATGTGCCACTCGATGCCAAGACCACGATTCTTAGATCCGTGGTGTCAAAGATTGCATAAAAAAATCTCTACAGTGGTCTTAGGGTGTGTCAAACGCTATCCTGTATTGCTGAATGGAGCAGGCACCCTGCATAGATTAGGCATACAGGTGTTCCAGCCCATTTTAGTGGAAGGGGTGTGCTATTTGTTTATACTCATTACTTCGTAAAGGATTCAATGCAGAGATAGGAGTACTGACCAGTTGGCAGGAAGGGGTAGTTACAGGATTTCTACTAGAAGGTGCAGTGATAGAGAGAGCCGACACACCCATTCACACACAACTATCTTCTTCCCGGGAGGAAGAGTAACCATCTCCCATGTATAATTGGTTTTGGAGTGCGTTCATTTCCTCAATCATTGCATCTTTCTAGGACGGGTGGTCTAGAGCAGCTCTGACTGTCTCAAAGTCTATGGCAGATAGAAAGGCCCAGTAAGAACGAGATAGGTCCTGCTAGCAAACTTATTTGGCAAGAGGATAAGGTATAACACATTTTAAAACTCTTATCCGAAGAGCTATCGGCAAATCAAGGCCAGTAAAAGCAACATGAGAAGAAAGCATAGGAAATAAAGGAGATGAGGACATAAAATCGAAAGTAATCCTAACAGGAGCCACTAGTTAGGAGGACTGAGGTGGTCGTGTTGTGGAGGGCGGACCATGGCATCTGCGTCGAACATAAGTAATCACCCCTTGCTTTTGTTGTGATGGAGGAGGCTAAAAATCTAGAAGAGTTGGGCAAAGTAGGAGCTGGGATAGGATTGATACTATTACTGTCCTCTGAAAAATAAGGAACATCCTCCTCAAAGATACAGTATCACAGTTAACTATAGAAAAATAAAAAAAGAAGATATTTTGTCAGTTCCATCAATAACTGCAGAAGTGGGTGTACTAGATTCTGCATCCAAATAATAAAGTCTTCTCTCAATGCACCTACTAACAATACTTGTCGTAGTAAGTTATGAAAAACACGGTGAGAAGGATAAAATGTAACACAACAGTTTAATTTTTTAGCAACGCTACTATCATTGAGGAGATTGGTAGAGAAGTGATAAAAATGCAATACATGAGATAAAGAAAGAGGGGTAAACAGGAATGGTCCCTCTCCCTCCCCCAGAACTGGGGTAAAGGAGCCATCTGCAAGTCGGACCTGGCAGCAGAAAGAATAGCCTTGAGACTCACCGTAATGAAAACGTGAACAGTAGAGATTACCTCATGGAAAACGACATAGCTCCCTCAAATATTAATGGAACTCTTCGAAACTTGTTTTAGATCATCCCTGAGTGCAAATTGATGCTTATCTCTACCTCAAATTCGAGTAGCAACTATCGTGGCAGCCTGTGGCTTCAAAATCTTGAATCTGGGAGAAATTTCAAGGAATCACTATATAGGGCTCAAATCCAAATGTTGCAAGCAAAATAGTTGGTCTACTTTGAAACCCGATTCAACTGATATAGGTCTTGTGCTGTTTCGGGGTCAATGTTTGATCGCTCACATCAACAAGACGTCATCAGGTACGAGGGACACTTGTCACTCGTTGAAGTTTCGACTCCTGCTCTGATTCCAAGAAAACTTTTAGCGTTTTGGATGTATTGGGTTAGTGATATTAGGGTTTGGAAAATGGTTTTAGATTTAGGGTTAGAGGAAGATTGATAAGAGAATAGAGAAGGCTTAGTGAGTTAGGGGCCCTCACTAGTTTTCATATTAAATTGTAAAAATAATATATACACACTCAATTAACAATAGAGCATAACATAAAGACTATAATATCAACAAACTTGACATTAGGAGAACCGCCATTGAACCTTTGAACCTCAATACATCTTGAGAAAGTAAATAGACAATGTCGTGCTGAATTAGAAATAGTCAACTAACTCCTATGTGGCAGCTGTTTGAAGAAAGGCTTTTTTGCTCAAGTACCTCAAACAAAGGAGATTCATTATCAGATTCTGATTGAGAGCTTGGATGATGATTATAAACCTGTCCTCAAGGTCTTCTTTTTTTTTGAAAATTAACAATTTTATTAGGAGGAAAACAAGAAGTACAAAAGAGCTAAGATACAACATATAGAATATCAAGCGTGACAAAGATTCCCCAAAGTTCACAAAGAGGAACTACCATTGATGTGGCATGGGCACAGAATCCCCGAGATAAAAAGGGCGTCCTAATTACTCCTTCCTTAGCAAGAGCATCCACATCTTCAAGCCTCCCATTCACATGATTAGAGAACTGTCGAAACCTTCTAACAAATCATGTGCTTCATCCAATAGTGGGAAAAATCGCTAATGACCATTATTTTTACTCAGCCATCCAGTGCCATTGTCTGAGTCCCCTTCCATAGTAATCAAACACCCCCCTTTCTCATGTAAGTTCTTAGTCCTTCAATGACTAATCTATGCTCTACCTCATTTTAATCCTTCTAATCCTTATCATTGTGGGGGCTTCTTGAAGTGATTTGATTGTCCTACCTGTCCTCAAGGTTCCACAATTATGTGATAATCTTCAATTGATATTCTTGAATTGATCTAGAAACCTGGCATACTGTCAACCTGAGAAATGGAGACTGAGTGAGTTGTATGAGATTCATTGATTTGATGAAGAAAAATCTGTGTTTGTTGACACCTCTGAAGATTGGAGATCTAGATTGCTTGAAGCCCTAGATCGTGTGACCTGCTGTACAGAAAGCGGAGATAAATTGTAGGTTGTGCGGAAGAAAGCTATTCAAGTAATGGAAGGAACATTTATTGTGGTCCTTTAGGGTGTTGAGACCTATTATGTATGTAAATTTAAGAGACAAAATACAAATGTGGTGTAAAACAATGGGTAAAAAAATGAGTAATGTACTTTTCATCGCAAGCATGCTCCTTGGGAGATCAACAATACTGCCATGAAAAAGTAAACAAACTATTTACCTCAAAATTCCACTTGTGAATACATTTTGAAAACATCCAAGTGTTCTATGAATCTGGAAGCCCTGGTCCTTTTACATCTGTTATTTTGAAGATTTCTTCTATTAGGTCCATTGCCTTTTTTTTGTCAGCATTGGTACCGCTTAGAGTACATTGCTTCTGAAGAAGCTTAGTCCATGGGTTCAGCAGTTCTATTTTACTGAAGCTTGCGTATGATCTTTTAGTACAATAGTACTGATTCAGTGATTGAATTTATTTAAGAGCAATGAAAATGAGATGAGTGCATAACTCTTAGTAATGATTGTCATTTGATTTGTTAAAATTTGATTACGTTTGTTATCTGTATGCTATCATATGTTAAAATTTTGGATCCATGTTGCAGGTACAGTAAATACACCATCACTTCATTAGAGAAAATGCACAAGCCCAAACTTTTTGTTGAGCCAGATCTTGGGATACCACTTGACCTGCTTGACATCAGTGTATACAAGTAAAGACTAAAATTTGAGAAAACGTGTGGTGGATTTATTAATACATTGCATTTGCATATTATTCATTTATTTATTTTTATTTTTCCAGTACCCCCCAAATACGGCCACCCCTTGCTCCAGAAGATGAAGAGTTACTGCGTGATGGTGAGTTTGCAACTCCGGTCAAACAAGATGGCATAAGAAGAAAAGATCGACCAACTGATAAAGGTGTTTCTTGGCTTGTTAAGACACAGTATATTTCTCCTCTGAGCTTGGAAGCAGCAAAACTGGTATGGGATACCTATTACAACTTATAAAAATTATGTTTTAAATGAAAGTCAAATGGTATATATATATATATATATATTCATTGGAATGTGATTGGCAATTTGCAGTCTATAACTGAAAAGCAAGCAAAGGAAATGCGAGAAACAAGAGAAGGTCGTCATCTTTTCCTGGAAAATCTCGATAGCAGGTTGGTTGTTTTAAATATATCGCTGATGCATTTCTTTCATTGCAATTTTAAGGCTGTTCGTTACTAAAATACCTATGGTTACAGGGAAAAACAAATTCAGGCAATTGAGGAATCCTTCAAGGCATCTAAATTAGATCCAGTCCATCAAACTAATCCTGGACTAGAACCTGTTGAAATTTTGCCGTTGTTACCTGATTTTGACAGGTTTGCGCTTGACTTTTACATTTTCTCAGTGTTACAAATATTCAGTTCGTTTTCTGTGTATTCGAATCAGATGGGATTTTGTGTATGCATGCATGTGTGTGCTCTTTTACACCCTAATGCTAAAAAGTTTAGTTGATTTATCAGTCATTTGAATAATTTGAACAATTTTAGTTGATCCATTCTTGGTAACTACAAAAATGAGGTGTCTAATGGATCTATTTGGAGTAAATGTATTCTAACCAGTTCCCGTAAGGTGACAGATACATTTGTGCTGGTATTAGACATGGACATTATGTGAGATGCACTATTGAGTGTCCATAAGGGTATTTTGTAATCCAACAAACATAGTAATTCGATGTAACATTAAAATATGTTAACATTCAAAATGATTTTTTTTTTTTTTTCCTCAGTTTTACATGGTACACTTTCTTATAAAGATAACATATCATACAGATGAATCGGCTCATTGGATGATTTTATATATTATTAGGTTGAGGATATAACAATCACATTGATTTATTGCACCCTTTTCCATGCACCATGAATTAATTGTATCATAATATCTCTACACCAGGTATGATGATCGATTTGTTATGGCTGCATTCGATGGTGATCCGACAGCTGACTCTGAAATTTACAGCAAGTTAGACAGATCAGTTCGCGAAGAACATGAGTCACAGGTGAGCTTGTTAAAGACTCATGTTTGTTCTTTATCGTATACATAACATTCAAGGTGGTGTTTGCAAGCCATTGTTAAAATTCATGACACACAATGGGATGCAGCTCGTGGTTACATCTGACATAGGGCTTCAAGCATAAGTTTTACCTTTCAAATCTGTTGTTGTTACCCTTGTAGTTCATTCAACAAACTATCAAAGGCATCAATATGTGACTTTGTGTGGATCGTTGCACATATGTTTTATTTACTCAGCCAAAAGCAGGCAATTGATTGAACCATTAAATTATTCAGTGAGGTTGGTTTCAGGCTAACGTCCATCTAAGAGGTGACCCATCGATATGATGCTCTAGGTTGAAGGACATATGCACCATTTGTAGGATGTACATTATCATAAATATTTTATTATTTATGTGTATTATTACAGTTATAAGAATTATATACTTGTTACACTAAGAAAAGGTTATCACATTGATTTGGATTTTTAAACATATTTTTGAGTTTATTAAATTTTTTCCTCGTGTATATTTGGTTGAAGGAC
The DNA here is from genome assembly GCA_021018995.1 of Chloranthus sessilifolius. Lineage (NCBI taxonomy): Eukaryota > Viridiplantae > Streptophyta > Magnoliopsida > Chloranthales > Chloranthaceae > Chloranthus > Chloranthus sessilifolius. The sequence goes on from CM037589.1 coordinate 36,380,067, forward strand.
ATATGCACCATTTGTAGGATGTACATTATCATAAATATTTTATTATTTATGTGTATTATTACAGTTATAAGAATTATATACTTGTTACACTAAGAAAAGGTTATCACATTGATTTGGATTTTTAAACATATTTTTGAGTTTATTAAATTTTTTCCTCGTGTATATTTGGTATTTTCTTCTTTTTTATGCTGCATTTTTTTGGCTAATGACAACATGCTTTGAAAACTACACTTGCAACCTTGTTCGTGCAATGGTGTGGCTAAGTCCACCCTTCTTGCTGATTGATGGATGTGTGAATCTAAAATAATACTTCTATAAGTATTTTTAAATGTAATATTGAAGCTAGGGGTTCATTTTAAATAGTCAGGTAGCCCCATGATGCCAGATTTGTTGATGGTCCCAAGACTTGTTTTCGAGACTCGGTTTAGTGTAAGGTTCAGTCATCACTGAAATTGGGACAACTCGGCTGACTCACTACAACCAAAAAAAAATTCCTGAAAAAAGTCTTGTGTCGGCCACAGCGCCACTCGTACCAACTGAGTTTATGTTTGCACCAGGCAAGTCCCCTGTATATTTGTGACTTTTTACACCAAAACCAAGTCAACTTGCGAGTCTTACCAATCAGCCGAGTCTTGAAACCTTTGTGTCATGTCGCTTTTCTTCTCAAAAAATGCTAGTACTAATATTACATGATGGTAAATTTTCTGGCTTTGATAGTGTGTGCCTTCAAATTTCACACCTAAAATGTTAAATTATATAATTTTCTTGCTCTTACATCTCAATCACATGCCTTTGATATTATCCTGATTTACCTTTCATGTACCATCACAGGCTATCATGAAGAGTTTTGTAGCATCTGGCTCAGATCCAGCTAAGCCTGAAAAGTTTTTGGCATACATGGCCCCTGCACCAGATGAGGTAGAGTTAGCTTTTAATTTACAGCTATTTGTTCAACACTCGTATAATTGCAATTTTTTCCTATCTCCCACACCGAATCTGCTTTACGATGCAATTTTGTAAGTAGGGAGAAAATGCTGACACAGATGCTATCCATGTGATCTAGTATAATTGCTAGTTAACTTCAGGTTAGATGATTTAGTATAATTGCTGTTAAGTTATTCGTATGCTAGGCAGGGAATCCACACTAAGTCTACTATGGCATTTGGTGTTTATTTGATTCATAATTGTGAAACAATTCTTTTGCTCCATGGCTTTCTAATTCATTTTAATTATGGTGGCAGCTGTCAAAGGATCTGTACGATGAACATGAAGATATCTCATATTCCTGGGTTAGAGAGTACCACTGGGATGTATGTGTCCACGATATCATTATATTTATTTTTCTTGTTTTACTCCCAATTGTTCCCTATTCTCTCCATGATCATTTGTTTGAGCTGTAGAATATGCCCTGTTTGGGGCGGCGTTGCTTCAGCAACCTGATTCCCACAAAAGCAAGAATCGGTAAGCGGGTTTAGGCAGCTTCCGGATTCTCGCCCAATTTTAAGCTATTTTAGCTTTTTCAGAATTGGTTGGGGATAAGCAACCATACACTTATTTTAGATCAGAAATCACTTTTCAGGGAAGTGATTCCAGGTCCCTTAAAAAGCATTGCAAACACTGCCATTCTTGATTGGGGATAAGCTATTTTAGCTTTTTTGGAATTGGTTGGGGATAAGCTACATGTTACCATACACTTATTTTAGATCAGAAATCACTTTTCAGGGAAGTGATTCCAGGTCCCTTAAAAAGCATTGCAAACACTGCCATTCTTGATTTCCATGATGGTTTGCTCAAGTGATTGCTTTTCCATGCCCGCAGGTGAGGGGTGATGATGCTGATGACCCCACAACATTCCTTGTTAGTTTTGATGAAGAAGCAGCACGCTACTTGGTATTTTATCTGGACAGATTTTTAATACAGTGATACGATAATGAAGCATTGGGCTTGACTCATAGTACTCATTGTAAATGCAGCCTCTTCCCACAAGGCTTGTTTTACAGAAAAAAAGAGCAAAAGAGGGCCAGTCCAGCGAACATTTCCCTGTTCCTTCAAGTGTGACTTTAAGGCGGGCTTCAGCTGCTGCTGCAGTCGAACTGAAGGACTCTGGAGCCTCAAATGTAATGCCACCTTTTCCATTTTTTTAGATTCCTAACACTAGTATCAAGTTGTTGAGAATTTGCTTAAATTTAATCTAAAACCGGTATAAATCTTAGACTAAAGGAGGCAGCCTAATGGAAATTTTGTTCATATTCTTGAAACATGAGAAATTCAAGTCGGCGTAACTTCTATTTTTAACTCATTGAGAATTTGCTTAAGTTTAATTTAAAAACCGGTATAAATCTTAGATTCAAAGGAGGCGGCCTAATGGAAATTTTGTTCATTTTCTTGAAACGTGGGAAAGTCAAGTCGGCGTAACTTCTATTTTTAACTCATTTTTCGATCTTCTGTTTAACTTTTCATATTTGTCATTTGTATTCCTTTATTTTTACTTGGTACCAATGGAAAAAATGGTACTTCCGAATAAGCCCAAGAGGAAGATAGAGCATCAAAGTGCAATTCTTTAAAAACAATTGTCTGCAGCACGTTCCGTTACAAAAATGGAAGAGCAAATTTGAGTTCTGTATTTTTTTTGGCCATTTACTGTTGAATGCAATTCTACAGCCATTTCACTAATTAAACCAGGGTACTTCTCGTTTTATATGCTTAGGATAAGTATGCATGTTCCTTTTCTTTTGAACTAGGGAATTTTTTTAATAGAAATTATCAAAGATTATTTAAGTTGCTTGAATCATTCATGTAATGATCTAAAAATCTGAAAATAAAATAAATAAATAAAATCCCTGCTACATTCCGTTAAAATAAGGAAAATTCCTCTAATACGAAAAATCTATTGGGCAAGTCAAGCTCTGTCCTGTTTTGCTGGAAAAAAGGTACATTTCGTTCTGTTTTTCTGTCGTCTGCTCGCATAATCCTTGATATCTTGAATTTGTTTCCAGGGTTATTATGCAAGATCTAAGGTAGATATTGTAAGTTCAAAGAGAGGGAGGTCTGACATGGAAGATGGCCTTGAGCCACTGCAAAAAGCCCAAAGAGTGCAAGATTTAGATCACTTTAGTGAAGCAGAAGACATGTCTGATTAACTGTTAATGACGCAAATGCGACTGCCTTGAAGGAAATTTTTTCCAATTCGTGTGGAGACACGTAGCATCCAACAAAAGTCTTGGAGATGACTTGACCTGGAGAAGAAGCACTCACAGAAAGAAGGCAAGGAAGCCATTCTTTTTTCCCACATTTGTATGCTCATTCCCATCACAAAATAGTATGTACTTATGAATAATAGTTATATGAACATAAATGGATATCTTGTTTCAAATTCTCGCAAGCATATTCAAGTGTATTATAGCACAATGAGCTTATACAGAATGATTACCTTTATCCTATTTATATTTTGTTACGTGTAACCAAGGAACACTGATACTCCATTTTTGGCAACATACCCGTATCGTATACATATTAGATACCGATACTTTAGGGATATGGCTGCATGCGTATTTTGGGCGTTTTCCGAAAAAACAAATTAAAAGAAGAAATCAGACTGGGAGTTTGGGATTTAGTGTTTTCCGAAAAAGAAGAAGAAATCAAAGGAACCTACCTAGGAGTCTATCAATGAGCAGCCTACCTATTTGAAATCAGTCTTTATAAGTATTTTTTTTGTTTATTTTTTGTTTTATTCTTATGTTTATTAATCTAAAATATACCTAAAAATATATATAAAATAATTTTTAAATACATGTACCCTCCCCCTAGGTATTGTATCCAGATTTTTTTTATAATTGTTGTATTGCCGTTCCTGTATCGTACCCGTGTCCGAGCTTAGCGTGTGGCCTATTGAAACTTCAGGTATTTTTTTTATTTTTAATGATTGAATCTCACTTTATTGTTACAAATGGAACAAATTTTAACAATTTCCAGAATTTTCTTCCATTTTTTCTTTCGTAGGATTTCAGGTAGCAATGTGTACAGAATCAAATTTATTTTTTTTATTGCTATTATATTTGCTGCAAGTGGTCACACATTAAGATGGGATTTGTTATGGGCTGGGGGCGAGCTTTGTTGGTTTTTGATTATGTACATTTGCAGGGTTTGACCATGTTTCGAGATAATTTTGAGATGGAATGTTGGATCGTGAAACGTCAAAACTACTTTTTTTTTAAATAAATGACAGTAATCAAGCAGTTTAGATGTTACAGTACTCTATATGTTTATCTAATAACTTCAACTTTTAGTTTCTCTTGCATAGCTAAAGCTTTACTACAAGGTTCAAAGCATTTATGTACTTTATTTTACCTATTCTTCTGTAGCTTTGTGTTGGGGGTTGTAATAACAAGTTATACTTGCTGGCTGACAAAAGAAAGAAAACTATAGGGCTCTTAATAGTTTAGAAAACAATGACGGTTACTTTTGATAGATTTTAATCTTAAATTAAAGGGTGATGGTTTGGGTTTTGAGGCCATCCTATGGCCAAAAGTACACTGAATGCACATGACCACACTGGCTGTTGGAAATATTTCTTGTTGGGTGTGGGAACTGAAATTTATGGTAGCAGCAAGAGGAACATTGGACCTTTAAATTTTAGTGGAACAATATATGGTTGTATGTTGGGCAATGGTTAGGTCCTACCAAATAGAATCAGATTTTCAGTCCCACCCCATTTGTTTCCTTTGGAAATTGGAGAATTTTGACTCTCTTGGTTTTCACTTTTTATAGCATGCTGTGCAATCAAGGTTCTCCTATTTTCAAGGACAACAGATGGGGTACGACTGGAAATCTGATTCTACTTGATAGGACCTGACCATTGCCCATAATATGTTTGCCTAGCATTGAACTTTTTGTTTCATAGTGGTTGAAGCAGAGGCCTCAACCTATGATTGTATTATAATACCTGGACATTTTGTCTTCAGCACTTCAAAGTGTTAATGCTACTAGCAGATTGGATGTGCAATGAGAGAGAGATGAGGTACTGTCTTTACTGAAAATATTTACTTCCAACAATATGTCTAGGGTAACGGGTTTTGCAACCAAAGATTATTGTGGCGCTATTGATGGTTTCACAGATCAGACCATTGACTGCCTTGAATTTGATGATAGAGGTAGTTTTTCTTCCCAATCTTTGACACATAAGATCTTGAGATCATGGCTCACATATCAGACGGTAAAATGTTGATTCCATATGACACATATCCGCGCTCACAGTGCACCATAGTAGGTAATGATCAAGGTCACTTTGGAGATGCGTGTCATGTGCAATCAACATCTGATCGTCTAATATGTAGACTATGATCTCAAGATCTAACGGTGAAAGATTGGAATGAAAAATAACCTCTATCATTTGATTCAAGACAGTCAACGGTGTGATCAATTGAACCATTAGTTGGGCTGTAAGACCCTTTTAAAGAAAAGATCACCCGTTTGCTGTTGGTGTCCAGCCAGCTGATTGTGGGTCCCTTAGTGAATCGTCGTTGTCTGGGCTTTTAAAAGTTAATTTAGTATTGCAAATAACTAAAATATCACGAAAGAAATTAGAACTTACTCTTTTCAGGAGACCAAAGCTGTTTTATTAACCAGCTTGATATGACTAGTTTGACATTTAAAAAGTGAAATAGCTGGGGTATCCAACTGTCATATTTAAAGGGAAATTTACCTGACCGGCCCTGTCAGATACGCCTTTTACGTCAGAAGCCCTATAGTTTCACTTTTACCCAGATAAATCAGCTCCAAGCCTAGCCGACCCTAAGGAGAGTAAAAGGTTCAAATTACCCCCTTCTATAACCTTCTTTAACCAACAAAGCATCCTCTTCTTCCTCATTTTATCCTGCAAAAAAGTTAGAGGTGTAAAACCCTAGACGAAGTATCCTTACTTAGTCTGATCTGCTCCGATCTGCTATTTCGAAGAAGAAAACTGAGGCTTGGGAGAAGAAGGCCCTGCATTTCTTCATTGTGGCAAAAAGACTCTGAACTTCGTTCTTGCGACGCGTGGTATCCTACTTAACCCCATTTTCAGTTTATTAGTGTTATTTAGTGATGCAGTATCTCCTATTCGTGTAGTATATGAAAGGTCTTTGTATCCTTCGATACGTTTTTTTTAAAAATATATATCGATTGCAAATACAATCGGCATCGACTCCATATAGAGTCGATGCCGATTGTGTATACAATCGATATCGACTCTATATAGAGTCGATGCCGATTGTATTTGCAATCGATATCAATTCTATATGGAGTCGATGCCGATTGTATTAGCAATCGATATCGATTCTATATGGAGTCGATGACGATTGTATTTGCAATCGACTAAGATTTATAGTCGTCTTTTCTCTTTTGTTTCATCAGTCTTATGACCCTTCCTTCTCATTCTTAAGCGGCGATGACGTGAGGATTCCTCTTCTTTGTCACTATGATGGCCTTCTTGTAAACGATTATGGCTTGTATCAAGGTGGCCGGCGGAGGCTTATTAACATTTCAATTAAAATTTCTTATGAACAATTCATAAGGCGAATGTTTGCTGTCAGTTTTGCGAATGCGGATGAAACAGTTTCCACAAAGTTTCATATGAAGATAGTGAATACGCCTGTGGTTGCCGACATTTTGGACTCTGATGATTTGGCTACATTATTTACGTTTTATAAATCCGGAGTGGACGTCATAAAAGTATTCATCATTAAGGAACCGTCATCCTTCCCAGTTAAAGTTGAACAAGTAAATCTCGGCGGGACTGATTTTGTGACTCATTCATTTCAGCCATGTAAGTTTGAGGATGAAATTGTATACGATACCATCCCGTTAGGCGATGACGGTAAGTTTCAAAGATTTTTTTGGAGTTTTGGCCCATGCTTCGGAAGCTACCGCAATACACTTCGTCACATATTGCTTGTAGACGGCACACACCTACGAGGACGTTTCGAAGGGATCCTACTTATCGCCTTTGCTCAAGACGGTAATGGTCATATATTACCGTTAGCATTTGCCGTGGTCGAGTTAGAAGAAGAAGATACGTGGATGTGGTTTCTTAAACGGGTAGGTGCGTTCGTGATTGGTGGGTTTAACGAAGATCTCGTATTTATCACGGACAGGTCGAAGGGTTTAATAAATGCGGTGAAACGTATCTTCTCTAGCGCATATCACAACTACTGCATACGGCATATGACACAAAATTTGCAGCACAAGTATCCCAGGAACAATGTGAAGGGTCTATGGTGGTGCGCCGCGCGTGCATATTCGAAAGAGAAATTTGATTATTTTATTAACGAAATGAAGAAAGATCCTGCTGATTCTCAGGCCGTAGAATATATTTTGAAAATAGATCCGAAGCATTGGGCACGCGCACATATGAAAGGAAGGCAGTACGATTCCCTGACTACGAATATTACCAAAAGTTTAAACAGCATGCTAAAGATAGCTCGAGAGAGACCAATTATCGACTTAATCAAAACTACTAGAGAGAAAGTCGCCGATCATTTTCAAAAACGCAGAGAGATATCTGATAAATGGACCACCCTTCTCTGCCCGAAAGCAGACGCTCACATGAAGAAGGTGTTGCAATGGGCCGGTAGAAAGAGAGCTCAACCATACGGGCGCGATCAATTCTAAGTCAATTCCGGAAATTTCATTCATCACCTCGACTTGGAACACAAGACCTGTAGTTGCCGCCGTTGGCACATTCATGGCTTGCCTTGCTCCCATGCCGTGGCGGCCATCAATCGAAGAAGTTACGACTACTATAAATTTTGTGAGAACTGATTTTTCACCACTTGCTTTAGACAAACATATGACAAGCAATGGGTTCCCACCCTCGATAAAAGTCAATGGGAGTTCCAAGCAGAGCAACTCCCTGAAAATATGAAAGTGAAACCACCCTATTATTGCCGAAAGCAAGCCGGCCGTCCGAGGAAGAGAAGGATAAGGTCTAAGGGTGAGGCTAGGGCACTACAGTGTAGCAGGTGCATTGAATATGGTCACAACCGCAGGAGCTGCACGGCAGTGAGACCGATGGGCTGACAGTGTATATTTTTAATAATGATAGATTTAATGTAAATGAGAAATTCAGAATCCATATTTTTTTACTGTAATATAATCTTTACCGATGTATCGTAGAGTCGTCATCGACTGTATCCATAATCGATATCGACTCTATATAGAGTCGCCATCGACTATTTATAAAGTCAATATCGATTCATTTAAGAATCGGTATCAATTATGGATATCGTCGATGACGACTCGATATAAAGTCGATATCGATTACCTAAAGAGTCGTTAACGATTAGTTATATAGTCGTTAGCGATTACATAAAGAGTCGTAACGATTAGTTATATAGTCGGTAGCGATTACATACAGAGTCGTCACCGATTATTTATATAGTCGATGACGACTATATATGTAGTTGCTAATGGCTGCTATTTCTACTTTTTAACTACAACTACATAAAAATAGTGCAATTATATTCAAAATAATTCATTAAGAAAAAATATTTCATTTACAATTATAAAAATATTCAAATAGCTCCCCTCCTTTTTGTGTGCTTGATTCGCCATCACCGTTGTATGTAGCCAGTATATGGCTAATTTCTGCCCTGATCCTATCTATATCTGATTGTGCGAAGTTAAATTTCTTCCCCATCATAAAGTATTCGACATACTTCACAACAAACACTCCACAATCACAGGAGTTGGTCTGTCGGGGGACGGCTTTGATCTGGCAATCACTAGATGACCAAGGATAGCTCTTCTTGATTAGTACAGCGGAGTCACCGTACGAATATAAAATCACGGGAAAGTATTGGGTCTGTTTCGAAATAATAAGGAGGAGTGTCAGATATGTTAAGCTAACAATGATAAAAGATATGCTAAGCAAAATATCTTACCAGCGCCTGCAATTGGGACACATATCTTTCCTTAGAGGACCTATTAAATATAGGGTCGGCGATCATTATCGATCGTTCGACTACCTTTACGATCGCAAGCGCCCAGTGTAGTGGTTGTTCTGAATGTATTGGCATAAATATCTATAAAAAAGTAATATAATCTCAAAGGGTGTGATAGAAAAATTAAAAAGAATAATTATAAAGAGGATAAAAGCATACTATGTTGCATTCGTGAGCCCACAAATTCCGAAGCTCATTGAAGAAGAAAGTTTCCATCAGCTTCTTCCCTTCGGTCTCACTTTGTCTATAGGCAGCCCACCTTTGAACTTGAACCTCGATCGACTGGTCGTATAATTTTTCAATGACGTGAACTTGTTGAAATCTCTACCATAGCTCATGTACGCCAACATAGGTCCATAAGGAAGTTTTTGACCTCTTTATCGGGATGAATTTTATCATCAATTACTTCCAAATGTACCATAACCTCAAAACCAATGCAGTTAGATTAAAATATACAGTTAGAGTTAAATACATAATCGTTATCGACTCTATAAGTCATCGATATCGATTAATTTGAGAGTCGATAACGATTATTTAAGTCATCGAAATCGTTATCGACTCTCTAATGAATCGATATCGATGATGTACAGAGTCGCTAACAATTACATAAGCCATCGTTAGCGACTCTAAAAGCCATCGATCTCGATTAATTTGAGAGTCGATAACGATTATGTAAGTCATCGTTATCGACTCTATAAGGAATCGATATCGACTCTTTTTCGAGTTGTTGACAGCTTTAACCATTCTTGATTTTGCCTACGATGTTAAACTTACAGAGCTGCTTTACATCTGAAGGATTGCACCACCAGCTTATACTTGCCAACAGTGTTAACATATTCTCTGCATAAAAAATGGCCAACTTAACTAATCTTCACGATAAATATATAATAATAAAGTTAAGTATTCAGGGTAGAATAACTTACTCGTCCTTCTTCAGAGGCTTGTTCCATATGTCTAGCATATATTTTTGTTCATTGTCACCAAGAGAGCATCTTGATCAGACCAGAGACCCAGTAATGATCGCCACTACACCAGCCTAGCTTGGTCCTTTGCTGGCCTTCTCGGTAGGCTTCTTTTCAGCCGCTACCCTTCGCTGTGCCTTAGGTTTGACGGCAATTACTTTACTGTCTTTCGCTTGCCTAGGTCTTAAGGGAAGCTCAGCTTGTTGGTGGGGCAATTGGGAAGAGGTTTCCTCTTCACCAGGACCTTATCGCTTGGGTCTCGTGCTACTTGTCGTAAATGCTTTCACCTCATCAACGGAGGAGGAGGAGGAACCGATGCGCAGAGTCGATGGTTCCTTTATCAAGGTGTCGCACACCTTCGATATCAGCTCCTCCATAGCCACATCCTGTACATCGTAATAATGATGCAAAATAAGAATTAATTTTTGGTCCACATTTTTAAAAGTCCAAATCGATTTTAAATATAATCGTTATCGACTGTACTTATAGTCGCTATTGATTTTATATATGATCGTTATCGGTTATATATATAGTCGCTATCGATTTTATATATGATCGTTAACGATTATATATATAGACGCTATGGATAGAAAATATAATCGATATCGAGTGTATATAGAGTCGATAACGATTGCATATATAATCGATATCGACTGTATATATAATCGATATCGATTTATGTTAACAAAACTGAACATCTAAAACCAGATTTCAACACATACCTTAAGTCTCGCCTCCAATAAATTTTCAAGGAGTTCTTTTATATCCGTCTGACCCTTTCTGACCAAATAATTGTAGTGATTGAACTGCATCCCTTGAATTCAGCCTCTCATTGAAGGAGTTGCATAGTTTCTCTAAAGAAGTGCAACGTTTAGCCAGGGCCTTATTCTCTCCCTCCAAATCGCTCACTCTTTGGGTGAGCTTCAAGTTATCCAGCGTCAAATGATCGACCCTCCTCAACAAAGAATCATTGGTTCACTGGCTATCTTTCACGCCGCCAGCTCTCCTTGGTGGCCCCTAGTTCTGGCCAATCTCTCCCACATGGACGGGCCCTTTTTCGAGAGGGGTTCTTCTTCGACGCCGACGCGCCATCCCATTCTTCCTCTCCAATATTCTCGACCTAATGTAATTTCTTTTCTTCTTCGCATCTCTTCCAGCTTTCTTGACCGGTTCTTTCCTCTTCCCCCCAACCTCCTTTTGAACCCGTAGATATTCTCTTAACACGGGTATCTCTAATTCAAAGCCCTGAGGCACGAGGGGAGCGCAAACCTTTTGAAAGAAAATGAAACATGTAAACAATGTAAATAAAATGATCGTTATATATAATAAATCACTCGATTATGTAAATAATCACTGACTATTTAATAAATCGTTATCGATTCGTTAAAAATCGCTATCGATTATTTAATGAATCATTATCGACTACTTAGTAAGTCGTTATCGACTGCATTTTAATCGCTATCGATTGTTAAGGAATCGTTATCGATTCATAAATGAATCGGTATCGATTCTGTAATGAATCGTTATCGATTCTAGAATGAATCGGTAAGTTACTTTTTTTTGAATTGACAATAGACCTCATACCTTGCTGTCTAACATCTGCCCGCGAGTGTAACCTTTGATCCTTGATCGCTACCGTCCGACCATTTCAAAGAGTGGGAAAGGGTCCTTGAGGCCTAGCCGGATGGCATATATCGCAAGATCTCATAAGCCCACCATTGAAGTACACATATGCATCCATATGTGTTGCCTTCGTGGCTTTATCCATCTCACGGTTTTTCTATTCGCCACGCCTTTTAATTATATACTCGATCAAGTCTTGGTAGACGCAAACCCCATTTGAGTTAAAGGTCTCCACATCATCGATGAGGTCGATGTGGTCTTCCAAATCTGATGGTGGGACCCGGGGAAGAAAATATACAAAGACAAATGTAAGGGACAACTTTAAGAAGTCCTCATCACTTTCCGCTTCCAAATTGCAAGATCTATATGAGACCGAGAATTTTTCTAGAGGCGCTTCCACTAAAATATTTGTATCAATGGTTTGTTCTTCCGGATGGTTTAACGGATGGGGTATACTTTTCTAGGCCAACTACGGCAAGGCCCCAAAGATTCAATGTCTATCTTCCGAAGATAGACATCAGTCTTCCCAATTCGGAAGTGATTTTTTTCAACCCAAAATGTCAACATCGCATCCACCACATCGGAAAGAAATCCCACACCCTTAGGCATTTAAAATATTCCACCAAAAACTGAATCTCTCAGTAACTTCTTCCAAGTCAGTAGCATTTTGTAGAGATTCAAATGACATCGTAACACTTGGGAAACATGTACAACCATCTTGACAGCCTTTTGAAATGAACTGTAATAAAAAAGAAATGACTGAATCCCATACTAACAAGGATAGTTAAAAATGTTGATGAAATGTATATATAAAATCTGTATCGATTACATACAGAGTCGTTATCGATTACATATGTAATCGATACCGACTCTATATATAATCGATATCAAGTCTATATATAATCGATACCGATTCTATATGTAATCGATATCGAGTCTAGATGTAATCGATATCGATTACCTATGAAATAGTCATCGACTCAATATAAATTCGCAATGACCTCAAAATGTTTATTTATATAGAAATTACTTAATTTACTGACTCTTAAGTTTCTTTTTCTTTCTTTTATTCTTTTTCTTTTCTTCCTTCTTCTTTACCTACATCGATTACATATATAATCGATATCGACCCTATATGTAATCGATACCGACTCTAAATGTAATCGATATCGATTACTTATGAAATCGCCATCAATTCAATATAAGACTGCAATGATCTCAAAATGTTTAATTTACCTGTCAGGTAAATTTTTCTTATTTATATAGAAAATATTTAATTTACTGACTCAAAAGATTTCATGAAGTCGCCATTGCATCAAAAAGTTTCATTTACTTGCAAAATTTTTCAATTGCATTCAAAATTTTTCACTTATAATTAAAAATGAAAAGAAAATTTAGGAAGATGGATGAAGAGCAGGTGGTGGATGGGGTGGAGAGGCGGGTGGTTCCGTCTTAAGTTTCTTTTTCTTTTCTTCCTTCTTCTTTTTCTTTTCTTCCTTCCTCTTCTTCTTTTCTTCCTTCGCCAAAATCTCCATTACTTCATCGTACTCGTCCCACAGGAACTGCAGAGGATCTGGTTCTGGTGGTGGTGGTGGGTCCTCCCATACAGGCTCGAACTTGATTGGGTTATAGAAGGTTTTTTCTTCTCTCGACATTGGGAAAAATATTAGGTAGGGATGATAGGTGGTTTGCTAAGGACGAACTAAACATGTATTTAAAGCTCCTAGATTGTAGAATACGAATCGTTGTATTAAATTTTCTCATTCTTCCAACCTAACTTGCCATAATGGTTTTACAAAAGGGTAGTTGGCAATAAATTGAACGTCGGCTGAGATAAATATAAAACCTCGTATGATTTATTATGGCATCGAGGGGAATAACTATAGGAAAATTAATTCATATGATGGGTATTAATTATATTCATAGAGAGTCGATATCGATTTGTTATAGAGTCGTCATCCACAATTTATATAGTCGATTACGACTACATATATAATCGTTATCGACTCTAAATGTAATCGATAGCGACTCTACATATAATTGATAGCAACTCAATATGTAATCGTTAACGATTACATATAAGATCGATATCGATTACATATGGGAAAACTTAAAAAAATTATGTCAAAATGTGCACCAAAGAGAGGAGAAAAAAAAAATCTATAGCGATGGAAGGTAATTTTAATTCTAACTTACAGATTTTGTAGCTTGAAGGTTGTAGATTTGAACGCGATCGTCCACGAAGCGACAACGACTCTCCACCGACTTCGAACGAAAAAGTAAAATGAAAACAGTAAATGATTTGAAAAGAGGGCGGCTATTTATTACTGTGGGGGTACTTTGGGCATTTCCTACAGGCGTGCCTCAGCTCGGCGCGCAGCGGGTTTGTCTGGATAAAAGTGAAACTATAGGGCTTTTGACATAAAAGGCGTATCTGACAGGGCCTGTCAGGTAAATTTCCCATATTTAAATGAAAAAGGACATATCTGTCCATCGAGTCAAACTTTCTTTTCCTTAAGTTCCGTTTAAATCATTAATCATTAAGGGGGTGTCAGTTCCATTTAAATCCAATGAATAGAGGAAAGATTCATGGAATAATTCAAAAATGGAGGGATTATTTATCTTGAGATCATGACACACCTATCATATCGTCAGAACTTGATTCTACATGACACATCCCAAAAAATGATTGTGATCATGAGCGTACTTATTAGACGATCACTTTTGGGGATATATGCCACATAGAATCAACATGTGACCATCTGATAGGTGCATCGTGATCTCAAGTTCTGTTTTATGAAAGATTTAGGAAAAACGCTCTCTATCATATGATTCAAGGTAGTCAACAATTTGTTCCTAGAGCGTGTGTTTTTTACAAGAAAATACATTTAGGGTTTTAGGTTTTCCTAGAGCTTGTGTTTTTTACAAGAAAAATGGGTGCAAATAATACCACCCTTCAAAAAATATAGGTATTATAAATGTAATAATAAATTATTAAAAATATATATTAACTAATTTAAAGTATAAAATAATGTCTTTATATAATAAAGTGTATTATATAGTCTACATACCTTAACAATTTATAATCATGGAAAAATAATACCAGGTATGATTTAACTGGATTCAGAGAATATTTCCAAAATTCTAATTAATTATGAGAATTTTGGGACACTGGTTGTAACTGGTATGAACAAAGTCAAACTGCTCTTCCGGAAAGCTTTATTGTAGTGTCGAGGAATATTATCCAGCCATGTACAAACTCATACCAATATATTGTCTGGTTCTGAACTTAAGTCTCCTCCCCGATGTTGATCCTGGCATGGGCCTAATCTGCACCCAAAACACATCGTGACATGTAAGGTTTGCATACACCTTATAACCCAGACTCTAGACATTTCCTTATTCGATGTCGGATGGGGAAATGGTGTCAGATCATTTAATTGATCTTACACCATTAAAGCTAAGACTTTCAATCTCACACCATTGAAGTGATTTCTCATTATGCCCGATGCGCACATGTCATTATCTAAACTGTCCAAGTGATAATCCATCATTAGAAGATTGAAGTGATTTCTCATTATGCCCGGTGCACACATGTAGTTATCTAAACTGTCCAAGTGACAATCTATCATTGGAACACGTCTCAGCCTAAAGAAACGTGCTTATAAGTGGATGTGAACCATCGGGCAATGGATTAAATCTCCCTAAAACATCATTATTGGACCTATTTAACACTTAAAACCATGGTCTATCACTTTAAATTGATGATATTAGGTCCCATCCAATCTAGACAATCTTGTTTTTTTTTTAACATAAAGAGATAAAGAAGCCATCGCAATTGACGGAAATACTAAGCCCACCAAAGGCACAAAAATATAGGGTAAATTGAGAGCTGTCATAGAATGGGTGCCCCGATTAACTATTTGGATCACCCACATCTTAAATCATTGACGGTGTAAGATCATCTGGTTCACGCACATCTTAAACTATTGACGGTGTAAGATCATAAACACCATTTTGGTGTTTAAATGTCGCTCAGGAGCCACTCTCTTTTTTTCTTTTATAAAAGACAACCTGTTAATTTACTAGAGAAGAGTACATAACTGCATATACAAATTGAGCATCTACTCGACACCAGAGAAGGCACAATTAGGAATCTAACCAAAAAAACTACCAAAAAATTAACTAAGGCGGTCAGTGAACAAAGGATTACAGAAAGCTTCCGAGAATGTAATAACAGTAAACAATATCAACATTACATTCAACAACCTACATCGGAATTAAGCCTGCCAATTTCAGTTTCTAGGTAAATGAATCCACAACATTTTAACAGGAATCTGGTTGGAAACCCATGGAAGCTCAATCCGTGATCAATCGCCAGTACAAACTTCTGAATCCTTTGTAAATTTCTATCAAGGTTGAAGAAGGAAATCCAATTCTTTATGAGCTGCCAATGAAATTAGCCAGCAAGAGGATTCGCATGGATAGTCACTCGATTAAGCCTGATCTCTGCAAGAGGTCGGTCCGACTGCCCCGTCTGGGTCTGAGTACACCAAAAAGATGATACCAATGATAAGATAGATGATAAGTTTTCTTTAGCTAAACAAGTCAGAATGAATGGTGTGGATAATATTAATGATAAGCTTCTTTTTTATAGGTATAACTGATAAGATAGATGATAAGCTTTATTTAGCTAAAACTAGTTGTAATGAATGATATGTTTTGAGTACTGTGCGACCCAAGAGTTCCTCTAAGATTGAAAGGATCTTTCTATAAGACAGCAGTTAGACCGCCATATAATATGGCATGAAATGTTGGGATACGAAAAAGAGACAAAAAAAATTAGTATGTGTGGCTGAGATGTGGATGTTGAGATGGACGTGTGAGGTGACAAGAAAGGATGAAATTCAACATGTGTGCATATGAGGAGATTTGAGAGTTGCACCTATACTCGAAATATTATAGAATATCATTCTAGGTGGTTTGAACATATTCACCAGAGGCCAGCAGCAGACTCTATATGAAGGGTTGACACCCTATTAGCACAAGTCAGCCCAAAATAGATGGAATAAGGCTGTGATGATGATAATGATGAGTCGGAATGAACAATTTCGTAATGCACCATAGCATTATATTGTGCATTGCACCTATCTTTTCTCTTGATAAGTTTGGATCCAAGCCCATGGTTTAAATCTTGGTTTCAGTACCCATAGTGCATGACCGCTATCAGTACAAACAGACAGGTAATTACTGCTGCTACATTGTTTCTTATTTTAAGAGCTGCTATCGGCACAGCAATTGTTTCTTCCCACACGCATAGAGAGAAAAATAAAGAGGTGGATCCAGTCTTTAAACAGATTATCTCATGACCGTCCATTTTCAAGCCATGTGATGATGCACATATTTGACCAATCCAAGTAGTTCACCTAGCACCCCATCATAAACACGTCTCAGCCAAAAAATACACCTATTAGAGGATTCTAACCATGCGACATGCACTTTATTTTCATCCGTGAAAAACACATGAACATACGTTCATTTTAAAATGCATAGATCAAATGGCTACCAATTAGTGTATTTTTTAGCCCATTATAATTCAATATAGCGAATGGTGAATTAGCCGAATTCAAACTGAGCGAACCATGTCAAAACTTTGATCTACTTTTGCATTGGGTAGTACCACTTGATTTAATAGAAAATAAAAAGAAAAAAAGTATCCACATGTACAAAATTGTGTCCCTGCATAATCTAGATTAAGCAAGGGGCGGTTACTATATACCAGCTCATGTGCCTGATATCTGCGGTATTTAAACCATGAATCGAACCCACAACATCAAGTTGAGATACATACCAAAGTATAATGTTGTGACATAGTAATTTAAAACTTCAGTTTCTCAAATATGAAAAGCATAAGCATCTTCTTAAGCATAAGGTGACAGGAGAATAGTAAGAATGTGAGTGATACACGTAAATGAATTGAATGCAGCATAGAAGAAAGAAAAAACAAAGGGGGTACCTTTTCCATCAGATCAAGAACTTCAAACCCATGGATCACTCGTCCGAATATAGTGTACAGTCCATTCAGATGTGGCTGCTTCGCATAAATGATGAAGAACTGGCTTCCATTTGTGTTGGGCCCACTATTAGCCATTGACATGATTCCTCTTGCATTATGCTGCAAAGCCAACAAGAGAATTGTAATAGTTTTCTGGTCAACCCAAAAAAAACTTTTTTTACTGGTGACCTGGTAAACATCAATTTGAAATATTAACTGCATAATCTCAAGCTGGGAGCCAGGTGACTAGAAAGTAATTGCCAGTAAGAGGGTCACCAGGCAAGGGCTGCCTGCTGGCCTGGCCCGCCAACAAGTACACATGGCTTTGAGTCAGATAAGGCTACGCAAAGTACCTTGAGTGAATCTCGTATCTCATCGCTAAACTTCTTCCCCCATATGCTGGTCCCGCCTTTTCCTGTGCCGGTGGGATCCCCACCTTGTATCATAAAACCTTTAATGTTCCGATGAAATATAGTGCCATCATAATAACCGCTAGCACACAACGCCAAGAAATTCTGCATCGAAGTCGAGAATGAGAAAAACGAGGATGTTAAATGAGTGAAAATGCTTGGGATTCCATCCCAATGAAGTTACTATATCTTCCCCACCTTACAGCTTTTTTTCTTGTTCTTTCTGCTCAGCGCTAGACAGTCACTTACACATGAAAAGCATGAAAAGCAAGCTAGCAAGTCTAAGGTGAACACTTCTAATTAAACTTAACGTTTGCAATGCAAATATAATTCAATGTGCCACACTTGGTCAGAAGCCCAAAATTCCAATTATCATGAAGATTAAACTGAAATTCAATGCACAAATATTAAACTCTAAATAAACTGTTGTAATGGGAGGAAGGATGTAGACAGGCGAAAGGCAGAGTTGAAGAGTTGAGCTCTCTGAGACGAGGTGTAAGCCTCATGGCGATCCAAGAGGTAAGCCAAAAAAAAGTAACTAAATAATTATTAGAAATGAGAATGAAGGGAAAAAAATTATACGACATGAAATATAGATGAAAAAGATAAAGGAAATAATAATAATAATAAAGCAATAAAAAGATTCGAGAAAGCAAACTCCTAACAAATAGGTAAAAGATTATCATCCTTGAGGTGAATCATTGAACCAAACAAGGTTAGTCCTCTATATACATTAAGACTGACAACAATCATTAAGTAAATAAACTATTAGCAATTAAAAGCCAAGTCAATAAGAATCATAAATCGTTAAATATCTACCTTGTATCGATTAACCAGGTAACCTCAAGTCTTTGAATAAACAAGAAAAAAGCGTAGACTGACAGTTGGAAACTTAAAAAGTCAACAGAGGAAGTTGATAACATTAACTACTTTATCTCGAAACTTTGAAAACAAAACCCAATTTGTATAGTGTGTAGAAGATCTCTTGAAGCTGTAAATTGAAAATCCGGTGAGTATTCCCAAGAAATTGCAAAATAAATGGGCTTTAGCAGCTAAGTTGCAGATTTATGCATTCAAGACAGTGGGTTGTTCCTGTTCTTTGTACAGTCCTATGTGCCTTATCTTTATGTATTCTTAAAATATTTAGGAAGCAAAAATGGATTTTTAAAATGGACAAAAAGTCGGAAATATAAATTTACAAACAGAGTAAAAATCAAGTAAAATGGAAAAAAAGGAAACGGTGAAAAGAATTGGAAAAACAAATTTATTAACTTTGTAAAAAAACAATGGCTTCCATGAAAAATCATGAGGCATGCACCTCAAAATTGTGGCGCTTAAGTTTCTCCTAGATGCACCTGAAATGAGACCTTGAGGCTTCTCTGGACCACCTTGAGGCAAGATGCAAGTCTTCCATTTCAAGGCAAGGGTCAACATGCCTGGCTGAGCAGTGCTGAGACCCGTCCAAGCCCAGCCCACAAGCTAAGGACCCAGGCCCAAGCCTGGCATTATCTGAAAAGGATGGCCTAAGAGCCTAGCCCAAGCAAGCCTGCTAACAAGCTTTGAAACGAGCCTAAACCAATGAATAGGGAGACACAATATGTTAAGCATGTTTTGGAGGTTTACATCGCACCTTGAGGCCAAGGGAAAATTCCTCGAGACTCAGAAATAAAGGCTAAACTGAGGGAGGCTTACATTCCAACCTCAAGACTGGCATCTCAAAAAAGGCTTGCACTTGAACTACTGGCAAGTCACAATTTCAATGATCACAAAGTCACTTTTTTTTAATTCCCCTGACATATCAAGTGAAACTTAATGAGTTTCAAGGTACATTGAAAGCTGAAAACCTTTTACACATTGTCCAATATCAAATTTCAACACACTTTAACTGACATAAGCAAATTTAACATTTCGTGATTTGTTTTTTTGATAACGAAACATCCAGCCTCTTAAAGCACCAGACTAAGTCCCCGGGTACGTGCAGCACCCGCACATCACACGTACCAGTCGGTAGGGATAAATCCTTGCGAGTGGCCACCAAGGGGTGGGATTTGAACTCAGAACCTTCGCTTCTTAAGGCGTGGTCCTGGCCAGCGTGCAATTTTTTTCAGATTTACACGACACCGACTAATTTTGATTGAGATTTGAGATAGATTTTTTCCCCATAAATTTGGACTAGTTGTTGGCAATTTCCTTCATTGTCCATAATCTAGCTTGAATTTTCCACTTTATCCTGTTCCTTCAAAGACTTATGATTTCATTGTCTTCAATCTGCTAATTTTAAAACTCCAGAATTCTAAATCCTTGCTGCATACTTCCAACTTATCACTTGTTTGCTTGTTTGACCACTTACCATCACATCATCAACAAACAATATACGACAGAGAACCTCCTCTTGTATTTATACTATAAAATCATCCATAATGTATTTCTATCATACATAAAAATTCGGGATGTTGCTTTCCTAGGACCAGAATGAATATTTGGACCGTCCCATTTACACAATGGCCCGCCACCAAGACAACTTGAGCTGGTGACCATGGGTGCTAAGAATATAATATAGATCACCTAAGCACCTAGCTAATGCTCCATCCAAGCACCTAAGACCAAAGCAAAATGAATCTTACGAAAATTTTCTTCTAAGATTTATTGTAAGCTACGGTAGGATTAGAATATAATCCCCAAGATAATGCAGAAAATCAAAGAAGTTTGAAATATATAAATTCCAAAATCCTACATTTTTTCCATTCCATTAGAGAAATAACACAATGAAAAGTATAAAATCCTTAAGGAACCTTCCATTTGTGTTGAATATTCTTTCTTCCATTCCGACCTAATTCCTTGCCTATCAGACCAACCACCATCCAACTCTTCAAAGTACATGGCCCATGGCCTGTACTGGAAGAAGATTGCTCATAGATCATATCCTTAAACCCCAAGTAACTAGATTCTAATTTCTGTCAATTACTGATATGAATATAAGGTCTTATATGAAGGATTTTGCAAACGTGTTTTACAGATATACAAGTGAACTGATTCCTCCTTTGTTTTTGTTTTTTGCTGCTTTTTTTTTTTTTTGTGGTGGTTGGGGGGGGGGAGGGGGGTTTCTTTCTCCCATTCCGACCTAATTCCTTGCCTATCAGACCAATCACCATCCAACTCTTCAAAGTACATGGCCCATGGCCTGTACTGGAAGAAGACTGTTCATAGATCATATCCTTAAACCCAAGTAACTAGATTCTAATTTCTATCAATTACTGATATGAATATACTTATATGAAGGATTTTGCAAACGTGTTTTACAGATATACAAGTGATGTAAAACACTTGTATTTTTTTTTTACGGGGGGGGATGTATGTAATGATATTATCAATTTTTTTACACGTTTGCAAATTCAGTCCTGGCCAATGATATTATCAATTTATTTTTATGTTTTTTGGTTGGTAGGTGGGGGGGGGAGGGAGTATGTGTAATGATATTATCAATTTAGTGAGATCTTGTTGGCAGCTTTCTCAACCTTGTAACAAAGAGCACCTACAAGAACCTATACCATGAACCCAAAACTAAAACTTAGCCAGTCAAAATCTGAGTGGCAAAAGCCATAAATATTTTCATGGTGTGATAAGTATTATGCAGCCTCAATGCTGCCAGCTGTAGAACTACTATTGCAGTCCATAGCCCATGGTAACCATTGTTATCCAATAACAATCACACATCAGTGTTAAGACTCCTTAAAATTTAATATTACCTAGACCTGTGCCAAGGTAGCACAGGTGTTTGCCACAGCAATTTCTGAAAATTTCAATCACAACCATAAAGAAATCAAAATTTTAAAAAGTAAAATTTATAGTAAAATGAAACTAAAGGGAAATCTTACAGAGCTGAGGAACGTACTTGATGAAAAGATTAATTATATGTAGTGTATGTCACGAACCTACGTTAAAATGTTTTGTATTATACAAATGGTTTTCAAAGGACCCAAGCCTTTTCATTTATAAGTTACTGAATTTTACACAAAGTTTTTTCAAAAATGACAACTCATTTACTATGTCGAAACGAGGCATACTTTGATAGTATCAGGTAGTATAATTTTGTACATGTTTAGAAGTGTCATGTCATGTCGTGTTAAGGACTGTCCAATTGCCACGGAATGTCGGCATGGAAAAAATTCCCAAAAGTAGATGTGTCCAAGTAACACAGCTTAACATCATTGCTTAGAATCAACTGGGTATCATGGTTTAAAATACCGATTTTCTGGTACGTATCGTCCAGCTCTAAAACCAATACGTATCACCTGATACGTACCGGTTCTGGATGATACACTGGTATATGTAGTCTGATGCATTACCAACATATATGTAATGCACCGGTGCCACACATTCAAAGTATCGTACCGGACCTCTAAAACCAGTACATATCGGTTTCGTCTGAAATTTTGAACCATGTGTACCAGTTCCAGACGTTACACTGGTTTGTATCATCTGATGCATTACCAACATACATGTAATGCACCGGTGCCACACATTCAAAGTACCGTACCGGTGACCTCTGAAACCGGTACGTACAGGTTTCATCTAAAATTTTTAACCATGTTGGGTATTACTCCAACTTCCATAGACCTGCTATCACTAAGCCAACAAAATCATTTAATAGGCTGTGTTTGGATGGAAAAGTGGCAAAAATGGCTCCATTGGTTGCAATCATATTGTTAATTTTGCTTGATCAGTAAAAAGAATCTTCATTGAAAAACAACGACGCACAAAGAAGGCACGGTGAAGAGCTGAAGCCAAAAATAAAGCAAAAGAAAAGGCAAAATTAAGCTAAGACCAGATGACCAAAACCAAGAAAAAACCCCAGAGGATAGATACGACAAAGCCCCGTAGACCCTTGTCCCTCATCAAGAGGAAAGAAAGTTGAAGTGCAGGCTATACCATTCCTTGATTAAACCCCTTGCGAGGTCAATGACCATATTTACCCGAGCGACCCAACCCAATCTCTTCAATGCCAATTAGAATATATGTTGACTAGATGTCACATTAACCTCAACTATATCAAAGCAAAGGATATCCACCAATGCCTTCCTCAAATAGTTCAAGAGGAACATCACAATACCACATATTTCCGTTCTTAAAGCGTAACTGTGATATTGCATCACAGCATTCACAGCTTGTATATATTTAAAAATAAATGCCCAATAGCTTCGGTGGCAAATTGCCATGCAGTAAATTAACAGACAAGGAAGTCAATGACCAATGCACAAATGCAGATTATGAAGTTGCAATAGACAAAAGCAAGAGATGTAGATTTAGGGGTTAAATTTACATTTTAGGATTAAGGTTTAGAGGTAGGTTTAGGGTTAAAAGAGAGAGAGAGAGAGAGAGAGAGAGAGAGAGAGAGAGAGAGGGAGAAGATAATGGCTTAGGTAGGTTGGAGGGACCCACTAGCCTTTATATTTATAACATTGGACAAATTACAGGTATACTCCATTAAACACAACACACCAATATATTACTACACACACACACCAACAGTTGCAGGAATATAATTGTTTATATTGAACTGTATAAGTATGTAAATGAATCATCTCATATACAGTGGCATCATTGCAAACAAAGGGATAACATCAACTGGGGTGCCAAATGCAATAGACTATTATAATTCAACCTGAGATGTCTTCATAGGCAAAATATATAAGAGCGCCCTGGCCCAGTGTCTTGGAAATCAGAATATACTGTGTTGTCCAAAGTAATCAATAAGCACATATTTACCACTGTCTAAATCATGGTTTTAAAATGTGAATATATTGGAGCTCAAAGTGTCTAGGAACTGCACGGTTCCAAAGTGGAGCACCATCCTAAATAGAATGTCCAATACTTGATATTTAAGGGGAAACTGTCCTTTTAGTTTTGGTTGTAATAAAGATATTTCCTTTAGTGAAAGATAAAAAAAAAAAATTTAAATGAATAATGCCAACCAAGAAGGGCACCATATCAACTCAGACTGAATAAAATCAATTGCCCAACAGCAACACAAGTGTTATATGTGT
Organism: Chloranthus sessilifolius; assembly: GCA_021018995.1. Lineage (NCBI taxonomy): Eukaryota > Viridiplantae > Streptophyta > Magnoliopsida > Chloranthales > Chloranthaceae > Chloranthus > Chloranthus sessilifolius. Next base: position 36,404,139 of record CM037589.1, read on the forward strand.
TGTTTCTTCTTATCATATTCACCAAGCTGTAATGATTATTTGAGTTCCTAATACCTTAAACTTAAGTCCATTGTAGCACATGGGTCAGACTGAATAAAACCATTTGCCCAACAGCAACACAAGAGTTATATGTGTTGTTTCTTCCTATCATATTCACCGAGCTGAAATGATTATTTGAGCTCCTAATCCTTACTACCATATAAAAGCACGAATGATATCTATTTCTGTCAATTTTAGTGTTTTCATATTTTAGGAACAAAATACCCCTAAGCTACTCTATCTACCCTCATGTTCTTCCTTATGTATTCTTATATTTTCTAATTTTCTATAACTACACTTCTATATAATTCTATATAGCTAGGACTCTTCCTTACTACTATATAAAAGCACAAATGATATGCATTTCTGTCAATTTTTGTGTTTTCATATTTTAGGAACAAAATACCCCTAAGCTACTCTATCTACCCTCATGTTCTTCCTTATGTATTCTTATATTTTCTAATTTTCTACAACTACACTTCTATATAATTCTATACAACTAGGACTCTTCCAGCTAATTAAATGAATAGCTACACTTCTATAATAACTGGGCATTTCTATATTACAGGGCACTTCTATTGATAGCAATCCTTATTTCATTTTTAGCATTCAAATTTCAAAAGGTCATATTCCAAATCAAATATTTGTAAACCTGGCAATAATTCACGTCTGAAAAAAAAAAAAAATTAAATCAAATATTGATACCTGGAAGACACGCTCGTCAAACTGACCGAGCGAGATCTGAAGAGCATTATAGGCTTCATCATTAAAAGCCCAAGTCGTACAAACTATGAGACCCATCTTTGCACCACCTTGAAACATTGCTCTAACCCTTGGCCAGGTAAACTCACCAACAAATAAGAATTCCACCCATTCCCATAGAATGGTTTCCCATCCACAAAGAATTGGGTCCCATTCCTCTCCACAAAACCCAACTTGGGTTCTTCAAAATGGAATCTCCAGTCCCCAAGAGTCATGTAACTGAAGGCAACAAATGAAGCAAAACCAAGAAGTGGGTACAAAAGCCCATTGCCTATCAACATTGTTTTAGGACCAAAAGGGTGTTTTGGTGCCACAGAGGAATCAAACATGAGAGACTTAGATGAGATTTTGGTGAGTATTTTAACTCAAAACCATCAAACTCTTTGTCCTTCAATGTTCTAAATCATAGACACCCAGATCAGCTTTTGGGGTCTTAGATCTATACAGGTAACCCACTTGAATTCCTCACTACTTTAAATCGCAAAATCTAGGACCCCAAGTGAGAACAAATATCTTTGACTACTAAATCTAGGAAACTCTGATGATTTAAGAGTACCTAACCCAAAAGAGTAGAGAGAGAGAGAGAGAGAAGGGATGAAAACAAAAAACAGAGAAAGAAGACAACTCACCACTCAAATCCAACCTCTTTGGGAGGTGGTGGGATGTAGGAATCTTGGGTCATTGGGCCACCGATTGCTCTGCTGGCCAAGCTTTCTTCATTAACTAACATATTATAATGATTAAGTAAATGAAATGTCAAAATCATTCATATGGCTTGGTACTAATTTAATATTTTTAAGAAAATCTAAAAAATAAGAACAAATTAAGGATCACGATGCTTAGGATTTGGGTTCATTACCCAAATCCTCATCACCAAACATACAAACAACACCTGTTTCAACTCCATTATCCATCTCTCTTCTCTTCTCTCTCTCTCTCAAAAAAAATTATTCAATGAGAGAAGAAGAATAAGAGAGAGGAACCCATGAACCCACTTTAATGGTTGGTCACCAAAACTATGATCTGTGCATGACAAGACATGAAATTATGTGGGGTTTTTCAAACTCTCTCTCTCTCTCTCTCTCTCTCTCTCTCTCTCTCTCTCTCTCTCTCTCTCTCTCTCATGAGAAGTAGACGAGGATATTTGCATGGCCGTATTAATTCTTTTTACTATTTTTATGCGCCAGCTTTCATTTAATTTTATTTTACTTCTGCTTTCTTCAAAAATCAAACATGGATTTTGGGCGGCCAAAAGCTCCGAATCCCTTGTTTTCCAGTCACATCAATATGATTTCTCTCATCCAGCTTAGCCACGCAATCCTCTGACGGTCCAATAATGGTTTGGATTTTATTTTTATTTTTAATCTTTAATACCTTATTAAAGATATGATTTTTATAATAAAAAAATTAAACAAACATTCCAAACATTTACCACAAATTAAATTACACACAGAAATCCAAAGACCTTAGACCCAGAGAGAATAATGAAATTAGTGAATAAAAATGTAATTTTTCACATTAAAAAATATATTTTTTTAACAATTAAAATCAAACTTGGATTTTGGGCAGCCAAAACCTCTGAATCCCCCGTTTTCCAGTCACATCAATATGATTTCTCTCATCCAGCTTAGCCACACAATCCTCTGATGGTCCAATAATGGTTTGGATTTTATTTTATTTTTTAAATCTTTAATACCTTATTAAAGACATGATTTTTATAATAAAAAATTAAACAAACATTCCAAGCATTTACCACAAATTAAATTACACACAGAAATCCAAAAACTTTAAACCCAGAGAGAATAATGAAATTAGTGAATAAAAATGTAATTTTTCACATTAAAAAATATAATTTTTTAACAATTAAATAAATCAAGATAACACTTTTTGTGATTAGTTAATATGAAATATTATATTGATATGATTTATCGTTTGCAATAAGTTCTATTTAGTTATTAGACTTTATAATTTTAGTTTATTTTAGAAGATGTTGTAGCATACCTACCTATCAGACGGTCACATGTTGATTCCACATGGCACACATCCAAAAGTGGCAGTCTAATGGGTATGCCCACAATCACGATCAGTTTTGGGGAAGCGCATCATGTGGAATCACGATATGACCACCTGATATGGGGGCCATGATATCAAGATCTATTATGTGGAGCATTGGGAAGAAAAATGATCTCTATCATCTGATTCATGGCAGTCAACTGTTTTTTATGGTGAAAATGTGTGTTCTTCACAGGTTTAATGGGTGTAAATAATGCTAGCATAAGAAGGTAATCCTTTAGAGTCCTAAAAAGGAAGGAGTCCTGGTGAAATTATGGGGCTCGAGAGAGTGTTCGCCAAATTTCTTTTTTTATTTACGATACCCATTTTTCTGTGAAAAGCGCACATTCTTTTACAGGAAAAAACCGTTGATTGCTTTGAATCAGATGATGGAGTTTGTTTTTCGTCCCTATTTTTCACGCAATAGATTTTGATAGCATGGCGGCCCTATCTGACAGTCAGATCGTGATTCCACATGGCACACATCCAAAAGTGACGGTCTAATAGGTACGCCCACAATCATGATTAGTTTTGGATATGGAAGGTTGGGAAGAAAAATGATCTCCATCATCTCCAAACCTAGCTCAGTTCAATTCCCATAATTCTCCTTATCTCTGTATATTTTGCATACAAAAAATTTGTCAACCTAACCTTCAAATGCTTCATGCTCGAACTTGATCTGAGGGGTCAAGTTCATGTGCTCGACCTGGTTAAAAAATTGAGTCAAGCAATGAAATCAAATTAGCCTGATAATATTTTGGTTAGTGTTACTGGCACATCACTTTATGTTATAGCATATCATAATAGCCACCGCATTCAATGAATAAAAACTGTTTGAAAAAGAGTGGACATCCACGATCCAAAATGTGCTCAAACAATAAAAAATTCAATACGCTATGATGTGTGAGGCAATACCCAAACGTTGGCTGAAGTTTAGACCACAAAAAAAAAATTAATTTTTTTTACAAGATGACATGTGACATTGCATACTATCCTAAAAAAGCACTATCTTGGAATCAGGTGACATATGATCTAAGGTTTGAATGCGTAAGTTCATCCATACATTAGAACCCATAGACCTTTTCCATTTTATAAATTTATTGTTATTTTTATGATTTTATAGAGCAACACGTGCAAAGCACGCAGATGTTTACTAGTACCTTAAAAAGTCTATTGTAGCACATGGGTCATTGGTGTCCTATCAAACACTAACTTCATCATCCAGGTCTCTTTTTTTTATCATTGTCAATAATGGAAGTTTTTATGAACCCACACAGGGTACGAAGCTTGAATTATTTTTGCATTTAGATGTTCTAAGGCCTATAGATACAACCTCAAGTTCTATTGTTCTGCCTTTTGTCTCACTAAAATTCTCTGTCATTTTGCATTTAACTATAGAGTTGTTTATAATTATATTGATTATTTTGACAAACTCATTTGATTTTTTAGTAGAAACAGTTCGTATATATGCATGGGTTGTGCCCCATGCAGCTCGTTCACAAGAAAGAGATGTATGTAAAGTTTGTGAGGTAGCTGATTTTGGCTTCTTAGCCAAGGTCCATGCAATTTTTTCACTCATGACTAAGATCCAAAAGGAAAAATTATGACCTACACTTTCTCAGTTTAAGAAGCTTCCCAAAATAGAAAGTTTGTGTGGTGTCATCATATGAGGCTGCTGCAAATTCACATGATAGTGGATCTCAGTTGCAAAACTAGGCTTTAGTGAATCTTTGCAGCCAAGGTCAAGATCAATCAAATATTGGTTGCATGGTCATGAAACTTGAGGGTGTTGATGCATGGGCAAAAAATCACATGTATCCCAACCAGTTCGTAAGAGATGTATTTTCATAAAAATAGTAGGTCATATTTCACATATCTGTAGTATATATAAAAAATTATTCACAGCTATCATCACAAAAAAGCTATGAGGTACGCCTTACGAAGCAAGAGGGAAAGTACTATTCAAAGGGCAGAAACTTTGCCATGGCACAGCAACACATCAAGTTGTTAATAGCTATGAGTGGAGCTTTAAGAAGAGAGCAGAAAAGTTGCATTGAAAAACAAATGAAATCCATATAATCTATATAACCAAAGAAAAGAAAGAATAAACAGATTTGAGTTTGAGTCGTAGCATCTTTTTTGACAAAACTATTAAAATACTGCAATTTTCTTTTTAAAAAAAGAAGTGACATAGTTACATAACACACTCCAACCCATAGCTTCACCATTCTCTTGGTTTTGTTACCTGGAATCCTAGTTGCCCAACGCATTGTCAATTCGTTATACATGGTCCACAGTTCACTACATATATTGTGAAGTTAGAGAGGAATAACCTAAAAATAACTAATCATCATCATGGCCTTATCCCATTTGTTTGGAGTCAGATTTGCGAGTCTCATTTCTTCACTCATTTTTTGTACAACATTAAGCTATCCATAACGGTATATCAACAACGGAAGTTATTTTCCTATTGAGCCAACTTGTGGAGAACATCAGAGATAGAGAAAGAAACATCTACATATGGTATTTATTGATTCAAAGAAGGCTTATCATAGAGTGTCGATACAGATAATTTGGTAAATGCTGAGGAATAAATGCATCCTGAACTTATATATTGAGATTATTCAAGACATGAATGAGAGGGTGGTAACTAGTGTAAGAATGACGTGTGGAAAAACGAGTGAGTTTCTTGTCATAGTTGGGCTGCATCAAGGATTTGCCTTGAGCTCTTACTTGTTTTCCCTAGTCATGGAAGTGTTAACCATGGACATACAAAATGAGATTCCATGGTACATGTTATTTCCGAATCACGCAGTATTCATTGCCCAAACAAGGAAAGAAGAAAATGATAAGTTGGAATTACAGCCAAAAGAATTGGGGTCAAGGGGTTTTGAAATAGAAGAACAAAGATGGAACACATGGAGTGCAAATTTAGTAAACATGTTAGCATGAAGGAGGATTTAGTTAAAATAGCATATCATTTAGTCATTTAGTATCACGTTGTCATAGATTTCACCATTTAGGCTCTACTTTACAATCAAATGGTGAAACTGAAGAGGGCGTCTTGAATTGAATTAATGCAGGTTGGACAAAATGGATGCAAGCAAGTGGAGAAGTGTGCGACCCAAGAGTTCTACTTAGATTAAAGGGGCATTTTTATAAGATGGATGTAAGACTTCTTGACGGGGACGCCAACATTGTAGACATTGGATACGGACAGTTTCACGTGCACCGGCGTCGGAAGAAGCGAAACGGAAACAGAGATCGAAACCCAACTTAAAGAGTCAGTGTGTTGGAGCAATGTTAGTCAATCGATCGACATCTGGCATTCGTTCAATTGACTATGGCCTATGTGGGACTGATTCTAGCGATATATATATATATATATATATATATATATATATAAGTCAATTGATCGAATATCAGATATCGATCGATTGACTGTGGTGTGACCAGAGACCAAATTATATATATAAGTCAATCAATCGAATTCCATGTGTCGATCGATTGACTGGCGCGAACATGATTTTTTTTTTACAGAATTCGAAGTTGAGTTTCTACGGGCATACTTGTCTTTTAGTATTGGTTTTAGGGTTTTCTTATATTTTAGAGGCCTCCTATATAAGGTCTTTTAAAAAAATAATGTAATTAGTTTTGATTATTAAATGAAAGAGCTTTTGCTTTTGGAACTTGAGATGAGTTTCTTCGAAGAGTGAATCTTCGCTTCCCAAGAAGGGTTTGGTGTGAAGCCCAAAATCTATCTCCTATCTATCTCTTTATTTTTTATTTTCTTTCACTGCTTGTTTTGATCCCATAAACCTTAAATCAAACCGTTACCTTTTTCCCAAAATTCCTAAATCTGCACCATTGATTCGAACCCATCTAAGTCCTAGATCCCATCTAAGTCCCCAAATCAATCCGATTCAAGCCCAGACTTCATCCGAGCTATCAAACCGACCCGAATCAGAACCCTTAGAGGACTTGTGATTCCATCATTGACCCACGAGCGGCGCCCTAATCTGAAAAAGCTAGAGTTCTACCTCTACACCGAATCTAGCGCGATTTTTCAATAGAAACTACGAAACCCGAAGGTATCCGCATTATTTTCAGATTTATTATTTAATTAATTTAGTTTAATTTCGACAATTAATTAAATCATAGCATTCATAGTAGTTTAGGGTACTTGTCCCGCAACACTTCTCATATTCTATGATGCAAAAATATTGGGCCACGAAAAAGCGACAAGAAGATAGAGTAAATGTTGTCGAGAAACAAGGATAAAATTTCAAACGAGGACATACGAGAAAATTTGAGAGTAGCAACAAAAAAGGGGAAACTTATGAAATGTCGCTTGAGGTGGTTTGGATATGTTCGGAGAAAGCATGAAGCAGATCTCGTACGAAGGGTTGAAATGCTACAAGCACAAGGAAGTAAGAGAAGAGGAAGACCAGTGGAGACCTAGAGGGAATTCTTGAGAAGGGATATGAAGAATTGCAAAGTTACAGAGACCTTAGTACTGATCAGAAACGAGTGAAGAAATAGGACTCACGCAGCCGACCCCAAATAGATGGGATAAGGCGGTGATGATGATGATGATGACTAAGCTATCCATAACTCTTCAATCTTTCATCTCATTTCTCAACATTTCCCTCCAAGTCTTTATGGTCTCATGGCCACTAATCGCCCATACAAGGAAACAAGTAAATGATAACTTGGAAATATGGAGAAAAAGCCTTAGGAGTCAAGGGGATTAAAATAACCTATCTGATAAGTTTGCCAAATTGGTGATTCATTGGTCATTAAAGCAAACTTGGTAAGTATGTATGGTAATATTTACAACAGTTATTCTCTGTTAGTTGGTGCCTAAGTACCTCACTTAGCACCCTTGTAACCTTTTTATGATTAATAAATCTGCTTAGAGCTTCCCAGAGCTCAGCATTTGTACGGGGGGTCAGAAACAGATGAGTACCACATGACACCCAACACAAGGTCGATCCATTATTGTTTTTAAATCCATTATTGTTCAAAGAAAAACATTGTTCACCGTGGATCTGATGTGGTCAATGGTTTAAAAATGAAAGGTGAAACATTTCATCAACTCACTGTTCATTTTAACACCATTAGATCGACGGTGATTTTTAGAAAAATCACCTAGGAAGGGATGAACCTTAGGGAGGGATTGGTCCCACGTGGGCAGTGGATGCCACAATGGGCCTGAAAGCAGGCACTTACCCAGCATTCAAACGTTGGGTAAGTGCCTAAATAACCCACTTTCTATTTTCCTATTACTTATCAAAAAAGCATCCATCAGTTGAAGATGTATCTTCAGAATCAATTTGCATTGAGGATCTCAACCACCTTGGTAACTTTTTGAGTATTGAAGTTGTGTGATCCCCTTGAGAATGTGAATGCAATAAAAATTAAGCCAAATACTACTCGAACCCCACGTAAGCTCAATGTCGACCAAGGTTACATGATTCGCTCCAAGTAGTATTAAACCGCGAACTAATTCAGTACGAATCGATTCAATCCGCTCGGGTTCGGAGCAAGTGGGAAAACCAGACTTCTAAGGCTATTTTTTGCTTTTATGTGGCCATAAAAAAAAACGTTAGGGAGGACTTGAGCCTCTATCCTATGATTTGAAGATCACCCGCCTCACCATCTGCATTGGAATAACTTTTTAACATTGGACCCGTAGATTTTTTTCTTACATAGTTAACATTTGCCAGAACCACTCATTTTTAAACTAAGAATTCATCCTATCCCAGCGATCCAGGTTCGCTCAGAAAACGCAAACCGCAAACTGCGAATCCAAAGCCAGATTGAGTGAACCAGTGAAGCAGGTAACGTTGATGTCGACTATTCTGTAATATAGCTAAATTTTGTAGCGTCCTACAGCATATCAAAAGCTAGTTTGTGATTTCTCTACCTGACCACATACGTTGACATTCCCTAGGTCAACCATACATCTACGATGCCCAGATGATACAGATATGGATAACGGGATAAGTGGAAGATGGATACAAAATATATCCCAGAAATCCCTGACACAAATACAAACACGGATATTGGTTTTATATTTATTTTATACTAAATAAATAAAATATGGCATTATATGTGTATATTACAGTCTTTATATTGAGCATCTTTAGCCTTCACAATGTAAAATCTATATTTATAATATTTAAAAAGAAATAGTCCAATGAATACGCTAAGCCAGATTCTTGACCTTTTGAATTGCGTATAAGATAATTGTAAAGAATCAAAATATAAATAACATAGGATTTGGTTCATAATATAAACTAATCAAAATATAAATAACATAGGATCTAGTTCATAATATAAATTAATCAAAATATAAATAACAGGATTTGGTTCATAATAAAATTTATTTATAACTTAAACCTAGATCCATTATATGCTACAGAATAGATACACCCTAAGATTTTGCATGGTTTACAATATACATGACCCATGAGCTCGTTATTCATGATACATCAGGATATGGTTCACTCCTATATAAAAGTAAGTAATTTATATTGCGCGATATAGTTTACTTATAAGTTAAACCCCTAAACCTATTTCACGTGAGCTCACTGTTCATCGTGTAGAATAATAGAGGATTTGGTTTTTAAATTTCCATGTATATGATCTCGAGTAACAGCTATTAAATTCCACGAGAAAGATAGCAAAAAGGGTTTAGAAAATATTTAGAATTACAAAAAAAAAATTAAAAAAAACAAAAAAAGGGAACCTCGGCCGTTTTAGGTACTTCGTCGCAAGCGATTTCGCACTTGATATCCCCGAGATTCGTATGCAATGTCACCGACTGAATATATAAAATAAATAAATAAATAAGAGAAATGAAATGGAAGGCAACAAGGTTCACGAAGAAGGTGCAAGTAGAAATGGAAGATCTCACCATTTACTTCTTTCTCTTGGGAAAAATCTGTCTCACGAGAAACGACGGCCAGAGATATACCGGTGATTACTCGATTATACAGTGAGAAGTAGACGATTATACCGGTGGTAGCATTAATACAGGAAGATGGTATTAATGCTGTATATAGTAATGGATCGGGTTGGGTCATAACCAACTCGATTATTTACGCCCCTCAAAATCGACCCGATTATCAGAAACTCGGGTCGGGTTTAAATGACCCGTTCGTACATCCACATTACTATAGTCACCAAATTTTACTACTTTATGCTGCTTATGGGTATGGTAGCCCTATACCCAACCTGAGAACTAAAACAATTTTGGATAAAAAAATTTTAAACCCTGGACAGATTTGATAGAAACAATTACAAGTGGCTGAGGTGGTGTAACTTGACTAGCTGAACTAATTGAGCCCTGACCTATATTGATTGAGCCCCACAGCAATTTATGCCAACTGCGTGGTGTCACATTAGTGTACTGTCCATCTGGATATGATAAATTGGACAGGATTAAAATTTTGGTCTAGGCCGAATAGACGTTGGAGGATACTTGGAGATGACCCGAGTTAGATTTGGGCAGCATCTAATCATTTGGATTTTGTACCTAAATCCAACCTGATCCAAACACCATTTAGACTTTATATAAGCACGGAGCAATCACTTAGACACGAGATTTGTGTCACTATACGTAGCCTAAGAAGAAAGATTGTATTGTTGGGAAGATCTCTCGCATGACACGAGTCTCGTGTACAAATGGACGGTCCTTTAAAGGTAAGGCAAATGTTTTGATTCCCTGCTCAAATATGAGACACTGATATTTCTTAACTTCTAAATTCTAACCCAAAATTCAAGGATGAGATATCATTCATTTTTATTTTTTGAAGGTTGTTGATTATTCATGTATATGTGCACATGGCATTCGATCTTTGGTTTGAGTGTGGGTTTGGGTGTCACGGGACCCGTCAACTAAATCTAATGAGTTACTATTCAATGGATAGAGGCCATTCTAATAAAAGTAGCAGGTCCACACGGCAGTTCACACATTTGAGTGATTGCATGAGGTGCAGAGACTTTTAAAATTTGAAAGTTCGCACCCAACAAACTTGTGGACTATTTTATCACCCATGATAAATGGTCGCTGATTGTAGACTAACCCTCCTTTAAAATTTCCTAAGTCTTTAGATTCTCTAAAATCTAAATGATTTAATATTTTCTTATCATGTCTCACTGAAAGTGTAAAACTAATATATCTAATAAATTCTTTATCGATCAATATATATATATATATATATATATATATATAAGAAATTCCTTTAAAACAAAATGTTTTAAGTTTTCATCTATACATTATTTAAAAATTATATTAAATAAATAACTTATATTAAATAAATAAATAAATGCATAAAATATACTGAAAATGGATGGTAGGTTTTGAATTTATTGTTCGCTTATAAAAAAGTACAACCCACATCACATTTGCATGGTTTAAGAGATGCTAGAATGTATTTTATGCCAGCTCAGTTGGTATGGTCCCCCTTTGTGTGCATGAGGTCGCTGGTTCTACATGATACTCAATATGCAAATACACTTTCAAGTTGTCACTGACATTTGAGATATTCAAAAGTTAAAGTGATCTTCATCAACCGCTGCATTTGATCTCCTGTCTCAACTACAAGGGTCATGAAAAGGCTAAATATAGCGATCGATTCCTTTTTCAATCAACCCCTCCAGTTGCACGAGGTCACATAAACCTACCTTTATAACTTTCCACAAATGACCCACTTGACAACATCTAAGGCCAACACAACACTAAGGCTAGCTAATACTATATAGTAGGAGTGAGTATTAAGTCGATGGATTTATAAATCTATGCCATTAGGTTAATATATATATAATTTATTTTTTTTATTTGTGAAGGTCCTATGCTCGTAGCCATTCTTCCTCGCTTCTCGGAGGAAGCAGAATTTTCAACAAGTAGAAGCCTTACGCCCTTACGAAAAAGCTTGGCATATGCGTCTTCTAAGCGATATTTAGTCATATATAAATAAAAAATATAATATCTTTTCAATTAAGGCTAACCATAAGCCAAGCGTTGGTTCCAGGGCCATGGACCTACTAAGCAACTAACTTAAATATTAAAATGGAGGTGAATTGATTGAACCACAATAGAGCCCGTTAGAGCCTTTTTTTTAATGGGCAACATAGAAAAAGGTTAAAGCGTTTGTAACTAAATAAATAGTATGTATATACCTTTGAAACTAAAGTGGAGATGAATTGATTGAACCACCGTAGAACCCGTAGAGCCTTTTTAATGGGCAACATAGAAAACGGTTAAAGCCTTTGTAACTAAATAAATAGTATATATATACCTTTGAAACTATATATAGCCTTTGTAACTAAATAAATAGTATATATATACCTTTGAAACTAAATAAATTATATATATATATATATATATGGTTGAGGTGAGAATGCGCTCGAAAGTAGAGATATTTTTACGCCCAAATTGCTCCATGAATAATATGTGTCTCTCTTTTTTTCAAAAAACTATCAGACTTATTTTTTCAAGTCTATTTTACTAAAACATGTGGGCCTTCGGTCGCGAAGCGCTAACACCCCGATAACAAAGCGCAAACACCTCAGTAGTGAAGCGCTGACATCACGATAGAGAAGCGTTGACACCCTGATGACGTAACACTGACACCTCGGTAGAGAAACATTGACACTCCGATAAAGAAGCGTTGGTACCCCGGTTGGCGAAGCACTAACACCCCGAAAGCAAAACACTGACACTTCGGTAGTGAAGCGCTGACACCCCGGTAATGAAGCGCTAACACCTCGATAGCGAAGTGTTGACACCCATTTACCTTAGCTAGAGGTAAAAGAGACGTCCCTCTACTTTTGCTTCTCGAGAGAAAGAGAGTAGAAAATAGATGAGTTTGTGGGATTCTGACACCCAGGTGGTCAAGCGAGGGATATGTCAAAAAGATTATCTATTTTTTAAAATGTAAATGTAACCCTAATTATAGTGTGATTAAATGATTATAAAGCAACACACGTCGCTTCACAAAAATGCGCTACATGTCACACCCATATCCATAGGCAAAGAAGTATCATTAGGCTCGAGCGCATAGTCTCTCTCTCTCTCTCTCTCTCTCTATATATATATATATATGAGTTAGTTTCCTATGGAAGTCCACCCATCACTTACATTAAAGGAGTTCATACCTTTGTGTAACTACGTGTCATGCACGAAATTCCATGCATTGGAAGTCCGTGTATATCATTAAGTCACACAAATGTGTAGACTGATGTGTCCACCTATGATGGGTGGACACTCATTGTAGACTAACTCTTTCTCTCTCTCTCTCTCTCTCTCTCTCTCTCTCTCTCTCTCTCTCTCTCTATATATATATATATATATATACACATATGAGGTCTGAGAATATGCGCTCGGGGGTAGAAATATCTCTACGCCAATTGATATAGGCGCAACACGTAGTGTCCTTTTTGTGAAGTAATGGGTGGCATGAAAACCACTTTACTAATTAAAGTTATACTTTTAAAATATTTTAATACCCTTCCAACAGTCATTCTTGACTTTTTTAAAGTCACTTTCTTTTCTCTATTATTCTAAGAAAGTGTCAGACATACATTTTTAGGTATATTTTAATAAAAAAATGTGGTCTCTCGATGGCGAAGCGCTAACACCTTGGCAGAGAAGCACCGACACCCCAGTGACGAAGTGCTGCACCCCAACGCCTCGTTTTAGAGACGTCAACGTTTCAATATATATATATATATATATATATATATAAAATAAATGAAGCATCAGCACTTCGTTTTAGTGGCGTCAGCGCTTTAATTAAAAATAAATAAATAATATAATATTTTTTTAATCGAAGCGTCGGCGTTTCGTTTTAGAGGCCGTCAGCACTTCAATAAAAAAAAATTATTGAAGCGCCGGCGCCCCTAAAATAAGGCGCCGACGCTCAAATTTTTTTTTTTGTAAAGCGTCGGCACCTCGGTGTCAAGAGTATAAACAATTCGCTGCCGATGTGCTAGCGCTTTGCTACCGAAATGCCACATTTTTTTATTAAATTTTACTTAAAAAGTATAGTGGACACTTTCTTAGAAAAATGGAGAAAATAAAGAAACTTTAAAAAAGTCAAGAATGGCGGTTTGAAGGATATTAAAATATTTTGAAAGTATAACACTAGATAGTAAAGTGGTTCCTATGCCACCTATCACTTCACAAAAAGGACGCTATGTGTCGCACTCATATCAATTGGCGTAGAGATATCTCTACTCCCGAGCGCATTTTCCTTTCTCTCTCTCTCTCTCTCTCTCTCTCTCTCTCTCTCTCTATATATATATATATATATATATATATATATATATATATAACGCGAGACCCTAGGTTAGCGACGTACGACCTTATACTAGCGTCACTTGAGTGTCAAGTGGCACCTAATCTAGCCATCACAAAGATCACATACAAGGCAACATGCATAAGGTCAATTAGGGTCATCTAAAAAAAATATATACATCTTATCTACCATTTGTGGTTAAAGTTGAAAAATATTCTATGCACCAAGAATGTTCAATGTTATTCAACATTTGACCATACTTTTGTAGGTCGATTTTTATTTTTTTTAAATCACATACAACATCCCATGATCTTAAAACAAGTGATTTTTTTTAGAACACATGTCACATAACTAACGTAACATTCAAATATTGCATCACTGGTGCATGAATCTGTTATCCATATGTATAAAATAGGGAAAAGGGTTAGTACCAAGGTATAAAAAATCGATAAATTTATCGGAAATCGTATATTTGATATGTATCGATGATGCCACTCCGTTTTCTAATACGTATCAGGTATCAATTTGAACCGAGATTTTGAGTTTTTTTTTCCTTTATAGGCCAATACGTATCGGGTGATTCGTATCGGTCCTCTATGGACTGATACTCGATACCGATTCAAAGTTTGACACATTGGTTGGTACCTGGTAGTCACGACTAAGGCCAAAGTTACCTACTTGGACTATCACGTGCCATGTGGCACATGACCACTAAAACAATACTCGTTTTCAAGTCTACAGCCACATGACATGTGATTTCAAGAAAGAAAAAGTATAATATTTTAAAGGTCTTTTTCGCCCTTCAAGTCATAGGTCAAATATATCGTAACACACACCTAACCCGATACATTATTTTTTTCCCAACTTTGATCATATTTTTAATGGCGAATAATGTTAGAAAAAATTATTGGAAGATGAAAGTAAAAATAAAGGATAAATGAAATCAATGGTAGAACTTGGAGGCACGTTAAGATAAATATTTTCTCTAAACGTTATTTGTCTCCTTCCTATTAAAATCGCGATAACAAAAGAGGATAATAACAAATACGTTCCCATAATACAATCAAGCCCAATCCTTTGTAATTCTTTTTGTGTTTATACTCATAAAAGAGAATTCTAAACACTACGTAATATGCCTAAAAAATAATAATAATAATAATTTATGTTCTTATGTCTTTTTTTTTTGTATCTTTCTAATGGAGATCTTATCTCTATTTATAGAGAAAATTTCTAACCATTATGCATTTTCAGATTATGGTAAAAAGATTTCAGATCTGCGTCTTTTCAGATAACGTAAAAAAATAAATCTATTTCACTCGTGTCTTTTTAGATAACGGTAAAAAGATAAATTGATTTCACTTGTGTCTTTTAGAGAGTTGTGTTTTTTCATAAAACGGTAAAAAGATAAATCGATTTCACTTGTATCTTTTCATATTTATTGTGAAAATACGTCAACTTGTATCTTTTCAACTAACGATAAAAAGAAAAATAAAAAAATGAAAGACACTTCTTTAGAGAGAAAATAAAACTCATTAAAATATACAACAATCTCCCACTATTTTAAGATTTTTTTTTTAAATTATCTATTTAGGCATATGAAAATTATAATGCATAAATGAAAGTTTCTAAAATGTTTCAACTTTCACTTAGTGTAAGTATATCAAGCTACTTAGTGGTTTATAGTCTTAAACTAAGGACCTTATCCAACAAATCGGATATACTACACACATTATAATTTATAGAATTTAGTGTTGTTAAAAAATCAGCATATTTATGATCATGTGTTTTACCTCAGTTTCTTGAGTGCTTTAGGAGAGTTTATTGCTCTATAAGAAGCGGCCCGCCTTCCACACTCAAATAGGTAAAACTACCAAGAGTGACTCCTGTATACAATTCCAACTTAAATAAGGGTATGGATTCATTAAGAAAATCAATCTAATCATCTTTCACAGGAATAACACTAGTTTGGTAGACATATGACAATTAGTTATTTTTTAAACATATAGTTCGTTCTAGTACCAATATAATTACTAGTTCAATTTGTTTTTCCCATTGAACCTAAGTGATGGTTCACAAAACTTAGGTTGAGTTCTCATTGAAGGTGACTTTTATTTTATAAAATTCAACTTCATTTCACTCAATGTCTTATGTAAATATTCTCTTACAAGACCCTTTGTAGAGAGGATCGGCCAAATTCTTTTTCGACCTTATAGAATCTAAAGTCACTACTCCACCATTGAGTAGACTTTTGACATAATTATGTATCAAACTTATATATCTATTTTTACCATTATACGTCTTATGATTCGCTCATTTAAGAGTCATTTCATTATCACAGTATATGATAATTACAGTGACAGTCCTATAAGTACGTCTACCAATAGGTTTTTAAGTCATTTTACTTCTTTACATGTTGCAACAAGTACACTAAACTCAAGAATAATATGATTTTATATTTCCAACAGAATTAAAATGATTAATGATAAGCTGCAAGTTGTACATTTGCGCAAGAATAGGCTTATCATTTTTCATCTTAAAATCAAATAAATTGTCAATAAAACGATTTTCAAATTCTTCTACTCTATATTGTTCATCAAGTGCATACAAGATTTTTTTTGTAGTGGGCACACTAACATAGATGTCGTAGATAGAATCCGTGAGCGTATTCAGTATATGATCATTGCATATGTGCTCGTTCCACCAAATCGTTCAAATCGCATGAAATCAGTTATTATGACTGTGATTGACGTCATAGATGCTTTCATGTTTCAAAATAATGTTTAGAATTGTTAGAAAAAATTATTGGAAGATGAAAGCAAAAATAAAAGATAAATGAAATCAATAGTAGAATTCAGAGGCACGTTAAAATAAATGATTTCTCTAAATTTTATTTGCCCCATTCCGATTAAAATTGCGACAACAAAAGAGGATAAATCCACCGAATCTCTAAGTTCACCTACACTGGAATACATTGACTGCGTTGAATCAAATGATGTAGATCGGTTATCCTCCTAATCTTTTCACACAATAGATCTTGAGATCACGGGCATTGTAATAGCCCGAAAAATCACACAAACTATGACCTCGGGATCCGTGCCCGATCGGTCATAGGTTTGACCAAATGGAAGCCCAACAGTCAGTATGTAGTGGGATGAACGGATGAGATGTGAAAAATAGAATGCCTATGTGATGTGTGTTGTAAATGTGAAGTCGCATACACCTACCGCGGTGTATGTGCTCAACACACAAGAGAGAAAAAGGGGATAAAAGGGTTTAATAACCCTAGATGTGTATTGTTGGTTGTTGAAGGAGAGTGAAGAAGAGAGAGAGAGAGAAAAGTAAGAGAGGAGTTATTGCAACCGATTGGAGGGGGGGGATTCAAGAGACAAAAGCCGGATTCAACGCGACTTGGATCCGTTAGAAACCAAAGTCGAACCTAGCCTTCCAACCCTAGATTTGAAATCAACTTAAGATCTATTCAAGGTAAAATTTTTGTAAATAAGGTGCATAGATTATAGGGGTTAAGTTGCAAGAAATGTGGGTTAAATCATAGGATAATGGCTTAGAAAAATAGAAAAAAGTATGGAAAAGATTGGGAAGAAACATTTCGAAGAATCGACGACAATTTTGATTAATCGAAATTGGGTTTCGATTAATCGAAATTGAAGTTGAAGAGTCGAGGACCCGATTTGACTAATCGAATTTGGATTCGATTAATCGACTTTTGATTTCGATTAATCGATTTGGGAATCGATTAATCGATCGAGAACCTCCAAAGGGACCCGTGGTTGGAGGAAATAACTTATGAAAATCAACTAATCTAAATGGGACTTCGATGAATCGATTTTGGTTTCGATTAATCGATTTGGAATCGATTAATCAGCTTGTGAAACCCGACTATTCGAACTAAAATTACTTTGCGAAAAGAAGGATTTCGATTAATCGAAATTGGATTCGATTAATCGAATGAAAACTCGACTGTTCGAACAGTGAATTTACTTGCGAAAAGAAGAATAACGATTAATCGAAATTGGATTCGATTCGAATGACAATTATTTATTGAATCGAGAATGGACTTTGCGAAAAGGAGAATTTCGATTAATCGAAATTGCTTCGATTAATCGATATTGACTTTCGATTAATCGATTTTGGAAATCGATTAATCGAATCAGATTCGATTAATCGATTTTGGAGTTCGATTAATCGACTGGAGTAAACTATGTTGACTTTTGGTTTGACTTTAAGTTTCTTGGGGGATCTTATACCTTCTCTATGGCATCCTTTGTGATGTGTTTCACATGTTATATGGTACCATAGGTGGTACGTGAGAACGAGTGCACAAGGAGCCACGCGGGACCTTGATGCATTGATCAGCTAAAGACTTGAGGTAGGGAACACCCTGAACATGTACTTTATTTTACAAGAGCATGTATGTAGTGATATCAATTCAATTCAAATGTTTTTACTACTCAATGATTATGAAAAGTGCGTGTGTGACATTGGAGAGAACTTAAATGAACCATCCCTGTGGGATGATGAAGTGAAGAAGTAAAGGCATCGTGTGATGCAAGTGAATGGATACATCGGGGATGTATCCATGATTGAATCATGCTTGATGAGGCCTAAGCGATATAAGATAGCACAATTACGGTGAATAACTATATGTAAGGCACCGATATTTTTGTTATTTGAGGTTTGATAGGTTACCCCACCGACGTGGCGGGATAACCACGACTGACGGCGCGGGGATATGGACCGATACCGTCGGCTAATCCGTGAAGGCCAGACGGAGGCTCATCCGACAGAGTAAGCACACCCTGGGTGTTGATGAGATGTGAAACCCGCCACCAATCCCGGGGAAAGGGGCTTGGTACTATTAGTATTCCCGGGAATACATTTAAAGCTGCCTATATAGATGACGATGAAGGGTATCTCGTCGGGCTCGATGCTATATTGCTCGGGGATTATTTAAGTTGAAGTTTAAGTTTTGCTTTAGGCCTTCTCGTCATTCATGATTAACTAAAAGACATGAGAAATCTACGAATTGAAGCGTTTTAAGCTTTTCATCAATAAATGCATAGACACATCATGCATGCATATCATAGAATACATGTGAGTTATATTTTATATGTTCAATTGTGTTCTGTTTCCCTATTGAGCTAGGATGTAGCTCACCCTGGTCCACTACTCCGAGGCTCAGGAGACGCTGATCCCAGTGAGTCGGACCTTGCGGCCGGCGAGGAGTTAGAGCCACCTCCAGGGGACTTCTTCTAGAGGACTCATGTGCGACTTTTGAGGAGTTTTAGTTGGAGATTGTACGCTTGGTATGTCAAGCACGGTTTTTGATTAAACCTTGTGTATATGGATATCGAGTATTCTTTTGGGCGAACCATCCATGATGATGGTTATCGATGGTTCGGATCGGTTCTCCCTTCATGTAGAGGCATGAGGGTAGAAGCATCTTTTGAGAAGTGTTTTTATGTAGATTTAAATTCGCAAGATGTTCTTATTTATTTTATGCTTGATATACCGGTTCCGCAGATAGTTGAGGGGCACGGTCAAGATGATCGTTGATGGCGCGGGTTTCGGAGTGCCAAATCCAGCCACAGCTTGGTATCAGAGCTATTTTCTTTAGCAATTCTGACAAGTGTTCTTGGTCAGAACATAGGGGCTTCTGCTAACGAAACTTTAGTTTCAAATGCCGCAATGTCGACTAGAGGAGAGGCCACCAAGGAGGCCATCAAAGGAGTTTAGTGGAGATGATTTCATCTCTCCTACCAATAGAGTGCCTTTAGGAGGTAACGAGGCCCGAAGTGAGTAGCGAGCGACATGAGGAAGGGATCGAGATCATCGAGATCAAGATCGAGAGAGCAAGAAAGATTGAGAGAAAGACAAGAAGATAGAGAAGAGCGACAAAGGATGATGCACACTATGGAGACTATGGCTTGCCATGGCACAACAAGCGACATCCTTTGCACTCATGCATCAAGAAACAGACCACCTACACTGTAGGACTGCGTTGCCTTTGCCCTCATCTTTTCTGAAATTTAGGAGGATGAGACCTCCTTCATTTTGGACACAATGGCGGCAATTGGTGATGGAGATGGAGAAAGTCTTTAGCGTGCTAACTTGCACGGAAGACGAGAGTGTAAGATGGGCAGCTTACATGTTGGATGGGGAGGCTGGGCCTTGGTGGAAGTCCGTAATACGGACTCGGGCTCAGGAGACTCCAGAGTTGCCTTGGACTTGGGAGGAGTTTGTTGAGGAGTTCAACAAACAATATTTTCCAGAAGTGGTAGGGAATCAACTTGAGATACAATTTTTGCAATTAGTACAAGGGAGAATGACAGTGAGAGAATACGGGGTAGAGTTTCTACGACTTGCCCGTTTTGCACCGGACTACGTCGCTACTGAAGTGATGAAGTCCAAGAGGTTTCAGCAAGGTTTGAAGCCTGAAGTTAGGGGAGGAGTAGCTCCATTCCAGTTGCGGACCTATGAAGAGGTCATGAGCAAGGCACTGGTAGTGGAAGAAGAGAACACAAACAGATATAGACAGAGAGAGCAACAGAGAGGACTTGACCAAGGAAGGATGGGGAACTACGAACCGGTGAATAAAAAGCCGAGGTTCGTGGGTCAGAATCAGAGACCACAGTTTCAAGGGGGTTTCGGAAGACCGGCACAACAGCAACAACAACAATACCAACCGAGGTTTCCATTACTTGCGTCGGGGAGACCTATTCGCTGCTATGAGAGCCTCGCCATGTCTCTGGCGCCACACACAGGGGTTCTCGTCTTGCTTTCTTCCGACTCGGAGACTTGCAAAGTGTGGCAAGCCTCATAGAACGTGGGATCAGATTGGGAACTAGGGGCTGTTTCCAATGTGGCAAGGTGGGCCACTTGATCAAGGATTGCAGAGATAAAAAGAAAGACGGTTTGATAAGACCACACGACCAATTCAAGCAAGAAACGTCGTGGGAGAGCTTTATGCGCCGCCAGAAGGTGGAACGTGCATGACGTCATCCAAGGTGAGATTTTCTTTTAAAATTAAAGAAAATTTTCATTTCATTAAAACTTTAGATAGAGAAGGAGCATACATTAGGAATTGAATAGATTATTTTCTTGTATACAAAAAAAAGTCAGTATATAAATTGAGGTGTAAATTGATGTGTAAATTATTGTATGTGTGTATGTATACTATAGGTACTCTAAATATATATGAAAAAGGATGCTTGGTGGATATGACGCCAGTGTTGATAGACCCGGGTCTACCCACTCATTAAATCCTCCACGCTTCGCTAAGAAGATGAAGATTGTCCCAGACGTTGGATTTCGTCTATCGTGTCTATTCCACCGGAGAGTTAGTAGACAGAGCTAGCTTGCAAATCCATCATCGTAGCAGTTCAAGATTTGGAGGTGCATGAACTAGAAGCAAAGCGTCTTGTTAGACATGCAAGGGTTTGACGATTGATTAACCGTCGATTGCAAGAACAAGGTAGTTATTTTCAGACCCAACACAAGAAGATCATTTCGGTTTCAAGGAGTAAGGTCGTCATCTGTGCCACTGATCTCAGCAGTAAGGGCCGAGAAAATGATCCGAAAGGGTTGCAGTGGATACTTAGCTTTCTTAAAGGAGGACAAGGAAGAAAAGAACGTCATTTCTGAGATCGCAGTTGTGCGAGACTTCGCTGACGTGTTTCCAGAAGAGTTGCCTGGATTACCTCCAGAGAGAGAAGTAGAATTCGCCATTGACTTAGCACCAGGAACGGAGCCTATTTCAAAAGCACCTTATAGAATGGCTCCCGCTGAGTTAAAGGAGTTGAAGGAACAACTACAAGAACTAATGGACAAGGGGTTTGTTAGACCGAGCGTGTCTCCATGGGGAGCACCGGTCTTATTTGTCAAGAAGAAAGATGGGTCAATGCGACTATGCATTGACTATCGACAATTGAACAAACTTACTGTGAAGAACCGCTACCCTTTGCCTAGAATTGACGATCTATTCGACCAACTGCAAGGAGCAAGGTATTTTTCCAAGATCGGAGTCAAGGCGAGGACATCTGAAGAGCCTTTTGGACACGTATGGACACTATGAATTCCTTGTGATGCCGTTTGGATTAACGAATGCTCCAGCGTCATTTATGGATCTGATGAACCGAGTGTTTAAACCACACTTGGACTCCTGCGTGGTAGTGTTCGTTGATGATATACTAATATACTCCAAATCCAAGGCAGAACACGCAGAACACTTGAGGATTGCTCTACACACGCTACGTGAACACGAATTGTACGCCAAACTCAGCAAGTGTGAGTCTTGGTTGGAAGAAGTTAGCTTTTTGGACATGTCGTCTCGGCGCACCACGGTAGATCCAAAGAAAGATAGAAGCGAGTTAAATGGGAGCACCAAAGACGTGATGATGTCCAAAGTTTTACGGGCTTAAAAGCTATTATCGACGTTTCGTTGAGGGGTTTTCAAAGATATCGGGACCTCTCACAAAGCTGACACGTAAAGATTCAAGGTTTGAGTGGAGTGAGGCATGCGAGAAGAGTTTTCAAGAACTCAAAACGAGACTCACTTCGGCTCCAGTGTTGGCAATTCCTTCAGGCAGTGGAGGATACGCAGTGTACAGCGACGCGTCATACAATGGCCTTGGTTGTGTGCTCAACCAACACAAGAAGGTGATAGCTTACGGATCAAGACAGCTGAAAGAACACGAGAAAAATTACCCGACTCATGACTTAGAACTAGCAGCAGTCATTTTTGCGCTGAAGATTTGGAGACATTACTTGTATGGTGAGACATTTGAAATTTTCACCGATCATAAGAGCCTCCGATACTTGTTTACACAGAAAGAGCTCAACATGAGACAGCGCAGATGGATGGAATTCCTCAAGGATTACGATTGCTCTATACAATACCATCCTGGCAAGGCAAATGTAGTGGCCGATGCATTGAGTCGAAAAGGTTCAGCTCAGATAGCTTCTTTGATTTTGGGTATGCACCGATGGAAATTATTGGAAGACCTGGCAACCTATGATGCGAACATTGAGTCAAAGGACACTGGATCCTTTTTGGCTAACATATCAGTAAAGCCAGTGATATTTGAGCATATCCACGACCTACAGATGAAAGATCCGGCATTAACAAAGATCCATCAAGACGCGAGTGAAGGCATCAGGTCGGACTTCTCAGTAAAAGAAGATGGTTCTTTGTTGTTTAAAGGCCGTCTATGCATTCCGGACAATGCCGACCTAAGACGAACAATTCTTGATGAGGCTCATAAGTCAAATTATGCTATCCACCCAGGTAGCACCAAAATGTACCAAGATTTGAAAAAGAACTACTGGTGGAGAGGACTGAAACAAGACGTGGCCGAGTATGTGTCACGATGTTTGACTTGTCAGCAAGTGAAGGTTGATCATAGACATCCTGCTGGACTATTGCAAACTGCTACCAATACCGAATGGAAGTGGGAATCGATCTCAATGGATTTCATTGTTGGATTACCCGTCTTGTCAAGAGACACAATGCCATTTGGGTCGTCAGAGACCGATTGACCAAATCAACAGCACTTTTGCCGTATACAATACCACATATATACAGCAGAAGATTGGCATCTATACATGAAGGAGATTGTAAGATTACATGGTATTCCAAGATAGTTTGGATCGTGATCCACTATATACGCCCAAGTTTTGGAAGAAATTTCAAGAAGGAATGGGAACACGACTAGACTTTAGTTGACTTTCCATCCTCAAACCGATGGGCGTAGATGAGCGGTGAATCAAGTGATAGAAGACATGCTCAGCGTGCATGCTTGATATGCAAGGATACTGGGATGAGTATCTACCGATGCTCGAAGTTCAGATATAACAACATTTCAAACGAGCATTGGCATGGCACCGTATGAAGCTCAGTATGGAGACGATGCAAGTCACCTCTGAATTGTGAGGGAACAGGTGAGAAATTCGTATTAGGACCGAAACTGCTTGAAGACAACGCCACCGTTGTCCGAATTATCAGAGAAAGGTTGAAGACAGCACAGAGTAGACAGAAAAGTTACGCCGATGTGAAGCGGACTAGTGTTGACTACAAGGTGGGCGAGCATGTGTTTGTGAAGGTGTCACCTATGAAGGGTGTAATGAGATTTGGCAAGAGGGAAGTTATGTCCACGATATGTTGGACCATTTGAAATTTTGGGAAGAGTAGGTGAAGTTGCATATCGCATTGGTTTACCACCGCTATTTGATCGAGTACATAATGTCTTCCACATATCGATGCTCAGAAAGTACGTGAATGATCCGTCTCATGTGTTAGGAAAGCAACCTATAGAGATGTGTGAGGACATGAGCATGATAGAGGAACCAGTGGAGATTCTGGATCGAAAAGAGCAAGTACTGCGCACTAAAGTGATTCCCTTAGTGCTTGTTCGGTGGAACAATCATCCAAAAGAAGAGGCTACTTGGGAACGAGAGGCCGATGTGAAAGAACAATACCCGGCCTTGTTTCCAACAACGTGAGAATTCAATGTAAACCGCAACCACGTTTGTGAAATTCCACTATGCTTGAAATTCAATGGAAATTATGATCCAATCAGTTATAAATTGACAAGAATAATAAAAGAAACAAAGAGTCTGAAGTTCTGGAGAAATTGGACGAAACCGATTAATCGAATTTCAAATCGATTAATCGATTTGGAATTTCGATTATTCGATTTTGTTCGATTAGTCGACTGGCATGTGCCAGTGACTGGAAATGAAAAATTTGAGTTAGAATATACATAGAATGAAGTTTCGATTGATCGAATTATAATTTGGATTAATCGATTTTGTAATTCGATTAATCGAATTGGATTTTCGATTAATCGAGTTACTTAGAGGACTTGAGAGATGTTAAAGTCAAATGGACAATTTCGATTAATCGAAGTGAGTTCGATTAATCGATTTTGAATTCGATTAATCGAAATGGATTTGATTAATCGAATACTTAAGAAAGTTTAGAAAAAGTTGAAGTTATAGGATTTGATTAATCGAAACTAAATTGATTAATCGATTTTGAATTTCGATTAATCGATTTTGGAATTTCGATTAATCGACTGGCAAGCGCCAGTGAGCTTAAAAATTTGAAATTTTAAACAGACACGATTTAGATTAATCGAAATATTTTCGAATAATCGAATTTGACTTTCGATTAATCCATTTGAAATCGATTAATCGATTTTACGCCGCTTAACCTAGTTTTAATTTCGATTAATCGAAATAGAATTTCGATTAATCGAGAGCATATATATGAAATTAGGGATTCTCTTCCCCATTCAATCATTTACCCTTTGAGTTTTCGGCGCCTTTTCTCCTTCTTCTTGACCATTCATCCGTGCTAGGGTTTTGGGGTTTCTTGACGATTTAGGACCAAGATCGCCTACTTTTGGATCGAAACTCACGGTAAAACCCTAGATTTATACTTTCCTCTTTCATTTGAAGTAGATAAACCCTAGTTTAGTGAAAATGCCACCAAAACCCGTTTGTCTTGAAGAAGGCAACCTCAAGCTTCTGGTTAAGCGAAGAACGCCGCACCACCACCACCTACCCCATCGCCGGTGAGGACTCCATCACCGTCAATGGAGACCACCTCCGGTTCGAGGCGCATCTACGCCGAGTCTTCCATGAATCCACCCCATGCCACCACCACCCACCAACGTGGAGCACCAAGCAGTGGTGGGCTGCCAAGACCTTTGAGGTCGAATACACCATCGACCCTACCCTATTCACAAATCCCGATTCTGGGCGAGACCCAATGGGCTCAGAACTACCTAACTAGTGCCGGACTCAAGAACCTTCTCAAACCAATCCGGGTTCCTATTACCCTAGATTGGTGAGATTGTTCTACCAAGGGCTAACCAATGGCCCTAGCGGCGATTGTATCATAACCAAGATCGAGGGTCGTCTCTATACGATCACTTTCGACACATACATGAGGTGCTTGAATGCTACCTCGACTTTACTCCAGAGACTACCCTATTCCACCCTTTGAAAAGGAACCCTGTTTTGAAGAGGTCATGACTCGCATGACCAGCGGGAAGAAGGGTCGGGCACGTCCATCAAGAGGGTCGACCTTCCACCCTACATGTGGATGCTCGACTCCATAATAAAATGCAACCTTTACTCGCCACGACACGGGCGCGTGGATAAAGTGCAACATGCACTTCTGTGACCTTCGGCTGGCGATGGTTTGATGCTACCATGGTCATCCTTGAGGGATGCGTACATCAAGAGCAAGCTGATGAAGGGCAACATGCGGCCCAAGGAGAAGATGCCGTATGCTCGACTCATCTCGAGCATGTTGGAGTGTTACTCCGACGAGCCCTCCTACACTATTTCACCTCACGAGGTGAGGGCTACGGATCGCGTGAAGACGTTCACAAAGTCTTCATGGACCCGTAGCTACAACCTTTTGAAGCGGACCCTACCAGCTCCGGGTCCCGCCCCCCGGCCCAAGAAGGCAGAGCACCGCCACCACCCCCACCACCTCAAAGAGACCCACTTGAGGGTGGGGCACACCTTGTGAGCCATCTGTGGAGAGGTTCCTCCCACACCACACCCAACACCACTGCACACTCAGCGCCACGACACCCACCTCATCCTACAGCGGCCTCCATCCGGTCCTACTACCATAGAGGACGTGTTGGCCAGAATGGAAGCGAATAACGAGAGGATGAACAAGAGAATTGATTTCCTCATGTTTCACACCCTCCAGTTCATCTACCCCCACACCTACATGGATATCTTTGGCTGAAGAAGAATGAATGGGGACGCCCCTTCCATAGGACCCGTCTTCCATCCCACCGAGCGCAGTTCCCTCCACATCCACATCCGCTCGGCAGACTCAGCCACGACCACCGTCGCACCGCCACCTCAGATGGAGCAGCCTGCTCCAGCACCCGATCAGCCAGACGAGGGAACAGTTTGAGTTATATGTATTTTGCATTTTCTGGATACCTATGTATTTTTGTCTACGCCAATTTTTGGCATTGTAAAATTACTCACTCGTCAATACAAATCCAAAATTTTTCTTTTTGTGAAATTGATTCTTCTTCCTTGCTTTTATGTGCGAATGTGTAAATACTTAAATACGTAATCTAAATTGGATCACCTCACCGAGGGTGTGGAGAGAGACAGAACACACAGAGACACAAACTTTGGGTTATTTTCGAGGACGAAAATTCCCAAGGTGGGGAGGATGTAATAGCCCGAAAAATCACACAAACTATGACCTCGGGATCCGTGCCCGATCGGTCATAGGTTTGACCAAATGGAAGCCCAACAGTCAGTATGTAGTGGGATGAACGGATGAGATGTGAAAAATAGAATGCCTATGTGATGTGTGTTGTAAATGTGAAGTCTACACATATGTGTAGCTCAACACACAAGAGAGAAAAGGGGATAAAAGGGTTTAATAACCCTAGATGTGTATTGTTGGTTGTTGAAGGAGAGTGAAGAAGAGAGAGAGAGAAAAGTAAGAGAGGAGTTATTGCAACCGATTGGAGGGGGGGGGATTCAAGAGACAAAAGGGATTCAACGCGACTTGGATCCGTTAGAAACCAAAAGTCGAACCTAGCCTTCCAACCCTAGATTTGAAATCAACTTAAGATCTATTCAAGGTAAAATTTTTGTAAATAAGGTGCATAGATTATAGGGGTTAAGTTGCGTTAAAATGTGGGTTAAATCATAGGATAATGGCTTAGAAAATAGAAGAAAAGTATGGAAAAAGATTGGGAAGAACACGAAGGGGGATCGAATCGACAATTTCGATTAATCGAAATTGGGTTTCATTAATCGAAATTGGCCGTGAAGTTGAAGAGTCGAGAGGACCGATTTCGACTAATCGAATTTGGATTTCATTAATCGATTTTGATTTCGATTAATCGATTTGGGAATCGATTAATCGATCGAGAACCTCCGTGGACCCTGTGGGTTGGAGGAAATAGGAAAAATCGACTAATCGAAATGGGATTTCGATTAATCGATTTAGTTTCGATTAATCGATTTGGAATCGATTAATCAACTTGTGAAACTTCGACTATTGAACTAAGAGTACGCTGCGAAAAGAAGGATTTGATTAATCGAAATTGGATTCGATTAATCGAATGAAAACTCATACAAAGGAATTTGCTTTGAAAAGAAGAATTTCGATTAATCGAAATTGGATTCGATTAATCGAATGACAATTATTGTAATCGAGAATGGACTTTGCGAAAGGAGAATTTCGATTAATCGAAATTGCTTGATTAATCGATATTGACTTTCGATTAATCGATTTTGGAAATCGATTAATCGAATCGATTCGATTAATCGATTTTGGAGTTCGATTAATCGAATGTAGTAAACTATGTTGACTTTTGGTTTGACTTTAAGATTCTTGGGGGATCTTATACCTTCTCTATGGCATCCTTTGTGATGTGTTTCACATGTTATATGGTACCATAGGTGGTACGTGAGAACGAGTGCACAAGGAGCCACGCGGGACCTTGATGCATTGATCAGCTAAAGACTTGAGGTAGGGAACACCTAACATGTACTTTATTTTACAAGAGCATGTATGTAGTGATCAATTCAATTCAAATGTTTTTACTACTCAATGATTATGAAAAGTGTGCGTGTGTGACATTCAGAGAGAACTTAAATGAACCATCCCTGGGGATGATGAAGTGAAGAAGTAAAGGCATCGTGTGTGATGTAAGTGAATGGATACATCCTGTGGATGTATCCATGATTGAATCATGCTTGATGAGGCCTAAGCTGATATAAGATAGCACAATTACGGTGAATAACTATATGTAAGGCACCGATATTTTTGTTATTTGAGGTTTGATAGGTTACCCCACCGACGTGGCGGGATAACCACGACTGACGCGGTAGGATATCCGTGACCGATACGGCGGCTAATCCGTAGGCCAGTACGGAGGCTTATCCGTACAGAGTAAGCACACCCCAGGGGTGTTGATGAGATGTGAAACCCCGCCACCAATCCCGGGAAAGGGGCTTGGTACTATTAGTATTCAGGAATACATTTAAAGCTGTCTATATAGATGACGATGAAGGTATCTTGGGCTCGATGCTATATTGCTCGGGGGATTATTTAAGTTGAAGTTTAAGTTTTGCTTTAGGCCTTCTCAGCGTCATTCATGATTAACTAAAAGACATGAGAAATCTACCAGTAATTGAAGCGTTTTTAACTGTTTTTCATCAATAAATGCATAGACACATCATGCATGCATATCATAGAATACATGTGAGTTATATTTTATATGTTCAATTGTGTTCTGTTCCCTATTGAGCTAGGATGTAGCTCACCCTATAGACTATACGTCGCAGGTCCACTACTAGCTTGCGAGGCTTGAGACGGCCCGGTGAGTCGGACCTTGCGGCGTGAGGAGTTAGAGCCACCTCGGAGGACTTCTTCTAGAGGACTCATGTGATTTGAGGAGTTTTAGTTGGAGATTGTACGGCTTGGTATGTCAAGCCTGGTTTTTGATTAAACCTTGTGTATATGGATATCAGAGTATTCTTTTGGGCGAACCATCCATGATGATGGTTATCATCGATGGTTCGGATCGGTTCTCCCTTCATGTAGAGGCATGAGGGTAGAACTGTCTTTTGAGAAGTGTTTTTATGTAGATTTAAATTCCGTAAGATGTTCTTATTTATTTTATGCTTGATATACCAGTGTTCCGTGCATAGTTGAGGGGCACGGTCAAGATGATCGTGCTGATGGCGCGAGTTTCGGGGTGCCGAAATCCGGGCTGTCACAGGCATACCATCAGACGATCGGTGTTTTATTTCACATGACACACATCTCATAAAATGCTCAAAATTGACTTTAAGGTCACTTTTTTTATTTATATAATATGAAAGAAACATCGACTATATGATGGTACGCCCATAATCTAAAGTTCCATTATGTGAAGGTTTGGGATAATAAACAATCTTCATCGTCTGATTCAATACAGTCAATGTGTTTTAGCATGGATGAACTCAAAGATTAGATGAGTAGATTTAAAGGAAGTCTATATATATATAGGGTAATGAATTTCTTACTCAAGTCATAAAATATATTTTCATGACTCTAGCAACTATTAATTGCATGTTATATCTGATTAATTTTTTAAGTTATTTGATGCAACATTCAGCAAATAAGAGTTTGAGTAATGACTTGTCCCATGACTCAAGTTATATAAATAATTTTCATATATATATATATATAGAGAGAGAGAGAGAGAGAGAGAGAGAGGAACAAGGATTTTCATCTAGGCGGGCGCAAAATGAATTTGATTTAATTTTGATTCATTTCGAAATAACTTTTGAAAAAATTGTTAGGATTAAAAAAAATATAAAAATATATATTTATAATTTTAAAAGATATTAAAATATATAATCTTATATTTTTAATATATATTATCATAAAAATCGTGTTTTGTGCCAATTTTTTCAACATAGGATCTTTTCATCATGACTTTCAAATCTGACGACCTATATGGCATTTCCTACATATGATCTTTTGATCATTCCGTTTATTTTTTTTATACGATTTTTTGATCATCAATAATTGATTAATTTGACTTAGACGATGGAGTTCACTTTTCACTTCAATCTTCCACACAAAGAATCTTGAGACGATGAGTGTACCATCCGATGGTCAAATTTTTTATTTTAAGTGACACAAACCTCAATAAAGTGACTAAAAAGTAATGAGGCACACATTACACTAAATTAGGGCTACGTTTTGGAATGTGAGCCACGTAGAGAAAACTAGCGTTTGATGGCAAGTCTATGGTCTCAAGATCTATTGTGTAAAAAATTAGGCTTAAACCCTATCTTCATCATCAAATTCAAAACAATTAAATGGTTGTGGCATGCAAAACTTGAGTTGAGAAGAAAACATCTCAAATTTTAATGATTGCAAATAAATTAGTCCCCACATATTTTAGCTCCAATGGTAGGCAAAAAAAATCAACTAAATTTTAGCCAGATTGTCAAATAGAAATATTTTATTTATATAAGAAAAGCAAAAGAATTACCTTTGTTTGCGCCCACATCTTAGACCCCTTGATAATCATTGATTAAGCTGTATCAAATGATGGAGGTCATGTTTCATACCTATATTCCACACAGGAGATCTTGAGATCATGACACACCTATCAGTCGGTCAATTTTTATTCCAAGTGTCACAGATCCTCCCAAAATGGTCTTTGAATCATATGTCAGACATTACGCCCAAACGTCAATTTAGGGCCAGTTTTTGGAGATCAGTGACACATGGAATAAAAACTTTACCGTCTGATAAGTGTGCCAACATCTCAAGATCTATTTTGTGGAATGTTGGGCTGAAGCACGATCTTTATCATTGATTTGAAGCAATTAATGGTCTTTAAAGAGTCTAAGACGTAGGCACTTTCAAAGATGGCATGAGTGCAAATAAAGGTACCCAAGGCAAAATTAAGGAGAACTTTTACACACTCTTCTTTCGAAAATAAAACAAATATTAAATTTTCTTTTTTTTTAAAGTCAGTGTGGGCGGACGCCCGTAATTGCCCATACATGCATCCGCTACTATATATATATAATTGCCCACATATGCGTCCGCCACTCTCTCTCTCTCTCTATATATATATATATATATATATATATATATATATATATATAAAACTCAGTATAAAATCCTTTTATATTATTTTACTTCTTTTGTAAAGAGGAAGGAATAATTAGGCGTATGGTAGAAGGCGTGCTTGTTTGCAAGAGTACGTTCTCGTTGCCATGTGGCTCATATTTTCATTTTACGACTAAGCTATATTTGTTTACTCGATTGTGTTGGAACTTGGGACTTTGTAGCAGAAGTGCGGCATTAGACTTTAGAATGTCATCCTTCTCAATCATTGTTGACCGTTCTTTTTCCTTTAAAAAAAAAAAACCCTTTAACAAGAGCCAAAGATTACTTTTCTCAACTCCTAATTTCACATGATTAAATCACTTTAAGGACAACTCACAAGATAAACATTGTTTTTCGTCTCAACTTTCTAGGCAATAGATATTGAGATTATGGTCCAACTATCAAGCAGTCAAATATTGATTCTAAGTCGTTAAGGTACTAACTCAGTTATTGGTCTATAGAAGATTGATATGTATCGGCTAATATTAATACCAATATACTTTTATTTGTTTAAAATAAATCAAATAAAGGAGCATCAATCAATACTCGATCCGTATCGATCGATACAGCTTCATATCGATTGATACAATTTCATATCAATAGATACTAATACTGTATTGGGGTCATATCGGTATCAATTGGCCAAAATACCAATACGTATTAATATCGAGTGATACTTGATATCATGCATGTGACACATCACGAAAAGTGATCCAGGAATTATGTTTCATGTGCACCATATCAAATTGTTTTTTTGGATGTGCATCACGAGCAATTAAGATTTAATCGTTTGACCATAGGACCATGATCTCAAGATCTATTTTATTGGAGATTGGAACGAAAAACTATCTAATTGAAGGCAATCAAAAGGTTTAAGCATGCAAAAACATGGGTTGAAAATGAAGAATCTTCAGTTATAAATAAAGATACCCAAAAATTTGTTGATCAATTATATTCCATTGATCGAGTATTAGCCTTTGTAACTTATCCATAGGATTCTAGGAAACATTGACTCAGGGATCCGGCTTAAAATCCAAGTAAGCCAAACAATCATCTGGAGAACGATTCTACCATTTTGATCGTGGAGTCAACGTTTCAATGAAACGGATGATAGGACCCCTCATAAATGATTGTAAGCATTATTAGATTTATTTTAATAAAAACTAATTACTTGAATTAGTTAATATGTTGGGTAGGTGGATGAGTATTCACTGAAATGAGCTTACTAACTTTTTTTAGGCCGGTATTACTTCCACACCACTTTTTTTTACATTACTTTTTCAATCAAACGATAGAGATTATTTTTCATCCAACCTTCAACACAGTAGATCTAATATCATGAGTTTACTATCGGAAGGTCATATATTGATTATACCTAGAAAATATCTTAAAAAGTGAACACAAATCACGTTCGATGGTATGTTATCATTATGTCAATATTTGGGATGCCGGCACGTTGAGTTAATATTTAACCGTATGATGATAAGCCTATAATTGAAAGATCTATTGTTCAAAAGAGTATGATGAAAAATATTACATCTCTAATTTAAAATGATCAATGAAAATTTCATTTGATTAAGGGAGGAGATTGTAACTAACGTATCAAATATTAACCGATACTGTTTCTTCAACGACCGATATCCAGTTTGTTACCTTGGCTGTAACAACATAAAGGGTTGGTAGTGAAGCTCGCGCTTTTTGTGTCTTATTAAGTATCTATTCTCAAATGTTTAATTATTTACTATGTGGTTCCCTCAGCATACAACTGGCGGGTCGCTCGGGAGTTAACGGAAAAAGACGTTAACGGCGTTAAAGGAAATGGGGAAGGACCGGCAGCAACTGAGGCAGACGGCGATTGACGGCAGGAACCGGCGGAGAAATGGCCGGTTCTGCCTCCTGTCATCTGTCATTCTGCTCGTAGGTGTCACGTCTAAGGTCCACGTGTCAAATTTCGTATGAATACGTAGGCGTGCCTCGGCTGTCTAAAACCCTGAAAAAGGTCCCGGCTTGTAGCCAAACGGCTGACCACTGATACTTGCTTTTTGTATTTCTGTTTACACAAAACTACCCCTTGGATTTTATATTAATTTCATTTCTGTGTTTACAAATACTAGTGTACTTGTAGAGGTACTAGTACACCCAATTGAAAACTACTAAAAAACAAGTACTCCTAGTTTAAAACTATGAACTAATCTTCCATACAAATGAATAATAAGATTTTGGGCCTATCACTAGAGATTCAACTTTTTGGTTCCATGTGTAGCACACAATAGCAAAAAAGTGACATGAAAATCGCGTGCCTCAGTTTTTAGGTTACAAGATTTATTGTATGTCACTGATGTCAAAATCTATTGTGAATAAAAAATAAAGGGAAATTTGCACTTTCGGCCCTATATGTTTGTGTATTTGCAGAAACGGCCCTATAGTTTCAACCGTTGCATTAATGACCAGCTCCACTCCTAGCCGCCTCCGCCTACTCCACGTCAGCAGCGACTTATTTTAAATAATATAAAAAAAAAATTCCACCGCCTTTTAACATTAGTATAAAAGCAACTTTTACTTTCATTAGTTACTGTTACTTTTAAGTTTAACTTTTCTGAAAAAAACAAGAGAGCGGCGACTTAGCGGCGACAAAGCGGTAAAAGGTCACAAAGCTCACATAACAATTCCAGGTAATTTATTTTTTTTACATTTCAACACATTTAGTCATCCCCAATGTTTCCCATTTAATCGATAACTTCTCATCGATAATCTAAATTATCGGTCGATAATCTAAGTTATCGATCGATAATTTAAATTATCGATCGATAATTTAAGTTATCGGTCGATAACTTAGATTATCGACCGATAACTTAGATTATCGACCGATAACTTAAGTTATCGACCGATAATTTAGATTATCGACCGATATCTTAGATTATCGGTAAGTTATCGGTAGGTTAGGGGATTAGTAGTTTTTTCAAAATCACTTCTTTTGTTTATTAATTGCTTTTTATTTATATTGCAGTTCCTACTAAGTGATTGAAAATGACCATGACTTTAAAACCCATCGGAAAATGTTCTGGAGTTGGTGTTAGGAAATTTTACATGCACTGTAACGAAGAGAGAAAGAAAATTTTAGATGATTCGGTATTCGGTCATCTATTTAGGATGAATGAGAAATTAGGTTTCGTTGGAGACTTGGTTGACGCTATTTTAAGTTTTTGGGTAGAAGAGAATATTTTCAAGGTCAAGAACACCAATGTACTCCTGCAACCGATCGATATAGCCTTGATTTTAGGCCTCAACACGTGACACGAGTCTGAGAAGGTTGCCGTAAAAGAGAAACAACTATTCGATACAAATTCTTTCGGGGGAAGCCGGCGAAAAGATCTCGTATTGAAGAAATTATTGACAGTGCTGATTTATCCAATGATGAGTTTTTGAAAGCTCATTATTATTTTCAGATGTTCTTTTTACTTCCGGACACATACCAGAAAGTAGATACACGGTACTTAGACTTAGTAGATAACATTGAAGAGTTCAACAAGTTACCGTGGGGCCTGATAGTTTACAATAATTTATTAGATAGTATATCAAAAGCGAGTGGCAGGAGGGAAATGGCGAGAAGGTCAGAAAAGGGGCAATACAATATCTATGGATGCACTATCGCCTTACAGATTTGGGCGTTTGAGCACTTTCCAGCAGTCGCCACCGCTCCTATTGGGCTTAAAGAACCATTTCCAAGGCTAATGAAATGGGAAGGCCCGAAATTCAGCCGTAACCCTAATTTATATAGAGAAAAATTTCTTAAGTCTAAAGTGATTATAGAGCTTGAAGTTGAGAAGCACGAATTACAGTATAAATGGCTTCGATACTTTTTGATTCGAAGAGAAATTGAAAATAAGAAGGAAGAGACCGAAGAAAGAGAAGAAGAGCCTAACTCCGAAGAAAATGTAGATGAATATGATGATATCCCAAGTCATCCAACAGGAAGAAAGAGCCGAAGAGCCGATTAGCCGAGATGACGACAATGAGGATGACGAAGATTATAATGACGATAACGATGATTTTGAAGTCACGTCCAACCAAAGGGCAAACAAGAAATTAGGCCCGAGCCAACAAGAGAGCGGTTAGGCAACCGCACCTAACCAAAGAAGTGCGAGCTAAGAAAAGAATGCAAGACTCGCATGGAAGTAAAAGAAATGAAAAAGAATTCGGCGTGCATTTACTCACGAAAGGGCAAGCACTCACAATTGAACAACTAGGCAGAGATAAGAAGGCCTTACAAGAAGAAAATAAAGCCATACGGAAGGATCTTGATGCGGTCATCTCTCATTTAAGAAAGGTATCAAACCAAGACTTTCAATTTTAGAACAAAATCATTTCTTTACAACTTAATGCAATACATTCCTGGACGATATACATTATCGACCGATAATTTAAAGAGTCGATCGATAATGTACATTACCGGACGTTATGTTACATTATTGGTCGATCATTTAAATTATCGGTCGATAATGTAAATTATCGGTCGATAATGTAAATTATCGGTCGATAATGTAAATTATCGATCGACAATGTATATTATCGATCGATTTTTTTTTATTTTTTATTTTTTGTAATGTATATGTTTTTGCAATTATGTAGGATAATATTTTAACCGCGGTGCTCTTTGACCCCTTCGTTCCTCCACCCACTTACCCTCAATCTAAATCAACTGTCCCTCAACCCACCACTCATCAACAAAGCCATCACCATCGCCCCAAAACCCCTGCCTCAACAAAGCCATCATTCCAAAGGTTCAAAAACCAATCGGTCCTCAACCAAGCCATCATCAAGTGCCCCAAAACCTCTCGCTCATCCACCTACACAACAATCAATCAAAACCCGCCGCCTCAACTTACAAATAAATCTCGCCATTAAACCCACGGCCCCAAAACCCATCGCTCCTCAAATTACTAAACAACCCTTGGTTGATACGGTGATGATGGTGCCTCTTACGCAGATCTTCTCGTGAGTCACCGGCATCACTAAAAACAATTATAGTGAAACTATCATCTACCAAAAATGAAGTCAAGGTTATGACTTGCGTTCGTAAGAAGAGAAAGTCCCCACCAAGAAAGCATTAATAAAAACGAAGATTGGTTGTAGAGGAGGAGGAGGAGGATGATCAATGGAGCAAAAGTATATGCTCGTTTTTGAATCGTCGGAGAACGAGGACAATGTGATCGTCAATACTATCGTGTTGAGATCACGCTTGCTCTTTGAAGGTTCTCAAAGGACGCCGTGGCTTGATAATGAAGTCATCGACGCATACTTGAGAGTCCTTGAAGTTATAAATGATTCAATGTTTACGGCAAAAAGTTGGTTAACGCTGCGTCGCTGTAAGGTTTCAATATTTATTGGAAGCTCGTTTGTTTCTTTTTTGTCTTTTCAATCCGACTCTTGATTAACTTCTCTACATTTCGCCAATCGGACCTTGTTTATGGCGAGCGAGAAAAATTTGAAAATATATCGATAATGAAGGTATTGTCGCTCGGCGACCTCGATAGGTGGCGTGCCTATTGTGACGAATGGAATGTTCAGAACAATTCAAAGCCGATGGAACCACTATTGACAAATAATATCCGGAATTCACGCGATCGACCGTGGAACGCAAGACGCTTTTGAATACTAAACCGCTTTATTTAACGTTAACGGCTTTTAAATAAAATTTATTATTTAAAATTTCGCTTCCGTTTATGTGTAGATTTATCTTCCGATGCATAGCCAAAAACATAGCCATTGGGCATTGGCTATAATTTCATTAGTCGATCGAGAAATTAAGCTAATTGATCCAAAGAGATCGAGAGTGCTCAAAAGGTTTGAAGCGCATAAAGAATGTCTATTGAATCACTTTCCGCCTTTCTTTACACTATCGGTTTGAAGTCGACTTCGATCAAAGGGAAGGTATCGGCGTTCAACTACGTTCTCCGATCCAAAAGAACGGTTGGGATTGCGGTGTATACATTTTGAAGTATATAGAATACTTCTCCCAAAAGCGGCCTATTGATTTCGACGATAAACATATGCAACAATTTAGAGCCGAAATCGGACATCGAATGTGCACGTTTGGGAAGAAAATTTAATATCTGTAATAAATTTTAGTGTTTTGTAAAGATATTTTTTGATGAAATTGTAAATTATTTAATTTTATTAATTTTTATTAACTTGTATAATTTTCATTATCGTTGTTATCAATTATTTATCTTATTTGTATCACCTTGCATGATGTATCAATGGAGGCTTCCTCTCTTGAAGCAATTCCAATAGGCGGATGACTTATATCATCGGCCGATAATTTAAATCATCGTCCGATATCTTAAATTATCAGCCGATATTTTAAATAATCGGACGATATCTTAAATCATCGGGCGATCATTTAAATTATCGGCCGATGGTTTAAAATATCGGCCGATATCTTAAATCATCGGGCGATGATTTAAATTATCGGCCGATAATTTAAAACATCGGACGATATTTTAAACCATCGGCCGATAATTTAAATGATCGATGATGATTTAAGATATCTACGATAATTTAAACCATCGGCCGATGATTTAACATATACCTTTCTGAATCGTGAAGTCTGATCTCTTTGGTTTGGCTTTATGCCAATCACTACTAAATTAGCTTAATTTGGAAACTTTCAAATCTGTTTGAATGAATGAATGATTTATTAAGAAGCACAACAATATATTTTAGTCACAATTCCAAAAAATATATTAAAAGACATTGTAGATGTTGATCGCTCTTTTATTGAGGTTTAATCATTTTATATTGAAGGAAAGAAAAGAGAAAAATACTCTTCTATAATGAAATCATTGGAAGCTCGATTGCCACTAGGTCTAATCTAATCTAAATCTGTTTCAATCTCAACCTTTGATGTAATATAAGTTAATTTCAAATATTAAGCATTTACGATTATGACCGTACTTGTTACAATTTTTACATTGTAGTGGTGAACTTCCCTTTAGATCTTGTTCTCCTTTTCTTCGGACGGCCGGCTTGACGTATTTTGTGGGAGGCAAAACTTGTATGTCTTCTATTTGCGAAGTCCATTGGCGCTTGTCAACGGTCGGGACAAAGTGTTCTTTATAAGTTTCTCTAAATAAGTCACTGGTAAACGGTGTTCACAAAATTGGGGATCTCTCTTTCTGCTTTTAGCGATAACGCGGCAATCGTATGAACATGGTAATCCAAGAATAGCCCAACGCTCATGCATGTACATGTTCGCGATTCTAGATCGATCGTGAGTGTAATCACCACGTTTAACTTGAAATATATCACACCATATGGTATGACGTTTTTCGACGGGCCCATCCCGAATTTCTTTTATGTGTTTTTCGCCGCCGGTGTTAACACATGTGTCATTTTATTTCCTTCCTCCTGACGACAAAAATAAAATTCGGCTACTTTTGTGCGAATAGTTTCTAACATGCTCACAATCGGTTCCTCCCTGGCTATTTTCAACACACTATTTATGCTTTCAGCTATATTAGTTGTCAACATATCATAACGCCTCCCTTGAAATAAGCGCGTGCCGAAATGATCACCAATTTCTTTAATCCATTTTGTACATTCAAGGCGTCGTCTTCTATTTTTCGTGATAATTCTTTTAAATTTTGCTTCGAATGCACAAAGAACCCAAAAAGCGGTCTAGAGATTGTATCCTTATATTTATCAAACAGATTTAGAGCCGTGTGAATACGATCAAGAGTGTGAAAGGCATTAGGAAAAACTTTTTCTACTGCTTCCATCAAACCTTTCTGTCTGTCTGATATCAAAACAAACTGTTTTTCAAATTCACCGATTACACGTCTCCCTAATAGATCAAGAAACCATGTCCAATGGTCTTCATTTTCTTCGGACAACGTAACGCTATAGGAAATAAATGTCTATTCCGCTATCCTCGTAGCTATTAACAACACTCCTTATATCGTCCACGCAAATGCGCTCCATCTACCGCATAATTATTCTTCGTAGAAGTATTGCGAAAGCTCAATGCAAGGTCCGAATGCCACGAAGAATCTAAAATGCATTATCAGGCTCGAGACACAATTCGGTCTGTATGTCTGGATCGACCCGCTGTAATTCGGCAACATATGACGGTAACATCTTAAATTGCTCCTCCCAACTACCTCGGATGTCATTCAATGTCATTTCTTTTCCTCTCCATGCTTTCCAGTAACCTACTGTTATACCGTATTTTTTTTCAATATCAAAAATTATTGAGCAGAGTCTCGTCAAAACCCTTTAATAGTTTATCTCTAACGAATGAAGCTATCCACGATGTCGACATTGGCGATGTCCGCTTCCAAAAGTCGGCATTCGCACGTGTGTTCCGGTGGAAAGTTTTCACAAGAACGTGTTCACGCCTACTAATTTCGATGCATGTATTCGCCAAGCACATCCTACTTCAACACACCTCGCAGCTTACTCAAGAGGACGGTTTTTATTGGTTTAATCAAAATTATTTGTCATCGCAAATTCTTTAAGAACTTTTGAAATGATTTCTATTTCTAAACGCTCGACCAATGGTAATCGCTTCCCCTTCATACAGCTTCCTCATCGTCGAATCCATGTACTCCTTCCAGTCATTGTCGATAGTCTTCTCCACCGTAGGTTGATCAATTCTATTAGTATAAACACGCCGAAGTGGGAGACGGCGGGCTTCATTATTTTCGGGATCACTATCACCGCCATCGATTTGGATGGTTATTACGTGATTGGGATTGAGCCCATCGATGTACGCTTGGTTGATGCGCTTGTTTGGATTGATGTTAGCCGATGCGAGAACGCTTTGATGTATGAGAGGTCGTACATTGAAGGCTCGATTATCGTTGGCTCAAGCTATT
Source organism: Chloranthus sessilifolius (assembly GCA_021018995.1). Lineage (NCBI taxonomy): Eukaryota > Viridiplantae > Streptophyta > Magnoliopsida > Chloranthales > Chloranthaceae > Chloranthus > Chloranthus sessilifolius. Next base: position 36,444,881 of record CM037589.1, read on the forward strand.
TGTTCGGAAGGCCATTGATATGGACTAAGGCCGACTAAAAACGCTTTCCCACCGATTTATCAATCGAAGTTGAACCGAGATGTATCATGCATCGGATTCATTTGATGAGAATATCCTTGATCTTCATCGCCTTCACTCATCGGAATGTCCGAATAGGGTTGCTCGAAAGTTCTTGTAGGGCGGAATCCTATATTTATATTTCACTATTATCGCAGTGCAACAATGTTCTCCTCTTCATACCGTATTCCTTGATTTTCAATCAAATGTTCTGCTCCAACACCATGATCATCTTCGTTGGTTTCCTTAAACGGTTGAAATGTTTAAAAGACGGCAAAATTTCACTTTCTGATGAGTGACTAATGATTTTTCGATATAAATATTTATAACACCATCACCGATACGATATGCTCTAAATAAGTTTGTAAGATCATCGTAGTCGACAATTCGCAAATACAAGCTCATTCCTATGCGTAATGAAACAAGAATGTAATAGAATGTTCTTCCGGTGTGTCCGATCGACTTTGTACATTTTCTCTATAAACTCAAAGAAATGATATATTCTCCGTGATGGATAATCCTCCGATGTCCTCCGTTGTAGTATTATCTCTCACGCTGCATTTAAAATCAAAATGGCAAAGAAGAACATCCATTTCAACCTACAATATTTACTAAATTAAAATTAAAATTAGTTGTTTATAAAGAGTTATACTTGACTTAGCGCTACAATTGCTTAAAATATTATTAAAAAATTAAAGGAATGAAAACTTTAGAGTTTTTGTCAATCATAGGTTATCGCCGATATCCTAAGATATATAGATGGATGGACTTTTAACGTAAACCATAATCCAAAAACAAAAAAAACCTCTTAAGTTATCGATAACTTAAGATATCGATCGACATCTTAAGTTATCACGACATCTTGTTATCGTAGACATCTTAAGATATCGGTCGATATCTTAAGATATCGGTCGATATCTTAAGATATCGGTCGATATCTTAAGTTATCGACCGATATCTTAAGATATCTTGGACTTCCTACGATGTTGCGAGAAATTTGGAAAACAATAACTTAAAAGATATTGTACTCGATATCTTACCTAGCCTGTTGTATTCTCTATGTTATACGACCTTTAGTGGAATCTCGAAATCGCTTTCCAAGAGAGATAAAAATTGTTAAAAGATGGTACAAAAATTCTAGATTCAATGCTTGCATAGAGAAGCATATATATAGATATCTGACGTGCACCCGGCTAGGCTTGGAGCTGGCCATTTATGCAAGGATTGAAACTATAGGGCCGTTTCTGTAAATACGCAAACATATAGGGCCGAAAGTGCAAATTTCCCAAAAATAAACTTTGAAAAGTAAATCAATGATTTCAAGATTTATTATGAGGAAGAATGAGACAAAATAAAAATTTCAATTATTACATTCAAAGCAATCGATGATTTTCACTATAAGTGCCCTTAATAATTTGGAGAAATAACTTGCACACAAATTTTGTTCCATTGCACATAGTTAAAACCATGAAGACTGGAGATTTTGGGATCCTTGGCATGTGAAAAACTACCTAAGCCATTTGATTTAAAGGCCTTAGTGGTAAAGATCTATGTTACCAGAGATTGACACTCTCTATCATCAATGTCAACAATACTCTCTAACATGCGTACAAAAATATAGTCTACTTTTTTAACCATATGAAGCAGAACAAATCTCGAGTGCAAATAATTATTGAATTTGACAAATTGCCAATAGTTCCTAAAATTCATTGAATTGTTTTAAGGGAGCTATAATTGGTGCACGGGAGTTGGATTGTGGCACAATGCTTGAAAAGAAAATTTTGATATTTTAAAGATATGTGTCAATGTTTCTTTTAAGTCCTTTGATTTGAAGGCCATGGTGTAAAAAAAAAATTCTTGCCAAAGATGGGTATGAAATGTGATTATTAACAAAAATATCTTTCCGTCTTAGCTTTCAAATCACACAGACTTAGATGATGGTCCACATAGCATGGATCTAAGAAAATGTCATCTTTCTTGTTAGACATGTGCAACAGTTAAATTTTCATGCGCCAATTGTAGCTCTTTTTCTTAAAATTTAAGCAAAAAAGTTTAAATGTGTTCTTCTCTAATGATAGTACTTCCTTCTTATTCATTCATTTCAAGTGCATTTCTTTCTTTGCGCTTGACTAAATTAGAAATTTAGCAAGAGAAGAAAAATTTATTGTATTAATTTTTTTAGTTGCTTGTCATTTTATGTTATTTTTTTGTTGAGTGGTGTACCATGCTAAAAAGAATGAAAAATTCTCCTATGCCATTCTTGGTCGGACCACCCCAACCACCTTTGCTTGGACTCGAGCAAAAACAAGCCTCTCTATCGCTTGGAGAGCGGAGTAGTCATATTATGTCAGCTTTTGATTTTACATGGCACACACCCTAAAAAGAAAATGATTCAAAATCGCATTTGTTGTACTCATTGATCATGTTAGTTTTTTGAGAGGTGTAAGATGAAATTAAAATCTAACCATAGGATGATAAACCCGTAATGTAATCTCAAGATATATTTTGTTGAAGATTGGGACGAAATGATCTCCATCGTCAAATTTAAGGCAGTGGACTATTTAGAGCATAAAACTCAAATTAAAAAATACTTGAATTGTAAATAAAACATCATTTTGAAATTATCAACATATACTTAAATAGCCAACTCAGATGGGACGAAAATCTAGTATTTTCTCGGCTAAATTTCACCCTTCGGGGTTATACTAGTAAAGATGGGATGCCATTTTGATTATATGGATTGCCCAAACGCTTGTGCCTCGCCATTGACTAATCTCGATATTTTTCGTGCAACCATAGTCAAGTTTGAATTGAATGGCTGAAGTAAATCTATATTCTACCAATCAACATATTAAAAGCTAATGAGCTTTGAAATCGACGTTTCTATTAAATTTCAGAAAGGTAGGATCCATGCGATACGTAATTTTTTTTTTTAATTATTTATTTATTTATTTACTTTTTTTTGTTTTTTTTGACATTTAGCCGTTTAGGCACCCAGGAGTAGCCATAGGATGCATATCTATTTTTATCCATTTTATTAGAAAATATTCAACCACCCTCCATCCTCCATCCTTGTTTCGAAGTAGGTGTGGCAATTGATTGGGCAGCCCGCCTCGCCATTAGCTCTAGCGTGTTTTAAAGCAGGCTTGGGCTTGATCATAAAGCCCGTAGGCCGGGCTTAGGCTATCCTCTAAGCCCAATAATTAAACTCGGGCCTAGGACACTAAGCCAATCGGGATCTCATAATTAAAATCTTATGATATCCAACTAAAGTAGAGATCATCTCTCTCTCTCTCTCTCTCTCTCTCTCTTAACGTCTATTTTAATAGTTATGATATGAAATTCCCTATAAGAAATTATATTTCTTAATAAAAATGGGATTTGAAGATTTTATTTTCTCCAAAATATCTTATAATAAATAAAAATAAGATTTTGAACAGACAATGAACTAAAAGAAGCTCCTTATTTCCCCTATCATAATATCCTTCCATTTGGCTCATCTATGAATAAATCGGCCGGGTTGGGTTGGGTTGGCCTTGGGTTTTAAAAGTTTGATGTGTGACGGGCTTGGGCTTGGGCTTGGGCTTGGAATCATAGCCCAACATGAGCCCAGCACGAGTTTGGCCCAAGTTCAAATTTGTCAGGCGGAGCTTCAATAAGCTCAATGCAAACTCGGCCCGTTGCCATCCCTATTTCCAAGGGAACCAAACGAATCACATGCTTTAAAGCTGTAGATTGGGCCAATTAAATTATGGTGGTGTATCCCATTGAAGGTAAATGGTCAATTAGTTGATTTTGTGTTCACCGTTTTGCTGCCATCGGATAGAAGAGATATTATGACTTTCAGGGTTCCAATTTTTATAAGATGCATGGGTTCAAAATTCTCTTTTATCTAATGTTTATAAAACTAGTTCACCTTTAATTTTTGAAGTAATGAGAGCTCGCTTAATTTCTAACGAGATAGCACACTCGCCATCATACTTTTTCGGCCAAAGTGGCACAAACTGTCACCAATCTAAGTCATCCAAATGAAATGCATGCCGTCATCAAATCTCCTAAACTATTTGATTATAGTAGTTTAGTATGGACCATTGTTAATATCAATCATGTAGTTGTTAGTATAGTGACCAGTGAGCCGGTTATTGGAGGCTTTGCATGGCCACCAAGTTGGGGTTCGACAATAATTCAGTGAGGTTAAAATTTAGAAAAATATGACAAATTTTGGCAAGCTCAAAATATATTCAAAGAAAAATCAAAGAGAAAAATATATAAACAACATAAGATTCAAAGCTAAAAAAATACTTGTAAATTATTTGTGAATATTTGTGACTTTTTACAATTTGGTCAAAATTTTAAAACTTTTAGAAATTATTTAAAAATAGTTGGTAGAGTCTCAAATTCGCGAATTATTCATTAATTTTTCAAGAAATCGACGAATTTGCCAACTATGGTTTGGTGTGGCTCCTAGAAACTCACTTTCATACCTCAAGGGGTTAGGTGAGCTGGTCAGGTACTTGCATCCAAAAGCTGGAGACCTGAGTTCGAAGCCCCTCCTCCCCTTGAGGCCACCCTAGGGATTTATATCCTGTGCTAATCTGACATATGTTAAATTTGGGGTGCGCATGTGCCCCTGGGATTAGGCGGGTGCTCTAAGAGACCCGATTACCTAGGTTATCAAAAAAAAAAATGAGACCCACTTCCAAATTCTGAAGATGAAAAGCAGCACTCTGGTTTATCCATCTTAGACTTTGTTTGGTTAATACAACTTTCTCCTCCTATTTCACTTAAAGGTAGGGATGCAGGTTTGGTGTACCGAACCGAACCAAACCCTATTTTTTCGGTATTCGGTTCGGTTCAGTTTAGATAAAATACTTATTCTTAAGGTATTTTTCTTATTTTTTTTGTTTTTTCAGATTTTTCCTGAATTTTTTTCAATTTACTCAACCTATTTCATTGATTTTCAATTTCAAGCCATCCAAATTGAAACCGAACCCATTTGGAGTTTGGTTGGGTTCAGTTTGTGTCACGACCCGAAATTCTACCCCATCCCGAAAGCCTAGAATTCCGGGTTATGACCCGCACATATCCCGGATATGCTAAGCGGACATACACCTAATCAGAGTTCTCGTGCAATAATGATTCCACGAAATCCGTGAGATCTAACAAATAGGGTGGAATATGAATGTAATCATAAATGCTGAATAAGTGTAATAAAATCATAATCCGCCAATAAAATGATAATGAAAGTCGGAGACAAATCCGATAAAAATAAAATAAAAGCATAGAGTCAATGATAATAATATAAGATAAAATCCAATACCGAATCTACTAAATCAATATCCGGTGCTCGGATCAAAACCAACACTGTAGTCCTCCTGGTGATCGGCAACGTCGCCCTCCAAAGGCTCCGGTACTCAACGCCCGCGGAATCAATGAAATCAGCGTCCGCGAGATCTAGATGGCCAGCGTCTACTCCACCAGCGTAATCACCTGCAACTGTTAGATTATCGTGGGATGAGTTTACTCAGTCACGTAAACTCAGTGGGATACACCACCAATCCACCCCATACTACTCAGGTGCATTGTGGGTGCATCTGGTGAGTGATAAACATAATATCTCAAAGCAGATAACAAAAGGAAGACAAAATCACGTGCATATCGTAAAACTCATATCATATCATAAATGCAAGACCATGATCTAGACACTCATATCCTAACGTGCCTTACCATATCTCATAACATATCATACCATGTATTATTATCATTCTCGCACATACGTCTGTACATCGCATGAGCGAATTCAACATACTAGTGAAATCCTAAACGACCTGTGCCAGAGTCGCTACTCGAGCTAATATGGGAGGGTCAACATAGTATCATACCACCATATTATAACGCCCTCGTGTTATACTCATACTTTACCACCCAGCCAATGGGGAGACATAATGGCCAAACTCACTCATAACGCACTCATACTCATAATCTCTCCGGAGATCCGCTTGGTCGAAAGACGTTGTTGCCCTTACTATGGCTATACGCAAGGAACAACGACGTCTGAGACTTAAGTTCTTTATCTTTGGTCGGCCTACACAAATGTCCTTATTATCGTACTCGTATCATAACTTATCTTATCTCATACTCATATTTTATCATACTCTTATACTTAATCCTATGACAAACTATAGTGAGGCAACCTTCCTAATTCACGCTTCCCAAGAAAAAGGTTCCGTAGTAACCTGGATGTACTTCGTGTGATAGTCTATACTACCATAGAGGTGTTGCATCCGTACATAGACGCCAATATTCCAAGTTTTACGTGACCGTAAAAGAAACCTCACCACAGCTAAAGGCCCAACGCCCGATTCTCGTATTATATCTCATATTTTATCCTCTCGTATTAAAACTCGGGGTGATAGGATCACTGTATATGTCACCGTGTACGAAGTTACACTGAATTCACACTCACCCGACTCGTCATGGGTCCCATTCCACCATGAGTTATAAGGCATGTGAATACGTATTCTCGCCGATACCATCTCGACGAATCACCACGCCCAAGCGTAGGCATGATCTCATACACTCTCGTACTCATGATCTAACATATTCTTAACTCGTATAAATTGATTAAGTTGTAAATACAAAAGTATCACACATACAGAACAGTTTATACTTAGATTTTAATTATGCTTATATTTATATTTATTTACATACCACACCAATATAATTATAAAATAGAGTTATAAGTGTGATTTCGATAATCGTAAAAGTCAGAGTTCGATTTCATAAAGACATCGAAGTTCTAACATTTTGTATTATCGAAGAGGTCGCGTTGAAGCGATAAAATTGATATATATATATATATATATATATATAAAATAATTAGATAATTAAATTAAATAATATTTATACTTATTAAGTTATGATTTATCATGACCATCGATCGAAAGACCTTAAGATATAATATATACAGGAACTTTGGTCATGAGAATTAGAAAATAATCTTAAATTCGAATAGTCTTGATTTATTCAAAATTGAACCTGACTTGTTGCTTTATTTTGATCTCTAAAAAGTCAGATTCGTGAAATGGCTATTTCACACAAAGTTGTAAATCTCGCTGTCTTCTTTCCAATGCCGCAAGAATCGTATTAATCTGAGGTCGGAGTAAAAGTTAGTTAAAATCGATATATGTATCAAATGGTCGAGCTCTGGTTCATGAACGTGAATTCGGTTCAGAGTCATAAAGTTCGGACCCGAAACTTTAAGTTGGTGCAATCTATTATTTATTTAAATAAAATAAAAATATAATTTAATTTTTAGGCTTAATTAATTTTAAATAAATAATAATATAAACTTCCAACAATAATATATATTATTATAGTCTTAGTAGAAGGATAAATTTATACTAAATAGATTTAGAAATAAATAATATCAATATGATATTATGCCAATTAAGTCAATCTATCAAATTTATAAGTATTAAAATTTAATTAATTTTACAGACATAAAAGAGGAAGTAAACATATTAAATATACAGACCTAATATAAGGTAGAATATTAATGACTCAAACAAAAGGAATTTTAAAAAAGAAAAGAGAAATAACATATAAACCCAATTTACAAAATATATAACTTTCAAGGGAAAGCATATATTAAATATATAGATCTATTAATTTATGAGATATTTGGGTTTAAATAAGATTTTTAAACCCGTCGATGCGCGATCGAACGCATCCTACGCGACGGAATCTGAGAAGAACAAGATGGATTAATGGGTACCCACCTCTTGAAGTGTGAATCAAGATCAATGATTCGGGTTGAAAAGGTCGATGCCCAGCGCTTGTCGCCTAAGTCTTCGAGAGAGAATAATTTCTTATTATAGTAGCGAGAGCTTTTAAAGTTTTATTTATAATGGTATAAAATTTTAGGTCAACTCTAATTAACACTTTTCGTAGGAGATTTAATAGAATAGGAGATTTTTACATGGAATAAGAATTCATACATAACTTGCATAGCTTGAGAAAAGGTTTCGTTCCAGCGTTTTGCATAAGCACCAAACCAATTGGTGTTTCTCTCCCGAAATTACAATTATACCCTTTGACTTTGCTTGATCAGTTAAAATGGGCATAACTTTTTATATTCTTGTCAGAAGTCGTCAAATTATATATCGTTGGAATCGTATCGACGAGCACTTCGCAATGAGTCTAATTTTGATATGAGAAAAATTAGAAATTTTCTATTTTAAAAGGTGGGTTTCGATTCTGATGTGGAGCGTTAGCACAGTACATAGTGTGGTGCATCATCTAACACCGTTAAAATAAAATCTAAAAATTCGGGTTGTTACAGTTTGTGTCATGTTTCAATGCGATTCACGCTAATGAAAAGCAACTCATTGCAAAACCATTAACAAATTTTGGAAGAAGCTAAAAGTAGCTTCCTGACTTTGACGCTCGTGGAAATATGTTTTAAGTGGAAGCCCGAAGTTGGAGCCACAACAAACAAGAAGTTTTTTCCTTACAGGGTAAGAGAAAAATGAGGGTAAATCTGTCTTTTAAGAGCATAATCTGAACCTTCTTTAATCAATAGGTTCAGAGAATCCGAATCTTAATTGTTGACCAGATAAGGCAGGTATATTTAAACTTATGCAGCATCTACAAGTAAACTACAAAATTATAAAAGTACACAGTATTAATTTTTTTTTTGATAATATAAAAGTACCCAGTATTAAAACAGTCAATAAGCACAAATTTCTTATAAAAAATAAATAAAAATAAGCGCAAATTTAAATAACGATACTTTTATTTTTATCCAAGATTTTTTCCTTCTCAAGGGGTTTCATGTGCTTAAATCAGTTATTACTTTTAATGAAGCGATTATGATTGTTTTATGTTTCAATCTTGGGGATAAAATCCTATTGAATATCATATTTATTTCTTAGTATGTGTATTATATTGATTCAAAATTTTGATCATATGATGATAGACTAATAATCTCAAAATCTATTGTGTCAAAGGTTATGCTGAAAATTAATCTCAATCGTCTGATTTGAAACACTCAAAGATTTAAGTACCTAAAATGAAAGTTAGGAGGCAAGAATCTCCCATAACTATTTTGCTTATTTACATTGCGCCTGTTGTAAGTCATAACAAAGTAGATGAAGATCATGCCACTATCAATTGGCTATTTAAATGGGTTCACTTCAAGAATCAACCCCCCCTCAAAATTAAAACTTAAAAAATGAAAAGAAGAAATAAAAAGGGCATTTTATGAAACAACGCTCTATGTCATTTTTTATCATCAATAAATTAAATCCTAATTTTCTTTTAAAACAGCACCCTACGTATTTGAATCGGACATTCATACATACAACTTACATAAGGCACTAATTAATTTTAATAACTACTTGCAACGCATTTTTATACTAGGAATTCGATGAGTGCATCGAGAATCCTTACGAACATGGGCCCGTAATGGTCAGTAAGAGGCGCATTTTCATAATTTTAAAAAAATTCTGACGTTTTTATAATAAAAATATAAATGGGTGAGTTCTCGTACTTTTCTTAAGTGAAAATGGGATACTTATGGTCCACTGCTCCCAATGTCCGTCGAAAGCGCCGTCTCCTAAACTCTGAAAATAAATAAATGAAGACATTAGTCTAAAAGATTGCAGGCTTTATTCGAGCTGCGCCTCGTCTATCCTTCCTCCTCTTATAAAAGAAGAAAACCAAAGAATCACTTGAGAAACCAATGCACTGTTTTAATCATATCATAGTCATTGGTAGATAATCTAGCAAAAAGACAAATTTGCTGTTTCTCTGGTCATCCATTATCGGATCTTCTACAACCATCAGTATTATTTACTACAAAACGTATGCTCTTTGTGTTTTCACAAGAGATACTGACTCTTTATTTACTCCTTTTCCAATCAAGCACGCTCTTGGCCTGCTCATATAGCCAGGCCAATACAGCAATCTCGGGAAACGCGAGTACGGCCGACGGCCACTGCCCGTTACCGATTTCGGCAACTCGGTCGCTAACGTCGCCTCACCGCCGTTTATTTTCTCTCTCTCTCTCTCTCTCTCATAATTCAAGTTATTTCTCTTCCTTTCTGTTCACGCCAAAAGCTTCACGCTGACACGTCACTACTCTCTCTCTTTCTCTTAAAACCAAATACTGATACAAAAATGTCAATGGAGCTTCGCTTCCCCAGAGAACGATTCTCTCACTTCTAACTATATTGTTCATCTATCTCTCGCACTTCGTCTGGTTTTCCTGTCTGTGTTCGATCTTATTTTCACGATGGAAGGAGACGAGCTACTGTTGTTGCAGACGAAGAAGAAGCTCTTCTTTCTCTCTCTAATAGCGGTCCTATCGTATCTCTCTGCTCCGGTTTCCTCACTTACCGATGAAGGTTGATATCTAGTTTCTTCTTCCGTTTTTGTTGTTGTTTTTGTTATTTTCAAGATAAAAAAATACATTGTAGATTTCTAGACATGCCTCTTCGTCATTCTCGTTTGTCTTTCGGGAACATAAGAGGGAGATAAATGGATACGGCCTTCTAATTTTGGAATAAACAAACATTTATCCATGAATAAAATAAGCGTGGAGCTTAGTTTATAAAAAAACACTCGATAGTAGATATCATCTCCTTTTAAGCCATACTATTTATGGAAACACTTATTTTATTGTATTTGGGTGCGTAGGAAAAGCGCTGATGTCCATTAAGGCGTCTTTTAGCAATGTTGCTAATGTGCTCCTGAACTGGAACGATGGTGGCAATGAGGATCACTGTTCATGGAGAGGGGTGTCTTGTGATAATGTTACCTTCTCAGTTGTATCTCTGTAGGTTTTTTAACCGTTGGATAGCTTTTTGTTAATTTTACCGTTATTATTTTTCATAGTGATGGCATTTTTTAAATTTTTTTTTCCTTTTGATTGGTGAAGCAACCTCTCAAATTTGAATCTTGGTGGAGAAATTTCGCCTGCGGTTGGAGACCTGAAGAATTTGCAATCCATGTTCGTATAATCGTAGCATGATAGTTTTTCGATTCTGTCAATCTGTTTTTCTACTCTGTCAGTATTTTTATCTGTTAATGTGCAGAGATTTAAAGGGCAATCACTTGACCGGGCAAATCCCAGATGAGATAGGCGATTGCATTTGGCTAAAAACTCTGTAAATCTTTCTTCTCTTAGTTTGATTTATGTATATATTTTGTGAAGAATTTTTTTCATTCAATTTGCTGTTTAGGAAACGTTGATTTTAAACTCATCGAGTTCATTCCTTTGCGCAGGGACTTGTCTGCAAATTCTCTTTATGGAGATATTCCATTTTCAATATCCAAGCTTAAACTGCTGGAAGAATTGTTAGTTTTCTTTTGAAAGTTTTTGTATGCTTGGACTGTTAGATCATCTATTAGCATGTTGCATGGATTTATTTGTTTGCAATCTTTCGTTACAGGGCTTTGAAGAACAATCAATTGAAGGGTCCGATTCCATCAACTTTGTCGCAGATCCCAAATTTGAAAACCCTGTGAGTTTTCATGTAATGTATTTTTTGTTTTTTTTTTCTTTTTGTTTCGGCACAATGGTTTCTTCTATTGCTAGTCACTCCGCTCATCGATTTAAATAACTTTGATTGTGGGAAATTTAATCGTTTTCGTGGTGATCACAGTGATCCTAAAATGGTGTTCATGGTGATTTCAGGGACCTTGCTCAGAATCAGCTTAGCGGTGACATTCCTAGACTACTTTACTGGAATGAAGTATTGCAGTACTTGTGAGATTCTCATCTCTCCATTTTCCAAATAATACCTATTGTAGCATTGTGCAGTCCAATTTTATAACAGACATCTAGTGCACAATGCCTTCTGTTTGTAATTTTCCCATTGTAGGGAAGCTGGGATTGAACTTGTGAATTAAAGGTGGCAATATTGTCGACCTTCCAGTTGAGCTACTGGCCCAATCCTTACTCATGTATTTGTTACAGAACAAAATTTCGCTCATTAGATAAACCTTTTCATGTTTACTCTGATGAATCAGAGTGCTTGATTGGATGAGTTACTAAAAAAAATGACTGAGCAAAGATTTAATATCTGATTCGTAGCCGCACTTTGGGCGGGTTCTAAATCGATATATATTGGCTAAACCAGCCAATATTTTAGTGCTTTATAATATATATATATATAAGTTTGAAAATAATAAAAGCGAAGGCCAAAAGGTATTTTGGTATTTTATCCTGTTCATTTTGGATACATATCGGCCAATTTGACCCGATAATTAACCCTAACCTGATATCGGATCGGCCCTAACCTGATACATGTCGGCCGATATGTATAGGATATGCTAGGATACGCCCGATATTTAAAACCATGCGCCTCCCACATATATACCTCATATTTATAAGTATAATGGATAATGTACAGCAGAAGTTCCAATTCCTTCCTTTAATCCTTGGTATTTATTTTAATAATGGATAATCCATAGAAACTAGTGGATTGTCCGTATATTCATTCAATAGTTTCTTGATTGTTTAATCCTCCAATGAAGGAATTGATTCCCCCCTCCCCCTTTTATGTGAACCATTTCCTCTATTTATATTGACCATTTAAAGAAAATTAACAAATTAGGTGGTTAGGATCATTTGACTTGTGTGGTTTCTGGTCTACATCTTGTCCTAGAGGCTGCTACTAAGGGGCCTCCAGAACATGTGGTTATAAACTCAGAGAACGCTTGATCATATTATGAATTTATAGATATACATATTTATATCTAAACTTTTTATAACATTATTTTTACAATTTTTTTTAATGCTTTAGGGGTTTGCGCGGTAACTCCTTGACAGGAACATTGTCACCTGATATGTGCCAGTTGACTGGCCTGTGGTATTTGTATGTTTCCAGGATTTTAAACCCATTATTTTTCTTACCTTATTTTGATGTTCTTCAAGCCATGGTTTGAGCTATCCCTGCCTTTCATGCAGCGACTTGAGGGGCAATAACATATCTGGAACAATTCCTGATAGCATCGGTAACTGTACCAGTTTTGAAATATTGTATGTTTCTTAACATGTTAGATCTTCAGTTCCTTCAATGCCATCCGTTAATGCGATTTCCAGTTTGAATGATTGATCTACATTTCTACTGTTTTTTTTTTTAAACTCCAGGGATATATCATACAATCAGATAACAGGAGAAATTCCGTACAATATTGGTTTCCTGCAAGTAGCTACTCTGTAAGTGGTCTTCTTTCATTAACTTGGAATTTAATTTTCTTCTGTTTCTGAGCATGCAAACTGGGATTAAAATTTAATTGCCCTCCCACGCTTTAGAATGAATAATAACATTCAGAACAACATCCTAGTAACACTTTGATTAACTATTGAGTTCTCGTTTCTTTTTCTTTTTTTCTAAATCAGGTCGCTTCAAGGAAATAGGCTCAGTGGGAAGATTCCAGAAGTCATTGGTCTAATGCAAGCTCTTGCTGTTTTGTAAGTACCATACCAAATACTAAAACATTTTATTTTCTAATGTCTCGTCTTCCATGAATTTTATAAACACCTTAACCATTTGTGTCCGTGTTATTACATTTTGTATATCATTGGATTCTTTATATTGGTGAGTGTAATGCATGGTTTAAAAGACTGGTTTTCCGCTACGAATCATCCAGTTCCAAAACCGATTCGTATTGGATCCGATGATACATCGGTATTTATCGTCTGATACATACTTATAATATATATAATGCACCGGCATGATTCATTCAAAGTATCATATTGGTGACCTCCGAAACCCATACGTATTGGACGTTACGTACTGGTTTCGTCCAAAATTTTGAACTATGGTGTAATGTTTATAGTTGAACACATTCTATGATAATCAAGATGGATTTTATTGTTTGTTCATGAAGGCGTCGATCACTCCAACCATGGGCATGTAAAAGATATCTTGTACCCTTCCCATTAAAAGTTCCCTAAAATTTGTTGCTCACATTTAAACAATGTTTCTCACACAACTATTTTTCCGGTTTAGACTGGTTATCCTTTTTACCTGCTCTTACTGTCAAAGTGTCAATGAACGAGTTGATAAAGTTAGTGCTAATTGTCTAATTCAGAGATTTAAGTGAGAATGAACTCGTCGGAACCATTCCACCAATACTCGGCAATCTGTCCTACACAGGAAAACTGTGAGTTATGAGAACCATTTTTTGTGACTTGGCATACTCTGATGTGTTCTTGGTTTTTTTTTTATGTTGCTTTATTTAAATTCTTGGTGTCCTGAAATGGAATATTACTTTCCAGGTATCTACATGGTAATAAGCTTACTGGGCCAATCCCCCCCGAGCTGGGGAATATGTCAAAGCTTAGCTATTTGTGAGGCGTCTCTTTACAAACTGATTAAACAATTAGTTTAAAGTGTTATTTGTTAAAAGTTTGCTAATATTTTTCATCCGCAGGCAGTTAAATGACAATCAGTTGGTTGGTGGAATTCCAGCAGAACTTGGCAAACTTGAAGAACTTTTTGAATTGTGAGGCTTGGCAGATGTCCCTACTCTTTTTCCGTAATATGTTGAAATCAATATGCCCATATATTGGATGTTTATTATCTCGTTTTTCAGGAACCTTGCCAATAACAAACTTGAAGGGCCCATTCCTCAAAACATTAGCTCTTGCTCTGCTCTGAACCAATTGTGAGTCTCCCAGCTTTCAAAATCATGTATTTGAATTTGACTTATATCTCTGATTTTTGACATCTTATTTCAGCAATGTGCATGGTAACCGGTTGAATGGTTCTATTCCTTCTGAATTCCAGAAGTTGGAGAGTCTTACATACCTGTATGTATCGTTTGAGCCTTAAATAACTATTTTATTTGTCCAAAAAGGAATTAGAAATTTGATTTATCTTCTGGAGATCCTTAGCACTTGCAAATTTAGTTCCATTAGTAGTTCAAAGTAAATTCTGATTTTTGTCTTAGGTATTCTTACATATTTCATTCTTTGGAAATATAGAAACTTCTCTTGCAATAATTTCAAAGGCAGGATTCCAGTTGAACTAGGGTGTATAATCAATCTTGATACTCTGTAAGTCTAGAGTTTTCTGTTATTGTGGGTACAATATTTTATATTGTTTTCTTGATAATTGAATCTAATGTTGACTTGCTGGTCTAAAACCCAGAGATCTATCCAGCAATGATTTCTCAGGACCCATTCCAGCATCTGTTGGTGACCTTGAGCACCTTCTCCAACTGTAAGTGAATGATTAGATTTTTACTTGTTGCAAACCCAACGTTGGTTGCTTGTTGTTTTTGGTTAATGGTGTTGCTTGCTTATTGTCTTGTTATTTGCATTGTGTTCAAAATTTTCAATATCTCATTTCTCTGTGTTTCGATAGGAACTTAAGTAGGAATTGGTTTGATGGACCAATACCTGCAGAATTTGGGAATCTTAGAAGTATCCAAATCATGTGAGTACTTGGAGTAACTGATAGCATATATTTTTGGCATTTCTTTGATTGGGTTGCTAAATATTAATTTTCCAACTGTCATAGTGATTTGTCACATAACAAGCTCTCTGGTGGGATCCCTGAGGAATTGGGTCAGTTGCAGAATATTGACTCCTTGTAAGTACATCTATTCAGGATAATTCTTTTGGTGAATATTAGATACTGCTGTGAGGCTTTTATTCAAGCTATTGTATGGAATGCTCGCAACAATTAAAGATTTGGTGCATGCATTCTTTGATGCAGAAGCGGCTTTATAGATGCAATCATGGGTCATGATTGCGAAATTAGTGCAACGTCTATGGGCTTTATTGAATTTATTTATTCTCTTTTTGTCAGGATTCTGAACAACAACAATTTGCACGGTGTGATACCAGCTCAGTTAACCAATTGTTTTAGCCTAACAACTCTGTGAGTTAATTTGCATATCTTTTGTTCTGCTGCTTCAACTCATTTTCTTATTGACATAGTCTCTCCCCCACCCCATTGTCTGATTCAGGAACCTCTCATACAACAACTTATCTGGCGATATTCCCCCATCCAAAAACTTCTCACGTTTTCCACCAGAAAGGTAAGAAGAAAAGTTAACCCTTTTCCTTCTCCTGTGCTGTGATTAATTTGTTTCCTCCCCCCTCCCCCCTCTCCAGTTTCATGGGAAATCCACTGGTATGCGGTAATTGGTTGGGATCTTTCTGTAGAATATATGAGCGGGGACCCAAAGGTATTTATTATAGCACAGAGGTATCATCAGTATTTCTTAATCCCTCCCCCTCAGGCTTAGTGGCCCATCTAACTCTTATTTTCTATGACAGCCATCATCTCTAGAACTGCAGTTATTTGTATAACCTTAGGCTGCATCACGCTCTTATCCATGATAATAGTAGCAATCTACAGATCCAACCAACCCACTCAATATATGATCAAAGAGCCAAACAAAACCATACAAGGTATTCATATAACTTGGGATACTTTTCAAATTATTGTCCTTTGGCTATTTATTTCTAACCATTTATATTGTTGTTCAGGGCCCCCTAAACTGGTAGTACTTCATATGGACATGGCTATTCATACATATGATGACATCATGAGAATTACAGAAAACTTTAGTGAGAAATACATAATTGGCTATGGTGCTTCAAGCACCGTGTATAAGTGTGCACTAAAGAACTCAAAGCCGATCGCCATTAAGAAACTCTACACTCAATACCCACATAACTTGAAAGAGTTTGAAACTGAACTGGAAACTATTGGCAGCATCAAACACAGGAACCTTGTCAGCTTGCATGGCTATTCGCTCTCCCCTCATGGAAACTTGCTCTTCTACGATTACATGGAAAATGGGTCGCTTTGGGATCTACTTCATGGTTTGTTGGTTTAACTCCTTAATTTTATAATTCCACTCATTTGGGTTGATATATACTGTACAAGGCATGGATCAAAATTTTGGCGGCCGATAACTTAAGTTATCAGCCAAAACGTTTCGGTTCCGGTCTCCAACAAAACATTGAACCAAAATTCCGGTCCACAAAAGTATTGGGTGGGGGGGGGGAGGAATTATCGGCCAAAATTTCGGTTTTGGTCATGCCCAAAACCGAGAAGGCGAGAACGAAACGACTATTTTGATCCTTGGTACAAGGTGAGTATCGGTATTGGGTATCAGTTCGTCTTGGACCGATATGGATACGGTGTCAGCAATAATACCGTAACAGTCAATATATATGTTTTTTTGGGGAAAAAAAGTGGCTGTAGCAGTCAGGATCAGTCAATACCAACAAAGACGGTATCAGCCGATACCTGTATCAGGGT
This sequence comes from Chloranthus sessilifolius, assembly GCA_021018995.1. Taxonomy (NCBI): domain Eukaryota; kingdom Viridiplantae; phylum Streptophyta; class Magnoliopsida; order Chloranthales; family Chloranthaceae; genus Chloranthus; species Chloranthus sessilifolius. The sequence goes on from CM037589.1 coordinate 36,462,235, forward strand.
GGTATTGGTTTTGGTTCTCAACGAAACCAATGCTAATATGTACTGGTATCGGCCGAGAAGGTGAGAACGAAACCACTATTTTGATCCTTGGTACAAGGTGAGTATCGGTATTGGGTATCAGTTCATCTTGGACCGATATGGATACGGTGTCAGCGATAATACCGTAACAGTCGATATATATGTTTTTTTGGGGGGAAAAAGTGGCTGTATCGGTCAGGATCAGTCAATACCAACAAAGACGGTATCAGCCGATACCTGTATGAGGGTGGTATTGGTTTTGGTTCTCAATGAAACCAATGCTAATATGTACTGGTATCGGCCGAGAAGGCGAGAACGAAACCGCTATTTTGATCCTTGGTACAAGGTGAGTATCGGTATTGGGTATCAGTTCATCTTGGACCGATATGGATACGGTGTCAGCGATAATACCGTAACAGTCAATATATATGTTTTTTTGGGGAAAAAAAGTGGCTGTATCGGTCAGGATCAGTCAATACCAACAAAGACGGTATCAGCCTGATACCTGTATCAGGGTGGTATTGGTTTTGGTTCTCAACGAAACCAATGCTAATATGTACTGGTATCGGCCGAGTTTTGATACCATGATACTGTATAGTTCAACAATGCTAATTGTGGTTTGTGTAACAGGCTCGTCAAAAGTGAAACTTGATTGGGATACTCGGCTAAGAATTGCAGTCGGGGCCGCTCAAGGGCTGGCTTATCTTCACCACGATTGCAACCCTCGCATCATTCACAGAGATGTGAAATCTTCCAACATCCTTGTTGATGAAAATTTTGAAGCACACCTCTCTGACTTTGGGATTGCCAAATGCATCCCAGCTGCAAAAACTCATGCATCCACTTACGTGATGGGCACAATAGGCTATATTGACCCAGAGTATGCCCGGACGTCTCGGCTTACGGAAAAATCTGATGTTTACAGTTTTGGCATAGTTCTTCTCGAGCTGCTCACTGGAAAGAAAGCTGTCGACAATGAGTCCAATTTGCATCAACTGGTCATTATCTCTTTAACATTTTAGCTTAGTACCAGGTGTTTTCAGTTAAAGTTTTTTTATATAGCTAGATATTATTGCAGATGTAACTAAATCGATAGGACCTTCTGATTTTTATTTTGGTGATGTAAATTGTTAATGCATGCAGAATACATAATTTACTATTTCACTTATCTTATTATTTAAAGACATTGTTTTAACTTTAAATAGGCTGATATATTTTTCTGTGATTTCGTAATACATTTATTTATTTATAGTCCCCAATTTTTTTTCTGTCCTTTTCCCCAAATCTTTTCTTAATAAAACCTTACTGCTGACCCCACTGAATGTTTGCTCAATCCCAACTTGGTTACTATGGTGATAACCAATTTGTCTGGCATGTTCTTAATTTCATCCCTAATCTACTACTAATATGTTCGTTTTTGGTATTTGATCTGTAGATTCTTTCGAAAGCTGATGATAATACAGTCATGGAAGCTGTTGATTCAGAAGTGTCTGTTACGTGCATGGACCTTGGCCTGGTGAGAAAGACTTTCCAACTTGCCTTGCTGTGCACAAAGCGGCATCCATCAGAGAGACCCAATATGCATGAGGTAGCACGGGTTTTGGTCTCGTTGCTTCCTGCCCTTCCATCAAAACCAAGTTCAACATCTCCCAAAGCGATAAATTATGCCCATTACATCCGTAACACCGAAAAGAAACAGCAGCATGGAATGCAAGATAATGCCTCATCAGATGCCCAGTGGTTTGTGAAGTTTGGCGAAGTCATTTCGAAGAATTCCCTGTAACATTCAAGGGGTATCAGACTGTTGTTACGGACCAAAACCAAATGTTGTTTTGAACAATGACAGGTGAAATCCAAGCCCTCAAACAGTTATATGATATATATGCAGGTTCAAGCCTATGGGTTCTCATCGAAGAGAACATGGATTTACAATTTTGGACCATGTTTTTTATTTAACCTGTGTTTTATTGAGGGAGGGGTCTTCATTTTGAACAGGCGGGTCAATAGATTTATGGTGGATCTTTATTCCAAACCGGCAGGTCAAGATATTTATGTTTTTCGAAATCTGGATCAAATATTGCAGTTGTTTCAAACTTCTACACACTTAATGCTATCTTCTACTGTAATTTTTTCTTTTGTGTGGGTTGACTTTCACTATCATTAAGGATTCCTGATATCCGTGTATGTCAACTTGTGAGAAGATTGATTCTCCTTATAGTCTTGTTAATCTTGTGGCTTGTGGTGCATTTGACTTGGTGGGTGATGTGGCATCTAAAATCCATCTAGCCGTTGTCTACTGGCAAATATTAATATTTTGGCTAAAATGTCACGAGATACCAAGGCTGTGATGGGAGAGTAATTATAGAGTTCACGAGAATTTAATATCAATGTATTGTTTTCTTCGCTTTAATCTCTCGCAGGCTTTCTATAATTGCATCTTCTCATCATGATTTATTATTCTTTATAGGGAAGACCCCATTATGTTCTGGTGGTGACACCATTGTGTCGTCAGCAGTGGTCCTTTAGGTGTGCCCACTTATTTTTTTGCTAATAAAAGCATCATTGTGTAAGGAAAGGTCCTAGTTCCTCCCACTAGTTTCATGGGTGGTGGTGGTGTACATGAGCGCTTATTTGGTGGATGGGCCTGTTCACAATTCTTGCTAATGTCATTGCGTTAGGCGCTTGTGGAGGGGATGGACCCTACCTGATTTGATCTTGTTCCAATTTGCCATTAGACCACTCCCATATGGAAGACCTTGGTCGCACACAGACGGGTATAAGCTGTACTTTGCTTAAGTGCCATTGCCAGGCAGGGCTATCAATGGGTTGGGTCGACCCTATAACTGGCCTAACCCGATATTTAACTGGGTTGGGCACGTAACATGGCTTGATGGGTCGGGCATGCGATGTTGGACCTGACCTTCTAGTGCGTTGCGTCAGGTGTGAAAAAACTGGGTCGTGTGAACCCATGTTACCTGATTCTTTATATAGGAAAAACATGAAAATAGGGGGTGTTTACAATGTTGTGCGTCCGGTGGTGTTGAGTGCACCATCTCGGTGGGTAGGGTGAACCATCGGGTCGGCCATATGCCATTTTCTCATTGGAAGTCAAAATTTTGACTCTACTTAACCCTTTGACAGTCATGCTGTTGACTTGGTTTATTAGTTCCTTATTTGTGATCATGTGGTTTCATCCGTTGTGATTTTAAGATTTAAAGATTTATGGTATAAAAGATTTAGACGAAAAAAAAAATCTCTAGTGATTCAAAGTTAAAAAGGATTTAGATCTAATGCTCATAGTGAACAAATTTTTTCTGACTTTTTGAAAAAGTTGAATAATTCATGATTTTTTCAAAAAATGAAGGAAATTACAATTATTTGTGAATGTTTCAAAAAATCACAAATTAAAAAAATTATACACAATTTCATAAAGGGAGCCATTACTTGCACTTGGAAACTTAACCCTTGCACTGAATTTAAAAAAGAGACTTGTAATTTTGGTGACCTCTATTATATGAGAACACCATCCAAACTGTTTGATTTGATGGCCATGATTTAAAGATATAAGATGTAAAAGATTAGGGCGAAATATAATTTTCGTCATGTAATTAAATTTAGTTGAAGGTTATAATTTGATTCAACAATTGATTACAATAGATCACATGATAAATATTGTATTTTACTCCAATCTTATGCATTAAAGATAATACTAATCATGAACTTCAAATCAAACGGCCTAGATTGTATTTTCGCATGTTATATGTCCCTAAAATACCAAATCTTTCTTTAACTCTGGTGCAAAGGCCAAGTTTTTGAGTGCAAGTAATGGTTCCCTTTCGTGAATTTCTCAAAAATTCCAATATTTTCCCAAATTTTTTCCAATTTGTTATTTTTTAAATTTTTTTTGTAGTGTTTAGGTAGTATATCTTTGTAATTTTCTTTTTAATTTTTCTGAAAATTTGACCCTTTTTCCGTGAATGTGACAAATTTTGACAGGTTTTTTGGGCGTTTTTCTAAGCCGAGTTATTTCCGAACCCTGACTTGGTCACTATGCTAATTCCAACTCCAATCTAACTAAAGGCGCATGAGGATGGATTGGTCTTTTGCAACTTGCCCATTAGGGTTTCAGTGCCTGAGATGTGCACTTTTGATCGAATGCACATTCGACAAAAAAAAATTACTGTAGGAACTCTGGATAGTGCTCTGAAGGGGCTGGTTTTGGTCGGCCACCTGAACCGTCCTTCGGGTTGGGTCGATTAAGGTCAACTGGTCAAGTTGGTCAAGTACGATTAGGCAAAAATCGGATCAAGTCGGCTCAGGTAAACCTGGTATTTTACAGACAGTTGAAAATGTAAGGACTTTATTTTTTTGCATCTTTTATTAGCCTTTTGGTAATTTTACTTTTCTTTTTAATTGTTACTAATAAAAAGGCACCCGTAAATGCACATGGATATTAGGGTAACAACAACATTATATAATAATTAGGTAAAAGAATATAAGATATTAAATTATGACATCGCCTACTTACCTTGATAAAAATATATTGATGCGCTAAATTATCCGAATTGAATCGACCTAATTGCTTACCGAATAATTCATGAACCCAAACTTTGGGACAATGGTTGTCATAAAAAACGTCATAACAAATTTTTTTATTTAAAAGATAATAACAACATTATAAAATAATTAGGTGAAAAAATATAAGATGTTAAACCATGACAACGCCCACTTACCTTGATAAAAATATGTTAATGCGTCGACAATGATCTCGCAGAACTCTGCTTTCGAAAAGAGAGAAAATTAGGAAAAATTAGTGTTCACTCCAAAGCTGCTATAAACACACTTCTTTGGCTAATTAATACATATTTGTATTTGTATTGTAGGTTGATCTTAAAAAATGTGGTAAAATATTAGGTGATGTCCAACATATGTAGTGCATTGATATTTTTCTAACTTTGACTACACTTAGAACGGTGGAAAGTATTTTTATGTTTATTTAGGTCGGAGTCTGGTCGGATTAGTTTGATTGCATCAATGGAGTTGGGTCGGGTCGAGCATTGAGGGAGGTCAATTTGGCATGATCGCAAGATAGAATAAAGGGTGGACGATTGTAGACCCGGATTGGAATACTAAAAATCATGATATATTGAAAAAAAATTGTAAATTATTCGTGAATATTCACGAAGTTCGTGCATTTTTTATATAACATATAATATTTTTTGAAAAATTGTGAATAATTCATTATTAATTTTTAGAAAACTTAAATTCATGAATTATTCACGATAATAAAAATGTCCTTTAATTAAAATCTAGGAGACAACTCTATTAATCGTCATCAACGTATGGGTAATCCACACCATCAGAGTTATAGATCGTAAGTTGAAAGCCAGAGGGCCCAAAACTCAAACTTTTTGAGAGGTTTAAATCTTCTGATTTGTGCACTCTAATATCAACCTTTGTGTATAGTTTTAATGTTAGATATTCAAACTTGCCAATCGGATAGTTCACATCCGCTTATGGACATGATTCTTTCGCTAAACCATTTTAATTCATCATAAATCGGTGCGATATGGCATATTAGGAAGCCACACTTCAATAATTATGGAAAAAAAAGGAAATTACATTTCAATGGTATGAAATAGAAAATTCTAATTTGGTGGTGGTTGATCATTTAAACACTATTTGGTGAGTTATTATCCCTAAAATTTATTTTATATATATATATATATATCGGGTAGGACCTGGCCCGGTGTTGGGGGTATGTAGTCCAAGCTCAGCTTGCCTTGGGTTGGATCATTCCTAGCCCGGGTTGGCTCTTAGGCCGAGTTTACACACCCAAAAAGCTTCTTAGGGCTTAGGGAGGATTATTGCATAGACATAGCCCGCTTATGCTTTACCTGCCTTGAGAGTCATAAAGAGACATGCTAGAATTCTAGACGGCATATAGGTGGGCCTATTATCGAGCCAAGCTGGGGCGCCATTTCATTCTCGTAATTGTTCTACTTTATTGCCTAGGCTCGGCCCTAAGCCCTACCAAGGCCGGCCGCTTAGCAACAGTTTTTGGTGCTACTAATAGTCTTATATTTTGTAGTGTACATAACCTACATCAATAGATATGATTCTGATTGGTGCATTTTGCTGCCATGTGACACCTAGTGAAAATCATCTTGTGCCTTTTCCCCTATATATATATATATATATATATATTTTACAATAAGAATATTATACGTGATATAACAACAATTATTTATGTATTATATATATAGGGAAAAAGGTTCCCAAGGATACTTTCACTAAATTTCCAGCCTCTAAAAAAGGCAGCACATGGCACCCAAGATAATATTTTGGTGTCTCATAGACATTGCTGAGATCGATTTGAAATAAAAAATTAAAACTGAAATCTAATCTCAACAATTAGACCTTTGACTATAGTCAATTTTTTACTTTTGCTATATACAAATATGAGTTTGACACATCTTGAGGAATCTAAGCAGTGTCAAACTTGGGCTCAACGCAGAAGCGAAGAGAGCTGAAGTAACACTTAACCATTGCGCACACTTCAAAAGAATATATGAAAAATCTCACACTTCCTTTGGAAAAACCTATGTTCCCTATTCCTACGGGTAAGAAAAAATCCAAGAAATAGTACTTGAGATTTTATCAAAAGAACAGAGATAGGAATGCAAGAATTAAACTGAAACCCGAACCCTACTGATAAATCGGCCAAACCGAATCGAACCGAAACCGATTTGAACCAATTCCGATTCAATTTGGTTTCAATTCTTTCTATGCACCACATGATACAAAAGGTCGGGACAAAACAATGAGAGCAATTGAGTGTGATCAGTTACTGTAATTCCTTTATGGATAATTGATACAAAAAAAAGGAAATAAACCCTAGAACCAGGGGCTTACATCATAAATTTTAGGAATTCAAAGAAATATGTGTCAAGAAAACTTACCTTTTGTACTCCCCTCATGTCTACACCATGAACGCCCGAAAATGTTTGCTTGAATTAAAATTTTGTGTTAAGACACAAAAGCCAGTAGTGATAATAATCGCTTAATCTATCCAAAGATCTTTGTAGAACCTCCACGAGTTTGATAAAACTGTTGCAACTTATATATAAATTATAGTGCTTAATTACATAAATGTAATATAATGATAGTGAATACCTTCTGATGAAAGATGTAGGAATTAAGAGTGTAAAGGGGTATGAGTTATGAGAATAAATCGAACTGACCAGCAGGAGTTTATATAATAATCAACGCATCATAAGGAGCAATTCATCAGTAATGAAGATGTAGGAGTTGCACAGGAATTTAAGGGTCTAGATTTCAGCAGAAACCCCGGGGTTTTAATAACAGAGATATAATCTCGAATAACAGTAGCTTCAAAGCAGCAAAGAAAATATCTCTTATTCCATAAAAATTATGTAAACATTTAATATCTTGGTTCAATTACATAGATAGAAAAAGTAATAAGCAAATCCTAATCTAATTAGGCTTCCATATATCTGTTCAGACTCTATAACTAAAGATAGAAACAAATTAAATATTCTCATCTTCCTATCAATCCCTATTTTCTAGGACTTTCGAACTCTGTTTTGAGAGAAGAGTGACGGTCAGAGAGAGATTTATTAGGAGTTGTTTAACTTGAAGAGTAGTAGTTTAACATACATTGTAAAGGTAGTTATAGAAACTTATAAAATATAGGGGCATATTTTTACTTTTATATAATAGTAAGGATAATATTAGTGGGTTATGAGTGGCAGGCCAGATTCCGATTGACCCGAACTTGGTCCAAATCCGTAGGTCTCCACGCTACGGATGAGGGTATTCTTATGGGCCATCCTACCAAATTCAGTTTTTCTTTTATGGATAAAAATATAGGATTAATTTAGTTAGTTAGTGTGTGATTTGAATTTGAGTAAGGGTTTGGTGGGTGGAAGAGAGAAAACTAAACATGTTGCTTTAGCAGGTTCTCATCCTCTTTGCTAACATCCTACTAGGAAAGCTAAATATATTATTTTAGCAGGTTCCATTCTTTTTGCTAACATCTTATTACTTGTTTTAACAGGTACCCTTTTTCCTTGATAATTTCTTGTATAGCAAGATTTTATGCAAGATTTACTTATTTGAGCAAGGAGGTTGCTGCTAGAGCAGGTAAAACCTCATTTCCAGGAAGTTATAAAAGAGAATGGAAACCAACTAAAGCAGGTAAATTTTGCTCTAGTAGGGGCTAACAAAAAGCTACATCATACATAGCCTAAATCTCACACAACAAATTACTTACTTTTATTAATACAAAAGACGACAACAAACGTGTAGTGTAGAACCCACAACGTAATCCCCACAAAGGAGGAAGGATACTAACTAAGCTATCGCTAATCGGTATTGCTTCACTTTGTGTGTACAAAAATAAATAAACATACAAACTAAATGAATTAATAACAATAACAGAAATGCTATGGCTCAAGTACAAGGGTGGCAGCAAACCAGTTTATAGCCCGGGTCGACAAAGAGTGCCTAATGCGTGAGGCTTGAGCAAAGATGCTAAATCTGAGTCAGAGCCACAGAGATCACTTCTCGCCAACTATTTGGCATAGATAAAGACAACAAAGGTGGGTAGGTGCTTATACACAACCTGTTACGGCCCGAAATTCTACCCCATCCCGAGGGCCTAGAATTCTGAGTTATGACCCGCACATATCCCGGATATGCTAAGCGGACATACACCTAATCAGAGTTCTCGCGCAATAATGGTTCCACGAAATCCGTGAAAGCCAACATACCATAGTGGAATATAAAATAATCATAAATGCTGAATAAATCTGATAAAATGCGATAAAATGCTATTAATCCACAGGTAACATGTAAGTCAAATCGGAGACAAATCCGATAAAAATGAAAGCATAGAGTCAATGATAATGATATAAGGCAAAATCCAATACCGAGTCTACTAAATCAATATCCGGTGCTCGGATCAAAATCAACACTGTAGTCCTCCTGATAACCGGTAATGTCACCCTCCAAAGGCTCTTGGTAATCAACGTCCACTGGGTCGACGTTCTCAGCACTAATCAGATCAGAGAAACCCACGTCCACACCGTCGGTATAGTCACCTACAGCTGTTAAATTATCGTGGGATGAGTTTACTCAGTCACGTAAACTCAGTGGGATACACCACCAATCCACCCCATACTACTCAGGTGCATTGTGGGTGTATCTTGTGAGTGATAAATGTAATATCTCAAAGCGTATAGCAAAAGAATGACAAAATCACATGCATATCGTAAAGCTCATATCATAAATGCAAGACCATGATCTAGACACTCATATCCTAACGTCCTTACCATATCTCATAACATATCCTACCATGTCTTAACATACATCGCATGAGCGTAACTAACATACTCGTGAAATCCTAAACGACCTGTGCCAGAGTCGCTGCTCGAGCTACCATGGGAGGGTCAACATAGTAACATACCACCATATTATAACGCCTCGTCATACTCATACTCCACCATCCAGCCAATGAGGAGACATAATGGCCAAACTCACTCATAACATACTCATACTCATAATCTCTCCCAGAGATCCGTCTTGGTGAAAGACGCTGTTCTTTACTTGGCATACGCAAGGAACGACGATAGAGACTTAAGTTCTTTATCTTTTCGGCCTACACAGCGATGTCTTATTATCGTACTCGTATCATAACTTATCTTATCTCATACTCATATCTTATCATATTTTTATACTTAATCCTAGGACAAACTATAGTGAGGCAACTTTTCTAATTTACGCTTCCCAAGAAAAAGGTTCCGTAGTAATCTGGATGTACTTCGTGTGACAGCCCATACTATCATAGAGGCGTTGCATCCGTACATGGACGCCAATATTTCGAGTTTCACGTGATCGTAGAAGAAACTTCACCACAGCCAAAGCCTATAGTCGAACCTCATAACTTAACTCATAACTCATACTATCATCTTTGGACTCGGGGTGATCGGGTCGCCGTATATGCCACCATATACGAGATTACACTGAATTTACACTCACCCGACTCGTCATGGGTCCCATTCCACCATGAGTTGTAAGGCATGTGAATACGGTGTATTTCTCGCTTCGATACCATCTCAGCGAATCACCACGCCCAAGCATAGGCATGATCTCATACACTCTCGTACTCATGATCTAACATATCCCTAACTCATATAAATTGATTAAGTTGCAAATACAAAAGTATCACACATACAGAACGGTTTACACTTAGATTTGGATTATGTTTATATTTATATTTATTTACATAATATATCAATATAATTATATAATAGGGTTATAAGTGTAATTTCGATAATCGTAAATGTCAGAGTTCGATTTCATAGAGGCATCGAAGTTCTAACACTTTGTGTTATCGAAGTGGTCGCGTTGAAGCGATAAAAGCGAGACTTTTATATATTATTATTTATCATTATTAAATGCCCAAATTAAATATTATTATTTTTAAAGTTAAGTACATCACGACCATCGATCGCAAAGTGCAAGTGCACTAAATTTTTTGGTCGTGTAAAAGTGAAATTTTGGTGTGAATCAGGTCGTCTATTCGGATGAGAATCGATCGATTGAAAAAAATGAAAATCGATAGATCAGATTTAATAAGGTGTAAGTTGTCGTTTGGCTCATGATTGATTGGTCGATTTTAATAGGTCAATCCATCGATAAAAAGGAAACTAATTGGGCTCTGACATGGGATACTACTACTCATATATCTTATAAGATAATTTTATAATATTAAAATAAGGTAGTAACCAAGTACATTTATTTTATACGATAATAAAATATAAGTATATAATATTTATTAATTTTATATTACTATCTAAAATCACTTTCTTTTTAAATATATCATAATATATTGTAAAAGATATTTTAATTAATTTAATACCATCCTATGAAATGAAATCAGATGGGCTGATCTAAATCAGATGGGCTGATCTAAATCAGATGGGCCAAAGTCTAACATCGAATGGGTCAAAGTCCAACATCAGATGGGTCACGATCCACGTCAGATGGGTCACGGTCCAACATCAGATGGGTCACGATCCACGTCAGATGGGTCAAGATCCAACATCAGATGGGTCAAAGTCCGACATCAGATGGGTGACGGACCAACACTAGATGGGTCGCAGTCCAACATCAGATGGGTCACGGTCCAACATCAAATGGGTCACGATCCACGTCAGATGGGTCAAGATCCAACATCAAATGGGTCAAGGTCCGACATCAGATGGGTCATAGACCAACACCAGATCGGTCGCAGTCCAACATCAGATGGGTCACGGTCCAACATAAGATGGGTCACAGACCTCCAACATCAGAATCCCACGTGGCAACCTAAGTATGAAGTTGTCTAACGCTTAAGTTGCTTATTTAGTGCTAACTCATCCTCTCTATCGACCATATATATATATATATATATTACCTCCCATGGGAGAAAATTCAAACTCCATCGTTGGGCATTATAAGGTGATCCCGTGATAGACTCTCTAGTTTTAGAGTCAATACTCAATTGAGACCTCATGATATTAATAATAATATTACTTATTAAAATTTGATCACGCCTACATGATTTATATCGTTTGAAAATTATAGCCTTGGGAAATAATTATATATGTATATATTTTTTTGTTTTGATAAGTAACCGCAAGATTTATTGTTGCTTGCTAATATAAATGTAGTCACTTCTTGATTTTTATTGTATAGAGTCTTATGTTAAAATAATCTATGTAATATCTCTTTCCTTAAAACAAAGTCTTAGATACTACATGGGACCTTTTGTAAATGCTGGACTTGGAAATATGTTTAAAATAGGTCATGGGTCTATATATATATAGAAATGCTTAGCTTCTAGAAAATATAAAATATTATAAAAATTTTAAAGAAATTATAGGTTTAAATCATGGTTGCGTAGATTTTTAGTTTGAACTCAGATTCACGATTTTATAATGTCCATAAAATGTCTTTTACTAGAAGGATGATGGAATAGAGTATTAATCATTTGTGTTATTTTTAATTATTAAAATAACAAAGTATAAAAAAAATAATAACATTAACAATTAGGAAAATAATTATGACTAAATTACAAGCAATCACATCTAGGGCAAAATCAATAAAATTAGACTATAAGCAATCACATTTAGGGCAAAATAAATAGGACTAGAATATAAGCAATCACATCTAGGGCAAAATCAATAAGATTAGATTATAAGCAATCACATTTAGGGCAAAATAAATAGGACTAGATTATAAGCAATCACATCTAGGGCAAAATCAATAAGATTAGATTATAAGCAATCATATTTATGCTAACCACTTTACTCATTTTAAAATAATATTATAAAGAGTGAAATAAAGTTTATTTTATTTAGTCCGTCGATACGCGATCGAACGTATCCTACGCGACGGGATCTGAGAAGAATGAAATGGATGGATGGGTACCCACCTCTTGAAGCGTGACCGACAGATCGACGACGATTAGGGCGATAGAGATCGGCGTCCACACGATGATCCGTCCATGATTACGCCGCCTTCTTCCACCACGATTTGACGGCAGAAAAACACTACGGTGTTCTTTGTGGAAGAATACACAAGAAATTTAAAAGAGATTTGGGTGTTTTTAAAGAAGGGTGGCCAGAGAAGAAGATGGAGTGACGGCTAGAGTTTTTAAGAAGAATTCTTATAATAATGAGTAGCAAGGTTTGATCCTTAGACCTCTTATCTATATCCAAAGCCTTTCAACCACTAGGCTACAACACAACTTGTGTCAAATAAAGACAATTTTAAATATAATACCTCTTTAAAATCAAAATGTGTATTTTCTCAACTAGGGTAGGTTATGGTGTAGAGCACTAACACCATGCAAGGTATAAAGCACAATCTAACACCAATAAAAGAAAGTTCAAAAATTCGGGTTGTTACACAACCTTTCTTATATTTACGCAAACCTGTAAGGACCTGATAAGGCCATGGCAGCTAGGGATGCAGATTCTGTTAACCGAAGTCAAACAAAAATTTCGGTTTTCAGTTGGGTCCAACTGGAACCGAACCAAAATGCATCTTTGGTTTATTTTTTTATTCTTTTTAAAACTGAAACATGTAAATTTCAATTTTTTCAGGGTTTTTTTTAAAAAAATAAAATCCTACCTACTCGGTTTTCAATTTTTGCTACCCAAAACCAAAACCGAACAACAATCAGTTCGGCTTGATTTGGCCAATTTCAGGTCTGTTTTGGGTATTCGGGTTGGTATCTGGTTTTTGGGTTTTTCTTGCACCCTAATGGCAACTAGACCTAAGCCTGATTAATGAGGTAAGCCAGAAAAAAGCCTGAACCACAAATTTTTTATGTGATACATATCCGCCGGCACGTATCGGCCTCGGCTGATACCACAGATACCATACAATAACAGTATCGGTATTGAATTGGCCAGACATTGAGCCTTATCGCAGAAACATTTGGGTATCAGCCGATACTTGATACCATGTTCCCTATGTATGGATTCTTCATATCACCCAAAGAGACCAGGCACCAATGCTGGGGCTGTAGTATCCGACTTCAGCTACAACATGGCTCCAGAAACATTCCTCTACAATAGATCCATTACCTAATTATGAGCAGCTCAGCAGCAGCAACATGGCATTTCAGTAATTAACACAAATTTGGTGATACCGACCTGGTACGGACAGTGAATAAACCTCATTACCAAAACTCCGATTTTATCAAAAATTTTCAACATGATTCCTATAACAGGAATGCTGTGTACTCTATATAATCAAATGATAAACCAAGTGGCCAGGAGGATGCCTCAAGAAGCGGAGATTCTGAGTTCGAATACCACCCTTTGTTGGCCACTCGGCGGGGATTTATCCCTACTAACTGGTATGGGTGACGTGCAGGTGTTGCATGTACCCGGGTACTTAGTCGGGTTCTCTAAGAGGCCGGATTCCCCATTATCCAAAATGTATTTAGTCAAATAATAAAACAGCAGTAGTTTTCATTCCGATGCACAAAATCATCACAGAATGGGAGAAAATAAGCCACCCTTAATAAGTTCAGAGTAATTACATTGGTGTTCTACACTTCTATATATTTCAATGGAAAAAAAAAAGCTACAAGATTTTTGGCTTCATATACCTGTACAACTTTACCCTGTAACAATTTTATTGATCCATGCACAATTGAACAACTGATTGCTATATCTCCAACTTCTCTCCTGCTCCAAAGGTACAACAAAAAGATCCGACCCTCAAACTTGTAGGGCCTTTCGAAGCCAAGCTGACACAACTTTCTGTGAAGACCAGCAACTCACCAAAAATTAATAGAGGGAAACTACGTTTTCCACATATATCATGCTAGATGAAAGGAATGTATTATTGAATAATTCAGTGTTAGAACTATTATTGGATAATATACCTTCGATCATCACAGTGAAAAAAAAGAAACTTGAAACCATGTAAAGTGATGCCATCTGAAAAATCGGGTAAATCACACCTCTTAGATCAACGGATGCCTGTGCTCCTGTATCAATTTGCAATCCAAGTTTGATAAATTTCAGCACCATTATTTACAAAGATAATAATAGTACCCAATAATACACACACACACACACACACACACACACGTGTGTGTGTTCGTGCGCTCTGGAGCAACAGTAACACACATTTAAGACATTTTATGAGGGCTGGTTGCTGTTTCCAATTATTCCATGCTACCAATATATGTTGCAGATGATAGGTTCATTATACAAAATCAGACCAATCCTTACATATCCAAGTTCACCGATCCATGTTATAGTGATTTTCAAAAAGGCTAAAACAATTGCCTCAAACAACCAAAGAAACAAACGCAACTTGTGAGATGTAACACAGTCTACACAAATTAACCAGCATTGTGTTGTTTTGTGTTGCTAACCAGTCTAAGTTTCAATTTGCATGAGAGTATTACAGCTGCTCACCATCTTTATTAAGTGGATCCTTGATCTCCAGCGAAAAAATTAGAAAAAAGAGAAAAGAAAAGATCCATGATCGCTTTGTTTAAGAGTAACACTTTGAATTAATAGTGTAAAATGAATGTTGGATTTGTCCCACATCGGCTGTGGGCTGGCCCTCCATGGGCTATTTATATCTTGTGCACCACCATCTTACAAGCCAGTTTTGTGAGGTTGAGTTAGACCCAAGGAATTTGATCATGGTATCAGAGACGACATTTCTCCGCTCCACGTCACCCGTTCTTGTCCACGTGATGTTGCTTGGCTTAATCCTGCCAACACGTGCGGGGGCGTGTTGGATTAGTCCGACATCGGCTGTGGGCTGGCCCTCCATGGGCAATTTATATCTTGGGCAAACCTCACCTTACAATCCGGTTTTGTGTTGTTGAGTTAGGCCTGTGGAATTCTATCAATGTAGCGTGTGCCCCGGAAGCTAATTCAAACACAATATTTTTCCTTGAAACCATAGTTGGAAGATTTCTGGTGTTTCTCAAGGTTCCAATCTAAATTTCTAGACATCTTGATTATATTGAGTATACTTTATGTTCTCACCATCGCATTTCAAACGAGACTTTACAAGGAATTTCCATGCAACGCTGCAGTATTGAATAATGAACTTGCTTGTCAGCCTAAGGGCCTTAATACAAGCAAAAAGAAGTACCCTACAGTAGTCAACCTACTTAAAATATGTGACCAAGACCATCTAACGGTCAAAGTGATCTGAGGGTGCATTGTAGTATTGATGATCTTAGGGTTGATTGGTTTGATAGTTAGGTTTATGGTTAGAAAATGAGAGAGAGAGAGAGAGAGAGAGAGAGAGAGAGAGAGAGAGAGGAATTAGGGAAAAGTGACTTAATAAGGAAATGTTCCTCACTAACCTTTATATTAAATGGCATACTAAAATAGGCCCACCCAATAGTAATAACCACACCTACATAGACTAGAAGAACAAACACCCCCCCTCTCGTCAAGCTGGTATGTATATCATGGAACCTGAAATACGAAATCCAACTTCACTCATAACTCATAAAGAAGGTGAACTACAACATCTCACAAATACCATGAAGATCTTCTATCAGTAATGGAACCTGCCTAGTCCACATTAGTGTATCCAGAAATATGAAGATGTCCCTGAGCATGATAAACAATTTCATGTCCAGGATTAACTTTGACATATCACAAGAGCCGATAAGTTGCAGCCATATATGAGTAGTCCATGGAGTATGCAGAAACCGATTGACAAGGCTAACAACGAATGTCAGATCTGGACAAGTCAAAGTAAGGTAGATCAAATGGCCTACCAGTCGTTGATATTCAAGAGGATCAGTTAGTAATTTCTCTTTTTCATGAAGAGATGGTCAGATAGCTTTGGACCCATGAGAGAAGATGCAAGCCTGCAATCTAGCATATCGATATCGTTGAGGTCTAAACACATATTTTCTTTGAGAAAGGAATATCTCTTTCCTTGAGCACACAATTCCAACCCCGAAAAGTACTTCAGAGTACTTAAATCATGAAACTCAAAATTCCGACTAAATTCCTTTTTCACATGGGTGATGAACTCATGATCTTCTCATGTAAAAATAATATTATCAACACATGCTAGATAGTCTGGCCAACTGGGGTAAAGTGAACAAAGACCATTTAAGATCTGACTAGCACCTATGAAATCTTATATCCATGTTAGCACCACTAAACCGATGAAACCACGCAGGAGGAAGTTGCATCAACACATAGATTGATTTACGAAGCTGACAGACCAGAGATCCTGACTCCCCCTGATGCAGGAAAGCCTGAGGGGGATGCATATATACTTCTTCCGTGAAATGACCATGCAGAAACACATTTTTTACATCGAGCTGGTAGAGAGGCCAATTTTGAGTAGTCGCAAGGGATAATAACACTCAAACGAAAGCGAGCTTGGCAACTACAGCAAACGTCGCAAACTTGGGAATGGGTAAAAAATGATCCATCTTGTGCAGGTTTCCTGTCAAATGGGTTGACCGGACTGACGACCAATGATGACATGTACTGAAGGGTTTGGCTCTGATACCGAGTAGTTTTGATGATCTTAGGGTTGATTGGTTCAATAAGGACATTAGGGTTAGCGTTTAATAGTTAGGTTTAGGATTAGATAAGAGAGAGAGGGAGAGAGGCAAAATGAGTTAATAATGTTACAGACACCCTATATTAATAACCACACCCACGTAAACTAAAACAACAAGCACACTAACACATCTTCTCCGGTTGGGGAAAATTCTTACCACTTCAATTGGATGGATCATAATTTTTTTACACATCTCCATATTCAAGGTGCAGTCTATCTTCTTCAATCCTAGTATTCTTTGAATGTGACTCATCTTTTCATTTTATTAGCACTGAAAATGTTGTCTGCATCAAGTGTGCAACTGTCTAACCGCCACAATGTGCTCGATATCCTCTTTGCCTCGCGGGAAATTCTGGAAAATTCAACAAGCTTACACATTCTGTGGTATTTGGGTCTAATGGTGAAAGACACTAAACACCTGGTATACGATGGCATTTTCCCCACCTTTCTTAACCCACTCTCACTCGGTCAGGTTGTTTTTCTTCCTTCAAAACCAGTTCAGTGGACATCTCGTTTGCAACAATAATCTCATTGTTGCCACAGCCAATAATCATGTTACACGAGTTATAAACCACTTTAGGAGATATAATGGTCGCCTTTCGTAAGATCAATGATTCGTCAATCTCAACAGCTTCAACCCGGTCACCATCATCTCCATCCCCATAAGAATCATATATAAAATCTCCATCTCTTTCCCTCAACAATGCATTATTCGCCCTAAACCAAATTATTTAAGTGTGCTTCATCCTACATAGTGGATACTCATGAATCTGGTGTCTGCCTAAAACCTACAACACATAATCCTCTGATTTTTTCTACCTGGTTCCCTACTGTTGGCTACCCTAATAGTCCCTAACCATATTCAACCATTATTGGGAGCGTCCTAGGACCTTGTAAGCCTTTTGATGTAGGATCACACTCTAAAACCCTAATATGCAAATTTGCTAAAATTAAAGTAGAATTTTAAAGAGTAATAATTAGTAAAATTGCTGATTTGATTCGTCTTAGATTATCACGGAATTCAGTTAAGGAGAATTGTAACATCCGAATCAAGTGTAAGTCTGGCACGATAGTCCTTGCGGAATTCGGTCGTGGGTTCTCAACATAGAATTTGACTTCCCTCTAGCCTAGGGCATCGAACAACTATCCATGATGGCTTCTTTAGATTCCATTATAGGATTTCAAAGAAAAAAAGGCAGAAATAAAGGTGTAAAATTAAAGAGAATATTTTATGGGTTCTCGAAAAATTACTAACAACCAAACAAAACTAGAATTTAATTAACAAAATACCTTTGCCACGAAGATTAAGAAGATAAAAGATCAAAGATGGATATAATGATCACCGGAATTTCGCCGGCGAAAATATTGGCTTCACACCAAACCCTAAACTCGGGGAAAAAGAGAACTCCCAACGAATTCTCATAGATAGCACAAAGCAATCAAATTACAGTAAGCATTGATTAATTCTTAAAATTGTCTTTACATGCCTAACGACAAGTTTTTGCCATTTGCAGACGACATTCACGGGTGTCTGTCCTAAGTCCACGGACGTCCATCCTCGACGATGTGCACAAGACTAGAACATGGCCTAAATCAAGATGTCCATGTTGGGGCACGGATCTGGCACGGACGCCCGTCCTATAAATTCCAGAATATACTTAATTTTGCGGTCGTCCGTCATATGTTGACGAATTTCTTCCTTTTGCTTCCCACGTGCGTGCCTTCAAGTGTTGGATTTTCATTCATGCGCAGACATGCGCATAGGTCTTCAATCACCTATCCACAAGCTTTTGGGTGTCTTTACGTGCTTTTTCCACCTCCAATACACCTTGTAAGCTTGTTCAGGTGCAATGTCCCCATCACCTTTCCTAGACGTCCCAACTCCTATCGCTTATGCTAAAACCATTTCTCTCACAGTTGTTGAACCAGAAATCCTCGTATGACTCCCCCACAAATTGCCTCTTCCTCCATAAGGGCCAATTCGTAAGCATCCTACATCTTCGACATGTTGAATGCTAATTTTCTCCCATATATTCTAAATGAAAGTTTAATACCTTGCTAGCCGAGTTAGTGTAAATTTCTCGCAGCTATCCTTTGGTCGATAATTTGTGGAACTCCTAGATGCAACATCCATATCATGTCCATTTAAATTAGGACAAGCTGGAAAATATGTACGACATAGGATTTTAGCATAAACCAACTAATCGAATGTTATTCATCTTTGCCCGCAAAGATATTTTATCCATTCCATTTCGAACCCATGATGATTGGAGATTCAACCATCACCGAAATGCATTACTAGTAAAACGGTAAACTACCAGTTCACCTTCAGTGAATCGAGCAATTTAAATAAATAAAAATCATGTCAACCTTTTCGCACCAATCAAGCAAAGAATCAGGATCTAACCTTCAATCAAATTTTGGGATTTCATACTATTTTATCCTCTCTAATTAGCATTAGTATCCATTTTCAATTCTGCACTGACACCCTGAAAAAATTAGGCCATTTTCAAAGGTGCCTTGTATGCATCCATGGATTCTTTTCACTGCTTGCATATGCAGTTATCCAAAATTTGAGCCAAGATGTAAATGTATGATCTAGAGATGATGGATACTATAGTGTACCATTATACCTATAGTGCTCCAATACCTAAAAGGAGTATTCACCAAATTGCCATTAATTGTTTTTGGCAACTGTAAAAATGAGCTTCAATTTTCCACGAGATATCAGATGAGAAAATAAGGGTACTTGCATGTTGTGCAATAGTAATCTCATCTTTGTATTGTTATTTTCGGGCCAATGCAATGGCTAGGTGGACAATGATAGATAGTACCAAACTTTCTTCTCCATGATTTTTATAACCACTATATCTTGGTAATTGCTATCTGCTATAACATTGTCAACAGGATTTGGGTCAGTAACTTCCGTTCTGCGACAAAGAGCAGGGAACTCTTATTCTTCAATTGGTATCTGAAAACATAAACTTGAGTCTTGTTTTTTGAAGCAATGTCAAAATGAAATTTGTAATATCCATGCATGCATTGAAATAACTCCGCCATTGCCCGTCCCAAGCTCGGATGAAAAAAGGAGGATGGTTGGCGTCAAGTTGATGGCCAGCTATGAAAAAACCTCATTAAATCCCTATGATGAGACCTATTATGGATCGGATAAGGCTATGATGAGGATAATGATGATGATTCATGCATTGAAATATACAAGCAACAGCACCATTACGTGTTTTCCACCTTATATCCTTCGAACAAATAAATGGATAATTTGCCTTAATCCTCCCCACGCAATAAATAACTTAAAACAATAACAAGTGGCCTCAAAATCCAGTGTTTCAACCAACACTAAATAAGGTGGTGCGGATGGTCGAGCAAACACAATTAGTAGCACCAAGACAATTTTTTCTATGAGTGTTGACAATTATTGAAGTTGATCACATATCTAGAAATTTGGTATCTTAGTCATAGTTTCCGTGAATTGGAACAGGGTACTGGTACCGGGACGTTGAGGTGAAAAAAGTTTCGGATACTTTTTTATTGATGCGTCTTCTGTACGATTGTGGGAATAACATAGAAATGTAATAAATATGTTATAGGTACGAAACAGATACGACATTAGTATAACATAGATACGAGATGGATTTGTTATAGAAACATTAGTAGTGCGATATAGCTGCGAAATGGATGTGGCATGACATATATATGGATATTAGTATAACATTAGTCCGTCTTTTGTATAACTACAAATGAATATTACATTTTTATGTACTAATATTTACAATTTTAAATTTAAAGTTCAGACACATGATTCATTGAATTCATATATCAATGGGTGTAAAAGAACATAATTAAATTTTCTGTTACTAGTACATAATCATATACTAGTCAAAATGAAGCGACGGATATACTTTGGGACAAACCAGTTTCTCTTCAAAATGAAACGAGTTTCAATTATACATTGAAACGCGTTTTGGAAACGTTTCAGAAAAGTTTTAAAAGAGGATCGTACCAGTCTCCGGTACTGGTACGCATGGGCACTGGTATGACTACGGCAAAAAATTTCAAAAGATCTATCTGATTTCAGTAACTCTATTTGTCATTTTATCATCTCATATTTACCTTAACAAATTGTTTCGAGGCCTGATCTCAGCCCTTCCCATATCACCCCCACTTTGCATCTGCTTTCCCTTAAGCATTTGATGTTTTTCTTCACTCACATGTGTTATCTACAAGTTGAGTTCATGAGATTTAAAAGCACCTTTTAAAGACCAACCCAGTGTGCAATACCAGAAGGAAACAAATAGAATATCCGTACAATTTACCTTGTGTTCTTGTAATGAATCCATCATATTCTCTTTTGAGCCCTAAACAACAAAGATTCTTGTAAAAAATACAAGAATTACTGAAATCAAGATGCACATATGGACATAAGCTGTTAATTTTGAGAGTATAGAAAAGAAAACCTTAACCGGCATACGAATGGGCCGATGCAATCTTGTCTGACAAGTTGCTTTCTGCTTAACTTCGGATGTCAGAGAGAGCTATATTGAACCAAAAAGGGATAAGTCATGAAAACAAATCCTACATACATTTATATATACCAAAGAGCCTAACTTAACAGAATGAGCATGGTTAAGTTGGTGGATCCCCAGTGACCCCACCATAATTTGAAATAGGCCTGAAGATGGAGTAAGATTGGTGATCCACACACACACACAAACCCTCCAACATACTCAAATCAATAGAATAGCCCAAATAAATAAGTAAAATATATGAGAGCACAACATTTACAAATCCGAAATTCTGGAGAATAAAAAAAGGAAACAATATAAGAGATGTTTCCCTCTGTTCAGATATATAGCAGCAGCCTAAGAGAACCAATAAAAGAGCTCTGCTCTACAAGTAACCTTATGCTAAATTGCAAACCAAGCAATTTAAAAGAAAAACAAGAAGTAAAAGAATAAAAAATTCTATTATTAACCTCATGTGTATATATATAAATGAGAATAAGGAGTATGCAACTGGTTAAATGGATCCCTGCACCCGGGTGAATTTTCACATGCCACGTGGCATGTGAAACCATTGGGCATAGGGTTTAAACATATATATATAGGGAGCCGGTTAGGTCCTCCAATGGAGGACGGTGACCGTCCTCCAAGATCCACGTGGCACCCAAAACACTTTTTGGGTGCCACATGGAGCACAGGTGAACAGTTTAGATCAATATTAAAAAAAAATTGAAAAAAAAATATTTAAACCCACAAATCAAAGTTTGACGATTTTCATTGGTCCACATTTCACAGTTCAAAAAATACACAGTGGAGATGAGTTTTTAATTATTTTTTTTCAAAGATGATCTAAGCAATGCACCCAAGGTCCATGTGGCATCGAAACAATATTTTGGGTGCCAGGTGGAGCTCCACGTGAAAGGTTGGAGGACGGTGACCAAAACTCCCATGGAGGGCGGATCCCTTTTCCATATATATATAATTTTGGGTCCTCATTTGATGGGTCAAAGATGCATTGAATTGAGCCTCTTTGATCACATTTTCAACGGTGGATATGTATTGGACTGTGCCCAAATTTTTTGGGTGGCTCTTGATCAATATCCAACTTGTTGTGGCACCCGATCCTCGTGATGGGTGCCACATGATGCCCAGCTGGTGTGGACTGAGGGATGATCCCTGTGTCCGGATGCATAGTCCCAGCCCTCTCTATCTTTCAGTGTGTGTGTGTGTGTATACATATAGGACTAAAGAAACCAAAATAAAATAAACCATCTAATCTCCACTCCCTTATAATGACAGTCCATACAAAGGAGCAAGATACATCTCCAACAAAAATATGGCGAGAAGTCAAACTTGACTTTATTTTACGGGAGAGATATCTCTTGCACCTACCTATTCTGGCAGAGAATCAAAAGTATAAAAAGAAATCCCTAAGGGCATGGCCACTTCAGTGTAATGCGATTACTGGTATAAGGGACATTACATGTAAATTTTTTTTGAAAGGGCCCGACTCTCTTGACCGTCATTTAAACACCAAAATGGTGTTTAAATGAACCTACACCATTAATGGTTTAAGATGTGGGTGATCTGTACTGTCGCAGTGACAGATCATAAACTGCAATGCAACAGCCCCAAAAATTGTGTTTAATGGAGATTAAAACCATCCGATCTGCTGACTATAAAATCAACTGTTGTGTTTGTGTTTTAGTGGCTGATATTAAAGTTCATCAATCGGATGGTTCACATCCACTTATAGGAGACATGATTCTTTGGCTGAAATATGTTCCAATGATGAATTGCCACTTGGACAATTTAGATTGGTCACAGATGTTTGCCACATGGCATAATGATAAATAACACTTCAATGGTGGGAGATAAAAAGTACAGAAATAATGGAGTAAAATCATTTAAACACCATTTTGTTGTTTAAATGTCGGTCAGGAGCAAAGGAGCAAATATCCATTTTAAAAAGTATTACAAATAATTATCCACTTTACAAAAGAAAAATGCATTCATTTCACTGCAATTTCATTTGTGTGATGTTTATTTTTCACACCCCTATGTATTAATTTCCATAGAGTTAGTATTATGTACTCAATCCAAGCGCTGACAATCTTGGTACTCGGGGTAACGTTTTGGGATATGTGCCATGTGGATTTGATGTGTGTTGTTTGGTGTACGTCCATGATCTCAAGATCAATGGTGTAGAAAATTAGGATGAATCTTCATCATCTCACTCAAACCAGTCAAAGGCCATATAAAGTTAACTGGTATGTTGGATTTCATGGTAGCCGTTAATATTTTATAGCCTTTGATCGAAAGGAATTAAACAACGGAGATTGTTTTTGTCACAATCTTCAACACCATAGATCTTGAGATCATGGGCATACTATCAAACAGTAAACAGGATTACACATGGCACACATCCTAAAAAGTGGCAAAAGTACCGAGAGCATGGGTTAAAATATCGGGTTACCGATACGTATCGTCCGAGCTCCAAAACGATACGTATCGGTACCGGTCTGTATCGGACGATACATTGAATGTATCATTCGATACATTCAATACATTTGAATGTATCGAACGATACATTCAATGTATCGTTGGAGTCCAATACCGATACGTATCGTCCGATACGTATCGGTATCGGAAGATATTTTTATCCATGACCGAGAGTGTCGTGTCACAAGGTGGCAGTTCTACCTTGTTGCGTGCCTCGTGCAACGCCCCAATACCTCCATACTAAAGTCAACCATCACCTCAAACCAACTATGATACTACCAGCCCATAGGGAGGAACTCAAACCATTCATCTCTCGAGCAACACCACAACGCTTCCTATCACGCCACGAATATTTATAGCCGCATGCAGATCCACCCATCAATCATAACCCTCACTTTCACGCCTTGGTGCTTAAAGGTTGTCTCTCTAGTTCCTCCCAACCATGCTCGCCTTGCTTGCTTCACCATGTGCCTCATGTACTAGTCCCTCGCAATCAACAGAGGCATCCAACGTCCCATGTCGTCCTATTCCAACATGTTTCACTGGTCATACTATACCAAGCCACGTTTGTGACAAGCCCTCTTGTGTCATCACAACGCATCATTTAAAGCTTCAACCCTCCTTGCCGAGCCAGAAGACAAACTGCTAACTCGTGTATGTCTCTACGCCCGGCCAACATATACAATCGTGACTTATATCACCTCGAAGATCCCTTCAACTTGGGCACGAGCACCAACCATCATCGCTTGCTCAAGGATCAAATTCTTGCCGAGCTAAAAAATCGTTTGGACCTTTGTGGACACTTTTACGTCGAGCTAATGAGCACCATAGTGTCTCACGAAGCTTGCAAGCATCTCTTTGACCTGCAACAACCATCGTCCACGAGGTTACACGCACCTACACGATCTCCCGTTCCAAGGTTTGTGGCTCAAGTCACGTGCCCATTGTGACAGCACCACATGCCTACACCAAGGTTGTGCAACGGTAACAACAAACCTCTGTATGCCACGCTACTTCCCAACAAGGCTCACATCACCACATATATGCCCCATAAAAGAATGCACGCGAGTCCTTATTGTGCCAACTGACAACCTGTTGTGCACCTCTGTGCATTAAGACCTAGTTGGGAGGCTCTCACCGCAAGTGTTAGCGTCAAGTTGTGTGTCTCCACGCACCAGGTGATGATCACATCACCGTTGGCATTTGAGTTGATTACCTAATATTTACTCTTTCAAAAAAAAATGCACCTTTTGCAAGCAATTTTTAGTTATTACGAGGGAAAAGCTTGTAAGTTAAGAAAAACGTGTAATTTATATTGTACTATTAATATTGCCACTTTACAGTGAAGTGAACGATCCCGAAAGGTTGGATATCTTAAAACCTGCAGCCCAATACAACCTGTTGCAATTATCCTAGACCCATTTTGGCTGAGACTTGACAATTATAAAAAAAATGTATATTAAAGATCAGAGGGTATGCTTGCATCAGAGAGATGTTTAACGTTTAGGGTACCTTCTCCCGGATCTAATACCAAGATAAGATTAAAAGATGATATAAAGGAGATGGGATTGTACGGAAGGAGAGAGGGGGGATATTTAGAAGAAGAATAGGTTATGGTTTGGATCTACATAACGTTTCAAACCATATTTTTTATATTAAAGGTCTAAAGTACAGAAATAGCCTTATATGAAAGAGAAATACAAGTAAGCCACAAAGAACCCAAAAAAAAAAAACAGTATATCTTCAACAAAGGAATCCCTAAAAATTAATCTCTTAAAACCTGATGCCCAATGAAACCAGTGTGAATTATCCTAGAAAAGGTTAATCTATGGTTCCAAATTTTTAGCCAAAGGAGAGAGAGTATATATAGCCCAACCCAACAGCATGGGAGGTTCAGAGTTATTAATGAGCATGAATATCAGTCAAAGGACATGTTTGAAAGTGAACAGGTTACCCTGTACGAACTCTTTAATTATTATGCATGTGAATTTATAAACATAAAGTTTACCTTGTTAAACAGATCTATAGGTGGATTATGCTGAAACCTCTTGTCCATTGAAAAATTGAATTCCTGTAGAATAAAATACCAAGAAAAAAACCACCTTTACACTTTCAAAATAATAATGTATGCTCATCTTAAGCTGTCTGATAAGCACACAGTCGATTACCATGGGTAGCGTGGTTTCCCTCTTGTTGGTTCGAAAAACACCAATATCTCCTTTACTTGAAAATATCTGTATATTCACACAAAATGGATTTTTTTAAGATACTCATTGCAAACCAGAACAAATGAAGATACAGGAATAGTTAACAAGACCTTTTTATTGAGAGGCCGAGCGCTAAATTTTGGCACTGCTTCACTTCCTTCACTCTTTAAGTCATCCATAGGTTTTGGTCTAAGCAAACCAACAATAAGGCATTGCATTTTTAGGGTAACAACAAATAACATTTTTTAAGTTTAAAAAAAAAAAGAATTTTAAGCTGCTTTGGCATAGAATAAAGCTCGGGCCACATGCTAAGTACTAGAATCATAAGTAAGATAACATTAAGAATAAGATATGAGCATATACTGAATTTTTCTAGGGACAAAATATTTAGCCAAGAGGTTCACCATATGAGCTATTCAGTACTATGTTTATTATCATGCCTGTGATATATTGAAATCTTCTGAATAATGGTACTAATAATTAGCATAAAAAGCCAGCATGATCAATCAGAGGTTGAGAGAACAGTGTCATTGGACGTAAAATACATGACCCGTCTTGTTTTCAAGTATCTCAAATAAGACAAACGGTAAAGAAAGGCTTTTCCAGGCTTTCGATTTATATCCCCTTTCCACAATAAGAGCCAAACAACGGTATGATGCATTTCCCAGTACGACAGGGAAAAACAATGAAAAAATTATCAACAATCCACCGCAACTATTTCATATTGATTATGAACGATCAGCAAGTAAGAGGTACTAGATATGACAATAAAATAACAGTAACAGAGCAATCAGTTGGTACAAGGAAACTGCCAGTTTAAAGACAGACAAATAATTGGTAAGGATAAAAAATAATCTACTTATCTTCCATATGGGAAAATGCATTTAAATGTGCGGCCAGGGCCGTGCATTCGTCTGCTTGATCACGTGCCACTTGATCGCAAGTTGCACCACAGATATGGGTTTACCACCCAAAAATTTTGTGACTGAAAATTTTCACCTTTGACGACAAAATCAACAGTGTAAAGCAGTTTTTTCTATACGTGGAAGGTCGATGATCGAGCTTGTGCATGTGCACATGGCACTCGATCCTTGAATTGGGTGCCCAACTAGTTTGAATGCATATCCCGGAACTTCATATATATATATATATATATATATATATGGCAAATGGATTTGAACCCATATTGGGAGTGTAGAACCTTAGATCACATGCCATGTGGCATGTGATTCCAAAACAACACCCGTTTTGGGATCACGTGTCATGTGGCATGTGATCTAAGGTTCTAACCCACCGCTGCCAATATGGGTTCAAACCCATTTGCCATATATATTATATGGCAAAGTGGACAATGGGCTTGAACCCATATTTGGAGCAGTGGGTTAGAACCTTAGATCACATGCCACGTGGCATGTGATTCCAAAACAACGCCCGTTTGGTGCCAGGTGAATTTTGGTACCACCGACACATCCTGGTGCATTGAATTTTTCCTCTTTGACCACAGTTTGGACGGTGTATATGCATCGGATCATGCCCAATATTTTTGGGTGGCCTTTGATCATCCTTGGGAAAGTTGCCGTATAACCAGATCCGTCGGATGGATGTCACATGTCCTCCAACTGACTCTAACCCAGCGCCTCGGGGTGGGTTTGAACCCATAGTCCCGGGCCTCTCTCTGTGTGTGTGTGTATATATATATATATATATAAGCCTTGGGACCATTCGTTCGGGTGTAGCCCAAAACGCTCCACTCAAGCCAGTGGGCCACATCAACATGCCCAAGGTCGATCAATAACCATCCAAAACCGTTGAATTTTGGGTCAAGGGAAAAATTTTCAATGACCCATGTTTGGGCGGCGAACCAAAATCTTGGATCCGTGATTTGAAGGCAAAAATGAACAAAAAGAGAAATTTCTAAAACCCTCTTGGATACGGTGTAACTTGAGATCACGTGCCACGTGGCACGTGATTAGCAATCGAACACACGGCTCACGTCGTCCATTTGATTCAATAGTTCTATATATAATGGGAAAAAAATTATTATTATCATTTAGTCACTGCAATCAATGGTTGTTAAATGAACAGTGACAAGAAATTTTGTTTCTAATTTTAAACACCATTGATTGCAGTGATTAAATAAATTTTTTTCTACAACCCCCTAAGGAGAGGGAGGAGCCTCTAAAAAGGTGCCATGTGACACCCAAAATATGGTTTGTGTGCCAAATGGATCAAGGGGACATTTCATAGATCATTTTTTTTTTAAAAATATATTTTTTCCTTTTTTCGAAAACTCATCTACTAAAAAAAGTAAAGTATTGACTGAATTCAATGGTCCAATTTTCAAAACGTATAAATCACATGTTGGAGATCATAATTCATTTAAAAAAAAAAAAAGATCTATGCAATGTCCCCTTAGAAGCTTACCATAATTCACAAATTACAGCAGATGATTAAGTTAAACGGAGTTATCACAGAAAATACTAGGAAATTATGAAGAACTATGAAAAGAAGACGATGGACAGAATCTGTTTCTATGCAAAACTTACTTTTGAAGTTGAGAAGGGAAAGATGCCTGGCACTGTAACTTTAAGGAGTCAGTGGAACACAATTTTACGTTAGTAGCCTTATTATCGTGTATGGCCTGCAATGAACATGTTGCAGGCAGTCACTTGGTGGCATAAGATAAAAATCACTTAAAGCTACAATATGCTTTACACATTTATAACAACCACAAACTAAGTTTTGTTTACTGGGGATTAATAACTTAAAAAAAATCTAAGAAATCAAGATCTATGCATTACAAATACAACAATGATAAGTCAAAATAAATTAAAGAAGATACATGAGCTGAAGTATTGCAAGATGGAAATGATGATGGTGCAGCAGATGAGTGTTTTGTAGCCCTCTGCGATGTCATTAAGTGAAACTCCTAATGAGCAAAAACATCAAAAGAAAAGAGTTAAGTGTAGAGAACAATTAAGATGGCTCCTGCAGCATGATTATGTACCATGAATAAGAGATAAAATATTAATCTTTACAACTTACTTGAAACTCAGGCAACCTTGGTGTGCTCTTTTGTGGGAGTGGCAATGAAGGAGCTTCAAGAATCTGTAGAAAGAGTGAGGGGGAAACAGAACAAAAAGAAATTTTCAAAAACTATCTCATTCAAGAACCTATCAAAAGAATGAAAAGGACCCGCTGCCATAAAATGGCAAGTACCAACCTTTCGATTCAAAGGGCGAGCTTTAAATGGGGGAGCAATTGCAAGCATGTCCTCTTCTAACCTTTTACTGCTTTTGGACCTAAATTTCATTAGATAAAAATTTCATCTCCGATATCAAGGAATATGGTACAGAAGAATCATCAATTTAATAGATGTATATACCTCAACTTTTGTGCCCTCTGAGCTGTTTGAAGTTCAGGTTCTCTTGGAATGGTGAGTTTCAGGCTAGAATTTTCAAAATTAACAAGTCCATTCTGCAGATATATTTCAAGCGTTAGAGAAACCTCACTGATAAATATGAAGTGATGACTTCATAGCATATATATGTATGTGTATTTAGGCTTAGATTATAAAACAGTAAGGAAGATATGATGATTGAGAAATAAAACAACTAAAAATGAAAACAATTCTTACTTATAGGACCAATCTAATATTTCCCTGGATAACTAGATCACCTTTTTGGGGGCCTTGTGTATCAAGCTTGTTTGTTGCTTTAAATCGAACACCTGTTTCCAAACAAAAAGATATTTTTAGGATAACATAATAAAGATTATATAGTTTTATAATCACAAATATATTATTGTATACTATGTCACCCTGAGCATTCATGTATTACTGCACAAACATGCAGAGAGAATCGCAATATTATATACCTAGTTAATACAACATTGTTAAGTCCCAGATTTGAAATGTAGTGCCAATCAAGGATTTAAAGTACATATCGGTATATCGGCTGGGTCCCAGACCAATTTGTATCTGATATATCATATATGTATCGGCCAAACCAGCCGATATTAAACTAACATCGTTTTTATATTTAAAATATTATATATAAAACATATTCCCAAAGGGCGTTTTCGGTATTACATCCAATTCATATCCTATGTTAATCCAATACATATTCAATTCATATCCGATATGTATCTGATTCATAACCGATATGGCTGATATGACCTGATACGGACCAGATATTTGACCTTGTTGCCCCAATTTTACCCCTTCACAAAATCGGGGGTGTATATCATATCGGATGGGGCCTAATCTGATACATATCAGCCGATACGTATCAGATACGGCCGATATTTAAAACCATGGTGACGGGAAATTCAGATCTGCATGTTTGGACAGTGGCCGAGTCAATCGAAGAAAATAATCAAGGAAGAATGGACCCATAAATGGGCTTTCAAACGGCCTGTGAAGAAATCAGAACCGGACATAAAGGAGGAGAAACCAAGCGTAAAGGATGAAAGCGAGATTTTCGTTCGATCGAATACTAGTTTCGATCGAACGAAATTTTCGTTCGATCGAACACTTATTTCGATCGAACGAAATTTCGTTCGATTGAATACTAATTTCGATCAATCGAAAATTTCGTTCGATCGAATGGTGATTTCGATCGAACGAAATCGTGCAAAAGAATTTTAGTTGTTTTAAACTTCTAATTTCGAACTTTAGTTTTAGGGGTTTATTTGTCTTTTATTTAATATTCGTTTTAGGGTTTTCTTTTATTGTAAGACCTCCTATATAAGGTCTTTAAACAATGAAATTATTGGAGAAGTTTTTGATTATTGAATGAAAGAGAGTTGCTTTTGTGCAAACCCTAGAGAGCTTGTGAAAAGTTTTCAACCGAGGGAGTGAATCCTTCAAAACTTTGAGAAGCGAGCAATCGTTTCTCGTGCGACTTGGTGTGAAACCGACGTATAGTTGTGGTGTGAAGCTTCGGAAAACCCTTGGTGTGAAGCCTTGGAAGCTATCTTTTTAGTTTGTCTTTTCTCTAGTTGTCAGGTATTATTTTTCTTTCTTTCCATTGATAAAAGAACAAAAATATCAAAAATAGTCGTATTCCATGATATCATAAATCTCTCCTTTTGAACTATTTATTCAAGTTTCATCTCCTTCAAAATCTCCGAGGAATCAAATCCGATATTGCAATTATCGCCTGATGCCCTAAACTAGAAGAATTCCGAGTTCCTTCACCGGAGCCGTTTTTCTAGATCGGGAAATTTTACGCATACGACGCTAAAATGGATTAATCTAATTGTTTTATTAATTTCATTGAATTAATTTTATGTGTTGCTTGATTTTGAATATTTCCGCTATTCAATTCATTCTAAAAGTTAATCCCAAATTCGCATATTAGGATTTTAGCGTTTGCCCCGCGTCACATGGTGCCTATCGTACCAGTCCAATTGCATACCAGTATCAAGGAGAGATGCCAAATGTTTCAAAAACGTTTTCAATGCATTCTTAAACATGTTTCATCGCATAGAAGAAACTCATTTCCTGTTAAATTGAAACCCATCTCAGTGGGTAATGTAGAAATATTTATGAGGATAAAGATTTCCTAGTCCATAGGACTAGGTAAGTTAACTAGGATCCTCATTGGCTGCCACGTGGCAATAAATCACATGAATGGATTCCATGTAGTTGATCAAGCCAATGATCAGGAGATTCACAGGACCATTGAAAAAAAAAATATCCTAGAAAAATATAATATATCCACACAGTCAACAATGCAGAAAGTGAGCGGTGAAAGTAGGTCGACACCATTGATCTTGATCATCGGCCGCTCATTCACATGACACCCAATAGTATGACCCTATGCCATGTGGAAGCCAACCAATGTGTGACTAGATATGTAATATCCAGAGTCTTTTATTTATTATATTGCATGTTATTTTATTGAATTTTGTGCTACTATATTAATAATTGTGCCTGATGCCTTGAAATTTATTAAAATTGCCTTGGGTTGTGTGTAAATAAACTATCCTAAAATGTGGGTGTTTAGGCTAATTGTACACTTCTACGATTCATGTATGGTGTATCCATAATGTTTGTGCTGATATTCTTACAAGATGAACTTAAATTTAATGTTTTGTTCAATCAGGGGAACGCAGGATTTACTTGATGGGGGGGCCGCAGTCGATATATATCAGTTGCAGATATGTGCTGCATGCGTGCTTAAATATATATGTATCGCAGTCAATAAAGTGATTTTCAATCTATTTTTTGTGCGGTGTACTTTGCACAAAGACAAAATTTGTGTGTTAGCGGATGACACATAATACATACTCTCCAGACAAAGCTGTAAAATTTATTTATTTATTGTATTAAAAAAGGTCCAAAAAGGTGAGAAAAAAACGAGTCCAAAAGATGTAAACTGTGAGAAATGACCATTTTTCCCAGCATAAATTTTCAACTACTTCTCTAAAATAGGCGAAAAACATCGCAACAAAGTGGCAATATAGTATTTCATTTACCACGAACTGAAATGAAAAAGAAAAAAAAAACAAGTTTCCAGTTAAACGGAAAGAAGACGAAACGAAATGACTGTTTTCTCCCCTTCGTTATGGTCATGTCCCTTTGTTTCTCATAATTAAACACTAAGGTCGAGGCTAAAACAGTCATTTTACCATCCTTTACTTTCGAGAATGCTATGTTTTGGATTCTAAAAAAACAAAAATCTTAAAAAATCATTCCAAAACATCAAATATCTTAAAAAATCTATCCGAAGGAATTTAAAAATTTCTTCCAGAAATCTGAGATCAAATGAAAAATAATTAGGAATCAGTTCAATCATCTAATATCTTAAAGAATCAAAACCAAAAAACTCATCTAATATCTCCAAAGATCAATAAAAAAATCAGTTCAAAATCTCATTAGAAGCATTGGAGACCGGCAAAGATAGATCTAACTTCAAAAACCAATCGATCCAAACAAATAAAATTGCCAAGGAATTTTAAATTATCTCTGGGAACCCAAGAAATCAAATGAGAAATCCGAATCAATTCGATGCAGATTTTTGGGGAAAAAGAAACAAATGAACAATAGACAATCGAAAACTCACCGATAAGCAAAATCTCAGAGCCACCGAATGAAGAAAATGAAGACTAAGGGATTCGCCACTTTCTACGCAGAAACCCCTTTTTCAGAGAATCAGATTCCTCAAATCAAGAAGTCTCATTGATCAATAAATTTGTGAATATATATATATATAGAGGGGTTACGGGGGTAGTGGTTAGGGTTTTTTTTAGAGAGAGAGAGAGAGAGAGGTATTGGAAGCTTAGAAGCTCAAACTTAAAGCTTAAAAGCTTGCAACATTGGGGTCTCTATAAAGCAATATTGGGGGGTATATAAAAACCCAAACTTTAAGTAAAAACTAAATCTAATTTTTTTTTGGAAAAAAAAAAGTTTCTGCGTGCGTCCGCCCCTGGGTTCAATTCAAAGAACTTGCTAAATTTGCTCGATTTGTGCTAGCTTAACTCCTAGCATTGACGTGCTTAATTTTTATTGGGATACACCTATTTTTAGTTTAATTATTACATATATTTTTATTTTAGGGCTTCAGAAAACCCTAGCCATTTGATTGATATTTAGTACCCAGTATAGGTATATGTTCTTTGCTTTGGAGTCATGTTAAATTGTGTCAAAACATTGTCAATATAGGGCACCTTGTGGAGTATTTGTCAAGACGATTCCGACGACAAGTTATTCATCAGAATTAGACAAGAAACAAAAAAGTGATATGTGATTTAATATTTAGATAGCGTTGATGGCATATATTTGTAATTTTGTTGGTGCCGCTAACCCTATTTTGGTGTTTGTTCCTAACACCTTCGGCTATGACAAGAGGAGAGATTTCTCCTTTAAGATTTTTTGGGCATGACCTCCCCCAAAAGACTGAATTCTGTCTTTTGGAAATTTGTCCACTCCCCTTTAGGTGCTCTTATTACTTTAATTTATGGATATTTGTTTCCTAATTTTGTTGCTGAAATAATAAGGAAACCTGTTTTAGTATTATTATAATTAATTTCAGAATGTCACTCTTAATTTCTGTAAATTTTGAAGCTTTTTACTATTTAAATTTTTAAGCTTTAACAATGACAGTTTTGTTTTCAAAATATGCGTACAGTGGAATCTTTGAAAAAAAAAAAATTGTTTTATTTTCCTTACATGTTTGTGCTTTTTTCCCAAACACCTTGTTATACAAAATTGTAGGCAAGTTCATATTTTTTTACAGGCGAGCTTTGTTAACTTATTACATATTCTTTCCATTCAATAACAATAATTTCAAAATGTAAGCCAACTTTCCAGACCGAATCCATTTCTCAAATTCATTAAAAACACTGACAATAGAATCTAAATTTATAGACCAACCTTACAAACCCAATTGAATCCACTGCATAAACTATACAAGTAAACTAAAGGGCAAACTGTATTGTACCTTGAGCAGGTTACCCCCATCTAGCTTTTGCCTTTTGGTAGCCTGACTTTCATTCCCACATGGATTCCCTAAGCATCTCTCAGTTGTTTGCACAAACGGCTTCTGAAATCTAAATGATAAGTATATGAAAATATTGCATTAGAAGACAACGACAATAATATAAAGCTGTTGGGATTTCCACTCCCAACTTTTTTATGAATCTACCCCTTTGTTCTTCTTAGTTAAATTAGGACAAAAATACTCACATAGTTACAAACGAAGTGAGTTACGAAACAGATATGATTCTATGGGCATAGTGGATTGAACTATAAAGCAAAAAAGGGGAGGATGCATTAAAAATAGGGGCAGAAATATCACAAGCCTAAATCTAATAATGACTGAAAAAGTTAAAAAAAAATAGAGAACTTAAAATAAGTAGCATATGAGATACTGATGAAAATATTGATGAGGAAGTGCCGAGTATTTACAGAAATATCATCTTATACATCACAAAAATGAATCTTAAAAGCAACAAAAAGAATATTCATTGCCAGAAAATTACATATAACATGGGAAAAATCAAAGCAGTTCAGAAATGGGGCAACAGTCTTCAAAATCAACTTGTCCTTTATTTAAAAAAATAAAATCTAGTGGTCATGTATTTGAGCAACTCGATACAAAGGTAAAAAAATCGGCTCGCATAAAACCAAAGAAATCTGCTGATTTTCAGATTCTGATGCTCAGCTTATTAAACCTCGATATACATGATACATAATATAAATTCACAACTATTGTAAGAGAAACAGCATCACCAAATGGAACATGCATTGTCAAGTAAGCCACAGTTCATACATGATATCAATTTAACAATAATTTACAAACTCACACTTTTGATGAAAAATGGACGTAACTATTCTATATGAACATCATATGCTTCATGCTACGTAACCATGATAAATGAAAATTCAATCCTAGAAACAACCTTTGCACAAATTGGTTGGAGCCTTTAATGTTTTGTGGTCTATTTTGCTTGGCCAATTGACTAGCTGTAGGCCTCATCAAAGTTGATCCCCTCGGAAATAGAGCCTTGCTATAAGACTTTGGATTAGTTTTGGGCACATCCCCAGAGATTTGATTATAAAGTGTCGATCCTACAAATAAAAAAGGTGTATCGCAAATAAAGACAAAGCAATGTAGATAATTCAGACAAAAAACATTGCTGGATTATGGTCGATGAAAGATTATTAAGACATCAAAAGTGAATAAAGAAACCTTTGGTGTGGCAATCATCTTCATGAGAATCAGCACTAATAGAATCATTAAGGAAGCGATCCAGAACACTAGTGGGGAAATTATGCTCCTCGTGTTGATCATCTCGCAGATTTCCTATTGCACAGTCGATGAGGAACCCTCTATCCTTAATTTCTCCATAATCTAGCAAGACAACACAAAAAAGAAATCAGCAAGCCAAAAACAAAGTTTAGACTAATACGTATAAGTTGAAATATAAGACATCTCCCTCCCTCCCTGCCTCCCAAAATAAATAAAATTTCGGCGATCTTGGATAAATCACTGAAATTTTGCTGAAAGTTTCATCCAACCCCTGTTTTGGTGAATTTCAGAGAAATCTGTCACTATGCCAGGACGTATGGCTGATACCATTACTGATGGGTATTGATTAACACCAACAGAATTATGTGATTATCAAAAGCTGGAGGGAGTGTCTGCCCTCTAGAATGAGCAGTAGTAGAATCTTCTTGTTGGAAACTCAGCTCACTTCCGAACAGGTCTGGAGGGGCTCACAACTGACTTGCTGCAGCTATCACAAATAAAGTTAGCGTCTTTGCCATTAACAACCTCTATCATGAAGAGAACTCAAGGGCGCAAGGTTTGCTCGACACCAAGGGATGCCACATCCCTCCGATGACTGATTCTTATTGACAGTATTGGCCGATACTAATATCAATTAAGATATTGTTAGTGATAGCAATCTCTTATCGCATATACATATTAGTTGTATCAACAGGTATCAACTGAGACTGTTGGTGTATCTCTAATTAGAGCATTGATCATAACCAAAACCGTGACTGTTGGTGTATCTCTAGGAGGTCATAATATATGTGATCTGGTGTTAGTGTTATGTAAGGGATCTTGTTCTAAGTATATAAGCTAATGAAAAAGGGGTTTAGGATTACAACACTCAATAACCATAGTTTCTAACATCTTTCACTTCTTTCTTCTCTCTCTCCTTCTAAATGTTACATAACTCTAACGTCTCATCTACTACGAACATAATTTGGTATCAGAGCATTGATCATAACCAAAACAGTGACTTGGCATTATTTTTGCTAATGTTAGCGTAACGCCGTGTTGATGACAACAAAGTTAACCTATCGACTTTAAGTTAATTGTTAATTATTTATCAAAGAATTTAAATAAAAAAAATCGAACTTGAATTTTTTTCTTTTTTTCTGGACCAAAATAATTATTTTTATGTCCTGCAGATTATGGACGATTAATCTCATGCATGTGAGAATCACCTGCGTGATGCCACATTATTGTGCACTGTGGGATCTAGTCATTGATCGAGTTTGAGAGCTATAAGGGTGAATGCATAGTGGATCATATGGTAGTAGATTTATGGAGAGGTCAAATAAATGTGAAAGTGTGAACCTATAGTATGATGGCTATTTTGAGAATTTGAGATTACATGGTCTATACACAGCCAAATCATAGTAGGGTTTCCCATCCCTGTCTACCCTGTCGATGTTTTTAAATCCTATTGAGGTTCCTAAATCCTATTGGGGTTGGGAGTTCTTTTTAAATGCTTCTTAAGAGCCATAACCTCTTACACCATTTTAGAGACTGAGTGGTGTGATATTAGACTACAGAGGAAGAACATCATTAAAAAAGAAGAGAAATGTGAATATTTAGCAATGCACCTTCAATTCAGTTACATTAAACACATTATTCAGAAAGCATCAAGTATCAGCCATAGAAAAACATTCGAAACCCTATTTTCAGAACTCACATTGATTGAAATATCATCAACTAGCTTTTTCAATAAAGTAAGCAGCAATATAAACTGTAAAGAGTCCTGTAAGTTAATTTTACGCTTCCTATTCTAGTAGACTTCTAAAAATAAACTTAAAAAGATCAAATCATGATGGTCAACACACTCTTAACCACTTCAAAAGAAAAAAGAAAAAAAGTCAAGTCAACACTCTGATTTTTGTCCGCTTGTGATTACTCGCATAAGAGAAATCTCATAAGCACGTCTTCATTCACATGAACTATCTAAATCTCCTAATTAAACTTAAACTCCTAGCTAATAGGTGCATGAAATATAAATGGAAATTAAAAAAAAAAAAAAAAAACAAGTCAACTAACAGAATGAAAAGTCCTTTCTGGATTTTCTGATTTTCAGCAGATTACCCATTTTCATGTGATCACGTGAGCTTACATATCTTGGACTCATACCAGCCATTTTAAGTTGTAACTTGTTACAGACCTCCAAACAGCTCCATTTTGGGTCTTCTAAAAGGCCCAGCAAAGCTCTCTTTCCAGAAACTTTTGTGCACCCTTTTAGTAACTCCTTTAACCAAGAGCTAGCTTGATTATCAGGCATTTTTTCCCAAGAAAACCAAGTTTTCAAGTTTCAGAACCGACTGGGTTTTATATAATTATAACCGCCTAGTTCAGCAGTTGAATCAGACAGTTCAAAGGTCCAACACGTTTCAATGCAGATGCTCAGATACCAGACTAGGCATCATGATGGCACGGTACGATCAAGCCGAGGTTCAACCAAATTGTTCGGCCCAGTTTCCAAACACTGCTTTCAAGAGAACAAGTAACTAAGGCATCCAGCCATTTTCTACAAATATTATCAGAAATATGAACAGAAGATTTTCTATATGATGAATAGGCTTCAGATTTATGCAGTATCCTGATCTCAATATTCTTGATTAATGCATCCATAGAAATATTGGTTTTGGATTTCAAACATTCCTTATTATTCATTAATTAAATTTACAACGCACTGAAACTTCAACGGTTCAAGTCAGACCAAGTCAGAGGGGAAACTGCAGCACAAGGATGTGGCACGGTCTTCTCAGGTGTGATAGAAATACAGAAGGCATCACAATTGTTAGAAAAGAAAAAGGTCGGCATGACGAGATCTAGAAGATGTCTGACATCAGAAAGGAAAGCAAATAAATAGATTATGAACCAATAGAACTTTTTAGTTCAAACTAGCAGAACCATAAAACAACCATGCCAGAATAGTATTATTATATTGTGAAATGAACACTAACTTATGAATGAATCATTGAAATTGCCTGGCCAAGAACATTTTATTTTTTCTGATAGGTAATGGTAATTGTATTACTGAAATGAAATGAAATGGAACAAGCAGCTTAGGGAAAGAAACAGAATAGATACTAAAAGGGAAATAAAAAAATATGTAAATCAAAGGAAACGTCAATCCAAAGACAAGTTGGCTTCTCGTAGCAATTCTTTGGCAAGGGTGTCTGCCTCAAAACTAGCCACACAGGAAAGAAGAGAAAAACTACAGGTATAGCGGATGGCAGGTTGGTAGCTTCAACGAGCCAACCAATTGATTTCCATGGTGCTGTGGTTCATGAATATCTATTTATAACACTTATGGAGTTTCCTTCCATGATCAGCTGTCCCCTTTAAAAAGCAGCTCACAGTTTCACTTAGATGCTGACACTTCCCCACAGAATCCAAATAACATAATAAAGCAAGACAAATTTACCAAAATAACTCTCCTTTCAAAAAGAATGTCAAGTTTATACCCATTTCAAATATTTTACCATAGAGAGAATTTTTAGGAAATATTTACGTAACAACTATCACTCTTACTTAGTGAATGACCATCATACGCCTACCTTAATAACATGAAAATAGTGGGTAAATAAGAACTTACTCACGTAAATCCTAACTGCCCACCTAAAGGGTACCGTTATTCTCACTTCAAAACACTGCTTTCTCAACCCATCTCCTCTGGTCAGCATGCATTGACCACCATCAAATCAGATGATGATCATTTTTTGTTCCCATCTTCAGCATAATGGATCTATAGATCATGAGCCTACCATCAGACGGTCAATTTTTTTATTAAAAGAAATCCACATCCCAAAAAATGGCCTTAAAATCATGCTTGAGCGTCATGTGTGTCACAGGATTTTAGGTCACTTTTTTGGGATGTGTGCTACACATTATAAAAATTGATTGTTTGATGGTTTGGACCATGATCGATCTATGATCCATTACACGAAAGATGGGAATGGAAAACGATCTCCATCATCTGATTAAATGGCAGTCGATGCATCGCGCTTGGAGGAAATGGGGTGAGAAAGCGGTCTTTGAGGTGAGAATAACGGTACCCCACCCCACCCAACTCTCTCTCTCTCTCTCTCTCTCTCTCTCTCTCTATCTCTCTAAATCCTAACGAAGGTAACAACAAAATCCTCGCGCAACTCCGCTATATCTCTTTGAACCAAAAAATATCTTAACAGAGGAATCTTGGAGAGCATGACTCCAAAAACCATTGACTACTTTGAATCAGACGATGGAAATTGGTCTTCACCCAAATCTTTCCCACCATGGATCTTGAAACCGTGATCCTACCACCCGATGGATAGTTTTTTATTCCACGTACCATAAATCTGAAATAAAGGTCCTAAAATTACTTTTGATCGTGATGTGTGTCATGTGATTTTAGGGCCGTGTTTACGGGATCTATGGCATGTGAAATAAAAAGCAGATCGTCAGATGGTATGCTCATGATATCAAGATTCCTTGTGTGGAAGATTGGGCCAAAAAACAATCCCCATCATCTGATTTAAGCAAGTCAATGATTTTTCATATTGGTGCCCTCCAAGATTTCATGGGTGTCAATAGAATTACCTATCAAGAAATTTGGATTCAATTGACGTGAAGAGAAGCGTGCATGGGCTGAAGCAGTTAGGGAAAGAGATGAGGAGAGACAAAGGGAAAAAGGAGTTGTGGAGGGTTATGAGAGTGGTTTGAGGAGAGCGAAAAAGATAAGGTGAATGAAAGACTAGGGTAAATAGGTAACTTATAATTAGAAGTATATTTTTGGGATATCTATTTCAGTAATTTTTTCTCCATAAAACCTTAAATGGTCATTATTTTAAAAAGGGTATCGAATGGTTATTATTTTGGATATTTGTTCCCTAATTGGTCAGCTGCCCATAAAACAATACCATTTTTTCTATCACTGTACCTCCGCTGTCAATAGTCCCCCGGTTCCCAAATGAAAAACTGTCCGACTCAAAATTCAGTTTGATGGCTCCTAACAAAGGAGCAACCTACTCGTCTTTCTTGGCTTACCAGGAATGCTTGTTAACACTTTCAACCTCTGAAGCCTTGGTGACAATAAGCCCAACCAGCAATCCTATGTTAGATACTCGATAAAAGTTAAAGAGGGGATCAAATCTGTATCCCTTTCCTTTTGAAGACTCCAAAGGACGGTGTACACAGAAGCTCCAATTCAAGATATTGGAATATGGATGGCTTTTTTTAAACACTAACCGAAAATAAGACCACTTTCAGTTGCTTGGGGTTTATACGGATTGTAAAGCTTTCTTCAATTACCTATATGAAGGGAACACTGCATATTCAGGAGGAAAAATAAAATCTTTTGTGGAGCTTGGACACAATGATAATTGCAATGACATTGGCACTTGTCAACATAAACATATTATATAGAAGCCGAAAGAAATTGATAATGACATCCTTTGGTTGAATGAATCATCCAGTTGAGTTGAACTCCTAGCAATGTCCAAGTTTCAACCCGTATCACAAAACTATACCGATATATTATTGCTGGCGTCATGTCCTGACGTGAGAGTCCGAGACAAAAACAAATGCTCTAGTTCTCCCATTGCAACAATCAGACATAGTTTCCTCTTTCCGTCAAGTTCCGTTCCCACTTTTCACTGATTATTGTCATTTTCTATTGTGATGTGTAGATTTAGCTAGTAAGACTAATGACCTGTAACAACCCTATCAATCTTTGCTAGTAAGACTAATGACCTGTAACAACCCTATCAATCAGACATAGTTTCCGTATAATCTCCCTCACAAAAACCATGGTGTTGCTGACAATGGTTGATCTCCAATGCACCATTTGTGTAGTGTGAACTCAGAGCACTATATGCTACAACAGAATGTTAAAAGAATCTCAAAATGTCTGAACTAATTTAGATCTTCAGAAAAGCCACGCAAAATAATTACATTAAATGCCCACTAGGTTCCATTATCTGGAAAGTCACGTCATTCACCAAAATGACATTTCGAAAGAACCACAACATACATATTCTTGAATAAAAGATGAATAATAAGAGAGCAGTATAATCAAATAAAGTTCAACAAGATGTGAAAATGGAAACAATAGGATTTCCTATCAGATAAACAACAGAATGCATCCATGGCCCTATAAGCAATAAAATAATCAATACAATAATTATAATATACAAAGATATGATAGCATACCTCTATTCTCTTTATCTACAACAAAAAACTTGTCTGAGTGAGATGTTATAGAATTTGTATGTTCCATGTCTGCAGATTTCGAATGAGTAATTACATTTTCCACAAGGAGATTGGCCCTCAATGTGAAAGCTGACAAACAGAAATGCAAAAAAGGATCAAATTTGAATCAATCACCCAGAATTGATAAATATATATTAAACTACAGTAAATATTAGTGTGTCAAATAGTCTAGGAATGCCTTCACATTTGAGTCAAAAAGATTTCAAAATATTAACTCCCTGTACAAACTATTCTCCAGAAATGTAGTACCATTTCTCACTGAGGCTTTCTAACAGCACACTGGATCAACTCTTCCCAATGAATTGGTGGAAATAAGCTTCAACTACCATAAATTCCCTGTTAAATGATTTTAAATTATCAATAGATGACCTTACAAAATTTATGGAAAAGGGTAGAGGGATTGAACGGCACTTTTCATTTCTGATTGGTCTACTAAATGGTGCTCGTAAAAATCCAACTAATTGCTTGTTTGTTGGAAATATGTGCCACGGTCCACAAAAAAGTTCATCACCATCTCGTAGGGTGCAATGTTTAAGATATGGGCCATCCAAGACGTGGCAGATCGATTGGACAATCTGTAACATAATACTTATTCATTAATGGCATAGATGAGGGGCAACATCAACATTATTATTACCGATCAATATATATCAACATTATAATGGTGCTTAGCACCATTTTATTTTATGAAGAACATCATCCTATATCACCATCATCTTCACAGCCTTATCTCATCCATTTGGGGTCGGCTTTGCAAGTTCTATTTCAACACTCGTTTCTTATCAGCACTAAGATTTTTGTAACTTCGCAATCCTTCATGTCGCTTCTCACTACTTCCCTCCAGGTATTTATTAGTCTTCTTCTTGTCCTACTTCCTTGTGCTTGAAGTGTCTCAACCCCTTTACGTAAATTTTAGTCAACTTTTGACTCAACTCAACGAGTTTATGTAGCCATCTCACTAAGTTGGATATGCAAATGCAACTAAGATGGTTATCGAGATTAAGGAACCCATGTTTTGAGGAGAATAACCTAACCCGGCTAGAAGTTGACTTTTCCCATGGTTCTGCCAAGATAGCGACAAAATCAATTTTAGCTTTGACAAGAAGCTGACAATGAGAATGATGACGAGTCGAGAGATGAGAGGGTGCAAATGAACCCTAAATTGCTCTTTGCAGCCAGATATTATTGGTATTTTGTTTCTCTTTAGCTAAGATAGGTGAAGCCAGCATAGTGACAAATTTCGTTGTCAGCAATTTTTCGGTGGGGGTCCTTTCGCTACATTTCGGATTAATTTCGATAACTGCCAGAAAAAAAATTGGGAAAATTTCAGCGATTAAAAACATATAGAAATTTTTTTTTTAATATATATTTTTTTAATTTACTAAAATATGTAACATATTTAAGATAATATATATATATATA
Organism: Chloranthus sessilifolius; assembly: GCA_021018995.1. Lineage (NCBI taxonomy): Eukaryota > Viridiplantae > Streptophyta > Magnoliopsida > Chloranthales > Chloranthaceae > Chloranthus > Chloranthus sessilifolius. Next base: position 36,506,080 of record CM037589.1, read on the forward strand.
TATATATATATATATATATATATATATATATATATATATATATATATATATATATATAAAATTACCGGAATTTCTGCGAAAATCACCGAACTACAGAAATTTTTGAAATTTCCATTTCTGCGAAAATCACCGAACGACCGAAAATTTTGAAATTTTCCAGAAATTTTCGTTAGACCCCTTTTTTGGCAAAATTTCAGCAAAACTTGTCACTATTGCAGCCAGAAATATGCCCTTCTATAATGTCTTTGCATTATGGAGAAGACTAAATTAAGAGAACATTTTTTAAAAAGAATTGCTCTTAGGTTTTTTATTATCCATCTACTTTATATAACCCTTTCTTCCCTAGACTTGTTTTGTTTAACTGCTCAAATTAAATTTTTTAGGATGATTGAAGAAAACCAAATGTTGAACTTAAACAGTAATTGCTAGCTAGACTTATTGCTTTTTGTTTTTATAGGTAAGTTGGGATGGAACCTGCAACCTCAAGGCTGCGTGACCGTGCACCTTCATAAAATTATTGCATTTAAAAATTTAAAATTAAGGAAACTAAAAAAATTTGCATTTATGGCCCCTTAGTATTTCCTCAAAATTCAAAATGCATTTCAAAGTAGATTAAATGTTATGCATTAAATCCCTTAATGCAATATTTGCACAGAGAAGACTTTCTACGGTTGGATTTGGACAAAGTACATTCCAAAACGGAATTTATGAACTACATGTTGAGAATTTGGCAAAATACGAACATGTGTAATAGAAATCCGAAAGGCATTATAGTACATACGTAACCAATAACCAATGCAACTGAAACCAATCATATTCATCAACATCAATCGATTTAAATCATTTCTTCATCGCATTAATCATAGATAAAGCAATATATCCATTAGATGTAACATGCAATATAAAAATCAGCTATTTCAAAATCGAAATGTCATATTAATCAGAAAAATAGAGAAAGGCAGACGAGTTATTAAAGAACAAATTGAATCCAAGTAGAAAACAAAGTTTTCTCTGGAAAAAACTAGGCTTTTTCCTGTTTTTGTACATACGAGAAGGGGGATGAGTTGCAGCCGTTTCAAACCACTGCTCTGCTTCTAGGGCTTCGGAAGGCGATTCATTTCTACAAAAGTCAAAGTAACGCGCGGCATCGAACTCGTAATCGAAATCGATTACGTGATAAACCGGAAGCCACTCTTCAATGACATCCTCCATTTTCTCGTCCATTTCGCAACGACAATACGATTTCAAAGAAAGAAGGTACGAGATTCATATAAAATGCATTGGTTTCTCTGTTTCTTCTTCTCTCTTCTTCTGTAGATTCTCGTCTCGTAAATTAAAACCCTATATGCAGTATTGCAGGAAGAAGACGGAGAGATTGAGGGGGAGGGAAATGTGGCAGATTTCGCTGAGAACGCAAACAAAGCCGAAATGAAAGACCACAGCACGGGAAGGGGTTTTATAGAACCGAGGTTTAAGATATCCAAATTTTGAATGGGCGGTCTGGAAGTTTTAAAGACGAGAAATGCCCCTTTCTTTTCTGGAATTACGGGTTTTTGGAAGCATTGGTACGGTCGTCTTTTCATTGAATTGATGGAAACTTTGACGCTTTGGGTCGGGGAATCGGGAGTTATTCGTCTCGAACAGCGAAGTTTACTCGTGAGCTTTGAAAATTGCCAGCCGTTGATCTCGGCCATTTTATCGGATTTTACACCCTGTGAAACTGTACCTTCAACCCACTTCATCCAATCAGAATATATTCACTACTCTGAATTGGACGGTGGAGACTAGTTTTTGTCTGACTCTTTCGTATCATGGATCTTTAGATTATGGACATATCATCATAAAACAGATTTTTTATTCCATGCTATACTCATACTAAAAAGTGATCCTTAAAATCATGGTTAAGGGTGACCTGTGTCATAATTATGGTCACTTTTTTAGAGTATATGCCACAAATAACCTCCATTATGGAGGAGATAGGGTGTAATCTCCATTATATACCTTTTTAATTTTATCTTGGTCTCTCCAGCACCTAATGAAAACTTATTTGAGTTTGTATTAGGTGCTCTAGAGAACACTAATTACGGTGTTTGGATCATCTGTATCATGCATGTGAGTCAATCCAGACCGTCTGCATAGAAGGCTATCATGTAATCAATTATGTGTGACGATCTGATTAAAAAAAAAATTGTTGATGACATGTATGGAAATTTGGGTTGTGTCTAATTCATAAAGGGTATCTCTATTTGCGTTTATCAGATTACTAGTGGTGCCTATATTGAAAATAGTTGACTACGATGATGATAGTTTTTTCATTCCAATCTTTCACACGGAATCTTGAGGCTATGGGCGGGCTATTAGACGGTCAGATTTTTATGCTACACGGCAAATATCTTAAAATGATATTTTCACGTGACGCATCACACTGTAACGTGATTTTAGGCCCACTTTTTGAGATCTATGCAGCATATGGAATCAAAAGTTTGACCTTATGATGGCATGCCCATGATCCCAAGATCCATTGTGAGGAAGATTGGAATGAAAATGATAACCATCATCTGAGTCAAGATGGTCAATGATTTTTAGAGTAGGCGCCCACTAGTAATCTGTTAGGTGCAAATCATAGTGACCAAACACACGTCTTTTTCGAAAAAAATGCCCTTAAAACGCGTGTTCTTTTAAAAATCGAAAACACTCTGATTTTTTTATTTTTTTTTAATTCCCATATTTTCTTGAAAAAATATCTTTTTAAACCCCATTTGTTCGAAAAATACGTTTTAAACCCGTTTTTTCTCATTTTTTTTCCTTTTAAGACCCGTGTTCAATCAAAACATGTATATATATATATATATATATATATATATATATATATATATATATATATTTTTTTTTTTTTTAATTACTAATATATTTTTTATTTTCGTACTTTTCTCATTTTTTTCCCGAAATTATTGAAATCTACTATTTTTTTTCAAAGTTTTTTTATTCTTGTACCTATGCTTGGTCACTATGGTGCTAATAGAGGTACCCTTTCATTTATTAAACCTCCCATAGTCCCATATCATTGTAGATGACGGTCCTAAGTGTGATCAAGTTCGCCAAAATTGCTCTTTTTTTAATATATTTTTATCTTTTTCTGAATTCTAATATTTTTTTTTTAATTTGCCCAATTCTTTTCAACCCCCACTTGGTCACTACTCCTAAACAACATTCTTGGTGTTCAAGTTAGATCACCTGATGACAAGCTAGATCACCTGATGACAAATATTTCCTTTCTCATTGAGTTAAGAGAGAGAGAAAAAAGTGAAGAGAGAGGGAGGGAGAGAGAGAGAGACAAAGTAAAAGATAAGACATGGCAAAACAACAATTCATGGAGCCAGGCAAATCCCGTGAATCTGCATAAGGTCCGTTGCCGCTTTTACCTATTTTCAAATTGGAATGGGAAAATATCAAGTGTTGCATGCTAACATACTAAGCTTGCCTATCTTCAGTGTAGTCAACATTCCCCTCTGAGAGCTGACCAGAATAGCATGTCATAACTCATAATTGTTCAGTTTCCTTTTCGGTGGTCTACACTGCTGTAAGACCAACTCCTATTTTCACTGGGAAACAACTAATATTTTCCCTTTTAGATAACATCTTAAATGCAAAGTTAGATTTGTCTCCATGTGTTGGAAGCCCTTATTTTAGCCTTACTAGTACCTTGAGGAAAGGTGATATGCTAACCCTCATAAATGTCCAAAGTTAACAGAACCCAAAACAATGTGGAGGACGAAAATCGGAGTGACTCTTTGGTAATTATAAACCTTTTTATTCCATGCAAGTATTCTATATTTAAACAGTTACGCATCAATAAATACCTTTATTTGCAGCCTGAGATTTTTCTATAAATGTTTGTGATGTGCTAATTGTTAAATGTCCAAAGTTAACAGAACCCAAAACAATGTGGAGGACGAAAATCGGAGTGACTCTTTGGTAATTATAAACCTCTTTATTCCATGCAAGTATTCTAAATTTAAACAGTTACGCATCAATAAATACCTTTATTAGCCTAAAAATGCACTAATAAATGTCTTAATACTTTAATAGTTTTTTGTTGAGGAAGATCTTTTACATCCAAATTGCCACTAATAGTGATTCCAAAAGCCATATGAAAATCATGTTTGATGGTACAACATGATTACATTCACTCTTTTGGGATGTGCCCTGTGGAGTCAAAATCTGCTCGTCTATACTGGCATACACAATGGATCTTAAGATCCATTGTGTGGAAGATTGAGATAGAAACAATGAAAAAAATGATCATCATTGTCTGATTTAACCAATTGACAATTTTTGCACTTGCAAACTCTGGTTGCCAAAAAAGAATCTCTAATTGCAAATAACTATTCTATATAGATACGGTCGGTGGGCGACCCATCAATTTATGGTCTCTTAACAGGTTGACAGGTTTGGCAAACTGAAACTACAAAAGCAATCCATCTTTTTGGAGAAAACGCCAGATCTAGCAAAGTCGTAACAGAAGTAATAAAATAAGAATTATTCAGCTCAAGTATTATGCAACGAATAACTTAAATTGAAAATGACACATGACTGTATTTATTTTTGCAAAATGTCAAAAAAATTTAGATCTTTGCCAAATATGCAAAAGGATACAAAACGTTTACTTGAAGGCCTCCTCTAGCTGCAAAAGGCATACAAATAGCTTTATTTACCTACCAATGGTTTTAAGGCTAAGTCTTGTGAGATAAGTAGGGATCGAATCATGATTTTAAATATTGGTCATATATTGATACTTATTCGTAGATATGTAACGAGTTAGAGCCCATCAAATATGCATCCCCAATTTAGTATTGATCAAATTGGGTTAAATATTACAACTATCGGCTCATATCGAGTCATATCGGTTGATATGAGTCGAACAAAATACTAAAAACACTACAAAAATAAGGTATTTTAGCGACACTTGCTGTTAAGGCAATTTTTGGTAGCGGCAAGACCAATAGTGGCAGTTTTTGGTAGCAACAGGACTAATAGCAGCAGTTTTTTATTAAAAAAATTGTCGATAATAGTCTTATTTTTTGTAGTGAAATGTCTTTTTTATATTTTTATTATTATTTTAAAAATAAAATGAGGTACTTAAATATCAGTCAGTTTGGCTGATATATATCTCATATATACGACATGTAGCGGCCTGAGACCCACCGAGGCATGTGCAATGTTGATAATTTCATTATTCATTTTAGCACTGTTAAATATAGTTTATTTTAATTTATATTTTATTAATTTAAATTTATTTTTTATTCTAAAAACTTTTAAGGAGAGGTGAACCCTAACGGGTATTTGATGTGCGAAGTAAACATTTGATGCAAAGTGTGATATGAATTTTACTTAATTTGAGGCTCAATTAGATCATTCGCTTTATGACAATATTCACCCTACCATAAAATGGATTTTAGAAAAATTGACTCTACCCTACATTATAACTTACAGTATTGGGCACTTAAATAGACATATATTACTCACCAAATGTATGGGAATCAAAATTTCTAATTACTATTATCCATTAGATTTCAAGTGATTAGCTCATCCCAAGCGTAGAATTTATAGACCTTAGGACACCACAGATTTTGTAAATACAAGACATTAATTATATTTGTTTTGAGAATTGAGAGAGCAATCCTATCACTTCTTATCTGGGTCCACGCCTCACAGTCACACAAATGTGTGGACTGCTTTAAGGCACATGATGGGTGGACACTTATTGTAGACTAATTCTTTTTTTAAAAGACTAGTGTACAATTTTTGATAGACAATTTTGCAGACAGCTTATGTGGTGCGACATGATTGGCTGCACACATAGTGGGGCCCAAGCACTACAACTAATCACGTCATGTCACATAAGTTGTGTGCAGAATTGTCTACCAAAATTTGTCCACTGTTTATAATTTTCCTTTTTTGAATATCCAAACCTCAACATGCATTTATATATATCCTTACTATAGTATAAAAGTAAAAATAGTTTCTGTCATATTTTCATACCTGAAATGCCCTTAAGAGTTGCTACCTTTCTCACGATTGTAATTATAAAATCTGATAATTAAACTAGGACTCTATTTTTTGATAAAATCGATATAAATGAACACATAATTACAAAAAATGCCACCACCTCTAAATCTCCTCACTCTCTTCACCAACCGCTCATCTTCTCCACTAACTCCTTACAGAAAAGATGACGAAAAGGGCAAAGTCACTTTTTATTTATTTTTAAAAATTTATTTCTCTAGATCTGTTCCCTAACATACCAATAATCATCGATCTTGTCTCCAAATCCCGCATCTGCGAATCTTGGGGCTTCGAAAAAGAGTCCGACAACTTCCAATCCCAACCCTTCAGATCCGACGGCCCACAAGGCTCCTTTGTCTGCATCGGCTCCGTCCCTGATACCTCCGATTACTGCGAGTGAAAGTTCTACAATTGGAACAAAAAGATTGAAGAAACCACCCAAAAACTGCAGCCAAGTTGCAAATTGATGAAATTATGAGCCCACGAACGGATGTTTCAATTGTGAAACAACTGCAGAATGGGGTGAAGGGTAGCAATATTGATTGGGAAGATTGTATAATTGAACTTCATCTCCATCAGGCAAGTGAGGAAGAGCTAGAGTAGGGCCACTATAATAGATTGCTGGACTTGCACGTCTTTTAACTCTTTGAGTAGCCATGCGATAGTTGTGTTGCGATGAGGAAATGTAAATACTATTCAATTCCATTAGCATCCCGTTCCCTCACCAAGATACTTCCCGATGGGTATTCTTCTTAATACTTTAACTGTCGGTGAAGAAATGCAGACCTTATTGTTGTTACTTCCCTAACTTAGCAGCAATTTGCTGCTTATCAGATTGTGCATAGTTTTTTTATTATACATGGGGCAAGGTTTAAATAAATTTATTTATGCATAATTTATGTATTCTCTATTCAATTTTATTCAAATTTCATGTAAAAGGGTATCAATGATAAGTTTACTTTTATATAGTAGTAAAGATATTTTTTGATTTGATGAATGACACATGATTTTAACAAAACACAATAAAAACAAAAATTTAGATCATGCAAGTGCTTTGAACATGCCCTTATTATCAAAGGGTCACTTTTTTATTCCATGCGGAGCAATACCCTCATAAGTTAAAAATATTGTAGGTAATATTTTGGACACAAAACACAAGAAATTACATAAAAAAGAACACACAAAATTATACTTTTTGCGGTAAAATGGGGCGATTGTATGTAATATTCACATGTTACTGTGAAATGAACATGCCCTTATTGGGGAAGATATCTGTGAAAACAAGTATCATAATCTTTATCGTACTTGTGGAAAGTGTGATCGTCAATCCAATGTCCAATTATTTGATGTTTTAACGTGTTTTGCCGGCACTACCAAGGATGAGTTGGTTTTTGGTATACCATCAGACGCCTCTGGTGTGTCTTTGTGTCCGTTATCCTTTAGTCGAGGAGAGGGATGGTTTTATATGAAGGACAAATTTTCTGCAAATAAATTACAGGTGACTAATGTTACACGACGCAATTGGTTGCAAGTGTTGTGGGACTCAATTAATGTAAGTCGCTGCAGCCAGTCGTGTTGCGCCACATGAGCTGCCTGCACTTTATCTGCATCAAATCATTCCACCGTTTGTAATTTTTCGAGGAGAGTTGTGAGAATGGTTTAAATATGGAAAATCTCAGGTGTGGCTTAGACATAGAAGTCTTGGTGATATAGTGTAAAACAAAAAACGTGCTATAAATGATTTTACACCATTAAAATAAGGGTGTGATCTCCACCATTAAAATATGGATGCGATCTTTTATCATGAAAATATACTTAATTGTTATTTCACATGACACATATTTGTGATTAATCTAAACAGTCCAAGTGGTTATCAAAGATTGGAATATATCCTAATTGAAAAATCACCCATAAAATAATTGCATATCGTTCGATCAATGAGTTTTAATTGTAGCCGTTTAAGAATAAGAAGGATAGCGGATATTTGAGTGGACAAATTTGGGCGAAACATGATAACCTTCATAGACTCAAAACATAAGTTAGATCCAATAAGTGAAAACAATGCCACATCTCAATAATGATGATTAGTATGATTTAATGTGTGTGTACTAATAAAATATATTATACAAATTTCACTTTGGGTATTAGTACGTCTCGTGGCTAGAAGTCGTCTGTTTCTCTTCTTGCTAAGCTCCGAGATGCGAAACGCATCGCTCAAAATATCTCTTCCCGGGTGATATTTCAAATTATGGATGTCATACTCGATAGATGTCTAAAAATCAAGTTCAATCATTTAATTAAAGGTCCACATGCATTTATGCGTGCATATTTACTAGTTTTTTAAAATATCCAATCCTAATATTTACTAGTTTTTTAAAATATCCAATCCTAATATTAATTAGGTACTTGAACGAAGATTATAATTTTTATAAAGTTACATTTGTAACGTTTCTTTAAAAATTATAAACTTTTTAACTATAGGAACAGTGTTTATATGTAAGAGATTGCACCTAACTTTATTTTATTTTTATTTTTTTCTGATACGAGATTGCATCTACCTTAAATAACCATTTTATAGATGGTTTTTTGAGTGGTCCCTCAAAAACTTTTGGGTTTAAATTGAAATAATATTCCTCTAGACTAGCAGTGTGGTTCAATAATAATTTTGAGTATCTCTTCTTTTAGTAGTTTGATATCCATAACTGTAAGTTATGTTGACACACTGTTACGTTGGCATGACGAGAGTACCGCCCGACACAAAACAAGTACAATGGTGGTCCCCCTAGACGAAAGTTGTTATAATGTGAGTACTTGGACCACCATGGTCCATGCCCCATGGTACCTAGCTCTGCTCTAATGTGTCTCACCATTAAATGCTTGACATTGACTCTAGTGAACAATAATATAAGATAATACCAAAGTATCAAACTCAGTATCGGTATTTGGCATCGATTCATCTTGAACTGATACATATCGGCCGATATAAATATAGTATCTCTGAAATCATATTGTCCAATATTTTTTTTTTGAAAATAAGTAATAAATTAGTAAAAACTTATTTGTACGATATCGACCCATATTCGGTTCAATATTGATACTAATACTAATGCTACCTCGATATTTGTATTGGGGTTATCGATATTCATTCCCGATAAAATTAATACGTATCGCCAATACATATCGGTATCGGCCAAAATTTGATATGATGGATAATACACTCACCTACCTTTGCAATTTTAAGTCATCGTGCTATTATGTGGCGCACAATTTTTTACCGCTCCTTTGTGTTAAGTAGGGATCTCACTGGGCAGGTCCTAAAATCGGGCCATTACAATCAGCTTCATCAGACTAGGCCATATATCTAGTCAGATAAGTAGTCCAGTCCGGGTGCCCATTTATAAAATGGGCCTAATTAACCTATCTCATACTTGTTTATGGCCAGTTGGCTAGGCGTACCTTTAAATCCAATCATCAAATCTTTGAGTTCACCGAGCTCAAACGCATTAACTGCGTGGAATTAAATGATGGAGATCGTTTATTCTCCCAAACTTTCACACGATGGATTTTGAGATCATGGGAGTACCATTAGGCAGTTAGTGTTTTATTTCACCTGGCATAGATCTCAGAAAAGTGATCTTAACATCATGTGTGTACCACATGAAATAAACAATTGACCGTCTGATGGTATACCCATAATCTCAAGATCCATCGTGTCAAAGATTGGGATGATAAACAATCTCCATCATCTGGTTCAATACAATCAATGGGTTTTAACATGGGTGAACTCAAAGATTTGGTGGGTGAATTTAAAGGTACTCTTTATGCCACTAATCAAGTTGGGCTTGAACTGGCCAATTTTTAAACAAACTTTTAGAATTAGCTCATAGTGCAACTTATTAACTGGACCGGGTCGGGCCAGCCCATTCTCTATTGGGCATGCTTTCATTGGCCCATACCAAGCCATAAAGGGCCGGGCCGGGCCCCTATTGAGAGTTTGAGACCCACCCCTAGGTCAAAGTGCATAACCCACCCCATTAGAGTATTGGTACCTCCTCTAATAAAAAAAAATTGGCTCTGGGAACATTAAACAGGAAAATGGTATTTAGATGATTGTACATGCTTAACATGGACGTTGCAATCTTACAAAGTTCCACCAGTGAGATGTGATTTATTACTGTGCTACGTGGAATCAATATAAATTTTCTAAATCACAATCTATCATTGAAATATTTCTCATGCCTATAAGTAAAATTGAACTACCCGATTGATAAATTTTAATATTAAGCTAAGAACAACAATTTTTATTACCGGGCACATATCAGATGGTCCAAATCTCTATGAAATACCATTTTTGACTTATTACCTTTCATTATATGATCTATCACTTTGATGATATGAATCACCAACATCATTAATCATTAATGGTGCAAGAATATTTAAACACTATTTTAGTGTATAAATGGCCAGGAGAGTCGCATCCTCTAATCTATTGGGCTGGCTGAAGTGCACACGCATGACAACATGAGAGGTTTTAAACTAGTAGTATCAATGGGGCCAACTTGAGTATTGTCCGGCCCAAGATGGGTAGAGTATGGGCTGAGGTAGTAGGCCTGAATAAAAAATAGGCATGGCTCAATTAGTAAATGGGGCCGGGCATGGGCTAGGTTCAAAAGTCCGATTAAAAATATGTCAGTTTGAAGCCCGGCCTGAACTCGGTCCAACCCATTCGCTTAAGATAATTTATATAGAAATTATATAAAAATTGTCGGGGCCCGTGACCCGGCTTGACCCGATTAGTAAAAGGGCCAGGTATGGGCTGAGGTAGTAGGCCCGAATAAAAATAGGGCCAACCCGTCCCGGCCCTATTAGTAAACAAGACAAGCATGGGCTAGCTCCAAATCGAGATAAAAATTGGTCCATTTAAAGCCCAAACCGGCCCATTGAGATCCCTAGTTTGAAACCTCATCAAACATAGTTGTTCTCTCTTCAGTAACTATAGTTGTGTTTGGGATTGCTCTTTGGAGGCAAAGAGCAACTCTTTGCTCTCGTGGAGAGCACTCCAGTGTGGGAGTGTGTTTGATTGGAAGTACTCTCAACTCTTTTGTAGAGTGAAAGAGTAAAATTTGGATCTCTTTAAAAGAACAATTTAAATATGCTCTGTTAAGTGGCTGCTCTTTGCCTCGAAAGAGCAATCACAAACACAGCTTACGTGACGAGGAGTATTTGGTGGATATTGTGTTAGTTATATTTGTTAGAGAGCAACTACTTGCATATGAGAATTGTTCCACTGCACATAGGAGAAAAGAAAGATGTGGTATTTTTAGGACATGATGAATACCTTCTAAGTTCTCTGATTTGAAGACCATGATGTAAAGATTTATAATGCCAAAGATTGACACAAAACACTATCTCTATCATCTTATTCAACACCATCAAAACCCATCATCTGATTCATGGCCATCATGGGCTTTGAAGCTAATGATTATTGAACCAAATGATAGAGACTATGTTTGCCAACCTTGGGCATTATAGATATTTACGTCATGACCCTCAAATCATACTGCTTAAATGGCACCAACTCTTCTTTTTTAAAGTGTGCAACGGAACAAATCTCGTATGCAAGAAGTTCCTCCCTATTTGTATATGGTCTCAATGGGTCGGGCTTGAGCCTGGCCTGCCCTGCAATCACCCGACTATGGCTAAGGTAAGTAAGCTTGAGATATAAATGATTTGACCCGGCTCAAACAGATTAGTAAGTCTGGTCGGGTATGGGCTAGTTCAAAAAACTTGATTAAAAATCGGCCTGTTTAAGCCTGGCCCCAATCGATAAAATTAGTTCTTTGATATAAAAATTGTCGGATCCGCCCAAAGCCTGGTGAGCCGTGTATGGGCCAAGTTAAGTAAGCCTTATTTATAAATAGGTCGGCCCAGCCAGATTAGTAATCAGGTCATGTATGAGCTAGCTCTAAGACGCTCAATTATACTCGATCCGGACCATTGAGACCCCTAAGTGAGTATATATGAAAGTTACAAATGTTGTTAATATTTAGAAGCTCCATTATAATCGGCCCGTTACAGGCCAGGACGAAATCGGCCCGGCCCATTGAGACCGGTAAGTGAGTATATAATTTATATGAAACCTGCAAATGTTGTTAATATTTAGATTTTTCTTTTTCGTTTTTTGATAACAGGTATCAGGTCTCTTAGATTAAAGCATATTTCTAAGGGCTTGTGAGCTGGACTCATTAGATGGTGGAAACTGCCTAACTAAGAGAATCTGAACCGGGCTCATTAGATCGTGGATACTGCAGAAGAGAATTGGAACCGAGCAAACCAGATAATATTGGTTGGAAAATTATAAACGGTGGATAATTATTTGTAGATAATTTTGCAGGCAACTTATGTAGCGTGATGTGACTGGCTGCAGTGCTTGAGTCCCACCATGTGTGCAGCCAGTCATATCACTCCACATAAGCTGTCTGCAAAATTGTCTATAAAAAGTTATCCACTACATTATACTGTTGAATATTGGTGTATTTCAACTATTGCTAGAGATAGAAAGAGGTTGTCTTCTCTAGATAGAGATTTATATAAGCTGGTAATAGAATAATGATAGTCCATTAATCCTACATATTTAAGAGCATATTTGATGCATGGTTCGATCACAAACATATAGTACAAACTCTTTGACAGGCATACTTTTAAGTGGCTTAAAGATGCAGACATTTCAAAATATGCCATTGGACGGGCAATGCACCTAATCAAAAGAGATTTTATTTTGAAATATTTATAAAACTGCCCATGTATAACTTATAAGAAAAAAAAAAAAGAGTTAGCGGCAGTCCACACCTCTCTATGATTGAATAACATGTATGGACTTTCAATGCATATATAAAAGTCCGTGCACATCAGACAGTCACACAAATGTGTGAACTGTTTAATGCACGTGATGGGTGCAACTATTGTAGACTAACTCTGGAAAAATACATGCAATACATACTCTAGCTTGTAATATTTTTGTTACTTAATTATGCTGGCAGCTGACTTGTATCGTTACCTAGGTAGTTAAGTAATGAGCTAAATAAATTTAGTTCATTAATCACAATTTTATATCATCTATTTGGGGAATGCATGGCCAGTAAATACCTAATAAGCTGGCGTTGGGCGAAGAGGACCTCATCATTGATACACTGCAATCAGCCATTAATGTATTTATAAGGGGCCAAGTCAATATAGACGAGATTTATTCCTTAGTGACCATTGTTGCCGTACATTTCGAAGACTTTGAATTGCTTCAGACGACATATCCTCTCCATGTGTAATTGTGTATGAGTAAATTGGATGAAGTATGGCCAATGTAATAAATATGAACAATTAGGGACCATTTGGACACACAATCACAAAAAATTTAGATAATAGTATTCATTAAATATTTTGACAGAGTTAGGAAATGTTTATAAATTTAACTTATTTTACTAATTAAATATTAAATAATAAATTAGTAGACTAAATCAAACACACAATAAATTAAATTAAATTAAATTAAAAATATTAAATGTTCATGAAACCCCTTGAATTAAATTGCAGTTCATTAGAAAAAGATACAATAAACTTAAATTAATAATTTATCAAAATACTTTTTTAATCTCCACTCGGGTATAAGATGTTTGCTTGTAAAGGTTGAGCGGGTTATTGTTAGAAACTATTAGGATCTTTCCGCAATCAAAAGCGGAATTAAATAAAACTTTAGCATACCTTTCGCCGTAGAGTATTTCACGTCAAGATTTAGCCTTGAGCGATCCGAACAATAATTCGACAATCGATGATTTGATGGAGAGTCTTCTCTTCCTTTACACAACGTAGAGAAGATGAGTTTCCCTTGAGTTCTTCTAATATGTTTATTGTGTGTAGAAAGAGAGACTCTACATCCCTTTAAATAGGTTAGCCAATTAGGTTAGAAACTTGTCCATCAAGGAATCTAACGGTTAGGATTACCACACTTATGTTAGGGTAAAATCACAACCTTTGATATAATTAGAAACTTCTAGTATAACCACAACTAGTGTTTCCACCATCTCTCTAAGTTAACAATTTGGACTGCTTAACCTTGACCATGATGTGTGACTTAATGGCCATATAAATCTGTGAAATCCAACAGTCTCTCACTTGGACCTTAAGACCAATTGAAGTTTTTTCTTTTTTTGAAAAAAAAAAAAAAAAAAAAAAATCAAGTCTAAATTGTTCCTTAAAGAAAATTTGACACGATGCACCAATTTTGAAAATCTTAGAGAGATATATCTTTTCATCTTTATTCCAAGCACCATTAGTGAGGATCATGAATGCATTAGTGCACTCAATATTGACACTAGGACAGTTCCATGGTCACAAAACTAACACTACTTGAAACTTCGACGCCCTTAACCTTTACTTGATTATTTTAAACAATGTCGCACGAGAGATATTGTAGTACTTTAAAATTTGGTCTTGTACTCATTCTCGTGGAGTCCTGCTTCATGCTACTATATGTCACTCTAATGTAATATTGCATCCCGCTTTGTGACAAATCAGTCACCTTTTCATCAGAGTGAAGGCATTACCAACATGGAACCAACTCACATTTAGCCCCAACAAACTTGAGTGTCAAATACTCCAGGCTATTTTGTGACAATCGCCACCATACCTTGTGACAACCGCCACCATACCTGTGACAATTGCTACCACACCTTGTGACAACTGCCACCTTGTTATGGGTAATGATCTCATACCTGTAAATGATAACATGTAATAATATAATAATCTGAGCTCAAAATAAAAACATGTATATAAATACAGCGAAAAAAATTCATGATCAATAGCAGAAAAGAAACAATAATAACATGTCCAAATATAAACAAATCTATAACTGAATCAATAACTCAACAACCCCCATCCAAGTTACGTGCTCCTTAAAAACCTTGGATGGTAAACCCTTGGTAAGGGGATCTGCACTCATAAGCTTCATACTAATGTGAGGAATCTCTATAACACCATCTCGAACGTTCTCATATATAATGAAATACTTGACATCGAAATGCTTACTCTTCCTTGTAACCTTTTCGTGTTTCACAAACTTAGTCACGATCTCATTGTCACAATAAATGATAAGCGGACAATGAATGGAATCAACAATCTTTAAATCTCCGATGAAAATTTTCAACTATAATGCATGGAGAGTAGCCTCATAACAACTAATAATCTCTGTATATATAATCGAATCTACCGTCAAAGTTTGTTTGACACTTTTAAGGAAATAGCACCCTTCGCTAATAGAAACAAATAACCTGCTGTCGATTTGACGCTATCCTTACAACCATCAAAATCGTCTTAGAATCCAATAATTTTAAGCTCATCTAATCTACGATAGGTCAACATAAAATCTTTGGTTCTTTGTAAGTAACGAAGTACATTCTTTGCAACTTTCTAATATGCAATTCTTGGATTATATTGATATCGGCTAAGGTGACAACAAAACTGATATTGGGACGTATACAAACCATTGCATACATAAGACTACCCACAACTGAAGCATATTCCTTTTGATCTACTTGTTTCCTTTATGTCTCAGTTCTAGGCTATAGATCTTGAGAAATAACATCACCCTTCAAAACAGGTGCCTCACCTAGAGCGCATCCATCCATGCCACGTTAGTTAAGTACTTTCTCTATGTAGGCTTTCTGTGAAAGACCTAAACAACCGGAAATTCTATCACGATAAATTTTGATATCAAACACATACTCAGCAATATCTAAATCCATTATATCAAATGCTTTGGGGAGAAAACTCTTGGTATCGTGGAGAAAGTGAATGTCGTTACTTGCAAGTAATATATCATCCACGTAGAGAGCCAGAATGATAAATTTGCTCCCACTAGTTCTGAGATATATGTAACGATTAACAATATTTTCCTTAAACCCCATAACTAGTGACAACTTTATCAAATTTTAAATACCATTGCATAAAAGCTTGCTTAAGTCCATAAATAGACTTATTCAACTTGCAAACTAATTGTTCTTTTCCTCTAATAAAAAAACCTACTGGCTATGACATGTATATGTTTTCTACAAGGTCTCTATTTAGAAAAGCAGTCTTCATGTCCATTTGATGTAATTCGAGATCGTAATGTGCGACTAAAGTCATCACTATCCTCAATAAATCCTTAGAAGAGACTGGAGAGTAGGTCTCATCATATTCAATGTCTTCCTTCTGTCTAAAATCTTTTGCGATAAGTCGTGTCTTGAATCTTTCAGTTTTGCCCCTAGGGACCCTTTTAGTCTTATAAACTCATTTGCATTCAACCGTCTTGCGATCCGCTAGTAAATCCACAAGGTCCCAAACCTTATTCTTTTTCATGGATAATAACTCCTTTTTCATGGCCTCCTGTCAGTGTGAGAATTTATTGCTACCAATAGCCTGCTGAAAAGTTGATGGATCATTAAGATCAACACCCTTAAATTGAGTCTCTTGCGCATACACCTTGTAAAAATATGAAATAACAAGTTTATGCTGGCGCTCATATCTTTTGGGCTAAGCCGATAGTACTAGTGAAACAGGAGGTAGAATAGGACATTCTTCTTCAATTGGAGCCATCACTGGATTTGTCTGAATCAAAATATCAATATGTATGGGATCGGTGGTGTAGGAAGAAAAGCATTACCACCATATAAAGGCACAAAGTCAAATTCAAAGTTCTCAATAAAAGTAATATTATTCTGACGTGAACTCCCACTGGATTCACCATTTTCTAGAAAATTAGCTATATGGGTCTCAGCAATATCAATGACTCATCCAAGACAATAAAATCTCGAAGTCCTAGAATGAAGTCCATAGCCGATAAAATAGCTACTGATTGTGCGAGGATCCAATTTCTTAATGTTGAGATTATAAAATTTATCTTCAACTTCACAACCCCATATATGTAAATGTCCGAGCTTTGAATCTTTAGTGGTCCATCTCTTGTAAGGAGTCTCGGGTACAGCCTTGCAGGGAACCTTGTTGAAAATATAAACTGTTATCTTCAAGGCTTCACCCTAAAACTCTTCTTTAAGTGTAGAGTGACTAAGCATGTTATGAACAGTCTTCTGATAAGTACAATTTCTCCTTTCTGAAACACCATTTTGCTGCGGAGTGTCAGGAGAAGTATATTATGGAACAATGCATTGAGTCTGTAAGTACTCCACGAAAGGTCTATGATTGATACCATCAGGACCCATTCTACCGAAGTATTCTCCACCTCTATCTGAACACACAGTCGTTATCTTTTTCTCAAGTTGATATTCTACTTCCAACTGATAGGTCTTGAAGACCTCTAAGGCTTGATATTTTGTTTCTAATAGGAAGACGTATGTGTATCTAGAGTAGTCATCAATAAAGGTAATAAAATACCTTTTGCCACCATGAGCAACAATCGGAAAAGGCCCACAAATATCGGTATGCATTAACTATAAAACCTCAGTGGCTTGAGAGGCGGAGAACTTCCTCTGTTTGAAAGTTTTATCCTTTATACAATCCACACAATTTTCAAAATCGGTGAAATCTAATAATCTAATAATACCATATCTAACTAACGATTCTAGTCTTTTCTTTGATATGTGACCTAACCTCCTATGTCATAAGGCTGTAGAATCTTTCATAAGCAAAGAATGTTTTGACCCGGACAGTGTCGAGTTCGAGGCCTTAGCAATCATAGTAATGGTGCGAGAAGAATCAACAGATAATAAATATAAATCATCAACTAAAATTTCACGACCAACCACAGAACCATCAAAAGAAATATCCAAACTCATACTGCTAAAAGTAAAAACATAACTGATAAGTCACATAATTTACCACTTTATCACCCTTAACTTAGTGATGTTAGGCCATAGTTTGCTGCTAACGAGTTATTGATGTGCATATATTAAGGATAAACAGTAAATTAGAGCCTAAGTGTTAATCTTTGTCAAAATGAACTCAAAAGGTAATAAGAAAGACGATCGAGCGAAAAAGACGATTTGCCGCTACTAAAAGTCAGAAAATCGTAATTTACGATTCTTCAAAGTAGACAAAAGGAGAAAAGCGATAAAGCGTAATTTATAGAGTCATCAACTATGAGGAAGCCTACTGAAAATAGAAAATCGTGAATTATAATTTTTCAGAAAAGAAGTTCGTTATTTACGATTTTCTAAAAATAGAAGCTTTCCTACTATTGTTGTTATTGTTGATCACATGAGAACTAATACCGCCATATCCAGAATTAGAAAACTCTTACAATTAAAAGTCTGATGAACCACATATCTGAGAAGATTGATAAAGCTCTAAATCCGAAGGACTCTGCTGCTGCTCAATAAAGAACACTCTAGAAGCGCATCAACAAAAGAAAGCAAGAAAAGATAAAATTAGGAATTATAGTTATAATAGGATACTTTTATTTTTAGCAGTTTCTTTTATTATAACTAGATCTTTGTAACCGACCTCTTATGATTTATAAATAAGAGGGCTCGACATAGAAATAAGCATCGAAAAATTTCAGCATCAATTGACGCCCGAGGTTGGATTTTATTCTGATCAAAGTAGTATATATTAGTTAGAATAGATTAGATATCAGAGGTTTCTCAAGAGCAATTGACGATTGTAATTGAGTGCTAAAGATTAGTGTAGATATATATAATTTCTCAGGAGCAGTTGACAACTATGGTTGAGGGGTGAAGGATATATTTTACTTTGCTTTCTAGTTTATATTTTATTTGCTTTGTAAGCATCTTCAAGTTTTAATTTGAATTGACGACTCATGTTAGGATTTACAGATTAGTGTAACGATTTTTACTTTTCCATCTTCAGTTTGCTAGAGTTTGATTGACGCCTAAATTTCTGGTTGATTATTGATTAGATTAAATCTGTATTGATAGGATCTTAGACTTGATTGACGACCAATATTAGGAGACTAGAAATATGGTGTAAAGGTACTGTTTATTTTCATAAATATCCGAAAGCTGAAGATTAAGATTGACAACCTTAATCTGAAGAAGGAGGATTAGGATTTATTTTTATGTACTTTAGTTTAATAACTCATTCTTTTATTCATATTTCTCCAGTAGATTAGGAATCTTAAAGATAAACAAAAGCTTTTAAGATAGGGATTTAGAAAAAAGATATAAATTAGGAATTAATAAGATATAAATTATAGTTTGCTAGTACTATAATTTCCATTGTGTGCTTGCAATAGGTTAAAACTAGAATTTAATATAATAATAATACATAAAAAGAAGCAAGTCAAGTTTTTGGCGCCGCTGTCGGGGAAGTAAAATTTATCTAATACTTTCAAGTTTTTATCTAATATTTTTATCTTCTTAAAAACTAATATTTATCTTTCTCTTTTTATATTTCTTTATATTTTTATTTTTCTTTGATCTCTTCTTGATTTTTTGGAGGTTTATTCGGAGCAACATACCAGACTTTCAACACTTCTCGGGCCCCCAAAATTAGAAACTCAAATTTATTTCTCTCCCTGCTTTCTAAAATTAAAAAAGTACAAAAATTTTTAAAACAAAAATAGAAAAATTCAGTTTTAGACAATATATGCCTAAAACAATGGGGGAACATTATGCTTTAACACTTCTTACACCTCCCCCATGTATATAAATAACCCCTATGACCGGTAATGAGACTTTTAAAATTACGCTCAAAATATTTTGAACACTTCCAATATTCCGTGGGCTAAGGGATAAAAACCCTTATTTACATTTAAAACAGTTCATAGAAGTGTGCATTCTTATCCAAATCCATAATTTGCCAGAAACATCTCTTCGTCTAAGGCTATTTTCATATTCTCTTAGAGATGAAGCAAGACAGTGGATACACTCCTTGCCTCATAATTCGTTCACCAATTGGGAGGACTTTGTACGAGGATTTCTCATGAAATACTTTTCAATATACAGAACAAATCAAATCCGGTATCTAATTCAAACTTTCAAACAATATCCGGATGAATCTCTTCAAGGGAGGTGGACGTGCCTCAATGATCTTTTAGATGGGTGTCCTCATTATGAGATATCCCGTTGGTAGATAGTCCTCACTTTCTATGAAGGTCTGAATGACTAAAATCGGCACATAGTTGATGTTGCCTGTAGGGGGATGTTTCACACCATGTTTGCTGAGGCTACTTGAGAATTTTTTGAAAACTTTAGCGAGGAACCAGTGCAATGCCAAGCATTGGGTGAGATTGAATATGAGACTTCAAGGAGTATGTCTCTTAGGCAGAGAGGTTTATACAAATTAAAGTCAATGATGAATTGCCTTCTAAAGTTAAAACTGTGGAAGACAAAAATTCAATATCTGGTGGGTGTAAAATCGCACCCAACATCTCAACAAGGAGAAGCCGTTGGATCTAACCGCGACTTATCAGGAAATTCCTCAGCACTCTCCTGTATTATGCCCCACACAGACCCAAGGCCACACTGACATTGAGGAAGCCTTGTCGCAATTGGCCGAAAGCTGGCTGTAACATGACCATATTCAAACGCAGCTACTCAATAATCTCTTGAAATCCATTATACGGTTAGAAACTCAGGTTGAGCAATTAACCATTCTGGTTAACTCGAGAGAGTAATTATTCTTCCCCATGGCCAGTTGGCACCCCAGGATGAAATACTTTTATGGGAGGGATATCAACTTCCCTTGTTCGCCATTGAATTCCTTCTGAATTTGTCGAGCTACCGACTCACCCGTAGCAAACACATGTAACATATCTATATAAATACTTTTGATATGAACACTCTACGATTTATAAGATATTACTAATCGTAAAGACTATTTTCTTTATTTTAATCACTTGAAACGCATGGATTTGCGATTCTCGTGAATATAGAGTTCAATCGTACCGAGTACGATTTTCTCAGTTTTAGATTCTCGTGAATGTTATCTAGAATTGCAAACGACAATTTTGGAGAACAAGAGAACCTAGTGATCAATCTTTTCGGCTGCATTAGAAATAAAACCAATTCAATTTTGTATAAGAAACAGACAAGCTTTGCATTAAATTCCACCACTTCCCAACCACCCTAGCGTAAGAACCTAAACATAAACAATTACTCGAAGTGACGGTTCAATACCTTTCCTTATAAATCCATACCCATCCATAAACCAAATCATCTCTTCCGTCTTCCACCTTCCACCTTCCATACCCTAAATCCTATGATGGAAGAGCATAACCAGAACAATTTCAGTAAGCAACTTGACAAAATTTTAGAAAAATATAGAGCTGAGCTCCTAGCGGTACAACAGAAAGTAAAAAAATTGAAGCGTCAGCGATCTGTCTTTAATGCTGAATCGTCTACTGAAACGACCATTGACCCTAAACCTAACCCAAATCCAAAACCATATACTAGGAACCCATCTTCCCCCACTTCCTAACCCTTATACCATTACAACCCACCCATAATGCAACTTCCTATATGATAAGGATAGACTATAATTTTCAGTGTCATTTCCCATCCCATCCTTGATCGGGACACCACCCTTCTCCATTGCTCATAGCTCTCCCTTCCTACCTAACTCTACTGCCTCTCCGTACAATCTTCACAAGGGAGCAGTATAGGCTGAATGGGGGGGGGGGGTTGAGATGTGTCATCTTCCAATTCCTCAACTTCTTCCTGTCACTGCATCACAGGTGCAGTTGACGAATCACGGAGTGACCTCCTTAAAGAAGAGGAGGGGAGGCGAGGGATTTAGAAGGATAAGGGGGAGTGATTCGACAGCTCTTGGAGTAGCAACCATCCAAAGGTTGGAGCCATGGGTCAAAAGTTCAGGTATCTGATACGTATCGTCCGAGCTCAAAATCGATACATATCGGATGATACGTATCGGAATAGTAAAATATCGGAAGATACATTGGATGTATCGTCCGTGCTTATACATACAAAATGGTGATATAGTACTTTGAATGTACCGTATCGTCCAAGTATGATACTGATACGTATTGGTATCAGACGAAATTTTGATCCATGGTTGAAATTCCTTTTGTTGTAAGGATACGAGACTCTGATTGAAGGTGGTTAGAAGCCGAGGACCGATCTTTATCAAAGATTTATTCTTGGACGTTGTTATCAGTGCCTTAGTTTAGTGTGTGTCTAGATTTTTCTTAGGATTACTCTTTTATATAATTAGTTCTTATATTAAATTTTAGTTTATTTCTTCTGTTCATTGTAAATATTTCGATATATATATATATAATTTTCTTCTTACTAACTCTACATTTCTTTTCCAATAGTGTGTGTTACTAGCATTACTAACAATTTTTTTTTACATTTTCTATTCAAATCGAAAGTATTTTTCTCCTAAATTTGGGGGGGAAATTTTTTTGAGATTTTGTTGCTGATTATACACCTGGTTACTGATATAGCAATAATTTATGATAATATTTTTTTGTATGTCCTCTGTTTTGCACAATGAGGACATTGTCATATTTAAGTTTGGGAGGATACAAACTTTTGTTAATTTAATTTTTTAGTTTAGTTTTTGTTTAAAATTTATTATTTTACAAAAGAATTTTTAATTTTTAGATTAGTTAATCATTATATGCAAATTATAAAAAAACATAAAAATCTGAATTCCTTAGCAAACCATCATAGTAGTAGTTCAAAAATAAAAATAAAAATAGTTACAATTCAAACTAAAGCATATTTAGAACACTGTATCAGAAGAGTGTTTGAAACTATACGATTGATCTGAATTGTAAAATATTTTAGATTATAGTTTCAAAATTATATAACTAGTGAGCTATAGAGCCTATTTCCTTTTTATTCTGAGAGAAAGAGAGACTGCTTTTATTCATGCTTAAATTTTCTTGAACTTCTCTACTATTTGAAATCTCGTAATGCTGAATCAATATATTCTATGATTATGATAATTTATTTATTTAGAACTGTCTATTAAATATATCAAAGTAATAAGACATCCATATTAGTAAATCGTGAAAATGATCGAAGACCATCTTTTTTTTTAACCAGAGCCAAAAAGCTAAAAATCTCAGAATATTTTATCATTTGAGCCTATATTAGAAGCCTAAAGACTAAATTTCTTTGTACAAAAATTTTATAAACCCTTAATCATATGTACTGCCCAAAACTTTTTATCTTTAACCCTTATAATTTCTGAGAGTCTAGAATTGAAAAAAGAAGAAGAAAAGGGACTGAAATAAGTATGAGTTAAAAGATAAGGGATCTGCTGAAAGGGGTACAACTGAAAAAGGAATACAAATATATGAAGATATAGGAAAAGAGAAGAAAAAAAAATGAAAAATCGTAAAAGGAGATTTTGTGAAAAGAGAAGTAAAAAGCTTCCAAACTGAAAAAAAAAAATAAAAAAAAATGAGATTTACAATAAGAAAAAGAAATGGGAAGAAATTATCCAAAATAAGGATACTTACTGAAGCTCAAAAATAGAAAAAGAAGAGAAGGAAGAGCTAAACTCTTGGAAATAATTTTTAATCTTCTTTACCTTTTTCTTTGAAACCTTCTGAAAACCGAAAGCCCCATTACAAGCCGAAGGAAAAACCTTTGTGATTTACGATTTACAAAAATATGAGTCTAGTAGAGATATATAAAATAAATACTATAAATAAATAAAGAAATTATATGAAAAAAATTGATTATCCTTTCTATGAGATTTATCATTTTAGCTGATTATCCTTTGTATTTATCACAAACATATTATATTATAAGGACCCAAAATTTTGATTATTTTTTAGAGTATACCAGTAAGTGAGAATTTGGATGAAAATATTTTCTAAAAATTGTAATTTAGAAAAATCTATGATGAATAAACTTTTCACTGATATACACATACTCCACGCTATACAAGAATTAAAATTATTGAGTTCTGATCAAGGATAATTACGATGATAAAAAATTAAGGATAAAAGATTTGACATATTTTAAAATAATGAACATATAATAGCTAACTGAATAATTAGTAGTGTACAAAAATTAGTTTATATTTTGAATTTTCAGTTTTGAAAACTATTTTTAAAAAATCTAATAATATTTGAAGTTTGTAGGTAACTTCACTGAAAACCTTCAGGAGACTACAACTCCTCCACTAGGATCACCTAGGGGTTTAAAGGCTTATTACTTCTGCTAAATGCAATCGTGCTCCCTACGAAAGTGACATTTAAATTTAAAAGTTTTAAATATTTTATATTTTCTTGTTTGCTAGGGACTAGTAAAACTTAAGTTTGGGGGTATGATTAGTCACATAATTTATTATTTTATTACCCTTAACTTAGTAATGCTAGGCTATAATTTGTTACTAGCAAGTTACTGATGTGCAGATATTAAGGATAAGCAGTAAATTAGAGCCTAAGTATTAATCTTTGTTAAAATAAACTCAAAAAGCAAAAAGAAAGATGATTGAGCGAAAAAGATGATTTGCCGCTACTGAAAGTCAGAAAATCGTAATTTACGATTTTTCAAAAGAGACAAAAGGAGAAAAGCGATAAAGCGTAATTCAAAGAATCGTCAACTATGAAGAAACCTACTGAAAATAAAAAATTATGAATTACGATTTTTCATAAAAAAAGCTATCGTTATTTACAATTGTTTAAAAATAGAAGCTTTCCTACTATTGTTGTTGTTACTGATCACATAAGAACTAACACCACCATATCCAAAATTAGAAGACTCCTGTAATTAGAAGTCTGATGAATCACGAATCTGAGAAGATTTATAAATATCTAAATCCGAAGGACTGCTACTGCTCAATAAAGAACACTCTAGAAGCACATCAACTAAAGAAAATAAGGAAAGATAAAATTAGAAATTAGAGTTATATTAGGATATTTTTGTTTTTAGTAGTTTATTTTATTAGAACTAGATCTTTGTAATCGACCCCTTATGATCTATAAATAAGAGGGCTTGACATAAGAATAAGCATCAAAGAATTTCAGTATCAATTGACGCATGAGGTTAGATTTTCTTCCGATCAAAGTAGTGTATACTAGTTAGAATAGATTAGATATCAGAGGTGTCTCAAGAGCAATTGACGACTGCAATTGAGTGTTGAAGATTAGTGTAGATATCTGTAATTTCTCAGGAGCAATTGACGACTGTGGCTGAGGAGTGAAGGATATATTTTACTTTGGTTTTTAGTTTAGATTTTATTTGCTTTGTAAATATTTCAAAGTTTTAATTTGAATTGACGACTCAGCTTAGGATTTGCTGATTAGTGTTACAAGTTTTACTTTTCCATCTTCAGTTTGCTAGAGTTTGATTGACGCCCAAATTTCTTGTTGATTATTGATTAAATTAAATCTGTATTGATAGGATCTTAGATTTGATTGACGACCAATACTAAGAGACTAAAAATATGGTGTAAAGATATAATTTATTTTCATAAATATCCGAAAGCTGAAAATTAAGATTTATTTTTATGCACTTTAATTTAATATCCCATTCTTTTATTCATATTTCTTCAGTAAATTAAGAAATCTTAAAGATAAATAAAAGTTTTTAAGATAGGGTTTAGATAAAAGATATAAACTATGAATTAATAAGATAATGAACTTCCTCGTGAGAATGATCCTATGCTACTGCTATAATTTCCATTGTGCACTTGTAATAGGTTAAGACTTGAATTTAATATAATAATAATACATAAAAAGAAGTAAGTCAATAACCATAGTCTGCAAGTCTAGATAACGAAATAATGTTCCTCTTAAAAGAGGCTATAAAATATGTCCCATATAAAGTCAAAGTATATCTAAAGTCCAAAACTAAATCGCAGGTGCCGACGCTCTCCACCTGCATCGCTTGGTCGTACACAAGGAACAACCTAACCTCCTGTTTGGGTCAAAACCTTTGACCCTTGCCTTTACCCTTATTCTGAAACTTTTATTGTGGTTAATCTCCTTTTTTATTCTTCTTAGGACCCTTCTTCTTAAAGTTCTTTTTACTGGAGCTGAAAGTCCCCAAATGAGCAGACTCATGTCGCTCGCCTTTAAGTCTCTTTTCTATAATGGCGCACATCTAAGTTAACTTATTCAAGTCTCACTTCTACTCTTGCGAATTATAATTCACATTAAAAATGTCGAAAGCCTTAGGGAGGAAAGCAACCCCAATATAAACTATCAACTCTTCATCTATGTTAAATCCGTATTCTTTAATACCTAAATAAACTTGAGACAACTTCAATAAGTGATCTCTCACATTCTCATTGCTATCATAGCGAAGGTACATGAGATTATGTATGTAATCATATACGACCTACTTCTTATTGTCAATACATTGTTTCTTAATAAGAACTATTAATTCAGAAAAAGTCTCTGTAGTAGGTATGCCACCCCTGAAAGAGGCACTAATGGTGACCCTGATCATTAGCATGACTAACAAGTTAGCCTTATTCCATTTCTCAGAAAATTCCTTATCCTTGATAGGAGAATTCTAGATAATCGCTGCAGGTTTAGGTATTGTAAACACAAAGGGCATGTCTAAAATCTCAAAACAAATATTGAGAGTCATTTTTTAAGTATTGAAATTTGACCCGGAAAGCGGCTGAACTTCTGCTGTGTCTTTGGTAATTGATAAGAGATCTATCGCTGCAAATATTTTAATTTAGGATCACCTTTTAAAAGTCCATTACAAAAAATAGAACTTAATCAATTCTTTTGATTTAATCTCTTTCGCTTAAACCAAGGGTTTTGGTTCAAACGAATGAAGTGACACTATGTGCACATGCCAACTTTAAGGAAAGCACTTGGCAACGTCACGACTCACCTTTGGGTAGACACCATGACTTGCTCTTACTTCCTACCGCGTAAAATACGCCATAGACCTAGCCTTTAGGATTTTATTAGAATCAGACACTTCTTATACCTTTGGGCAAATATGATTATCCTATCTAACTATCCCATGCAAGACTATTCTATTCGTACACACTACGTCAAGTATGTATAACACCTTTGGACCGTTCACAAATACTCAACACAATGGTACACCTAGTGATTTTAATAAAGAAAACATCTAAGATTCGAAAACTACAAGGTTTGTGAATTGCCTACCTTTGGGTAAGAACCAACTCACTCGCCAAGCATCCCCAAACGATCACTCGGTTCTCCATAAAACTCTAGAGGAAAGAACCAATCCTCATGATCCATAAATGTCGTATTTTAGTTCTTAGAATTAGGGATCCAATGTTAAATTTATACATGTTCAATTCAACTTTAATATATTCACATATTTAACTTTAAATTGAATTTTCTTTATCAAAATAATATGAAATTTAACATGAAAAGATGGTACAAATCTCAAACACATAACTTTAACTGAAATAGACATGTAGATCAAAACCTTAAGTGAACATTTCATAAATAATAAAGCTTTAAGAGTGCGCATGAGACATGTATCTTTGAGCAATTAAACACAAATAAATTATGAATTTAAATTTAATTGCAACTTTAATTAAAAGCACTCAAATATAAAAAAAATTAATTATCCGATTAAAAAATATCAAAAAGATATCAGGTCATGAAATGTTACAATAAAAAGCTCCTGCATAAAAGAAGACCTTAAAAACAGATCCGAAACATTTGAGAAAGTCAAAATTAATATATAATGTCTCAAAATTTAACCTATAGATGGCCCAGGAATGACCCGAAAAGAATAAAGAATAATATGGGTCAAAATGGGCCTTACTCGAACGGGCCGAATCCGGGTCATGTACCATGAGCTGGGAATGGACCGGACCGAACCATAGATTGGGAATGGATTGGACCGGGCTATGGGCCGAATCGGGGTCATGAATCATAGGTTGGAATGAACTGGACCGGACCATAGGCCGGATCGAGTCATGACCCCAGGGCCAGGTTGAGAAATGGACCGCACCGAACCATGGGCCAGATTGGGTCATGACTGGAGTCCGGTTATTGACTGGGCCAGGTAACAGACCAAGTCGGGTCATGTGTTTTTATAAGTCCATGGGGGTCGAATCGGGTCAAATCGTCAAGTCGTATAAAGTAGGGGAAGCACCAACTTTGGTGCTCCCACTACACATGCAACTAAAAGCCAGAGAAGAGGCGTCTTCTTCTAAAAACAGAACCAGAGTCCTTGCTTTAGTCGCCTTCTGAAAGGGAAAGAGAGACCTTTTAAGTAGGCTTCTTTTATATGCAGCAGATGACAGAGAGATCTTATGCAGCCGACTACAAGTTTAAACAAGAGACCTGTAGTCGTATTCTTCTTGTAGACGTCTCTTAAAAAAAAAAAAAAAAAAAAGAGAAACCAAAGACCTAAAGGGCCTCTTTATTTGCAGCCACCAAACAATCTTCCACCAGTTCCGATGACTCTTGACGAACGGTCGATTTAAACCTCTACCGCCAAAGAAAATTAGATATCTTATCTCGAAAACCTCAAAAAATTATTAACAAATTTATTATAGATTGATTCACATCGGCGACACCCAATTAATATGATCCTTAAAATCTTACACCAACAAGTAAAAAAAAATTCGGCGAAAAATAACGATAAGGATCGGTACAATAAAGTCGATTACAGCATTAACTCTGATACCACTTGTTGGAAACTATTAAGATCTTTCCGCAATCAAAAGCGAAATTAATTAAAACTTTAGCATACCTTATACCGTAGAATTTTTCACGCGAGGATTTAGACTTGAGCAATCCGAGCAATAATCCGGCAATAGATGATTTGATGCAGAACTTTCTCTTTCTTTGCACACCGTAGAGAAGATGAGTTTTCCTTGAATTTTTCTAATTCAATTGATACGTATATTGTGTGTAGAAAGAGGGGCTATACATTCATTTAAATAGGTTAGCCAATTAGTTTAGAAACTTGCCCATCAAGAAATCTAACGGTTAGGATTACTACACTTATGTTAGGATAAAATCACAACGTTTGATATAATTGGAAACTTCTAGTTTGACCACAACTAGTGTTTCTATCATCTCTCTAAGTTAACAACTTGGACTGTTTGACTTTAATCATAACGTGTGACTTAAGGGCCACATAAATATGTAAAATCTAATAATTCTTACTTACGAATCTTTGTAAAATGGTAATCAAAGTTGCCCCATCAACGGTTAAAGATAAAAGGAATCATTCATTTGAAGACTATCAAACCTTGATGATTTTTTCCTTTGATGAGATGATAGAAGAAGAGTTGGTTAGCAAATAAGAAAATAACAAGACGAAGAAGAAGACGATTTTATGTGGTTCCATCTTAATTAGACGTACATCTAGGGAAGAAGAAAAGGATAGAACCCCACTATAATTTTTTTGGGTACATGGTCATCAAATAACAGTCATCAAATAAAATAATATTACATAGCTTCCCATAACTAGAGTCCATAACAGCTAGCTAGAACATATCCTTTTTTCAGATTTTTTCTAAATGAGTTTCTTTTAAAATATGTTGGCATAGAATACCTTCTAAATTTCTGTGTTAAACTCACTTTTGGAGTCTTTTTTGTTGAGAGATGTCTAAACCGTTAGATTTTCTTCTAGGCCATTGAAATATTAACCAGACAAAACATAGATTATTATTAATTCTCCTCAAATGAAGTTGGATGCTTGGTCATAAGTCGAATTTGTCACGTAAAGCTCACAAGGTGTACATGATAGAGGTCTGGTGAAGAGATTCGCAAGTTGATTTCGGGTGAAAACATAAAGAGTAACCAGTGTCCCAAGAGCGACCTTTTTGTGGACATAATGATAATGGAGTTCTATGTGCTTCAATCGACTATGAAAGACTTGGTTGATCGAAGCCGATTGGCGGAGAGTGACCAATGTCATGAGAGGACAAGATATATATATATATATATATATATATATATATATATATATATATATATATATATATATATATACACGATACTCAACTTCGACAGTAGACCGGGCAACTATAGGCTGCTTTTAGCACTCCAAGAGATGCACGTTGATTAGAGAGAAGTGTATAACTATAGCCCACTAAGAATCCGAAAAGGTATTAAAATAACAGTATTGTGAGCAAAAATCTGGATGCCAAAATTATTAGAATAATCCCACATTGCCGGTGGTCTTGGAGGTCTGGGCTATATATAATCTGGGCACTCCTTACTTTACAAGTTGATTTTGTGAGGTTGAGTTAGGCACATGGAGTTTTACATGACATTAGAGTAGGTTTCGCTAACAACTTGAAAATAATCCTCAATTCATTTGTGCATAAATTGGTAGATGATAAGGATCAAAATTTTAGATTTCATTTCGATTTTGTAGGGGATCAAAACCAAAATTTCGGCCGAAAATTTCAACCCCATACAAAAATGACCAAAATTTCAGTCCCATATTAACCAAAACCGATGGCTGATATTTTGATCCTTGGTTGACGATATTTATGGAATAAGACAAGTCTGGTCATGTCATTGTCAAATATGTAGGTAAAGTTCCAACCATGCTATGATAATGTGGTGGGTCGGGATAAAAGAGTCCCAAGAATCATTATTTATTTTTAACAACCATTGGAGTGGAGATATGTTTGCAAAATTGCATTTGAGAATGATGAAGAAAATCTCTAACATATTTTCTTGGGAGCCGTTACTTGCACACACTTTTTAAGTGATTGCACCGAGGTTAAACAAAGATTTTGTATTTTAGGGATATGTGACATGTTATAACGCAATTTAAGTCGTTCCATTTAAAGTTCATGATCTATAGATCCTTAGTGGATAAGATTGGAGCAAAACACGATATTTACCATATGATCTATTGTTGTCAATCGTTGAATCAAATAATAGCCTTTGACTATATTTAATCACATGATGAAGGTTATATTTCATGCCAATCTTATTCACTAAGGATCTATAGATCATGAACTTTAAATCAGACGGCTTAGATTGTGTTTTCACATGTCACATCTCTCTAAAATATAAAGTCTTTTTTTAACCTCGGTACAATCACTTAAAAAACGAGTGCAAGTAATAGCTCCCTATTTTCTTTGTGTAACATAGAGATAGACCGTGGAGATATGAACTTCAATGCCTAAAAATAATGGAGATGGCCTAAAGTTTTCATAGCAAATTCTTGCTGAAGAGTCTTGATTATGGATCAAAATTTCGTCCAATACCGATACGTATCGGTACCGGTGGTCACCGATACGGTACATTTACCGTATCGGTGGTTTATGTGGTATATACCGGACGATACATTCAATGTATCGTCCGATACACATCAATTTTGAACTTGGACGATACGTATTGATTTTTCGGCATTTTGATCCATGGTCTTGATAAAGGAGTGCATCGGTAAAATATTATCATAGGTAATAATAATGTCATCAACATATAACAAAATTATAAGAACACTAAGAGAGGTAAAACCAACAAACAAAGAGGAGTCAACAATACTGTAGAAAAAATAAAGCTTGAGAAGAAAGGAGCTAAATGACTAAACCATGCTCACAAATCCTGTT
The DNA here is from genome assembly GCA_021018995.1 of Chloranthus sessilifolius. Classification (NCBI taxonomy): domain Eukaryota; kingdom Viridiplantae; phylum Streptophyta; class Magnoliopsida; order Chloranthales; family Chloranthaceae; genus Chloranthus; species Chloranthus sessilifolius. Next base: position 36,537,613 of record CM037589.1, read on the forward strand.
TGAGTTTAAATATATGTTCTTTTTTTTTTTTTTAAATGTTTTTTTGATAACCTGGGTATCCGGGCCTCTTAGAGCACTCGCCTAATCTCAGGGACACATGCACACCCCAAATTCAGCATATGTCGGGTTAGCATAGGATATAAATCCCTAAGGTGGCCTTAAGGGAGGGAGGGAATTCGAACTCAAGTTTCTTACTTTTGGAAGAAGATATTTAGCCAGCTAACCTTACCCCTTGAGATTTTGAATATATGTTCTAGGTAGATGGCATCAATGAAGTGAGGAGATTATCACATGAAAACATGTTCATCAAGATACTCATGTAAAAGGGCATTCTTTTAGCGTCAAATTGACCAATGGGACATTATTTCACCATGTCAATAACAAAAATTAATGGAAAACTACCAAATTTGATGACATGACTAAAAGTTAGAGAAAAGCCTATGCCTTCTTATTGAGTAAATTTTTAGCAACTAGTTGACATTCAAACGTTCAAGAGTTCCATCTGATTTTATTCAGTTTTGAAAACCTGTAGACAAGAGACAACATTCATATTAGGCATTTGTGGAAGTAATTTTCAAGAATTATTGTCAATCATAGCTTGAAGCTCTTCTTCTCTTGTATAACTCTTGTAGAAATCTATCAGGCCTAACTCAATCTCACAAAATCGGCTTTTAAGGTGAGGTTTGCTCAAGATAGAAAGAGCTCAAGAAGGACTTGCTCACAAACGATGTGAGACAATTCCAACACGCCCTCATGTGGAAGAAAGAATGGCTTTGATACCATGTAGAAATCTAACGGGCCTAACTCAACCTCACAAAACCGACTTATAAGGTGAGATTTGCCCAAGATATAAAGAGCTCAAGAAGGGCCTGCCCACAAACGATGTGGGACAATTCCAACAACTCCAATCATGATAATTGAGAGTAGTATGAGTAAATTTCGGTTTAGTGGGGATATGATTTTCGGCAACACAAACATACTTTGGTTTGGGATTGAAAATGTCAGACTTTGAGGAAGCCAGTTATAATGACGAATCATGTGTAAGCTAAGTAGTTAGATGATTGGTTATTTCAAGGCTGTTCAGAGTTGGGTTCATGTTGCAGGTTAAGTGTAGGTTTAAGCCCTATTTGATAGCAATGAAATTCGAAAGAGGAAATGAAATCAATTTCTTAGTTGATTTCCTGAGAAATGATTTCCTCTAGAAATGGATTTTCCATTATTTGATTTGTGTGTTTGAGAAATAAATTTAATTAGAAATTGATTTCTCTTGTTTGATTAGTATCTTTAAAAATAAATTTGATAACGAGTTTTTAAGTTTTGATCTTTTATTATTAAAATTATAATTAAAGTCAAATATTAACCAATAATTTTTTTAATAATATTTTATTACAAATTAATACCATAATAATCACTATTTATTACTAAGTTAGATAAATCAGAGTTTGAAAAGTCAAATTCAAATAAAAAGTCAAACTTTGATCAAATTTAACATTTGACCATACATATCAAATTTAAGATTGGGATATTGGATAAGGGGCTAAGAAAGGGTTCAAGGATATGGTTGAGAGGATCAGGTTCGGGTAATTTGGGTGGTTGTGGAGTTGTCGTGCTGCAGGATGAAGTGTACTCTTCGTATTAGTCTACGATGGTTTATTAATAGATTGGAGTAAACATCTACTAAAGGGTGTTGGTAAGGAAGATTGACCATTTCAATCTAGAAAATGTAGTTATAACAATTTTTTGTTTTTTTAATACTGAAAAGCGGGATTGGTTAAAAGAAAGAAAATAAAATCTCATAAAAAACTACGTGATGATAGATATAAATCAGATACAAACAACGATACCATCTATGTTTTATTATTTTTCATTGTAGTCCAAAAAGATACATTGCTGAGATCTTGGATCAAATTTGCCAGTAATAAAATGTTGTACACAGAAAACACCAGCTCCAAAAAATACAAAGACTAGCGTAGTCTAATTCCTTAAAGGATAAAAGGTAAAAGAGAGATTTCTTGTCTAAATATTCATAGGCTAATTGATTGATACGAAAAAAAAAGATTTACAGAATGTTAGAAGTTTCTATTTTAGTGGTCGTTGTTGGGTATTTATGACCCACACAATAATTTTACCTTTTTTCTTATTTTAATTTAAATATGATTGACTAAAGACTTTGAGTTTTTCTTGTAACGTGATTCCACTCCACGCAACTTAAGGAGTTGGTTTCAACTTAATTAGTTTGTGGTAAGCCAATCCCTATCTTCTAGTGATACATCTCTCCCTTGAATCCTTGATGGGTTAGGATTCAAGGGCATGCTATAAAAGAGGACAACGTCCCCTCTTCATCTCCACTCAATGCAATCGTGCCCATCATATAGAGGGAGATAGAAGAGAGGTAGAATTGTCCTCAAAGAATTCCACGGAGGTGGCTTCTCTAACTTTGTTGGCGAATATTTTCTCAAATAAGGTATGCCTAAATTCTTGATTGAAGATTAGTTTGCCTAAGATGTTGATTTCTCTAACAATTGGTATCAGAGCCCGATTCGGGCATATTTATTTTCAATAAAAAAAAAATAAAAAATAAAAATTTGGCTGGGACAAAGATTCGCCACACAATGCAAGACCGAGGCCGATCGATAAAGAGACACCGCCGGTCCGTGACTAATAGGGCGGGGGTCGAACTGTAGCTTAGGCTGCAATTTCAAAAAAAAAAAAAAAAAAAAAAAGGCTTTTGCAATCCTTTTGGCCGACGGTCCGGCGCCGTTCGGCCACCGAACTGCCATCGGCGGACGTCCGGCGCCGGGGCCGACCGGAGGGCGCATCGGACCGTCAACCAAACTAACCGGTGAGGGGGCGCGGTTAAGCCCCATGGGGGCGGTCACTGTTACCTCAGGCAGTTATTGTAAAAAAAAATTTGGGAAGATGAACAGTGCTTAGGGTTTGGGTTCTCGGACCGGGTCGGGTTCGTGCCGGCCCAATGACCCGGCCCATGACCCGTGTATTGACCCACGACCTAAACTACTTCTATTCAGTTTTTGTTTGCAGCCCCTATACTACACTGCTTCCGCCGACTGCAAACAAAGCTTTAAAATTCAGAACTTGTTTCTGCCACCAGATTGAACTCTTTTCGACTCAAACTTTAAAACGCGATATCTTGAGATATACAACTTTGTTTTGCGTATATGACCTATCGATTTTGGTCTACTCGACGAGATCTACAATTTGGATTAGTTTATGAGATTGTTTAACATTATTTTAGACATGAAAATCCCAGTCAAAGGTTAATAAATTTATTTTATTGTTCGAATAAATTTTTTGAACCCTTTTGAATATTCTGTATGAATACTCTTACTCTATCATGTCATTGTTTGTAATTATTACATGTGCATCTTCACTTTATGACCCTGTTTTTTCCTAAACTTTGTATATGATTATTTTTAGGGTATGAAACATTAAACTAATGACATAATAGAATGCCTAAGAACTTTAGTTCTATCTATAAAGGAGTTTAGATAGAATGGTAAAGCAATCGTTTCGGGATGCGTAGCCAAAGTAGGTTTGTAGTCTGCCCAAAGGTGACTGATCTATGGAGGACACGCTATCCTTAAATTTTAAAATCCTATTTCATTAAGATTGCATATGCATTCTTCTATGTGAACTACTATTTATGGCCAAAGCTGATTTAGAAAATTCAAGTAGATAGAATGAGTAGAATAGTCATATGTGTCTAGGTGAGAGAGGAGCGACACTTCTTGCCTAAGCTGATGGATAGCTTTAATTAAACCGAAAATACATCTGACTAGGTCTATGTGTGTTCTTAAATACAATTTAGGGAGACTTACGATAAGTTAAAGCTTCTGCCCAAAGGTGATGCTGAGACAATGAGTGAAGTTTGTCCCTCAAAGTGAATGTTCCTTTGCACATGCTTGTTTACACTCTGATTAATTCAACCTTGACCCTAGGTATGAATTTTTATTTTATAAAGTTATAATTGAACAATGTGCTAATAGTTATTCCTTTTTATATCAGCTATGGACGGATCAATTTTACATCAACAGATGACCAATATTAAAAAACTTAATGGCACTAACTATAACTCTTGGCGGATGGGTCTTGATTTGACCCTTGGATATATGGACTATGACTTTGTTCTCTCGGAGGACAAGCCAACTTTATCGTCCAACGCCACTGAAATTCAAAAGGCTCAATATGCTCGTTGGGATAAGGAAAATCGTATAATGATGATGATTATACGCGCTTCTATTACTAAACCCATTAGAGGTGGTATTAAAACTATCGAAACAACCAAAGAATTATTGAAGATCATCCAAGACCAGTTCGTTGGAACAGTAAAGTCCTTACAGTACGGCTATTTAGTGCAATTGATCAATATACAATATGATGGAAACGGGAGTGTGCGAGAATTTATTCTTAAAATGCCCATGTTGGCTATGAAACTTAAAGAACAAGGAATTACAATCGAAGAAGATGTCGTAGTGCATCTAGCTGTTGCTTTTCTTCCTAAGCAATTTGATACCTTTAAAGTGAATTACAACGCTCAGAAGGATAAATGGGACTTGAATCAATTGATCTCCATATGCGTAATCGAAGAAGAGAGGCTTTGTGGAAACAAAGTCGAGTATGCTAATTTTGGCCACAATCATCCTTATAATTCGGCTTATAAGCCAGCTTACAAGAAGAATTTCGAGAAGAAGGGTCAGAACCAAAACTTTCACAATGGTAAAGGAATTAAGAAAGACTCTAAGCTTAAGGCAGTTAAGGTAAACGATGATGATGACTGTCATTTCTACAAGAAGAAAGGCCATATCAAGAAAGATTGCTACTTGTGGAAAAATATTATGAAGAAGAAGCAGCGAGGAGGTATTAACTTCGCACATGTTTGCTTTGAATCAAATCTAGTAAATATTTCAGAAGGTTCGTGGTGAGTAGACTCAGGTGACTCTGTGCACGTTTCTCGTTCTTTGCAGGGGCTAATCAGCAGGAGAAGCCCAAGACCGGATGAGAGACTTTTCCTCGGAAATGAACAAGTGATTAAAGTTGAGGCCGTTGGGACTTACCGCCTTGTTTTAGACTCTGGACATATTTTGATACTGCAGGATGTTTATTTTATTCCTTCATTCCGATGGAACCTTATTTTCATATCTAGATTACTTGGTCATGGATATTGTTTCACCTTTTCTGACAATGATTATCTGTTACTCTGCATTCTATTTTAGTAAGACATGGTTTATTAACAGATGGGTTATTTCAGCTATCTCTTGATATTGATTTTACTTCTTCTTCAGTATATGTTTCTTCCACCTCATCCGGGTCTAAGCGTTCACTTTTGGCAGAAAATTCTTCCATGCTTTGGTATAGACGGTTAGGCCATGCATCCAGAAAAAGATTAGAGACTATGGTAAAAAATAATATTCTTAAACCTCTCGATTTTAGTGATTTTGAAACTTGTGTTTAATGTATTAAAGGAAAAATGATAAAACAATGCAAATTTGAAGCTTCAAGATCATTTGAGTTACTGCATCTCATTCATACCAACATCTGTGGCTGTAATATCTTAAAAATTTTAACATTTAATTTTAACCTCGAGATCTGTGCCCAATTAGTCATAGGGTTGACCAAGTGATGGTCAAGCAGTGCACTCATGGAGTGATGAACTGAAGTAGTGCGAATGTGACCTAAGTGTAGAGTATAGTGTTAAGTGAGAATCACATATACCTATCTTTGGTGTATGTGTTTAACACACAAGCAGGAGAGAGGATATAAGGGTTTTAATAACCCTAGAATCCTTTTATTTTGGTTGGCGAAGGAATTAAGAAGAGAGAGAGAGGGAGAAAGCAAGAGGAGTTATTGAGGACGGAGTGAATGCAAATCAAAGGGATAATTAGAGCATTTGTTGTCGGATTCAAAGTGATTTGGGATCGTTGAAGCAAAGGCTGGAGCCCTAGCCATTCCAACCTAGATCTTAATCAATTTGAGATTGATTGAAGGTGAGTTTTAAATTGAAGTTAATGCATAGATTGTAAATGATTAAATTCGATCAAGTAGGGTTAAAAGGATAGATTAAAAGCTTAGAAAAGAAGGAGAAAAGATTTGGAAGAATAGCCCGAAAGGGGGCTGAATCTAGCCAAATCGATTAATTAAAATTGGGATTCGATTAATTGAAATTGGGATTCGATTAATCGATTTTGGCCCCAAAAGTTGAAAAGTCATAGATGCCCGATTTCGATTAATCGAATTGGATTTCGATTGATCGATTTGGAAGGTCGATTAATCAATTTGGAAATCGACTAATCGACTGGGTACCTCTAGTGGCTGGAGAAACAAGACCCGGGAAAATCGACTAATCGAGTTGGGAAATCGATTAATCGACTTTAGATTTTGATTAATCGATTTGGGATCGACTAATCGATTTCAGACTTTCGACCACTCGATTTGAGAATCGACCTTACTATGTTGGAGATTTTGATTAATCGATTTGGGATCGATTAATCGAATTTGAATCTTGATTAATCGATTTGGACTTCGATTAATCAATTTTGGGAATCGATTAATCAAATTGTGTTTCGATTAATCGATTTTGGGAATCGATTAATCGACTTTGACAGTTTTACTTGACTTTATAGTTTTACTTTGAGATTCATGGAGGGTCCAGGACCTTCTTCATTACATCTTTAGTGATGTATTGCATGTGTTATAATGTACCATAGGTGGTACGTGTGAAAGCGAGCACAAGGAGCCGCGTGGGACCTTGATGCTTGGACCTTCAGAGAATTGAGGTAGGGAACACCTTGAACATGTACTTTAATTGTAAGAGCATGTATGTAGTGATATGTTTATCAGAATTAAAAATGTTTTATCTATAAAAAGCTTTGTGAAAATGGGTGTGTGTAATACCAAGAATATGATAAAGGCATCTGTGTGATGCGAGTAACTAAGATAAAGTGATCTAATGAGAATGAGACATCCTCAGGGGATGAGAAAGTAATAAAGGCATCAGTGTGATGCGAGTAAGTTATGCATCCCAGGGATATATATATATATATATATATGATTGAATAATTACTGTTGAGGTCTAACTGATATAAGATAGCACTTTACACGGTGAACAACTATATGTAAAGCACATATTATTTTTGTTATTTGAGGTTTATTTAGGATATCCCAACGATGTGGCGGGATACCTACGACTGACGCGACAGGATATCCGTGACCGGTACGGCGGCCAATCCGTACACCAGTGCGGAGGTCTATCTGTACACAGCAAGCACATCCTAGGGATGTTGAGTTGAGTTTAACCCCGCCGCCTATTGAGAAAGGGGATTAGGTCGTATTCCCGGGGAATACATTTTTACAACTGTTTATTTAGACGATGATGAAGGGTATCTCATCGGGGCTCGATGCTATATTGCTCAGGGATTACTTAAGTTGAAGATTTAAGTTTTGCTTTAGGCCTGTTCAGTATCATTCATGATAAATCAATAGTAAAGTAAGACATACAAATTACTAGTAAATCTTGAATACAATTACCATCTTTTGAACTATTTTCTAGCTAATGCATAGACACATCATGCTTAGAATATTATGGAATATATGTGAGTTTTGATTTATATGTTCATTGTGTTGGTTCTCTATTAAGCTAGGATGTAGCTCACCCCTTTAGACTATACGTTGCAGGTCCTTTGTTAGTAGCAGCTAAGGCTTCGGGAGACGTAGATCCGGGTGATTTGGATTACGTGCCTGGGGACGAGTTGGAGCCTCCTCCCGAGGACTTCTTTTAGGAGACTCCACTGAGTACTTTGAGAGAGTTTTTGTGAGGAGATTGTACGTACTTTGAGAGAGTTTTTGTGAGGAGATTGTACGGCTTGGTATGTCAAGCCTTAATTTTGATGAACAATGTAATTAAGTTGGATTATTATTTTGGGCGAACCATCTGGGGTGATCAGTTTATCACCGATGGCTCGGATCGGTTCTCTGTTCATGCAGTAGCATGAAAGTAGAACTGTCTTTTGTTTGTGCCAGATGGGTATATTACTTTTTCGCTTTATGAAATCATTTGCTTTATTTATTTATCATTGCTTGTTATACCAATGTTTCGTGCATAGTTTTGGGGCACGGTCTGGAGGATCGTGCTGATGGCATGGGTATCGGGGTGCCGAAATCCGGGCTGTCACAGTTGGTACCAGAGCTTTTTCTTTTAGAAATTATGACAATCATTTTTTTTGTCAGAACATAGGGACTTCTGCTAATGAAAACTTTGTTTTCACGTGCAGACCGTTATGTCTTCTAGAGGAAGGGGCCGACCCAGGGGCGGCCATAGTAGAAGCTTGCGTAGTCGAGATGATTTTATCTCGGACGTGAATAAAGAGCCTATAGGACATGGAGGGGCTTCTGGCAGTGGTGGCCAAGGAAGCCAAGATCAGGGAGAGAACCGAGATCGAGATCGTCAGGATTAAGATCAGAGAGAGCAGGAATGAGTTAGAGAAAGGAATGAGGATAGAGAGGAGCGTCAGAGGATGATGCACACCATGGAGACCATGGCGGCTGCTATGGCTCAACAGCAAAGATCCTTGGCGCTCATACGCCCACGAGCAAAGATCGTACAGACACCTCCAAAGGGTTCGACACCGCCAGTGTCTTCAGCTTTTACCGAGTTTAGGAGGATGAGACCTCCTAACGTTTCAGGACAGGTAGACACGATGGCAGCTGAAAACTGGTTAAGTGAGATGAAAAAGGTGTTTAGTGTGCTCACTTGTACGGAAGACGAGAGCGTCCGTTGGGCAGCTTATATGTTAGACGGAGAGGCTGGGCCTTGGTGGAAGTCCATTTCTAGGGCTAGGGCTCAGGAGACCCCAGACATGCCTTGGACATGGGACGAGTTTGTTGATGAATTTAATAAACAGTACTTTCCAGAAGTGGTGAGGAACTAGATGGAGATTCAATTTCTACAGTTAGTACAAGGGAAGATGACAGTGAGAGAATACAGAGTGGAGTTCATGCGACTCGCTCGCTTTGCGCCCGACTACGTCATCACAGAGATGATGAAAGCAAAGAGGTTTCAGCAAGGTTTAAAGCCGGACGTAAGGGGAGGAGTAGCACCATTCCAACTGAGGACTTATGGAGAGGTCATGAGCAAGGCCTTGGTGGTAGAGGAAGAAAATAATAATAAATACAGCCAGAGAGAGCAACAAGGAAGGTGGAACACGGACCAGAGCAGAACGGGGAACTATGAACCGGTGAACAAAAAGCTGAGATTCATACCAAACAATTAGAAACCCCCATTCCAAGGAGGTTATGGGAGACCGGTGCAGCAGAGCAACCAACAGAAATTTTCATTGCTTGCGTCGGGGAGGCCGATGAGATACGAGAGCCCTGCTATTACTACCGGAGCTATAGTTACTCAGGGGTTCTCGCGAGCAACTTCTTCCACACCTCGTGAGACTTGTGCCAAGTGTGGCAAGTCTCATAGGACAGCTGACTGTAGGCAGGGAACTAGGGGCTATTTTAGATGTGGCAAGGTGAGCCACTTCATCAAGGAGTGCCCTGAGATGAACAAAGGAAAGACGGCTTCGACACCTATTCCACGACCTATACAAGCGAGGAAGCCGGTCGTCCAAGGGAGAGCCTACGCAGTCACAGCTCAAGAGGCTCAGAATATAAATGATATCATTCAAGGTAAGCTTTCTTTTAAATAAAGAATTTTAATTCTTGAAATTTTTAGATAGATAAGGCGCATCCATATTTTGAAGATATAAGAAAAAACTTGCATGTGATAAATTCTAGGATGATAATAAACACTATATATATGTATATATATGGTTAGGTACGTTACAAATATATAAGAAGGGAAGCGATGTGACATACGAAGCTCGAGTGTTGATAGACCCAAGGTCTACCCACTCATTTGTTATCCCTCGCTTCACCAAGAGGATGAAAGTCGACCCAGAGGAGTTAGACTTCGTTTTAACGGTGGCTGTTCCTACTGGGAAATCAGTTGATACCGAAAAGGGTTGCAACTCCGTGATCGTGAGGGTCATGGATGGAGACGTCTTTGAACTACCGACGAGCCTAATTCTATTAGACATGCAAGGATTCGATGTGATCCTTGGCATGGATTGGCTATCGACTCACTGTGCAACGGTAGATTGCAAGAATAAGGTCGTCATCTTCAGACCCAATATGAGGAGTTCATTTAGATTTAGAGGAGAGAGGTCGACACACCTACCACTTATCTCGGCAGTCAGGGCCGAGCGATTAATCAGAAAGGGGTGCAGTGGATACTTGGCATTCTTGAAGGAAGATAAGGAGGAGAAGAATGTTATCTCAGAAATAGCTGTGGTGCGAGACTTCGCCGATGTATTTTCGGAGGAGTTATCCAGATTACTTTCAGAGAGAGAAGTAGAATTCGCCATCGACTTAGCACCAGGAACCGAGCCTGTTTCTAAAACACCATATAGAATGGCTCTTGCTGAGTTGAAGGAATTAAAAGAGCAGTTGCAAAAGTTAATGGACAAGGGGTTTATTAGATCGAGCATGTCTCCATGGGGAGCACCGGTCTTATTTGTAAAGAAGAAAGATGGGTCAATGCGTCTGTGCATTGACTATCGATAATTGAATAAACTTACCATCAAGAATCGATACCCTTTGCCTATGATAGATGACCTATTCGATCAACTGCAAGGAGCGAGATACTTTTCTAAGATCGATCTGAGATCAGGATACCATCAGTTGAGAGTCAAGGCAGAGGATATTCAGAAGACTGTATTTAGGACTCGGTACAGACACTATGAATTCCTAGTGATGCCGTTTGGGTTGACAAATGCCCCGACGTCATTCATGGATTTGATGAATAGGGTGTTTAAACCACACCTAGACTCTTGTGTCGTAGTGTTTGTTGACGACATCCTGATCTATTCAAAATCAGAAGAAGAGCATGAGAAGCACTTGAGAGTAGCTCTACAGACTCTACGTGAACACCAACTGTACGCCAAGCTCAGCAAGTGCGAGTTTTGGTTAAAAGAAGTTAACTTTTTGGGACATGTCGTCTCAAAGCTTGGTGTCACTGTAGATCCAGCAAAGATCGAAGCAGTAGTGAATTTTGAGCAACCAAAGACCGTGACCGACATCCATAATTTCCTTGGATTAGCGGGTTATTATCGACGTTTCGTTGAGGGTTAGTGATTCCTTCAAGTAGTGGAGGGTTTGCGGTGTATAGTGATGCTTCGTATATTGGTTTGGGCTGTGTGCTTAATCAACACAAAAAGGTGATATCGTATGGGTCGAGATAGTTGAAAGAGCATGAAAAGAATTACCCGACACATGACCTGAAATTAGCAGCGACCATTTTCGCGCTTAAGATTTGGAGACATTATTTGTACGGTGAGACTTTTGAGATTTTCACCGACCACAAGAGCCTCCGATATCTGTTTACACAGAAGGAACTAAATATGAGGCAGCGCAGATTGATGGAGTTTCTCAAGGACTATGACTGTTCTATACAGTACCATCCAGGCAAGGCTAATGAAGTGTCCGATGCCTTGAGTCGGAAGAGTTCAGCTCAATTGGCTAGTTTAATTTTGGGTATGCACAAATGAAAATTGTTTGAAGATCTGGCACTATATGATGCAAACATTGAGTCACAAGCTACAGGAGCCTTCTTGGCTAATATCTCAGTGAGACCGATGATATTTGAGCATATCCACGAACTACAGATGAAAGACTCGGCGCTAACTAAGATTCGTCAAGATGTAATTGAAGGCCTTGGATCTGAGTTTTCGATCAAGGAGGATAGTTCCTTATTGTTCCTTATTGTTCAAGGGTCGTCTTTGTATTCCAGGCAATGTCGATTTACGGCGAACAATTCTTGATGAATCTCACAAGTCAAGCTATGCTATCCACCCAGGAAGCACAAAGATGTATCAAGATTTGAAAAAGAATTACTGGTGGAGAGGCTTGAAACAAGATGTGGCAGAGTACGTGTCGCGGTGTTTGACGTGCCAACAAGTGAAGATCGATCATAGACATCCCGCAGGCATGTTGCAGCCTCTACCTATACCGGAATGGAAGTGGGAATCGATCTCTATGGACTTCATCGTTGGGCTACCGCGTACTGCAAAGAAGTATAATGCCATTTGGGTAGTAGTCGATCGATTGACCAAGTCAGCGCACTTCTTGCCTTACAACACGATGTACACGGCGGGAAGACTGGCAGAGCTGTATATGAAGGAGATTGTCCGTTTGCATGGGATTCCGAGTAGCATTGTTTCAGACCGTGACCCATTGTATACATCAAAGTTTTGAAAGAAATTTTAAGAGGGAATGAGAACGCGACTAGATTTCAGTACGTCATTCCATCCATAAACTTACGGACAAACTGAGAGGGTCAATCAGATCATTGAGGACATGCTTAGGGCATGTATGTTAAAAGGATCGTGGGATCAGCACCTACCCTTGATTGAGTTTGCATACAATAATAGTTTTCAGACGAGCATTGGGATGACACCATATGAAGCTCTTTATGGACGACGATGTAGATCGCCCATCAATTGGGAAGAAACCAAGGAGAAATTTATTTTGGGACTCGAAATACTTGAAGATAATGCCACCTATGTTCTTATGATAAGGGCAAAACTCAAAGCGGCTTAGAGCAGACAGAAAAGTTACGCCGATATCAAGCAGACGAGTGTAGACTTTAAGGTGGGCGAACATGTGTTCGTGAAAGTGTCACCTATGAAGGGGGTGATGAGATTTGGAAAAAGAGGGAAGTTAAGTCTCCGCTATCTTGAACCATTTGAGGTTCTGGGTCGAGTAGGGGAAGTTGCTTACCGCATTGGATTGCCACCGTTATTTGATCAGGTACACAATATGTTCCATGTATCTATGCTCAGGAAGTATCTTAACGACCCTGATCACGTGTTGAGCGGCAAATCATTTGAGATGCATGAAGATATGAGCATGATCGAAGAACCGGCTGAGATTTTGAATCGGAAGGAACAAGTGTTGCGGACAAAAGTAATTCCATTAGTACTTGTTCGATGGAAGTATCATCCGGCCGAGGAAGCTACATGGGAATAAGAGGCCGACGTGAAGGAACAGTATCCGGACTTGTTTGCGACAGCGTGAGAGTCAAAATTGTGTCACCGCAAGCATGTTTGTGGATTTAAACCATACTTGTAATCCAATGTCGATCTTTCGATCAACGTATGCAATAGAAACAAATTCCTTTATCTGCATAATGTTCCTAATACAAAGTCGAACGTGTACTTAGAATTCAACATAGCCAGGACATGGCCGTGATGATGTATTTTGTAGAACCGATGACCAACTAGTCATGCTTTACCAAGGAACCAAAAGAGACAGAAATTTTTTTAAAAATCTGAACAATCTAATCAAAACCGATTAATCGATTTGGGAATTTGATTAATCGATTTGGGTCGATTAGTCGACTGGCATGCGCCAGTGAGTGGAAATTTAATGAGGATTCAGGAAATGAAAGAAGTGAAATTTTGATTAATCGATCTGGGTTTCGATTAATCGATTTTGAATTTTGATTAGTCGATCTGAAGATTCGATTAATTAAATAACTTAAGGATTCTAGAAGAAACTTAAAGAATTTTATACGATTTCGATTAATCGAAAAACAATTCGATTAAGCGATTTGGGATTTCGATTAATCGAACTGGAGGTTCGACTAATCGAGTAACTTACGGATTTTTGGAAAAATTTGAAGGACTGCACGATTATGATTAATCAAAGTGAATCTCGATTAATCGATTTTGGAATTTTGACTAATCAAAGTAAATTTCGATTAATTGACTGGCTCACACCAGTGAGCTCAAAAACTTAAAAATTTAAATGACTACGATTTCGATTAATCGAAATGATTTCGATCAATCGATTTTGAGTTTCGATTAATCAATTTTGGAAATCGATTAATCGATTTCGCGCGGCTAAACCTAGTTTTGAAACTCGATTAATCGATTTTGGGAATCGATTAATCGAATCGGGGCCTATGTATATAAATCGAAGGGGATTTCTCCCCATTCGAAATCATTTGGATTTTCTCCCTTGCGCACCTTTTCTCCTTCCTCCTCTAACCACCATGCAACCTAGGGTTTGGGCATTTCGGATCGATTTCGGATTGAAATCGCGTGACATCAGATCAAAAACCTAAGGTAAAACCCTAGTTTTTCGTTCTTCTTTCCATTTCAAGCCATTAAACCCTAGTTTTCTTCAATTTTCGCCTAAAATACCGCCTAAAACACGTTTGTCTTCGAAGAAGGCAATGTCTAAACTCCTGGTCCGGCGTAAGAACGCTGCACCGCCACCACCTATCCCGTCACCGGTGGACAAGAGAACCTTGCTTGCAGACTGAAGAGATCCATTTATGGATTAAAGCAGGCTTCACAGCAATGGTATTTAAAATTTGATAAAATTATGACACAATTTGGCTTTAAAAAAAATATTATGGACCAATGCATTTACATCAAAAGGGTTAAAGCGTGTTTTATCATTCTTGTTCTCTATGTCGATGATATACTTCTTGCCAGCAGCGATATTCATCTCCTCCACGAAACGAAGTTTTTTCTCTCAAAAAATTTTGATATGAAAGATATGGGAAATGCTCTATATATTCTTTGAATTAAGATCCATAGAGATCGAGGTGCTGGACTTTTGGGCTTATCGCAGAGAGCTTATATTGATAAAGTTCTCAAAAGATTTCATATGAAAAATTGTGCGCCCGGTGATGCTCCTGTTGTTAAGGGCGACATTCTCAATGAAAGTCAATGTCCAAGAAACGAAAGCGAAAAAGCACAAGTAAATGTCTCTGAATATGCTTCTGATGTTGGAAGCTTAATGTATGCAATGGTATGCTTATGACCCGATATTGCGTTTATTGTTGGAATGCTTGGAAGATTCCAACGAAATCATGATATTACTCATTTTAAAGCAATGAAGAAAGTCTTACGATACTTGCAACAAACTAAGGATTTCATGCTAGTTTAAATAAGGTCAAGCGAGCTTACGGTTGTTGGATATACAGATTCTGACTATGCTGGGTGCTTGGAAACTCGAAAGTTCACTTCGGGTTTCATTTTTAAGCTTGCTGATGGTGCTGTATCTTGGAGGAGCTCGAAACAAAGTATAACTACCGATTCCACCATGTTTGCAGAGTTTGTCGGATGCCATGAGGCTACTCGCCATGTTATATGGTTGAAAAGCTTTATTAGAGAACTAAAGATTGTAGATTCTATTAAAAGACCTATTACAATTTATTGTGACAATAAGGCTGCTACAGATTTCATCAAAAGTGGGAGGATTATAAAAAATAATCGACATATTGAAATTAAATACCTTATGGTTCGCGAGAAAGTGGAGGAAGGAATTATTAAAATTCCTCATTTGCCAACTGAAGATATGATTGCTGATCCTCTTATCAAAGGATTAGCTCCAAAAGTTTTTAAGGCGCATGTGATCCGGATGGGAGTGTTAGATACACTCAAGTACACTATTTGAGTGGGAGTTTCTAGCTACTTCCACAATGCATTATTCTCTTTTATGATACTTTTCTTATAAAATATTATACTTTATTTAATTGATGCATCGATTTTGGTACCATCATCATTATTATTATGATTTGTGCATATACAATGTTATTGTCTGGGAGCATAAGTGCTCAAATAAGGTTGCTTGAGGTATCGTGATTAGGCACTACGGTTTGTATAGCTTTTGTCCTGATAGGTGGGTGATAATTTTCACATAGCGTATGCTGTAATATATCAGGACAACATACCTTAGGGTATGAAGCAGGAAAATGAGGGGATATACATAAGAAGTTGCATTAACGTGTATATTTCCTGGTATCACTAAAATCACAATGAGCTCTCCAGTTTATTAATGATATTAGTGTCTTGACCATGAAACTGTCATAATGAGATTTGAAGAAATGATACATTATTGGCATTCATGATCCGACATTAAGATTGTTATTGAACTTGGGAGAATGTGTGTTACGTCGAAATCTTGAAAGTCAATGTTTTTACAAAACTTTAAAGGATGGCCATCCGTTTTTGAACTAAGTCAATCATGACGTTTCTTTTGTTTTCTTTTATTTAATCAATATATATATATATATATTATTAAAATTATTGTGTGGTTCAAGTGGGAGATTGTTGGATATTTGTGACCCACACAATAACATTACCCTTTTTCCTATTTTAATTAAAATATGATTGACTAAAGACTTTGAGTTTTCCTTGTAACGTGATTCTACTCTACGCAACTTAAGGAGTTGGTTTCAACTTGATTGGTTTGTGGTAAGCCAATCCCTATCTTCTAGTGATACACCTCTCCCTTGAATCTTTGATGGGTTAGGATTCAAGGGCATGCTATAAAAGAGGACAACGTCCCCTCTTCATCTCCACTCAATGCAATCGTGCCCATCACATAGAGGGAGATAGAAGCGAGGTATAATTATCCTCAAGGAATTCCACGGAGGCGGCTTCTCTAACTTTATTGGCGAATATTCTCTCAAATAAGGTATGCCTAAATTCTTGATTGAAGATTAATTTGTCTAAGATGTTGATTTCTCTAACAATCGTCATTATGGTCAATCCATTGACCAGTGAATGGTGTAAGATCAATCTTGTGATGTAATAGTTGATAATTCGGTGAATTTGAAAAGAATAAACAACTAATAATTAAGTCTTTTAGTTATGGTATGATTGTAATTTCTAATCACAATATGATTAGTAATTTAAGTCCTTAATGGGAAATGACTCTTTGGCTATAAATATAAGGGATGCTTGGTTCCAACGATTGCTCGACACACTTCAACCCTCCATATTAGCAAAAGCATCCCGATTGTGCTCGGATGAATTGAGAGCGAGGAGATTGTTGAAGATCGGTAACCCATCATTTATGGCTCACACTCAAGGTGTGCACATTTATTTCAATTTATGGATTGTCGATTTATTGTTTTGATTGATCATGCACCTATATCCTAAGGCATATATTTGGATGGTCGAATTGACGTCATGGGCAGCCGACCTCACTGATGGACGGCTCATGTCCAAGGGGAAGAGAGTTCACGAAGAAGAAGTTGGGTTTGGGTCAGAATTAGTTTTTTGTGTTGGTTTTAACTTTTTCTATTTTTTTTAAGAAAGATTACTTTTATGGCTCAAATATAATGATGGCTGCAAATATAAGATACTGAAAGGTATCTTTTTCTTTTTCAAAATACTACGTCTCCCACACATCTCTTGAAGTTACCTCTTTGAAGTAAATGAGACTTTATGTGTGTCTCACTTCTTTGCACGACGGGTCAAATGAGCCTAAGACCTGACCCGTGGTATACTTCCTATTTAATAGACCCGACCCGTCGTATAGTTCATATGCCTTGACCCAGTCTGTGACCCGGCCCAATTGATAATGGGACTCAGGGTCATGGCCCGGTCCAGCCCATTCCCGACCCATGATTCATGATCCGATTCGGCCCTCTAAACACGACCCGTTTGTCCTTAAGGCCCAATTTTGATCCTTATTATTCCTTATTCTTTTCGGACCATTTCTGAGTCATCTATAGGTCCAATTTTCGGACAGTATATATGATTTCTAACTTTCTCGGACCTTCTGGATCTGTTTTTGAGGTCTGTTTTTGACAAGGAGCTTTCTATTGTGACATTTTCATGACCTGATGTCCCTTTGACAATTTTAATTTGATAATTATTGCATTTTTGAATGCTTTTAATTAGAGTTAAGTATTGGTGGTTGTGCTCTAGCACCAAGGTTAGTATTTACATCATGTTACCCTCGCTTATTATTAATTTTTTGGCACTTACCCACAATATGAGCTAGGTTTTGGCTACTTGCATCTCTTAAGTGGCTTATTTTTATTTTAATGAATCACTTTTGTGACCATCTTAAATATTATAAAACTCAAATAGCAAACATGACTTGGAATGATTCTTCTACCCAACGGTGATAATCTTTTCTAGTGTCGTGGCTTTTATAGTGAGGTTTAATTTTTATCAAAGATGGTATTATAAAGTCAGTGAAAGTGTGTAGTAAACATTGACATCACAACTTGAGAGAGTACTTCTGCCCAACGGTGATGAATCACTTAATATTGTGTGATGGTTGTATTTTACTATTATTTATTTTGTGTGTGGGTACTGTCAGCGTGTTATGACTCGACCCAACGGAGGGTTATAACGATACACTTAGTACCACAATCAATAATATCGATTGAGGAAGCGGCTAGTGTGTTATGACTCGATCCAACAGATGATTATACTGATACAAATTGTTCCTCAATAAAATCATATTGGTTTTAATTTTTATTATATTCCTTGACATAATTTAACACTTGCGTCAAATACTATAAATATAATCTTGTGGAATTAATAATTACTACAATTATATATGATCATAATAAAACCCTTAATTACCGTACAACATTGAACTCATCTTCTATTACTATTATGATTGGTGGAATTGAATCTTTGAGTAGCTCAAACTATGGCAAATGGAAGGAACAAGTTCAAATTATTCTCGGTTGCATAGATTTTGACTATGCTAAATGATTTGATAAACCTAAGGTGCTCATTGCCGATGCCTCAGCTGATAATCTGAAAGTGAACAATACGGATTTGGAAAAATGGGATAGATCAAATCATATGAGTCTTATGATCATAAAGAGTTCCATTACTGATGCAATCCGGGAAGGTTTTCATGACTCGCGCAATACAAATGAATACATGCAAGCCATTCAGAAATAATTTTAGGGGACTTCTAAGGCCCTTGCCAATAGTCTTATTGTTAAAATGGGAACCATGAAATATGATGGTCATAGTGACATACGAGAGCACATTATAAGAATGAGTAGCATGACAACTCAATTGAAAGAAATGGACATGAGCTTTTGTAAGGGTTTTCTTGTTCACTTCATCATGACTTCTCTTCCTATACAATTTGGCCTGTTTAAGATTAATTATAATACGCAGAAAGAGAAATAAAAAATGAACGACTTAATCGCTCATTGTGTCCAAGAAGAAGAAAGATTTAAAGCTAAAAAATATGAAAGTGCTAATTACGCCGCTCTTGACCCATCGAAAGAAAATTTTAAGAGAAAAAAGAGATCATATAAAGGAACAAACGTGAAAGTTTTTTCACTGAAAATCAAACAAGGAGAAGCTAGCGGATCTACTTCTGACATTAAGTGTCACTTCTATAGAAAAAAGTGATACATCAAGAAGAATTATAAAAAATACAGAGATTGGCTAGTTAAAAAAGATAATGACCTAGTTTTTGTGTGTTTTGAATCACTTTATGTTGATGCTCCACGCAACACTTGGTGGATAGATTCTGATATAATTATTTACATAAATAATTAAATGTTGGGATTTCAATCCACTCCGAAGCTAAGTAAAGGTGAACGAACCATCAAACTCGGAAATGGAGTAGAAGCAGATGTGGATGCCATTGGGACTCTCCGTCTTATTTTAAATAGTGGTTTCATTTTAGATTTAGTTGATACTATTTGCATTCTAAGTATTACCAGAAACCTTATCTCAATTTCTAAATTAGATTCATTAGGTTTTGAATTTAAATTTAGACATAATATTTTTACTTTATTATTTAATTCCAATATTGTGAGTGGTGGTTTACTAGTGAGCAATCTTTATAAATTGAACTTGGATTCATTTTACGCCAAATCTTTAATTTTTATGTATGTGGATGATAAAGTTAGTAAGAAACAAAAATCAGCAATCGACAACTCCTTCATTTTATGGCATAAACGTTTAGACCATATATCTAAAGATAGAATAGAGAGGTTAATTAAAGATGATATAATCGATGAGCTCGATTTCCCTGACTTTAATACTTGTATAGATTGTGTTAAAGGAAAACTCACAAAGATTAATAAGAAAAGAGCTATTAGAAGTACGAGTTTGCTAGAAATAGTCCACACTGATATTTGTGGACTATTTCCAACTCCTGCTATTGGTGGCCAAAAATATTTTATTATCTTCACTGATGATTATTCTTGTTTCGGTTATATATTCTCATTCATGAGAAATCTGAGGCCTTAGATATGTTCAAAATCTATAAAGTTAAAGTTGAGTTATAACTCAATTAGAAAATTAAAATTGTGAGATTTGATAGAGGTGGAAAGTACTATGGTAGATACTCTAAAATATGTCACAATCCAAGACCATTCGCCCTGTATCTATAAGAGCATGACATTATTGCTCAATACACCATGCCAGGAATATCTGAACAGAACGGTGTTGCTGAGCGACGAAATCATACTCTTATAGATATGGTGAGAAGCATGCTATACAACTCTCAGTTGCCTTTGTACTTATGGGGAGAAGTCTTAAAAATAGCAATACATATCCTGAATAGGATTCCCAATAAGGCTATTCCCAAAACTCTTTCTGAACTATGGGTAGGAAGAAAATTGACTTTAGGATATTTACACATTTGGGGCTGTTTAGCTGAAGCAAAGGTGTATAATCCACAATTAAGAAAATTGGATCATAAGATTATAAGTTATTATTTCATTGGTTACCTTGATAGGTCAAAAGACTACAGGTTTTATTGCCCCACTCATAGTACTTGAATTGTTGAGACTAGATAAGTAAAATTCTTTGAGGACTGTGAGAACAGTGAGAGTGTTGAGCCCAAGAAAATCACTTTTGAGGATAATCAGGTTATAATTCCTATCCCTTTTATCTAAGAAAAGATGATACTAATACCAATTATTCAAGAAAGTGTTGATGCACCTGCGGCTATACTTATTAAAATACCCCACATTGAGGAGGCTCTTGCTCCCATGGTGACCGCCAATGATCAACCATTGCGTAGATCAGAGAGAGCAAAGAAGCCAACTATTTTTTATGACTATATTATCTACCTTAATGAGAGTGAGTATGATTTTGGAAAAGAAATAGATCATATTTCCTTTAGTCAAGCTATAAAGAGCGACAAATCCACTCAATGGCTCGAAGATATGAAAGATGAGTTGGAATCAATAAAACATAACTTGGTCTAGAATCTTTGCAAGTTACCTAAAAGAGTTAAGCCTGTAGGCTGTAAATGGGTATATAAAACCAAGCAAGACTCCAAAGGTAATATAAAAAGATACAAAGTCAGGTTAGTCACTAAAGAGTTCACTCAAAAGGAGGGAATAAACTATAAAGAGATATTCTCTCCTGTCTCTAGAAAGGAATCCTTCCGGATAGTCATGACATTGGTAGCTCATCTTGACTTAAAATTATATCAAATAAATGTCAAAACTGCTTTTCTGAATGGTGACTTACATGAAGATGTCTTTATAACACAACTTGAAGATTTTCAGGTTAAGGGGGAGAGCCATTTAGTTTGTAGACTCAAAAGGTTTATATATGGTTTAAAGTAGGCAACTCGACAATGGTACTTAAAATCAGTGGGAGCAAATTTATCATCCTTGTTTTATATATTGATGATATATTACTTGCGAGTAGTAATTTGAGCATGTTACATGAGACAAAAAACTTTTTATCAAAGAGTTTTGAGATGAAAGATCTTGGTAAAGCTTCCAACGTGATAGGAATTGAGATTCATCGAGATAAAGCCCGTGGCATATTGTGATTGTCTCAAAGAGTTTATATTGATAAAGTTCAGAAAAGGTTCAACATACATAATTGCTCCACTACTGTTGCTCCTGTCATTAAGAGTGATAAATTTAGTCAATTTCAGAGTCCCAGGATCGATTTGGAGAGAAAGCAGTTGGAGACAATTCTCTATGCATCGACAGTTGAGAGTCTCATGTATGCACAAGTCTATACTCGTCCAGAGATAGCGTATATAGTTGACATGCTTGGTAGGCATCAATGTAATCCTGATTTGGACCATTGGAAAGTAGGAAAAAAGATTTTTTGCTATTTACAAGAGACAAAATGATACATGCTCACATACAAAAGTTTAAATAAACTTGAAGTTATTGGTTATTTAGATGCTGACTATGTTGGGTGTCAAGACACCCATAGGTCCACATCAGGTTATATATTTATGCTTGCAGGTGGACCTATATCTTGGAAGAGCGTTAAGCAAATGCTGACTATTTCGTCTATTATGAAAGTAGAGTTCGTTGCATATTTTGAGATAACATGTGAAGTGATATGGTTGAAGAATTTTATCTCATGGCTTCAAATTGTTAATAGTATTTCAAGACTACTGAGAATCTTATATGACAATTTCGCTGTGATAGTTATCTCCAATAACAACAAGACTAGTGGAGGTTTCAAATATATTGATATCAAATATCTTGTTATAAGGGAGAAAATTCATAATCAAATTATATCTGTTGAAAAGATTAGTACGACACTCATGCTGGCTGACCCTCTCACTAAAGGCTTGCCACCCAAGCTCTTTTCGGAGCACATTACGCGTATGGGATTAAAAGATAATTTTGATAGCCTTTGAGAGTGGATGTATAAGAGTGAATACATTTGTTTAAATTGATTTAGAAATAAAGATTATTTATTTGCTTTTTCATTTTTATGCAAATAAAATTTTGAAATATATGGTGCCAATAGATAGAAATAAAGTACGACCAATAATAGATTGAGTTTACATGTAATCATTATTCAATTTGTAAACTTGCAATCTATGTGAAATCATACTAGTTGGAATCCATGTCAGTGATGAATTCTAATACGGTAACTAATGAACGGTTATGTGTCGATAACATGATGCTTTGACTCTATTGATTTTATGATTAGTATTCTCACTGGACCGGACTGATTATAAACACTTTGATTGAGATTGATTAGGACTTGTCATTCAAAGAAAGTTAGCTAATATTTAGTAATCGAAGTTTATTGACATAGTGTGGCCAAGTGAGAGACTGCTAGAAGTTTCTATTTTGGTGGCTGTCACTATGGTCAATCCGTTGACCAGTGAATGGTGTAAGATCAATCTTGTGATGTAATAGTTGATAATTCGGTGAATTTGAAGAGAATAAGCAACTAACAGTTTAAGTCTTTTAGTTATGATATGATTGTGATTTCTAATCACAATATGATTAGTAATTTAAGTCCTTAATGGGAAAGAACTCTTTGACTATAAATATAAGAGATGCTTAGTCCCAATGATTATTCGACACACTTCAACCCTCCTTATTAGCAAAAACATCCCCATTGTACTCGGATAAATTAAGAGCGAGGAGATCGTTGAAGATCGGCAACCCATCATTCATGGCTCACACTCAAGGTGCACACATTTATTTCAATTTATGGATTGTCGGTTTATTGTTTTCATTGATCATGCGCCTAGATCCTAAGGCATATATTTGGATGGTTAAATTGATAAATCCATCACAGAAGATTTCGACACAATAATAATTTGGACTTGAATCATTGATCATCATAGGAAGGCTAAGTTTGACAATCTTTCGGCATTTTTTTTCTACCACTCTATTTTTTTTAAGGGTTGTAAGACAGACAATTGAGAAAAAAAATCACAATTGGCTAAATGATCCAAAAATTCTTTTTTAATAAATTCTCCTCCACAATCTATATTAGAAGAGAACAGTATTTTGGAGACTTGATATTTAGAAGAGAGACTTGGTATTTTGGAGAGTTGTGTCACTTTGAAACACCATCTAAGTCGTCCAATTTTATGGCAATGACCTAAAGATCGATGGCACAAAATACAATCTATATTATATGATTTAACGCAGTCAAAGGCCATTATCCTATTTGATGATTGACTGTGTTAAAATCATATGATTGAGAGTGGGTTTCATGTCAATTTTTTGCATTAAATATCTTTAGATCATGGCTTTCAAAATTTGACAACTTAAATGGTGTTTCCATATGAAATAAGTCACCGAAGTACTAGATATTTATTTTTAATTGTGTGCAAAGGCTAACTTTTTGTGTGCAAGTAATGGCTCTCCAAAACTCAGCATAATCAAATTATCCACATATGATGCACAATATACACTCAACTATCAAAGTAATGTATAATAAGAGAGGTTGGTGTGAGTTTGTACCACTCAGTATGTACCGGACCACTTCAATACTATTTTTATTGGTCAATTCTTACCGTTTGTGCCGGCTGGTATATATATATATATATATATATATATATATATATATATATATATATATATATATATATATATATATATATATATATATATAGGGAGCTGGTTTTGTCCTCCATCGGAGGATGCTCAAGCTTCCTCCAAGATGTTGTGGATCTCCACATGACACCCAAAACAAGGTTTGAGTGCCATGTGGGGCACGGCGGGGCCGGGGGGGGGGGGGGGGGGAGTGAGTTTGATCCATTTAAAATAATAATAATAATAATAATAAATAAATAAAATAATAATAATAATAATTTTAAGGCTTCCGTCAAAGTTTGATTGATTTCAAAGCTCAAAAAATACATGGTAGAGTTGAGTTTTAGAACTTTTATTTTTTCGAATATGATCTAAGCAATGCACCTGTTCTCTATGTATCGTCAATTTGGTGTCCTATTGCCAATTGAAGGTTTTCCCCAATTTTGGAGGACGCGGGAGCGCCTTCCAATGGAGGGTAGAACCCTTTTCCATTTGGACTTGAATCATTGATCATCATAGGAAGGCTAAGTTTGACTATCTTTCGGCATTTTTTTTTCTACCACTCTATTTTGTTTAAGGGTTGCAAGACAAACAATTGAGAAAAAAAATCACAATTGGCTAATGATCAAAAAATTCTTTTTTAATAAATTCTCCTCCACAATCTATATTAGAAGAGAACGATATTTTGGAGACTTGATATTTAAAAGAGAAACTTGGTATTTTGGAGATTTGTGTCACTTGGAAACGCCATCTAAGTCGTGCAATTTGAAGGCAATGATCTAAAGATCAATAGCACGAAATACAATCTATATTATATGATTTAACGCAGTCAAAGGCCATTATCCTATTTGATGATTGACTGTGTTAAAATCATATGATTGAGAGTGAGTTTCATGTCAATTTTTTGCATTAAAAATCTTTAGATCATGGCTTTCAAAATCAGACAACTTAAATGGTATTTACATATGAAATAAGTCACCGAAGTACTAGATATTTATTTTTAATTGTGTGCAAAGGCCAACTTTTTGTGTGCTGCACAGTATACACTCAACTATCAAAGTAATGTATAATAAGGGAGGTTGGTGCGAGTTTGTACCACTCAGTATGTACCGGACCACTTCAATACTATTTTTATTGGTCAATACTTACCGTTTGTGCCGGCTGGTATATATATATATATATAGGGAGCTGGTTTTGTCCTCCATCGGAGGACGCTCAAGCTTCCTCCAAGATGTTGTGGATCTCCATGTGACACCCAAAACAAGGTTTGAGTGCCATGTGGAGCACGGCGGCGCCAGGGGGGGAGTTAGATCCATTTAAAAATAATAATAATAATTTTAAGGCTTCCGTCAAAGTTTGACTGATTTCAATAGTTCAGATTTCAAAGCTCAAAAAATACATGGTGGAGTTGATTTTGCGAACTTTTATTTTTTCGAATATGATCTAAGCAATGCACCCGTGCTCTATGTATCATCAATTTGGTGTCCTATTGCCAATTGAAGGTTTTCCCCAATTTTGGAGGACACGAGAGCGCCCTCCAATGGAGGGTAGAACCCGTTTCCATATATAGGTACATGAATTGGCATTATAAAAAAAAAACGTATAGGAATTGGCAATGGAAGAATACCAATAATGAGATTTCAAAATTTGACCATACATATCAAGTAGTTGGCATAGAGGCACATATCTCAAACTTTATAAAATTCGGTTACTTTGATGCATTTAGCCTCCAAATGTTTTGGCATCACATCAAAGAGATCATTGGTAATGTAAGACAACAATAGTATGGAATGAGCATGATATAAGTATGATAGGCCGATACCTCTATTTTTTATTTATTTTGTTTTAAAGTAGGCCAATATGTATTAGTATCGGCCGATACGTATCGACTGAGTTGTATCGGTCATCCATGGACCGATACCCGAGTTCGATACCGATTTTAACACCTTGCTCCATGCAGATTTATGAACGTTTTGCAAGATCTCTCACCACCCTTTTGAAAATAACATTTTTCCTCATCTAATCATAAAAAATATAGGTAACTAACATTTCAGCATTAAAATGATAAAAGTACCATTTCTATCCGCTTAATCCTAACACTTTTCGTAGGAGTTCTCTCTCCTTTTCGTAGCTCTTTCTCTCTCTCTCTCTCTCTCTTGTTTTTCTTTTCCTTTTATTTAGATGGATGAAATAGAAGACGTAGTGATCAATTGGAAGCGAAAATTATGGTTGACTGATGCTGAAAGAATCAAAGTTCGACTTGATAATGAAGACATGGAGGAAATACTGCATAATAGAAATTGAACTCCCTTCTCCCAGTTGGAAGAAAATAATATTGAAAATGAGCCCCTGGTCTTTTGACAATAACCTCATTGCCCTTAAGGATATTGTGCCAAAAACACCTATCTCAAAGTTGGTATTCCACTTTGCAACATTTTGGATTCATGCTTTGAACTACCAATCACAGCATTGACTCTCAAAATTAGAGAGAAGAAAGGAAATCTCGTGGGGGATCTAGAGGAGGTTGATGTTAATGATGATGGCAAACGTTGGCAGAGATTCCTTCGGATCCGTGTTAACATTGATATCACGAAACCAATCCGGCGAGGAATATTACTCGAACTTGTGGATGAACAACTAATATGGATCCCGTTCGAATATGAGAAGCTCCCAAATATGTGTTATAAATGTGGAATTCTTGGCCATGCTAAAAGAGAATGCCCCAACATTATGGATAGTGGTACGATAAACAATGTGAAGCAATACGATCCGTGGCTCAGAGCAGCTCCTAGATTTTCACCAAAATCCAAACAGTACATGAGTTCTTCTCCTTCCATGGAACGAGGAAGAATGGGTAATTCTGGGCGAACACCACCCCCGTCACGACGAGAAACTGCGCCAAAACATCTCGCCAACCTATCTTTTGAGTCAAATTTTGACCCCTCACAGATCTCTGAGAACTTCAATACCCTTTCACGTCATACCAAACCTGTTGTTTTGACATCCCACTCCTCAAACCCACCGCGAAATTCTGAGACCCATGATCTCTCACCATGTCCCACATAATCGTCACAACCAACCACTTATGCAAAAAACTCCTCAAGCCCCCCACGTTTTTCGAAAACCCTTGAAAATGACCCACTCTCCCCACTAACTACACAACCGCCACAACCAACCACTTATGCAAAAAACTCCCCAAGCACACCATGTTTTTGCAAGAACCTTGAAACCCATACCCACCCACTTACCCCACTAACTACACAACCGTTACAATCAACTACTTTTGCAAAAAACTCCCCAAGCCCACCACGTTTTTCCAAGTTCCTTGAAACCCACCCACTTTTCCCACTAACTACACAACAAAATGTAGTTACATCTGTTTCTACCTCTCTCTCTCCCAAAGTTGACTTTTCAACTCCACATGCTCCAACTCCATCACGTGTCTGTGCAATTGTCCAATCCCAACACGTCTCTATAACCTTTCCTAATGATGTGGCGCAATTTCAGGAAAGCTCCCTGGACTCTTTAGGAGCTTCCAAAAAAATCTCCGCCAGTTGAGGAACTGCTGCTAATTCTTTTTGGAGATTAAAAGGTGTCATCCGCGATCGGGGGGACCGTTCAAGTACTAAAACACTCACAATCATCAGTGTCCCAAACTTCTGGTAAGCTGATTACGGAAAACTCATTGGTCTTCTCCAAGCGCAAAAGAGATCAACTGATTGCCAAGTCCTCTATTGAACGAAGCTCAAAGGAAGAGAAGCATGATCATCAGGCTTTTGTACCAAATTCACATGTATCGGAGGTGGTTACTATGCAACCCCGCCAAGCCTTATGAGTCTCTGCGGCTGGAACTGTAGGGGCCTTGGGAACCCCCGGATAGTTCGAGCTCTTCACCTTTTGGTGGAGAAAGAAGAACCTGACATCCTCTTCTTGAGTGAAACAATTGTATGCTCAAGAAAGATGGAATCCATTAAATTTATGTTGGGTTATAATGGTGGAATGTATGTTGACTGCAAAGGACAGTCAGGTGGCCCGGCCTTGCTGTGGAAAGGGGATATCGATGTCCACATTCAATCATGCTCATTGTCCCACATCGATGCCACTATTTGCGGGTCAGATAGTGCAAATAAATGGCGTTTCACTGGTGTGTATGGTGACCCTGTCGCTCACTCTCGACACAAAACTTGAGATTTGATCCGGCGCCTTCACCCTAGTTATAGTCTTCCTTGGATAGTAATGGGATATTTCAATGAGATACTATTTCAACATGAGAAAAAGGGAAAGAGGATTCGGAGTTGGACACAGATGGACAATTTCAGACGATGCTTGGACGATTGTCAGATCTTTGATCTAGGGTTTGCAGGACCAAAGTTCACCTGGTCAAATGGGAGATATGACTGTGAACGGATCGACATGACAGTGGCTAATACCGATTGGAGTTTGTTATTCCCAAATTACAAGGTTTCAAATATGGCGAAGTCAAGATCAGACCATAGCGTTGTCCTTGTTTCTCTATTTACTTCACATAAAAATAATTACAAAGGTCCTCGGCCAGCATGCTTTGAAGCAATGTGGCTCCGTGATAATGGCTTTGCTCGGGTAGTTGAGGATAAATGGACGAATTTGGCATCAGGGCAGTCAGAACCAGCAATAAATTTCAGCTCTAAAATATCTCACTTGATGGCTTAACTTCAGCAATGGAATAGGCACACCTTTGGAAATATTAATTGTAATATTGACTCAAAGATGAAACAGTTGCAATTGGTAAAATCTAATCACACTGGGAATAGTAGCTGCGATGATCAGATAAGAAAACTCAAATTTGATATTAATGGGCTACTCGAAAAAAAAGAGGTGATGTGACGTCAACGCTCTAGGGAGGTTTGGCTTCAAGAAGGAGATTGCAACACTGCGTTTTGCCATAATCGAGCTTCAACTAGACGAAAACAGAACTTCATCAAAGGCATCTATGATGGTAATGGTGTGTGGACTTCAGATCTAGAAAAGGTGGAAACCTTGGCCATCAACTACTATAAACGATTGTTTGCCACAAATGCTCTATCGTCACCATCTGATATTCTTTCCACTATCCAAGACAGTGACACTTGAGCATAACCGAGTTTTAGAAGGAGAGTTCACAGTAGCGAAAGTTTGCAAAGCTCTCAAGGAGATGCACCCGCTAAAGGCCCCAAGGCCGGACGGTATGCCTGCCATTTTTTATTATAAATTTTAGAATATTGTTAGTGATGATGTGCTCAATATTATCCTGGGTTTCTTAAACCATGATATTGATATCTCTATCATTAATCACACGCATATTGTCCTCATCCCAAAACTTAAAAATCTCAAATCCATGACAGATTTTAGGCCTATTAGCCTCTGCAATGTTGTATATAAATTAATTTCTAAAGTTTTGGCTAATAGGTTCATGCATATTCTCTCATCTATCATTTTCTTGAACCAAGGTGCTTTTGTACCAAACAGACTCATCACTGACAATGTTCTAATTGCTTATGAGGTGGGTCATTTCATGCATACAAAAAAATTTGGGAAAGACGGTTACTGTGCTTCGAAGCTGGATGTTAGTAAAGCATACGACCGGGTTGAATGGAACTTTCTGCAAGATTGTCTCTATAAATTTGGTTTTGGGAATTAATTGGTGTCTATTTTAATGAAATGTGTTAGAACTGTGTCTTATTACCTCCTCTTAAACGACACAATTAGAGGACACATAAAACCCTCTAGGGGCCTAAGGCAGGGGGACCCCCTCTCTCCTTATTTGTTTATTTTATGTGCAAAAGCTTTTTCTTCTCTATGTATGAAAGCTATGGCGGAGCAAAAAATATCGAGAATTAAAATCTGCAAATATGCACCCAAAGTTTCTCATCTGTTTTTTGCGGATGACAGTTTATTATATTTCCAATCAAACAAAAGGGAGGGACAGAGAGTCCTCTCTATTCTCCAGGATTACGAAGCGGCTTCTGGACAAATGATCAACCTTGAGAAATCGTCAATCACGTTCAGTTCAAATGTAAGAACAGAGATACGAAAGGAGATGTAAAATCTTTTTTCGATCAAAAGTGCCCATCCTCATGAAAAGTACCTCGGGCTACCCTCTTTCCTTGGTTGTTTAAAGAAGAAAAGTTTTTGTTATATCAAAGGCCGCATATGGAAGAAACTACAAGGGTGGAAAAATAAATTATTGTCAAAAGCCAGCAAAGATGTACTCATAAAAGCAGTGGCCCAATCTATACCTACGTATGCAATGAGTTGTTTCCTTTTACCGAAGGCATTAATCCGTGAAATAAATTCCCTTATCTCACGATTTTGGTGGGGACAATGCCAAAAAGATAATGGAGTCCACTGGATCTCTTGGAAAAAGCTTTGTCTTCCTAAAAAAGAAGGGGATTTGAATTTCAAAGAATTATCAACTTTCAACCTTGCAATGCTCTCTAAGCAAGGATGGCGTCTAATCAAGCAACCCCACACTTTGGTATCGAGAATCCTAAAGGCTAAATATTACTCAAGCACATCCTTTCTGAAGTCAACACTTAAACAAAATTTCTCTTATTCATGGCGAAGTATATGTGAAGCTAAAAAGATACTTGAGAGAGGACTTATTACAAGGATTGGTAATGGTTCCTGAGTGAATATATAGAAGGACAGATGGGTGCCAAGGGAGACGACTTTCAGAATTTTCACTCCAAATTTGCAGCTACCGATTTCTAAAGTTGACCAACTTATTACTGGCGAGCCACAACTTTGGAATACTGATCTTATCAAACACACTTTTTGGAAAGAGGATGCAGATTGTATTATTCAAATCCCCCTTCCTGCTGCTAGATGTGAGGATAAAATGGCTTGGGCCTTCACCAATATCGGGAAACAAAGTCAAATTATTCGCCTGGAGGGCGTGCAAGGATATACTTCCAGTTAAGGGCAACCTCTTCAAAAAGAAAATTGTAATTGACTCGATATGTTCTCACTGTGGGCAGGAACCTGAAACGACTATCCATGCTCTCAAACATTGCTCCCATGCGCAACGACTCTGGTTTGCATCTTTGTTGGGCTTAAAATGTGACTTGCACGTGGTGCTCTCTTTTTTTGACTGGATCCAATTAATTATGAAAGAAAATGAGGAGGGTCTTGACAGATTTCTAATCATTGCATGGGCAATTTAGAGGAAGTGAAATAAAATTTTGTTTGATGAGGCAAATGAAGACCCGACGAGCAGCATTTTGTGGGCGGAAGGCTTACATTTTGAATTTACCAAAGCTTGTTCAAAACATGAGACCCAACATTAGGAGAACAAGGCTTCGATTAGTTGGCAGAAATTGAACCAGGGAACTTCTAAAATCAATGTTGATGGGTCTTGGAGCCAGCAGGGATATAGAGCTGGAGTGGGTGCTATCATCCGAGATAGCGATGGAAGAGTCCAAGCCTCAATGATAAATGGTGTTGATAATGTTAGAAGTGTCCTCCAAGTTGAACTACTTACAATCCTTCATGGTGTAAAATTAGCTAGAGATGTGGGGATCCTCTCGTCGTTATAGAGAGTGATTCTATGAATGCGGTTAACCTAATTAATGGCCCTCTGCATGATTTATCAGCACTTCCGATGTTGGTAATGGATATAAAACTATTATTACCTCTTTTCAACCAGGCTAGATGTCAACATGTGAACAGGGAAGCCAATGAGCTTGCACACTCTTTAGCTGAGCTTGGAAAAAATTGTAGAACCTTTGAAGTTTGGATGGAAGCCGTCCCTCCTCTCCTAGTTTCTTTGTATTCTCCCTTTTGAAATCAATTAATACTATTTTAAAATCAATTAATACTATTTTTTTCATTAAAAAAAAAAACACTTTTCCTACTGAAATAAACTGTTAAAATGATGCAATACCCTCATGCTTTGCTGAAATTAATCAAATAAAAGCATATTTTCACTAAATCGTGTGCTCATAAATAAGTTGGGTAAAAGATTGACACACTAAATTGTGTGCTCACTAACTTTTGAGGATCTTTATGAGGCAAATACATATCTAAGCGGTTTAATTTGAAGGCCATGATTTTAAAAAATATATAAACAATTGATACAAACCAATTTCTACCATATGATTCAATGCGGGTAAGGGTCATTTTGTGATTAAACAGTTGACTATGTTGAATGATATGATAGAAGATCATATTTGGTAACCTTTTGGAGAAAAAATGATATTTAAATCCTAGCCTTCAAATCAAACAACATAATGAGACACGGGTGCCCAAAATCCCGTGCTTTGCGAACTTGAACTTTACCTATGCATGACTCTTTTTCCCAATATTATATGTGGGGATCTAAGACTTGCACACAAGATTTGTATGGTGGCACACGCTTAAAAAAAAGACTTATTTTTGGGATCTGTATCACTTGAAACACCATCTAAATTGTGTAATGTCAAGATTATAGGAGGCAAAAAGCACACCAATCATTGAATTAGATGATGGCCTTTGAGTGTATTGAATCAATTAATAGAGATCTTGTTTTATGTCAATTAAACAGCTAATATGGTTTCAACGTGGCACATATTCCAAATTTAATTAAGTCTTCTTGCCATGGTACAAATCGTTTTAGCCTCTCCTGGGTGTTGCTATCTTCTCGATGGTTCTAAAGGAATATGTGTGAGGGGGGTCCTCCGTTGAAAGTTGTGCGGCATACGTCCAAGAAGACAACAAGCGTAAATTGATTCCTCGATATCGGAAGATTCGGAGATTCCAACGTTACCACGGAGATTCTAACGTTACCTAAGCGTACGCAGCACTAGGGCTCTCAATGGGTAGGGTTAGCTCAGATTGTGACGTGCATTCAGCTAAAAAAAAATGATATTTTATATTAAGCAAACTCAGTCCGGTATCTAAATCGGGCTAAACATACTACAACTCGAATAAATTTGAGCCGGGC
Source organism: Chloranthus sessilifolius (assembly GCA_021018995.1). Taxonomy (NCBI): domain Eukaryota; kingdom Viridiplantae; phylum Streptophyta; class Magnoliopsida; order Chloranthales; family Chloranthaceae; genus Chloranthus; species Chloranthus sessilifolius. The sequence continues at coordinate 36,570,681 of CM037589.1, forward strand.
TTAAGTTGAGTGTTACAACACCCAGCCCGAATATTTAAATGCCCTGAGATTGAATCGTTGAATGATTTAAACTTTGGGCATTTAAGTCAAAAGCGCAATAATTTTGTGTATATATTTTTTGGTTCAACAAATTGGATGACTTAATTTATTTTCAAGTAATCGTTGTATAGCTTTTTAGCCACACAACTTGGGTGACTCGTTAATAGATTTTGAGGCAACCGTTGTCCTTTATAACCATTATGTAATAAATTAAAATAAAATATTTGAATAAAATCGTGTACTTGAACCTCTATAATAATAATATAATTATTTAATTAAATTTTTAACCTTTTTCAAACTTTTATTAGAAAAAAAATAATCTAACCCACAGCCCCAAAAAATAACTTAACTAAATTTTATTAATATATATATATATATATATATATATATATATATATTCTAAAAAAAGTTCGAAAAAATACCCAAGCCCGGCCCGGCCCGGCCCGATAGGGGCCGAGCTTGGGCTGAGTACATCATAGCCTAGATTAGGGCCAGGTTGAAAAATTAGGAACCTGAATCAGATAGATTAGGGTAGGATTGTACCGCAACCCGGGCCATTGAGAGCCCTACGCAGCAATATACCATACACCACAACCAATATAATAAAATTACGACAATACCCACGTATGGCTAAATTACAAATTTACTTTTTCTTTGAGGATTAAATTACAAATTTACAAGTTGCCAAACCTAAGAATCATTATAGCCATCACGTGAAAATAAATTACTACCGAATAACCGATAAACTAATCAGAACATGGGTCAATGGGGCTGTGGCTGAGGTCCTTCCGGTTGGACCCTATGCAGGGTTCAGGGATACTTATTTGCCAAAAGGCATTTTTGATAGAATAGGAGTTTTTTAAACCACCATTAACACTGTTGATTGATTCGAATTAGATGATAAAGACTCGAATTAGATGATAAAGATAATTTTTCGTCTTATTCTTTCACTCAATATATTTTGACATCATGACGACCTAGTAGACGGTCAAAAATTAATTTCACTTGTAACGCATCCCCAAAAGTGACTCCAGAACTCTCCTCACGATCACTTTGGAGCTGTGTGGCCGTCTGACATGTGGGTCATGATCTAAAGATTTTTTGTGTGAAATATTCGGATGAAAACAATCTCTATCGTCTGACTCAAGGTAGTCAATGATACTAATGGTGGAACTATCAGTTGCGTAGATCGAATCTTCCATTGCAAAAGCCCTTACCCTTTTTTACATTATGTCTGATTCATATCAGATATATATCGACCGATATAATTTGATATAAATCAATATTGATGTATATTTCATTGGTGACCAATATTGAATTGAGTGTACACATTGTATGGGGGGACCTTAACCCGATACCTATCAGCCGATACGTATTAGATATGGCCGATATTTTATTTTAGTTAGTTAGAGTTATCTTATTCTACAATATTTGCAAAAAAAAGCAAGCATGCAAGTATCACATGCAGCATCAACCAAATGAAAAAAGTAGTCACAACCTGTGGCATAATGCATCCCCAAAAGCCTTACCTCACCTTCAACTCAACAAGTCGAAAGGGATGGCGATGAGATGCCTAATAGCAATTCTTTATATATAGGGTTCACCTGAGAGTACCCGAGCAAAGCCCTTAAAAAGACGTCGAGACAGAGAAGCAATATTTAGATGCTGACATTTTTCATTGAATATCGCTTAAAAAATAAATGGTTTTTAGTGGTTTTATTTCTAGCACCTTTATTCCACGTGGCATATTTTAAAGTCATTTTAAGTGTTGCATCTGGATGGTCAATTTGGCCTTCTTAATTGTCTCTTTAGCTTTAAACATAAGCTTGTTCCAATTGCATAGAGCTTTTGCTATCTGCAAATGACTCTCCTTACCAAATAGTGCTTAAAGGATCTTCTTATATCACTTATTGACTTATGATCTTGAAAATTCATACTCGCGACGTAATATTTCATCAATTGAAGGGTTATGGGTCAATTTTTATTTTTTTTTACATATTCGAATCATCCGATTTGTACACCCTAATATCAACGATTGGTCTTAATTTTGATAATTGATATTAAAGTTTATTGATCGAAGGATTTCCATCTACTTATAAGCATAATCCTTTGACTGGGACATGTTTCAATGATGAATTGCCACTTGGACAATTTAGATTAATCATAAATATATGTCATATGACCAAATGATTAAAAAATAGTATCTTAATGGTTAAATATTGGTAAGGACCCATTATCCCATTTTCTATTTGATGTGACGAGAGAAAGAAGTAGTGTGCTAATAACAGATCTCATATTTATTTATGAGCACCACTATTTGTTCCTACGAAATTATTGATGGTGACTTTGCTAAAAAAAATATTGATTGTTTTGAATCAGAGGATGGAAATCTATAATCATCTCAATTTTTCACACAACACATCTTTAGACAATGAGTGTACAATTGATCAGCTAACTTTTGTTTTCACCTTACACATATTTCAAAAGAGATGCAGGTCTCTTCCTAGTGCGCTAAAAGAACGGATCCTAATTTTCGAAAAAAACGAACGGATCCTCTCTGCGTGTAAATTTACATATGCGCTATATTTGGCTTGAATATATTGTATGACATCTTGAAAAACAAAAGTTTGAGCGTTGTGTGATTTTTGAGTCGCTTTTTCTTAAATCTATGCCACATGAAATAAGAAAATTTGACCAATTGGTGGTACACATAAGGTCTAAAGATCCATTATATCAATCATCAGTGTGAAAATTGATCTCCATCGTCCGATTTAAGTCAATATTTTTTCAGTGTAGGTGCCCCAAAATAATTCAATAGGCACGAATATAGCTACTTTTTTTTTTTTTTTTATACAAGAGTACCCGTGTTTGCTCCTATGCATTCTTTGAAAGCGATGCGTACAAAAAACCTTGAAAATTATTGATTCCTTTTAATTAAATGATGGAAACCATATTTCACCCCGATCTTCTCCACAATAGACCTTGAGATCATGACACACACCTTTCGTATCAATACCCTTGAAAATTATTGATTCCTTTTAATTAGATGATGGAGACCATATTTCACCTCGATCTTCTCGATAATAAACCTTGAGATCATGACAACCACCTTTGGTATCAATACCCTTGAAAATTATTGATTCCTTTTAATTAGATGATGAAGACTATGTTTCACCCCGATCTTCTCCACAATAGACCTTGAGATCATGACACACAACTTTTATAAGATAAATTTTTTATTTCATATATTATAGATTCTCAAAAGAAATAATCCTAAATTTAGGCTTGAGCGTGGTGTGTGTCATACGATTTTATAGCGAATTTCCTTCTCCCGATTAGAAGCAATAAATGTTTGTAACGGGCGTGGAATTCATGTCTCAAAGTTACAAAAACAAGTGAATCTCTTTATGATTAATCTGTAAAAAAGGGCGGCTCACGGCTATCCATGAGCCTCCATGTCTGTGAAAGTATTAATGCTCAACTATTTTAGCGAAGGAAATTGATCCGTTTTCCTCACTATTTTAGCGAAGGAAAACAAAAATTATAATAATAATAAAAAAAAACCAAAAAATCCCAAAGACAAGACAAAAGATTCGTTCGCCTCGTCCAAAATTCGTAAGCTTCTCTGCTTCTCTCTCGTCTAACATCTCTTCCCAACCAAATAAAATAATCAAAATAAGCATCAGCTCCCGTGGAGATTTAATGACCAACCTCCGGCTGTAAATCCCCTACTCCCAAATGATCTTCCCGAAATTCCGGGACATCGAAGACGCCGCCGCCGACGACCACTGCAAAAACCAAAACTCCAGCGGTGCCACAGCCATGAGAGTTATAGTGCCCTTGCAAGGGGTAGTTCAAGGGCGAGGTGGCCTTTTTTTGGGTTCAGTGATCCCATGCGCCCTTTTCTACTTCTTACAATTCTATCTTAAACGAAAGCGTTCTCTACCTCCTCGCCCTCAGTCTCCTTCTTCTACGCAGCTTCCAGAAGCTTCTGGAATCCCTCGTTCTCAGTCTCGGACCCATCTCTCCCCCAGGGCCTGCTCTGGCACTGCTAGTATTTCTTCTAGGGCTTCTTCGATTGTTCAATCGGGTGATGCTCCTTACTTCATTGGGAACAAGAAGTTTTTTGATGATCCATACGATGCATTGAAGAATCCCGATGGGGTTATTCAGCTCGGAGTAGCCGAAAACAAGGTAGGTTTTTATTTTTATTTTTTTTTTCGGTTTTTTTGTTGGAGTTTGGAGATTGAGGTTTTGTTTTTGTTAGAGCAGTTGTCGTTGGATCTGATACAAGGTTGGATGGATAAGAATGCAAAGGATTCGTTGCTCGGGGGTGGAGTCGAGGGTGGGGAGTTAAGTATTAATGGAATCGCCACTTATCAGCCGTTTGATGGATTGATGGAATTTAAGATAGTAAGCTGAGACCTCTATTTATTATTAATTAATTTTTTTTTTATATAATCCGAATTTTTTCTTGTAGACTTCATTGCTTAGTTGTTTGATGCTTGTGCGTTTATTTGTATTTTTTGTATTATTATTTTTTTCCCCTGATTTTGTTCCTCTGTGTTATAATTTGTTTTCTAATTGTACATTGATATAATGTCGATTGGAAAATTCAATTTTGTAAGTTTGACGTCTTGCAGTAGTTCAGGGCTATATTACTTAGTTTGCTAATTTGCTTGATTCAAATTGGGATCCATAATTCCCAATTTGTTGATTCTATGTGAATCCAATTCACTATGGGTATATATATATATATATATATATATATATATATATATATATATATATATATATATATGGAAATTTAGCTCGGATAAGATTTTAGTACAATTTATTGCCAAAAGAGCACTTAGCTCACTTGGTTACGTGATACGTATGTTCTGTGCAAGGTCGTGGGGTTCAACTCCTACCTGCATCACTTTTAAAATCTAATTTTAACTTAAGCAATCCCGGTTCGCTCATCATCCCAAACCGGACCGAACTGAATGACGAACTGATTCGCTCCGTACCGGTTTGCCATTCGCTGGGTGAACCAACAAATTAAGTACCACAGGTTTAGGGTGTGCACAACTATAGAGATTTATAATGAAAAATCAAGCTGTTCACTTTGTTTTGAGAAACAAGTAGCTTGTGTCTCCCACCCAATAATGAATAAAGCTATTATTTAACCACAAAATTTCCTGCTTTGTTTGTAAACCAAATAAATCTCGTTATACCCTTTTAAAAAAAGAAGTATTTTGACAATGTAAACTTGTACTTTGCATGATACCTACAGTTGTTAAATGATCTAGACAAGAGTCAAAATGCCACGAGAGCTCAGTGACTGTCCCTCAGCCATCTAGGTGGTTGCCCCGGGATTTCATCAATTATTGAATATTATATATTTATATTATTGTATGTTCTTTGTTAGGATTGGTCTCTCTAATATGTTATGAGTTTGGTTCGATTCAGCTTTTGACTACTTTCTATATGAAAAGAAATTCTCAAATCAATTGTAGAATGGGGTGATTGACAATCTTAATTCAAGAAGTGGATTCAACATGATTTCACATACCCCAAACAATTGAAGGAAGTTAGACCAAATTTCACATGCCACTTACAATGAAGCAGAAGATGATCCACTGTTTCCTCCTCACTCAGGCACATCACGCACCAATTAACCAAAGGAAAACTGTGAATTTGAAGATGGTTTTATAGTAGAAATTTATTTCAAGCCGATGCCCATCCAAACGTTAAGACCATTTCAGGTGGTGGGAGATTCCAAATATTTCTCCAATGTGCTTCAGTAAGCAGTTGCTTACAAATGAAATGGGAAAGCAATTTGTTAGAGAAGGAACCACTCAACTCTCAGATCCGTACATCATAGTATAGTTTGATCTCAGTCCATACAGTCTATATAACTTACCCACAAGGTAAACAAGACAATCATGCTTCCTATCCCATATATTTCTACGCGACTTCATACAACACAATACATTTTCCCTATTTTTAGTTTCTATATTACTCATGAACATCCCTTTGAAAGATACAAGACTATGAAATATCACTCAACACTAGATGTTAACTCACCCCACCAAACATCCTCCCAACATTTGACACAACTACCATCTCCCACCTTAACAAACTTCCATATTATGACAACTTTTACAGTACACACCAACACGCCCCCTTTCTACCAACCCAACCCATTTGAACCCTTACAATACCTGACCTTCAAATTTCCACCGTAACCCCTTATTTGAAATTCAAAAGTATAGATCCACAATGAATCAACCTCTTAACCATATGTCAAAGCCACTTCCTTGATAATGCCAAAGTCATTTCTCTTAAGTCTCAATCGCCGAATGCCTAAGCCTCTATACCTTTTCAGTAAACATACCACATACCAATTTACTAGATGATATCCCTACCTCCGTTCCATAGGAAAATATTTTCAGTTTGTCAATAAAGTGGAAAGAGCAATGAAATATTTACGCATATTATGTTGAAAATTTTGAGAAGGTAGATTTGATAAGCGCAATTCAACACACCCCCAAAATAACATCTTACTCTTCCATGATGGTAGCTTCTTTTCAGACCTCTTTATTGTTGAATCTCATAAACCTTTTGGAGGCCTTCCAACACATAATGGTAATCCAAGGTGAGTAGTAGCCAAATGACCCAAAGTCCTTTTGCAATGAGATAAATTTTCATAGCATCGGCGAATTGCATTTTACATTCCTCCACTCCTTACCCAATCATGATACTTTTTTGCAACATTCAACTTTTGGCCAAATAAATTTTCATTGCATCGGCGAATTGCCTTTTACATTCATCACTTGTTCCATTGATTCATCAAAAAAAAAACTCGTCACAACATTGTAGATGGGACACTTAAATGCATCAATCCAATAAAACTACTTGTCATCCCTACTGAGATGCTCCAATCATTAGTTTATTAATAGCTTCCTCCACCATATCAAACAAGAAGGGGAATATAGTCCGGCCCGGTCTTGAGGTTTTGGTGGCCTATGTGGAGATTTCGAAATGGGGCCTATTTATAATAATAAATTTTTTTTCGAAATAGCGCCCTAATAAATATTTATATAAGCAGTAAATTTTATTTTCGAAATGAGGCCCTTTTAATTAATAACAGTAAATTATTTTTTTTTTCCAAAATATATCCAAATATATAAAGGAAAATATGCAACACAATATGAGAGAGAGGATAAATTACAGAACATACCTAACGAAAAATCAACCTAGAAAGTTTATTCTTCTTACTTTTGTAGCCGTAAACTCACTAATTAAATTTGCATTCAGCTTCAACTCATTTCAATGGATAACATTGATAACCCATTTAGTCTTTCTTGCGGCATTAACCGCTTTGAAGACTTTTAATTCATCGAATAATTGTTTGCCGTCAATATCAGAATGTTCACCACATTTAAGAATATTTTCGAGCTTGACGCAGAAGGTATCCAAACATTTATCATATGTACGATTTAACTTTTTTAAATCATACAAAAGCCCAAAATTCTTCTCATGTATTCAAAACTCTTCAAATCTTTCCGGAAACGAAACAAGGCCTTGATCAATGACATAGGTGAACTAATTGGCCTGAAAGATTCTTCAGGTGATTGTCTCACTTCTTCAATTGCATTCTCATCGAACTGTTTCTTTCTACGAATAATTCATTTTTCACGGAAGAGCGGTACAATTTTCATTTCACTCTTTTCCTTTGCTTCATGTAGGGCATCTGCAAAATCATTTTCCATATAATCTTGAAGATAGATAATGAACTCATTTAATTGTTCTATATCAAGACCAATATCAATGTTTTCCGCTTGAAGCTTATTGCTAATTTTATTAATGGGAAATCACAGACGGTACCAAACAATCATGCTAATTAAGAACTCAAAATCTTGAAGTTCATTTATTGCTAAGGACTCAGCTTTATTTTTTAAACTGATCTTCATGAGAACGAGATAATTCAGCTAAAGCATCTCTAAATTTTAGAGCTTGTAACGTTATTGCTTTAACACTCTCTAGATGACTCTCCCAACGTGTTGTTGATAGTGGCTTAGGCGTGAGACCTTTCATATTATTCTTCAAAATTTTCCGCCTCTGGGGATGAGGTGCAAACAATATGTTCGTGGTAGGATGTTTTACTCTCATTCATTTCTTGTGGAGGAGATTCACTCTCATTCACTTTTTGTTCTTCAGGTACCTCGTCAGCGACCTTATGTTCTTTTTTCTCATTTACTTGTTCTTCTGTTATCACGTCAACGACCTTCTGTTATTCATTTTCATTCACTACATCTATTGTTTGCGTCTCATTCCTGGAGGTGGAAAATTTTGTAACATAATGGGAAAGGTCTCACGCCTAAGCCATTATCAGTAACACGCTGAGAGAGTCATCTAGAGAGTGTTAAAGCAATAAGGTTACAAACTCCATAATTTAGAGATGCTTTAGTTGAATTATCCCGTTCTCGTGCTGATCCCGGTACAAGAAATGAAGCTGAGTCCTTAGCAATAAATGAACTTCAAGATTTTAAGTTCTTAGTTGGCATGATTGTTTGGTACTGCCTGTTGTTTGCCATTAATAAAGTTAGCAAGAAATTTCAAGAGGAAAACATTGATAGTAGTGTTACTATAGAACAGTTAAATGAGGTCATTATTTACTTTTAAGATTATAGGGAAAATGGATTTGCAGTCCGCCCTACATGAAGCAAAAGAAGTTGCGAGTGAAATGAAATTTGAACCACTCTTCCGTGAAAAATAAATTATTTGTAAAAATAAACAATTCGATGAGAATGAAATTAAAGAAGTAAGACAATCACTTGAAGAATTTTTCAGGGTCAATTACTTTGCCTATGTCGTTGATCAAAGCCTTGTTTCACTTCCGGAAAGATCTAAAGAATTTGGAATATATGAGAAGAATGTTGGGGTTTTATATGATTTAAAAACGTTAAATTATACAGATGATAAATGTTTGGAGACCTTCTATACCAACCTCAAATTTTTTTTTAAATGTGGCAAGCATTCTGATATTGATAGTGAACAATTATTAGATGAATTGAAAGTTTTTAAAGCGGTTTTGTCAAAAGACTTAGCAACGCCAATTAAAGTGCTGCAATATCTGATGGGTGGATGTTTTCCAAATGTTTGGATTGCGTATTGGATATTGTTGACCATACCAGTTACAGTTGCAACGAGAGAAAGAACCTTTTCAATCAACAATGTCGCAAAAAAGATTAAATGGGTTATCAATGTTATCCATTGAGAATGAGTTGGCAGAGAAGCTGGATTATACAAATTTAATTAGTGAGTTTGCGGCTACAAAAGCAAGAAGAATAAACTTTTCAGGATGATTCTTCGTTAGGTGTGTTATGCAATTTAGCCCCTCTCTGATATTGTGTTGTATATTTTCCTTTATATTTTTGTATATAATTTGGAAATTTTTTTTTAATCAAAGGGGCCTCATTTCTTATTTTTTTTCTTACTATATATATATATATATATATATATATATATATATATATATATATATATATATATAAGGGCCTTATTTTGGAATTTTTGTTATTAATATAAGTAGGCCCCATTTCGGAATCTCAACATAGGCCACATAAACCTCATGACCGGCCCTGCTCAAATCTTAGTCCTTGTGTTCGCTATTTTAATATATACCTTCATATGTGTGTCAACGAGCCAATGTTTTATGTGTCTCAATAAAGTGAATCAAATTGGTGGCAAATGCGTATGCTACATCAAACAATAATCACCAAATTCAACAATCTTGAGCATTGATTAGATCCTTCAAATGGATAAACAAAATATGCGCAACAATCCACATCCATCAAAATAAAAGAGAATTCGTAGGTCAATTACCATCACCTGATCATTGTAATATTGATTATCACTGGCATCATATGATTATCAAATTTATGAAGAGAATTTTACCCCATCAATCTTGTGAAAAGTTGACATCCACATATATTAAGACCCTAAAAAGGAAAACGTTTGACAAGGAAAAGGAGGACGAGGAGAAAAGAAGAAAGCGGAATAACAAGTCCCCTAAAATTTTCGAAATTCAATGTTTTAGAAGATTAGTTGACTAAAAAGCTCTTCATAAGTTTGTCATTTTCACAAAATTATGAGTTAATTTCAAGCTGGGACCGTTTCACCTCTTGTCATTCCACGTAAACGGTTCTGATTAGTTGAATAGATTGGTGCGTACTATCAAAGACAATGGTGCTACTCACCAGGCCGTAAGTCCGCTATATTTTGCAAATAGGGGTACTTTGAGTAACTTTAAGCACTGATCATATGAACAACTATAATTCAATCTCCAACTTCATATATATATATATATATATATATATATATATATATGGGTAATGATCACATGTGACTCAAGCGGGTAATTGTCAGATCGCGGTAAAACATTGACCAGGACATGATCTGACGGTCACCCACTCGAGTCACGCGTGACTCTAGCATGACTCATTACCCTATATATATGTATCTCCTTTTTTAATGTCTTAATCCTTCTGTTTCTTGTGGTTCATGTTATCCGATAGTCCAAAAAAGTCCGTGAAATACACGTGGCATGATGATCATTTGACTTGAATCCTTTGTTTATTCATTTTCAGTACATAGGGTTTAGGGTTTTGGGTAGCATACCTCTTAATCCTTCTATTTCTTGCAGTTCATGGAGCAGTTGAAGGATGGATTTCTTTGGAAGTGAGGAAAAGATATATGTCTTTACAATTCCTTTACTGAGGGAGTTGGAGTTGTATTTGAAATGAATAATACCAAACATATTGGTGGAGATTGGAGTCTATCAAGTTCCTTTAACAAAGAGTTGCATCTGAAATAAATAAAGGCACTGAACATATAGGAGATTGGGGAGTCAGCAAGAGGGTAGATTGGACTAAATAGGATATAGGGGTAGATATGGTGTAGTTTAGGGCATAGATTGGTCTAAACAGGGGTATTTTGTACCTTAAAAATGTAAAAACCAAAATTGACCGATATTTACTTGTAATAGTAGATTTTTTATTTTGGTTTAAGCCATCACACTTGAGATTTTTGTTTCGAACTTACCTTAAGTTTTGTTAAAGTTCTTCAGATTTGTTCATTCTTCTATTTCTTCTTCACTATAACTCCCTACTTCCTCGCCAAGTCAATAGTTGTTATTTCTTCAAATAGCTTTTCTTTTTTTCTTTGCCAACATTCTAGACTCTTCTTTATTTCCTTTTGTTATTTCTTCTTTCAATCTTTTCAATTTAGCCATGAACATTTTTCCTGCATAATCCTCATTGACCCATGACAGCAGCCATTCTTTGACTTCATCATGGTTTTGTTTATTTTTTTATTTCAATTTTTTTTTTTAAATTTTAAATTTCAGTCACAAATTATCAAAGCGAAATGGAGTAGGACGCTACCGAGCTGAAAGGGAAGATAGTAAAAGCAGGCAATGAACCAAGAATGGATATGACAAACCTGATGAGAGAAGATTTGGGAAACAATTCTCTTACTCCATAGTACATAAAGATTGATCAAGTTGATTGCACCGGGTTTCTTGTCCATTTTTCAATCCCATCCGCTCATTGGCAGCGATATAGTGTGTTATTAAAGCGTGTGTTAGTGAGTGACACTATACACTTATGCATGAGAGGTATGCATAATGGGTTTAGTCCTACATTGAGTATAAACATATTAGGTGTCTGTTGCCCTCTATATAGAGGGCTTGTCTATTGTAACTTGTATCATCTTGAATAGCAATATTGTAGTCATTAAAACCCTAGATGGATATGTTTCCGCTCTAGTTATTGGCTTCTAGTTTTCTACATGGTATTTTAGAGTGGGCTGAGCCAGCACATCCTTTAATTTAGCTTGTTTTTTTGTTCCGTCTGACGTATGTTTTGCACCTTGCCGCCTCGTCGGATCTTTGTTCATCAGACATTGGGAACGTTGGTTCTTTATGGTGGTCCATGATGTCTTTCTCCAGCAGCCATTTTTGTTGTCCTTTTATGCATGATGTCATGCTGATGTCAATAGGGTCAAACTTTGACCTCTCAAAATGGGCTGAAACTTACATGGTTTGAATCAAAATTTCCCCTTGATCATCTTTTTATCTTGCAAGATTTTGATTTGCTGCTGCTATAATAGCGTTTCGAAGGGACTTATATATAGATTCAGATCCACAATTTTCTGGGAAATTTGGTCATCCGATCATGGGTCAAAATATCGTCCAATACTGATACGTATCAGTTTTGGACCTCACCGATACGGTACATTCAAGGTACTGTATCGGTGCCTCTCATACAGAAACTCAAAATTTCGGACAATACATTGGAATGTATCGTCCGATACGTATCGGTTTTGGGGTTGGACGATACGTATCATTTTTCCGAGATTTTTACCCATGCATCCGATCCTTTAAGACCTTCAATCCAGGTATGGTTTGGATAACATGTTATTCTGCAGTTTTCTCTTAGTTTGAAGGCATTTAAGGCCATCTTGAAGGCATTTTGAAGGATTTTCTATCACCCCCTTTTTTTTCTAGCACTCATTTTATGTGTTTCTGAGATATGCGAAGCTTTGTTTCTTCTGCACATGGCATGAGGATGGATCAGTTTGCTTGTACTAATCTGTTGGAACAAGTCTTGTGGGATTTCATGAAGATTTGAGTGAGAGCTCTCAATTTCTTGATTCACGTTTTGTTTTTTCGGGCTTCCATGTTGATGTAGTTTGCATATTATGCACAGATCTTTGTGAAATCTCTGTTTCTTGCTGCCATTTGTATTAGGTGGGTGAGGGATGAAGTGCTGCCTGCTACTGTAATAATATTCAAGTTCTTCTCTGGAAGATCTCACAGTTTGCTTCTAAGTGTTCAAATTTTCTCTTGTGTTGCACGATTGCAGTACAATGATTTGTCACTCTCTATAGTCCTGATCCTACAATGACGAGTAGCTTTTGCTGCTGTTATATATAACCATTTTATCGGTCTTATGTTGCTACTATAATAAGTAGCCCTTTTATTGACCTTATGGTCATTTTCTGCCCTAGCTATGTAAGGGGAGATGGTTCATGAGTTCTTTCTAACATTGACAAGTTGAGCATTGAGGATGCTCAACTTGAGGAAGAGTGTTGGAGATATATGTATTACGGAGATGTGTATTAGTAAGTGGCACTAGATACTTATGTATGCGAGGTATGCATAGTGGGTTTAGTCTCACATCGAGTAGAAATGTAGTAAATGTTTATGTTGCTTTCTATATAAGGTGCTTGTCTATTGTAACTTTTATCTAACAAAAATGTAGTCATTAAGGTCTCTATTGCTCTCCTCTATCCTTTTCCGGCTCTCTCCCTCTCTCCTAATAAGTCCTAAATGGGTATTTTTCCTCCTTAGTTATTAGAGCATCTCCAACAGGTATCCCATAACTAGCTGTTGTGTCACATGGGGCTCCCCAACAGCTAGTTATGCGATAGAATGCATCTCCAACAGGTATCCCATATTTGGGATACCACTATTCATATCCCATTTTTTAATAAATGATTTGTTTATTCAATTTACCAACTTTCCTTTCTTTTAAACTATATTTAGGGATTAATTTTAGGATTAATAAATTTTTTATTTATTAAAAAAGCAAAATTTGGGATACCTGTTGGAGTTCATAGGTATCCCAAATTGGAGATGCTCATCAGAATATGTGAAATCTTCCATGCTCATTGTGATTCTTCATCCTTCACACTTCTCATGGGAGAATTTTATTACCTTAAATTCTCGATTATGACACCATGGGAGTTGCCCGTCCTTGTGGTCCTCAGATTGTTGTAACCAAAAGGAGCTTCTGAATGTGAACTTCTAACTAAACTCATCCACTCTTTGTTTGAAATGGACCAAAACTAAGTAAACTTCCTTCTTAACTTCAATCCTGTCCATCACCTAATAATCCCACAACAAGTATGGGTAACTCTATTTGTACCAACCAAAACTCTAAAAGCACCCACCTTCTATTTGCACCCACTAATTATTAGCAAAGTTATAATCCCACTCACTTATGCTTTTCGGAAAATGTGCACCCACCCAATCATGTACTTGAAGCACCCTCTTCTTTGTCCTCAACTCTGGCGAGCTGTAATGACGACGATGACATCATCTCCCATGATCGCTCTCCTTGGATGACAATGATGACATCAACTCCGATAATGGCAACGACGACAAATTTAGTGGTGGCGGCGGTGACGGTGGTAATAGTGTGGGTGAATGAGTGGTGGCGGCAACGACGACCGTGGTGGGAGAGAGAGAGAGAGGGAGGAGGGAGGGAGGCTCATTAGCAAAGTCTGTAAAATCTTTCATGCTCATTGTGATTCTTCATCCTTCACACTTCTCATGGGGGAATTTTATTACATTAAATTTCGACTATGACACCATGGGAGTTGCATACCATGGGAGTTGCCCATCCTTGTAGTCCTCAGATTTTTTTAACCCAAAGGAGCTTCTCAATATGAACATCCAACTAAACTCATCCACTCTTTGTTTGAAATGGACCAAAACCAAGTAAACTCCTAATAATCCCACACCAAGTATGGGTACCTCTATTTGCACCAACCAAACCTCTAAATCCTTTATTTGCACCCACTAATTATTAGCAAAGTTATAATCCCACTCACTTATGTTTTTCATAAAATGCGCACCCTCCCAGTAGTGTACTTGAAGCACCTTCTTCTTCCTCAACTCCTGCGAGTTGTAATGACGACGATGACATCATCTCCCATGATGGCACTCTTTGGACGATAATGATGACATCAACTCCGATGATGGCAATGGTGACAAATCTAGTGGTGGTGGCGGTGATGATGGTTGGTGATGGTGGTAATAGAGTGGGTGAACGAGTGGTGGCGTCAATGATGACCATGGAGGGAGGGAGGGAGGGAGATGGCAAAGGGTCATGAGGGGAAGAGATTCAAGGGGGTGGTTTGGGCAGAGGGGCCCCGGCAGCAATGTGCCGTTTGGTGAAGGTGAGGGTTTGCATTGATCGACTATTTACAACAACCAGTTTTGGCGACAAGAAGCTGCCGATTGGGGCAGGGCTTGATCAGAGATGGAAGAGGGGTGCACGGAGGTAAAAGAGTGGTGGTGGTCGAATTGGTCGTCGACTAGGGTGGGTGGCTGGTAAAAGGGGGAGAAGTCGGGGTCTCGAGTGAGTTGTGCGATCCGCCAGAGCTGAGGAAGAGGTAGGTGCACGGCTGAATAAGTGGGGTTTGAAAATTTTTCAGCACACAACAAATGGATCCTGCTTTTTTCTGCACACATGGGAACGCGAGTGCTTTTAGAACTTTGGTTGGTGCAAAGAAGGTACCCAACAAGTATTCCTCCCACAACCAAAGTGGCAAAGGTGTTATCCCCAATGCATAATGATCTATGAAAACCATAACATAGACCCAATTCTGATTCTTGAGAGTAATAACTGCCGGACTATTAATTTTTGTCACATCTTTCTTGAACAACCTTCCTTTGCACACCCTCTAGACCTTGGACATTCCATGAGTTAACTTTATCAATAACCAATCAAAAGCCTTCCCCTTCCATCTCCATATCATAATTAACCGTAGGTCTAAGATGAAAAAAATAACCCTCATTCAGCTTTCCCCTCATTTTCTTTCTCGTATCTCTGTGGTCCATTGATCTAATGAAAGCACGGAATTGTATTTTCCACACTTTGAACGACAGTCCCATTGCCTTACCAATCTCTACCATTTGTAATTCCTTTTCTTCATAACTTTTGTTAGTATCCATTAATACTTCCTTGTGCCATCTCCTTTTAGGTTTTAATGGAATGATAAATATAGCCTTTGCTAGTAGCTCTCCATCCCCCCTCTTGTCAGCGAATTGGTAGTCTATTAAACCGTTTGTCTACTGTTTCCCTGCCCCAAGATCACCATTATGTAATTTGGCAGTCACCTGGGAGTCCTAAGGTTATCATAGTGAATTACTGCATCTTCACCCTGTCAACTTCTTTGTAGGAGGAATAGAGTCAATAGACAGATCCCTCTTTCTCTCTGTCTTTCTCTCTCTCTCTGTCATCTACTATGCAAAACCTTGTCCCTTCTTGGCATTTATGCGCTTCAGGATTCAGCTGGAAACTTATCTTACTATATCAAAATTCTGGTAAAAATCATCATTCAATTTTTTGAACAGATCATGATAAGTAAGTGAGCAATACAAAGTACTGGAAGCGCAAAAAGAAGCACTTACCCCCCTTGTTTTATTTCTATTAAAGTGTCATGTAATTACTTAAGTGTCCGTAGAACAAAAAAGTTGGAAAGAAGTCTCTTCTTTTTTGTTTATAAGCTTTTAACTCAAAAACTCAAATCGGCCAAATTAGTTCTCATGCTTTCCTCATGTTTTTTTTAATGTAGTGATTCTATGGCCACAAAATCCTGTGAAATCAAACGCGTATTCTCTTCCACACCCTTCATTTGGATTTAATAGGCAATAATCCTGATGATGGGAGTAACAGAGGATTTAGGAGTTGTTACATGGTTGATACAAGTCATTGTGAGGGAGCTGCAACAGGCTAACAGCAGATTTTGCAGCTGCTAAGAGTTTCTGAATGCTGGTTTTAGATACAGGTTCAGTGGGACTTTAAACCATTTAAAACTAGGCTTAAAAAAATGTACTAGAAGGGGTTTCTACTGATAAAAAATAAAAAAAGAATGTACTAGAAGGGGGCCTACGTGATCACTTTAAGTGATCATGTGAACCAGCACAAGAACATGTGAGCACTTAAGTAATCACATGATAGTTAATTCCATGTGTTAACATTTGACACCCTTAGTTTTAGGAGAATAGAGTTAGTAACTCGATATTAAATTCAAGGAGTCTTAAGCAGAAATATTGGGGTTTAATAGATGGTATAGACTGTTAAATGTTTTTTTTTTTTTCATAATGAAAATAATTTTACTGCTCCTCTTATTATAATTCAAGAACTGTGTTTTCATTTATAGTTTGTTGAAGAAAAGGTTAGTTTCCACTTTTTTTTCTTATGTTGCTCTAGTTTTCTATTAATTTCCTGCTAGTCTCTTTATTCAAAGCGAAAGCAAGCTGTGCTTCGCATTAATTCCCTAGCTAGCTATTCTCCAAAAAATCATGCATCGTATTCTTATGGCTTTTCTCCTTGTGATGAGGTAGACTGGTCTTAACCTCTTTTCTTCCATTAGAGGGCATGTGGCATCCACCACTATCTTTTGACTTGTTAGACATAGACAGAGGGAATTACAAATTTCTGAGGAGTTTCTTCATGCTCCTCTCCTTTTAATTCAAGAATTAATTTGATTGGAAGCAAGCAAAAGTATGAAAATTCTCTGTTATTGAGTTATGGTGCAGCAATATTGAATCCCTTTGTTTATTTAGCTCTCTCGTTCGGATTAGGGAGGAAAAAACCTCCAAGCGATATGGTCCTATAAGTTTTTTGAGTTCAACATCCTAACTTAAAGAAGCTAACCTCTTTTGGAAAACCAATCAACGGATATCAATTGCATGCCAAAGTTCCTATCAAGTTTTGATGCTCTGGCAATCTTCTTTGGCTTGTCATTTTCTGCAACAAATTATCTCTACTTTAGAGTAGAAGGTTTTAATTTTCTTTTCCATGTGATCAATTTGAAAAAGTGAACTTTTAGTTCCTTGAATTTAATAGCAGCTTGAAGTGACATCCATGTGTTGAATTTTCTTGAAATCCATGATAAACGGCTCTGAAGATCCTCTTGAGCTGGTTACTAATTCTAGTTTTTCTCCCATTCACCGATTTACTACTTGCTATTGATAGTGTTGTTAGTGTTTAGGTGTATGAGTGTATCTGAATCATGTTGTATTTTCTTTTTCTGTTTTCCTTCTTTAGTGAGGGTATTGTTGAAATATAAGGTGTCACATAAGGCTAAGGGTTTCACTTCTTTCCCTTATGCCCGTTAACTTCGCTCTCTCTCTCTCTCTCTCTCTCTCTCTCTCTTCTCATCTTAATGTCTCCCTTTTCTCTTTTTCACAGTACATCTCCAAGTTGGTATCAGCACTAGACGCCACCTGGACCTGTGCTTACTGTCCATTTGGTCACGTTAGCACTGACGCATGGTGACGTGGGTCAGCCCTATGTCAAAATTTGACCCAGATGAGATCATCAAGGGAAATTCTCAGAGCCCATGATTTATCAAGCTTTGTTACAAGTTTTTCAAAATTTTTGGCATCATTTCTCTAAGTTATCTTTATCAATCAGATTTTCAACAAAAAAATCTGAGTTACGATTTTCTGGCACCCTAGTGAAATGGGTGACTTTATGATTTTGAAATTGCAAAGGTTGGTCGGTTTTTTACGAGGAATTTAAGGGTAGTGCCCTTACAGTGATTTGATGTGAAAAGGTTGAGTTATGATGAATGAAACATTTCATTTACAACCATGCACCTGAAAAAGGGTTATATCTTTCTTTTATTTTCTCTCCCCCCTCCTCTTTTCTGATGTTGCTACAACCAGATCTGTTTACTTGTCCGTGGTGGTGTGAGTTAAATATTGCACGTGGATAGTGCTTATACACTTCCATTGTAAACTTTGTTTTGGGGCTGCTTCCTCCTTGTGTGCTTATTATGGGTCAAAGCGGGTTTGAATTATGTGCTGATGAGTTCCGACAACATTTCTTCCAACATAACTATCATTAAGGTTGCCCCCTTCCAATTATTTGCAATGGGCAGGAGCGATGACTCTTTATGCTCATGGTCGACAATAAGGCTTCTCACTAGTACGACTCAGTGGTCTAATGCAGGAACTTCAAATTTTGAGAGATGGGATATTAATAATGCTATTATCCTTGACTGATTTTTTTTTACTCTGAATCCCTCTATCTATAAGACGGGAAGTAGTGTTTTGTAATTCTGCTACTAAGCTATGGAATAGGTTGGCTGTCACGTTTTCCCTATTGAACATGATACACGTATTTATCAACTTACACAGGAAATCGTTGAATGTAAGTAGGGAGAGATGAATATGAGGGAGTATTTTAGCTCATTGGAGAGCATGTGGGAGGAGCTCAATCATTATGAGCCATTGTCCACACGAATGCTTATGACTTTGGTTCCCCAAAAGTGAGGAAAACTCATACCAAATTGACGAAGCAATGCTATAATACTGGAAAATGTTTCACATTCTCTTCACTAATGAATCATATTACACACCGTTCCCCAACTGAAATCCTCTACTATGAAGTTGGTCAATAGTTAGTTTTTTGTTTCACAATCCTAGACTCTATCAAAACCAAATTGTGTGTGTGTGTGCTGGGGGGAGGACTCTATAATTAGAACACAAAATAAATCCTCCTTTTCCAGATAAGTGATGATGCTCCCTACATCGTTAATACATAAAGAAGACGATCCAAACTCTGTATAGAATGAACGCCCTTTATATTGAGTCTCCCTTGGTCTTTGTTGGTCATCTAGTTCCATCAACTTATCCTAAATGGTAAATATGTAATTAATGAATATCTGAAATTAGATGAGCTCAAGGGGGCTCAATGTAAAGGGCTGGGTATCCTCCCCCATAAGATGATGGTTTTTGGAGAATAAAAAAGTTGATTTTACGTGTAATTTAGCCTCTTGTTACTCTCCAGTTTATAGAATGACTTGACTCCCTCTTACTTTGAGATTCGAGTAATTTAGTTACTAATTAATCATCAGCATCATAGCTTTATCCCATCAATTAAGTTACTAATTAGTATAAACAAATATCTAATAACTAACTAAAATTTTATGCTCTTGATCACCCTTCCTTTGTTCTCTTTTGTTGAATTTCAATCAAATTCCTGTTGCTAAATTAATCAGGTAGTGAGAGCTTATGCCAGTTTCCCACTTACTAATCAGGAAATCAAATTCTATTACTAAATTCTTTGTTTTCAATGGTCTCAGAGCGATTTTATCCAACTATAGATTCCTTAGTTTCTTAATTTTGTGCAGATTCTTTGAAAACATGACAAAGATTTTGCATTCAAGTATGCAGCTTGAGTCATTCTCGCAAACCCGACCTGGACCTGGACTAGGACCATTTAATAAATGAGTAGGGTCTGGCTTTACCCCTTCCCATACCCAATCCAATATCCTAAGTGAGTCTACATTTAATATCTTGGCAGGTTGATTGCAAACTGCGATCCACTTCGACAGTAATCAACAAGAAATAAGGAAACAAGATACCCAAGAGAACAAGAATAAGAAAAAAGCAGATACACTAACCTTCAGCTTTGATTAAACTTCAATAAAAATTAAACAACTATCCAAGAATAAATGTTCGACAACCTCTTTTGCTTCGACACCAACTTTTGCTTCTCTTTCTCACACTTGCAAAGGGAGGTGAATTTTGATAGCTCATTTGCTTGGTGGAGAGGCAGTGACTAGAAATATGGTAGTATCCAGAAATGGTTTATCTCTTCCCTGGTGTGTCTACTTCTCTTTCACCAGTTTCTCACTTAGCTCTCTTTTAATCCTCTCTTATTTTCCAATTTCTAGTTGATTATAAAATAATTAAAAAAAAAAAGAAAAAAAAATCGCATTCCAGAAGATTCTCAAACGTGAAATGAAACTGTTCTGGTGAGGCTCTGCTTCAATTTGAATTATTGGACATGTGTAACCTGTGTAGTGTTAGTAAGGCTGTGTACATGCGTTTAAATGTGGACTCAGACAAAATTTCGTAGTTGGCATTTAGGAATATTTCATATTCTGTGCAACTGTATTTCCACTGTGAGTGTTTGCTATTTTCCACATCGGAAATCATTCACCGCTGGAACTCTAGATTTGTACCAAATTCTGTCACTCATGAAAATTGCTGGTTCAGAAGACATTTACTCTAGTTCAAAGCATCTAGTTTATTTAGTATATTGCTG
This sequence comes from Chloranthus sessilifolius, assembly GCA_021018995.1. Taxonomy (NCBI): domain Eukaryota; kingdom Viridiplantae; phylum Streptophyta; class Magnoliopsida; order Chloranthales; family Chloranthaceae; genus Chloranthus; species Chloranthus sessilifolius. The sequence continues at coordinate 36,591,629 of CM037589.1, forward strand.
TTGTGTATTCACTAATGATTTCTGTCTACAGGCTATGGCTGGATTCATGGGTGAGGTCATGCAAAGGCGGGTTTCCTTTGATCCATCACAAATAATATTAACAGCCGGTGCATCCCCTGCACTCGAGATTCTCAGTTTCTGCCTGGCAGATCCTGGAAATGCATTTCTTATACCCTCTCCATACTACCCCGGGTGATTTATTGTCTCCATTAGAAAAATCTACTTGTCATATTATTTTTTCTATTTTAGGCCTCTGGAAACTGAGACGCAAATTCTGCAGTTTTGACAGGGATATAAAATGGCGAACTGGGGTGGAGTTAATTCCAGTTCCATGCCGCAGTGCTGACAACTTCAATTTAAGTATCACTGCTGTTGACCGAGCCTTCAATCAGGCAAAGAAGCGTGGGATCAAAGTCCGTGCCATTCTTGTTTCAAACCCCTCCAACCCTGTTGGCAATCTTCTTAATCGGGATATATTATACAGCCTTCTAGACTTTGCTAGAGAGAAAAACATCCATCTGATCTCTGATGAAATATTTGCTGGGTCAACCCATGGAGACGATGAGTTTGTTAGCATGGCAGAGATTCTTGAATCCGAAGATTTCGACCGGAGCCGGGTTCATATAATATATGGCCTGTCTAAAGATCTATCTCTGCCAGGCTGTAGAGTGGGGGTTCTATATTCTTTCAATGAAAACGTATTGACTACCGCTACAAAGTTAGCGAGGTTTTCACCAGTTTCAGTTCCTACTCAACGTTTGCTTATCTCAATGCTTTCAGATACAAAATTTGTTCAAGATTATGTCACGAGTAACAAAAAGCGTCTCCGGAAAATGTATGATGCAGTTGTGGATGGGTTTGAGAAGTTAAACATAAAGTGCACAAAGAGCAGCGGAGGTTTTTACTGTTGGGCAGACATGAGCACGCTATTTCGCTCTTCTTACAGTGAGAAAGGGGAGCTTGAGCTGTGGGATAAGCTTTTGAATGTGGCTAAGATCAATGTGACTCCAGGGTCGGCTTGTCACTGCATTGAACCTCTATGGTTCCGGTGTTGTTTTGCAACATTGACAGAGGAGGATATTCCTGTAGTTATGAAGCGGATTCGGAAAATTTCTGAAACCTAAAATATCACAGTTGAAATGCTGTTGGTTTCATTTGAGCCACATCAGGGATAGTAGATAGTTTGTAAGCTGGTTTAGGTGCAAGCCCATATAAAAATCTATGGTGATATTTTTTAGAGGATGTATAAAAACCAAAGGTGCGACAATACCTTAAATCATTGTTGGGGATTCTTATAATATAGCTTTGGAATTACAATACATAGAAGTTTATGTACATCCATGCAACCAAAAAAAAAGGGAGAACAAAAACTATGATGATGTGGAATACATAGAACTGAAGTTTGGGGGCCTTAAAACTGTAGCGGAGATGGTACTCTTCCACTTCATTTTTCTGCATTGCCTTAGCTGCTGCATTTCCGCTTCTATCGATCCCCTGCCAGTTCAGAAGATGCAACACCCGAATGCTCTCTTCCTTGCAAACTACATGGTTACGGTCAGATATGAGTAAGACAATTATGGCAATTCTTTCTAGATTTTTTTTTTCCTGCAAAATAGCAGATATAGGTACACTGATCTAATGGACTTTGATATCTTTAAGCTTAGTAATACTAATTTATTGCTTATATTGCATGCAAATCGCTGGGAGGTTCTGGCATTTGTGAGTTTTCAAACTACACAATAAGAAAATGAGATCATTTTGAATGGGTGCTCGATTACACCGCCTTGCCGGAATCACTTCATACTATTGCTTTTAGAGTGGGTTGAGATGGAAAAGGGGCCTTTTCTTTTACAGCGAATTTTGGAAATTGCCGAGTTTTTATGTTCATATTAAAAGTGCCTCTTGTATGGTGCTACCAATTCTCGTTCATATAGGAGCCCCAAATAGGTAACTATGGTGCACCCGATATTCTTCTTCTACTCTTTTTTTATTTTATTGTGATAGGTAAGCATGGGATTTGAACCCCCAACGCTACATGGTTGAAGACAGCACCCACCCCAGAGATAAAGGTTCAATCCCGGTGCACCTTATCTCTTCATGCATTCTCAGCACGCACTATCTCCATGAGAAACCCCAAGAAAGGACACTAGTACAATAGTCCTAACTTTTCAACCAATCACTCCCTTTTATATGGTTGTAGACATAGTTTTTAAAATAATTTTATTTTTTGATAGGTAAGCTGGGCTCGAACATGTCACCTTGAGGTTGCGATAATGACAACCTTCCATTGTGCATGCTAAAGGCCCAAGCCCCTTTTATATGGTCCGGGACAGTGTTACCTGATTCTCTTGGGTCCCTACCGAATTGTGAACCGGTTCAAGGTTAGGTTGGCCTAGCCGGTTCGGCCAAATAACTTTAAATCTTTTAATTACAAATAAATACATTGTTAGACATTGATTGAAGATTATCAAGCTTATGAAGTGCCTTACACTCCCTTTTGAACCATTTCAAAAGCTGATTTCCATGGATGTCAGGGCTCCAAGAAAATAAATTTATGTGAGTCAGCTTTTGACAGAATCAGTGGCGGTGCTTTACAAGCTTCATAACTTGTGATACCGGTGAGGCTGTATCGGTAGTTTGAAAATTGCACCATTACCACTAGCTGATCAACAAAGAGAACATCCCAACGCCTTATTCCCTAACTTCAGAAACCAAAGGGGTTCAATTCCAAGCATTAGAAATTACCTTAGAGAGAGTCTGGTTCTTGATATGGGCAGCATTCCTTTTGTAACTTAATCTGCGGCTCATCATTATCAGCTCTCCAAGAGTATGCGTTCTTTTCGCCAAAAGTAAACGGCTGCTGTCCCTACTCTTATCCGTAACTGTCTTTGGTGAAGCCACAGAAACAACGGAAAAAGGAAGCCCAAAACAGAAGACGTCCCTGCACTTGCATAGCTGCTCAAGTCGCTGTCTGTTAATGCACCTGACATAGCCCAGGCTTCGTCATAGGCCAAAGCATGATGCACTGGATCAGCACTGGATGCTGCCATCTTCGACATAAGTCTACTTGCAAGGAGAGAAGGAGAATCATATGCATCAGATGCAAAAGCTTCAAGATTCATTTCAAATATGCTTTTTTCTTCTTCTTCATCTTCATCTAAAAAAGGGTTGGTGCTTCTCCTTTGAAACGTGTTGATTAACTTGCCGTGGGGATTTGGGTTCGGGTAGTTTGGAGGAGGTGAAGGGAAGGTGAGAAGCTTTGCCGGAGGAAGGGGAAGAAGTGGTGAATGTGGCAGCGGATATGAGATTTCAAGCAGTGGCTTCCCAGGCTTCTCTTCCCATTTGAAGGGAACCGAGGCGATGAGCTTTAATGGATATGGAACCGGAACCGTCTCGAGTTTCCACTCTTCCTTGGGTGTCCCCGGTTTCTCTTCCCAAAGAAATGGAACCGGATTATCTGGAACCGTCTCAAGTTTCCACTCTTTTCTTAGGTGGCCCTGGTTTCTCTTCCCAAAGAAATGGAACCGAAGCCGGTTGTCGAATACGCTGTCCAAAACTGGGCTCTGATAACTCCTCTTTCATTGCCATCCTCAATAACGAAAAAGATAATAATTTCATGTGCATTTATGGTTATATATAGGGGGAAGAGATGTGGGTTAGAAAATCTGCAACTACTTCAAAGTGCTACGGTTTGCGAGTAGTTGGACAGATTAAGCTCACCTGCCCCCCTTAGTCTCTTACATTTTCTATTTCATTGATGGTTAAAAGGATTTGGGTTAGTTTTGAACGGTTTTATTTGAATTTTGTGACAGTAATTTTACGAATCAAATGATTTTATTCAACAGAATCTCAATTTTTTGGCTATAACAAATGCACTAGAAACAATTGGTATCGGTAACTCGAGAACGAATCAAAAAAAGAAATGTATTTCTTGTACCTTCTGTGTCTCTACATCTTCTGCTCCACAACTTAGTTACCAAATCCTCACTAATCCCATAAAAAATTTTCTTATCATCACTCTTGATTCCTACTATCCTTAACCGGGTTTGATCGACTCAAGAACCTGAACAACCTCAGACATGCTCGGTCTCCTCGTCGAATCCTCAGCGGTACAAATAAGCCCCAATTTCATAACCTGTATCAATTCGTTCTCTGCAAACCCACGCAAGCTTTGATCAAAGCAAACGGATACAGTGCCACTCTCTAACACCCCTCTAACATAGTCACAAAGCACAACCACCTCCCCAGCTGCAGTACTCTCCACCGGTTTCCGACCAGTTACTAGCTCCAACAAGATCACACCGAAGCTATAAACGTCACACTTATCACTAATTCTAAAGCTGTGGACAGCCAACTCTGGTGCGATATACCCAACGGCCGTATGAAACTTTGTTAAAGCGTAATTATCCAACATGGGCAGCAATTTTCCAAGCCCATAATCCGATAACTTAGCTTCATACTCCTCATCTAGTAAAATGTTGGTAGATTTGATGTTAAGATGCAGAACTTGGGGTTTATAGTCATGGTGGAGATAAGCAAGAGCTCTTGCGGTTCCAAGAGCGATTCCGAACCTCCGTGACCAATAGAGTTCTCTCCTACTGTCGCTTGTACTAGCACTAGTACCATATCCATGGAGGTGCTGATAGAGGTTACCATTCGGAATGAATTCTGATAGAATTAAATGCATTGTCGAAGACCAGTAGTATCCCTGGAAGGCAACTAGATTGGGATGCCGAAGGCTTCCCAGCCGTCCAATCTCCTGCTCAAAGTCATCTTGGTTCCTGATCCTCCCCAGCGTCTCCAGCTTCTTCACAGCAATTGAAACCCCACCTTCAAAATTTGTTCGGTACACAGTCCCAATCGTTCCCCCACCGATCAGACAGTTCTTATCAAAGAGAGCCTTGGTGCCGGCTTCCCAGTCCTCGTATCTCGAAGGCAAGCTCTTGCTGAAGAGAACCAGCTTTCCGATGATAAGATTCGAATCCGTCGAAGTAGGTGGGGTGCTCTCCAGAACAAGCACCTCTTCATCTCTCCTCCGCCTCCTTCGAGCTCTAATGTTCATAATGGAAATCACACAGACTCCTGTGAGAATCACTGCAGCAGCAACAATGGCTACTATTGTCGAAACACTCAATAACATGGCTCTCCCAGGTCTCGGTGGGGCGCCATCGCCTGAATTCTGAGAGCATGGCGTGGCGAGAGGCGGCCCACAGAGACCAGGATTGCGTGAAAAGGCATCTGGGCCAAATTGTTGGATGGTGGAGATGTTAGGAATGGGACCACTGAGGTTGTTGAAAGAGAGATTGAAATTGGTCAGCTTGGTTAAATTTCCGAGCGAAGTTGGAATTGATCCATCCAGCGAATTTTCTGATAGATCGAGGAACTGGATCCCAAGCAGATCTCCCAAATTCGACGGAATGATCCCTTCGAGCTTGTTCCGGTGCAGATCCAGAATCCTTAGGTACGTCATGTTGTTAAGAGTTGGAGGAATTTCGCCCTGTAGTTGGTTACCTGATAAATCCCTGCAACAAGAAGCAGAAATTTTAAGTTCAATTTGATTGAAATTTTTGAAAATCGATAGATTGATTGAGAAGCAATTGGACACTCACAGCTGAAGAAGAAACCGGCAATTGCTTAGATCAACGGGGATTTCATCCGAAAGGTGGAGATCATGCAAGTCCAAAATCTGGAGAATCTCAAGGCTTCCAAGCTCCGCTGGGATTCTTCCTCCGATCGAATTATTTCCCAAACGTAATTCTTTTAGACCCTTTAAATCCCCAACCTCAATGGGAATACTTTCGTTCAGCTGATTAAACCCTAAGTTCAAATTCTCAATGTTCCTGCAATTTGCAATGCTAGAAGGGATTCTTCCACTCAAGGAGTTTCCGGAGACGTCCAAAATTTCCATTCGATCGCTACAGTTTCCGAGCTCGAGGATCTCCCCTCGGAGTTGATTGAGTGATGCATTGAAGTAGCTGAGATTCTGAAGCCCCAGAAGATTTGAAGAAAGAGAACCAGAGAACGAATTGCTACTGAGATCGAGGTATTCCAAGCTGTGGCATATAGAGATCAGATCTAATATGTCTCCTGATAAAAAATTGCTTCTCAGAGAAACGAAGGAGACGTTCGGAATGTCGCAGATCTGAGAAGGTATAGTGCCAGTAAAATTGTTGTTGGAGAAATCAAATCCTTCGAGCTTTAAACAATTTGAAAGAGAAATAGGGATCTGACCAGTTAGATTGTTGTGCGAGAGAGAAATAAATCTAGTTCTGAAGCAGTTCTTAAACAGAGCCGAAGGGATTTCTCCTACAAACGAGTTTTTCGATAAATCTAACAAATGAAGGTTATCGAGATCACCTAAAAACTCCGGAATCTGCCCAGATAAAGCGTTTTGGCTCACATTAAGCTTTCTCATGGTCCCAATCTCTGCAAACTCCGCTGGTATTGTTCCGACGAATCGATTACCAAACAGAGACAAGATCCGCAAGAATTTCAAGCTCGATAAGCTCGGCGACAAAGTGCCAGCGAGACTCGTGTTCTGCAGAACGATTTTCACCACATATCCATCCGAATCGCAGACCACGCCATCGAAATCGGTGCAAGGTTTCCGATCCGGCGATGGATCCCAACTTTTCAAGCTGTTATATGGATCGTCAGTTACGTTTGCTTTGAATTCGAGCAAGATCTCCTTTTCCGTCGCCGGCGAAACGATACTAAATCTCAGCAATGCTGCAAAGAAGAAGAAGAGCATACGAAGACAGAATCTCCGGAATATTCTCATGTTGGGATAAGAGAATCTGTTATTCCGGCATTATATATGCCGGAAAAGCCTCATAACGACATATAATCCTGCCGATATATGTTCCGATACACTAAAATCCGGCGATCGCTGCGATTTCTCCACATGTTTTCTTCTACTACCAAAACCTAACCCACATCGATATCCAAAACAGCATCCAGCAGCTCAGAAAAGCTATAAACCCGCAAGAGGGAGAAAAACTAAAAAATCGGCAGTGATGATCTCCACTCCACTACTTCAATTTAACGTCAAACATCGAATCTCTTTGATCTCAAATCTTTTCTCTATTTTTTCCCAAAGCTTAAGAGATCTCCATTGACAATCGAAATAAAAAAAACACAGTGAATCTTCCAATGCTACAAAATTTGCGTTTCGCCAGGCATGCATTGCCTGTAAAGATACTGGTGACTGAATTTATTAACTGCTTTTAATTCTCTCTCTCTCTCTCTCTCTCATTAAATTCTCAACAACCAAAACCAAAGCGTTGAAGACACGGTGCTGCATTTCTTTTTCTCATGCTTTAAGCAGGAATCAGAATTTTTATTATTTTTTTTTGTTTTTGGTTTTGAGAGGGGAAGCGAGCGAGCGAACGAACGAACCAAAACAAACTCTCTGAGCCGTTCACGAGACACGAGAAGAGAGTGATGGGTGTTGCCTTGGTTGCAGAATCTTTTCCTTCTTTTTTATTTATTCGAATCTCCATAAACAGACAGAGAGGTTCTATATATATGCATCACGTCATTTGCTTCCCAATTTACAAAGTTTCCGTTACGTTTTTAGCTTGGCTTTGGCAGTGTTCAAAACTTATGAACGTTGTTAATGGCCCTCGTTTTTTTCTCTTTTCAGGTCTCCTTTATTAAATTCCAATAAAAAAATGGGTTTAGTTAATTGATTACGTATGGACAGAGAGACATGCTTTATGTTTATACTTTGGGTAGGCTGGTTTCAATGTAAAAGGGGATATTACATGTAAAGCTTGTAATATCAATCCCAACAGTTCTATTTTTTACATCAAAAGTTGTTTGTTTCATTGTAATTTCTTATGGATTGTGCTACAAAAATTACCTGTAATTTTTTTGACTTACGAGAGTGATGGCTCATAATATTAAAATATTACTTATAAAAGTAAAAAAGCAAATCCCAAAAGCTCTATTTTTTATAAAAACTGAATTTTATACTAAAATTTTACAGTGAAACAAACATGTATTTTACATAAGAAAAAGTAAAATCTACATGTAATCCAGTCAGCATAATTTTACAGGTAAAATGATTTTTACAAGGAACCAATTATAATAAATCAAACGTACCCATAGAGAGAAATATTTATAAATATGGTGGATATGGATGAAGTGAGTCAAGTTCTCAGTGAAGATTAGATGGTGTTGGAAGTACTGTGGATTGGACGGTGGTAGATTCCTTTATATTAAGATTGAGTTTGACTCCTTTATAAGCCGTTGTACCGTCGTGGAGTCGAGGTGATTAATTTGTGATGGGTATTAAGGTGTTTGAAAAGTAGGAGCAACACACAACTCTGATTTGTGTTTATTTAAGGGGACACTTCTTTTTTCCACTTTTGTGCGTGTGGGTGGGTGTGGATGTCTTAAATAGGGGGAGGTTTTTTTTTCCCATTTCACACCGCTTCAAAGGTATGCTGACTGCTGAGTCTAGAACGCGTTTTGACGACTTTGAAACTCAGTGAGAAAGAATTTGTGTTTGGTGAGCGGCCCGTTCAAAACTGTGATTTCGAACGGGGCAGTGAATTTGGACACGTGGGTTATGGGTTTTTCACCTTTACCATATGATTAGACTTCATTAAAAAAAAATGGTCCAAATGATGTTAAGCACCAAATAATTTTTAAACGAGCTTTCATCATTTATTGACTTATGATCTTGAAAATTCATACCGTTAAAGTGATATATCATCATTTAAAGGGCTATGAGTTAAAAATCACACTTTTTGAACCATCCGATCTATGTATTCTAGTATTAATGATTGTTCTTAATTTGATGGTTGATATTAAAGTTTACTGACCAGATGGTTTGCATCCACTTGTAAGTACGATTTATGTCTACTTTTGATAGCCGATACGTATCGTCCGAGCTCCAAAACAATATGTATCGGTATCGTCCGATACCGAACTATACATTGTCCGATACCGAACGATACATTGAATATATCATTCGGTATCTGCCATACAACTGAACGATATGGTCCATTGAATGTACCGTATCGGACAAAATTTTGATCCATGGCTGAGACATGTTCCACCAATGAATTGCCACTTAAGCAATTTCCTTTGATAATAGACGTATGCCACATGGTACAATGATAAATGGGAAATTTGTATTTTCGACCCTATAGTTTTGCTTATTTGCAGAAATGGCCCTATAGTTTCATTCCTTGCATAACAGGCCAGCTCCAAGCCTAGCCGATTCCACGTCACCTCCCACTTGCCAAGTCAGCACAGTATGATTTATATATATATATATATATATATATATATAGGACCATACGAATTCATTCCCTGCTACTTATTTTCTCTATCCCGTTTCCCATTAGTAGTTCAGAGTTCAGACGAACCCTAACATCGTCGCTTTTACCTATTCAGATCAACCTTATTAACGCAAAGGATAACTAGTAAGAATAAATTTTTAGCAAGCAATTTTTTTGGTTAGAAAAGTAAAAAATGGGTGGCCCGCTATCTCAAGATAGCGGTCATTATATCTCGAGATAATCCGCTATCTCGTGATAGTGCCGCTAGCTACCTTGACTGATTTTTTTATTATCAATTTAGTGTTTAATTTTCATTATTTTTTTCAATGTATTGATCAATTTAGGGTTTAAGGTTTAATTTTCATTTTTTTTTTAATATTTATAGATTGAAATGGATGTTCCCATTCTTTGTCATTTCGATGGGGTCCGTGTTAGAGATGATACTTACAACGATGAACATCGGAAGATTGTTGTTATCAAAGACAATATACCGTTTGATCAATTTAAGCAGAAAATGTACAATATTAGTAGGACTCAACCGGAAGAGCATTCAATTACCCTATCCGTTTCATTGCGCATCGAGAAGGAGTTGGTGTTTGCTGACTTGTCGGACTTTGATGATCTTGCGAATTTATTTAGAGTATATCGTATTGGTGATGGTGTGATAAATGTTTATATCGATAAATCATTAATCACTCATGTCACGGAACCAATAGCGTCTTCAGACGTTTCAATGAGACAAGACGATGAAGATCAATGATATTGTCCTCAAATGAATCCGAAGGACAATACATTAATCACTCATGTCACGGAACCAATAGCGTCTTCAGACGTTCCGATGAGACAAGACGATGAAGATCAAGGATATTATCCTCAAATGAATCCGATGGAAAATACATGTCAGTATAACGATGAAGCGGTGAACAACATATTTGATTGGAATCAGTGGGAAACATTTTTGGGAGGCATTAGTCTATACGAATGGCCTTCTGAACAAATAACTTCGGAGCGAACGGTAATCGAGGCCAAAGGACAGGAGCGAACACTAACCATACCTCGATGGACTCAACCACAAGCACGCAATAATATTCCAGTCGATGACGGTGATAGTGATCCTGAAAATACTGAATCACTGCCCTCCTCGCCCACTTTGCGTATTCATATTAATAGGGGAATTGATCAACCTATGGTGGACGGAGACTATCAGCTTAATGACTTGGAAGGAGAGTATATAGATTCAGATGATGAAGAACTATATGAAGGGGGGCCATTAACTGTTGGTCAGACGTTCAGAAATAAAAAAATCTTTCAAAAAGCTCTTAGAGAGTTTGCAATGACAAATAATTTTCAAATTAAACCAATAAAAATCAGTTCTCTTCGAGTTATCATGAGCTGTATTCAATTAGGGTGTGTTTGGCGGATACATGCATCAAAATTGGTGGGCGTGGACAAGTTCGTCGTGAAGACATTTCGCTCGCAACATACGTGCGGAATGCCAGCTTTCGGAAGAAGACATCGCCAGTGTACGAATTCTTAGATAGCTTCCTTCGTGAGGGATAAATTGTTAAAAGGCTTTGATGAGACTCCTGCTTTAAGAATTTTTTATATTGAAAAAAAATATGGGGTAACAGTAAGTTATTGGAAAGCATGGAGAGGGAAAGAAATGGCTTTAAGTGACATCCGAGGTAGCTGGAAGGAGCAATTTAAGATGTTACCGTCTTATATCACCGAATTACAGCGAGTCGATCCAGATGTATAGACCGAATTGTGTTGTGAGCCTGATAATGCCTTTCAGAGGCTCTTCGTAGCATTTGGACCTTGCATTAGGAGCTATCGTAATACTTTACGAAGAATAATTGCGGTAGATGAAACGCATTTGCGCGGACGATACAATAGAGTGTTGTCAATAGCTACGGGGATAAACGGTAATAGACATTTATTCTCTATAGCGTTCGGAGTTGTACCCAAAGAGAATGAAGATCATTGGACATGGTTCCTTGATCTATTAGGGAGATACGTAATTGGGGACTTTGAAGAGCAATTTGTATTGATATCAAACCGACAGAAGGGGTTGATGGAAGCTGTGCATAATGTTTTTCCTAATGCATTTCATAGCTACTGTATGCGACACCTAACTTTGAATCTTTTTTATACATACAAGGATACAATCTGTCGACCGCTGTTTTGGGTTGCTGCCCGTGCATTCTCCGAGGTAAAATTTAAAAAACTTTTACAAAAAATATAAGACCAGGCCCCCCCCAGAATGTATAACATGGATTAAAGAAGTCGATGACCATTTCTGGGCGCGCGTATATTTTCCAGGAAAGCGTCATGATATGCTGACAACAAATATAGCTGAAAGCATTAACAGTGTGTTGAAGATAGCTAGAGAGGAACCGATCGTGACAATGTTAGAAATCATTCACACAAAGGTAGCCGAATTCTACCTTCGGCGTCAGGAAGAAGGAAATAAAATGACACACGAGTTGACACCGATGGCGGAAGAGCACATAACACGAAATTTAGGGTGGGCCCGTCGAAAGAACGTTATTCCCTATAGTCGCGATACACTTGAAGTTAAACGTAGGCAATACACTCACAGTGTCGATCTAGAGAAACGAATGTGTACATGCAGACGTCGGGCTATCCTTAGATTACCATGTTCACATGCGATTGCTGCATTATCGCGCAGAAACATGGATAGAGAGATTCCTCAATTTTATGATCATTGGTTTACCAGTGCCTTATTTAGGGAAACTTATAAAGAACAATTTGTTCCGACCGTTGATAAGCGCCAATGGGCAGTTATAAGGAAAGACATCGAGGTTTTACCTCCGCACAATATACGTCAAGTCGGTCGCCCAAAGAAAAGGAGAATACGATCTAAGTTCGACCACTACGATGTAAAAATTGTAATGAATATGGGCATAACCGCCGCTCTTGTAAATTTGTTAGAATATAAAATCACTTTTTTGTCTTTTTTGGTCAATAAAATTTCATTAACCATGAATTATGATTTAGAGAGTTAAATTTGAATAGTGTAAACACCTACTCAGAGTCTCAAACCTGACTTGAATTGATCTTAAGGTTGTGTCTCCTCGGTTTGGTCATCCATTTTGATGAATGTCCACTGGGATTTCCTTTTATACATGCTAAAGAAATTCGTTTTCGACGAGAAATGGATCAAATGGATCAATGACTGTGTCTCCTCGTATAGTCTTTGGAACGCATCTAGGAATTAAAAGAATAAAGAGAGAGAGAGAGAGAAAGAGAGAGTTGATTAAAATTGTAACGAGTTTTCTTGTTAGACCTCGAAGTATACAAAAAATACATTCATTATCCCAATAATTTGAATCATAATATACAAAACAAAATAAACAAGTCAAAAAATAAAAACTAAGTCCCAAACGTGGCCAATGAATGTCCAATTTCAGCTCGAAATTGCTGCATATCTGTCTCTTGAAAATCTACTTTCCGCCGCTCGGAAAAGTATTCAACATATTTCAGTACGAAATCCCCACAGTCCCAACCGTTCTTTTGGAGGGGAAGATCAACACTATTTATAATAGTAAGTTGCCACTGCTGATCGAGAGCAGAACTCAATCCTAAAGTCGCGGCAGGTAATGTATCAACGAATCTTTGTGCGTATCAAACTTCTTTGAACACTCTCGGTTGGCAGGGTCTAGAAGCTTTATAACGCGGTCCGTTACGAAAATGATAGCCAATGTCCAATAATGGTGTCTCTGGCTATGCATTGGAAAAAATATCAGCGTGCAATCGTAAATCTAATTAGTAATGTGTTAATTAAATAAACTTTAAAAGTGTGATCACTATCAAAAAATAACTTACCGTCCCACAATCGATAGCATTAATACTGCGTGAGGTACTTCGAAAGAGTGGTTTCAATACCGTGATAATCTACCACCGTCCGTAATAGGCCTCCCACCTATCCTTTTCATTCAATGGCTCCAAATTTTTATCACGGACGAATTTTTGAAACTTTACATGGTCCGCTATAATTAAGGTTTGAAATTTAATATGAAAATAACTCATTATTTGAATCTATTAATGACGTAAATAAAGACAGATAAATAAATTAAATCATAAAATCAAATAATAAAAAATAAATGATACCAATATAGAGGCTGATGCAAACCAGCTCTTCTCTGCCATTTTCACGAATATATTATCATTTCTACTGTCTAAAACTTTAAAATACAAATCGATAACTTCGTTATCAAGCCACGATTTTTCCTTCAAAACCTTTAAATGGCCTACGGTGACGTCTAGACCGTAGATGGTATTAATAATCACTAAATCTTCTTCCGCAGGCCGATTCCATAAGCTCCTCATAAATTTCTTTTCCATTGACTCTGGAACCTCTTCTTCTTCTTCATCCACTTTTTTTCTTTTATTTGTAATATTTTTTCTGTTAGCGACTTTCTTTTGTTTCAATTTCGAAGCTTGTATAACGTACCCTTAGTAAAAGCAGGGATCTTCACTAATAAGGGTTTAAAAGACGCCGGTTGCGACTCAACAGTTGGCTGAGTTATTGGCGGATCAACCCCTTTATTTATATCTTCAACCGGCGGTTGGGTTTAGAAGTTTGAGTGATTGGGGCAGGGTGGTGATGTTGGGGTTTAGAAGTTTCAGTGATTGGGGCAGGGTGGTGATGAGTGATTGGGGCAGGATGAGGAGAAGGGGGTTCAGAAGTTTGAGTGATTGGAGCAAGGTGATGAGGAGAAGGGGGTTTAGCAGCTGATGAGAGCTGAGGGGCTGGTTCTGGGGCAAGAGATTTAGGGGTAACAAAAGTTTCAAATAGTGTAGAGATAATTTCATCCTATATAAGGAAAAAAAAAAAAAAAGTTAAACAAAGAATTATAAAAAAAAAAAAGAGTCGGGATCGCGGACTGCTATCCCGAGATAGCGGTCCGCTATAAAATTATTAAAAAATATTAATATTAATATTAATTTATACATTTGTCAAATGAGATTGAACTTTTACAAGTTCATTCCTAATTACTATATTTTCACTATTTAATTTCTCTAACTCCTCTTTTAAACTCTTGTTCTCTCTTCCCTGCTACTCAATTGTGAATGCCTGCCCTTTTAACATGGTGAAAGCACGTTTGAAATCGCTCTTAATTTCTTTAACAGTCTTGCGTAGGGACGAACATTCTTTTCTGAGCACCTTAACTTCATTTAGGAGCTCGAGATGACTAGCTGGTTGTTCTCTAATTGTTGGCTTCCCCTTTAATTCTTTTTTATGACGTAATACGAATTCATATTCGTTATTATCATCATTGTCAGATTCATCGTCGTCATCATTATCTTTATCATATTCTTCACTTATCTTTTTTTCTTTTGATGGGTATTTTCTTTTTTCGGTAGGGTAATTCCTTTTTTTTCTCGGTTTTTCAACTAACAGTTCCCTTTCTCTCTCCCTATGACTGAAGAACTGTCAAACTGATAGATATTGTAGTTCGTATTTCTCATAATCAAGTTCGACAATTACCGGAGACGTAATAATTTTTTCTCTGTAATAATTTGGAGTACGACTGACTTTTAGAGCTTCCCATTTCAGTAGCCTCGGAAATGGATTTTTCATTTGTGTACGAAGAGTGTCGATTCTAGGAAAGTGCTCCAATGCCCATATCTGTAACGCTATAGTGCAACCGTATATGTTGTATTGTCCCTTTTCCGAGACTTTTTCCGATCCTCTTCTCCCAATCGCTTTTTTTATGCAATCAACTAAATTATTGTAAACTTCAAGCCCCCACGGATATTGGTTGAAGCATTCTAAGTTATCAACTAACTTTAAATATTTACTATCAACTTCCTTATATGTGTCCGGAAGTAGAAAAGAGCATACGAGAAACAACAATGATAATTTCAAATTTTCATCTTCGGAAAGATGGACACTATCTATGACTTCTTCGATACGAGATCTTCTAGCTGGCTATTCTCTAAAGAATTTGTATCGAATGGTTTCCTCTTCTCTTATAGTCCTTTGTTTAGACTCATTTTCTTCAAATTTTTCCAACATATTTAATCATAAAATCTGTTATATATCGGCCTCTTGCAAAACTAATTTGGTGTTGTTCACATTAAACATGTTATCTTTCACCCAAAAGCTTAAAATTGCCTCAATTAAGTCTCCAATAAAAATTAACTTCTCAGACATCCTAAACAGATGACCAAAAATTGATTCATCTAGCATCCTCTTCCTCTCTTCGTTGCAATGCATGTAAAATTTTCTAACACTAATACTTGTATACTTTCCAAAGAGCTTTAACGGCTTCGACTTCGACATCTTCGTATGTGTGAAAGGAACTGTATAGAACGTATTTAAACATAATTTAGTTATTTATTAAAAAAAAATTAATAAATTACATATAGCGGACCGCTATCCTGGAGTAGCGGACCGCTACCCTACCCTGGAGTAGCGGACCACTATCCTGTAACAGCGGACCGTTATCATGAGTAAAAAAATTATCTTGAATTCGCCTTATCTTTTCTGGAAGGTAAAAGTGAAAAGTGAAAAATAGAAAATAAAAAGTCGTTTCTTAGTTTTTTAAATATTGCTGCAGCTGACATGATAGCGCTGTAGCGCAACGCTAACCTATTGTGGCGACGCTTAGAATCTATGCTGACTTGACAAGTAGAAGGTGACGTGGAATCAATTAAGCTTGGAGCTGGTCTGTTATGCAAGGAATGAAACTATAGAATCGTTTATGCAAATAGGTAAAATTATAGGGCCGAAAATACAAATTTTTCATAATAAATTATGCTTTAACGGTGTGAGATAAAAAATGATATTTTATTAGTGAAAGATTATTTAAGATGATTTGACGTTTAAATATAAATCGTCGGCCAGGAGCCACTATCGTTAAAAAAATTTGGGTTACTAATTTCATCCAGAAAACATCCCCATCATATTAGTCAAAGGCGAGTCTACCAAATGCTTTTGTCTCTCTCTCTAATGCTCTCTCTCTCTCTCTCTCTCTAATCTCTCAATCTCCTCTACGCTTCCAAGTGACTGTAAAATTTTGTCTCTTATATCAAAAGGTGCTACTATCAAGGTAATTTAGTCACTTAAAAAAAATAATATCAATTTTTACTAATGTTGGGCAAACACTTAAACAGGTGTGATCAAGTAATGGATCCCCTTTTATTTATAATATATGAGGGAAAAAGGACACCAATGTTTGCAACCAAATATTTGGTGAGCGCAACCAGGGTTTCTCCCGTGAGAGATGTTAACTATCTTGAATCTGACAAGGGAGATCGGTTTTCTTCAATCATTCAGACAATAGATCTCGAGATCATGATCCATCTATCAGATGGTCAGATGGTTTAGGGTTTTTGTTCAGATGGTCAAATGTTAATTCTATGTGACAGTTATCATGAGCATACCATGAGAATGTGTGCCATGTGATATCGTCAATTAACCATATGATAGGTGGTCCATAATATAAAAATCTATTGTGTGAGCGATTGAGACAAAAAACTATCTCTATTGCCTGATTGAAGGCAGTCAACAGCTCTCACATGCGGAAAATCCGGATTGCATATTTGGTTGCAAATACCTGTAATTGAAAAAGAGATCTTAAATGATGGGCAACCGGCTTGAACCCTTGGATTTAGGGGATTTAATGTAGAAAGTGCTATCACATTAATATACAAAAGTGAAAGATGGCAACAGTCAAGATTCAATTGAATCCAAAGGTTTTAAAAACTATTGAGCTCTACACTGGATTCAACTTGTTATAGAGTAAGACAGCCAACTAACAACATACACGTTGGGGCCATGACCGCGCTGTCTGAATTGAGCACGTTTTGGCGACTTGGAGCTTCCTAAAAAGCTCAAGAGAACATGAAAAGAGGATTAATACTTAATAGAATATGACAGCTCACTTAATTAAACCACAAGTTTTGATCAATCAGGTTCTCAGTTTGAATCTCACTCCTTGTTGGCCACTTGCAGAAATTTACCTGATACATGTGATGTATGGGTTATTGCACGTGCTCGGGACTTAGCTAGGTGTAAACGGCCGAAACCCGTTATATACCTGTTATATACAAAAAAAACGTCGTCAAAGTGGTAAAGCATGTTAGGGTATGGGTATCTTTATCTACAATCCAACATTTTTCCTTCTCAATAATGATTTTACATGCTTAAACTGATGGCTCCTTTGAATCAGACGATGAAAATTTTTTTTCGTCCCAATCTTGAGATCATGCCTACAATCAGATGATTATATTTTGATTACATATAACAAAATCCCCCAAAATGAAAAAGATTTTGGGCATGTACGTCAAATGTGGTTCTTGAATCACATTTCAGGATCTGTGCCACCTGAAATCAAAATATGAGCATCTGACGATAGGAGCATGATTCCAAGATTTGTTGTGTTGGAGATTGAGACAAAAATGATGTTCGTCGTCTGATTTAAAGCAGTCAACGGTCTATGTAGAATTCAATGAGCCTAACTCAATATCACAAAATCAGCTTGTAAGGTGAGGAGTGCTCAAATTATATGTAGCCCAAGACCTCCAACAATGTGAGACTATTCTAGCACGCCTCCGCACATGCTAGCGGGATTGAGCCAAACCAAATCATATGAACAATTGAATTGGGTGACATGGAGTGGAGGAGAAAGGATTGCTCTTATACCATAATAAATATGTGCATCCATCTCAAAACTAATTGGCAATAATGAGTGGAGGGGCTCAGGATATTATAAGGGGGGAGATAAGGCTATAATTATCCAATGTAAGACTAAACTTCAACATGCCCCCACATGTGTTGGTGGGACTGAGCCAAATCACACAAACAATTGAACTGAGTGACGTAGAGTGACTCTAATATAAATTCTACGGGCTTAACTCAACCTTACAAAATCGGACGGTAAGGTAAGCTTTGCCCATGATATAAAGAGCCCAAAAAGGGTCAACCCACAACCGATGTGGGACAAATCCAACACGCCCCGCACGTATTTGCGAGATTGGGTCAAATCACGTGGATAAGAAATGAGTGACGTAATGAAAAAAATGGCTTTGATACCATATAAAATTTTATGGGTTTAACTCAACCTCACAAAATCGGCTTGTAAGGTGAGGACTTCCCAAATTATATATAACACAAGACCTCCAAGCTCAGTGAGATTATTCTAACAATCTAAGCATGTGAAACCCGGGTTGAGAGGAAGAATCTTGGGTTGAGAATAAAGGTACTCTTAGATATATGTAGAGCCTAATTAGGGCTGTCAAGGACCGGGTTTTTATGTAGGCTCGTTTTTTTTTTAAGATATAATGAGAGCCCGAATCCGGCCAAATAGCTAATCGGGCCAGACCGGGCTCAACCCGATTTTTAAAAGTTATAGCCCGAATCCAGCCCGATTAGCTATCCGGGGCGGGATAGGTTCGGGACGGATTTTTAATATTTTTTAAGAGTTTTTTTTTTATAAGGGCCTCATTTTATCTGCCCAGCCGGTTCGGGCTTACACTTTGCAGTCCGAACCCAAACCCGTTTCTCATCCAGGCTTAGCCCAATCCGTTTATTAAATGATTTAAAATATTGTGTCTGAATCGGGCTTATTTAGGCCAGGCCCGGGTTAAAATACGGCCCGTTGACAGCCGTAAGCCTAATCAAGGGTAGTTGCACCAATTATGACCAGAGTCAGATTGACCCGCCCCAATTTGACTTGATTTTCAGGTTTCGTCGGCAAATACCTAATGCTATCAAACCAAACAATTTGGGCAAACCTGATTTTTTGTTGGAACAGATCCAGTCGGTTGATGTTATACACCCAATAGTTGATGCTATACACCCGAGTCTTTTATCATATTGGACCCTTTGAAAAGGTTAGCTAATGGAACATAGCTGTACAAAATTTGATTTTAGTGATTGAAGAGTTAGTCATATCGCATAATTAGTTAACCATTGATAATAGTTGTCTCTTATATTTTAGTTTAGTCAGAATAGGTTGCATGGATCAAAATCTCATATTTTTTATACGTATCGTCCAGCCTTAAAATCGATGCATATTGGATGATATTTTTTCATTTTTTCTCTAAAAAAAAATATAAATAATAAAATAAATTAATAAATTAATAATTTCAAATTATCATACGATAATTTAAAATTATCGTCCGATACGAATAATACGAACGATATTTTGAACGATAATTTGATTGTTTTTTAAGGGGGGCAATAAAAACCCAATATATCATATCGGTCAAGTTCAAAACCGATACATATCGTCCGATACGTATCGGTATCGGACGATATTTTGACCCATGATAGGTTGAGAAATAACACCAAACTCTTCCTTACCCTTTCATCCAAAGGAAAAGGAGGCATTGGATATGACTAAATGCAAGAGAAAAGTACGAAAACACATCCCAGTTATATTTTTATTATAAGAAGGGTAAAAAAAAATTTAATTATAAAAATGCGCCTCATACAAGTCAATACGGTTCCGTATTCATACGCATTCTCCATGAACGCATCGAATTAATATAAAAAAACTTAAAAATAAAAATTAAATAAAATAGAATTTGTTGGCAAGGACAATATTGTAATTATTCATTAAAATTGATCAGTGTCCTATGTGAGTTGATATGTATGGCTGTCCGTTTTAAGTACGTGGGGGCATTGTTTCGTAAGAAAAACGATGTTTGATTTTTTGGTGATAAAAAATGACACACGATGTTGTTTTGTAAAAAGCCCTAAATGCAACCCCTTCACCCTTTCCTTATATATATATATATATAGAGAGAGAGAGAGAGAGCGAGAGATAGAGAGAGAGAGAGAGATGGCCGATGATACGGGTTGGAATGCATGGTGGATCCATGCATTTGAATCAGGTTGGGTGCATAGGGCACCCATACAAGGGATCAGGTACTACGACAACTTGCTTGAGGACGATCAAAGGCCACCCAAAAAATTTGGACATGACCTGATGTCTATCTAGCGTCCAAAATGTGGTCAAAGAGAGAAAATTTTAATACACCAGAAAGTGTGGAGCAGTACATAACCTTTGATCACAGTTTTGACTACCAAATAATTTTAATTTTTAATTTTTTTAAATAAATCACATGCCATGTAACATATGATCCTAAGAGGGGTGTTATTTTGGGATCACGTGACATGTGATTTAGGATAGGATTATAGGTTAACTCACTATCCACTGTGGAAGTTGTACAAAAATAGGATAGGAAGTGTTATTTTACACTATTTGAAGTTGTACAAAGATGGAAAATAGTACTTTAAGTTATACAAAGATGGGAAATAATGTATTTCAACGGATAAAAATTATAAATTACTAATAATACCCTATAAAAGTAATAAAATATAAGTAAGGATATTCAAAATATTAGCATCTATATTCAAAATATTAGCATCTATCACTATTCCTTATAGAGACAGTACTAAAAACCTATAAATTAAGTAAGATTTTATTAAAATTGCCCTTTATGTTTTTTCTTTGATTTTAAATATTTGTATAAAAGCATTGTATGATGTCTAAATAAACATAGACCAAAAGTTAAAGTATCATCTGCCATATATATATATATATATATATATATATATATATATATATATATATATATATGAACAACGGGTGAGTTGCATACTACACTCTAGTTATCTGGGTTTCACATGGCACTCATTCTGAAGATCACTTGTAAGGTCCACATGCATGAGGTCAATTAACACCGTCAATTTATGCTTATAGGTTGAAGTTTTTTTTGATAAAATAAATATCTTTGTCACGTAAAAATAAAAGACAAGCAAAGTAATTTTCTCTATTTTATTTTAATCCTGGAGGGACTAATCAACCCTTAGAGGAAGTGTTGCAATTTGTCTTTGTGGCACTTTATCTCAACAACTCTAGTAGACGGGACCCCTTGGAACCTATATATATATATATATATATATATATATATATATATATATATATATATATATATATATATATCAAGAGAGTGAGAGAGAGGCTCAAGACTATGCGCTCAGGTGTAGACATATCTATGCGCTTATTAATATGAGCGTGACACGTAACGTCTTTTTATGAAATGATCGGTGTAGCTTTATAATCATTTAACAATGTTTTAACTAAAGTTACATTTTTTTCAAAAAAATAGGTAACATTTTTTAAATACTCTGTGCCTGGCCGTGTGGGTGTTAGAACTCTACCAACCCACCTCTTTTCCACTAAAGGGGCGCCAATGCTTCACTACCGGGGTGCCAGCTCCTCGTTATCCGAGGTGTCTACTTTCACATGGGCGCAACCCGACACCGGATTTAACACTCGTGCGACGCTTCGATGTTGCGTGCAATGAGGTCAGCCTAGCCCTTGATCAGCTCTGATACCATCCGCCTAGAGGACGGGAACTCCCGTTCATGATTACCTTATTTCCAAGGCGATCATATCAATGCATAATATCTATTCGTGACACATAAGTTTGCACATCTATGCCTTGCTTGACCTGCTCAAACTTCACTTCGTATCATGCACTTGTATTTCACTTCCCAACAGTAGCATGTAGCTTCTCATGCCGTCCCATTCCAATATGTCTTACCGTCATACTAAACCAAATCCACTATCGTGTGTGGTCCTTGTAACCAACACACGTTATCTTCTGACCCTCATGCCAACGAGCTCTATAGAGTCCCCTATGAGAAAATAATGGAAGGACCTCAAAGGTATTGGTTTGACTACCCCCATGGCACATGCCTCCGGTCCATGGCACACAGTGTCATCCATCACACCAATACGCTCACAATGTCCCACGTCTTCTCTCATGCGACCGTATCGCAAACCCTTCATGCCACCATGTCGCGTGCCCTCATGGGCCACGACCAAAACTCTCAGAGTATCTACGGCGAAACCCTCATGGCTTGGTGACATGCCTATGATGCCCCAACTTCAATCCACTAATGCCCCCGTATAGAGCACCAACGGGACAAGTGGCCCTGCGACTGTGACCCGGATGGCCACGCCGCAAACCCCCTTCACATCCTCCCCCACTCAAAATCGTCAACGCCCTCGTTGACACGAAGACACCTCTTTTCCTAGAATATGTCCTCATGCTAGCTAACAACATCGGAATTCACTACGCTACCCCCATATATAACACAGTTAACTCTTCTGTCTTCCCAAAAATAGCACCACTCGTAGTGCGTGGCAACATCGGAACTCATTACACCACCCCCATATGTGATGCAGTTCACTTTTGTCTTGCCAAGATTTTCCCCAAAGATAGCACCACTCTTAGTGAGCGACAACTCTTGCCTACTACCATAGTCCATTGGCACCCCCGCCTTCACCTAGGTATCATTCTTAAAACACAACACGCTGCTCTTGTCCATCGGTACCCCCGCTTTCACTTTGAGTAGAAACTCCAAACAATTACAAAACAACACTATTCTTGTTCATCCGCACCCTCGCCTTCACTACGAGTAGAAACTCCAAACAATCACAAAACAACACTACTCTTGTTCATCGGCACCCCTACCTTCACTTCGAGTAGCCAACTCCCAAAATAAAGCAACACTGCTACTGTCATTCGGCACCCCGCCTTCAGTCAAGTAGCGAACTCTAAAATAAAGCAGCACTGCTACGATCCATTGGCACCCATGCCTTCACCTTGAGTAGCAAAACAAACAACCAACCACAAAACAACATGACTCTTTGTCCCTTGCCTGTCCTCTAGTCTCCCCTATGCTAGAATTCATGTCCCCTTCCGCATCAACCATCTTAATGGCTTTGATATCAACTGTCACGGAGTCACTCCTTTCGACGTGTACTCTCATGCGACACCTAACTTTTCAAGCTTGGTCAACTTATTTCTGATACCATTTGTCACAGGAGTGCAGCCTGACACCGGCTGTCACACCCGTGTGGAGCCTCGATGTCGCATACAACGAGGTCAGTCTAACCCTCAATCAATACTGATACCACTCGTCTAGAGGACGGGAACTCCTGTTCATGATTACCTTATTTTCAAGGTAACCATATCAATGAATAGTGTCTATTAGCAACACGTATGCATGCACCTCTGTGCCTTGCTTGGCCTGCTCAAGCTTCACTTCGTATCATGCACTTGTACTTCACTTCACAACAGTAGCATGCAACTCCTCATGTCGTCCCATTGTAACATGTCTTGTCGTCATATTGAATTAAGTCCACCATCGTATGTGGTCCTCGTAACCATCACACATTATCTTCTAACCCTCATGTTGACGCGCTCTACAGAGTCCCATGTAGCTCCCGAGTGTCTCCCATTTAACTGCCCTATATACACCGCGACACATAGTTCGATGCACATGACAACCTCACCATGGGTGACACATGGTATTGCCAAAGCAATGACCTAGGCCTACCCTTTCAGGTCTAGGAAACCATTGTGCACCCTTTGGTGTCGTAAGATCTCATGTGTATGAGAGTAGCTCTCCTCCCATATATATATATATATATATATATATATATATATATATATATATATGGGTTAAACATCATCTATGAGAAAATAACATACGGACCTCAAAGGAATTGATTTGACATACCCCCATGACACACGCCTCCGGTCTGTAGCACACAATGTCATCCACCATATCAATACGCCCACGTCTTCTCCCATGCGACCGTATCGCAAACCCTTCATACCACCATGTCGCGTGCCCTTGTGGCCCACGACCAAAACTCTCGAAGTATCTATGACAAAGCCCTCATGGCTTGGTGACACGCCTACGATGCCCCAACTTCATCCACTAATGTCCCTGCGTTGAGCATTGGGGATGGCCACACAACGCAGCCCCTGGCACACCTTTGCCATTCTCTCCGAGGTGCTAACGCCTCATATCGAGGTATCGGCCGCTACTGTGGTCAGCGCCTCGCTATCAAGGTGCCACGCTTCTCTCCCGGCGTGTGAGTACTTTGCTTCGCATCGCTACGAGGGTGTCAGCGCTTCACTAACGGCATGCCATTGCCTCACTGTCGAGGTGTTAGCGTTTCTCTTCTGAGGTGTCAGCGCTTCGCTATCGAGGTGTCAACACCTCTCTATCGAAGTATCAATGCTTCTTTCTTAAGGTGTCAGCGTTTCACTATCGGAGGCCCACATTTTTGAGTAAAATAGACTTGAAAAAATAAGTCTGACACTTTCTTAAAAAAAAAAAAAAAAAGAGAAAAGAAAAAAACCTCTTAAAAAATCAAGTATGACGGTTTAAAGAGAACATAACTTTTAAAATATTTTAAAATTTTTAACCCTGATTAATAAAATGGGTCCCTTACCACACATGAGCAATCTAGGCATAGAGAAATCTCTACGCCTAAACGCATTCTCCCCTCAACTATATATATATATAGGAATGGTGCATTGCAATATAGCCCGGGAGTGTTGCGTTTCAATGCCAATCACATGTTCCACCACTTCCACCAATGGTTTAGCAATTCCTCCAAAGTTTTTAATTTTTATTTATTTATTTTGACTCTTATCTTTTATACCGTAGGGCAAACTTGTTGGTTTGCCTTCCATACATAATGCACTAAAACATTTCAACTTTGACCCTATACTTAAGTCATTTGAGTGCCATGACATCACCAACAAGGTAGATTAATATCCAATAAACCCCAAAAAAAAAATAAAAATTGCACCATTGATTTTGGAGTCAAAGGTGGGAACATATATTTGATCAGTACATTGAAGGGCAAACAAGATAAGTTTTAATTTTACCCACCACGGGGTTGGCGCAATTGATAGAGAACTTTAGTTTGTTACCAATAGGTCCTGAGATTGAGTTGAGTATTGGCGTCTATCTTCTACGATAACAGGATACCCCGTAGGGTGGTAAATCGTGAAATACTCGTTACATGATTGAGACAAGGTCATCCCCTAGGGATTAGTCCAAGCGTAAGCTTGGGATTACACTAAGTTATAAATTTTAAAAAATGACTTTTAATTTTTTTTTTCTAAAATCTTAAATCACATGCCACCAAGTAGAGTTAGAACTCTATATTCATTTGCAAATCTATTTAAATAATAACTTTTACTTGTTATGATCAAGTTAAGTTCATTCTAATCCAACCTTTTTTTAATAGGTAAGCATGAGATTTATACCCTTAATCTGAGGGCATCACCCCTTGTGCAAAGGTCCGTCCAATCCCTCATGCAAACCTGACATGAATAATAGTTTGGCTTAATAAGGTTCAAGCCTCTTAGCTATATCCAAAAAAATAAAAGATTATTAGTTTTTAAAAACCCTAATCAAATCGTATTTGGATCCAATATTCTCAACTAATTTGCAGCTTAGATGCATGCTATATGTGCTTCAAAACCTCTGGGTCCTAGAGCCTTAAGATTCATGTGAACCAGCTTTTCAGTGGACCAATAGCTAGATATATGGGCTTCATAACCTTCATGACCCCTCTAAGTGGAAGAGCTATTTTAGGTCAAAATAGTTGGGGTCAAGAGACTCTGAGGTGGAGAGCACTTTCACCTCAGCCTATAATGGTGGGCAAATTATAATGGTGTGGAGCTCTGTAAAAGACTGAACATCAATCATCCCTTCTACCAGGGGTCTTAAGACCTGTTTAATCAAATTAGGGGTTCAATTAGTTGAGCTGAACGCAGTACCAAAGCATAAATATTGTCAACGGAAAAGAAAAGATTATTCCGACTTATAATTTTATTCGACTTTTCAAAAAAAGTCGTGATTTTTTAAAAAGGACAGAATTTGGTCACTGTGAGTAATACCCAATCATAATATAAAAATAAAGAGTATACCCGACCCATGAACCAGAGGGGGTTCATCTTATGCCCACAAGCTCAAACCCTGTGAGAAACGCAACCTACTCTTTTTATGAGCAGTTGAGCACTCAAACTTGTGCAAATGCATTTTTGAGCTTCTACTTATATGGCACTAAAAAAATATTTGTGCATTTTCCACAAGGGAAAAGATTGACCCATGCACTGCACTTGTGTATGGATGGGATACATAATACCAACACTCCACCAACACATATTCTTAAAATTAGGGAGCCGTTGCACTCGAAAAGTTGGCCATTACACTAATTTGAAAGAAAGACTTGCAAGTTTGGCAACCTCTGTTTTGTTAAACACCGTCTAAATTGTTTGATTTGAAGGTCATGATTTAAATGT
This sequence comes from Chloranthus sessilifolius, assembly GCA_021018995.1. Taxonomy (NCBI): domain Eukaryota; kingdom Viridiplantae; phylum Streptophyta; class Magnoliopsida; order Chloranthales; family Chloranthaceae; genus Chloranthus; species Chloranthus sessilifolius. The sequence continues at coordinate 36,618,091 of CM037589.1, forward strand.
ATTGACTGCAAAATATTAGCATGAAATATAATCTTTATCATGTGATTAAATGTAGCCAAAGGCTAAGGCTGTTATCTGATTCAGCAATTGACTACAATAAATCATATGATAAATATTGTATTTTTCTCGTCTTATACACGAAAGATCTATAGATGGTGAACATCAAATTAGATGGCTCAGATTATGTTTTCACGTGTCAAATATTCCTAAAATACCAATTCTTTAAATTCAGTGTGCAAGGGCTAACTTTCCGAATGCAAGTAATGTCTCCCTAAAATTATGGATCAGCCGCAGGCCAATGCATATCTACATCATGATGGATTATTCAAAAAGCACACTATGCGTGCGCAGAAATATTTTCCTCTAGCCCATTTTAATTTGGTCTGCAATTAAAACTGACAAAAATTCTCCAATCTAACACCAACAATTTTATTCTAGCATTTGATGGTGTTAGATTCACTAGTTTTATCATACTTTGGTGATGTGGAAACTAGTATCCACTTCTTGCACCTACTTGGACTGTATTCTCCACCATAAATGCAGTTAAATTGAGAAAGCGCCATTGGGTTGGCATTAAATTCCAGGGATTTTGTTAGTTGTAGATGCATCAGTTTTATTTAATTGCTTTTAAGAGGAGAAAAAGACAACATGGACATAAAGCAAATGCATCCTGAAAGGAAGCTAAAACTTGCACCCGAAATTTGGTTAAAAGGGAAGACTTTGTTATTTTGACTCTGTTCTTTTTTTGGATCTGTGCATCATGAAATATCATCTAAGCAGCCTGATTTGAAGACAATCATGTAAAGGTCTTTTGAGGCCAAACATTGGCACAAGATGCCATCTCCATCATCTGATTCAATGATGTCAAAGGTCATCATTTGATTCATTAGCTGATTCTCACAAATCTGGTGATAGAGAACTAGTTTCGTGACAATATTTTGCCTCAAAGATCTTTACATCATGGTCTTCAAATTAGACGGCTTAGATGATGTTCCACCTGACACAGATCCACAAAAAACAAAGTCTTCCTTTTTAACCATGTGCCAGGTACAAATCTGGCTTGCAAGTTTTAGCTCCCATCCTGAAATAGATTGGTGTTAGATTCAATGATATCGCTCAGCTACACTCTTTGAGTACAACACAAGTATGGCTAGGAGTCGTTACACATGCAGTAAAATCAGCAGTGCTAGGGGATGTGGTTGGGTGACCCACCCAACAACAGTATGTGGTTGGGTGAACCACCCAACAGTCAAGCAACCGCTGGTGCACCAAAGGTTAGTGGTTCAGAGCACCACACTATCACTCAACTCTGATGCATATTTAGCAATCTGGGTACCCACACATCAGGTTGTGTACCCACCATTTCCCAGCAATCAATAACAGCTGTTTTCCCACTATAACCATATACTTTTTTTCTTTTTTTTTTCGATAAAAACTATAACCATATACAATTGTTATCCCACTAACCGTAGATATATATTATATACACTTTAGCTCTCCAGCCGGACCCTTTCACCCCCCACAGTATACGTAGGATCATGTGGTGGCACTCAAAATACGTGGCCAGCACACAGGAGTCGGCTGGGTTGCAGGCTGTTTATCGTTATGCCAACTCGTCTTCTGTCTGGAGCTTCTGAAGCGCTCTTCTTGCATAGACTGTGATGGCTACAGTCGTTGCTACAGCTGCGCAGAATCCGAGGATATTGCAGATGATCTGAGGTGCAGACAAGAACTGTTCACCTTGTGAGGCATCAGCCAAGCTCCGTATAAGAATCCCGCTGCAAAATAAGGAAAATAAATAATAAGTTTTATTCTCAACCTGAAGTTCGTTTACAAATTGCAACACTACGCATTACAATAATAAGTTGGTATTAGATGCCTGACCGAGTGGCAACAGTGGCCTTGGGTCAATCAGATGATGCTAAAATTGGGAATGCACAGATATTCTTGAGTACCAAATCAGTGAAAGGTCAGGAGTGAACTTGCACTGATTTGAGTGCTCATAAATAACTGGGCATTTACCGAGATTCACCATTCGGCAAGGAGATTGACCACAGTGCCGCAGTTGGCACTTGAACGAGTACCCATACCAACTCTATGATAATTCACACAGGAAAAGTAACTGTATGTTTTCATAGTAGTCCACATAAAACATTTAGGCAGTAAAAAAATAACTAAAATGTGAAAAGATTGATTTTAAAATATTTCAGTGAGAATATTACCTAGAGATGGTGTGTAAATAACTAGATTCCATCCAACTGGTGCAAATCACATGGCCATCTATCTCAACCATTCGAACAATAGCCCAAAAATTGCACAGATCAGATTATTTTACTTTATAGGTATCAATAGCCAATAAATGCCTGATACTTTATAGAAATTCCGCAAACAGGTTTTCTGGTCCCAGACAGCATCCTAGGGAGCCGTCCACACATTAATTACACGATCCAGATTGGAAGGCATGTGTGCCAGCTGTTGGAAGTTTAAACAAGACACTTGTTTGTTGAAGAATAAGGGAAAACGCCCAATTTAAAATCTATACATTCCTTAAGGATAGTTTTGTCATTTTCCCATAATAAGAGCTGTGGTGCGGACCATGCAACAGCTATTCTAACATGTGGGTTTCACTAAATAGTAAAGAAAACTATCTATTTAAAGCTATCTGACTGAGGCATCCTCTGAAATGATATGTGCATAATACCACCTGAAAACTATTAAAGAAGACCACATAAGCACATGTAGTTTCCCACTGCAGTGAGACATTTATTTTCCATTTCTGAAATGAGCTTCAATCTGGTGGTCTCCTTGCCGCTGTCCAATTGGACTGGCCTACAGATCTAGAACATCCAATAGATGGGCCAGCTCCCAGATATAGATCTAGACCATCCAATAGTTAGGCATATCAATCTCACAAAGCCTTCTACTGGTATATCAATCTCACATGGCCTTTTAGTATACATCTCAGAGGTCGCCTATTGACTGGAAGGTCCAAAGTGATAGACAGGTGTGCTGATTTTTCTTTTAATGAATGCATAAATTTCTAAAAGAGAGACAGAAGAGAAACAAAAGAAATAATTCCCAAACTAAAAAAACCCCATTGAAACGTAAAGAACATGAGCAAGCGAAGATTTTTTTTTTTAAAAATGCTATAAAAAAAGGAAACTATTGGAAACAGTGACATGTTCCAATGACACATAAAGGATTACATTGTTACTAATTGTTAATGTGGAATTACATGAGGTGATCTCCTTATATAGAGGAGCCACTGACATTGAGTTGGACTCACCACATATAAATAAAGACACCCAGTTACATTTATGTGGACATTACGCACCATACTTAATACTATTGCTTCCTACACACCATACATATATTACTATCGCCAACAATATGGATGGACGGATGGGATCACTTTGCAGATTTTGGTGAAAACCAAATTTGCAACATATTCATGCCAAACAACTGCAAAACTCCGATTTTACAACAAATACAAGTTTGCAAAAATTTATATATGCAATGTCATTTCTTTTGTGCATTCGCATGGGAATGAGAAAAAATAATAATAATAATAATAATTGCACTTGCAATGCAAGTGCCAAACTGGCCCACAGTATTTTTCTTAAGATTTTCCACATCAATTTTACAAATGACCCCATGCATTTGGATCAATACATCATTGGCAATTAGAACCTTATTCAACAAAGGTCCTTTGGGATTGATTTACGATATACCCAAGAAGTTCCCTCACTCGACAAGGTACCACCGTCACAATCATATTGTATAAACTATTCATGAGACTTACTGGTTGAAAATATTTCATCTCCTACCAGCCCATTCTTCTCAGGTGAGCGGGCGAAAAATGTTGCATTTGAACTGGCAAAAAAAAATATATGTTGCATTTCAACCTAACCAATAATACCTCAATTTTAGAACTCATTAAACACTCATTTCAAGTCTTCTTTTAACCACTCTTTATCACAAAAAAAGGCTTCCTTTAACCACACCTCCCAACAATCGTGAGAAAATACCGAAGAGAAAACATCCTGACCCAACACTTGATCTCCTCATATTTCAAACAACTCTTAATTTTATCAGCTCTTCAAAATCTGCTTCCAAGGAGGTGCCATCTTCCCTTCATAACAATTTAAAAGGTAGCCCATCCAACATAAGCCAAGACTCAGAAGGCTTGGTGAAAAGCCAATATATACTAAGCAGTACCTCCTCGATCTCTTCCTTTGTGTAAACACTTTGTCTTGTTCTCTAAGCATTATGATGCAGTTTACAACCTTACCCCCTCCTTCAATTGGTCATTCAATGAAAAACAATTGTTTTTCTCTTCTTAGCCACACCATCTTAGTTTTTTTTAATGCAACTTTGCAACTTATACCATCGGGGAAATTGGGAACAGTGGCATCAAAGAAAGACGAAAGACAAAGAAGATTTAAGGCAAAGGGAAACACACACACACACACAGAGGGGAATGTCACAACAAATAGAGACATTAATAAGGTTCTTAGGCCTAAAAAAGTCAATAAGATTATATGACCATTTAAGTGGTTTACGCTCCACTTAGTGTGAAAAGTAGATATCACATTTTTAGGTCAAAGGTGAGATTTCAATTTAGACTAAGAAAGCGAGAGACATTACTCATAGAAAAGGGATTTGGATGGGGAGAAAAAGAGGAGGGGAGTTTTGACTCCTTCGACAAAATGAGAGGTGATTTATGCGAACAATTAGTTTATAGCAGGCCAAGAAAAAAAATATTTATTAAAGGAAATTTACTTTGGTAGGATAGACAAGAAAAGGGAATATGAGAAGTTAGACAAGAATATGATCTATAATTTTCGAATTAATTCTTAACAAGAGATAGGGATGGAGGTAAGGGGTTCGAAAAGTAAAAGATAGGTTGAATCCATTGACCAAAACCGATGGGAGAGAACTTAAACATTTTCTTTTGACTTTTTAAGAAAATTTGTTGGACTTAGACAATAGGAAAGAGATACTATTTACTATCAATTTTTAGATTGTTATTTTATTACAATAGGAAACTAGTTTAGAGACCATATAAATACATGGAATGTGAGACTTGAAGAGATGGTTATTATTTTAGTGATTTTATTTTATGAAATCAAGATTCATTTATGGATTTTCCTGGGGTTTACCAAACCATATATATCAAGTTATGTGCTCTCTATTACTCTCCGGTGATTGATTGTTGAAGGTAAGCTTTAACTCAGTGTTTGTTTTTCTTCTTTTTGTGGATTTTTTCCTTTTTTATCAAATCATGGCAACTTGTAGGAAAATATTTTCGTTTCCTCCCTTCCTCCATATGTGAATCCAATAGGGCAAAATCATATTCCATCACTCTGCCCTCAATTCTTTGAAGAATTTCCTCCTATTTATTCCAATCATATGCTGATTGTCATAAATATGGTTTATGCAAATAAATTGCTCGTATAAGATGCACAAAAGACTTTTCCATCCGCAAAGTCATATATGGAGAATTGTAACTCACAGAGGGCATTGTCTATGATATTTCGTAGACAAGGTTATTACATGTAAAATAAAATTCTAGGAACCAACATCAGACGTGAGGTTTCTTGACCGAGTAGCCATGGTCCCCACTCTCTTAAAATTCATAAAAGAAATTACAAAAAAGAGTAGCTAAGTAATTTCTCAATTGAACAAGGGCTTGAATCCAATTCAGGTTTTCAAAGGATGTCTATACTCATCTCATTACAGCTGACAATTTGATTACAAGATCCAATAGACCAAATGAATTTCCTGGCCTCATGTAGGGTAGAATACTCACAGCAGAAACTTTCTCATCAATAGATATGGGAGTCGTCTAAGACAAGCCATGTAAAAAATTCAATGATCCGGCCTTGCCACAAACTATTGCCAGAACTTCTGTAGCTGTGGCAGCAAACATTCTTTATATATTTAATTCTCTGAGACCTAACCCATGGCTCCCTTAAGACCTTTTCAAAATTTCCAGCAATCTTTATTCAAAATAATAGCAGAAATCTGTGGCACATGAGCTCATCCCCCTTGTTTCTCTTATATAACCATCCAAAAAAAGGAGTTCTATTCTAAATTCAAAATTGACCCTAGAAATTTATCTAAATAAAAAACCTAAAATAAACCTAATAAAAGGTTTTAACACCCCTGTTATGACAGTCAAGAAACAGTAACCCAACACCTAATTACCATGCTTAGGGACCCATGGAATTTAAGCTTAAATATATTTGAAAATCCCTAATGGTCTTGCGAGATGTGGGTTTTTGAGGTTAAACAGGAACCTCACAGATCAGAAATACCAAGATTAGAAGAAGAAAAAAAAGAAAAGAAGCTCAACAATGTTGGTTTGTTTTTTCCCTCTCAAGTTGGCCCACCTACGGGTCACGGCCAGTATGAAAATTCTCGTCCCCCTTTTATCCCTTGTGTTTATTCTCCTGAACGCTGTCACGACTCACGGCTGCATCATCCTCCCTGGGTTGTGAAAAACTCCGACTCTAGCAAGTTGTCTTTTGATGCACATCTATGACAGATCCTTTGTCCAGCTTTTGTAATTCAAAATCTATGATCCATGTATTCTCCATCGCAAATAGTCCACTCCATAGAATTAATCATCATTGGGGTTAATCTTACATCTTTACTGTCTTAATGGCTATAATGTGCTAAATTTTATCCTTTTCCTTTGGCATCAACTCTTTCATATCAACGGCTTGGTCAGGGGTCCCTTCATTGGTATCTCCATGGTAATCAAAGATATCAGCTACATTAAATACCAACAAAATATCCAAATTGTAGGGAATTTAAACCTGACAGACATTATTGTTGGCATTCCGTTCAACCTACTTAAGCTTTAGTTAAGGCATTGATTAGAGTTTGTAATAAGCCATGACTAGATCTCCTTCCTTGTAAACTTCTACAAGTGATATTCACTTGTAGCGCTTTGATGATAAGTGTCGCTCCCACGTATCTTCTCTTAAACTTGTATTTCATCATCATCAGAACCTTATCCCATCTATTTAAGGTTGGCTTGGCGAGTCCTATTTCTCCGCTCATTTCTTTTCAGCGATAAACCCGCCTTAACTCCGCAATCCTTCAAATGGTTTCTCACCGCTTCCCTCCAGGTCTCAACTGGTCCTCCTCTTCTCCCACTTCCCTGTGCTTGTAATGTCTCCCTTGGATTTGTATTTGAACTTCCTAAATATCATCCATAAAAGAATTGGGATTGTCGCTAACTTGGCCTTGAATGGATAGTAGAACTAGGTCAAGGACATGGTTCGGTGTTCGCTCATAAACAATCACAAAAGGATGCTTGTTTTCGTGCAATTAAGGTGCTTGGCTTCAGGTGTAGCCAAGTCGCTAAGTCCATTGAGAAATCGCCTTACAAACGATGTGTCTAATAGAAGGTTACCAAGGCTACAATAAGCTCTGTTTCATCATGAATTTCTAGATGATAGACCCTATAAAATTGTAGCTTGGTTCCCATTCTTTTCCGTAGTAACCTCCAAAAGCAGCTAACCATATTTGTATCCAGATCAGATGTGATCATCCTAAGAACACCATGTACGCATACAACCCCCTTGAAAAGGAGGTTGGCAAAGTCTTCCAACATGAAATAAAGGGCACTATTTTAGAAAATCTATCACCAAAAATTGAATCCATATCTCTGTGTTCTGGGTGTGCTAAAACGAAATCCATGATAATGTCGGGTCATGGTGTAGTAGGCACAAATAGGGGAGTGTAGACTGGTATTTTGAGAATGTCCCTTTGACACGTGATATGTTTGCCATCAATCAATAAATTAAACCACATCATGCTTCATCTTAGGCCAAACCTAACTCTCTCAGGAAATATTCATGTCTTGCCTAAAGTAGCCTTCAACTAGTCTATTGCTATGTAGCTTGATAGTGATCTCTCTTAAAGAATTTTTGAATCTACACAACCTAGTTCCCTTAGGAAGAAAACCAACATGTAAGATGAACTCGCACGTAGAATCTCCACCTTGTGTGCAACTCTCTAAGACATGACTGAAATATGTGCCGTCATTGCCGAGCTCCTTGACGGCATCACATTCTACAATTTCTATGGATAATGTGCTAAGCAATGCTTCCACCTACTCAATTCATTCATAACATGATTTTGAGTATTAGGTTAGTATTAAATATGGATCATATACTCTTAGAGGAATGCCACCAACTTAGCATGACAATGATTAAGTTTCTTTTGGGCTGATAAATACATGATCGAATAAGAGAATAAATTCCCTTTGAATCAATAATATGCCCAATTCTTCAAGGTGGATAGAATTTTACCATAAGTGGAATATTGCCTTTTTGCATCACATAATTCCCAGTTGCAATAGGAAATACGATCCCCTTCATAATGAGGATTGCAACCCTCAATACTTTAAACAAGGAGTTAAACCCACTAGAAATTCTGTTTGCCTACATCAAAACATGATTAAAAAGCCCTAGTTCAGAGTAATTTAAAGTTCAGGTCTTCTCTGTTAAAATACAGTTATACTCACTCTTATGAATTCTGTAAATATACTATGTAAGACTGCACTATCCTGTGCTGCTTATATATGTAACTGTATGTAATCTTCCCCTTTCTATATGGCTGAACAAGGCAGAAATTAGAAACTCACCACAACAGTAATACTTTCAGATATTTAATGAGCAGCAGCTCCACACAATCGACTCACGGTAGCACTTGTAATATGAAGAGATTAGCAACAATAACAGCAGGATATTCAATAAAAACTGCAATAGATATTGTATAAAATTACAACAGAAGCAATAAAAAATTATAACCAGTACCACAGGTTCTAATCCCATTCCATAGGGTTTCCAGAACTCTGATCATCAACAACAATGGTCTCAAAAGACCTCTTAGGTCTGAGGTCTGCAGCAGTCTCTTCAGCAGCAATAATGGAGGATGAAAACCCTCTAAATCTATGATTCAGAAATCACATCAGTAAGACAGAATGAAAACTCCCGAACCCTTCACCTTGTTTTTCAAAAGAAAACACAAGAATTCTAATTTCAAAATCTTAATCATCATAATCTGTCTTTCTCGATTTCACATACATAAAAGAAAGGAAAACAAATCCTAACCTAAATACGAGTCCTACTTTATTTGGATTCGAACTAAGTAAATAACGAAAATACTAGAATAGTTACCCACTTATTTCTTATGACTAAGTTTCTCGAGGATAAAAAAAAATGACCCTTTTCCAATCACAAGAAGTGAGTTGTGGAACTCCATAACGTGACAGAAAATCACCAGAAGAATACTTCGTGATATTTCAGTCATGTGGCCACTTAATTGTGGTCACGTGGCCACCCTCCAGGCCCCTTTGGCCTTTATATGTGAGGTCTAGTGGCCCTTTAATTTATTGCTTTCTTTTCTTTTCAACTTCAGGAAATTTGAAAATCCTGCAGCCATTCCAGTTCTTTTTCGTCTCCTCTTTGATGCCAATAACAGCCTTGGACATGCCCAAAATTATGCCCTGCATCACTTCATGGCTTAGGATAACACCCATGCGCATGTTACAAGTCTCGCATCCCATGTCAAAAATCTTTTCAAAATTGGGTAGTGCAAGTTTGGAATCCTCCATCATTTTTCTTTTGATGAGATTGCAACTTTCTTTGGCTTTGGCATCCATTTAAGTTGTCTAACTTCCATGCAATCCATTACCAGTATGATAATGATGCTGGCAAAACATAGCCATACTAAATGAGAGCGTCATCTCCCTATTTTTGTACCTGAATTTTGCAAACACGATAATATTCTAGGGATAAGAAAAGTTGATCATTGACCCTATTTTTCACCCCTTTTGATGAGTGGGGTTGTTCCTCATCACACCCATCTTCGCCTGTATCATCTCAGATCTCTAATTTCTCCCAACACATTCCTATAAGTTGGTCTAGGCCTATGATTAATTTCTTCAAATGCTTGTTCTATTCCATAGAAGAAGGTGAAGCATTTTGTTGGTTTCCCTTTTTCTCTATTGATGCCAATGGATTAGGTGAACATATGTATTCAGCATGGAATTACTAGCCATGTAGTCGATTTTTTTAGGAGTTAGTGTACTTTCTTTGATACTTCAATATAATAAATTCATAATAATGATAATAAATATAAAAAAATTAAGATGAAGCATGTAGGACTTGAAGTAGAACTAGAAACAACATCATCCAATACATGGAGAAGAATCCATGTTTGTTCAATGCAAATTGCACATACCTGTGAATCCCAAAAAAATAGATCAGGGTGAAAACAACATATAGCTCATTATAACATGTTAACCTAAAGTTAAATATTATTTACAACAGATATAAAACTCAATGCAGACATTCTTTGGTACAAACCAACATTCTGAGGAGGCGAAGAAAATGGGGACCTGCGGTATGGCATTCTAATATAATCAGGAGTTTGGATTCAAATTCCATGTAAGATAGATATGGTTGGTTAGTTAAAATAATAATATATGTTATGAAGAACTTGGAGGGAGAGGGGAGATAGAGTTAGAATGCCTAACCTGTAGATTGTAATAAAAGCTTCTAGGACCGTTCCTACCAACGAACCGCATATGTAGGGACCATATTTAACATTTGTTGCAACAGCAACGTAATTAAAAATAATATATGGAAATGGAGAAATCCTGATGAACGTGACAGCCCGAAACTGATGAAACCAATCTCCTTCCCCAGCTAATCTTAGGATAGCAGCTTTGCTGGGCCATTTCTCTAGCCACGTCTGCATCGATCATCAGAAGGATTGCATGAGAATAACAAAAGAACTTGCTTTGGTTTTGTAATGAAATAGAGGTAAGAAAGTAGATAAGGAACCAAAAACTAACATGTATTCTCTGATGGAAGAGAGAACCAATGAAATATGGCAATGACATGCCCAAACTCGTCCCTGCCATAATTAGTAGAAATCCATAACCATACCCGAAAATTATCCCAGCTAACCACATGCAAGGGGCGGATGGCAACAGTAGAGCAGGGAATACTGCTATGCAAGCAAAGAGTAGCCATCCAAGCACTGTTGTGCTGAATGTTGCAGTTTCCCAATCCAAGGTTGGTATGACTACCTGCAAAAAAAAAAAAAAGTCAACTGAAAATGACCTGAAAACCAAGATCGGTTTGGATATAAAGAGAAAAATGTATCACCGGCACCATAGTATAACTAGAAATGATAGCACTTTCGAATGAAATTGTGGCACAATGACAAACAAACTGATGTAATTAACATTAAGAGAAGGGAAAACAAGATAGAAGCAAAGCAACGTGCATCAAATGTGGGCATCAGTGAGGAAATCTGTATGATAAGAACTTGAAAATCAGGTCTCGTCAACTTGCATTAAGTGAGAAAACTTGATGCGTATTTTAGATCCGCTTGTTTGAATCGTGGTCGGATAAAGAGATGTCAAAATAGAAAGTGGACCCATGAATGGGTTTTTTTAAAAAAAAAAAGGCCCGTTAAAGACCCATTTGATCAGAAAGAAGAAAATCCAAAATTTATTATGGTTTTCAACTTTCAATCCCGTCACTTTTATGTTTAGCCTATTTTGAAGTGTCAAACGAAGTCGGATTAATACGAAATTGATCATATTTGAAAGCTTATCGAAGTAGCTTTCCAACGAGCCAAAATTTGAGCAATTCTGACAAGTATTGAAGAAGTTATGGTCAGTTTTCGGAGGCTGCACATAAAGTGACGAATTTCAAAAATCCTAATTGAATTAGGATTAGTTTCTTTTATTATTTTATTTTAGAAAGTAAGAGTTGTTTCTTTTATTAGAAATAGGATTAGTTTCCTTATTGTTTAGGACTTTATTGTTTTAGAAGAATTAGAATATTTCTTTTATTTGAATTAGGAATTAGAGTTATACTAGGATTTCTAATTTTATGCATTGGTTAGCCAATTTAAAGGCTTGTAAACACTTTTATTATTACTTTTTGGTTAATGAAAATTGCTTATGCAAAATTGAGAGTTTTTAACTTTCGTGAGGGTGTGATTCTCTCAAACGGAGAGCGATTCTTTGATTCCCGCTTGCGGTTTGGTGCGAGGCCAACTCTTCTTCCATCTCTATCTTCTTTAGATCTACGGCTTGCGTAAGTAGCGTAATCCTAATTATTTTATTGATCTCATAAAAGTCTCAAATCAATATTTTGTTCATCATTAATTTTATTAGCCTTTTATTTTCGTTTGGTATCGAGAGAACCCGCTTGCGAGTTCGCTTGACGCCCTAAAACTATCGGAGATCTAGCCGTTCATAAGAACCCTAGTCTTCTAGATCCGCGATAGGGAACATACACGAAAGTAACACTATTTTGGGCCGAAATTAAATCACCTAATTGAATTTCTAAAATTTTCGTGGTAATTTGTTATGAGAAATTATTATTTTTAATTGATTAAATTAATTTTAATCCTAATCTCAGCCCTAGCATTGTATTTAGTAAGTTCCCGCATCAAATTGGTATCAGAGCATTAGTTTAGTTTTAGGGTTTTAGTGCTCATATAGGTTTTAGGTTTTTATTTTTATTTTTTTAGGTTTAAAAATTAAATTGAAAAAAATAAAAAATAAATAAATAAAATTCGTCTAGCTTTTGTCTAGAAAAATTTGTCTGATTTTTGTCTGAAAATTTTGTCTAGCTTTTGTCTGAAAATTTTTCGTCTAGTTTTTGTCTAAAATTTTCCATCTACCTTTTTGTCTGCAATTTCTGCCTGGCTTTGTCTTTAAAAAAATTGTCTGACTTTTGTCTGCAATTTTTGTCTGTCTTTTGTCTGAAATTTTTTGTCTAGCTTTTTGTCTACATTTTAAAAAAATATATTTTTTTAAAGCTTTCGTCTAAGTTTTTTTTTTTGTCTAGCTTTCGTCTAGCCTTTGTCCAACTTTTGTTTTACACCACTTAGTTTCATAATTGCATGTCATTTCAATTTTATTTCATCAGTGTTCATTAGTGTGCATGTCTAGTGTTTGACAAAAGTCCTCATCCATTGTTGGTCCATAGTGTGTCTTCTTAATATTGTGTCTGAGTTGTGTTTGTGTTAAGCATCATGTATGGGTCACTTACACGTCAACGTGACTTCCTTACCCGTCATGAAAGGGTACTAGCCAAACAAGAAAACCACTACACTCCAAATTCTTGGCAAAGTCCCAAAAATCGTGATGAGGCTAGAGTTAGAGGATACCCTCATCATTGTGAACCTGAGTATGATCCTGCCGAGAAGTTTATTAAATCTATTCGGAATGAGGTTCCAAGTTTTGAGGGATGGATGAATCCCAAAACCTTCGTGGAGTGGTTGTCTAGTGTAGAAGAATATTTTGATTGGTATGGCGTACCAAATGAGTACAAAATTAGGCTAGCAAAAACAAAATTGGAGGGTAATGCCAAAAATTTTTGGACTCGCGTAGAATATCGTATTGAATCTCTTCGAAATAAGCGCATCTCCACATGGGAGGACATGAAGGTGAAACTTATTGAAAAGTATGTTCCTTTAATACACTGTCACCTTCTTCGGAGTTTGAAAACCAAGACGAATAAGTGTCCCGATTGCCTTAAGTGTCAAGGGTTTGGACACTTTGCATACCAATGCCCCACAAAATTTCCCACTCAGAATTTATTGACTAAAAGAGTGAGTCCTAAGGAGCCGGAGAATAGGGAAGTAAAAGAAGTGTACGACCCTAGTACTTTGAGTGAAGAGGAGATAGAAGAAGCTGATGAAAGTCTAGTTTGTGTTAAAGAAACATCTATTTCCCTTGTGAGTAGTGATGTTGAGTCACTCACACTTGAACCAATCGAGTCACTTGCCTATGAGTCATTGGTACCCGTAGAGTTGGGCGCACACAACTTGTTGGTGCCCATTGGATCGAATACATGTGAGTCCATCGAACTGGGTACACAAGAACCATTAATATCAATTGAATCGAGTACCCCAGAGTCTTTGGTTTTGATTGAAGCGAGTACACACGAGTTAATCGAGTCGAGTGTACATAAGCCATTAGTGCCCTTTGCATCATTCACACAAGAGTCATCAGAGTCTGCATCCACTTTTGCATATTGCATTCATGAGTTGCATGCTGAGATTAAGAAAATAATTAATTTAAAGAATGAAAAATACAAGTTCTCTATAGATTCTCGTAGACGGTTCCAAGAATTTCAAAATGGTGATTTTGTGATGGTTCGAAATAGACTCGAGCGATTCCCGCAATGAGTTGCAAAGAAGTTACAAGCTCGCGGTGCTGGACCCTATCAGATCTTGAAGCGTGCCGGTTCTAATGCTTACATCTTAGATCTTCCATCGGAATTGGAGATTAGCACAACTTTCAACGTAGAGGACCTTGTTCCATTCCATGGCCCTTCAACCATCCCTACCAACCCCTTTGAGCCTTCTACATCTGATAAACCAATAATTCTCCTACTTACACCACCACCCCCACCTACTTGGCAAACTCGTGAGATCATCGAAGATGTACTGGAAGATCAGATTGTGTCCACCAACCAAGGGGGACTTCCGAAGTATTTGGTCAAGTGGAAGAACAAGAGTGATTCAGAGAGCACGTGGATTACACAAGAGTTTCAGCAGATTGACCCGGATCTCTTGGAGCTCTATCACAACCATGGGGACTTCCGATTCCAGCCGCTTCTAATCGAAGTTCCATATATATTGTCTGTGATTGCGACCGTGAAAACTCATGGCAACCAAAGTTCGAGGTCGAACTTTTTCAAAGTAGAGGGGATTGATGCGTATTTTAGATCCGCTTGTTTGAATCGTGGTCGGATAAAGAGATGTCAAAATAGAAAGTGGACCCACGAATGGGTTTTAAAAAAAAAAAGGCCCGTTAAAGACCCGTTTGATCAGAAAGAAGAAAATCCAAAATTTATTAGGGTTTTCAACTTTCAATCCCGTCACTTTTATGTTTGGCCTATTTTGAAGTGTCAAACGAAGTCGGATTAATACGAAATTGATCATATTTGAAAGCTTATCGAAGTAGCTTTCCAACGAGCCAAAATTTGAGCAATTCAGACAAGTATTGAAGAAATTATGGTCAGTTTTCGGAGGCTGCACATAAAGTGACGAATTTCAAGAATCCTAATTGAATTAGGATTAGTTTCTTTTATTATTTTATTTTAGAAAGTAAGAGTTGTTTCTTTTATTAGAAATAGGATTAGTTTCCTTATTGTTTAGGACTTTATTGTTTTAGAAGAATTAAAATATTTCTTTTATTTGAATTAGGAATTAGAGTTATACTAGGATTTCTAATTTTATGCATTGGTTAGCCTATTTAAAGGCTTGTAAACACTTTTATTATTACTTTTTGGTTAATGAAAATTGTTTATGCAAAATTGAGAGTTTTTAACTTTCGTGAGGGTGTGATTCTCTCAAACGGAGAGCGATTCTTCGATTCCCGCTTGCTGTTTGGTGCGAGGCCAACTCTTCTTCCATCTCTATCTTCTTTAGATCTACTACCATGTAAGTAGCGTAATCCTAATTATTTTATTGATCTCATAAAAGTCTCAAATCAATATTTTGTTCATCATTAATTTTATTAGCCTTTTATTTTCGTTTGGTATCGAGAGAACCCGCTTGCGAGTTCGTTTGACGCCCTAAAACTATCGGAGATCTAGCCGTTCATAAGAACCCTAGTCTTCTAGATCCGTGATAGGGAACATACACGAAAGTAGCACTATTTTGGGCCGAAATTAAATCACCTAATTGAATTTCTAAAATTTTCGTGGTAATTTGTTATGAGAAATTATTATTTTTAATTGATTAAATTAATTTTAATCCTAATCTCAGCCCTAGCATTGCATTTAGTAAGTTCCCGCATCAAAACTTCATTAATCATTTCACTATTTCATGACATAAAAAGAATGATGATGACCTCCATCAAAGATTAATTCCCTTTACAACTTCCAAAAAAATAGCGATAACACAGACACATACACAATAGCGTGTGCATACTGTTGACTCGAAAATTTTGGAATTGAGAACCCTTTTATTTCTTCCACTTAGCCTTAAAAGTCAGATAGAAGGAATTAGAAAAAGAGACTATTTATAGTTTTTTTTAACAAATTCTAATCTAAATAGGATTTAAAGTTCTAAGCTATACTTCGCCACTAGAAAAATATACATAGCCACCTAGGTAGCTAGGAAAATATATTTAGTCATCTAGCTGGCTAGAAAAAATACTTATCCACCTAGGTGGATAGAAAAATACTTATCCACCCTATGTGGATAGAAATATACTCATCCACCCTAGGTGGATAGAAATATACTCATCCACCATAGGTGGATAGAAAAAATACTCATCCACCTTAGGTGAATAGAAATATACTTATCTACTTAGGTGGCTAGAAAATATACGTAGTCACCTAGGTGGCTAGAAAAATACTTATCCACCCTAAGTGGATAGAAAAAATACTTATCCACCCTAGGTGGATAGAAATGTACTTATCCACCTTAGGTGGATAGAAAAATACTTATCCACCTAGGTAGCTAGAAAATATACGTAGTCACCTAAGTGGCTAGAAAAATACTTATCCACCTAGGTGGATAGAAAAATATACGTAGTCCCTTAGGTGGCTAGAAAAATACTTATCCACCTAGGTGGATAGAAAAATACTTATCCACCCTAGGTGGATAGAAAAATACTTATCCACCCTAGGTGGATAGAAAAAATACTCATCCACCCTAGGTGGATAGAAATATATTTATCCACCCTAGGTGGATAGAAAAATATTTATCCACCTAGGTGGATAGAAAATATACTTATCCACCTAGGTGGCTAGAAAATATACGTAGTCACCTAGGTGGCTAGAAAAATACTTATCCACCTAGGTGGATAGAAATATACTCATCCACCCTAGGTGGATAGAAAAAATACTTATCCACCCTAGGTGGATAGAAATATACTTATCCACCTAAGTAGCTAGAAAATATATGTAGTCACCTAGGTGGCTAGAAAAGTACTTATCCACCCTAGGTGGATAGAAATATACTTATCCACCTAGGTGGCTAGAAAATATACGTAATCACCTAGGTGGCTAGAAAAATACTTATCCACCTAGGTGGATAAAAATATACTCATCCACCCTAGGTGGATAGAAAAATACTCATCCACCTAGGTGGATAGAAATATACTCATCCACCCTAGGTGGATAGAAAATATACTTATCCACCTAGGTGGATAGAAAAATACTCATCCACCCTAGGTGGATAGAAATATACTCATCCACCTAGGTGGCTAAAAAATATACGTAATCACCTAGATGGCTAGAAAAATACTTATCCACCCTAGGTGGATAGAAAAAATACTTATCCACCCTAGGTGGATAGAAATATACTTATCCACCTTAGGTGGCTAGAAAAATACTTATCCACCTAGGTGGATAGAAAAATATTTATCCACCCTAGGTGGATAGAAAAAATACTCATCCACCCTAAGTGGATAGAAAAATACTTATCCACCTAGGTGGATAGAAAAATTCTTATCCACCCTAGGTGGATAGAAAAATATTTATCCACCCTAGGTGGATAGAAAAATATTTATCCACCTAGGTGGATAGAAAATATACTTATCCACCTAGGCGGTTATGAGAAAAGAATGACGTACGTGAGAAGAATCTTCTCAATCCGCGTGAAGACGAAAACTTACGCAGCTCTCTCAGCCGTTCATTTCATGAAAACCTTACGGAACCGTAAGATCGTAACTTCTATAACCGCTATCACAAATCTATAAATAGCAGACCCGTCCTCATTGCAAGAGATCCGAAAATCCTGAGACGAGAGCTCTGCCGAAAATATCTCTGACTCTTCTAAAAAGACTTTAGGGTGATCTCCGAGATTCTGACTATTCTTTTCTTATTTTTTTTATTTTCTTTTAAAGTGGACGGGAGGAGTAAGTTAGGATTAAAACTTTTAGGATAAGGGCTACGGCCCTTACCTAAAGGAGATACGCTTAGGATAAGAGCTACGGCTCCTCCTAAGTGGGATTTATGGTTACAATTTGGGATTACGCGTTACAACTCGTACCCAATCTCTTGCGTACTTAGAAATAGTTAAGCCACGTGGGTACGACCCTGGGCATAACTCCTAGTACACTCAGATTGCAACCACAAATTCAATGCTCATACGGGTTGCAATCACGAACCCGAAGAATGATTTCGAACTATAATACCAAAAATATTCACCTATGATAATTAGAGTTTCCCTCGCGGTTCGGATCATCACTCCCTCAAATGAGGGTTTGGACCATAACCTCGAGATCGAAAATTCTTTCACAGTAGACTCGTTGACTTTTAGTCAAACGATCATAATGTGAGGTCATAATGAGATCCAACGGTGGATTTATTGCATTTTGACTAGATCTTATGAATTTGGTCAAATCCAACGATGGAATTATTGACTTAGTCAAACGATCATAATGAGAGATCATAATAAGATCCAACGGTAGATTTATTATATATTGATCAGATATTGTGATTATGTCAAATCCAATGGTGGAATCATTGACTTTTAGTCAAACAATCATAATATGAGATCGTAATGAGATCCAACGGTGGATTTATTACATATTGATCAGATCTTGTGATTTGGTCAAATCCAACGATGGAATTATTGACTTTTAGTCAAACGATCATAATGAGAGATCATAATAAGATCCAACGGTAGATTTATTGTATATTGATCAGATCTTGTGATTATGTCAAATCCAATGGTGGAATCATTGACTTTTAGTCAAACAATCATAATGTGAGATCGTAATGAGATCCAACGGTGGATTTATTACATATTGATCATATCTTGTGATTATGGTCAAATCCAACAATAGAATCATTGACTTTTAGTCGAATGATCATAATGTGAGATCGTAATGAGATCCAACGTTGGATTTATTACATATTGATCAGATCTTGTGATTTTGATCAAATCCAATGGTGGATTCATTGACTTTTAGTCAAATGATCATAATGTGAGATCGTAACGAGATCCAATGGTGGATTTATTATGCACTGACAAATCTTAAGATATTGATCAAATCCAACGATAAAATCATTATAAAATCATCTATGATCATCAAATTTTAAGGAATTTGACGATATCTAACTTATGATTAGACACTCTATCACTGAAAGTGATAATTCTTCTGATATTCAGTTGCCCGAAAAATGGATTTGGTATTCGAAGTCATCTTTGAGACCAGAGAACAAGAATTCATTTTAAGACTCGTCCACGAGTTTCTTGCTCCAGTAATGACTCGTGCTTTTCGATCAAATGGACCCGGCTTTTGGAGGAGGGGTTCTCCCATCCGTCGTCCCCTATTTCATATTTCTCAAATCTCCGATGAAGATCGTCTGCTATCCATCTATCTCATGACGGATTGAAGATGTCGATGAAGACTTAGAATTAGAATCTTAGTTTTGTTTATTTCAGAGATGTAATTACGTTATTATTTTTTAGTAGCTTTTAATCAGAGGTATTCAATTTTGATGTAATTAACGGGGAATCGATTGCGATACCCGGAAGTGTAAGGTCCGCCATTTTAATAAAACCCTCTCCTAGCGAGGGGAAATTTGTTATGATTGATTTGTGTTAGATTTATATCCTACGCAAATTTGTTGTTCACACATACATGCAAATGCCAATAGATATCAGATAATACTAAATCATTTGAAAATTCTAAAATATAGTGCGAAGAAAAAGTTGATACCTATATCAGATAATACAGAAAAACATTTTGGATACTATTTAAATACCATTTCTATGAAAACCAGAAAGGAAAAGAAGAAAAAGAAGTTTTTTTTTTTTTTTTTTAGACGGTAACGAGATTATATATAAAAGCAAAAACAGGCTACAAAGAAGAACAAAAACTAGAGCGAAACAAAAGAAAAAAAAAGCGCACACCTTGGTGGGTAGTAAGGAACTACCCAAGCGAGGCAGCGCAAAGGAACCCCGGAAAGAACTCCTCACCCCAAGGCCAACAAGAGGGCAAAGATCGAAAAGTGGGTCGACACCGATTCCCACCGGCTACCTGCAGAGGTCCTCCTAGATCAAGAGAAATTGAAGAAGCCCATCATTGAAGATCTCCATTCTGCTAAACTTCCAGCTGATAACAAGATCCCTGATATCTCGGATAATCATCGAGAAAGAATTAGCCTTTCGCCTGAAGATCCTATTGTTTCTTTCCAGCCAGATATCCCAAAGGACCGCGTAACAGGTGAGGGGCCACAATTCTCTCCTCGGGTTGTCGAACTTCATTTCCCTCCACATTTCCATCATCTGCCCCGGCCCACTTGGGCAGACCCACTCCACCTTGAAGATCCTAAAGATCCTATTCCAAATGTACTTCGCAAACGGGCAGTGCAAAAACACATGGGTCGCCGACTCCGCCCCTCTCATGCACAGCATACATTTATTAATAATGGGTATGTTTCATCGAATGAGTTGATCTTTGGTGAGAATTCTGTTTCTTGCAACCAGCCAGCCAAAGAATTTAATTTTCTGTGGAACTTTAGCCTTCCACATGCCGGCCCAGACCTTGGTTATCTCAGCCCTTCTGTCCCGTGCTTGGATGCAGTTATAAAAAGATTGCACCGAAAGAATCCCCTTGATGAAGTGCTTCCATAACCTCTTATCAACATTCGACTCATTCGGGGAGGTCTCCCGTAACAGCTCCATCAGGTTAGTGAACTCCTCCCGTTCCCAATCCCTCAGCAGACGCCTGATCGGGATGATCCAAGTAGTATTCCCATCATCTATGCAAGTGAAAAATCTCACAACCTCCTCCTTCATGTCACACAAGTTGTAGATCGTGGGGAACCTCTGAGATAGAGGTTGGTCCCCCAGCCACACATCCTTCCAGAATTTAATCCATCGTCCATTACCCCAACTGAACTTGGTGCCATCGCGGACGTCTTGATAGGTACTAAAAATGGCCTTCCACCAGTTAGATCCCCTTCTACTATTATTGGCGTTCTCAACTCCATTTCCATATTTCGCAGTTGCAATTTGATGCCACAAATGATTAACTTCCTTTTCCTCTCCCAATCTCCAAACCCATTTGGCAAGAAGGGCTTTATTCACAAGGTTCAGATCTCTGATGCCGAGGACCCCATAGTCTTTAGCTTCACAGCACTGATCTCATCTAACCAGATGCATCTTTGTCCGGTCCCCCGCTCCCTCTCACAGAAAGTTCCTAACAATTGTTTCCAGCTTCTTGGTGATACCAGCAGGGACCCTTAGGAAGGTAAATATTGGTATCGAGGCCAAAGTGAACTTAATTAGCATCAATCTGCCGCCGTAGCTAAGAAACTTGCCTTTCCACATCGCTAACCTCTTCTGAAATCTTTGAATAACCGTGTCCCATAACCTTAGCCTGTTCCTGCCATAACCCAGAGGTATTCCAAGATAATTAAGAGGGAACCTATCAGCCTTGCAGCCCACCCTTCTAGCAGCCCACTCGGTCTCCTCAAGAGGTATATTAATACCCGTTAAACTAGATTTATGCAGGTTAACTCTCTGCCCCGAGACGGCTTCAAAGATCTTTAGGATGTCCGTGGGGGTCTCAAGTTCCCTATCCCCATCGCGAGCATTGCAGAACACAATGGTATCATCCGCGTACTGTAGATGAGAGACGAGGAGTCCCAAATCAGCCGTTCTGAACCCTTTAACCAGATTTATCTCTCCCGCCTTTTTGAACAGATTATGAAGGGCCTCCCCAACATAGTTAAACAGCATGGGGGAGATTGGGTTCCCTTGCCGAAGCCCTTGCCTGGTTCGAAAGTATCCGTGGGGGGTCCATTAACCAGAACCGATAAATGAACCGACCCATAACAGCCTTTCATCCAGTTTCTCCATTTACCTCCAAAGCCCATTCGCTGAAGAACGTACTCCAAAAATTCCTGGTTGACCTTATCGTAAGCTTTCTCCATGTCAACCTTGAAAGCCCAACCTTTGTCTTTACGGTCCTTGGCCGAATGAATGGCCTCCTCAGTCGCGACGACAATATCCATCAGTTGTCTTCCCGGAATGAAGGCACCTTGGACATTAGAGATGAGCTGCCCAATCACCTTCTTAAGTCGATTCGCCAGAACTTTCGCGATAATCTTATAAGCGCAGCCAATTAAACTTGTCGGCCTATAATCAGTGATGGAGATGGACCCCTCCCGTTTGGGGACCAGCGCGATGAACAACGAGTTCATACTCTTAGCCACTCTCCTGCTATCATGGAACTCGGAGATCATCGCCATGAAGTCGGCGCTAATCGTAGACCAACAGGTTTGATAGAATTCCGCCGTGAACCCATCTGGCCCCAGTGATTTATTGGAGCCCAAACTTTTAACCGCATTATGTATCTCATCTTCATCAAACCTTCTTTCCAACTCTCTCACCTGGGGGCTGGAGATAGCCTGGAAGGGAATGCCGTCCATCTTAGGTCTGATAACCTCCTCCGTGGAATAGAGCTGCTCGAAGTAAGAAGTAATTTTAGTAGGGATCAGATTTTTGTCCTCGTAAACCGCCCCCTCAATTTCGATAGCAACAATATGGTTTCTTTTCCTTCTCCCATTCGCAACAAGATGGAAAATTTTATTATTTCCGTCCCCTTCACGCAACCAGTGGGCTTTAGCTTTCTGTCTCCATAGCCGTTCCTCATCCAACACCCTGCGGTTAAAATCAATTTTAAACGCCGTACTGATTTGCTTGTCCGCTTCGGTAAGCGGCGCCATCTCTTCCGCCCTATCCAGCGTAGCAATCTCCGCCATCAGATCCTCTCGTTCCTCCTTAGAGTTTCCGAACGTCCCACGGTTCCAGTGTTTGATCTTTCCCTTCAGGTTCTTGATCTTAGCTGTGAAAATGAAGGATGGCGACCTAATGGTCATTGGTCCACCACTCGTGAATCCATTCCTTGAACTCTTCGTTCAGAAGCCAAGCATTATTGAATCTGAAAGGGGTCGGCTTCCTAGTGTAATGAGGGTGCGCCATATCCGTAAGAATAATAGGTCTGTGATCCGAAATAGTTGATGCAACGACGTTATCCGTCGAATTTGAAATGACATCCAGAAAATCCACACCACACAGGAAACAGTCCAATCTACATAGCGTTGGATAGTCTTGACCATTCGATCAAGTGAAGCTCCCCCCCACCATCCTGATATTGATCAGAGCCCCTTGATCAATACAGTCCGCGAACAATTGACGGGCCGTGTCATCAATTGGTCCAGTGTTCTTCTCATAGTTGTAAAGCATGGCATTAAAATCCCCCCTATGCAGACCGGCTTGTCCCATCTAGACAGAACTGCGCTAAGCTCAAAAAAGAATTCCCTCCTTTCTCTGTTGCTACTCGGACCATAGACCGTAATCCCCACCCACTCCCTCCGGTTCTTACAATCACGAAAGTGCACCGCGACAGTGTAGTGACCAATTTTCGAATCTAATAGCATTTGACTGTTCGTATCCCACGCAAGCAGGATGCCTCCCCTTGACCCGTCCGCTTCTGATAGTTTCCATTCCCACGACGAGCTAGGGAGCACCGATCTAATCTTAGGGATATCCTCGGCTCAAGTTGATGCTTGCTTGTTATTTTTTTTAAATTTTTAATGCATTATTCGATCAAGGAATGCTTAATTTCTTGGTGTTTTGTCTATTTGAATTTAAAATTTACATGCATGTATCATGTTATTAAATTTTTAACATTTTAAAAATTATTAAACACTTATTATATATAATGAGAAATCGGAAGATGCATCCAGAATCGGGATGCAGCCCTAGAGGGCTGCACCTTGATGCCAGATCACATGCCACGTGGCATGATCAACCCAAACCAACACCCATTTGGGTTGATCAGCCATGGGACATGTGATTTTTTATTTATTTTTTTAATGATTTGGCCTCCGTTTGATGGGTCAAAGATAAGGTGACACCCAACCAACTTGGTGCATTGATTTTGGGCACATTTGACCATATTTTCAACGGTGACTATGCATTGGACCATGCCCAATTTTTTTGAGTGGTACCTGATCGATCCTGTCTAAGTTTCATGGCACCCAGTCCTCGTGATGGGTGCCACATGGGCCTCATATATAATTATGATTTTCCCAAAAAGAAAGATAAAATAAATATAAATAATAAAAATCACAAGCACCCCTTATGTCAATTATATTTTAACCGATAAAAAAAGAGATAAAATAAACTCACTTTCATGTTGTAAGCTCCAACAATAATTGATTGGGCATCTCATATATTTATAATAATGTTGTGTGTTTGTCAGAATGGCGTACCTAATATATATATATATATATATATATATATATATATATATATATATATATATATATATATATATATATATGTTCGTGTGCATGTTGTCGCAAGATGACATTTTAAGTCCTACGTGCTATGCGGCACTTTCGACGCACAACACGCCATGATCAGCCTAGAACGGTACTACGATGGCCTTTTCTTTCAATCTTACCCAACATCATCTCTGATACCACCTGCCTAGAAGATGGAAATTCCTCCCCATCGTGATCTACTTCACTAAGGTCTACCATCTTGACACATGGCGACGCACCCATCGTGCATGCAAGCACCTCTGTGCCTCGCTCTCATGTACTCATTCCTCGCACACAACAACCGCATGCCAGCTCTCCATGTCATCCCATACTAAAATACCTTGCCCACATATTGAACTAAACCCACTAAGTGTGTGGCCTTTACAACACCACACATCTCGCATATCTAGCCCCCATGTCAACATGCACCATTGTTTCTCATCATGCAACCCACAAGTGCCTCCTTCATATCTATCATAGCCGCATCGCAATGGTCCCCACGTCTAGCCACCCGTCTGACCCTGATATGCATAGCTCCAGGTTGTACCAACCTCCTACAGGTGCCACAAAACAGTGCCCTCCAAACACTGTCCTGGGTCCATCCTTACAGACCTAGGAGGACATCGACACAACTTCTAGCACACTAAGATCCATTACATGGTTATACGAGAGAAGCCCTCGTGGCTCCCCTCCCCTATATATGGTTAAAGAGTCAAACCTTGGTAAATGTTGGGACAACTTCATACCTACTGGTTTGACACACTCATGACGTAAGGCACAATGCAAGGTTATATGGGGCACATGACACCCATGTTTGTCTACCATGACACCCCCTTACATCCAAAATCCAACCCACACTATTGACACCAACCCTCCCATGTCAAGATCGCCCATCCCACATGCGTTTAGCCACTTAGCTATCCCACTACATAGCAGGAGTCTTCTTCTTCACCCCACATATAGGATGCAACCTAGCCCCTGAGGCCACACGCCTCCCCACTAGCTCAAACCAAAGTATCAACAAATCTCCACACGCCATGCCACCTAGCCCCAAGGCCCTCATGCCTCCCGCTTGCTCAAACCATACGCCGCAACGCACTAGGAGAAGTGATCCTGTCATAGTGTGAACTTGCATGTACTTAATCCTAATAACTATTTTAGGAGTTTTAAAATATGCTACTTATTTAATTCCAATAATACTACGTGATAACTTAAATATATAATATTCAATAACACTTAATATTAATAATACGCATAAAAACCTGACGTGTTTTGCATTGTGTCTCAAATTTTTTATTCAATAAACTTGTTGTATGTCTCATAGCATTTCACATAGACTATTTTGTGTTCCTTGAGGCATTTCCCTAGCAGTTTCTGTTGGATTTCACCACATTTCCTCAAGATTTTCAAAAATAAATTAGATATTTCCCCAAGTGTCTTCATGCCCAACTTTATGCTTTGAGGTGTTCCCCATCGTATCGTCTCGCACATTTACTGTTGTTTAGGGCATGTTCTGTAACTCATACATAAAGTTTTTTTTTCCTTACTCAGGCAGTTGCCTAATTTTTGGCCAAGTAAATTATTGGTTTTACCAATGGGTGTGAAATATCCTTTTTCGCTGTTTGGTAATGTAAGTGTAAAACCCAAGAGGTTTCCATAATGCACAAATCAATCCGAGCCCATCCATTTTAGAGGGCCCGAGTGAATGGTATATATGAGTTGGACGGTTTTTTATTTTTCTTGGGGCTTCGAATTACATAGTTCTAATTAATCGTCCATCATCCGGACTTCAAGGGCCCCTCTGCTCTTTTGCGATTAACAGTGGCATTTTCGTCATCATAACAGCAAATGTCGCAAGTCCTGTTACCGCCCGTTCCTGAACATCCACCTGAGAACTATGGATCAAACTAAACGACAGTGCTGTGCCTTGCCTAAGCGAGAACCCATCCGGCCACGGAAGATTTGTCTCGATAATACACAGGAACAAATACGAAATAATCCATTCAAGCCAACTGATAGTCTTGTTTCTATTCTTATCCACATTCTTTGAATTCCTCCAATCCCGAACACATTTCTTTCTTCTGTCGTAATATTGGCAAAAGAGTGAATGAATTCCTTTAAAAGTGGCCACAAAAGGGTGAGAAACACTTTACTTTTTTATACCATATGCAACAAAATTACCTTTTTCTTCAAGAACCGAACAATACACACCGCACAAAACTTTCAAACTTTCTGATAGCGACAATAGTCTTGAAACGGCGCTTAGAGTGACATCAATTCTCCAAAAAATACAGCACTTAAGTTTGGCAGTTTGGTCAAATACTGTAAAACTGAAGTACATTTCATGTTCCAGGTCCAAAGACTGAGATTAACCTAATCGACAACAAGTTCCCCAAGGACGCCTCATCTATAAGCCTGCAATCCAGAAACCTTACTGCCACCGACCACGTCCAATGATTTGCCAATGCATTAATGCCACCACTGTCAACATCAAGAATAATCGAAAGCCATAAACTCTTCAACCATGCGCAACAAAGTGCAACCACTTCAATCGCGTCGCTGGTAAATCTCTCACAGAAGGGGGAAAACCCTGAGCAAATGACATCACTCGCAGAATGGTAAATTTGCAGATGAAATTACAGAATATATTGTTTGAGATATTAAATAGGGAGTTGTGAAGCTTTGTGGTGGCAGATAATGTTGAAGACGATGGAGTAGAGGGCCACTCTTCTTTGTACTGATCATTATAAAAAATAGATATTTCAACCTCTTTATCGAAAATAAAATCCGTATAATCATTGCAACCACCAAACGGCGTAAAACAGGTTTTCCATAACTAAAAAGAAGCCCTATTTTTACAGTTAAAAACCATTTTACTGGTTACCAAAAACAGGCCATTATTAAGGAATTACAACCAAACACATTTCCTGGGAAGTGCCAAACGCTTTTGTCCTCGCAACTACAACTACGAACTTTATTGGAGGACAAACTGAATATAAGCCGGTAACAGATAGTAAGCAAATAAGTTGGAACGGGAAGGGGAAAACTAAACAAATACAAATCTACAAACATGATATTTGTTATTCGCAATATCATTAATATTCACTAACTCACTTACAATCGATCAGGATAGAGAGAAGCATGTGGATCCTTCGTTCCAAACCAGTGAATAAATGAAGCATTTATACTAAAAGCTTAGCTCCCTGTTTGATTAACCTGGAAATTCAAATATTGGTGGAAAAGAAATTCCGTTTCGATATGTTTCTGTTTGATTGCACAAGAAGGAGACGGAAATGAAAGTAGGTGGGCCCCACACTGAAAATCTATTTCCATATACCAAGTCATTTTAGGTGGAAATCAATTCAACTCTTCATATGGCTGAAATTGAGTTTCTCATCAACCAAGTAAGGATTTTCTTTTTTGTCATTTCAATACTATTTTGGCTATTTTTTTTTTAAAAAGCCTTTTAATAACTGATAAGTTCTATTATTTTATAACTTGGACAAAAAGCCCTTTTCTAAATTCTTTTCCAAGGGATTAATCAAACAAGAGAATCAATTTCCAATGGAAATCATTTCTTCAGAGAACCCAATCAAACATAAAAAAATTCATTTCTGCAGGAAATAATTCCACTAAAAATCAATCACAAAATTGATTCATTTCATGTTTGATGTTTCCATGCTATCAAACAGCGCAATCAAACATCAAAGGTGGGAATCCATATGGAATAAATTATCAAAACTACAAGCTAACACATGAAACAGAAAGCTGTTCCTCTAAACGGAAAATGCCATCTGCAAAATCTTAAAAAAAAAAAAAACAAGGAAGTCGAAAAACCTTGTTGATGAGGAATGGTGCACCCCAAAGAACAAAAACAACGGCAACCGCCGCCACAAAAAGGCATAACGAAATCGCCTTCACCCACCAACGCAGAGAACGCGCCTTTCTCGGAAACTGACCATCGGATTCGACATCGTTCGAGTACTCCACCCTCACATAATCGCCATTTCCGTCCCTCATTTGCAGCTTCGATTCCGAATCATCGACGTCTATTTGATACGTCATTTTCGAAATTTTTCTTATATGAATTAATCACCAAAATATAAATAGAAAATTAAATAAAAATCAAACAAATGGATTTCTCCTTACAGAAAGCCGCTGTTAAAGAAACAGTGGAGCCAAAAGCACAACAAGCTTTATTCGTTAAAGCAACACCAAACGAAACCCTAATTTCATCTAGGCTTCGTGGGAGCTGTTCAAAATAAAACCCTAAAAACCAGAGACTAGATGGAGAAGGGGAGAAATTACAAAACTGCCGTCGGGAAATCAGAACCTCAAAAAGCTTTATTATTTGTTTCCCTCGCCGGCGACCTTTTCTTCCCCGGCAAGGTTTGGAGGTGGGTTCGGTTTCTCCGACGTCACGTTTGCTCCTTCGGCGCTTTTCGGGGCGTTTTATTGAATGGTACACGTAGACAACTTTATGACACGTGGCACGACAGGAGTGCTGCCGGGTTCCTGAAGTACACGTCAGCCAACGGTACTCCGGATTTAGGAGAGCCGGTTGCGTCTTCCGAATTAGTTGTAGTGGGACGGGAACCGTCTATTTTTTGTCTATGCGTGATTTAGCGGTCTTACCGTTAACGCACCTGGATGATGATGATCACGTGGCACTTAGACCCCTTGATTTTTATATAGAAAAATAGATTCCATGGTAGTCGTATTTGTTGAAAACTGTGATTGTTACTGTATTTACCGTTGGATTTCTTGAAACACCTACACCGGCTTCATGTATCTTGAACAAGGATCAAAATTTTGGGTTAAATTTTGGTTTCGGGCATCACCGAAATCCGAAATTTCGGCTGAAATTTTGAACCTCATACAAACTGAACCAAAATTTTAGATTTCAATTTTATTTCGGCCATGTCTGAAGCCTGAAATATTTCAACCCAAATTTTGAAATTTCGGTCAAAATTTTGATCCATGATCTTGAATGAGGAATTTGGAAAAAAAAATATAGAGAGAGTAAGCAGTTTTCTAAAAGTTGTATAGGTAAAAGTAGTCTGGTACCAAAGACCAAGTAACTTATCTGACCTCACTAAGATAACAAAATCGATATCAGGTATTAGTCCTTGGAGTACCGACACGAATTATCCTTAATACCATGCTACCTTTATCTTAGCTTGTTGTATTGCTTAAGTGGTGGTCATCAAATTTTTTTGAGGAGGAGTATTTTTCCCGGTAAGAATGATTAGCACCATATCCATTCGCGGTAGGCCACACCGATGAGCATATTACAACTATGGCGGTGGCTCAACCTTCACGCTTGCGAGATGAAAAGGTTGGTAAGGGTCAGGTTATGCGCACACCACCTAGTGAAATTATTTGTAACGCATCACCTTTTTCTACCAACACACCAATCATAATCAACACGACTTTTAAGTCTGACTCAAAGGTCATGTCAAATGCTTCAGGCCCTATTCAACTTGATGAGTCAAGTTTATTTAGAAAAGAGGGCCAGCGTCATGTATTTATACTGCATATGGCATAGCTCTTTGGTAGCCCCTGCCACAGCAGAGTGCACCTTCTTTAATTGATTCTCATTCTCTTTTCTAACTAGCGGTAAAAAAGGATTTACCTGCTCTAGTAGCAACCTCTCTGCTCTTTACTAGCTTCCTATCATAGCAAATAAATCTGCTCTGACAAGGAGTGAGTAGTAATAGCGGAATCAGGATTTTCATCCAGCCGGGGCACAAGTCATAGTGACAAATTTCGACGAAAGTCTTCGAAATTCACCGAAACAAGGTCGAGCGAAACTTTTGGCAAAATTCTGTGATTTCTCCAAAATTGTAAAAGTTTATTTATTTCGATGAAATTAACAAAAGTTTGTCGAAATTAATGACTTTTTTTTATTTTAGCTATTTTTAAATAATAAATAAGATTTTTGTAAATATTATATATATACTTTTGTTCTCCCAATATTTTTCCCAAGCTTTTTCAATTTGTTCCCTAAAAATTAATCCAAAATGAACCAAAACAACCCCCTACTGAAATATTGCTGAAAACGAAATTTGTCGCTATGGCGCAAGTTCTGGGAATTTTTTTTGCCAAAATGCAGAAATTTTGGGGAAAATTTTGGAGAAAAAATAAAATAAGATTAAAAAGTATAAAAATTTGTAATGAATAATATAAATAAGATATATTGAAAAAAATTGTGAATTATTCGCTAAGTTCGTGAAATTTCTAAATTTGTGTAAGGTGAAATCAATATCTGACCATCTGATTGTATGACTATGATCTCAAGATCTATTGTGTGAAAGAATGGGATGAAAAATGATCTCCATCTTATGATTTAAAGTATTAACGGTTTAACATATAACAAACTAGGTTGAGAAGAAAGAATGTAGGATTGCAAATAAAGTAACCTTTTTATATACTCAACGTCTATAAGAGCCACTGGATTTAACTCAAATAGAATTTTTATAAATGTTGATGACTCAGAAAGTAGACAATCTAGAACCTTCTCATGCGTTCCACAGTGCATTACAACACCTTTAAAAAGGGCCCGACTGCTAAGTTTTTACTCTTTTTAATTAGTGGATCCAAGGTTCTCTCTCTCTCTTTTTTAAATGTTATTACTGAAATGAGACGAGTAATCTGTGATTGATTTTTCATAAATTAATAATTATATATTTTTTTAATTTTGTAAATGATAGATTGAATTTGAAAGATGAAAAGTGGAAGAAATGGCTTGTGGTTTTTATTTTACTTTTAGGAAAAATTCACAAATTTCAAGAGTGCTCCATTATTCTTAATTTATTTTATTTAGTCCTTTAGCATTTTTAAGGGGAAAAAAGCGAGATTGAAGTGATTTTTTTTTAACGGCATAAGTATTTCTAAAATTGAATTTGGTTAGTTGTTTTGCATTTTTAAAGAAAAACAAAACAAATATGAAGAATTTGAAGTAAGTTTTATTTTTTCAGAAGAGAGTTACATTGGGAGAGGAAAATAGAGAAGCGTTGTTGAAGAGGAAGAAGGTGTACTACAATGGTTGCCCTGGTTGTAAGCAAGACCAACTTAACTCAGATTAGACGGGCGAACAACGAGCTGCGATTTTTGGTTTGGGTTTTAGAGAGGGCGCGCTGTGGTGTGGGCTCTCGGCGTGGCCATCCGAGCCAGCCGCAGGGCCACTTGTACCACTAGTGCGTCAGGCATTGGTGGGTTGAAGCTGGAGCATCGTCGGCGCGTCACCAAGCCATGAGGGCTTCGCCATTGGTACTCCAAGAACTTCGGTCTTGGGCCAACAGGGCACGTGATGCGGACGCGACTGAGCCAAGTTGGGCTAGCGATGCGGGAGGGCGTTGCGGTATGTCAAACTAAGGGGTTTGAGGTCTTCCTGCCATTTAGGCACTATTGATGTTTAAACTATATATATGGGGAAATGATCTAATAGCCACGTGACGTGTCGCTGACCTAAGTGATCCCCTATGGAATGTGTATGATAGCCTTGTGGGCTTGAGTTCACGCATCCGGGCCTCGCATAGGTGTTAGGTCGCTCCTGTCGCATCGTGCTCTGGAGCCATCGTGTTGGTGGTCCACGACCACCCTCACGGTGTGGACCTGAACTCTAAGTCGGGCTGCCCCTAGGAATATCGCTGCGTATAGCTATATGAGTTGCATTCGGGAATCCGCACAGTTTCTAACGTAATGCGTTACCGTGCAGGTTTGAAACACGAGTAGGCTGATCTAATATGTGAAAAGCTAATTGCCGCACGAGAGATTACGTCGCAAAGAGTAACTCCGTGACATTTGGTATCAGAGCCTAGAGATGGCTGAAGGGACCAGTAGTGGTACACGTAGACGAACCAGGAAACGTCTAGATGACCTTGAAGGTCAAGCTGAACAGTTGGAGACAGTGGTTTCGCTTGTGGCAGGCCATGTAGAAAGATTGAGCAAACAGGAAGAAAACCACGCCACGTTAGCGGAGAACGTGGAGATCCTTGCGGAAGATACGAAGGGCACCGTCGAAACCCTTCGTTTGCAGATTGATGAATTGACCACTAAGATGAACGTCCTGATGAGGGCGATTGGTTTTGGGACTGTTCAACAGCCAGAAACTCCCCAACGGAAGGTCAAGATACCCAAGCCGTGGTGCTACGGGGATGCTCGAGATGCTAAGGAGTTAGAGAATTTCTTGTGGGATATTGAGCAATACTTCAGTCTCGTCCCGCCTGCCACCGAAGCAATGAAAGTGGTCACAACGACCATGTACCTTGAGGGAGATACCAAACTGTGGTGGCATACACTCTACGCAGAGATTCAAAATGGTCGTTGTGTCGTAGACACATGGGAAGACCTAAAGAAGGAATTGAAAGTACAATTCTTGCCCGAGAACATTGACTATATCGCTCGGCGAAAGCTACGGAAGCTACAGCACACCAGCACAGTGAGAGAATATGTATGGCAGTTCTCCACTTTGATGTTAGACATCAGGGAAATGTCCGAGAAAGATAAAATATTCTACTTCCTTGAAGGCCTTAAGCCATGGGCCCAGGCTGAATTAAATAGGACACTATCGGACCTTGCAGCCGCGGTGGCAGCTGCAGAGCGACTAACGGACTATGGGCCCTCAGATCAAAATAAGAACAGGCCACACAAGACTAGAAGTGGTTCGAAGAATCCGCCAAAAGCTAATAAGAAAAGCAAGAGCGGCACGCAGGAAAAGAAGGCGCACAGAAAAGATTCACATGCAAAGTCAGCTGAGTCCGCCAATTACGTGCCGAAGTCAGGTTGCTTCTTGTGCGGAGGGCCTCATCGAGTTAAAGATTGCCCACGGAAATAGTCGTTGAATATCCTTCGAGCTACTACTAGCGCTCCTACAATCCCTCCTAAGGAGGAACCAAGAATGGGGGCACTCAGGTTGCTGAGTGCCATAAAGGGGCAAGTAGAAAAAGGAAAGACAGTCGCACCTAAGGGGTTGATGTTTATAGAAATGTGCATCAATGGGAAAAGTACCCGTGCCATCGTAGACACGGGGCCGACGCATAACTTCATTGCTGATAAAGAAGCACGTCGCCTAAGCTTAAAACTTGAGCAAGACGCCAGTCGTATAAAAGTTGTGAACTCGGAGGCGAGCCCCATAGCAGGAGTAGCAAAGGGGGTACCTGTGCAAATAGGGTCATGGAGCGGAGTCATGAACTTTATGGCAGTAGAGATGGATGATTTCAAGGTTGTCCTGGGGTTAGAACTCCTTCACCAGGCTAAAGCAGTGCTCATGCCATACCTCGAGTCAGTGTGCATGTTCGGAGAAGAGACCTCTTGCATGATCCCTGTCATTCAGAAAGATAAAGAAGTGGAGGGTGATGGATTTATCTCAGCACTTCAGCTAAAGAAGGGACTAAGAAGAGGGGAACCTATATTTCTTGCTACACTGCTAGAAAAGAAAGCAACAGGACCAGCAGAGATTATGCCAGAAAGTGTGTCAGGATTACTCAAAGAATTCCAAGATGTCATGCCGCCCGAATTGCCTAAGGTGTTGCCACCCAGAAGATCAGTAGATCACCGGATTGAATTAGAACCAGTGTGAAGCCGCCGGCTAAAGCTCCCTACAGAATGGCTCCTCCCGAGTTAGCCGAGTTACGTCGGCAGTTAGATGAGTTATTGGGGGCAGGGTTTGTTCGATCGTCTAAAGCTCCATTTGGCGCCCCAGTTCTATTCCAGAAGAAACGTGACGGTAGCCTTCGATTATGCATCGACTACAGAGCGTTGAATAAGGTTACCGTCAAGAATAAATATCCAGTGTCATTGATTGCAGATTTGTTTGATCAGTTGGGCAGTGCGAGGTACTTTACCAAGCTGGACTTGAGATCTAGCTATTATCAAGTGCGAGTCGCCGAGGGAGATGAAAGCAAGACTACCTGTATGACCAGGTACGGAGCCTTTGAGTTTCTAGTAATGCCCTTTGGGCTGACTAATGCCCCAGCCACCTTCTGCACCCTTATGAATGAGTTGTTCCATGCCTACCTCGACAAGTTCGTGGTGGTGTACTTAGACAATATCGTTGTGTATAGCAATACATTGGAAGAATATCTCAACGACCTCCACATCAGCTCTATGTCAAGAAGGAGAAGTGTTCATTTGCACAAGAGCAGATTATGTTTTTGGGATATTGTATTGGGGAGGAAACATCAGCATGGACCTTGAGAAAGTTCGTGGAATCCAAGACTGGAGAGTGCCATAAGGCGTGATCGAGTTGCGGTCATTTTTGGGTTTGGTCAACTATTAAAGAAGGTTCATCCCCGATTATTCACACCGTGCGGCACCACTGACTGACCTATTGAAGAAGGATCGACCGTGGCAGTGGTGGGAAAAATGCCAGAGGGCATTTAAGGATTTGAAAGCGGTGGTCATGAGTGACCTCGTGCTGAAGCTACCTGATCACTCCAAGCCATTTGAGGTACATACGGATGCCTCCGACTATGCGATAGGAGTATTAATGCAAGAAGAGCATCCAGTGGCCTTTGAGAGCAGAAAGCTGAATGATACCGAGCGGCGGTATACGGTTCAAGAAAAGGAGATGACAGCAGTAGTACATTGTCTAAGGACGTGGAGGCACTACCTACTTGGGTCGAAGTTCCTAGTGATGACTGACAATGTGGCGATCAGTTACTTTCAGACACAAAAGAAATTATCGCCGAAACAGGCCCGTTGGCAAGATTTCTTGGCCAAGTTCGATATGGACTTGGTGTACAAGCCTGGCAGGACCAACCAAGTCGCAGACACTTTGAGCCGAAAGCAGAGTTAGCAGCATTGAAAGTTCAGTTAGCAGCGTTAAAAATTGAAGAACAAACTGCAGCTAGCCACATTAGTTCGACTATCCCCGATAGATTGCGCGATGGGTTAAAACTAGATCCACTCGCGATGACCCTACTACAGCAGATACAAGAGGGGAGAACACGACGATTACGGGTGAGGAAGGAAATTGGTGACAAAAAGAACTTAGAAAGGAACTCTTGAAAGAGTGTCATGACACATTGTGGGCTAGTCATAAAAGAATTCATCGCACGCTCGCCTTATTGGAAAGGCGTTTCTATTGGCTTAAGATGGAAGAGGACATAGAGGAGTATGTCAGGACTTGCCTGATATGCCAGCAGGACAAAGTGAAAAGAGCTAAACCATTTGGACTCCTACAACCATTGCCAGTGCCATCTAGACCGTGGGAGAGCGTCTCCCTTGACTTCATCTCTGCATTGCCCAAAGTAGGGACACTCTGGTCCATCCTGGTAGTTGTGGATCAGTTCTCAAAATACGCTACATTCATTCCAGCACCGGTGAATTGTAATGCAGAGCAGGCTGCACGATTATTTATCAGTAATGTTGTGAAACATTGGGGAGTGCCGCAAGTGATTGTCAGTGATAGAGATCCACAAACAGACAGACAGACAGAAAGGGTGAATGCTATTTTGGAACAATATCTGAGACATTTTCTCAGTGCCAACCAAAAGAATTGGGTTCAGTTGTTAGACGTGGCACAATTTTGTTATAATCTGCAGAAGAGTTCAGCCTCAAATAAGAGCCCATTCGAATTAGCAACTGGCCAGCAACCGTTAACGCCACATATAATTACTATGAGATATACTGGGTCAAGTCCGGCAGCCTACCATCTTGCCAAGGAGTGGCAGAGGAATGCAGAGATTGCTAGGGCCTATCTGGAAAAGGCCGCTAAGCGAATGAAAAAATGGGCCGATCAGGGTCGATGGCCTACCGAGTTGCACGAAGGCGATGAAGTTTTGGTAAAACTTAATCCGAAGCAGCTCAAATTTTTCAGAAGAAAGCACGCAGGATTAGTTCGTAAGTATGATGGGCCATTTCCGATCATGAAGAGGATTAATGATGTCTCATTTCGAGTACAACTTCCTTTCCGATTAAGAATGCATCCGGTATTTCACGTCAATTGCTTGAAGCCATATCAAAGAGACCTGAATAATCCAGGGAGAAGTTTGTCAACTCGTGTCGCCCTAGATGCCGATTTACAGTTAAAGAGACAGGTTGAAGAAATCCTTACACATAGACGCAGTATCCGGGAAGATAGCAGTCAGAATGAATTTCCTGTGGAGTACCTTTTGAAGTGGAAAGGCCTACCAGAGGCTGAAACTACGTGGGAACTTGAGAGTACCCACCCGTCTTTCCAATCCGCCCTGAAGAAATACTGGAAGCGCATCGACGAGGACGTCAACACAACTAAGTAGGGGAGGATGTGACGTGGGCTCGCGGCGTGACCATCCGAGCCAGTCGCAGGGCCACTTGTACCACTAGTGCGTCAGGCATTGGTGGGTTGAAGCTGGGGCATCATCTGCGCGTCACCAAGCCATGAGGGCTTCGCCATTAGTACTCCAAGAGCTTCGGTCGTGGGTCAGGAGGGCACACCACATGGTGGCAGTTGGTCGTGATGCAGTGTCAACATGGCACGTGATGCGGACGCGACTGAGCCAAGTTGGGCTAGCGATGCGGGAGGGCGTTGCGGTATGTCAAACCAAGAGGTTTGAGGTCCTCCTGCCATTTAGGCACTATTGATGTTTAAACCATATATATGGGGAAAGGATATAACAGTCACGCGACGTGTCGCTGGCCTAAGTGATCCCCTACGAAACGCGTATGATAGCCTTGTGGGCTTGAGTTTGCGCATCTGGGCCTCGCATAGGTGTTAGGTCGCTCCTGTTGCGTCTTGCGCTGGAGCTATCATGTTGGTGGTCCACGACCACCCTCACGGTGCGGACCTAAACTTTAAGTGGGGCTGCCCCTAGGAATATCGCTGTGTATAGCTATATGAGTTGCATTCGAGAATCCGCATAGTTTCTAACCTAATACGTTATCGTGTAGGTTTGAAACACGAGTAGGCTGATCTAGTACGTGAAAAGCTAGTTGCCGCACGAGAGATTACGTCGCAAAAAGTAACTCCGTGACAGCGCGCTGCCAGGGGTTCAGCAGGTTAGAGTTAGAGAGAGAGAGAGAGAGAGAGAGAGAGAGAACGCCCTAATAGGTTTTTGGTTTAGGGAGGGCGATCAACTGATAGCTAAAAGCATGTATAAAAAAATAAAAAATAATAATAAAGTATTTTTTTTTAGTTTGAGTGCAAGCGCTCGCCCTCACTCGGCTATAAGTGGTTCCGCCACTGGTGAGTAGAGAGGAGGGTAGAATTGTTGAATATGTAAATTTCGCATAAAATCTTGTTATACAGGGAGTTATTAAGGATAAGGGGTACCTACTAAAGCAGGTAGCAGGATGCTAACAAAGAGGATGAAACCTGCTTTAAGCAGGTAAACTCTGCTATGATAGAGGCTAGCATAGCTATGTGCCTTAAAGGATTTGGAAAGTAGATTTTATGGATTTAGTTTGTCGGTATGTAATCGCTCACTTGGTTACTTAAAGCGCCGTAGTCCCACACCCTTGGAAAGCGTTGATTTGGTGGGATCTGATGATGGAAGTCGTATTTCACACCAATATTTCACAAAAGAGATCTTAAGATCGCTGATCATCATTCTGACGGTCAATTTTTTAGTCCATGTGTCAAATATCCCCAAAATATGATCCATTAATCATATATGACACTTCAAGCTCCCACGGGATTTTAAGACCATTTTTTG
The DNA here is from genome assembly GCA_021018995.1 of Chloranthus sessilifolius. Lineage (NCBI taxonomy): Eukaryota > Viridiplantae > Streptophyta > Magnoliopsida > Chloranthales > Chloranthaceae > Chloranthus > Chloranthus sessilifolius. The sequence goes on from CM037589.1 coordinate 36,656,093, forward strand.
GACTTTGAGGTATGTTTATTTAAAAAACAACCGTCCGATATGTGACTTATGATCTCAAAATAAAGATGGAGGAGAGAAATATCTTGTGGTTCGATGCAATCAATGGTCTTCAAGGGGTCTGAGGATAGGTGCTTTAAATAAATATGTAGATGCTAACAGCGGTTCCATTCCATGTTTATCAAATTTTAAGGTGTAAGGGACACGTCACTCACTGGTTTATTGTTTAGCTGTCAAACCTGTCACTCTATCATACACGGATACCAAAGGCAAACCTTTTGTTTTGAGGGCTTTGGGTTCATTGCCCTGCGGTATTTATATTTTTCGGGTGTTATATGCAAGCCCTTTCACTTTTAATTATTTCAGATGCAACTAACCATTTGAATTCCTTTTGGACATAGAGGCTCGGGTTCATAAATCCCTCTAAAAAGAGTAAGGGAAAGACTTCTGCTTTATGGTTGTGTTAACAATCAGATTACACTTATGCCCATGATATACAAGGATTCTCTTTTTAACCTTCCATTTTTGGGCATAATACTATACTGTCATTTAAACATATTTTTAAATGATCTTACACCAATTATGACTTAAGATGCGGGGTAATACAATACCATTATAATGGAAATGTGCCTAAAAATACTTATTAATAGATTTCAATCATCGGATCATAGAACTCTAATATCAATCATTGTTTTTTAATTTAATGGCCTACATTAAAGTTTATCAAAGGTATGGTTCACAACCACTTATGGACATGATTTTTTTGGATAAAACATGATAATTGTCACTTTGACAATTTGGATAGCTCACATGTGTGCCATGTGGCAAAATTGTATACCACCCTTTAATGGTGTAAGAACATGCCTTAAAATAATGGTGTAAGATCATTTTAACACCATTTTGATATTTAAATGATGGCCAAGAGCCATTATCCCTGTAATTTTTAGTGAAACTAGTAAAGGTGCAATCATATAGGATAGGGTACCCCTGTACGTGCCTATAAGTTTACTGAAACCGCTAAAACTCGTTGACTTCTTGGAGTCAAACAATTGAGATCATTTTTGTGACGACTAAAATTTTTTCCCGATCTCGAGGGCTTAAAATCTCATGTCATGACCTCGCACGCTTATTAAAGCGATATGTGAACATACATATTTTACTAGATCAAACTTTCTTAATTTTAGGCCCGAGGAACTAAGTTCGAGTTATATTGGGTTAGGGATTATACATTGGTGCACACATGCTACGAAAATAAAGGTGGGTCTAAGGCAATGTAACATGGGTCTAAGGTTTGACTAAGGTCAAATCAGTCAAATGGTCGCATTCTCATCAAAGGTCAATGATTCAACGCTAGAAAAAAATGATGGTTGTAACAATTTTTCACTCCAATCTTCTACACAATGAATCTTGAGACCATGAGCTTACCAACAGACAGTCGTTTTTTCATTCCACAAGACACAGATCATAAAAATTATGACCCTAAAATCTTATTTGAGTGTAATGCATGTCATGTGAATTTAGGTTCATTTTTGAGGGTATCCATATATGTGCCATTTGAAATCCAAAATTTGTTGTCTAATAATATACCCTCATGGTTGTCAAGAACCATTGTGTGGAAGATTGGAGTGAAAAACAATCTCAGTCATTCGATGTAAGCATCAATAAAGGTTCCCAATATAAATTAAAATTTAAATAAGACAATTCCGGTTGTCACATGATGAAATAAGTATCAATCTTGTCTCACTAAGCCTCGAGATGCGAGAGTCAAGATATATCGAAGACGTCTGGTATGAAGCAAAATTTAAAACCATGGTATTAAACTTTTGATATTTCTTAAAAAGGGAGGGCAAATTTGGCATTTTGATTAAATAAACTTACTTGGTTAAGTGAATTGTGTCGTTGGGTTACCCACGTTGTGGTAGGGACTCCAATTCCCAAGACATCCAAAATGTGTAAACGAATCTAAAATAACCAAAACGAAGGGGACCTGCATAAGATATCATATAAACATAAGGACTGGAGTGTAATTAACCCGAGTTTTTTAAAATCAGCAAACATATGGCAAACCCTCCACGCGTCATCTTGCTGGAGGGAAGAGCTGGTTCTGTAGGCGGATACTATTTATTATTATTTTTTAAACCATCACTGATATATCTTGGAATCGGCCGATATGTATCAACTGATTCGTATCGACCTCAGGCAAACTGATATCTAAGACCGATACCGCTTTTGATACCTTGGGTTGTAATACTTTCTGAGATAAATAAACAAAAAGTTTATATTGAGTACTTCAGTTAGACTAGTCTACAATGGTTATCCAACCATCTTGTGCATTAAAGCGGCCTGCAACTCTATATGACTTTGTGATGTGCACGGATTGCCTGGAAGTCCGCGCATGTCACTAAGTCACAGAGATTCGTGAATTGTCGTCTCATCCCATGATGGGTGGACATCCATTGTAGACAAACTCTTAAGTTCTGTGACTCCATCTACAACTACTTGTAAGTTTGGCAATTTCTACTATGTGAAAACACCATCTAAGCCTTTTTTATTTGAAGGCTATGATTTAAAGATATCGATTGCAAAAGATCAGAACAAAATATAATTTTCATCATTTGATTAAATGGAGTCGAAGACTATTATACAATTCAACAATTGATTACAATAGATCATATGACAAGTATAGTGTTTTGCTCTAATTTTATGTACCAGAGATCTATTGATCATGAACTTCAAATCAGACAAGTCATAATATATTTTTATATGTCATATGTCCTTAAAATACTAAGTCTTGCTTTAAATTCGATGCAATCACTTAAAAAACGTGTGCAAGAAATGGCTCTCATGATTAAATTATAAAAAAATAGTAACTGGTTTGTATGCTAATAAATAGTTGTGGACCTATTTAAGGTTGACTATTTTGGCTCGGAGAGATAAATCAGTTGCTTAATTCGTGTTGGTAATACCAACTCATAATTAATGGCACCAGCATAATAAGATTATCTACTATTGCACAGGCTTTAATCCATCAATCTTGTCAAAATATGACTTCAACTGTTGTTATAAGTTCTTAAAATATGTGCAAGCTTTTTTATAGAATTCCATGAGGAAGGGAATATATCCGAAGCATATTATCTGAAGCATATTATCTCGTGACGTTTCCGAGATCCCTTATTCCTTTGCCTTATTAAGTGGGTATCTTTAGTTACAACCTAAAATTTTTCCTTCTCAACTTGAGTTTCTCGTCCTTAAATCGTTGATGTTTTCAATTAAATGATGGAGATGTTTTCCATTCAAATATTTGACATAATAGATCTTGAGATCATGAGCCTTCTATTAGAGGGTCAAATTTTAATATCACTTGGCACACATTCCAAAAATATACATGATAATGACATATATCAAGCATGATTCCAAGATCACTTTTTGAAATGTCTGCTATATAGAATAAAAATCTAACTTTATAATAGTAGGACCATGATCACAAGATCTATTATATCAAATATTGAGATGAGAAATGATCTCAATCTTTTGATTCTAAGAAGTCAACGATTTAAGGAGATAAAACTTGAGTTGAAATAAAAGAATCTTGGATTCAAAATAAAGGCCCCTATTAAATATAGCAAATATAGCAGATTGGTTGAAGATTGTATTCCACGTGCTACAGATTTCGATGTTTTGTCAACAACCATACGATAGTGTTATGTGGAGGACAGATTTTATATAGACAAAGTGCAAGCGACTGATATGGCACGATGCAATTAGTTGCAAGTGCCGTGGGGATCAATTAATGTAAGTCGATGCAACCAATCACGTCGCATCACATCAACTATTATACTTTGTTCTCAACAAATCTGTCCGCCAATTATAATTTTCCACAACGATTCTTTAACTAATATAAAAAAGTGGGTCATTTTATTAAACAAATGGAACACGGATTCTTCATGTGTTCCTTTTGATTTGAAGATCATGAATTAGAGATCTACGACACCAAAGATTAGGATGAAAAATATTGGGCTTTTAAGGCTGTGTTTAGGTTAGCTCTTATAAGAGCAGAAGCAATTTTTTATCTGCGCTTTGTCAAAGTAGATAAAATCTGTTTCAATATAGAATAGACAAAGAGCAACTTTATCACTTAAAACAACTCCCTTCCATAACAAATTGGGCATTTAATACCACCTCTACTTGTAAAATGCATATACCTTGGAATTAGAAAAAAATAAAATTAATCAATAACTCAAAAGGCAAAGGGGAGAGTGTGCCCAGCCGCCGCACAGGATGACCCGGGCGCCCAATTGCCAATTTGCATGCCAAGTGGTATGATTTACTCAAAACAACTCCCATTATGGGGTTGATCTATATGACATGTTTTAAAAAAAAAAATTATTTTTTGACGTTTTTCCCTCTCTTTGATGGGTCTAAGATCAGATACCGCCCTAAAAATTTGGTACATTGATTTTTCCCAACTTTATTCATATTTTTAAAGGTGGAAAAATTATAAAAACAAATTTTTTAATTTGAATGGGACATTATCAACCTTGCCTAAGTGATTGTGGCCCCGATCCTTGATCCTCATGATGAATGCCATATGATGGCCACTCACAGCTGGGGCAGAGATTTCTTCCACCAATGTTTGGTTCAATTAGTTGTTCCAATGTTACTCCTTTTTCTTCGACAATTTCCTTCATTATATCACGTTTATAACAATGCTTGAATAAGGTGACAATTCTGATGCGCCATCATATCAATCAATCATATTGACCTCGTGACGAGTTTACTATTGTAGGCATATGTTGGCTCCAACAGAGAAAGCCTAACAACAAAGAAGCCCTTATCACCTTCACCACCTCAGAAGTAAACACAATCAATGAAATATTAAGACAATGTCACTGAAAGTTATCTAAGGTTAAATAGTTGACTACTTTAAATTAGATGATGAAGATTGTTTTTCGTTTCAATCTTTCACACAATAAATCTTGACATCATGGGTTTATTATCAGACAGAGACAGTCACTTATTAATTCTACGTGACACACATCCCAAAAAGTGAAAATGAATTATAATAATGGTACGCTATGATCACATTTGACCATCTGATTATAGGCCTATAATGTCAAGATCTATTACATGAAAGAATGAGACAAAACATGTTCCCTTCTCAATTTAGAAGCACTTCAAAAGTGTGGAGAGGTTAGAGGTAATAAGGAATTTTTTTGGCACTGAAGATATCATTCAAGTTTCTATGTAGAGAGTCCATCCAACTTCTTTCTTGTCATGACCTACATTTGCAATGGAATTGGCAGCTTTATTGCATTCCCTAGTGTCACGATACAGAATCCTTATCTGATCTCGAAGGCTTAGAATTCCGTGTTATGACACTACACGTTTGTTAAGGTGATAATGGACAAACACATGACTCATGATTCGACTTAGTATATGGATCGAGACATTTAAAATATTGCATTTAATGATAAAAGATTTATAAAATAGCAACGAAAACGTAAATGACCATTAATGAAGTAGTTAATCATAACTACGCATCTAAGATGTAAAACTGAAGTTTCAAGTAGGGTAAAATTATCTCAAACGTAAACTCATAAAGAGGATTAAACAATCGACATGAAATAAAATGTCTCATAAGAAAATAAAAATAAAAAGTCTAGAACTAATAAACGCTCAAGACTTATAAAAGTCTGCCGGATCTACGGTCTCATCCGGGTGGTAGTCGACGCTTCGTCTACATAAGCAGCCTCCGGTATAGCTACCTCCACATCATCATAAGCAGGATGATCGGAGTCCTCGCCTGAAACTGTTAGATTTTGGAAAGGGGTGGGTTTACTCAGTCGCGTAAACTCAGTGAGTTACACAATCGATCTATCATAACTTACCCAAGTGATCGTGTGTGCAATCGCTTGAGTTACGGTGCATTTTGAAATAAATCAAGCATTACATAATGTCAAAAATATCCAAAACCTTATAACATATCATATCATAATTGAAAAACATAACATAGAATGAAATGTGCATGATGCTTTTATTTCTTATTTCTTTTCCTATTTGTCTCATCAACTTAACATACGTGACATATTAAAAGTCTTATTATTACTAATCTTAATTCGTATTCAGATGACCTTCACAACGTGCTTTAACGTGTCATATCATTATTTGGTTATGGGCTTAGGTCTACAAATCCCGTATCGGTGGATTTGTTCAGCGACGTCTTGGAAGCCGCATTTTCTGCTGTTTTATCACCGAATTGATCTTAAGTTAAAATCTCTAAAATTTTAAAATCCCTTTATTTAAAAAAAATCCTTTACTTCACAAAAAAAAAAAAAAAAAAAAGAACCAAACAACAAGATAAATAAACCCAACTCACCTTTCTTTAAATACCAAAAAAAAAATGATTAAGTGCCCCACCACCCGCACGCGATAAATTACACTTAAACCTAACATTTAAATCCTAAGACCGCCCGAACTTGCAATCAAGCACATATTCCACTGCGCAGAATTGGATCAAGTGCACATTCCACTACGCAGAATCGTTTGTTCAGACACATTAGGACTAGAATTCCCAATTTACCGACCCCTGAACTCGCAATCAAGCGCACATTCCACTGCGCAGAATTGGATCAAGCGCACACTCCACTGCGCAGAATCGTTTGTTCAGATGCATTAGGACTAAAATTTCCAACTTAGAAGCTGACTCCAAATGAATCAAGCGCACGCACCAGTACACAGAATTCAATTGAGCACACCTCATAAGACCCATACCTCAATTACTAGCCCAAACCGGTCATTCCCCTGAGAAACTGAACGTTGAGCATATTTAATCTAAGAACTTACAAACGCCAATTGAAAAATAAACGTTTAATGCGTATTGGTGTGAGCAATGATGCGCCCGATCTGACATGACTTGCAAAAGCTTTCGATGTTACATGTTACTTCATTTTATTATTATCAGTCCTTGGACCTAATTTTGGACATTTGATTGACGCCCCGGCATCTCGATTGCGTAAAATCCCTCTGTTAGTCTGCGCCATACGACGGGATGCGCCATGCACCCAACGACCCAGAATGTGCCCTTCGACACATGCTATGTCAGCATCACCAATTCACATTTGTGATTTCCCAAGAGAAACGAGAAAACACCTCAAATGAAGGGTGTCTACTTCTTCGACACGTTCTTACTTCGCAAGAGCACGCTGAAGAGGGGCATCTGTAGACACCCTCATTTTGCCCTCTTAGAATATATAAATTTATTTGGTCAATCTTTGACCTCATACCCCCAACATGGGACCATGCACTGAAACAATAATACATGGCTGAACACATGCTGAAACAATAGCTTTGTAGCTCAGATCCCAACGTAAAGAGACTATATACTAAAACAATAGTATATAGTCGGAATGCAAGCTGAAAAAATAGTCTTACATTTCAGACTATAGACCAAACCCGAACAATCTTGAATTAAGCGCCTGAAATCCCGCGCGTAATTCGATTGCACGCCAAACTACAAACGCGCAATCAGTCTCCCTTTCAGACCAAACTCCCTTTCTCAGACCATCTTGAAACTCGATCACGCGTTTGAAATCAGATGCGTGATTGGATTGCACCCCCGATCATCAGCGAGTAATTGGCCTACGCCCAACCTAGCCTCACAGTCATTGATCCCTAAGTTTCCTTGATTGAGCGCTTCTAAAGAAACGCTTAATCGGATTGCGCACGTCCTAATAAGCGCGCAATTAGCCCTAACGCTATGAGAACTAGAAAACTCGCTGGGCAAGTCAGCCGGTCGCTCACTGAATCGGTGACCGACTCAAAGCGATTAAGTACTGAGAAATTGGCGCGTAATTCAGTTAAACACCCGAAAATAAGCACGTAATTGAAGAAAAACCTATAAAAGATTATTTTCTTAATTCGCCTAGGGAGGCTGGGCAATTTTCGAGGGAGAACGGATTTTTTTGGGGATTCCGAAACCATAGAACTCCGAGAACGAACCCATAGAGCAATCTAGTCATGATTTCAAAATTCAAGTGTCGAATCTTTGAGATTTCTCTCTGCAGCCCTGGTCCTAGGTAAAAATCTTAGTTTTAGACCTAGGATTTTATCTTTTAGTTTCAATCATAGATTTTAATTTTTAGTCCGAGACCGTAGCACCTCTTTTTTTTTTTAGACCGCAAATATTTTATATTTGGTTCTAATTCTCCGAATTCAGAATCAGTCCTTAATCCGACGATCTAATTTACCGACCCTTGCCTCAATTCCATTCTAAAATTTTAATTTCCAGTCCTATCATTAATTTCTGGTTCTAATCCTTGGATTCAAGAACCAGTCCTTAATCATACGGTCTGATTTTCTGATTTCAGACCCGAATTCGGTCCTAGAAATCTAGACTTTAATTTTAATTCCTTATTTTAATATCTCTAAAAATCATAAATACTAATTTCATTTCCTATAATTCTAGTTTCACAATTTAATCCATAATTATTATTCCGAAATCGACTCTGAAAAATCTAAAACACTATTTTATCATTCAAAATCTAATTTATCTTTAATTTTAGCTATCCGATTTGTCCAAGGGAGCTTACGGAGGGTACTCGGAAATTAGGCCAATCCTCCTTAGCATAGTGGGCCCAAACCCCTTTTTTTAAAGAATTTTAGAATTAATTAATTACTTTTTAAAAATCTTTTTAGTATAATTAATTAGTAGATTTATTTTATTTCAGCATAATTAATTAATTAAGTTAATTAGATTTTAGTATGATTAATTAATTTCTTTAAATCAGAATTTAATCGGTTAATATCTTGCTTTAATTAAAATTTAATATGATTAATTCGTTGCTTTGATTAGATTTTTAGTATAGTTAATTCATTGCTTTAATTAGAATTTTAATAAAATTAGTTTATTTATTTCAATTAGATTTTTAATAAAATCAGTTTATTTGTTTTAACTAGATTTTAATAAAATTAATTCATTTGCTTTAAATTAGAGTTTCAGTAAAATTAGTTTTCTATTTAAATTAGAATTCTAGTAAGATTGTTATACTTGATTCAATTAAAATTTCAATACAACTAGTATACTTGCTCTGCTTAAAATTCTAGTACAATTAGCATGCTCAAATTAATTAGAGTTTCACCAAAACTACCACATGTGGACCCCTAGTATGATTAGGAGACTAAAATTAAACAGACTTTTAGTAGTATTAGAACACTTAATTAATTAGACTTTCAATAAGGATATGAATAGTAAAAATTAATTAGACTCCTGATAGAACTAGAATAATAAACTACAATATATTACCACCTAACCAAACTCACAATAGAATCAAGGAAGTCTAAACTGGCCAAAACTATAACCATAAAGGGAAATAAAAGGAAAATCAAACTATCTAAATTATAAGAAAAAGATATAGCTGCTGATGTTCGCAGGCGGACGATTTAGTTTAGAAGTAACTCATACCCGCTCTCAAGTGTGATCATTGAAGTGTTGTAGCGTTAATAAATTCTGCAGCTAGTGATCGCAACAAACTACGAACCTTCCTAGAAAATCCCTTTATCTATAACACTCTAAATGCCGCATCGTTAGAGTCCACTTTGACAGAATTGGAGCCACTGATTCAACGGGGACCGAGAGGAACCCAGAAAAAGCATGCACCAACAGACTGGCGACCGCGATGGGACACTTTTGCAAACTCTCCATTTCTAGATAATTAGTTTTCATATTATCTCTCTATTTTATTTTTTCTTTCCATTGTGTCATTTAGATTCCCTTATATATATATATATGAGTCTTCGTCAAAGACTCGAGATGTCGGGTATATGAAAAGTGAGTTTAAGAGACCCACCGTTGTGGGGATATCATAACAACCCCACGTACGAAGAAGAACCATTTCACAATTCCAGCCCACTACAACCTGAGATTAACATGACCGACGAGCAAGAAAACCCCTTCTCTACCCAACACACCGGTAATAATCATAATGGGAGAGATGGTAATATTGGACAATACCTCACCGCTCAACAGATCGTAGAACTCGGTATTCAAATAATACAAAGAGGAGATGACGACTCCGAAGAATTGTTTCGAGGGTTGGCCACTGCATACAAAACCATTAGGTCACGATAATTTTCAGAAGAACAAGAGCGACAAGAGAGGCCACCTCCTACCCCGAGCACGGTGTCAGCACGCGCCACACCATTGAGACAACCTGCCCACACATTCTTCAACGATAATTCTTTAGACAAGATTTGCTCACAGGTTGCTCCAAAAGACAGCACCATTAAAATCGAAGATCTCCCTAAAATGCTCGATGAGTACATGGCCAAAAGAGAGCGCCCCGGTTACTCATTCGGATTCAACAAATTTTAACGGGGCTTCGAGTTTAATTTACCAATAGGATTTAAGCCACCGAAATTTACTAAATATAATGGCACGAGAAATCTGAATCATCACTTAGCCCTCTTTTATAATAATTACCGACCCATACGTGATAATTAAGGACTTTTCATTCACTATTTCCAACGCTCATTAGAAGGAGAAGCTTTAGATTGGTTCACGGGACTCCAACTTTATAAGATAGAGACATTCGATGAATTAGTCGATCAATTCGTAGACCAATACAAACACTTGATCCAAGAGACAGTTAGTCTCAGCGATCTAATGGCAACCAAGCAAGGACTTTATGAAGAATTTATCGACTTTGTCACCAGATGAAGAAAACTCGCTGCTAGGACCGACACCTCAATAAAAGAGAAGGATTCGGTAGGCATTATCATCGATAATATTAGAGAACCGTTAAAGAGCCTACTTGTCATAAGTGATTGACCCGACTTCACCGCACTCCACTCCCGGACATCCCGACTAACACGATACATTAAAGGCGGAGATCTTGTACTATCCATAATCACGTCAAAAATAGGCTCTTCCAACGAATCAAAATAAAAAATAATAGGAAAGTCTCAGGAACTGAGCAAGTTAACACCGTTGTCAATCAAGGACAAAACTCTGGGAACGAGAATTTCCACCCACGAAACTTCGGGCAAAATCAAAATCAGCAACGATATATGAACCAAAACCAAAGCACTAATCAACAAAGATATGCAAACCAAAACCAAAGCCATAACCAGAATCAAGGCCAATATTAGAATAAAAATCAATATCCTAATACCTACCATAATCAAAACACGACGCAGAATTGACTGGCCCACGGGCCGAATTACAATAGTGTGCCCCTACCATAAAGCTTTAACCCAGCCAGAGGCCCCTACCAGTCGAGGCGGGAACACTACCTCCCTTTAAGGGACACGATTCCCAACATCTTCTGTCTCCTTAACACTCAAAATTTCCTCTGATTCCTGCAAGAAAAACCTCGCCCATGGCCTGCAAATCTAGACTATAGCAAGTACTGTGCCTTCCATCGATACGCAGGACACAACCTAGAGGACTATTGGGTCCTCAGGGACATAATCTATGACATAAATGACCGAAGTCAGATCGATTGGGAAGCGCTTAGGAACCCTAACCCTAATAATAACCAACCCCAACCAAATTTAGGGATCGTTAATAACCCCATGCCCAATCACAACCAAGCAACACTGGCTCAGGTCACCACCGTAGATCTCTTCGGTCGATTTCTCTTCCAACCTTCCATCTTAATCACTTGCATTCAACCCCCTGCTGCTTCCGCCACACTAACAAGAGCTCCTTCACCCCACATCCCTCGGCCCTGATCACTCGCATCGCCCTGCCGAGTCTACCTCCTTATCCAACATTCTCATATACGAGTCCATTCCTTTAAGGCTAGGAGACCATTCCTCCGTAGTCACCCACCAGAGCCTTCAACACCTCCAAATCCCGAATCAACGCCATTACCGCTCCCTTTGTCCAATTCTGAACCCGAGTATGGAGATCATGTTCTCCAAATTGCAACCCAAATTACTGCATGGGTCGAGAGTGTCACCCGAAAAACTCCAACTCGAGAAAACCAAATAACAACCGAGCATTCGCTCAACCTAAAAGAAAGTGAACCCAAAGAACATCCTGACCCATGCGAGACGCTAGTCTCTGCTTTCCTAGAAGAAAAAGATTACACATAGTACCTACCACCTTGGAGCGGCACCATTCAGGTATGCGTTCCAACCTCGAATTTCACCCATTTCACCAATACATCCGCATCAAGCCACGCCGAGTTCGGTCAACAATCGACTTGCCCAATTCTCAAATTAGGAAGTAATTACCTACCCCCACCTTTCTCTCGAAATAAGGATTTCACGAAAGCACAGCCACCAGAGGGGAATGTGAGAGAAAGAGAAGTTAACCTGTCTCCCCCACCTCACATCATCCCTCCGTCAATTCCTGCGCCTCAACCATTCCAACCACCCGCACCTAAGGCCCATCGACCAGGCAAAGAAACTGTGCTCGAGCCAGGGCAAGAATACGACCTTCTGTGGCATCTCTAAAAGATTCCGACCCAGATATCCATACTAGAACTCATCAAGAAATCACCTGATCATCACCAATTATTGATAAGGATACTTGAAGACACACAAGTGGATGAGGATACGACTCTAGATGAGCTTCACCAAATTAATTCAGTCATAGCGCAACCTTCGACGCTCACTTTTATAGACGCAGACATGCCTAAAGAGTCACTCCGCGAGAGTGCGACCCCCATATATCTTACAGTCATAATTAGAGGATTCTCCGTACCACATGCACTCGTCGACACGGGAGCAGGACTTAACATATGCCCTCTCACCATGTTAAAAATGCTCGAATATACGGAACAGGATGTAAGGCCTTTTGTGCTGCCACTCATAGCTTATGATGGGTCGCATCGCTTTGTCAAAGGAACTATCAAGCTATAGGTTCGCCTCAGACCTGTAACGAAAGACGTTACTTTTCATGTTTCTAATTCTGCTAGTACGTATAATCTCATTTTAGGAAGAAAATGGCTGGAGTCAATGAAGGTCGTCGCATCCACATACCATCAATGCGTCAAATTCTCATACAAGGACTCCATCATCCGTATATACACTGATGGACCCCTCCAGGAGATGGATATTGATTACGCGGCGGGCATACCAATCGCTCACAATTACGTGTTGAACACGGGCCATATTTAAAAGACTCGAATCCTTGATGAGACAACCATTGCGGAAGTTCGTCCCCCTACCCCTCCTAGTTCTCCCCCAACGCGTCAGCAAAAATTAGTGAAAAGAGAGGTTGGCCCATACCTCACCAAACTCTATGCCATTAACCCTACTACGACAAAAGGGTGAGACCTTATATGCCAACTTGGATACATTCCCCACACCGGACTCGGTAAAAATAAGCAAACCGGACTCGGTAAAAATAAGCAAGGTCGTGTAGGACCTGTTGTCCAATCGCAAATACGTAAGCACATATGGATAGATTACCAATCGGACGGCTTGCAAACCGACTTGTCCCCTACCTCGTCAAAATAGTCTCTATATGACCACTTCGCCTATGGGACCACTGAGAAAGCAGATGTGCCAAAGCATAAGGAAATGTCCTTCACTAGATCCCAAGAAGTGGAAATTGAGCGAGTGACTAAAGCGTTCAATGATTTAACCAATTTAAACGACGATATTGATAAACCGCTCAAATGAGTCAAGCCCATGTTTGACACTAAGGAATTTACAGAAGAAAGGAGAGAAGAACCTCCATAACTCGTCCCACAAGTAGAAGACTGGGAATCCACTGACGACGAAGATTTTCACATAGCAGTCTTGCAAGATAGTGAAGAACACCTACGCTTAACATGGGAAAGAGATTATACTCCACAAGAAAATACTAACTCGTATAGTATCCGCATCGGCCTTAGCCTTGAAGGATGGGAATGCCTTTGGGACTCCCCTTGTATTGCTTACCCATACCAACCCCGTTGTAGGGCATGCACCAGCATATTAGAATGCTTCACTAGTTAGATCCGACACTTTACGATGGAAGAATCAAATCACTCCAACCTCGTGACAACGAAAATAAGTAATGACCTACCAGCTCAGCCACCCGTGTAAGAAGCAGAAAATCCCAACGGTCATCTGGTTGACCAAGGGGGAAACACTCGCGTCACCCTCATAGAGTTTGAAGCGAAACTTGAACTAGACACTTCTACATCCCCAGATTCACCGCAACTACAAGAGGAAGAGTGGCAACCTCCCCGAGTGATGACGAGGACTACTGGGTAGACCTCCCGACCCTCGAGTTAACAGAGTGAGCCAATTTAAGACTTCAAGCACTATCAGATTAAGAAGATGAATTCAATACCGTCTTCAACTCTAACCTAGAAAGATGGGAATGTCCTTAGGAATCCCCCTGCATTCTTCACTATTATCAACCTCGCTGTCGAGCATGCGTGCTCATCCTAATATATTATGAAGATCAAGGAAAAGAACTCGTTACCCCTGAGGATCTTTTGGGAGATCCCCCTCGGTGGGAAGAACAACATTATTACAACCCAGAGGATGACAGTTCAATTGACTATGATCTTCAGAGCTTCTTCGAAGAAGAGGCGGTTAATGTGGCAGAAGAAATCTAAGCGCTAGTGTCATTGTCACCAGCGTCACTCATTCAAAAGATCTCATCAAATGAGGACTCAAAAAAAAAATGCCAAATTCGCAACAAGTTCGCATTTTCTGAAGAATCGCTCGAACGGCTCCAGTAGCCGTCTCGCTCCCTCAACTAGAGGAAGTAATTCTCCCGGCGCCCCTTGAGGCGACCGACCCTGTATCATATTTATTATCAAAAATTTTTAAAATAGAAAACCCTAAAAATTCATAAATATAACATCCAAAAAATTCAGAAAACCTCATAAAAGAAAAGGGAACTTTTCGTCCCGAACCAAATTTGTGGCCAATAAAGAGACTTTTCTCCTAAGGTTTCTATCTCATTCCCCGCACGGGGACGTAAAATATCCCGGCTAAACAACAAACCAGTGATCATACTGGACGAGATACTTCGTGACTTTGAGAGAAGAATCAGTAGTCTTGACCTTCACCTTACCGAAGATCTCTCAGTCATAGATTGCGCCGATGAAGGGTTATCTTTCACAAACTCAGACCCCTAGTGTAGCAATTTCGCAGTATACGAACTTATCGAGGACGAAGAAAGAGCACCAATTGTCGAGGCACTGGACTTCCAACGGGTTATCAAGCATTTCGATGAGCAAACCCAAGCTGCCGCGAAACCCACAGAAGAACTTAACTTTAGCACTGAAGAAAGAAGCTACTGATTAGCGCAACGCTTAACTCCAAGGAACGCTAATAAATTACACAAGTCCTGCAAGAACACCTAGATTCCTTTGCATGGTCCTACGAGGACATGCCCAGATAGACCCAAGTTTGGTAGAACATCGCCTTGTCTTAGAACCCGATGCAAAGCCTGTTAAGTAGAAACTCTGCAGGATGCACCCACAAACCGCCCTCCAAGTTAAAGAGGAAGTCGATAAGTTACACAAAGCCAAATTTATCCGAGTCATTCTTTACCCTAAGTGGGTCGCCAACATTATACATGTCGCCAAGAAAGAAGGCAGAGTACGGGTTTGCATCGACTTTCAAAATCTCAATAAGGCATGTCCAAAAGATGACTTCCCACTTCCACACATTGACACTCTAGTAGACAACACCGTTGGACATGACATGTTATCCTTTATGGAGGGTTTCTTTGGATATAATCAAATCAAATTAGCAGAGTCCGACTAAGAGAAGACTTCCTTCACCACACCATGGGGAACACACTATTACATCGTTATGCCTTTTGGGCTTAAGAACACAGGAGCCACGTATCAACGCGCCATGATGGCCATATTTCACGATATGATGCATAAATGTGTAGAAGTCTACATCGATGACATATTAGTGAAGTCTCAAACGCGAGTAGGACATGTTGAAGCGCTCCGACTAGTGTTACAAAGAGCTAAGAAATATCAGCTACAAATAAACCCAAAGAAATGTGTTTTCGGGGTCACTTCCGAAAAATTACTTGGTTTCATAGTTAGTAAGCGAGGGATCGAGGTTGACCCTGGAAAGGTCAAAGCCATCCTCGAGATGCCGCCTCCCAGTAATATCAAAGAATTACGAGGCCTAATAGAAAGATTGCAATTCATCAGAAGATTTATCTCCCAGTATTCGGACAGATGCGATCCTTTCTACAGACTATTTAAAGGAGGAACTAAGTACAAATGGGATGATCAGTGTCAGCAAGCCTTCGACAACATCAAGAAGTACCACTTTAACCCGCCAATACTATCGCCACCAGTCTCCGAAAGATCCCTAATTCTATGCCTCTCAGCGAATGATAAAACCATGGGAGTAATTCTGGGACAATATGAAGAAGACGAAAAAAAGAAGGCTATCTACTATCTCAGTAGGACGATGGTCGAATACGAACGAAAATACACCTCCATGGATAAGACTTGCCTCATTGGTGTGGGCCTCTATCAAATTATGACACTACTTCAGAGCACATAAAATACTAGTACTAGCCCGAATGGACCCTCTGAAGTACGTATTCGAAAAGCCCGCAACATCAAGAAAGATCGCTCGCTGGCATATACTCTTGTAAGAATTCGATATCACTTATATCAGGCAGAAGTTGATCAAAGGGCAAGCAATCGCTGATTACCTTGTAGATCTCCCACTCCCCAGTGATGCGTCCATGCGCGCAAATTTCTCCGATGAGGACCTATTCACGATTCATAACGAAGAGCCCGATAAGATCTCATGGACCCTTTATTTCGACAGTGCTATAAATCACAAAGGGAAAGGCATCGAGATAGTCCTCCTAAGCCCAGAAGCTGTCATACCTAAAGCTTTCCAACTAGATTTCTCTATCACTAATAATGTCACAGAATACAAAGCCTTTATAGCTGGACTACGAGCAACACTACAATTAGATGTTAAACAGTTAAAAACCATCGATAATTTCAAACTAATAATTTCACAAGTCATAGGAGAATGAAAAACTAAGAAAATGAGACTAATGACATGCCTAGAAACCGCTCAATATTTAGTAAAGAAATTTAAAAGAATCTCTTTCACGCATATCTCTAGATTAGAAAACGAGCTCGCAGATTCCTTAATCATGCTAGCCTCGGTCATCCAAATACCTATCGGGCAAAATACTAAGACCTTTTTTATCGAAAAGTTGACAGTACCCGCCCACGAGGTAGCATGGACTGTCAAGAGAGAATTGTCCGTCCTCCCCACAAATGCAGGACCGAAAGAAGCAATCACTCTGGAAAAGCATGTCAAGATAGAAACCGAAGTCGCTCTATTCAGATTTGAAAAATCACCGACCGACAGTAGACAACCGTGGTACTTCGACATCTAAAACTTCTTGAAGTATCAACAAGTCCCTCCATACGCGCCACGAAGATCGAACAGAAGACTATGAGGAACGGATGCGCCTGATTCTGCGAAACATTATATAAAGAGGTCTTCACTAAAGGAGTACTACTACGATGCGTCATGACCGCCGAAGGACAATACATCATCCGAGAAGCACATGCCAGTGCATGCGGCGCCCACTCCGGTAGACAGAGACTCACCGATCAAGTTACACGACAAAGTTACTTCTAGCCGACAATGATCAGAGATTGCCACCTTTACGTTCAATCCTACAAGCAATGCCAAAAACATGTTGCACTCGTCAAAGCTCCATCAGTTGCATTGAATACCATGACCTTGCTGTGGCTGTTTTTTATGTGGGTCTTCGATGTCATTGGACCTTTCACAAACACCGTTGGGAACACTCACAAACACGCGCTCATGCTTACAGCGACCGAATACTACACCAATGGGCAAAAGCTGAATCCTATGTCAGAATTATCGCTTCAACACTAGTAAGGTTTATCGTTCGAAATATCATCACCAGGTTTGGAGTACTCAGGATGTTTGTTACTAACAACGAACCACAATTCATCGAGGAGAAGATAAAGAAATTATGCAAGAAGTACGACATCGATCTGAGTCACTCATCACCGTTCTACCCTCAAGGCAATGGACAGGCATAAGCTACGAACAAAACGCTAATTCGAATCCTGAAACGCACAGTAGAAATAAGCAATGGAGCCGACTGGCCTGAACAACTACCAGAAGTGTTTTGGGCCTATAGGACCTCTATTCGTACGACCACTGGTCAAACTCCCTACCTCTTTACCTACGGGATGGAGACAGTCCTACCATATAAGATACAAGTCTATCCTTACAGATTCAACTCGATGATGAGCTATCCTTAGAAAAGAGGAGAATTGTCCTACTCACGCAGCTAGAGCAGCTCAATGAAATGCGTTTAAGGGCAGCTGATCACGCTCAGGTGTATCAGAGGAGAGTGGTTAGGGCTTACGATAAGAAAGTCCTTAAACGAACCTTTGATATTGGAGAATTAGTCTTGAAGAAAATCATGCCTTTTAAGCACGCCCATCCGAAAGAAAAACTAAAACCAAACTGGGAAGGCCTTTATGTCATAACAGCCGCATACCCTGAAAATGCCTACAAACTGGCGAACAAAGACGGGGAAGAACTCCCTAGCCCTTGGAATGCTATAAACTTTAGAAAATATTACCCTTAGCCATGTGATCGTCACATCTCGTGGTTAAATACTTATACTTATCGCCCCCGTAGTCGTCACGACCCATTCATCGGTCGTACGCCTTCAATTCTCAGAATATCCTTAAGACCTCCAATTTGTCGCCCACATTTTCTCACTCGGGCAATTTGATTAAAGGATTAATGACCTATCTAACCTATTTCAAAAGCATAAGTAACACCCGATCCTCATTTCCCTTCCCCCGCCATTGGAGATGTTAGAGCAAAAAAAAAATGAAGATGTTAGGTTCAATCAAAATTCATTATTCTTTCACTAGTAGGATGCTTTCAAAAAAAATATACATTTATATACCAAAAATCGAGTGAGAGCATTATGACGAATGAATAAGTCAATGAGCTTCGGGAAGCATAAGCAGACCGTGAGGACATCCCTGGTAACGTTATTAGAAGTGTATAAGCAAGCTGCGAAGGCATCCCTGATGTCCCCATACTACCAGATGTCGTCGTAAGGTAGCAAGAGGAGGATAAACTCCTGCTAACCATAGAATATGAGATTTTGATGGTGCTAAAACATGATGAAGAGCTCGATCATGGCATTCCATATCTCCTCTGAGAAAAAGATTGTTACTCATCCATATTGGGAAGTATTAGATACAAACTATTCCCCGCATCACTGAGCCTTATCCCCATCTTCTATTTTTATTTTCGGACGATGAATCAAAAGCCTTATACGATATTCCTAAAAATGAAACTGAAAACTGATGAATGATGACTGATGCAGTCACCTACTATACCTACCATACTTCTCCCTAATAGCCATGGGATAGGACGACCACCACCTTGAGATAGACCCCCGTATACAGCTGACCTAATCAAAGAGACCTCGCTAGTTCGATGACAGTATCGGTCGACTTTTCTTCAAAACTAGCTCACCAAATACCCATGACTGCTTATAGACCCAAAGTGCTCGTCTCGAAGCCCAAAAAAGCTTTACTGCATCTTGATGCTGGGACATTTTTTTTGGATTAGAAGAAGAATCATATCAGAAGCGCCGGCTTGTCCACAAAGAAGATAAGAAATGATGAAGTTACCATCCGAAAAGTGCTACCAAAGATACCGTACTACCGATCATACCACGCTCCTACACTGAGGCATTTTTATTTTATTGTTTTCTTATTATTTCTATTTTAGCTATTTGCTTTCCTTATTACATTATTTGCTTTCCCTATTCGGTCAACCTTTCACCTCATACTCCTGACGTGAAACCATGCACTGAAACAATAGTGCATGGCTGAACACATGCTGAAACAATAGCTCTGTGGCTCAGATCCCAACGTAGAGAGACTATATACTGAAACAATAGTATATAGTCGGAATATAGGCTGAAAAATAGTCTTGCATTTCAGACTAGAGACTAGACCTGAACAACCCCGAATTAAGCGCCTGAAACCTCGCGCGTAATTCGATTGCATGCCAGATCACAAACGGGCAATCAGTCTCCCTTTCATATCAAACTCCCTTTCCTATACCATCTCAAGACTCGATCACGCGTTTGAAATCAGACGCGCGATCGGATTGCACGCCCGATCACTAGCGCGCAATTGGCCTACGCCCAACCTAGCCTCATAGTCCTTGACCCCTAAGTTTCCTTGATTGAGTGTTTCTGAAGAAACGCTTAATCGGATTGCGTACGTCCTAACAAGCGTGCAATTAGCCCTAACGCTATTAGAATTAGGAAACTCTCTGAACAAGTCAGCCGGTTGCTCATTGAGTCGGTGACCGACTCAAAGTGATTAAACGCCGGAAAACTGGCGCGTAATTCAGTTAAACGCCTGAAAATAGGCGCGTAATTGAAGAAAACCCTATAAAAGATTATTTTCTTAATTCGCCCAGGGAGGCTGGGCAATTTTCAAGGGAGAAAAGATTTTTTTTGGGATTCCGAAACCAAAGAACTCCGAGAACGAACCCATAGAGCAACCAAGTCATGATTTCAAAATTCAAGCGCCGAATCTTCAAGATTTCTCTCCGCAGCCCCGGTCTTAGGTAAAAATCTTAGTTTTAGACGTAGGATTTTATCTTTTAGTTTCAATCATAGATTTTAATTTTCAATCCGAGACCCTAGCACCCATTTTTTTTTTAGACCGAAAATATTTTATATCTGATTCTAATTCTCCGAATTCAGAACCAATCCTTAATCCGACGGTCTAATTTACCGACCATTGACTCAATTCCGTTCTAAAATCTTAATTTCCAGTCCTATCATTAATTTTTTATTCTAATCCTTGGATTCTAGAACTAGTCCTTAATCACACGATCTGATTTTCTGGCTTCGGACCCAAATTCAGCCCTAGAAATCTAGATTTTAATTTTAATTCCTTATTTTAATATCTCTAAAAATCCTAAATACTAATTTCAGTTTCTATAATTCTAGTTTCATAATTTAATCCATAATTATTATTCCGAAATCGACTCTAAAAAATCTAAAATATTATTTTATCATTCAAAATCCAATTTATCTTTAATTTCAGCTATCCGATTTGTCCAAAGGAGCTTAGGGAGGGTACTTGAAAACGAGGCCAATCCTCCTTAGCATAGCGAGCCCAAACCTCCTTTTTTTAAGAATTTTAGAATTAATTAATTACTTTTTAAAAATCTTTTTAGTATAATTAATTAGTAGATTTATTTTATTTTAGCATAATTAATTAATTAAGTTATTTAAATTTTAATATGATTGATTAATTTCTTTAAATAAGAATTTAATTGGTTAATATCTTGCTTTAATTAGAATTTAATATAATTAATTCGTTGCTTTGATTAGATTTTTAGTATAGTTAATTCATTGCTTTAATTAGAATTTTAATAAAATTAGTTTATTTATTTCAATTAGATTTTAATAAAATCAATTTATTTATTTTAACTAGATTTTAATAAAATTAATTCATTTGCTTTAAATCAGAGTTTCAGTAAAATTAGTTTTCTATTTCAATTAGAATTCTAGTAAAACTATTATACTTGATTTAATTAGAATTCCAATACAACTAGTATACTTGCTTTGCTTAGAATTCTAGCACAATTAGCATACTCAAATTAATTAGAGTTTCACCAGAACTACTACATGTGCACCCCTAGTATGATTAGGAGACTAAAATTAAACAGACTTTTAGTAGTGTTAGGACACTTAATTAATTAGACTTTCAATAAGGATAGGAATAGTAAAAATTAATTAGACTCCTGATAGAACTAGAAT
Source organism: Chloranthus sessilifolius (assembly GCA_021018995.1). NCBI lineage: Eukaryota > Viridiplantae > Streptophyta > Magnoliopsida > Chloranthales > Chloranthaceae > Chloranthus > Chloranthus sessilifolius. The sequence goes on from CM037589.1 coordinate 36,677,907, forward strand.
AATAAACTACAATAGATTACCACCTAACCAAACTCACAATAGGATCAGGGAAGTCTAAATTGACCAAAACTATAACCATAAAGGGAAATAAAATTATATAAATTATAAGAAAAAGATATAATTGCTAATGTTCGCAGGCGGACGATTCAGTATAGAAGTAACCCATACTCTCTCTCAAGCGTGATCATTGACGTGTTGCAGTATCGATAAATATCTGCAGCTGGTGATTGCAACAAACTAGGAACCTTCCTAGAAAACCCTTTTATCTTTAACACTCCAAAAGCCGCATCACTAGAGTCCACTTTGACAGAATTTGAGCCACTGATTCAACGGGGACTGAAAGGAACCCAGAAAAAGCGCACACCAACAGCTACGTGTCGTCGTCCTCATTTCATTATATGTCGTATCTTAACATATTCCTTTCTCATATTTACTTAAAACTTAATTAGAATGGGTTACGGTGCGTTAGGCTTCACAAACCACGCTTTCCAAGATACAGATTTTGTAGTAATATGGATGTATTTCGTGTGACATCTCATACTACCATAGAGGAGTTACATCCATATATAGACGCGTACATTTTAAGTTCCACATGACCGTGAAAGAAATCCCACCGTGACGAAGGTTTATATCATGTGTCACGCTTTCCAAGATACAGATTTTGTAGTAATCTGGATGTATTTCGTATGACATCTCATACTACCATAGAGAAGTTACATCCATATATAGACGCCTACATTCTAAGTTCCACATGACCGTGAAAGAAATCCCACCGTGACGAAGGTTTATATCATGTGTCATGTCTTATTCTTAACTTATTATGCTCATGCCCCATCGTAGTTTTCTACATAATGCATGTTATATAATGATGATAAACATATATAAGAAGAAAACTATAACATTCTTAAAGAAAATTAATATGAGTATAACACATAAAGCATTAAAGTAAAACAGAGAAAAAGAAATATTTAACTACATTTATTTTGTTATTGAGTCAAAAATACACTTCATTGGGGTTAATTATTTTTATGGAACTTGGTGATTGATTGATATAGCGATCAGACGTGTTTCAAACCCTAAAGGGGCATACGTATCCGTTCAAGCGTTGTAGGAGCATTAAAAGAGGTAACGTATAATAAATGTTGAAAAATGTTAATATTACCTTTTAAACTTATCAATTTATATCCGATGAAAGTTATTTAATATATTTTGTGTAGTCTAGTGATTTACAGGTTTTGAGATTAGTTGAGCATAAAATAACTCAAGAGTTCAAAGAATAATGTCAAATCCATACAACTTTGGATCATCTAAAATTTATCCTGACTGGCAGCTCAATTTTGACCTTTAAAATGTCGAAATCATGAAATTGCTATTTCATCCAAAGTTGTAAAGCTCATTATCTTTTTTTCAATGTCGCAAAAATCGTTCAATCCGAGTTCAGACTAAAAAGTTATGACCAAAATACCGATATTGTATCTGTTGAAGAGTTTGACCGAATTTCACGAAAATCTGAGAAAAATGATCCTATTGATTTTGGGCCGAATTTTTATATTTTTAAGGTCTGAAATTAATTAAAATTAGGGGAGAAATTAGGATTTTCTTTTAAGAAATAACTAAATAATTTAAGATGGATTTAGAGACACCCACCTGTTGAAGCGTTATTCAAATCTCGCAATAATTTGGGTTGATGAAGATCAGATTCGAGAGACAATATGCCCGAGTCTTTTTAAAAGAACTTTTTTTTTTTTTTATAGATGGATCACGGTGATGAGGAACTTCGATGGTGGAAGATCAGACTTCAGAATAAGATGCACGGGTCGTCGATAAGATTGGAACTCACGGTGTAATTCCGCCATGAAGATCAATAGAGATCGGGCGAGGAGTTGTGAACGATGACACCGTCGAAGCTTTTGCAGAAAAGAGAGAACAGAAAGAAACGGCTGAGAGAAAAAGTGATTCTAAATCTCTTTCTAAGTTCTCTACTTATAATGGAAGGGTAATTGGAGAAGAAGTCTAACTAGGAAATTAGAGAAATAGTCTAACTAGGAAAATTTGACTAGTATAAATTAGCAAGAGTCCTTTTAGTATTCAAATGACTTTTAAATCAAATCTCATAATTAATGAAATTAAAATACATGCCTTTGTTATTTTATGGTAGTAGGACTCTTAGGATTCAATAGCTATTTTTGTGTAAACGGAATCATAAAAGAAATTTCTAAATTTAAAAAGTGTGGGCCATATTACGGTGTGCGCATAAGTAAAACCCGGGTCATAACACCTAGATGTGTGCAAACTCAGAGTAAAACCATTTTAATTTTCAGAGAGCACTGGATAGCATAATCATGGAATATGCAACTCTTTTTAAATGGCTAGCTTAGGTACATCCAACCATTATTCTTCAAGTTTCTTTAAGACATTTCAGATACCCTGCTATATATATATATATATATATATATATATATATATATATATATATATATATATATATACACACACACACACTAGTGGACCCTGCACGAGCGATGCACGTGAGAGCCATTTATTTGGAAAATGAATCGTTACAATGTAATTTCAGAAACATTTTTTGTGTTTCGTTTTAAATTGGGTGAACTCTTATTTAAACTTCTATGTATTTAATTTATTACAGTACCCATTTATCATAGGTGCATTATTTCAAGCACCTGATACCAACTCATAGAAAAGAGAGTTGTAATTGGGTTGCACCGAGTTTTTTTTTTTTTTTTTTTTTTGAGGATGTCATACCTCATAACATAAATCAAAATTTCAGCCGAAATCCTAATATTTCGGCCGAAATGCGTCGGTTTCGAACCCCACCAAAATTTCGACCAAAATCTTGTGGACCAGGTAGAAATTTCGGTGCCCATATATATATTTTTTCTTTTTTTAAAATCCAAAGTTACCGGCCTTCAAAATATCAGCCGATAAATTGGTGATTAGCAAATTATCAGCCAATAACTTCAAAATTTCAGTCAAGAATTTGAAGACCGTGATTTTTTCACTGAAAATTTCAGGATTTCGTTTCGGTGGGGTCCGAAATCGATGCGTTTCAGCCAAAATTTTGGAATTTTGGTCGAAATTTTGATCCATGACCCCAACTAAAATGAAGTCTTTATCGTTTGGGATCAAGGTGTCAAACTTGGTATCAGTATCGGGTATCGATCCATGGAGGACCGATACGAATCGGCCAATACAGATTCGTATCGGCTCCTTTAAAAAAAAAATACGAACACAAGGCCTCGGCTCAAACTGATACGAGCCCGTAGCAGCCGATACCGATACCGAGTTGGAGGACCGATAAATATCAGAACCGAAACGTAACCGATACGTATCACCGTTATGTATCGGAATCGACCGATTTTTTATACTTTGTTTGGGATTTTGATAATCACGTTTTGTTGCGCATTAATGAAGTGTACATAGTTTAGAATTTCCTTTATCTCGCTGTTATTTATTATAAGATTTCTCTGTTTTTTGGTTAAGCAGATTTGCACACATTTCCACTAGTATGAGAATATATTGCTTGTTTCTAATACACAACAAATATTATACTTATTGCTTTATCATTCTTGTCTTCTACCTTTAGAGAAGCAAGAGGTACTGTTTTTTTTTTTTTTAAATTGAGAAGCAAGAGATACTACAAATATGTAAAAAGTTATCCATAATCGGCAGCACCCATGGCCCACAATATCACCATTCAGATTGCCACCTTCTATACTCCTTACTGAAATTTCCTTCTTATGATTTTTTTTTTTGGAAGTGTTTTGAGGTTGGCGGGTCCTCACACGTTCGTTAATATAAATGGTGAAGTACAAGCAGGTAAAAATTCATGCTCAAACAGGTCCCCCTCTTTGGAGCTTCAACATAGCCCTCACCCCAAAGATTCAGACCAAGTGATAGGATCTAAGACTAACAGACTAAACATAGTTAGCAATCTAATCAAAGGGAGTGCTTGACATTTCTCCAACTATAAGTTTCATTATCCACTACCAAATCATCATCCCTTTCATTTAGCCCGGTCAATCTATGACCGACTTAAGAAACTACACATTTGAGGAAGTCCCTCCTATGTCGGCAGTTATCCTCAAATATTCTCAAATTTCTCTCTTCCTCACTCTCCATATGTTTCAAATGAGTTGCACTAAACACAAGGTTTATTGTACTATCTGTCTTTGATCCTCCTTTCGCCCTTTTATTTAAGTCATTCAACTCATCGTCAGTACTATTCAAAGGATCTCTATCAAATTGGGCCTGAACAATATGGACCTCCAAATCCAATAAGAGTAAGAACATTGGAATAGAAGCTGGTTGTTAGTTTCTCTTTCCTCTTCGTCATGTTCTTGATAGTAGGAGCTTATGATTAATAGCTAACCATGCACAAAAACTATGTTTTGGGATGTTATCTTTATGCCAATAAATTTGCCCAGTCGATCTTAGGCCCCGGAAGCCTAATAACTTCCCAAGCAGACTTAAAAGTGAACTTGCCCAAAGGGTGCGATTTCCTTACAATGGAATCGTGTGATTCATTTAGAGGAGCCTCCAAAGATTTATTTTTTTCCCAAGCTCTCTCCATTCTTAAGGTGGTGGGATTGAGAGGATTCCAGGCTCCATTAGACAGGGCATCACAAATCATAGCCTTCTCTGGTATACGTTATTGAAGCATCAATCTTCTCCCACATTCCTTGATAAGAAGGACATTATAGATACACGGGTCCTTCCAAAATCTTATATTTTCCCCATTACTGATGGAAGAAGGTTATATTTTTAGTCGCCGCCCTGTCTCTAAATCTCATGATGCCCTTTCAAACCCAAGAGTAATCCTTTGTAAGGCAACAAGACCAATTTCAATAGCTCCAACATACTTACCCAAAACCCAATTGACCCAAAAAGACTTTGGGTTAGTTACTAAGAGCCAAAATAATTTCATCAAAGCAGCATCATTCCAATGTTTTAGCAGTCTAAGGCCAAGGGCCCTTCTTCAAGAGGCTTACAAGTTTTATTCCATGAGACCAGGTGCATAGACCTTTCTAATAAGGGTCCCTTTCAAAGGAAATTGTGAAAAAGGGATTTTATTTTTTTAAGAATTTTCCTAGATATCTGTGGAAGACCAATAAATGTAAAACGAGTTTAGAGCTGATTTAATGAGCTCCAACCTCCCAGCATAAGACAAAAAAGGACTCCTCCAACTGTATAGTCTTTGGGAAAATTTCTCCACAAGATGGCAACAATGCGCTCGAGTAAGGACCCCTGGAATAAGGGGGAGTCCCAAATATTTGATTGGAAGAGTTCCTTGTGAGATTTCAAGAATCTCTGCTGTATTCTTCTCATTTTCAAAATTGGCACTAAGAAAACTTTACTCTTTGCAGGCCCAAAAATCGAAAGAATTCCAAGTAGTGATTTGGGTCCTTGGGCTGAATGCATGGAGTCCTCAAAGAAAAGGTCATCCGCAAATAAAAGATAGGAAATGAAGAGGCAATTTAGTTCTCTTACAACACCGTTTTTCAATACGCTGTTGTAAGAGGCAAGAGAGCCCTTCCATAACTAGAGTAAAGATAAGAGGGGAAAGAGGGTACCCTTGTCTAAGACCACATAAAGCGGAAAAAAAAACATGTGGTGTCCTATTAATTAAAACCGAGAAGGAATGAGAAGATATGCATTCCAAAACTCATTTCTCCCGAACTTCATCAAATCCAAGTTGGTAAAAAATGTTCATTACGAAGAACCAACTAACCTTGTCATAAGCTTTTTTCAAATCGATTTTAGCACACACCCTTCTATTCCGTTTCTTAGAATCAAACTTCCGCACAATTTCATGGGAAAGAAGGATATTATCAGAAATTATTCACCATTGAATAAAAGCAGACTGATTACGTGACACTAGGGAAGGAGGCACTAGTGTTAATATGTTAATAAAATCTTCCTAGTTGCCTTATATAAGAAATAATATAATGCAATTGGGCGATAACTATTCAACACCCCCGGTTCCTTAGGAACTAATTCAATAACCATAGAATTCAAGGACCTAAGCATACGGCATTTGTTGAAGAAGTTACTTACAGCGGCGATGACGTCTTTTGAAATGACTTCCCAAAAGGAAGTAAAGAACTCCGAAGGAAGCCCATTTGGTCCAGGCGCTTTGTTTTTCGGAGTTTTGAAAATGATCTCTTTACTTTCATCAGCCAAAACCTCCTTTGAGACGATCTGCTTTTGAGCATTAGAGAGGCGCTCCTAGAAAGGAATAGAAGGATGGAAATGAAAGAATATCTCTTGCCATATACCCAACTTCTGGAAAGAAAAAAGAAAGGGAAGATATGTTAACTTTTGATTAGATGGAGATCTTAGAATCTAATTCAAGGTTTTCAATCGGAGAACGGGTTTAATTTCCGGTCGCAATTACAACTTTTATAAACATATGGCAAAGCAAGAATGGAGAATTTATGTGCCATGCTAATCAAAGGATTCTAAGCCTAGTTTGTTTTTTAAAAATGAAACGATGTCTCCTGGAAGGGGGGGGAGGGGGGGTTCTTAGCCTAGTTTTTTTTTTTTAATGAAAGATGTCTCCTGGCTCACAACCATCTCTATGAAATTAAAATTCTCAATGTTTATCTAGGTAACAAGGGATGGAAACACAACAACAAAGTTAGTCTAAAGAAACATCATTTTCAAGCATAGTTGCATTGGTCTTGCTTGATTTCAAGCCTAGATTTTAATTGCGTGAAAAATTAAATCAAATAAATATTTCCATTACACGTCAATCATTGACTTTCTAAGCACCACGCACACAAGAGATTTGTTATATATGCTATATGACTTGTTCCCCCATTGTAATAACATGCAATATACATAAATCTAACAAAACACCTGCGACCATTTATATATTTTACTTATATTATTCTGCAACTTCCTTGATCAAATAATTCAAACATTTTCCCATTTGAAATTATAAAGAAAAACAAGAATCCAGACACACAGAAGAACAGTAAAATGAAGGTCAAAAGCACAAAGTAATATCATAGTAGATGACCATAAATCTATGTCAAAGAAGACGAGAAGAGCCATGGGTGACAATAGATGAATCGAATGCATATATGGGAATCGACGCCTTGCAAATTTGGAAAAAATTACCTTCCTGTCTTTTTTAACAAATTCTAAGCATACCTGAAGGGTGTGAAGTGGGGTCGAGCCCTCAACAGTCCCTTGGTAAATCCATTTCGTCTTCGCCAAAAAGCTTCCTCAAGCCATTTAATAGCAGCGCAACCGAACTCCCGTCTTGTAAAGATAGTTTTAAACCCATCATCAACCTTCTCAAGATGAGAAAAGCTCAAACTGTGCATCTCACATCATAAAATGTCTTATTTGGACTATTCCCATCATTCCTATCGAAATTCTCTCCTCTATAAAGCATCCAAAACCCTTTTTCGGGTATATCCTAGAAATGTCTTTGTCCTCCCAATCTAAAACCGACCACATGATATAATATGAAAACCTGATTTCTCCCAACAGATCAATGCCTCTTCTTTGTTGTCTTGCCGGTCCAACCAAATCATCAAATGGATATGCTGAAACGGCCTGATCGATCAATTGATAATGTCGAGGAATTCCATCATCGTCATAATAAATGGCCCATACTCCCCCTTCCATGAAACAACGACCTACTCTATCCTTATCAAAATCATAAAACTCTATGTCATGGACGCCATAGTGTTTTTTTCCTTCTCATCTCTCACCTTATCCTTAGGATAAACCTTCTTAGACTTTGCAACAAGTCCAATTGCATTTCAGCTGCTATGTTTTAACACGATCTCCCAGGTCAATAGCCAACCGCACTTCTTTCCTTCATATTCACCATTCCCAAACTCGAAACAACTCTATTCCTCTTTGAAGAAATCCTAGGCCTAACCCTTGCATCAACAACTTCGGCAGTTCTTCTTTGAAGAAACCCTAACGCTGCATCTTTACCATTAACAACCTCTTTATTGTTCAACTCTCTATCCCTATTGTCTACAGCTAAATCAGATTTTTTCTTCTTCTCCCCAGAAACCAAACTCTAACATCTTCACCATTAATATCAAAGTTTTCGATTGAATCCCTACCTTATCTTCAAATTCATGCAACAACTGTTCAGTTGTCCAAATTGTATCGATCGGCTGTCACTTCGTTTCCGTTTCTCGTGATTCCAATGCGACGACACGAAGCCTTATAATGTAATTCCTTTCTGCAGATCTTATCAAAGAGGAATCGATAACATCATTTTTGATGGCTTCTTCAGAAGTTGATTAGGTCTTTTTGTCTAGGTGTAAAGCTAGGGCTAGGTTTTTATAGTGTTCTTTTTTATGTGAAAGAAGGTTCTACCTGGTGTTCTGCTCTCTTGGCGCATTTTAGCGTGGATTTTAGAGATGGGAGTTTGAATTTCTCCTCTGCAAAGGGATTTTAGATGGAGGGCCTCGTCTTCTTCTTCTTCTTCCCTCTCCATGTCACACGGACACTACCTGGAGAGTAAGGAAAAAGAAAAATATGAAAAACAGAAAATATTATATTACTTTCATTTTTTAAAATAAAAAATAAAACTTCACGTTGTTTTGTCCATCGATAAGTTTGCATCCGGAGATCATCTGGTCGTTCTACCCATCTTGCTGTTAATGTTTTGTCCATCTCACTGTTCTGTCCATCGATAAGTTTCCATCCATCTGTAGGCTTACGACATAAGCTACATTAACGATATTATTAGGAATATTGATATTTGAATTATATGTATAGTGTGTGTTGAGTGAAATGGGTGTGCATGTATCTTTACTATATAACTTAATATAATTGTTTGTGAGAAGTATGAAACTCACTAAGCCTTCTGATTCATTCTTTCTCTTCTCCTCTAACCTTCCAAACCCTAATAATATTAACTTTTTCTTGGTATCAAACCCAAACTCATTGCAACTCACCATCATTGCTGACATCAGCTAGGTCAAACAGTTTGACCACAAAATGAGATGAAGCTTATTGGGGATTGATCTTTTTTTTTTTTTTCTACCGACCACTTTTTGCTTCTTAGTTTTATCTCATGTTTATTGAAAGGGCTATTTGACATCTGTTGTTGATCTTACATACTGAAAATGGCGTAGCTCATGGTAACTACTGTTAAAATGGAAATTGTGATTACTAATGTTGTTGGCTGATGATGGTTAAAGCTGGTTATTCTAGATAACAATTGATTAGCTTTTTTATTATGTATTTTCCATTGTTGCCTGCTATTCATGGTCTTGGGCTGCTGCTATGGTAAATAAGTTAAGCTTCTTGGACCTGCTGCTTATGGAGATTGCATAGTAGGTGTTTGGGAAAATGTTCATATGAAGAGATATTGTTGCTGGTGTTATTGCGATCATCCTCCTTTTCTATTGGATGTTGTGTGACGTTACTGTTGATGGTAATATTCATGTTTCTTTCTTTTGGTTATTGAATAAGTTGTGAGCATCGACTATGTTTTCTTCTTGTTCTTTATTCCTGATGTTGTAGCGCAAAGATTGCTGTAATCATTGAAAATCTGAAGTATTTGTTTTTTTTTTAATTTCCTTGGATATGATTAAATCTGATTGTAGACAGCTATATGATTTTATTTGTTAGTATTACTGTTGGATTATATTATCTAAGAACTGAACATCAGTTGTTTGTTGAAATGACATAGAGGGGTATGATTGAAAATTAGTAAAGTGCTGCCATCCATCCATTGATAATTCTGTCCAAATCTATAGTATAAAATTCACCTTTAATGTCTGTAAATTACAGCTATGAATGGTATTTCACTACTAGAATACAGACAATGAGATTTTATTGGGCTGTTTTAGAAAGTGCCTAGAAATCTCTGTGGATCTTGTGAGAGTTGCCTAAGATATAAAATCATTTCTGGGGTTATTTTGTGATAGTCTTTGGCACTGCTTTACAGCTATTTTGGCGTTGTTTTCCAGCTATTTTGGTGTTGTTTTCCCTATATCCTTGCTTCTTTTTTCTCTAAGAAAAAATGATCGAAGGATACAAAAATGAGTGGTGAAAATCTTCTCATTAGTATCATCTCAATCAAACTAAATTCAAGCAATTATTTGGAATGGTAACAGGCCATCACCCTTTATGTTCAGGGTCGTATGAAAATGAGTTTGTTGGCAGGGACTACTCCTAGGCCTACGACACGTTTGCACCTTCTGATCATGACACACAAATCTACCAATTAAAATAGATGATTTTAGAATATAAGCAGAGAGATTCTACTATAGGAGAGTATTGCAGTTCACTTCAGAGTATGTGAGAAGAGCTCAATCACTATGAGCCTCTTTTTGAGTTTGGTGAAGAGGTTGTCGCCAAGTTAGCTAAGCAATATAAACGCGACCAGATTTATACTTTTCTTGGGGGCCTTCATTATGAATATGAGCAGACACACACACACACACACAGAGATTCTCACCCCTAGACCTCTTTCTACGTTGAGCACTCTCTATGGGATACTCTTTATTGCGGAGCAGCGTCACCATATTATGCCTATCAGTACTCCGATCACTTCTACGTCGCAAGAGTTTGCAGCCTTTACATCTGATACTCGCTCATTTTCTACTAGAGATAGGGGGAGCGACCGAAGAGGCAAACGTGGTCGAGGGGAACGTGGTGGTCGCGGAGGTCTCTCATCTCTCATATATTCTCACTGTGGTCTTACATGACATGACCAAGATCACTATTATCATCTTTATGGATATCCAGTGGGTTATCAGCCGAGATCTCCTACATCTACTCATACAGCTGCTACTGATACACCTGAGACTTTTGTTAGTGATTTGAGCTCCCTTCAATCCCAGGTAACAGAGTTATTTAGATCATATAAGCTTCGTGCCTCGCAACCACCTTCTACAGATCGAATAGAGACTTCTACTTCTACTTCTGAGCCATCAAGTACACTTGATTCATCTGCTTTTGCTGCGATCACTACTATTATTACTCCTAATTGCGTCATTGACTTAGGGGCCACTGATCACATGACGGGTGAGTTTAAGGGGTACTCTCTCTATTCTCCCTCTTCTTCTCATGCCCAGGTTCGCATAGCTGATGGTTCCTACACTCCTATTTTAGGAGTGGGGACTATTCACATATCCTCATCTTTGTCTCTTTTTTATGTTCTACATATTTCTCAGTTCTATACTAAGCTTCTTTCTGTTAGTAGTATTGCCAAGAAACTAAATTATTGTGTTATTTTTTAGCCTACTTATTGTATTTTTCAGGAGCTTACTACGAAGAGAATTGTTGGTAGAGGCATTGAGAGGGGTGGACTGTACTTCTTGTAGGCTGACTTTAGTATATCTATTGATGTTGTTGCTGATAGACCTGCTGATACCTCCTCTATTTTTCTTTTTTCTGTTAACGTTAGACTAGACACTTTATCTTTGTGGCATGCTAAACTTAGACATGTCGGGTTTCGATCCTTATGCACTTTACATCCCAATTTTAAATCTATTTGCACTTCAATAAAGTTTAAGTGTGATGTTTGTGAGCTCTCGAAACATGTTAGACATTCTTATTCATCACATATGCATAAATCTGATGTTCCATTTCATATTATTCATTCTGATGTGTGGGGTCCTTCCCTAATTACTTCTATAGATGGTTTTCAGTATTATGTTACTTTTATTGATGACTGTACTAGGTATACATGGTTGTATTTATTGAAACATAAGAGTGAAGTCTTTTTTAAGTTTCAAGAATTTCATGCCTTAGTTAAAACTCAATATGGTGCTACTGTAAAAATTCTTAGGTCTGACAATGGGGGGAGTATATGTCTCAATCCTTTGCTAATTACTTGAAAGTGCATGACATTATTCATCAATTTTTCTATCCTTATACTCCACAATAAAATGATGTTGTTGAACATAGAAGAAACATCTTTTGGGATTGACTCATTGCTTACTTCGTGGTATGTACGTGCCTAACCTTATTGGTCTTTGGCATTACTTACTGCATGCTTCCATATGAATAGCACCCCATATAGGGCGTTGGCGGGTTATACTTCATATCATACTCTTAGATCCACAGATAATCTTTTTTCTGTTGAGCCTCGTGCGTTTGGATGTACTTATTTTATCTAGGACCTTCGTCTCACTCGACATAAATTAGATGACAAAGCTAGCAGATGTCTCTTTGTTGGTTACTTTCTTATTTCTAAAGGGTATCGTTGCTATGATCCTTACACTCGTCTGTTGTACACTTCCATGGATGTCACATTTTTTGAGGATGTTTCCTATTTTACTGAGGATCGTCATACTCCTACCCCTGCCTCCCCTCTCCCTTTATCTGCACTTTAGGATCTTCCTATTCCTCCATAACATAAGGGGGTGCTTACTTATGTCCAACGCAGGTGGCGTGGTCCAACTTTAGCAGTGCCTCCTCCTTCATCCTCTACAGTGGTGACTCCAACTCCTGTAAGTATCCATGATCCAGCTCCTATACCTTCCTCATATTTTACTAATAATCTGGATCTTCCTATAACTCTTAGGAAAGGAGTTAACGCTTGGGTGACTCCTTATCGTCTTGCCAATTTTATTTGTTATCAGGATTTCTCTCCCACTTATCAGACTTTTCTCTCTACCATTGACTCTGAAACAATCTCTCGGACTATTCGTGTTGCCCTTGATCATCCCTCCTGGCGGGCTGTCATGGTCGAGGAGCTGGATGCCTTACAAGCTAATCATACATGGGAGATGGTTCCTCTCCCACCTGAGAAGAAAATTGTTGGTTGTAAATGGGTCTTTGCTGTGAAGCATAATCTGGATGACACGATTTCTTAATATAAGGCTCGGCTCGTTGCAAAAGGTTTACCCAAACCCATGAGATTGATTATGATGCTACCTTTGCTCCTGTAGCCAAGTTGACTTCTGTTCGTATTCTCCTCGCTCTTTCGGTCATATAGGGATGACCTTTTCATCAAGTCGATGTTAAAAATGCATTTATTCATGGTGATCTCATTGAAGAGGTTTATATGGATCCCCTTCCCGATTTTTTACTTCAGGGAGAGACTGCGAATGTCTGTCAACTTCAGAAATTAATTTATGGGTTGAAGCAGTCACCTAGGGCATGGTTTCATCGCTTTAACAGTGTTGTTATTGATTTAAGGTTTCACAGATTTCACTTAGATCATACAGTTTTCATTCCCCCTAGTCCTTCTGGTCGTGCTATTATTTTGGTTTATGTGGATGACATTATTCTTACTGGTGATGATCATGCCTTTATCAGTTGGACTAAGAGTGACTTGGGCAGAATATTTGAAGTGAAAGACTTGGGATACCTGAAATATTTTCTTGAGTTGGAAATTGCTAGATCTCAAAAAGGGATATTTATCTCTAAGAGAAAATATGTCATAGACTTGTTACGTGATATTGATATGCTTAGTTATAAACCAGCAATCTTACCTATGGATCATAAGCTTTTAATACATGAGAAGGATGAAGATTTACTTCCCGATCCGCATGAGTGCCATAAATTAATAGGCAAATTGAGGAGCATGAGCCAGTTTATGCATGCTCCTCGCACTGTCCACCTTGTTGTCGTTCATCGCATTCTTAGGTATATCAAGTCAAACCTGGGGTTTGGATTGGTATATCGTGCTTGTGGTCCTATTAGTATTTCAACTTACACTGATGTCGATTGTGCTGGATCTGTTACTGATCGTCGATCTACTTCTGGTTATCATATTTTCTTGGGAGACAACTGGGAAGAGTAAGAAGTAGGCGGTAGTGTCTAAATCTAGTGCATAAGTCGATTACCGGGCCATATCACATGGTACCTGTGAAGTCTTGTAGATGCACTCCCTTTTATCTGAGCTTGGTTATCCTATTTTAGACTATGTTCCCCTCCACCGTGACAATGAGACAGCAGAGAAGATTGTTTCTAATTATGTTCTTCACGAAAGAACCAAACACATTGAGATTGACATTCATTTTGTTCGCGAGAAAGTATGAGACAAGACTTTTGTTTTGATTGATGTTACATCCTCTCAGGGGAAAAAAAATAAACTTACAAATATTTTGACTAAAGCCATTGGGCCTAACACACTTAGTGATGTTGTTGTCAAGTTGGGCATGGTCAATATGCATGCTCCACCTTGAGGGGGAGTATTAGGAATATTGATATTAGAATTATATATATGATGTGTGTTGATAAAATGGGTGTGCATGTATATTTTTTATATAACTTAATATAATTGCTTGTGAGAAGTGTGAAACTCACTAAACACTCTCATTCTTTCTTTCTCTTCTCTTCTAACCTTCCAAACCCTAATAATATCAACTTCTTATGATATAAATACCTTATTGTGATTCAATCCATCGATAAATTTGCCCACACAAACTTCTTGTTGTTTTGTCCAGTGGCAAGTTTGCCTTGAGAATTTATCATTGTTCTGTCCATCGATCGTTTGGTCCATCCATAAGTTTGCCTTTGCAAATTACCATCGTTCTGTCCATCCATAAGTTTGCATCAAAAGCTTCTTTAATGACATAAATACCGCCCAAATTCATTGTCCCTGCCGCATTACTTATCGTTGTTCTAAATTTACTGCTGCTTTGTCCACCGCTAAGTTTGCATCAAACAACTACATTATTGACGTCAATGCTATTTTCACGGTTCTATCCATCGATAGGTTTGTCCAAAAATTAATTTAATAACATAAATGGCCTTTTCACCCCATTCATTACTATTCTAGCTACTCGTAAGTTGTCTGTTAAATTAATTTAATTAAACAAATACCTTTTTTTTTGTTAGATTAGGTGGATGGGCACACTATTCGCTCTTCTATCCCTCGGTAAGTTTACCTCCATAATAATTTAATGACATAAATGCCCTTTTAGGCCCATTTATTATTGTTCTATACTTCTATCCATGGATAAGTTTGCCACATGGATGGACATAAACACCCTTTTCACTGGTAAGTTAGCTAAACTTGGAGAAATGGATGAGCACGCCCGCAACATCGTACTTTTAGGCCTTGTTGTACCATGTGGTACGACATTATACGTTTTTTAGCCAACTATTTTGCCCATGTGGTTTGATATAATTGAACTTCGCTTAACCCAAAGAACATATCCACCACGAAAGTCGTATTCTCTACCAACAGGTTGGGTCGGGACAACACTTTGGCTGCCCAAGGTTAAAATGGCATATGTCACAATTTCTACGTGAAAGGGAGTGTGATCACTACATATTTCTCTTTTGCTCGCTCACGATAAAAACAAAGATTTCCGGTAATTTCTCTCTAGTTTTCGTGGCACAGTTGAAACTTAACTGAAAGATTCAACAATCAGTTGCCTATTCTCTTCAAACTCACCGGAATAGCAACTGTACATCTCAAGGCTGATCTTATACCATTCACCGGTCAACGGGTTTGACCATAGTGATGGCCACCAAAAATAGAAACTTCTAACAGCCTCCCACTTGGCCAAACTATGTTAATAAACTCCTTATGAGCTATGGGTAGGAAGAAAATCGACTTTAAGATATTTACACATTTTGGGCTGTTTGGCTGAAGCAAAGGTGTACAACCCACAATTACGAAAATTGGACCCTAAAACTATAAGTTGTCATTTCATTGGTTACCCTGATAGATTAAAAGGCTACCGATTTTATTGCCCCACTCATAGTACCCAGATTGTTGAGACTAGATATGCAAAATTCTTTGAGGATTGTGAGATCAGTGGGAGTGTTGAGCCTAGGAAAATCACTTTTGAGGATAATCGGGTTATAA
The DNA here is from genome assembly GCA_021018995.1 of Chloranthus sessilifolius. Classification (NCBI taxonomy): domain Eukaryota; kingdom Viridiplantae; phylum Streptophyta; class Magnoliopsida; order Chloranthales; family Chloranthaceae; genus Chloranthus; species Chloranthus sessilifolius. The sequence goes on from CM037589.1 coordinate 36,693,688, forward strand.
TTCCTATCCCTTTTATCCAAGAAAAAGTAGCACCAACATCAGTCATTCAAGCAAGTATTGATGCACCTGTAGCTATCCCTATTGCAATACCCCACATTGAGGAGGCTCTTGCTCCCATGGCGACTGCCGATGATCAACCATTGCGTAGATCAGAGAGAGCAAAAAAGCCAGCAATTTCTAATGACTATATAGTTTACCTCAATGAGAGTGAGTTTGATTTTGGAAAGGAATCAGATCCTGTTTCATTTAATCAAGCCATGAAGAGCGACAAATCCGCTCAATGGCTCGAAGCCATGAAAGATGAGTTGGAATCAATGAAACATAACTCGGCCTGGGATCTTTGTGAGTTACCTGATAGAGTTAAGCCTGTAGGCTGTAAATGGGTATTTAAAATCAAGCAAGACTCCAAAGGTAATATAGAGAGATACAAGGTCAGGTTAGTCGCTAAAGGTTTCACTCAAAAAGAGGGAATAGACTATAAAGAGACATTTTCTCCTATCTCTAGAAAAAAATCTTTTCGGATAGTCATGGCATTGGTAGCTCATTTTGACTTAGAATTACATCAAATGGATATTAAAACTGCTTTTCTGAATGACAACTTGCATGAATATGTCTTTATAACACAACCTGAAGGTTTTCAGGTTGAGGGGGAGAGTCATTTAGTTTGTAGACTCAAAAGGTCTATATATGGTTTAAAGCAGGCATCTCGACAATGATACTTAAAATTTCACGAAGTCATTTCAAATTTTAGTTTTAAAGAAAATACTGTGGATCAATGCATATATCTTAAAATCAGTGGGAGCAAATTTATCATCCTTGTTTTGTATGTTGATGATATATTGCATGCGAGTAACACTTTGAGCATGTTACATGAGACAAAGAACTTTTTATCAAAGTATTTTGATATGAAAGACCTTGGTGAAGCTTCTTATGTGATAGGAATTGAGATTCATTGAGATAGAGCCCGTGGCATATTGAGATTGTCTCAAAGAGCTTATATTGATAAAGTTCTTAAAAGGTTTAACATGCATAATTGTTCAGCTACTGTTGCCCCTGTCGTTAAGGGTGATAAATTTAGTCTATTTCAGAGTCCCAGAATCGATCTGGAGAGAAAGCAGATGGAGACAATTCCCTATGCATCAGCAGTTGGGAGTCTCATGTATGCACAAGTCTGTACTCGTCCAGACATAGTGTATATAGTTGGCATGCTTGGCAGATACCAATGTAATCCTGGTTTGGATCATTGGAAAGCAGTCAAGAAAGTTTTTCGCTATTTACAAGGGACTAAAGGACACATGCTCACATACAAAATAACGAATAACCTTGAAGTTGTTGGTTATTCAGATGCTGACTATGTTGGGTGTCAGGACACCCGTAGGTCCACATCGGGTTATATTTTTATACTTGCAGGTGGACCTATATCTTGGAAGAGCGTTAAACAAACGCTGATTACTTCGTCTACTATGGAAGCTGAATTTGTTGCATGTTTTGAGGCCACATGTGAGGCGATATGGTTGAGAAATTTTATCTCAGGGCTTCGAGTTGTTGATACTATTTTAAGACCACTGAGAATCTTTTGTGATAATTCCGCTGCGATAGCTATCTCCAATAACAACAAGACTAGTGGGGGTTCCAAATATATTGATCTAAAATATCTTGTTGTAAGGGAGAAAGTTCAGAATCAAATTGTATTTGTTGAAAAGATAAGTACGACACTCATGTTGGCTGACCCTCTCACTAAAGGCTTACCTCCCAAGCTCTTTTTGGAGCATATTGCGCGCATGGGATTAACGGATCATTTTGATAACCTTTGAGAGTGGATATCTGAGAGTGAATATATTTGTTTAATTGATTTCGAAATAAAAATTATTTATTTGCTTTTCCATTTTTTGTGCAAATAAAATTTGAAACATATGGTGCCAGTAGATGGCAATAAAGTAGGACCAATAATAGATTGAGTTTACTTGTAATCACCATTCAGTTTGTAAACTTGCAATCTATGTGAAATCATACTAGTTAGAATCCATGTCGGTGATGACTTCCAATACGGTAACTAATGAGCGGTCATATATCGATGATATGATATATTGACTATATTGATTATGTGTTGAAATTCTCATTGGACCGGACTGATTATAAAGACTTTGATTGAGATTGATTGTGACTTACCATTCAAAGAAAGTTAGCTAACATTGGGTAATCGGAGTTTATTAACATAGTTTGGCCAAGTGGGAGACTGTTAGAAGTTTCTATTTTGGTAGCCATCACTATGGTCAAACCCGTTGACCGGTGAATGGTATAAGATCAACCTTGAGATGTGTAATTGCTATTCCGGTGAGTTTGAAGAGAATAGACAACTAATTAATGAGTATTTTAATTAATGTATGATTGTGATTTCTAATCACACTATAATTAGAAATTAAAGTCCTTAATGGGAAATGACTCTTTGGTTATAAATATAAGGGGTGCTTGGTCCCAACGATTGCTCGACATAATTCAATCCTCCTTATTGGTGAAAGCATCCCCATTGTGCTAGGAGATTTGAAGGCGAGAAGATTGTTGAAGATCAGACACCAACCATTAATGGCTCACACTCAAGGTGCGCATATTTATTTAATTTATAGATTATTGATTTATCGTTTTTGATTGATCATGCGCCTAGATCTTTCAACTTCATTTTGGATGGTCGGATCGATAGATCCATTTAGTTTCCATCAATCTCTACATATTTCTCTTTTGCTCGTTCACGATAAAAACAAAGATTTCCGGTAATTTCTCTCTAATTTTCGTGGCACAGTTGAAACTTCCTTAAATTTGTTTATGGGGTGTCGATAATTCTTAATAGAATTCCAAATGGTCGGGTTGAGCCAAAATTGTGGCTACTAACTCAATGTGTCCAAAGTATATGCTTGATTCAACTAGAAAACCTGATTCAACCCGACAAAAAACACCTTATTTCCCTAAATTATATATATATATATATATATAAAGTTGTGTTGGGTCAAGATGAGCCAACCCAACCCAACCTTTTAGTCAGCCGACCAGAGCCTCATACTTGACTAAACACGACAAGCCAAGTTTTTGTGCCCAACTTGGTAAAAAACCTTTGTCGGACGGGCCAGGTTTCACGTATACCCAACCCGTCACAGCCCTACTTTCTAAACCAAAAAAACCGCCCTACTAATAATCAAGTGGCCGAAAAGGCGCCAAACCGGGGCCAAACCAGCGAGGCCTATAGCATAAAGGAAGGTTGACAGTATACTTCAAGGTCGTTCTAGCCCAGCTTATCTTTGAAAAAAAAATCTCGAAAAAATCTTTTAAGTAAAGAATATTTATTTTATAGATATTTATATGAACCGCCCATTTTCTGTGAACCGGCTAAAGTGGCCCGATCACCCAATTTATAAAAAATTGGATTTTTTTTTGTGAATCGCCAATTAGACAAAAAAAAGAAAGAGTCTACAATAGGTGTCTATCCATCAAGAGTGGACATCACAATCTACATGTCCCTATGATGAAATAACTTGCAAGCAAAGATCCAAATTTTGACGGAAATGAATGAAATTTCGGCCGAAATTCGAATTTTCGGTTTTGGTCCCCTCCGAAACCGAAATGAAACCCGAAATTTTGATCCTTCCTTACAAGTCATGAGTGGATATAGACTACCTCAGAAAAAAAAAAAACACCACTCCTTTGTGTTTGATTGGACCAAATTGGCTAACCCCCTGGTTTGAGTTGAATCAAGTCCGACGGTAGAGGAGGCTTTTCGTTCCAATATTTCACATATGCTTAGTCCATGGGTGTAGGGCTTTTAATGGGCCGGGCCAGCCTGGATTTTGCCAAGCACCCAGCCCAGCAAAAACGGTATCTTTTGTGAAGCCAAAGAGTTGAGCCCGGCCCATTGAAAGCCTGACGCGCGCGTGCAGGTGCAATTCATTCCTAAAATCCTAAATAGACCCCACGTGCGTTGCACGTGCAACTTACTAGTTAAAAAACCCCAAGAGGAGCTCTTTCGCCTCTTCATCCATCTTCGCAGACAGCTATGGCAGTTAGTTTTGCCGCTATTTCACCACCCCTCTCCTCCTTTCCTTCAACTCTCTTAAATTCTCGCAAACAAAGCCACTCTTCTCTTCACTGCTTCTCTAAAATCACCGTCCCTTCGTCTTCAAACCCTACTAAAAATCAGACCAAATTTATCGATCTTCTTCAGAACAACCAACCAATTTCAACATTTCTCGGAGTAATGGGGTTTTCCCTAGCTTCTGTTTCAGCGTTTACAGGCGAAGCCTCAGCTGCCCAATTCTCCTTGCAAGAGCCAGGGAACGCGCTCTCGCTTCCGACTTGGGCGATTCACGTCTCCAGCGTCGTAGAATGGTTTACAAATTTTCGTTTTTATAATTTGTTTGTTTAATGAAGTTTGGTCCTTTTATTTGTTTATTTATTTAGCTTTATATTTTGTTTTGAAGGATTACGGCGATGGTTTTGGTTTGGCAGTATGGAGAAGAATCTGGGTTTAAATCCTGGAAGGGACTTTCATGGGGTATGGTAAGATTTTTATAATATTTTATTTTTTATTCCCTTAATAATAATAAATGGTTATTTTTTATTTTATTTATTTTGTAAATTTGAGCATGCTTAGCATAGTGACAAATTTCGTTTTCGGCAACATTTGAGTTCATTTTGAGAAAAATTCGAAAAGTTCCCGAAAAATTTCGGGGAGTACAAAAATTATTAAATAAAAATTATGTATAAACTTCATAAATTTTTTATTTATTATTTAAAAAATGAAAAAAATTAGAAAAGACTTATTCATTTCGCTAAAATTTTGTTAATTTCGCCGAAATTAATGAAATTTCAGTGATTTCGGAGAAATCATCGAAATTTTGCCGAAAGTTTCGCCCGACCCCTGTTTCGGTAAATTTCAGAGAAATTTGTCACTACGATGATGAATATAAAAAGAAGTAAAATGAAAAATAGTAGTATGTCGGGTCGGCCCAATGGAAAAATGGCATCTACCCAGCCCGATCGGATGTGCACCCGACCAGAAAAGCCGACCCAACTGGGTAAAGCTCCCCTATTTTCCATGTTTTATTATATAAAAAATATCTGGTCAGGTCAACCCGACCCGACCTCTTAGTTGATCCCCTCTTTGGGTCGGATGGCAACCCGGGAAGAAAATTCGTGTTCGGGTGGGTCGGGTATTGGGTTGACACAGACCGATTGACTGACAGCCCTAAGTATGATGTTACACATGTTGCAAGCACAAGAGGAATGGTTAAAAGCTGATCTATACCAATGGTGTTTACCCCAGTTTCGGCATTTAGGGGTATCAATGAGCTGGCCTGGCCTTGCTTTGGTTGGGTTCTGGCCAAGTAAATTGGCCCATTTGATAAACAGCCAGCCCCCACCTGATTAGTTATTCAGACCGGGCTCACGGCAGGAATGTAGGGCCTATAGCGCGATTACCATGTATAAAATAGGCCCAAGCTGGCCCAAACCCAGCCTGAATAGTCTATAAACCCGCTGTAGGCCCAGTGCGGCGCATCTCTGACCCACTCCAGCCAAACTTGTTCCGACTCGACCCTGTCCCAATTACATATCTAGGGCTGCGGGTTGAGTTTCTCTGGCTGCTCTGCCTGTTTTTGCTTGCTTGGGTTCAGGCCGACATCTGTGGTCCGATTAGTAATCAGGCAGGTTCAGGCCTAACCCCGAACTGCCCCGGCAGGCCCATTTACACAACCCGCCACCATTGGATAGAATATTTACCAACGATCCAATGTTTGCTGCAATGCTGCATTGCATCAGCTGTAGGGCAGCTGTTTTCCCATCGCTTTTGGATCTCCAATCTCCATCCAACTGCGAAATAAAATATCACTGCTATTTTTTGTGCTGTGCATAACATAACTGCTGATGGGTTCCTCATAAGTCGTAAACACGATTCATGTTGTTTTCTACGTTTCTTGTGCTTACATGCTAAACTTGGAGTCAAGGCTTATGCTTTCTGATTTCAGAGCAGAGTGTTCACGTTGCTTTATAACTTGACAAGATCGTATACTATAAAGAGGGTTGCTCTTGTTTGAAACAAATGTTAAAATATAAGGTCTGATATATCAAACGTATTGTTCCAATCCAAGGGTAAGGAGGAAAATCAATTCTTCTAAATATGCTCACAATGATTAATATCTCATCATTTTGCTTAGATTAGCATTGATGTGCACTTGTTATCTACAAATCTGAACAATTTTCAACCAAGAATATATTCATGGAACACATAAAGCACCGGTATTTTGGTCATAGGCACACAATGAACAAATAGAAAGCAGTACAGCTCCAAAATGGTGAACCACTTGAAGCAGATTGACTCAAAATACTAATATTATGTTCAAATTTTAAGTTATATGATGCAAAGTCTCATAAAACCAAGGGTATCAAATTTAAAAAACTGCCATTGAAGAAAGGTAAAGATGAGCACAGATGTTCCCCACGTTCCAATGAATTAGTATAGGGATATCTGCAGCCGTCGAAACTTGAATTGTCTAGAACTTTATGCAGATCGGATACCACTTAACGCAAACTGAACCCGATTTAACGCAGCTCAGATGCCAATTAACATAGACTGCAGCACACAATTATTAAAGGGATGAAAACCCCTTTAAATCTACCTTGACTGTATCAAAATCAGTCAACAGCCTTCTTAACCTCAGCATAAGATCAACTACTACAATTCTAAAGAGGGCAGTCCAGCACCAATAAAAGCCAACTATTAGGCCACATTTTCTGTGTGAAGAAACAGTCACATCATCATTATCACAACCTTATTCCATATATTGGGGACTCTGATACCAATTAACACAGACTGCAGACCGCAATTATTAAAGAGATGAAAACCCCTTTAAAATTGCCATTACTGTATCAAAACAGTCAAACGACCCTCTTTACCTCGGTACGACAGTCCTAAAGAGGGCAGTCCATCAGTTAGTTGCACGAAGCAGCTGAGCGATGAAGTGACAATTTTTAAAAACCTAGGAAGCGGGAATGCCTATATATATATATAATCAAATAATTTTTTTTCTAATTATTGTTGGCTGAGACATGCACCAATGATGTAATGCCAAGTGGACTGCTTGGATCTTGGCATAATGCATGCCACAGCCACACACACAACATGCACTTAAATTAGTTAAACCTATCTTACACAAGCGTAATCTGTGAGGTCGACTTAAATCATCACCTCTTAAAGCTAGCCATCACCGTCTCGTCAAATGACATTTTTAATATCATTAAAGGGTACCAATATTGGCAATCAAGGTTTTCCACCATGAGAGCTGTTGACTGCCTTGAATCAGATGACGGAGGTTGTTTTTTGTCTCAACCTTCCGCCCAATAGATCTTGAGATTATTGCTACCTATCAGATGATTAGATGTTGATTCCACATGGCACACATCCCCAAACATGACCCGAGAACACTTCCCATGGTACACTGATCATGGTCACTTTTGGCGATGTGTGCATAGAATTACATCTCACTGCCAAATAGGTGAGCGATGATCTCAAGATCTATTTTATGGGAGATCGAGACAAAAAACTACTCGCATCCTCTGATTGAATACAATCAACGCCTCTCACAGTGGAAAATTGTGTTTGCCCTTAAAGAATTTGAGGTTGCAAATACCAATACCCTTTTCAAAAACTTCCGTGTATACTATAGGGAGAGAGAGATGGGGGTTTAAATGGGACCCACTTAATACTTAATGAAAAGGGGTTTTGCAGTTAAAAACCTACTTTGGGTTTTTGAAACATTTGCCTCTCACGAATATGCAACATTATAAAGAGAGGGGTATTAATTTTAAAACACCCAAGTTTCAAGGTTTTAAAATTGATACCCTCTCTTTTATATTGTAAATCTCGTCCCAGACTCAAAACTTATCAGACTTTTAAAGAGAGAGAGAGAGAGAGAGAGAGAGACAGAAGAAGAAGATGATGAAGAATGATATATCGCACACAGAGGATATTCGCCTTCATCGCATGGCTATAAAAAATTGAAAAATGCGAAAACGAAACCCTAAAAATCATTTTTGATTTCTTAGCAAGGTACTCTCTATTCTTTTCCATTTTCTTTGTTTTTTTTTTTTTCAATATTCTCATCTGAAAATAATCTCTGAGTTTTTTCTTTTTCTTTTAAATGGGAAACGCTTGAATGGTGGTTCCTAATGTGTAGGAACCGCGGTTCCTACACGAGTCTGTTTCTGAAACAGGGAACCGCGGTCCCAATAAGAAACGTGGAGGGGTTTTGACTGTTCCTGCTTCTAGGATCCAACACTAACACAAACCAACAATTAGATCGCAATTTCTATGTGAAAACACGGTCACATCATCATCATCACAACCTTAGCCAATATATTTCGGGTCGGCTTTTGAGTCCTTTTTGTCCAGTCATTTACATTCAACGCTTAACTCTTTGTGACTTTGATCCTTCTTGTCCCTTTTCACTGCTTCCCTCCAAGTCTTCACGTGTCTCCTCTCCTCCTACTTCCTTGTGCTTGCGGCGTCTCAAACCTTTGTACAAGGTCCGCTTCTGGCATTCGATGGGCATGTCCAAACCATCTCTAGCAACATTGCATGATTTGTTTTTATAAGGTGCCACTCTCAAGTTACCTCTTATGTATTTGTTCTGAATTTTATCATTTTTTGTTACTCCCGACATTAATTAGTATACGCATCTCAGGCACATGCATTCTATTGTCGTATCTCTTTTCAATAGCCCAACATTCTACACCATATAATAAGGCAGGCTAACCGTTGTCGTATAGAAATGTCCTTCAATCTAATTGGAACTCTTGGGTGCACATTAATTCATCTTACTTGCCTCTATTTCATTAAACCCGCGTTAATCCTTATTGAGACCCCTCTTCAAATCCACCCTCTATTTCATTAAACCCGCGTTAATCCTTATTGAGACCCCTCTTCAAATCCACCATCTGATTGTAAAGTATAGTCTAAATAGAAAAATCCATGGCAATGTGGCACAATGGAATCTCTTCTAATATCTATATGATTAGAGCAAACAAATATGGGCACATGGTAGATCCTTGATGCAGCCCTAAGCCGATAGAGAACTTACTCGTCTCTCCTCATGATGCATTAGTTGTCGCCCGCCCTCTCATACGTGTCTTGGATAATCTTAATGTATAAGTTCGGGATGAATTTTTCCTTAGAGTCCATTAGATTATAGGTCTTGGCACTCTTATCAAAATTTCTCCCAATCAGTAAACACCATATGCAAATTTTGTTCTCTCTTTGAACTTCTCCATAAGTTGTCTCAATAGGAAATTCTTCAATTGTTAATCTTCCAGGCATAAATCCAAATTGGTTATATGATACACTTGTTCTTGTCTTAGTCGTTGTTCCTCGAGAATCACTTGTGTAATCCTCGATAATTGATGCATTTTTTTATTTTTTATTTGAAACGATAACAAAGCTATATATTAAGATAAAAAAGAGAGGGCATACCTTGGTGGGTAGTAGGAGACTTCCCAAGAACCCGAGTGAGGCCACGACGAAGTTGATCCCCACCACACACAGCAGCCCGACACGACACAGAGGAATGAAGTAGTATAGCAGTCCCAAAGCATTAGGAAATGCTGAAGCCCCTCCTTAAAATCGGTTATTTTCACAGTGCTCCAATTAACAACGAAGTTTTGAATATCGCGAATAACCATCGCAGTTGGTTTAGCCCCCCTTCTGAACACTCTTGTTTCTCTCGACCCATATAGCCCAAAAAATAGCATACACAGTCATAGGCCACAGTTCCATCCTCTGATCCTTCACCTCGCTTTCCTTCCACATTTCCATCATTTGTACTAGCCGACCCGGGATAACCCAATAAACATTGAAGAAGCCAAAGTTCTTATACCAAATTTCGTGCCCGAAAGAGCAATGTAGGAGGATATGCACCACCGATTCCCTCCCCCTCATACACAGGAGGCATTTATTTCGCATGGGAATGTTTCTCCTTAATAGCTGAGCACAAGTAAGAATTCTCCCCCTCACCACAGTCCATGCAAAGATTTTGATCTTGGGTGGAATCTTGGTTCTCCAGAAGCTAGCCCACCACTGACCATTGCTACTGATCCTCTCCTATTCCAACAACTGATTATAAAGAGATTTAACCGAGAAGTTCCCTTTGGCTGAGTACCTCCAGAGCCTTGATCCGTATTACTATCGTTAGGAACCATCCCCCTAAGGAGTGACATTAGATTCCTAAGTTCGTCCACTTCCCACTGTCTGAGGGAACGACGCGTCGGAATACTCCAAACCCTGGTACCCTGAACCGATTGCACAAAATTGGTAATAGCGGCCTCCTTCGCGTCAGAGAGCATATAGATAATTGATGCAGTTTTGGGTGTCTCTTTTTTTTATTTATAAAAAAGGACCACAATACCATTCTTCCATTCCCCAGGCATATTTTCTTTTGTATCTTACAAAATAATTTAGTCAACCAATTCAATCCATTATCTCCCAACACAATCCAAACTTCTGTAGGTAATCCATCTAGTTCTAATGCTTTTCTTTTCTTCATTTGTAGTTCTTGCTTTTTGTTATTCTTTAAAACACTTCTTTTCTGCAATTGACTTTTAAATGTCTACATTCCAGCACCATTTTTCTTTTATATAAATTTCCGTCCCTTAGATTCCCCGAGCGCCTCTTAGCATCTTGTTAAGACATTTCCATCAACTCTGACATGTCGTAAAGAAGTTAACTATTTTTATGGTTTATCGAACTTCATCCGATCGAACCTTGAGATACATTCCAAATGAGGATTGTATGCAGAAATTGTTTTATTTTGAACTTTTGTTTAATTTGTAATTTACTTTAAACTATAAGATATGATTTATATGAAAATTAGGGATTATGATATTTCTTATTTTATTTTAAAAAAAAATTGATATATAACATTAGATATACTTAGAAGTCATTGGAATAGGATCATCATCATCATCATTGCCTTATCCCATCTATTTGGGATCAACTTTGCGAGCCTTATTTCTCCACTTGTTTCTGATCAATGCTAAGCTGTTTGTAACTTCGCAATCCTTCATACCCCTTCTCACTTCTTCCCTCCAAGGCTTCACTGGTCTTCCTCTTCTCTTACTTGTGCTTACTGTACATGGCTGCTTCTGGTCTCCAATGAACATGTCTAAACCTCTTCAAGAGACATTCTTTATTTTTTTTCATTTATAGGTGCCACTCTTGAATTTTCTCTTAAGTATTTGTCTCAAATTTTTTCCTTTTTTCTTTTCTTACTCCACACATCCATTCAACATGCGCATCTCAGCCACATGTACTCTATTTTCTTATCACTTTTTTGTAGCCTATCATTCCATACTATATAATATGCAAGGTAGTTAAGGCGGTGTAGCGAAGTCATGGCGAAGAGGCTCACTACGCCATGGCGAGGTTATTTATTTATTTAAATTTTTTTTATTTTATTTAATAATTAGTAGTATTCTTTTTATTATTTATATTTTTTTATATAAGAAGAATAATATGTATATATATATATTATTCTTCTTATATATATATATATAAGAAAAAAAATCAATTACTAAAGCATCATACTACGATTCTAATATTGAGGATTTTATGTTCTAGGGATAAACAACTATCAATAAATACAAATCAAATATGGAACATCAACAAATTTGCAACATGGTAAGTATAAAAAATAAATATGAAATATCAACAAATATAGAATATTAAAAAATATTTAAATATTAAATACACATACTATAGTATCGTCGATGCTGAGGTTCCGTCAACCAGTAACGCGCTAAGGTATCGTCGACGCTGGTGTTAGTAGCTGTTGTGACGAGAGAGAGAGAGAGAGAGAGAGAGAGAGAGAGAGAGAGAGAGAGAGAGAGTTAAGGATTTTGTAACCTATAAGTTGGGGTTTTGTAACTTATATATTATAGAAATGTTATTACTTATAAGTATTATAAGTAATAACAATGTCATACCTATAACTTATCTATTTTATAAGTATTATACGTTATTTTTTTTAAAGATCAAATAACATGCATAGTTACGCTATAGTGTTATTCCCCCATGGCAATGCTATTTAGCCATCATGGCTATTTAGTTGTATATGGCGTTTCCCATCGTCATTCGCCATGGCAAGGCCATAGCGTCACCTTGACAATCATGATAATATGATAGGTGTAACCATAATTTCAATTTAAGTGAAACTCTATTTTCACACAATACTCAGCTTGTTTGCCTCCATATCATCCAACGTGCATTACGTTCTCATCAAATCCACCCTCGGGCTATCATATTCACTTAATTTGCACTCCATGCATTTCGTCTTTATTATGCTAATTTTCAAACTCCAAAGCTTTTTTCTATAATTCCAGCTTATCATTTATTCATTTCCTTGTTTGGGAAATTAATAGTGCATTATCTGTAAATATCATGGACCATGGAACGTTTTTTGTATGTCTATGGTTAAGGTATCCATGATTAGGGCAAACAAATAAGGGCTCAAGGCAAATCCTTGATGTAGCCCAGCTCCGATGGAGAACTCACTCGTCCCTCCACAAGTCGTTCTTACACTAGTTACCACCCTCTCATACATGTCTTTGGTAATCTCAATATATTAGCTCAGGATGCATTTCTTCCTCAATGCCCATTAGATTATCTGTCTCAACACTGTATCATCAGCCTTCTCCAAATCACTAAAAACCATATGCAGGTTTTTCTTTCTCTCTCTGAACTTCTTTATAGGTTGCCTCCATAGGGAAGTAGGTTTACTTGTTAATTTTTGCAACATACTTTCAAACTGATTTTATGAGACATTTGATTCATGCATTGGTCATTGTTTTACTATTCTCTCTTAAAGTTTTATAGTCTGGTTCATTAGTTTAATTTCTTGATAGTTGGTAAAAGTTTGGATGTTTACTTTGCTCGCCACAATGCTCTTCCTCCATTCCTCAAACATTTTCTTTCTTTTTAGTATTTTATTGAACACTTTAATCAGCCAATTCAATCTCCAAACTTATATAGGTATTCCACCTGATCTTGTGTTTTTTTTTTTTTTTTTCTAAGGCTGCTTTTACTTCAGCTTTCAATATTTTGTTGATCATCTCCTGATTTGGTTCATCTTCTTCTTCTACCTCATTCGTATATTCCGTGTTTAATCGATCTTTAAAGTATTCTTGCCATCTATTTTTATCTTATCCTCTTTTACGAAGACCCTTTAATCTTCGTCTCTAATGCACCTTACCTAGTCGAAAGCTCCAGTTTCCTTTTCTCTAATCTTGATAATATTATAGATTTCTTTCTCTCATTTCATTCCTAGCTTAACATATAAATTGTCGTATGCTTCATACTTAAGTTTACTCTCTGTTTTTTTAGCTTTTCTTTTGGCAAGCTTATATCTTTCAAGATCATTTGTAGGTCTTGTTCTTTGCCATTCTTTAAACACTTCTTCTCGGGAATTTGAATATCTGCATTTCACCGCCATGTTTTCTTTCTACACATTTTCTTTTTTTATATTCTTGTAGTTCCAGAGAAACTCGTTTAAGGCACTGCGCCATTTATTCTCACATCTCATTTGGATCCCTTAACCACCATTGTACTTCTCAGTCACTCATTTTCAATTTAAAGATTATTATTTTGTCTCCTTTTAATTCCCACTATTTTATGTTTGGGGGATCCTTTGTCATCGTTTTAGTCACTTGGCTCTTGATTAGAATGTCCAAAACACTCAATCTATGTTGTGCCTTAAGTCTCTCTCCTAGGACGACTTTGCAATCCTTACAGTTTGCCCACTCTCTTCACTTTTATGAACCATGAGCAGTAATCTACTTGAGTTCTATACTGGAAAGTTATAAGATGCTCATCTTTCTTCTTGAAAAGTTATAAGATGTTCCACTCTTGAAAGTTATATCTATTTAAGTCCTTAAGTTTTAGTGTGAAAGGAAAGATTTGATATACAATAAATTTGTGATAATTGTTTTAGGTAATAAAGATTAAACTAAAAAAACCTTAATTTATATCCAGTTAAAAACACAACCAAGTGTTTCATGAGAACATCTCCATCTTTTGAGGTAAAATGGGAAGAAGCTATCCCCCATTGAATCAAAATTTCCTTAACCTAGAATATTAGAGCCACGACCAATCGTTCTTGACCATATGTCTGGTATGTCTGGTATGTCTTCCTTGTTCCATTCTATGGCTGCCTTTTATTCATATTGCTGATGGATCTCCTCGTGGTTGCTGGGAAAGGGACTGTTCACTTACGATGTATGACCTTATACTCTACTCTTCATGTCCCTAAAATGGCCTTTAATCTTCTTTCTGTCAGTAGCATTGTAAGCATTTAAATTTTAGTGTAACCTTCTTTTAATCCCATTATGTTTTTTAAGACCTGACAACGTGGGGGACCTTTGGTTATGGTCGCGAGGAGAGGGTGCTATACTTGTTTGGTGACCCGAGAGAGGCATATTATGATCGCAACAGCTAGTACAGTTTCGCTGCAGATAGTTCACTTCTGACGCTCACATTTTGGACATGTTCCAGTTTCCTGTTTGCATATTTTATTTCCTAAATAGCTACAACACTTTGATGTTTCAAAATTTCAGCGTGAAATCTGTCAATTGTAACCTTATCGAACCTCCTATCCTTGTAACGGTAGTAGATGTGATGTGCCTTTCAGATAGTTCACTATGATGTTTGGGGACCATCCCTTGTTACTTCTTTTAATATGTATCGTTATTATGTCATATTTATTGATGACTGAGCTAGATTTTCCATGCTATATATGTTGAAATCCAAAGATGAGGTGGCCATTGTTTTCCCCTTGTTTCATAAGCTAGTCCAAACTCAATATCAGGTAGTGTGAAGGTACTTGATCTGATAATGATGGAGAATATTCTTTTCATCTGATCAGCTTCACTCATCCCTTCACACACCTGGTATTGTGTGACATACACCATAGCAAAATAGTGTTGATGAATGGCAAAACTGTTATCTTCTTGAGGTTGCTCGTTCCTTATTTCTTGGGATGCACGTTCCCAAAAATTTACAGAGTGAAGCTCTTCTTATTGCTTGCTTTCTCATCAATTGTATGCCTACTCTTATTCTAGATGGTAAATCACCCGTTCACGTGCTATGTTCTAAGTTACCTCTGTTTCCAGTTCCAGTCGTCTATTTGGTTGTCTATGTTTTGCCTATGTTCTTGACCTTCTTCGAGATAAGTTGGATCCCAAATCTGTCCCGTGTAACTTCATTGGGTACCTTTCTTCTAAAGGGTACGAGTCCCTCCTCAGGGAATCAACTCATCACCATGGAAGCCATATTTTTTGAGTCCACACCTTTCTATTATTCACAATGCTCTTCAAGGGAGTGGTAAGGGAGTGCACTATTTCGTCGCCTTAACAGGGGTTGAGGGTGTTGATGAGGTTTATCAATGTGATGAGATGTACATGATATTGTTCCAAAATACAGAAGAAGAAACCAAGAGTGGAAAAGGAAAATTTAGGAATGGAAAAACCTTCACTTGAGAAACATGGAGGAAGCATAAGCCCATTGTCATGGGGTCGCCATAACCTCGATCCGTCTGACACCTAGCAACTTAGCTAGGTCACCTACTTGATAACAATCGTCGCGAGGCGTCCTTGACGCCAACTTTCAACCAGCAGCAGTGCCCGCTACTGCGATGCAACGGCCAACCCATCCGCACATCGGCCTTCACGATACCACCGCCTGGAACTCCTCCCAACATGGTTACCTCTATTTCACGGCCTACCATTCCACTCATCGTGTCCCTTGCGACACGCCAATCTACACCGCTGCAATAACTTGGCCTGCTCAAGCTTCACCCTGTGCACTACACTAGTACCTCGCTCGCCTGCCGAACCAAGTCCACAGCCTTGTGCCTCGCGCTCGCGTGCCCCACTGAGTCCCACGCAGCTAGCCTTCGTGTGCATTCCGAATTACTAGCACACGTACGTCCTTAGCCCACATGCTGTCGTGCTCAACTGAGTCCCACGCAGCGCCTTGGTGTTATCTCGTGAGGTTGCCCAGCCGCATGCACCGCGACGCGTAGTCCGGAGCCATACATCAACCTCCCTCGGGTTCCACACGGCATCGCTGCGTCGACGTCCTAGGCCCACCCTTTCAGTTTGGGAGACACTTGCGCAACGCAAGGCCCCGTGTGCGGGGGAATAGCTCTCAAGCTCCCTTCCCCTATATAAGGGTAAAACAGTCATTCAGCCAGAATGGCAGGATAACCTCAAACGTATTGGTTTTGCATACCGCAACGCCCTCCCGCATCGCTAGCCCACCTTGGCTATGTCGCGTCCATGTCGCGACCGTGACGCTCCGCGTCGTACCCTCATGCGATCGTGTCGCGTCCTCGCAGCGCGACCACGTCGCCAGGCCAACATGGCCCCATGTCGCGTGCCCTCCTGGCACCACATGCCGTGCCACACGCACCACGCCGCAAGCTCGAGTATTGGCCCCGTCACATCCTCCACCACTCCATAAAATGTCAACGTCCTCGTTGACGCATGAACATAGTGAACTGACCCCGCCAACTCCTCCCAGCTTGTTAGCAACACAATTCTAGTTCATAGGCCAGCACCTTCCCACAAGCTCCCCACTGTCACCCCGGTCGGGTCAACTTGGTTCTGCTGTCACAAGGCCCTCACCTGTTAACTAGCTCAGGGATGTCGCGTGTCAACTTGACACCACATCGCGTGCCTCCGCACCAGTAGTTCAAGGATGTCGCGTGCCCTCTTGACACCACATCACGTGCCTCCGCACCAGTTTGTTCATAGCATCATCGCTTCTGGATCGAACTTGGCTCTGATACCAAAATGTCACGGGGTCGCAGTTCCGCAACCTCAGTCCCGTGCGGCACCTAACGCACGCTTCGCTAGGTCAGCCTACTTCTGATAACAATCGTCGCGAGGGCGTCCTTCGACGCGCTTTCAACCCGCGCAGTGCTTTGCTACGCGTGCGCAAGCCAACCCATCTGCACATCAGCTCTGATACCACCCGCCTAGAGGACGGGAACTCCTCCCAACATGGTTACCTCTATTTCACGGCCTACCATTCCACTCATCGTGTCCCTTGCGACACGCCAATCTACACCGCTGCAATAACTTGGCCTGCTCAAGCTTCACCCTGTGCACTACACTAGTACCTCGCTCGCCTGCCGAACCAAGTCCACAGCCTTGTGCCTCGCGCTCGCGTGCCCGAAGTCCAGCGCAGCTAGCCGTGTGCATTCAATTACTAGCACTGCGTCGTCCTTAGCCCACATGCTGTCGTGCTCAACTGAGTCCCACGCAGCGCCTTGGTGTTATCTCGTGAGGTTGCCCAGCCGCATGCACCGCGACGCGTAGTCCGGAGCCATACATCAACCTCCCTCGGGTTCCACACGGCATCGCTGCGTCGACGTCCTAGGCCCACCCTTTCAGGCCTAGGAGACACTTGCGCCCCCTCTGGCAACGCGCGGGCCCGTGTCTGAATAGCTCTCAAGCTCCCTTCCCCTATATAAGGGTAAAACAGTCATTCAGCCAGAATGGCAGGATAACCTCAAACGTATTGGTTTTGCATACCGCAACGCCCTCCCGCATCGCTAGCCCACCTTGGCTATGTCGCGTCCATGTCGCGACCGTGACGCTCCGCGTCGTACCCTCATGCGATCGTGTCGCGTCCTCGCAGCGCGACCACGTCGCCAGGCCAACATGGCCCCATGTCGCGTGCCCTCCTGGCACCACATGCCGTGCCACACGCACCATTATGATATGGTAATTTGCCAAAATTAAACTAATTAATTGAGCAATTAATCACAAATTAAAGCGATACCTTAGGGTTTCGTAGGATTCCTCTTAGGTGGCCATGCTTGACTCACGTAGGGTCAAAGTCGACGTGCGAGATCTATTAGGAATCACGAAAGTGGGGATCCGAGAGATAGAACTCTCGCTTTGTCTAGGTCGGGGCGTTGGATCGTAGTTCTTGGTGGAATCGGGAGTTCCTCGCTAGGGCTTTGAATGGAAGCGAACAATGGCACGAGTTGAATACGCTCAAGCCCAACAACGGTTGTGAATCGGCGGGTAGGGTCGGATTCGATCCACGAGGATGAACATTGAGGGTATTCTAGATCTAGGGTTGGGGATTAGGACAATCAATAGAAAGGAGAAATGATTGCAAGAGATGGGGGAAGATAGGAGATTCAACCAAGAAACAAGAAAAATAAAGAAGATCAAAGATAAATGAGCATCTCACCCTTGGCCTCACACCAAACCCCTCTCGGGGAAGAAGACTCACTCTTCAAGCTCCTCACAAGCCAAAGCAAATAGCTCTTTTCATTAATTCAAAATCAAGTGCCAAAAATGGCTTACAAAATTACCTTTTATAGTAGCTACAAATAGAAACATCCTAATATGGAAAATACTATGTTACCCAAAAGGGTAACTTACAAGAAAATAAAATATGAGGACAAAAATGACAAATACGTCACTTAAGTTGCTGGGGCGGAGATTTCCACGGACGTCCGTCCCGGGGCTCACGGATGCCCATCGCCTATCCACGGACGTCCATAATGCACTACGGACGTCCGTGCTCACTAAAACAATGTGCACTCCAAAACACGGATGTCCGTAGTGCTCAACGGACGTTCGTGCTCACTAAAACAGTGAGCACCCTTATTTGCGGACGTCCGTCCTGACCCTGCGAACGTCCGTCGCCTGATGACCACTTGTGCTTCATGGGTTAATCTCTCGGGCCCTTCCTCGGTGGTTCTTGATGTTCTTTGGCCCTTCCGTCGGTTCTTCCGCCGCTGACACACCCTGTACGACCTGAAACCTAGGTCCTCTAGGCGGCATCCCCATCAATTCTCCCATACCCAAAATGTTTCATCACCGATGAAATTGGCTCGTGACATCGGTTGGTGTCGGCGTCCCCATCAATTCCCTCAGACCCAAAAGGTTTCATCTCCGATGAAACACGCATGTGGTACTGGTCAAGTGTATCGGGACCCAAATGATGAAACTCCTCGCAACTAGCCCAAGCAATCGGTGTTGTATGATCCTCACATCGGTTGATTATGTCGGGGCGCACGCGGTAAACCTCTTCTCGATGAACCCGACAACCCGGCTTGCCAACCCACTCTACCAAGTATTTTTGAAGTTTCTCCGCAACTCTCCCGGTCTCGAAGGACCTCATCACCAAAGAAGTGTGATAGTGATATCTGCAGGAAATATAGGAACTCAGGTGGCGAACTCTCTCATGGCTGGCCCATGCACTCTCGAAAATCAACTTACTAACCCTCTTCACAAAATAGCCTTGAAACCCTCTGCCATCAGGGAATACCACAAGACCATCCAAGATCTTCTCACTTGTCTCATTGTTCATCTTGCTCAAAGGGGGAAAAGACAGGGGTTGTGGGATCGGGATTGGTACACAAAGAAAGGACGTTTAAAATGGAGTTTTAGGAAGTAAGGTTGAGCCTAGATGAGGAACTACGTCTTCCACATTGAGTGTTGATCTAATCCTCATACCTTGAGGTAGCTCAAGCACATATCCCTCAGGTTCACTCCTTGCTACCATCTTAAAAGATCCGACAACGCAGGTTTGAGACTTCTTCACGATCCCCGATGGGAATCGTTCAGGCCTTACCTGAACCATTTCATGGCCGCTTATTTGGATTTCCTTGAAACTCATAAGCAAATCCACCCATAATTTGGAATCTTCATTGCACCAATGAATTTTAAGCGTAATTTCGGCATGCAATGCGGAATGAGGCTCAAAACTTGATTCACAACAAGACTGTGAATGTGAAGCGGTATGCAACTTGAGACTATGATGTGTATGTGCATCCATGGACTCGATACTCACGTGTAGTGGACTCTATTAACACTAGTGACTCATGTGTGATTGAATCAAGTGACACTACGACTCATGCGGACTTGACTCAACGGACTCCAATAACTCATGGGTAAGTGACTTGACCGGCTCGTGTGTACTCGGTTCGACCAAGACCAAAGACTCAAGTACACTCAACTCTACAAACAAGGACTTCTGTACAACTGACTTCATGGACACTAACAAATCATGTGTAAATGACTCGGTCGAATCATGCATGGTTGACTTAGTTGGCTCATGTATGGGCGACTCCATATCACTACTCACAAGGGAAGTAAAAGTCTCCTCAATGCAATCTAGACTTTCTTCGATTACCTTTATTTCCTCTTCACTGACCACGGTACTAGGGTCATACACATCCTCTCCCACATTCACATTTTCCGGCTCCTTAGAACGCTCTCTTTTTATCAATAAATTTTGTGAGGCATTGGTATGCAAAGTGTCCAAATCCGTGACACTTGTAACATTTGTTGCAACCACTAGTTTTGGGGATGTCATTGATTGCTCCTTTCCCGTTATCAATTTGAGGATTCGTAGGAGTACTCGCGGGTTTCAATGGTTGAACCCCAGAATTAGAACTCTCTTTAGTATAGATGCTCCTAGACTCAAACTTATGAAAATCACGACACTTATCCATTTTAGCTTCCAAACACTATAGAAGGTGGCGGTGCGTGAAAGGAGCATACTTCTCGATAAGTCGCTCCTTCATGTCCTCCCATCGTGTGATGGGCTTACTTCGAAGTGACTTGCGTCGAAACTCCACATTTGCCCAATAGGTTTTGGCATGACTCACTAACCTCGTCTTTGCTAACTCAACCTTACACTCATCTAACACATCATACAAGTCAAAATACTCCTCTATGCTAGACAACCATCCCACGAAGGATTTAGGGTTTGTCATACCCTTGAAATCCAGGACTTCAACTTGAATGGACCTTATAGATTTTCTATCAAGATCATGTTCGGGTTCACAATGATGGGAGCGTCCCCTAAGTTTAATCTCATCACGACTTTCGGGACTTCGCCTAGGATTTGGAGTGTAACGGTTTCCTTGTTTGGCTAGTTCCCTCTCATTCATCGCGATCATCGTGACTTGGATGCTCCTAAGAACATCGGCAATTTCACTCGTACCTATGGTGGCCACGACACACTAAACACATGTTCTATAACGAACAAACAACTATGACCCACAAGTGAATGAGTAATTTTATCAAACACGAGATGTGCATACAAATGAACACACAAATATGAACTACACAACAAGTGAATAATTTCAACAAACACAAGATGTGCACACAAATGAACACACACATGTGACTACATAACAAGTGAGTAATTTTAACAAACACAAGGTGTGCATACAAATATACACACAAATATAACTACACAAACGATATCGAAATGACATACACATGTGACTCAAAATAAGTAAGGACTTTTGTCAAACACTAGACGTGCATACAAATGACATAAAATCAAATGACATCGAAATGACATACACATGTGACTCAAAATGAATAAACACTTTTGTTGAACACAAGACATGCACACTTGATGAACATAAATGAGCTTAAATTTTAATAAAGTTAAAATGACACACAAACCTGACACACAAATGAGTGAAAATTTTACCAAACACATGGTGTGCGCACAAATGAGCATACTAATATGGGCACACAAATGAGTGGGTAATTTTGTCGAACACGTGACGTGCATGCAATTAAACACACAAATGGGACAAAACACAATAAAATTAAAATGACATGCAAGTATGCAACACACGTGAGTGAGGAATTTTGTCAAACACAAAACGGGCGTGCAAATGAACACACAAACATGAACATAAAATGAAATAAAATCAAATGACTCACATATGCCCTAACCTAGAACCTAAGCTCTGATACCAAAACTGACGCGGGACAACAACCCTAAAATCCGTGAATGCCTATGGTATGCTAATTTGCCGAAATTAAACTAATTAATTGAGCAATTAATCATAAATTAAAGTGATACCTTAGGGTTTCATAGGATTCCTCTTAGGTGGCCATGCTTGACTCATGTAGGGTCCAAATCGACGTGCGAGATCTATTAGGAATCACAAAAGTGGGGATCCGAGAGATAGAACTCTCGCTTCGTCTAGGTCGGGGCGTTGGATCGTAGTTCTTCGTGGAATCGAGAGTTCCTCACTAGGGCTTTGAATGGAAGCGATCAATGGAACGAGTTGAATACGCTCAATCCCAACAACGGTCGTGGATCGGCGGGTAGGGTCGGATTCGATCCACGAGGATGAACATTGAGAGTATTCTAGATTTAGGGTTGGGGATTAGAACTCTCGCTTCAATAGAAAGGAGAAAATGATTGCAAGAGATGGGGGAAGATAGGAGATTCAACCAAGAAACAAGAAAAATAAAGAAGATCAAAGATAAATTGGCATCTCACCCTTGGCCTCACACCAAACCCCTTTCGGGGAAGAAGACTCACTCTTCAAGCTCCTCACAAGCCAAAGCAAATAACTCTTTTCATTAATTCAAAATCAAGTGCCAAAAATGGCTTACAAAATTACCTTTTATAGTAGCTACAAATAGAAACATCCTAATATGGAAAATACTATGTTACCAAAAAGGGTAACTTACAAGAAAACAAAATATGAGGACAAAAATGACAAATACGTCACTTAAGTTACTGGGGCAGAGATTTCCACGGACGCCCGTCCTGGGGTTCATGGACGTCTGTCGCCTATCCACCGACGTCCGTAATGCACTACGGACGTTCGTGCTGACTAAAACAGTGAGCACTCAAAAACACGGACGTCCATAGTGCTCAACGGATGTCCACGCTCACTAAAACAGTGAGCACCCTTATTTACGGACGTCTGTCCTAACCTTGCGGACGTTCGCTGCCTGATGACCACTTGTGCTTCATTGGTTAATCTCTCGGGCCCTTCCTCGGTGGTTCTTGATGTTTCTTGGCCCTTCCGTCATTTCTTCCGCCGTTGACACACCCCATACGGCTGGAAACCTAGGTCCTCTAGGCAGCGTCCCCATCAATTCTCCCATACCCAAAATATTTCATCACCGATGAAACTGACTCGTGACATCGGTTGGTGTGGGCGTCCCCATCACACTCTTAATTAGATCATGGAGCAAACTTCGTCTCCAGAAGCAGGTCCAACGAGTTATGTTCCTACATCTGATTTGGATAAGCCCATTGCACTAAGCAAGCGATCTCACTCTTACACATCGCATCCGATCCGTAAGTTGTTATCTTAGCATACCATTTTTGCTGCATATTCTTCATTTCCTCTTTCCATAAATTTTATCTCCATTCCATCTAGTGTCACAACTCAATCAAAATGGAGGGAAGTAAGGATGCAAGAAATGAAGGCCTTAGAGTAGAACAAAACCTGAGAAATAACTCCTCTCTCCCAGAAGGGAAGAAGTTGGTTGCAAATGGAATTATATAGTAAAACATAGAGAGCAGATGGCTCTATGCAAAGATAAAAGGCAAGGCTGGTTGCAAAAGAGCTCACTCAAACCTATGGAATAGATTATCAGGAATCCTTTGCTCTAGTAGCCAAATTGAATTTGATTTAGGTATTACTTTCTCTAGCTGCATATAGAAGATGGCCCCTTTAGCAGCTCATATTAACAATGCATTTCTGCACGGTGAGTTGGGTGAAGAAGTGTAGATTGCCCCACCTCCTGGCTTTGCTATCTAGGGAGAAAAAGGTGTTGCTGTAAGCTAAAGAAAGCTATGTATTGCTTGAAGCAAATTTTGCAACTTTATCATCAAATTTGTGTACTGAATGAGCCACTATAATCTCACTCTTTTTTTCCAAGAAGCGAATACATCTAACTTCTCTCATAGTATATGTTGATATTGTATCGTAGTCACTGGAAATGATGAGGAGGAGATTATGAGACTAAAATATTACTTGAGTTAAGTGTTTGATATTAAGGGCCTTGGATCAGTAAGGAACTTTCTTGTCATCGAAGTCCCTCAATCAAAAAAGGGAAGTCATTGCACAGAAAAAAGTACTCTGGATCTTGTCAAGCAAACAGGTATGTTGGATTATAGACCTACTAGTTCTCCTATGAAAGTGATTCATAAGATGAATACTGAAGATGGGGAACCTCTCAAAGACTTCCATATAGCTCAGGGCCTTGTGAGCAAGCTAATATACCTCACCGTTACCCATCCTAACATTGCATATGCAGTAAGTTCTGTGAGCCAGTATATGCAGTCTCCACGGGATTGTCATTTGGATCGTGTCGATGAGATTCTTAGATATCTGAAAGGTAACCCTGGAAAGGGCTTGCTGAGACAATGACCAGTTTGCTGTGGATGTCTTCACTTATGCAAGTGGTCTGGGTCTCTTAGTGATAGAAGGTCCACTACTGGTTACTGTACCTTTCTTGGTTGTAATCTTGTCACAGAGAAGAACAAAAAGCAACGCACCATGTTGAATCCCAGTGCAGAAGCAGAGTCTAGAGCCATGTCAAAAGGAGCCTCTGACAACATGTGTTTTCTGTTCATTCTTGCTGATCTTGGGATACATGTGAAACTTCCTATAAATCTATATGTAGATAATGAGGCAACCCTTCATGTTACTAAGTATGCTGTCTATCATGAAAGAATGAAGCACATCGAAGTGGATTCCCACTTCATAAGAGAGAAGGTGGAATCTCATTAGTTTTACACTCCTCAAGTTGCATTTGAAGGCCAACTTGTTGACATTCTTAATAAGGTTGTTCGGAAAACTATATTAAAAGGTGTTACATCCAAGTTGGGCATGATAAATATCCATGCTCCAACTTAAGGAGGAGTTTTGGTGTCTTGGTGTGTCAATATTCATAGCGTGGGGTGTGTATAGAGTGTACATTACATGTATTGCGGTGATAGTGGTGTACAAGGGAACAACAGGGGAGCAATATAAATATTAATGATCAGGGTGTGGGAGACTGATCTGATAATCCTGATTCCTTCCAGTTTCTCTTTCAACACATCTTTTTTTCCTTTTTTCTCTTACATATTCAAACTTAACTCTAATCAGCGAAAGCTAATTCATGTGTCGTGCTAATAGAAGACCATGGCATTATGACAAGATGTTACACTGAATGGATTAAAGAAAGCAATGGCTATTCTTTCTCCGAGGATGATGAAAGGATTATTCTAGTCTTGCTTAAAGAAGATCCTCAAAGTGAAGAAAGTTCAATTCACAATTGCTATCAATCGGTCAAGGTTCTATGAGTTATCTAGTTAAAAAAGCTCATAGGACGTGTTGATGGGCATAAGACAAAGAAAGACCCAGGAGTACAAATACTTGGTGTGTTGGAAGAGATTCCTAGAGTTTGTGTGTTTGAACTTGAGGTCGGTTCCTCTCAATTGTTGGAAGAATGATGAGTCTACACCTTACGTCTCAATCATGAAATGGTGGTCAAAGTTCAAAAGTATTTTAACTTTCTTTAGAACTACCTCGTTACTTGGTTTGAGATTCTTTTAAGGTATATTTAAATTAGGAAACTAGATTAAGAGTTCAGTTAGAATATAAGTTTAGTTTCTTAATAAAATATACTACTTCGTAAGAACTAGATGTGGAGAGACAACTGAGTTTCTTGTTAAAGTCAAGCTGCATCGAGGGTCTGCTTTAAATCCTCATTTGTTTGCATTGGTTATGGAAGAATTGATAATAGAGATACAAGATGATGTCCCATGGTGTCTATTGTTTGCGGATGATGTGGGGCTAATTGCCTAAACTAGGAAGCAAATAAATGAGAAGTTGGAACTTTAGAGAAAGGCCTTGGAGTTAATCGGTTTAAAAATTAGCAAAACAATGACTAAATATATGGAGTAAAAGTTTAGCGAATACAAATTGATGAGAGATCGATAGAGGGATGAGGAATGTACTGGTCCTAAGCATGGATCAAAATGCCGGAAAATCGATATGTATCGTCCAAGCCCAAAACCGATATGTATCGGACGATACGTATCGGTATCGGTCCATATCGAATGATACATTGAATGTATCGTTCGGTATAACTCATACATATGACCGATACCAGTACGTATCGGTATCGGACGAAATTTTGATCCATGGTCCTAAGGGAAGGGGACTGGATTTGTTCCTGGTGCCGGAATGTTAATTTTAAAAGGAGATCCAGGTGCCATTGGAATGGATGTACTTCTTTGCGGGCACTGGGAACATTGGTCAAAAGTGCACGGGGATCTATCTCTCCGGCTAGTCCTAAGCATCAAGCCTTTGTTAATGGAAACCAACTCCGAGACCTAGCGCAGGGCTGGTCTATCGTGGATTCCTGTGGGCGCCCTTTAAGAGTTACTGGGAATCAGAGAAGTGGACCTCGTACGCACCCTGCTTGGACATGTCTAGAGACGTTGTCCGCATATGTCTCTAGGGGGGCCCAAGTTGGAGCTCCGGTGAACCAAGTTTCTCTTCCTACTTTGGATGGGGGGAAGGATGGGTACCGCCTTTGCTTTACGAGCTCTAATTTTACTTTAGTGGCTAATAACATTAAAGACTATTGGCTTTTCATTCATTACATTAAAGATACCGTACAAACTGTTCATATTTGCTTTTGGTTACAACAATGGAGCTTACAAAACAGGCTGACTGTTTCGGCTATTTCCGACACTAAGTTTCTATTGCGGTGTCCTTCGGGCAAAACGGCGAATGATGTCCTTAACAAAAAGGTCTCCTCCATTAACGGCAAACCTGTTGCTTGTAATCGATGGGAGCCAAAGCCAGTCTCCTGCATATCCACCGTTGGTTGGGGGGTATCTGGATCCGGTTATTCGGTCTCCCCCTCTAGGCTTGGACCACTGAGGTCCTCCAGGGGATCATCGCTGAAAGGTGTGGAGGATGTATTCTCATCGACCGGAGCACTGAAGACTTGTGGGAGACTCGATACGCACGTGTCTTGGTGAGATCCGACAATTGGGAGGCTATCCCCCGAGCGTGCAAGATCAGCCTCAACGACCAAGAAATCACTGTCTTCGTAGAAGTGGAGTTCTTGAGAGGGTATTCCTCCCGACTCAGGTGCACCACGAAACCGAGTGGTCCGGGACTCCCGACGAAAACGTATTCAGTGGTACTTCAAAAGAAATCCTGCTGGAGGTTGACCCCTTTCAGGCACGGGGAACCAGGGTCCATGCTGCATTCGGTGCAAACTTCGAAGGATGGCTCGTCCTCGGATACGTGGCTCCACCAGAGGTCGTCCTCGCCGACGGGATCTCTAAGCAGCAGAAAGAGAACCTAGGGACATGATGAGGAGGGGTTCCCGAGTTCGCTCTTGCTCACGACCTCTCCCAGTAGAGGTACTATGATTCACAGGGGACATGGTGGGGGTAGTCTGAGGTTGAGGAGCTGGAAGAAGGGGAGGTGGGTTTCTTTGACACCTTGCCGGTGGAACCCTTTTCTTGGCTTGCAGCGGTCGATCACCGACTATCTTCGGGGTTGTTTCTCGGTAACTTTTCTCCGCCGACGACATTCACGCAATGGTCGTCGATTCCCAAACCCCTTTTTGATCCTACGGTGGAGATGCACCCTTTATTCACGAAACCCGGGGTCCCTGGCTGTGTCAACTTTGATCCACAACCATCAATGTTTCCTACGGCCGAGATCTTCTCGTACTACAAAGCCGACCAAGTACACCTGCAGAGGATTGGGTTAGGTGAGTATATGGAGATGTCGCAGTGAAAGGACGAGATCTGTGGTCGTACCTGGGACCCGATGGAGACCGAAGCTGTTTTTTGCTTTTTGAGGAAGAGCCTCTCTGCTAACAAAAAGGGGCTTAGGGTTTTTCAGCGAAGGAGGAGGCCTTATGCAGGATCTCGGGGATTGAGGTGTAGTGGGATGCTGACACATCACTGACCAAAGGAAGTTTTTGGAATCCCGGCTGAGCTGTTGACTAAGGCTGATCAGAGGCTTTTAAGGAGACTTGTAGGCGATATTTCTTTGATGGGTCACGTCTTGGCACGTGGCGTTTAATGAATCTTGAATGTACAATGGGACGTGTGTGGTGGGTCCAATGGGTTTTAGTTGCCACAGACCCATGGAGGGTTGAACTTCTATTAGGTTCGGGTGACCAGGTGAGACTGTTACGGTTATCTGTCGGGTTGGACTTGCTGGGCCTGTACCCGGGGATGAGGGGAGGAATGAAGGAAAGTGAGTCACCCTTCTCTGTGGTTGGGGAGACTCAGCAGGTTAATATTGCAGGCCAACTCGGTTCATCTTTAAATTCGGGGGGTTTTGTGATGGAGGGTTCCCGGGTTTGCAAGCTCATCCTGATGAAGGTAGCGTTGAAGCAGGTTTCCGATATGAATCCTGATTATGTCTGTGGAGGATCGGGGCGACAGCAGAGGGGATTGATGGAGCACATGGGGGAGGAGATGAGTTCACATTAGGGGTTTGGTTTGCCCAACCAAATCGTTGACGGCTTTAGCAAGGATGGGGCTGGTGAGGGTTCCAGGGACTCTGCGGATATTGATCGCCTGATCTGTCTGGGGCATAATCTCGGTATGTCGTTCACAGGATCGGAGGCAGAATTGCGGGAATTGTTCCGATTCATTTTGGTCAGTCGTCGGGATAACAAAAAGAAGCGCCGTAGTGGGTCACGGGAATTGACGAGATTGCAGTGGGGGATGTCGGATGGGAGGGGTGTAGGGGGTGTATAATTTACACTCCTTTTTTTGGGCGGGATGTCAACCAGTTTGATCATGAAGATGTTATCATGGAATGTGAGGGGTATTTATGATGGGACTAAACGGGTTGGGGTGAAGCAAGTGATTGCGGCTGTTAAACCGGTCGTGGTTACTCTTCAGGAGACCAAATGGGGCAGCTGTGATAGGAAGAAGGTTCGATCGGTGCAGGGAGGGGATAGATGGGATTGGATCGGTGTCGACTCTATCGGTGCTTCTGGTGGTATATTGGTGGCCTGGAACTCGTGAATTTTTGGCAAAATGGATGAGGAAGTGGGAGTGTATTCGGCATCTGTGGTGCTTTGGAACAAGGATTATGGGAAAAAGTGGGAGTGTATTCGGCATTTGTGGTGCTTTGCAGGTATTTATGGGCCTTCTGTTGATAGAGAGCGGGGTGAGTTTTGGGATTTTCCGTTATGCCTAGGCGGGAATTTTAATGCCATAAGATGGGGATCTGAAAAGCTGGGTGGGCCGCCGAATGTCGGAGTTATGCGGGACTTCAAATCTTTTATTTCTGATTGGGGGCTAATGGATGTTCCGTTAACGGGGGCGCGATTCATGTGGTCGAACCTCCAAGATAACCCTCTTCCTTTAGCAGACTGGATAGGTTCCCCTGCAATTTCGAATGGCTAGATTTATTCTCGGGTGCTAGGTTGGAAGCCCTAGCTCGGGCTGTCTTTGATCACCGGCCCTTGGTGTTGATGTGTGAGTCTAAGGGAAAGGGGTTGTCTCTATTTCGATTTGAAAATATGTGGCTGTTGGATGAGTCCTTTGGGGAGAAAGTTCTGGTGTGGTGGCGAGAACCGGTAGCTTCGGGAACTGCTGCCTATAGATTCATATCTAAACTCCATCGGTTGAAAGACAAGATTAAGGTGTGGAATCAGGATGTGTATGGGCTGGTTCATGTTAAGAAGGAGATTTTACTAAAAAGATTGAATGAGTTGAACAACTTGGAAGAGGATAGAGCCCTTACGGTGGACGAAAGAGAAGAAAGGTTTTGTAAAAAACTGGAGTTCAATAACACGTGCAGGGCCGAGGAGGTAAGGTCGAATCAAAAAGCCAAGGTTAGATGGCTCAAGGAGGGGGATGCTAACACTAAATACTTTCATGTGGTTGCCAACGCTCGGTTCAAATCAAAGTATTTGGGGAGCATCTTGGTTGATGGGGTGATGTATGTGGGTGAGGATCAGGTCCGTGAGAATATCGTCGCATTCTATGAACGGATGTATACGGATGTTGGTTTTCCGCGCCCGCAGTTGGATGGGTTACCTTTCAATGCTATTTCGGCGAAGGAAAGTATGAGGCTGGAACAACAGTTTAATGAAGAGGTGTGGCGTGTGATCAGGTTTGGTGGAAGGAATAAGGCGCCGGGTCCGGATGGTTTTACCATGGAGTTCTTTCGCTCTTTTTGGGAGGCTATAAAGGGGGAGCTGATGGAGGTTATGTCTATATTTCACACTTCTGGATTCATTGGGAGGGCTCTAAACTCCACTTTTATCACCCTCATTCCCAAGCGTGATGGAGCCAAGGATATTTCTGACTACTGCCCGATTAGTCTTACAAACTGCCTTTACAATATTAAAGCTAAGGTGCTAGCGAATAGACTAAAGCTGGTGATGAGTAAGATTATCTCGGGTAATCAGGGGGCTTTTGTGCGAGGTAGACAGTTAGTGGACCTGGTTGTCGTGACTCATGAGACCATCCGGTCGGCTCACAACCATCGTTGTCCGGCTGCGATTTGGAAGGTGGATATGAAAAAAGTGTATGATCGAGTGAGCTAGGAAGGCCTTGATTATATGCTTAAGAGGTTGGGGTTCGGTGTTATCTGGAGGAAATGGATGCGTGGGTGTTACTCTTCGCCATGGTTCTCGGTTCTGATTAACGGCACTCCGGCTGGGTATTTTAAGAGCTCCAGGGGTATCCGGCAGGGGGACCCGCTGTCCTCGTTTCTTTTCAATATACTGGGTGAGGCGTTATCTGGGCTGATCGTGCGTGCCAGGGAGTGCAATCTTATTACCGGTATCCAGGTTGGAACATATGGCAGATTCATTTCGCACTTATAATACGCAGATGACACGATCTTATTTGGGAAGGCTGGTGCTACGGAGTTCAGTGTGTTAGTGGACGTGCTTTCGGTTTATGAGGTAGTATCAGGTCAGTGTATCAATTTTCTCAAATCCGCGATCATGGGGATTGGGGTTGAGGAGTCTGTCTTGGTGGAGCTTGCGCGCACTGTAAGCTGTGGTATTGAGAAGTTGCCTATTAGATATCTCGGTCTGCCACTTGGCCTTAGACAACCCACGTTTCGTGAATGGCAACCTGTGGTGCAAAGGTTCGAGCAGCTATTGCCGTCGTGGAAAGGAAAGTTAATTGAGTAGTGGGGGTAGGTTGGTTCTTGTTAAGGCAATCCTTTCGTCGATGCCCATCTTCTATATGTCGATGTTTAAGTGTCCGCAGAAGGTTATCAATCGGCTTGAGCAGATCCAACGCTCCTTTTTATGGGAGGGTTCAGGGATGGATAAAAGATATCACCTTGTTAACTAGGATACTTGTCAATTGCCTGTCGATGGTGGAGGGTTGGGGATTCACAGTCTGAGATTGACCAATTTGGCGCTTCTTGGGAAATGGTTCTAGAGAGCGGGGAGGGTGGAAGAGAGGGATAGCCTTTGGCGCTTGGTGTTGGTCGAGAAATACGGGCAATCCTTTGATAGCTGGGGAATCTGCTCTACGGCCCACAGGGGGGCGTCCGCTTGGTGGAGAGGTATTTGTAGCTTGTGGCCGAGTTTTGCTAGAGGATTGCAGTTCAACTATGGGTGTGGCACCCGTATCAGTTTTTGGGATGATGTTTGGCTGGATAATAGCACACTTAGGTCCTTCCCGGGTATCTATGTTGTTTCTATGAATCCGGGTGGGAGGATTGACGAGTTTGTCTCGCATACTAATGGGGATACTGTATGGGATGTTACTACCAGAAGGTCTCTGAGGGATAGTGAGATGACCGAGTTCTCCATTCTGATTCAGAAATTATAGGAGGCGGAGTGGAATTCTAACGGTTATGATCTGAGGATATGGGCCCCTAGTAGCGATGGTAACTTCAGTGTCAAAAGTTTTTTTAAATTGTTGTTGCGGCGTCCACTTATCACCTTTGAAGGTAAATGGTTGTGGAAAGAGCATATACCATCGAAAATTAAGTTTTTTGGGTGGACGCTTTGTAAGGAGAGAATCCTTACGAGAGATCAGCTTATTCGTAGGGGGAAGGATATTACAAATGGCTGCGTCATGTGTTCTGACGGGGTGGAGACTGCTGCTCACCTCTTTCTTCATTGTCAAGTGGCCTATTAGATTTGGTCTGTAGTCTTTAAATCTTTTGGTTTGAGCTGGGTTATGGCGGAAACGCCATATCGACACTTGATGAGCTGGTTATCAAGGATGGTTGAGGGCGAGAGTCGGGAGTACTGGAGGACATCCTTGTTCGCCGTTTTTTGGTGACTATGGCGCGAGAGGAATTTGAGGATTTTCGAGAATAAATGTAGGCCAGTGGGGATGATTATAAAATCCATTACGAACCTGGTGGGGTTTTGGGTGGCTAGAGACGGAGAGGGGTATGGTCACTCTCCGTATATTTGGGATCTGGGCTAAGTTGGTCGATATTGTCTGCTGTGATGAGAGTTGTGTACTTTCCCCTTTTCTTTCTTGTTTTTCCTTTTTTTATTCGTTGTTGTATTGGTTTTCAGCGTCTCGTTGCTTTCAATATAATTCCTTTTACCAATCGAAAAAAAAAAAAAAATTTAGCAAATACCAGAGCATGGAGAGTTGTTAAAATACAAAACTATTTAATGCCACAATGTCATAGATTTTGGTATTCGGGTTCTCTGGGATACAACCAGACGGTGGGTTTAAGGAGGACATCTCAAATAGGATCAATGCAGGGTGGGGGAAGTGGAGACTGACAAGTGGTGTGTTGGGTGATCAACTATTGCTACTTCAAATTTAATGGTGCAACAACATGGGCCTACAAAGAAGTGATAAGGAGACAGTTCAGTGGCTAAGATGCGTATGCTGAAGGGGATGTATGAAGTTATAATATAAAATTGGAAACAAGTACACAAGAAGTTTAGGGTGATCCCAATAAAAAAGAAAATTAGAGAATGAGATGATTTAGGCATTATCTATCGAAGACCTGAAACATCCTCTTTATTAAAGGTAGAAGGGATAGAAACATGGGTCAAAATATCGGATTTCCGATACGTATCGTCCTGACCCTCAGGACGATACGTATCGGGTATCATCCGATACATTGACTGTATCGGCGATACATTGAATGAATCAGTTTGATACATTCAAAAAAAAAAAAAATCCCAAAAAAATCTTTAAAAATCTCAATAAAATCTGAAAAATTATATTTATTTATTTTGTATTTATTTAAACTATTTTCGCTTATATTTGACTTATTTAATGCATTATTTAGATTAATATATAAGTAACATGCCTATTTTGTGACTTAACCCAAGTCACATGCCTATTTTGTGACTTATTTTTGACTTAAGATCACATTTTTGACTTAATAGATCTTCTAACATTATTTTTGACCAGTTGATCACATGCCTATTTTGTTTCCCCTTGCCCTTCTTGAATTCTCTGAAATGAGGAAATTAGGATTGATGCAAAATTGCTTCACTTTCATATATATTCTTAGAGCTTATGCAAATTTAGAAGGAATATGCTTAAACTGCCATTGAATCCTCTTAACTAAATGTTTTACCCTGAAATATGGGTTTGTTTATATATATAGATTATTTATTAACAATATTTCATAATTTGATCGACGCAGTCACGCATAAACTAAATTACAATGTATATTGACAAAAATAAATTATATACTGTCAAAATTAATAGCTATGTTGATAAAAATAAATTTAATTGTACATAGAAAACTTACTTTAGAGCCACATTGAATTTCGTGGTGGTTCTTGGCCCTCATGATCACCTTTGCCTTATAATGTTGGCCATATTGATACCCATGATCATATGTACCCTTGAAATCGAGGTCGAGAAACTAGAATATGACTCCTAGTAATGAAAGGCCGGTCCTCCAAAAATCTGACCAACGAAGTCATATGGCACCAGATAGGTTTGTTGTGGTTGGTAGTATGGGTTACTAGTTGCTGAATCTTCAGTATTTTGCAAACTGAATCCCTCGAAGCTAGAAGTCATATAACCCATATCCGTATCATCATGTGGACCTTGTGGTGGTAGTGTTTGATATGATTCCGACGCTCCTCTTCCTTCAACCCCTCCCATTCTAATGTACGAGTGTCGAACAATGTTAACGGTGTCGAGTCATTGTCCCATGCCGCAATATCTCTACAAGGATCAGAAGTACCAACATCCTCCCCTCCACCACTAGTGTCAACGTCCCCTCCACCATCATGCCCTCCACCATCATCCTCACCACTCCCATTTTCACTACCGGATTGCGTTTCGTCATCAGATCCAACCACTGAATGACGATTCAATTTTCTTTTCCGCCTTGGTGGTTGGGAAGCCTACTGCTCCACTACTCTTTCAGCATTGTCCAGCCATTCAGTGCTCTTAGTATTTAAGACTAGCTCTTCTCTCTTCGATCCATTGATTCAAAGGGTCATCTCGAATATATAATCCAACTGGATGGAATCAAAATATTCACTGTCTGCAAGGTAGAATATGATAGATGTATTAGTATAAGATGCAAGTAAGACTTCATATAATTAAGGAACTAAGACTTCATATAATTGCTTACCACGGTTGGTCTTCTGCATATTCCTGACCCTTAATCGCATGTTGTAGTGGCAGTAGACTAACTTTTCCAATCGTTCCATAGTTGGTGTATTCCTTGTCTTAGTATGAATGAGAGAGAAAGCGCTCCAATTCCACTCACAGTTGGACGAGGAACATGTTTGCGACAATACCCTCATTGCTACCCGCCTCAATATCGGACCATTACCTCCATAATGCATCCACCAATCAGCAGGTTTGTCGTGTTTAATTTGGGATTGTGTCAACGGGGTCCCAAATGACCCATGTCTCTTGCGAAACACGTCAATCTATAAAGATGAAATACAGTAAGCCACATATCAATAAACATATCATAATATTACATGACATTTGACTTATTAGTTATAAGGTATGATATTATGATTACTCGCATCTCTGATGGCTTGACCTTGGTCCGCCAACTCAGGAAGCATTCGTTGGATTACATTGAGCAAACCGGTATACACTTCATCAGTGTCACTCAACTCGAAGCGTCGCGTATACTGGAAGGCCGGATTCAAGTAGTGTGTTACACATCAAATATAAGCAATTTCATCAGTATATGAAAATAATAAAAAAATAAATAAAAATCACTACATAAGCAGTTTAACATGTTATACCTGATACATGCAAGTACTGGTGAAATTGTGCATCCCACCTCTTGTCGATAATCGTTCAGTATCGTTTATATTTTGTAGGGCATTTGGTTTTGATAGCCAATTTTGCCTTATCCATTGACTCATAAACGTACCCCATCGTTGGTTTCTCATCACCATCAACCAATCTCAACACTTGCACCAACTGGGTAGTGACGGCGATTAGGTGGTCAACATCTGCCCAAAACTGCGTGTTGTAGATCAGGTTAGCAACTTCAGTGCAAGCTAGTCTCTTTGCTTGTGGGAGTTCTATTTCATATTTATTCCATTCTTCCAACGACACCATGGTTTTCAGCTCACGCCTATATCTAGCCAAACTCTGTAGGGCTAAAAATTGTGTTGCAAAACGTGTAATCGCAGGTCGGAGTAACTCATTGTTCGTGAAGTCTCTCATTAAATTGACCAGCTTGTCACTGTTATACAGGTAGGAAGTAATCGTTCTTCCTTTCTGAATAGTTGCATGTGCCTTGCTGCTCTTTCCTAAATCCTCAAGAATGAGGTCCACGCAATGAGCGGCACACGGGGTCCAGTACAGGTGACGTCTCTTCATCATTAGTTTTAATCCAGCGGCTTTGTAATTTGCCGCATTGTCTGTTACCACCTGCACAACCCGCTGCTCTCCAACCTCTTGAACTACCTTATCCATTAGTTGAAAGAGGTAATCAGCCGTCTTTACTTGTCTGAAAGTATCAACTGATTTCAAAAATACTGTCCCGACATCGCTGTAAATCAAAAAGTTGATCAAGCTCTTCTTTGTGGGACCAGTCCATCCATCGCACATAATTGTGCAACCTCTCTCATCCCATACATCCTCAAAGCTTTGTACATAGGCAGTTATCTCATCGTACTCATCTTTTAGTAAGGGCCCAGATATCTCGTATGCAGAAGGCTTTTTAACTCCTGGACCAACTTCTGCACTTGTATCAATCATGCTTTTGAAGTACGGCGACTCTGCTACTTGGGTCGGAATGTGGTTGTATATAAAAAACTTGGCAATGGATTTTTCAAGCTTTTTCCCCATTTTTTAAAGTGAGATTGCACTCAATTTGGTTTGTTTGGAGCTTTCAGTGCGATACATGAATGGATCCATGGGGCGAGTACTACCTCGAGACCTATAATCTCTTTCGGATGCTGACCTACGCAACTCGGCAGTCTGCTCAACATCCTCATCAACATCAACAACATTTGGCCTACGGGTAGATCCATCACCAGCAATAGGCATGGATGGGCCCCTCAACCTGGACCGAAACAGATAATCGGCTTCTTCCTGATCTCGCCGCTGTTGTGCTTCTCTGACACTCTCATAGCTCTCGCTATCTGCTCATCCTCATCCTCATCATCCTCAGGTCCAGGTGATGTAAACTCTGGATTTACCCTCCTGATTCTCTCATACATTTCCCTATCACGATCGGCTTCAGCTTTTTTCTTTCCCTTTGCCGCTTGTAAACTAGCTCTGACATTTTCTTTCACTTCTCTGGGTACATTGGGACACTCTTTTGTCTCTCCCTTTACGTGAGCCAAATACTCCTTTAACCGTGTGATACCTCCTCCCAGCAGTTTTTTCCCACAAAGCTTACACTTTATCCGAAGTCTATCACCATCTAGTGTTGTACTGTATTGCCATGATGGATCTGACGATCGTACCATATTTATTTATTTCACCTACATGAATGAGCAAACGATTGCATTAAATTAAACATCTAATTTACACTTGAAAATAAAATTTATTTTTTAATTATTGCTATTTTAAAAATATTAGATTATATTTTATTAAATTTATTTGATATTATTATAATTTTTATAAAATTTAGATTACATTTGAAATTTTATTTGATATTATTCTAATTTTTAAAAGATTAGATTATATTTTACCAAATTTATTTTATATTATTCTAATTTTTGAATATTTATTTGATATTATTCTAATAATTTTTAAATATTTATTTGATATTATTATAATTTATGAATATTTATTTGATATTATTCTAATTTTTGAATATTTATTTGATATTATTCTAATTTTTAAAAATTCATTTGCTATTATTCTAATTTTTTAAAATTTATTTGAAATTTATTTCATATTATTCTAATGTTTTATGGGACATATCCCATAATTATGGGACGTACCCCATTATTTTAATTATTTTAATTATTTTAATTACATGTGATCCATAATATTAATTATTTCAATTATATGTGACCCATAATTTTAAGGGTACATGTGACCCATATTATTAATTATATTAATGAGATTGTGACCCATAATTTTAAGGGTACATGTGACTGATATTGACTGATATTGACTCATAATTTTAATTATTTAAATTATTTTATAATTTTAAGGGTACATGTGACCCATATTGACCCATATTGTTAATTATATTAATTATTTTGTGACCCATAATTTTAAGGGTATATGTGACCCATATTGACCCATATTATTAATTATATTAATTATTTTGTAACCAAGAATTTTGTGACTCATAATTTTAAGGGTATATGTGACTCATATTGACCCATATTATTAATTATATTAATTATTTTGTGACCCATAATTTTAATTACATGTGACCCATAATTTTAATTATTTAAATTATTTTGTGACCCATAATTTTAATTATATGTGTCCCATAATTTTAATTATTTTTTGACCCATAATTTTAATACATGTGACCCAAAATTTTAAAATAATTATGGGGCATACCCTATTATTTTATTTATTTTAATATCTACCATTAAATATGGTAGATCTTCCATATTTATGTAGATCTACCAAATTTATAACTAGATCTGCTATATTTAAGGGTAGATTTATCATATTTATAGGTATATCTACCCTTAAATAAGGTAGATATACCCTTAAATAAAGTAGATCTACCTTATTTTAACCTTTAAAACGAAATAAAACGATGGGAAAATAATAAAACACGTACCTTCGGCGTTGATCCCGAGCTTTTTTGTGTGATTCGGCAGCGATTTGGGGTGAAAATAAGCAAAAAAGAAGAGGGTAAATGAGGAAGAAGAAGGAAGAAGGAAAGAGCAAAAAAGAAAGAAGAAGGAAAGGAGCCAAAACCGACCCTAAAATCGACTGAAAAGGGCACGTGCTTGGATTATTTGAATTATTTTTTAACATTTTAATTTTTTTTATATTATCGTCCGATACGGACGATACGGGCGATACTTTGCTCGTATCGGACGATAATTTGGGTATTTTCGGTAGGATACGATACATACCCTATGTATCGTACCGCTGAGGTCTCAAACCGATACGTATCGTCCGATACGTATCGGTATCGGACGATATTTTGATCCATGGATAGAAGAACAAAGAAGAAGGAACACAGAAAGACTAATGAAGACTTGTAGAGAAGTAGTAAGTAACATCACAAAGGATCAGAATAACAAAATTTATCCTTGAACAGAAACGATTGGGCAAATAAAACTCGCAAAGCTCCAAATAGATGAGAGAAGATCATGATGATGATAAGGACTTCTTTGTGAGCAAGTTAGTACCATTTTAGTAAAATTAGCTTAATTGTGCTGAATGACATATATAATATACACCATGGGAGTGTTCACATTCTGAGCATTTTTTATGGAATTTTAATTCAAGTTCTGGAGATCATTCACATTGTCTAGCTTCTTGTTATTTATTTCACTCTTCTTGAATTTACACTATTTGTTATAGATCTTTATTATAAACATTTACAACAGTTTTTTCTTACATCTATTATTTATCTTTTGTGCCCTCTCTTACAAATTCCTTTTAAGTTCATAAATTTGATAAGGAAAGAGTCCAACTTGGTATTTGGAAGGAGAGGATCCAAGCTGCCTGTAGGAAGCTCTTTTCAAACTTCTACATATCTTCAATATTCCTCTCTCTCTCTCTCTCTCTCTCTCTCTCACACACACACACACACACACACACACACACACAAACACACCCATTGGAAACCTATTGTAAAAAAATTTGTGGTTCTCAATTGTCACCATTCTCCCCCTCTATTTCTTACTATCCTTTGCATGTGTGAGTCCATAGTTTTAAAAGGTAATAGGCAGACGCAAGGCGTATAGGTCCATTATGGCGAGATGTAAGCCTCAACCAAAAAAAATGTTTTTTGTAATTGATGTATAGGAACAGTAACAAAATATAAGAAATAGTCTACAAATATATGATGTAAGTTACCATCTTTGATTTACGATTGGTGTAAATCTAATGTTACTAAACTAATATAACTTACATGCATTAGTAAATACAAAATTCAAATTTCGTAGCTCATTTTCTATAAAAGATTATTTTTAAATGTACATATGCTATTTTGTTTATAAATAGATATGATTATGTACATTTTATATATAAATAATCACTACAATATGATTTAATAAATAATTAAATAGTAAATAAGAAAATAAGAAAATAATTGATCATATTGAATATTTTTATTAGAAAAAGAATAATGCTATTATACATCAATGAACAAGGGCATATAAGTATGAATATATCCTACATCAACTTTTCCTTCTCCTTAATGGAAGGAATTCGGTATCCAATCAAGTTGAAAATTATTAAATTTAAGAAGACAACAAAAAGACCTAAGCATGAATATGTACTAATATGTATGAAAACTTTAAATATGCTGAAAAGTTTGCCTAAGAGCCACAGATTTGCAAAAGCTTCATTCAAGTTACATCAAGATGAGTTAAGACTGTTTTGTAGGGGTCCTCATGCTGATTTGACTTACAAAGAAGATTTGTGATGGGGACACCGCCACCGAGGACCTAGGTTTTGGGTCACACAAGTTGTACCGGCGGTAGAAGAAGCGACGAAGGAGCCACGAGATGCCAACATCTACTGAAGAAAGGCCTTGAGAAGCAGCGAAGAGGTTCACTGCCCATGTCTGCTCGAGTGGCTACATTTTTCGCTCAAGCGAGAATGCTTCGGAAAAAGCAAGCCAATTTTCAGCCCATTGTCGCTCGAGCGATGGAACATCAAAAATCAAGACCAAAACTTTCGGCCAAAACTCGCTTGAGTGATTTATGGTTATCGTTCGAGCGACCCCTCGTAAAGATCCCCGCTCGAGCGAGCCCAGTGATGTGGGTTATTATTTTTGTCCTTTTTATAATTTCTCTTTGTGTCAAATGTAAGTTACCTTTTAGGGTAACATGATACTCTTCTATTTTAGGGTTATTCCCATTTGTAATTACTATAAAACATTTTGATGTAAGCCATTTTTTACACTTGTTGATTTTAATGAAAAAATGTTTTACATTGAGCTTGAGATATGCTTTGAAGAGTGAGTCTTCTTCCCCATGTGGGTTTAGTGTGAGGCCAGTGGTGAGATGCCCATGTTATCTTTGATCTTTTCTTTGTCTCTTTTCCTATTTTCTTGCTAATCGCTTGCATCCAATTTTTGATTTTATTTGATTGGTCAAAATCTCAAACCCTAGATCTAGAGCGACATTGCTGTCCATCCTTATGGATCAACTCTAATCTTAACCCGTCGATCCATGACCGTTGTTGGGTTCGAGTTTGTCCTATTTGTGCCGTTAATTGATTCAATTCAAAAGCCCTAAGGAGGAGCTACCGATTTCACCTTAAAATACGATCAAATGCCCCGACCTAGAGGATGCTAGCGTTCTATCTCTAGGATCGCACCTTCCGCAAATCCTAATGGATCTCGCGCATTGGATTGGACCCTATGTGAATCAAGCATGGTCACTTAAGCGAAATCCCATGTAACTCAAGGTATCGCTTTAATTTGTTTTTCATTGTTCAATTAATTAGTTTAATTTCAATAAATTAGCATATCATGGGCATTCACGTATTTTAGGGTCGTTGTCTCGCATCAATTTTGGTATCAAAGCCTAGGTTCTAGGTTAGGGCACATGTGTATGTCATTTCGATGTCGTTTGTGTCGTCACATTTGTGTGTTCATTTGTATGCACATCTTGTGTTTGTTAAAATTACTCACTTGTTGTGTAGTCACATTTGTGTGCACATTTTGTGTTTGTTAAAATTACTCACTTGATGTGTAGTTCACATTTGTGTGCTCACCATGTGTTTGTTAAAATTACTCAATTACTTTTGGTTCATAGTTGCTTACTCATCGTAGCTAACTTGTTTAGTGTGTCATGATCACCATGGGTACAAGTGCGTTTACCGATGTTCTTAGGAGCCTTCCAAGCCACGATGATCGCAATGAATGAGAGGGTACTAGCCGAACAAGGAAATCGTTACACTCCAAATCCTAGGCGATGCCCCAAAAGTCGCGATGAGATTAGAGTTAGGGGACACTCCCATCATTGTGAACCCGAACATGTTCTTGATAGAAAATCTCTAAGGTCTAGTCCAGTCGAAGTCCCGGATTTCAAGGATATGGCGAACCCTAAATCCTTCGTGGGATGGTTGGCTAGCATAGAGGAGTATTTTGACTCGTGTGATGTGTTGGAAGAGTGTAAGGTTAGGCTCGCCAAAACGAGGTTGGTGAGTCACGCTCAAATCTATTGGGATGGTGTGGAGTTTCTACACGAGTCACTTCGAAGTAAGCCCATTCACACGATGGGAGGACATGAATGAGCGACTTATCGAGAAGTATGTTCCTTTCATGTACTGCCACCTTCTACAGTGTTTGGAAGCTAAGGTGGACAAGTGTCATAAACACACCCAACTTGAGGCAAGGAGCACCTACACTAAAGAGGTATAATTTCAGGGTTCAACCATCAAAACCCGTGATTACTCCTCCGAATCCCCAAATCAATCACAGGAAAGGAGCGATTGTTGAGAGCCCCAAAACTAGTGGTCGCAACAAATGTTACAACTATCACGGATTTGGACACTTTGCATATCAATGCCTCACAAAATTTCTCGCTCAAAATTTATTGATTAAAAGAGAGCGCTCTAAGGAGCCGGAAAATGTGAAAGTGGAAGAAATTGTGTATGACCCTAGTACCGTGGTGACTGAAGAGGAAATTGAAGAAAGTCTAGTGTGCATTGAGGAGACTTTTATTTCCGTTGTGAGTAATGATGTTGAGTCAACCGAGTCACCCACGCACGATTCGACTGAGTCACTTACACATGATTTGCTAGTGTCTATGGAGTCAGTTGTACACAAGTCCTTATTGTTTGTAGAGTCGACTGCACTTGAGTTTTTGGTGCTGGTCAAACCGAGTACACGCGAGTTGATTGTGTTCACTACACATGAGCCACTAGTGTTGATAGAGTCCACTACATGTGAGTCATTAGCGTTGCATGCACATGAGAGTATCGAGTCCATAGATACACATACACATCATAGTCTCGAGTTGCATACTGCTTCACATTCTGAGTCTTGTTGTGAGTCAAGTTTTGAATCTCATTCCGCATTGTATACCGAAATTACGCTTAAACTTAATTTGTGCAATGGAGATTCCAAATTATGGGTGGATTTGCCCGTGAGCTTCAAGGAAATCCAAATAAGTGGCCATGAAGTGGGTCGGGTTAGGCCTGAGCGATTCTCGCGAAGAAGTCCCAAACCTGCGTTGCCAAATTTTTTAGGTTGGTGGCAAGGAGTGGACCTAAGGTATATGTGCTTGAGCTACCTCAAGGTATGGGGTTAGTTCAACACTCAATGTGGAAGACCTAGTTCCTCATCTAGGCTCAACCCCACTTCTAGAACTCCTTTTCAAGCGTCCTTTCTTTGTGCGCCAATCCCTATCTTTTCCTCCTCCGAGCAAGATGAGTAGCAAGGTCATTGAGAAGATCTCGGATGATCTTGTGGCATTTAGCCGCGACAGAGAGTTTCTGATTTATGAAATGAAGAGGGTTGGTAAGTCGACTTCCAAGAGTGCATGGGCCAATCATGAGAGAGTTTGCCGCTTGAGTTCATATATTTTCAACCGATATCACACTTCATTGGTAATGAAGACTTTCGGATCCGGGAGAGTTGATGGGAAGCTTTAAAAATATTTAGTAGAGTGGGTTGACAAGCCGGTTTATTGGG
The DNA here is from genome assembly GCA_021018995.1 of Chloranthus sessilifolius. Classification (NCBI taxonomy): domain Eukaryota; kingdom Viridiplantae; phylum Streptophyta; class Magnoliopsida; order Chloranthales; family Chloranthaceae; genus Chloranthus; species Chloranthus sessilifolius. The sequence continues at coordinate 36,736,764 of CM037589.1, forward strand.
TTCGTCGAGAAGAGGTTTACCGTGTGCGCATCGATACAATCAACCAAGGTGATGATCATACGTCTCCGGGTGCCGAGATTGCTTGGGCTAGTTGCAAGGAGTTTCACCATTTGGGTTCTGACACACTTGACCAGTACTACATGCATGTTTCATCAGAGATGAAACCTTTTGGGTCCGAGGGAATTGATTAGGACGCCGACACCGATGACCTAGGTTTTGGGCCACACAAGGTGTACTGGCGGTAGAAGAAGTAATGAAGGAGCCACAGGATGCCAACACCTATTGAGTTTACCGTGTGTGCCCCGATACAATCAATCGAGGTGATGCTCATACGTCACTGGGTGTTGAGATTGCTTGGGCTAGTTGCAAGGAGTTCCATCGTTCGGGTCCCGATACTGACGCGGGATGGGAACCATAAAATGCGTGAATATGACTTTTATGCGATTTGCCCAAATTAAATAAAATTAATTCAAGATTAATCTCAAAACTATCACATATTCGAAGTTCAGAATTTCTTAGGTAAATCACGGAGATACAATAGCAGGTGTCCAATCCGGCGCGCAAGTCCCGTTAGATTTGGAGGTGATCGTTTAGATGACTTCGCTTTTCCGTGTGCTCGCCTTCGATCCATGTAGATTCACCGATTCGAATCGATTGCAATTAGCAATACGTAACTGAACGAATTTGATGACTCGGATGAAAACTAGGGTTTGCATGGAAATATGTTTTGGGTTTTGGATTAGGGATTCAATATGGGTAATGGATTTTAAGAGAAAGACAAAGAAAATAACAAAGATAATAAAAGATCAAAGAGAATAGATAAGAATCACTTCCTTTGTCTCACGCCAAACCCATCTCAGGGAGAAGAATATTTAAGTATAAAGCATTCAAAATATTCAATAATCAATTAAAAAGTGTTTACAAGCCTCTATATATAAGCCACCAGTAATTCATTCGAAATAAAAAAGAGTCCTAAAAGAAATAAAAACAAAAAAGACAGTTTTCCGCATAAAATAAAAATTCATGGAGTTGTTTGACACGCTACCGTGATACCAACGTGGCATAACAAGGCTGTACGGCTTTATGCAGTTCACTATTGCAGGACGTCGTCACTTGTCAACAATTTTAGCGTCCTTTTCTCCCTTGAAGCAGTGGTACTTGGACGCCGGTAGAACTGATGTGGTCTGAATCTGATATTCCTGTATGTGGCGTCCTCGTCAATTCTCCTGGACTAAATAGGTTTCATCACCGATGAAATGCGCTCGTGGTAGATGCCAATCAAATTGGGATTCAATCGGCGAACCTCATTCTCCTGGATCCAAGTGCTTTCAAACTCCGATTTTCCGACCCATTTAACTAGGTACTTCTGGAATCCCCCGTCATGTGTTGAGGCGGCGTGATTACTGATTATATCCTTTATCTCATCTTTTCTCTGTCTACTCGGGGAAGGAAGAGGTACGGGCTGCAAGGTTAAGTTGGGGCTATGAGGCCGCAGGAGTGGGTTTTTAGGAGGTGGGGTGAAACCCAAGTAAGGAACCAAGTCCTCCACATTGAATGTTGAACTAACCCCCGTACCTGGAGGAAGCTCAAGCACGTATGCATTAGACCCACTCTTCGCCAAAATTCTAAAAGGTCCAGCGCCTCGAGACTGGAGCTTCTTTGCGGATCCCGATGGGAACCGCTCAGGCCTAACCCGGACCATCACATAATCACCCACCTAATATTCTTTGAAACGCCTATGAGTATCAGCAGATAACTTGTATTGACTGTTGTTTGAATTTATCTTTTGTTTAATTTCGGCATGCAAGTTATGAATGTGTTGTGCAAATGCATCGGCTGACTCAGATACTCTATGGGATGTAGACATGGGGATCAAATCTAGTGGTGTCCTAGGCTTATGACCATATACTACCTCAAAAGGACTCATGCCTATTGAACCTATTAACAGAATTATTATAAGCAAACTCAACTATGGGTAAAATGGTATCCCAGGTCCTAACATGATCACTGACTAGACTACGAAGGAGATTTCCAAGACTCCTATTGGTACTTTCGGTTTGGCCATCCTTTTGAGGGTGTTAAGCCATTGAGAATTGGAGCGGGTCTTCCAAAAATAACTAGTGAATTTGACAACCTTATCAGATGCAAATGGTTTTGGGCAACCCATGAAGACGTACTACCTCCGCGAAAAATAATTTAGCAATATGGGATGCATCGAAGGTTTTGGAACAAGGGATGAAGTAGGCCATTTTGGAAAATCGGTCCACTACGACAAAGATGGAGTCGTGCTTCCTTGGAGTTTTGGGAAGTCTAAGCATGAAGTCTATTGAGAGGTCTTGCCACGGTGTGTGGCACGGGTAATGGAGTGTACAAGCCGGTATTTTGTTTAGTCTGTTTAGACACATGACAAGTACGACAATGTTTGATGACCCGGGCGACATCTCTCATGAGGCTAAGCCAAAAGAACCTATCCTCTACAAGCGCAGCAGTCTTATTATGCCCGAAATATCCCGCCATCCCTCCAGCATGTAACTCTCAAATAAGAAAGTCACGCAATGAGGTGCGAGGGATGCAAAAGCGATTGCCTTTAAACAAGTACCCATCTTGGATGGTGTACACAGAGTTTGTGTCGGGTTACGAAGGAGAGTAGTGTACTCAACCCCAAAATTTGGGCACTCGGGGTACTCATATTTTAACATTCCGAACCCGACAACCTCAGTGCTCATAGAGTGCAAAGTCGCCACTCGACAACTAAGCGCATCGACAGCTCTGTTTTCAGTATCGGTCTTATGTTTTAACACAAGGTACTCGACCCACTTCGCGTGCCTCGGGTTCAACTTTTTCTGTGAAGCAAGGAAGCGTAAGGCTTCATGGTCAGAGAACAACACAAAGCCCTGCGGTCTAAGGTAATGTTTCCAATACCAAAGAGATCGGACGACCGCATAGAACTCTTTGTCATAGGTGGAGTACTTTTGCTTTGCCTCATTAAGTTTTTCACCAAAAGAGGCCACAAGGTGACCCTCTTGGCTAAGCACTCCTATGCTTGCACCCGATGCGTCGCATGCAACTTCAAAGACTTTAGAAAAGTCCGGCAAGCGCATGACGAGTGCACTACTCATCCTTTGTTTGATCTCGACAAAGGCTTTCGTCGCGACTTTACCCCATTTAAAGTCCCTTTTTCATGCAATCTGTAATTGGGGCCATGATGGTGCTAAAACTTCTAATGACGCGACGATAGAAAGTAGCCAAGCCATGGAAGCTGCAGACATCATGTATGTTCTTAGGTTCGGGCCACTCCACAATGGCTTTAATCTTTTCGGGGTCCGCAACCATTTCATCGGACGAGATAATGAATCCCTAGAAGATAACGGAACGTTGCATGAAGGTGCACTTCTTGAGATTTGCAAACAACTTTTTGCCCTCACAAATTCAAGTGTTGATTCTTATCATGACTATAAATCAAGATGTCATCGAAATACACAACAAAGAATTTGCCTAGAAACGACCTCAACACTTGGGTCATGAGTCTCATGAAAGTACTCGGGGCATTAGAAAGCTCAAATGGCATAACCATCCACTCATAAAGACCATCCTTGGTCTTAAAGGCGGTTTTCCACTCATCACCGGGGCGGATCCAGACTTGATGGTAGTCACTCTTAAGGTCTATCTTTGAAAAGATAGTGACACCAACCATCATATCGAGCATGTTATCGAACCTTGGTATGGAAACCGATACTTAACCGTAATCTTATTGATTGCACGACTAGCCACACACATACGTCACGTACAATCTTTCTTAGGAGTGAGTAGGGCAAGTACGGCACACGGGCTCAGACTCTCTTGGATGAACCCCTTCTGAAGGAGCTCATTGATTTGCTAAGTTAACTCGGTGTGCCCAATCGAATTCAACCTGTAGTGGGGTAGGTTCGATAAGGTGGATCCGAGAACTAAGTCTATTGCGTGCTGGATATCATGCAGGGGGAGGGAGTTTGTTTGGTAAGTCTTCAGGGAAGACATCCATAAACTCTTTCAGGATCGGCTCAACCTCTTTGGGACACTAGCTCACTGACTCGAGAGTACTCTCAACGGTGACGACTGCGTACACCACACTCTCATCTAACAACACTTTCTCGAATTCAGAAGGGCTCACAATATTAATAGATTTAGAAGACTCGCCCTTTTCGATTTTGTTGGTCAATGGTGTTTTGAGAGGCAAAGGGTGTAGAGTAATCTTCTTCCCCTTATGCATGAACGTGCATATGTTTGATCGACCAAAGAGGGTCACGTCCATGTCGTAGAGCCACGGCCTTCCCAAAATGATATCACCCACATTCATCGGCACCACATCACACCATAAGGTGTCCGAATAAGAACCTAATTGAATCGGGACACGACACTTTTTCGACACGGGAATAGATGAAGAGTCGATCTGTGCAACCTTATAAGGTTTCGAGTGGGTTTCGGGTGTAAGCCCCAAGTGGCGTACGGCATGAGTTGACACTACATTGGTGCAACTACCACTATCCACGATGACCTTACAACTCTTTTCACCAAATTTAGCAAAGGTGTGGAAGATGTTTTCCCTTTGCCAGTCATCCTTTTCATCCCGTTGAGGCTGTGCAAGGGCACACCTCACAACTAAAACATGGCTAATAGCATCACCCTCCTCGTCACTGGGTGTGCTAACCGGCTTAAATACTTCTTCTACAACCACTAATTCACCATCATCCTCCTCTCCCTCAACGAAGAGAGTCCTTTGGGGGTCTTTGTTAGGGCATTGGGCGACAAAGTGTCCGATCCTATAACATTTATAACACTTTACTGAAGAGCTGCCCCTTGAGGATTCTCCGACTACACCTTTTCCCTTTTCAAACCTCGTATTGGTAGGGACAGGTTGTGTAGGCTTGGGAGGAGGATTAAATCGTCCCTCACCAGAGCGTTGACCACTATATTGTGGTTCGATTCTCTTCACCACTGAGGTTTTTTAATATCGTTCAAGATCTTGCACAACGGCATAACATCTTTCAAGAGTTTCCACGAGGTGAGAAATCAACTCTTTTTGCAAATCAAGTCGCAATCCGGTGCGGAATCTAGAGAGAGTGATTTTAGGGTCTTCCGATACCTTTGCCCTCATCATGAACTCTTCGAATTTGGCAATATAATCGGTAACAGGCATACCATCTTGGCATAAATTTTGCCACTGGTAGAGGAGGCGTTGGTGGTATGATAAAGGAACATACTTCTCAGTAAGTCGTTCCTTCCTGTCGTCCAAACGGTTAATGGGAGGACAACCCGCATTCACCCTGATGCGCTCGACATTGAGCCAGAAAAGTCGAGCTTGACCAACCAATTTCATTTTAGCGAGTCTGACACAACGGTCGTCATTCATGTTATGCCAATCAAAGTGTTGGTCCATGTCGGAAAGCCAATCGAAGAAGACTATAGGGTCCATTCTTCCATCGAAAGTCGGAATCTCAACTCGGACATTCTTAAGGAGTTAAACTTCGGGATCGTAGTCATCTCTACAAGGATTCTTACGATTCTAATTTCGAATATCTTGGCGACCATTGTGCCCTTGGTGTTGAATCTCAAGTTCACCAATCTCTTCCAGTTGGTTGATTCGATTACGCAATCTATCATTACCAACTCCTATGGATGTTTGGGTCTGCTCTATGGTATTTAGACGCACATTAATCGCACCAAATTCTTCTTGCATAGCTCTAAGAGTATCGAGAACCTCATTCGAAGCCATGGTGATCACAAAGGTCTATTAGGGTTCTAATATGGAATGTAATATGGACTCAAAAAGGAAAACAATGCAATAAAATAAATATGACAAGCAAAGATGCCCTAACCTAGAAAACCTAGGGCTTTGATACCAAAACTGGCGCTGGACGGGAACCCTAAAATGCGTAAACATGATTTTTATGCAATTTGCTGAAATTAAATAAAATTAATTCAAGATTAATCTCAAAACTATCACGATACCTTCGGGTTCGTAGAATTTCGGTAGGTAAATCGCACGAGATCCGAATAGGGTGTCCAATCCGATGCGCAAATCCTGTTAGATTTGAGGTGGGATCGGGCCTAGAGATAGGACTCTAGATTTTTTAGGCTTGGGCGTTCATTTTCGATCCGATGTAGATTCACGGGTTCGAACTAGGGTAGTAGGATTGGATAGGTTTGATGGCTCGAATGAAAACTAGGGTTTGGATGGAAATAGGTTTTGGGATTTGAATTAGGGATTTAATATGGGTAATGAATTTTAAGAGAAAGACAAAGAAAATATATAGCAAAGATAATAAAATATCAAAGAGAATAGATGGGAATCACTTCTTTGGTCCCACACCAAACCCATCTCAGGAAGAAGAAGATTTAAGCATAAAGCATTCAAAATATTCAATAATCAATTAAAAAGTGTTTACAAGTCTTTATATATTGGCCACCAATAATTAATTCGAAATAAAAAAGAGTCCTAGAAGAAATAAAAACAAAAAAGACAGTTTTCCACATAAAATAAAAATCCCGTCTCTAGGCAGAGTCGCCCACGGCGCGCTGTGACACAGTTCCCAACGTGCTGTGGTACGATTCACGTGTTGTGGACGTCGTCACTTGTCAACAGTTTTAGCGTCTTTTTCTCCCTTGAAGCTGTGGTACTTGGGCTTCCTCTAAGTTTTTTCCGACACCGGTAGAACTGATGTGGTCGGAATCCGATGTCCATGTATGTGGCGTCCTCGTCAGATACACTTGACGAGTACCACATGCATGTTTCATTGGAGATGAAACCTTTTGGGTCCGAGGGAGTTGACGGGGACGCCGCCACTGAGAACCTAGGTTTTGGGTCACACAAAGTGTACCGACGGTAGAAGAAGCAACGAAGGAGCCACGGGATGCCAGCATCTACCGAAGAAAGGCCTTGAGAAGCAGCAACGAGGTTCACTGCCCATATCTGCTCGAGCGAGAATGCTTTAGAAAAACAGGCCAACTTTTGGCTCATTGTCGCTCGAGCGAGGGAGCATCAGAAATCAAGACCAAAACTTTCGGCCAAAACTCGCTCGAGCGACCCCTGGTTATCGCTCGAGCGATCCCAGTGACGTGAGTTATCTTTTTTGTCCTTTTTATAGTTTCTTTTTGTGTCAAATGCAAGTTGCCTTTTAGGGTAACATGATACTTTTCTATTTTAGGGTTATTCCCATCTGTAATTACTATAAAACATTTTGTTGTAAGCCATTTTTGGCACTTGTTAATTTTAATGAAAAAATGCTTTGCATTAAGCTTGAGATAGCTTTGAAGAGTGGTTCTTCTTCCCCATGTGGGTTTAGTGTGAGGCGAATTGTGAGATGCTCATGTTATTTTTTATCTTCTCTTTATCTCTTTTCCTATTTTCTTGCTAATCGCGTGCATCCAATTTTTCATTTTATTTGATTGGTCAAAATCTCAAACCCTAGATCTAAAGCAACCTTGATGTCCATCCTTGTGGATCGACTTTGATCTTAACCCGTCGATTCATGACCGTTGTTGGGTTCAAGCTTGTCTTATTTGTGCTGTTAATCGATTCAATTCAAAAGCCCTAGCGAAGAGCTATTGATTCCACTTTGAAATACGATCGAACGCCCTGACTTAGAGGATGCTAGAGTTCTGTCTCTAGGATCGCACCTTCCGCAAATCATAACGGATCTTGCGCGTTGGATTGGATCCTACGTGAATCAAGCATGATCACTTAAGCGGAATCCCACGAAACCCAAGGTATCGCTTTAATTTGTGTTTCATTGTTTAATTAATTAGTTTAATTTCGGCAAATTAGCATATCATGGACATTCACGTATTTTAGGGTCGTTGTCCCCTGTCAATTTGACTAAAAAGTTAATAACTTTAAGAGATTAGTATAAAGGTTATACCAACACTGCAACAATGAAAAACACTATAGCTTTTAAACATTTTTAAAGTATGTTTTAACAAAAGACTTTTTGTGGGACGCTGGAGTGTATGCTGCCATAACTCAAGGCTTTTTTTATGGCGCCTCGCCTCCAAGGTAAGCTTCTTTTACACTATGCATGGGTTTCAAGAGTTCCACAATTCTTCAACTATCACCATGCTGGAAATTTTCAGATCTTGTGACCCAAAAGTTCCAGCATTGGTGCTTTTTGGCTCGAAAAAATTACACTCCTATAGTTGGAAATTCTAGAAAAACGTTGGTTCAAATGATTCCAATGGTACAGGTACGTAGGTTTTTTGGTTTATTATTGTTTAGCGTTACAATTTATAGTTGTTAATGGTGATTGATTATATATCCTATCAGAGCCTGGGTTATTCTGGGTGCCAAATTTTACCAAAGTTTTGTGCATGTAGCTTTGGGTCATATTACAGTCACCATGAAATACTCACATTTCATAATTTTTCCACTGTGTAGACTCTGTTACGAAGCTTTATTTCCATGGATTTTTGTCATGTACAACAGAAATTAATGGTTGTATGCTACCAGAGGTAATTATTTGGAATGTGTTAATGACTGTGTATGGCATACGCATTTCTAGGTAAATGGCTAGAGGGGTCTGTTGTCTCAGCTTACATCTGCACAAGGTCTTTCCTCACATGTTCAAACAAATAATGTAGATGCTCTCTTTGAGCTGAAATCTCGTACTCTGATGCGAGATCCAACTCCCTAGTTCTACTTCAAAAGAGAACTAGTTGGGAGCCTTGTTTATCTGATTTTGACCTCTCTCATTTTTATTTTAAAAATAATGATTTTTTTTAAGATGCCATCAAATACAAATACAACAAAACCAATACTAACACTTCAAACGAAATTCCATACCCAACTAAAAATCTCTTGAGAACAACACAATGAAACCATCACAGTGGTGGTAGATTCACCCCCCTACTCCTAACTCCTAAGTACCACCTGTGCACCCCATTCCTAGCAAGAGCATTTGCTTAACATTGGCCTCCCCTTCGCATGGTGTGGAGAGTCCTCCAACCCATAGTTATAGAAGATATGCAAACTGTTAGGTTATTTTTATCTTCAGCTCCACCATATGTAAATATCTAGGGGATGATTAGGAATCTTTGTTCTAAAGCAGGGCAGAGTTCTGATTTAGATTTTAGACTGCAATAACTGCATTAATACATGTCGATCTGCTGCAAGTTTGGTGTCTTTCTTGGCTTTTAACTCTCATCTATTGTCTCCTCTTTTGTTTAGTTTTCATTTCTTGGTTCTTCACTCTTGTTACAACCTTTGGCACTTCATTTTTGTATCATACTCTTGTATATACTCTTACGGGTGTCAATGGGTCGGGCTAGTCCAGTTTGAGTCTGTTTGGCCAGCCCATTTAATAAATGGGCCAGACTGACCTAATGAATTAAATGGGCTGGGCTCAAGCCTGGTATGACAACCCCATTAGACCCTTATATATAGGGTATAAACAGGCTGGCCGAGCCAAAACCAGGATGAACTGGAACTGACTCGGCCCAACCCGGAGAGATCTTGATTTGGATAGTGCCCAGCCCGACAGTGATCAGAATTAAACTGGCTTGGGCTTACCTCTAGTCCAATTAATAATCAGGCTGGTTGAGGCCAGGCCCAAAGCCAAGCCTATTGACACCCCTATATGTTTTGGTGTGTATACTATATAGTATTTAGAGTAGGGGACTCTTTCGTAGTTACAAAATTCTCCAATTTTTTAAATGTCTCATTTAACCAAGATTTTCTTCTCAAACGATTTAATCACAACTTATTGAAAAATTCGTATTTTTCTATATATCAGGACTTCCTGATTAAGTCACGAATTTTATATCTAAATCATGATTTTTTTCATGTAGTTTAATCTTCATTATAAATTATCTTTAGCAATAATCTTTATAAATCTCTATTCTCTAGTGTAAACTTTTATTTTGTTTTATATTAAAAATCAAATTAAAGTAGTGTTGAAATGCGACTTTTCCAAAAAGTTGAGTATTTGGTCACACTGGTTGGCTGCTATGGTCTCTTTCTTCTGCACATCCTTTATATTGTCTACAGAGTGGTGTTTTACCCTAAACAAATGAATCATTTTAGGGGTTATTATGGACGAGTTTTCTCCAAATTAGCAAGTCAACAAGGAATATGATTTTATCTGCACATTATATGCTGGAAAAAATGTACAAAATAGAAGAAAGTATCTGATTATATATATATATATGGACCCTGATCAGGTGCTTCAATGGAGTACCCTCTGGGTACACCGAACAAAGAGGAAGGTGGTGTTGATTAAATCATCTTTAATTTTTTCTTTCCATCTCCACCGTGTTTTTTAAGGCCTGAAGTTTGGAGATTGAAATTCACTAAAAATGACTTTCGCCTCAAAAAATTGGTTTGCAGTTTTATTTTATTTTTAAATTGATGTATACAATGTGCTTGTGGTCCACGTGGAGTATAGTATACAATGTGCTTGTGGTCCACGTGCAGTTTTATTTTATTTTTAAATTGATGTATACAATGTGCTTGTGGTACACCAATTGATGTATACAATTGGTGTACCTAAGGGAGTATAGTATAGTTTATGTCTATAGATGTATAGGTAGAGAGAGAGAGAGAGAGAGAGGCTTGGGGATATTGTGTTCGAATCAGTTGGGTGCCACGTGACCCCCAACCAAGGATCGGGTGCCACGACAACATGCCCAAGGTTGATCATGTACCGTCTAAAGAAATTAAGAAGGGTATTTTTCGACCTTTGGAATTTTGGTAAAAGTTGCGAAATCCAAAACATTGATCTGTGATTTGAAGGGCAGAAAAGTCCAAAAAAATGTAAAAAAACCTAGAGGACTGGACCGAAACATTGATCTGTGACATGTGGCACGTGATCTAGCGTTCGAACGCATGGTTCGTGCAGTGCGTCGGATGTGACCCCCCATTTTTCATATATATATATATATCATATTGTGTATAAAGTTAATTATTTCTATATGGACATGGTTGTTTGCAGTAACAAACTGAGGCAGACGCACATTATGTCTTGTAGGGGTCCAGGCCCCCACAAGCTTCGGAAAAAACTTTAAAGCCTAGTAAAAGAAATTTTAAAGTCCCGTAAAAAGTTTCTATTCCTCCCCCCCAACAAAAAATACTGAAGTTTGGGTACGAGTTTTTGCAACCTAAGATTCAGTCTCTGCAATCGAGGATTTAACTTGAAAACCAATTGTTGTTGCAGAGACTGAAGCCTCGGTTGCAAATAACCAAACCCCTTTCAATTAAATCAACCCGCGCACTCGCTCTCCATTCTCCCTCTCTTTGCGCTCTCCACGCTCTTTGAGCTCTCTCTCTCTACAATCTGGCCTCCACCGCGGCACTACCGTTCAGGCAAGATCCACCCGCTCAGAAGTTCTCTCTTCCTAAATGGTAAACCCTAATTCCTTAATTTCCTAAATCCATTTTCTAAATCCTTAATTTCTAAATCCCTCGTTTAATCCTGAACCTTAAATCCATTCCTAAATGCTAGTTTATAAGTCCCTAGTTTCCTTGAACTTGGACCCATTTTTCAAGCCTTTTGAATTGATATTGCTTAGGGTATATTTATTGAATATATATTTCATCAAAGACGTAAAATAAAGTCCTGAATTAAAAATATATTTATGTTAGAAAAAAAACACTTAGATCTGATTGTAGCTCTTATTTTCCACTATTTTTTGCAAATTATAAAAAAAAAAATAGTGGAAAATAAGAACTACAAATCAGAACTAAGTGTTTTTTTTTTCTAACAGCAATATAGTTTTAATTTATGACTTTAATTTTGTGCTTTGATGAATTATATATTCAATAAATATAATCTAAGCAATATCAATTCAAAAAGCTTGAAAAATGGGTTTAAGTTAAGGAAATTAGGGTTTAGGAATGGATTTAAGGTTTAGGATTAAACTAAGGATATAGAAATTAGGGTTTAGAAAATGAATTTAGGGGTTAGGAAATTAAGGAATTAGGGTTTACTATTTAGGAAGATAGAGAGAGAGATCTGAGTGGGTGGATTTTACCGAACCGACAGTGCGGCAGTGGATGCCAGACTGTAGAGAGAAGAGAGCTCAGACAGAACACAAAGAGAGAGGACAGAGAGAGAGAGTGCGCAGGTTGATTTACTTAAAAGAAGTTTGGTTATTTGCAATCAGGGCTTCGGTCTCTGCAACCGTTGGTTTCCAAGTTAAATCTTCGGTTGCAGAGACTGAATCTCAGGTTGCAAATACTCATACCCAAACAAGTACTTTTTTGTGGGGGCCTGTAGAAACTTTTTGTGGGGCTTTAAAATTTATTTTACTAGCTTTTTCCGAAGCTTTTGGGGGCCTGGGTCCCCACGACATAATGTGTGTTGGCCGCTGCTTGTTAGTACATACTATTAAATTTCAACCTATCTCTATGTTGGTTTTTTAATTGTCACAGGGATTTTAAGGTGCACATAAATGCTCCTAAAGTTTCCTCATTCCTGAGATATTTAAGCACTTATTTATTAGTTAATTAAAGAAATTGCAGTTTTTGATGGTGCATTTTCTCATGTTACAAGTGGAATTTGCATTTTCTAAAACTTCTTACTTCACTGTATCCAGGTTCCCCTCCTCGGTGGAGCGTTTTGTGCATGCACATGGCATTTCTTCTATAACTCCGAGTCTCTTGATGTAAGCAGTCTCTGTTTTTTATGTTAGTGCTAAATGCTAGCTGTTCATTGTGAATTTATAGTTAAACCTTAGGAATTGACTAGTATCAGTTCAATTATACATATTCAGACCTTCGTGTAGATTAAAACACTTTTCGCCACATTTACAAGTCATTTATTGTAGCATTCATATTGATCTAGACAACTTATGCTCTGTAGAACAGACATGGGAGTCGATTTTCGACATGAATACAAGTGTAAAAAAAGATAAATCCTCCAAAACCATAACAAAGATATATATATATATATATATATATATATATATATATATATATATGGAAAAGGCCTCCATCCTCCATGGGAGGACGGTCACCGTCCTCCAACCTTCCACGTGGACCTTGGGTGCATTGCTGAGATCATCTTTGAAAAAAAAATATTAAAATCTCATCATCAATGTGTATATTTTGAACCATGAAATATGGACCAATGAAAACCGTCAAACTTTAACTTGTGGGTTTAAAATTTATTTTTCGATTTTTTTTTTTTAATATTGATCTAAACTGTCCACCTGTGCTCCACGTGGCACCCAAAAAGTGTTTTGAGTGCCATGTGGAGCTCCATATAGATCTGGGAGGACGGTCACCGTCCTCCATTGGAGGACCTAACCGGCTCCCTATATATATATATATATATATATATATATATATATATATATATATATATTTGGGAGTGCTAATATCATAGTATTGTAACATTGGCATTATCAGTTGGACATAAATGCCCATATAAATTTCTAAAAGACAACTACTCTTGAAGTAGACAATGAGTATTTCGGTAAAAACATCGGCAAGGTATACTTGTAATTACGAAGAGTGAACCTAAGCATTCTATGAGCCTCATTTTACAAAAGGAAGGATTATGGCTTGCTCTTGGTTTCCTTGGTAATTGGAAGATTATCAAGGGGGTATGTTTACCAAACCATGAGGTATTTTTACCAAACTATGCTCATATATATATATATATATATATATATATATATATATATATAGGGAAATGAATATCACTTTGTATGGCTTTGAAAAGTCAAAGGCATTTGTTATAGCCAATAGCACCTCGAGTCATGGAATATAATTCCATGACTCAAATGAAGTGATCATTACCCTTATATATATATATATATATATATATATATTTGTGTGTGTGTATATATCTTTACTATTACAATGCGAGAAGGGGGAGTTGCGTCGCGTGGGACAAAAAGATGAAAGGATTAGTTTTTTTTAAATGATAGAAATACCCTTGTAATCATCACCCCTCAGAAATCTCTCCCAAAATCTCTTAAATTTTTCCCACTTTGATTATTATCGTCCCTTTTCCTATATATATATATATATATATATATAAGAAGTATTCGACCTCCCAAGTTCCACGTGGTACCCAAAACTCTATTTTGTTGCCAGATGTGGAGCAGGATTGGGTTGTTTAGATCACCTTTATTTATTTATTTTAAAACTCATCTCCACCGTGTGCTTTTTAGCCTTGACATCTGGACCATAGAAATTAGCCACTACTTGACTTTTTTTTTTTTAAAATTGCTCTAAACAATGAACCTGTGGTACCAAAACAGTGTTTTGGGTTCAACGTGAAGCTCCACGTGGACTTGGAGGATGCTAGAGTGTCCTTCATTGGAGGACCAAACGAGGATCCACACACACACACACACACACACACACACACACACACACATATATATATATATATATATATATATATATATATATATATATATATATATATATAATGCGAGAAGGCGGAAGTTGGGACCCAGACGAATATATTAGATTGTTGTCCGTCTCGGTTTTCAACAATTTTGAAAAATCATTAAAATGGTACCCTATTATTTGCAAATAATGGTACCATGAAGAAAAGTGGATTTCTTTTTTCTCCCCCTCAATCTCTCATCTGTAACAAATCTCTCTCCCTCTCCATGTGCATAGCATGTTCCTCTCAGTTGGGTAACATTATTTGCACCCAAAGATTTTATCTTGTAACCATAGGATTTGATGTGGAAACCGTAGATTGTCTTTGATTAAGAGCATGTAGATTGTTATTCACCTTAATGTTTTACAGAACTAATCATTAGAATATGGTACCCCTATCAGATGTCTATACTGATTCCACGTTGCTCATATCTCCAAGAAATGTCTTCATCATTAGAGTATGATGAAACGAAGTTCTAAGGCCACTTGTAGAGATGTGTGCCACGTGGATAGCCATGATCTAATGATCAGTTCTCTAGAATATTGACCAAAAATGATCTCCATTGCGTGGTTCAAGGCAGTCAACTATCACTGACAAAAACCAAGATTGCAGATGTAGAATACATGATTGCAAATATCAGTACCATTCTTATGCCTCCTTCCTTCATAAATGCTGTAACTTTTAATCTCTCACATGTGCAGAGCACGTGCCACCCACTAGTATATAATGCTAGAAGGCCGAATTTGGTTGGAAAACAGACGAGAATATTAATTTTTAAAAAGACAAAAATATCCACCAGTTAGTTTTAACATAAAAATAAACTATATATATATATATTAAAAAAAAAGGTTCCATTCTTTTACATTTATTTTCAATTAAAACAAAGAAAATTGCACCCCTTCCCTTTTTGGCTCTCATTCTCTCATCCTTAGAAAATTTCTCTCTCTCTCTCTCTCTCTCTCTCTCTCTCTCTGGTTAGGCATCGATTAATAATGGACCGACACCTCAAAAGATCAGGCACACTGCCTTAGTGTGATCATGTGCCGCACAAAGTGTCTGCACGTGTGTTGATATGAGTGTCAATGTCGATACTTGTTGACACTGTGTATTGGCCTAATGAGGGGAGGGTCAGGCCTCATCAGATATCCTAGCATATAACTGCCAAACCCTGCTTACTGTGAATATAAATGCATCGGTGCCCATTTGAACAAAGAGCAATTGATGAAAATGGCCGTGTGGGGATATCGTACATCGGCAATGAAAATGAATACTTTAGAATCACATATGTACAATGTTGTCTGTTAATTGGATGTGCTAGTTTTCTGAACCTATTGAATGCTTCAAATATTCTTTTGCTTCAGTCGGGAAGCAATGTAAGCATCACATCTGTACAGTTTTCTGTTAAAGTAAATATACTAGTTTTCTAACTTTATTGAATGCTTCGAATAGAAGCAAAATTTATTAACTGCCCTATGGCACATTTATGGTTAATTGGATGTGCTAGTTTTCTGAACCTATTGAATGCTTCAAATAGTCTTTGCTTCAGTCGGGAAGCAACGTAAGCATCACATCTGTACAGTTTTCTGTTAAAATAAATATACTAGTTTTCTAACTTTATTGAATGCTTCGAATAGAAGCAAAATTCATTAACTGCCCTATGGTACCTTTATGAGTTTGTGCAGCTAAATTCATCATGTGTTATGCCTATGCACATGAGTATGGTTGTTCATCCGTTCGAAAGCAAATTTTATTCTTTCTTTCCAAAGCAAATCATATATGACCTGTATTTTCTCCTTGTCACAATGAGATTGATGGTATAAAATTAAGTAATTGTGGTGCTACATCTGTTAGATACTGGTGGCTATACAAGCTGCACTTACAGTTCTTGGCAACTTAACAATGTGCATTGCTGCATTCCGAATATACAAATCTTCTCGAGGCGGCCCTGAAAACCTGTAAATATGTGGTTGCTTGTTGTTTTATGGCACATGTTATCTGCTCATTGAATTCCGCTAGCTCAATGTGGGAGGCACAAGATTTTCTTTTCGTTTATTTCATCCATTATAATTGCATTTTGTTTTTTCTGTTTTCTTTTGTACTGGGGGATGGAAATCCAAATTCAAGTTGTAAATGCTTGTTTTTTTCACTCGTTATTGTGTACAGGTAGGCCCAATGTATCAACACCACCGCTGTTAGATGAGGAAACTGTAGTTTTGATTATGCAGGACTGTACCCTAAACTACGTGAATGCGGTGATTAAATGATTGCCAAAATAAGATTAAATTTAAATTAAACAATAAACCTTAAAATATAACGAATACCTTAGGCTTTCGTAGTATTCCTTGGGAAGATCACGTATAATTCGAGCATGGTTCAGTTCGGGCGTTAAATCCATTCAGTTGCAGCGCGGATCGATCCTAGAGATAGAACTCTAGATTTCTAGATTAATGTGCTCACAATGCAATAATGGAATCTCTGGCTTTTGGGTTATTTTGATATGGCTGGGCTTAGCAATCTGATGGAGGCTATGGTTGATGAATCGGATCGATTCAATGGTGTAGGGAAAAACTAAAGTTTAAGGATCTCAAAAGGATGATGGCTGATTTAGGGTTGTGGGATCAACACAAGCAAAAAAGAAACGAAATAGGTAGATAGAAGATAGATTTTGTGGGCTTTGCACCCTTGGCTTCACACCAAACTCTTCTCGGGAAGAAGAATCACTTCGAAGAAACTCATCTCAAGTCTCAAAAGTAAAACGCTCATTCATTCAATAATTAATAATTAATTACATTGTTTAATTTAAGGACCTTATATAGAAGTCTTTTCAAACGAAAATAAAATCGTAAAATAAATACCAAAAGGACAAGTATGCCCCTGAAAGTTCAGTTCGAATTTCAGAAAAAGCAAAAAAATTTAAGCTATGCAATTTCGATCAATCGAAAATGAGGTTTGATCGATCGAAATTGAAATTCGATCGATCGAAAAACATATTCCAAAAGTTCGTCGCAGAAATTCGATCGAATTATATACTCCAGAACATATATTTTTTCTCTCGCTGTCGTTCGATCAATCGAAATGGGACTTCAATCGATCGAAATTGCAATTCGATCAATCGAATTTGCTGGTTTCGCCAATTTGCTCCTCTAATTTTTATCTTTTGCCTCTTTCGTCTAATTCTGATTTTCATTCCGCTTCTTCCGACGTCGATATACACGAAACAGTCCATATCCAATGTCTACGATGTCGGCGTCCCCGTCCTCATCAATTCTCCCGAGTCGAAAAGGCTTCATCACCAATGAAGCGGTGTCGTGATAGCGTTCGAGTATATCGGGGTCTAGGCGTCGCACCTCGTCTTCAACGAACCATGAGTTCTTGGAGTCCGGCTTTCCCAACCATTTGATCAAGTACTTTTGAATTCCGCCCCATGGGTGGGTATCGCCAAATCATCTAAGATCCCTTCGATCTCATCTCTGCGCTGCTTGCGTGGGGAAGGAAAGGGCAGGGGTTGTAGGGTGGAGCTGATATTCGGGCTCGGGACTGCTTGGAAAGGATTGTGAGGGGGTGGGGCTAAGGCTAAAGAAGGAATCAGGTCCTCCACATTGAATATAGAGCTGACCCCTATATTCGATGAAAGCTTGAGAACATATATGCATTAGGCTCGCTTCTTGCCACAATTCTAAAAGGTTCAGCGTCGCGAGCTTGAAGTTTTTTTGCGACTCCCAATGAAAATTGCTCAGGCCTAACTCGAACCATGACGTAATCTCCAACCTGAAATTCCTTAAAACGCCTATGCGCATCCGCAGATATTTTGTACTGTTCATTGCTTGCATTAATTCTCTTTCTAATTTCGACATGTAATTCATGCATATGTTGTGTAAATGAATCGGTTAACTTGGAAACTCGATGGGATGCAGACATAGGAATTAGATCAATGGGTGTTCGAGGCCTATGACCAAGGATGACCTCAAAAGGACTCATACCTAGGGACCTAGGAATTGTTGTATCCAAACTCGGCTAAAGACAAAATAGAATCCCAAGTCCTAGGGTGATCACCAACAAGACAACGGAGAAGATTACTTAAGCTCCTATTGGTGGACTCCGTTTGGCCATCTGTTTGAGAATGATAGGCCGAAGAAAATTGGAGCATGGTACCCATCATGTGTCATAAAGATTTCTAGAAATAACTGGTAAACTTCACATCTCGATCTGACATAATCATCTGGGGTAACCATGTAGACGCACAACCTCCCCGAAAAATAATTTGGCTATGTGAGCCGCATCAGAGGTTTTAGAGCAGGGTATGAAGTGGGTCATCTTGGAAAAGTGGTCCACTACCACAAAAATGGAATCGTGCTTCTGTTGGGTCTTTGGAAGTTCGAGCACAAAATTCGTAGAGATATCTTGTCACGAGGTATGCGGCACGGGTAAAGGGGTGTACAAGCCGGTATTCTGTTTGATATACTTCGCAACTTGGCATGTACGATATTGTTTTACGACCCTAGAGACATCTCTCATAAGGCTAGACCAATATAACCTATCCTCAACGAGCGCACTGGTTTTATCGTGCCCAAAATGTCCAACAATTCCTCCAACATGTAACTCCCAGATGAGAAAGTCACGCAATGAAGTATGAGGGATGCACAAACGATTCACTTTGAACAAATACCCATCAAGCAGAGTATACTTAGAGTTAATGTTGTTCAGATTTTCAAGGAAAGCAGTGTATTCTGTCCCGAAATCTGGACAATCAGGATATTCTTGTTTCAACAGCTCAAATCCGACGACCTTGGTGCTCATAGACTGCAAAGTCGTCACTCGACGACTAAGCGCATCAGCAGCCCTGTTCTCGGCACTAGCCTTATGCTTCAAGACAAATGTGAACTCTTGAAGGTACTCGACCCACTTCGCGTGCCTCGGTTCAACTTTTTCTGGGAAGTTAGGAAACATAAGGCCTCGTGGTCATAAAACAACACAAATTCTTACGGTCTCAGGTAATGTTTCTAATACCACAGAGATCGGACAATCGCATAAAACTCCTTGTCATAGGTAGAGTATTTCTGTTTTGCCTCATTGAGTTTCTCACTAAAGTAGGTCACAGGGTGGCCTTCTTGGCTCAACACTCCGCCTATGCCTATACCCGATGCGTCACATGTTACTTTAAAGACTTTAGAAAAGTCCGGTAGGCGCATGACGGGTGCGATAACCATCTTATCTTTTATCTCGGCAAAGGCTCTTATCGCGGCTTTGCTCCACAGGAACTCTCCTTTTCTCATGCAATCGGTAATGGGGATGGTATTAAAATTCCGAATGAAACGACGATAAAACGTGGCCAAACCGTGGAAGCTACGAACTTCATAAATATTCCGAAGTTCGGGCCACTCCACAATAGCCTTAACCTTCGCAGGGTCCGCAATCATCCCGTCTACCGAGACAATGAATCCCAAGAATACAACAGAGTGCTACATAAAGGTACACTTCTTGAGATTCGCGTATAACCTCTCTCCCCTCAAGGTTTCCTAAACCAACCTCAGGTGGATGATGTGTTGTTCCTTATATGGGTTGTAAATCAGGATGTCATCAAAGTATACGACTAGAAATTTGTCAAGGAATGGCCTCAACACTTCAGTCATGAGCCTCATAAATGTGCTCGAGGCATTGGAAAGCCCAAAAGCCATGACTATCCACTCATAAAGACCGTCTTTGGTCTTGAAGGCAATTTTTCATTCATCACCAAGACGAATACACACCTGATGGTAGCCACTTTTAAGATCTATCTTGAAAAAGATAGTGGCTCCAACCATCATGTCAAGTATGCCATCAAGCCGTCGTATAGGAAATCGATATTTAACAGTGATCTTATTAATCGCACGGCTATCCACACACATGCGTCATGTATCATATTTCTTAGGCGTGAGTAAAGCAGGTACAGCACACGGACTCAGACTCTCTTGTATGAACCCCTTTTGAAGGAGCTCACTGACTTGCCGAGTAAACTCGGCATGCTCAACCGGATTCAATCTGTAGTGGGGCAGGTTCGGTAATATAGATCTGGAAATTAAGTCAATTGCGTATTGAATGTCACGCATGAGAGGGAGCTCATTAGGTAAGTCTTCGGGGAAGACATCTGCAAATTCATTCAGGATGGGCTCTACCTCCTTGGGGTATTCACAGACTGACTCAGAAGTACTCTCAACAGTGACGACGACATAAACTACACTCTCAACTAACGATGCCCTCTCGAACTTTGAAGGGCTCACAATATTGATGGCCTTGGATTGGCCTCCCTTCTTCTCAACTCTATTGACCGATGGCCCTTTGGGAGCCAAAAGGTTAAGAGTGATTTTCTTGCCCTTGTAATTGAACGTACAAATATTAAATCGCCCAAAAATGGTCATGTTCAAATCATAAAGCCATGGCCTCCCTAAAATAATGTGGCCCACATCCATCGACACCATATCGCACCATAAGGTGTCTGAGTATGAACTCAATTGTATGAGTACACGACACCTCTGAGATACGGGAATGAATGAGGAGTCAACCCATGCGACTTTGTAAGGTCTCGGGTGGGCTGCAGGTGTAAGCCCTAAGCCGGTGACGGTATGTTCTGACACAACATTGGTGCAGCTTCTGCTATCCACGATTACCCTACAACTCTTTCTCCCACATGTGGCAAAGGTGTGGAAGATGTTCTCCCTTCGCCAAACCTCTTTTTCATCCCATTGAGGTTGTGCAAAGGCACACCTCACAACCAGAGCGCGACCCATGTCATCACCTTCCTCGTCACTAGGTGTGACATTCGGGTTCAAAGACCTCTTCCTCATAAACTCCTTCACTTTTTTCTCCTTCTCCGTCGATAAAGAGATTCCTTTGTGGATCCCTTGTGGGGCATTGGGCAGCAAAGTGTCCCAATCCTTGACATTTATAACACTTTACATGAGACCCACTCTTCGAGGATTCTCCGGCTACACCCCTACCTTTTTCAAACCTCACATTAACAGATGCGGATTGTATAGGTTTGGTAGGCGGGTTTCCAGCCTAGATCTCACTTCGCCGGTATGGAGTTGACAGTGGTGAAAGTCAGATCGCCTAGTCACTGTCATTTTCAAATATAGTTCAAGGTCTTGAATGACGATGTAACAATCGGCGAGAGTCTCCACATGGTGGGAGACTAACTCTTTTTGCAAGTCAAGTCTCAACCCGGTGTGAAATCTGGATAGAGTGACTTGAGGTTCTTCAGATACCTTGACTCTTATCATGAATTCCTCAAATTTGCCAATGTAATCCGAAACGGGCATACTACCTTGGCGCAGATTTTGCCATTAGTCGAGGAGATGATGGTAGTATGAAAAAGGAACGTACTTCTCTGTAAGTCGTTCCTTCATGTCCTCCCAACGGGTAATGGGAGTACAACTCGCATTCATTCTGATGCGTTCAACGTTGACCCAAAAGAGTCAGGCTTGGCCTATGAGTTTCATTTTAGCAAGTCTAACACATCTTTCATCACTCATGTCAAACCACTCGAAATGCTGGTCCATATCAGGTAACCAATCGAGGAGGACTTGAGGGTCTAATCTTTCATTGGAAGTTGGGAACTCAACTCGGACATTTTTGAGGAGTCTCCCTTCCGGGTCGTAGTCATCTCCATGATAATCTAACCTAAGGTTCCGATTTCAATTATGTTGGTAGCCATTTAGTTCGAAACGTGGACCATTATGCTCACAAGGTGATTCGAAGTACTCATCACCCTCGTCTAACCGATTGACTCGGTCTAACAACCTCTCATTTGATGTTTCGAGAGTCCTTTGGGTTGTGTCCAAGGCAGTCATTCGATCATTGATCGATTTTAGATAAGCTCTCATGTCGTTAAGAGTTTCGGCAATCCCACTCACGTCCATGATGATACAGTTCACTAATTGATAGGTTCTAGAATGGAATGTAAAATGAACACTTTGGCCAAAACAGAAATAATATGTGATGAAAATTAAAGTGCAATGAATGCAATGTCACACAGTATGCCCTAACCTAGAACCTGTCTCTGATACTAAAACTGACGCAGAACGGTACCCTAAACTACGTGAATGCAATGATTAAATTAATGCCGAAATAGAATTGAATTGAAATTAAGCAATAAACTTTAAAATATAACGAATACCTTAGGCTTTCGTAGTATTCCTTGGGAAGATCACGTATAATTCAAGCAGGGTTCAGTCCGGGTGTTAGATTCGTTAGGTTGCAGCGTGGATCGATCCTAGAGATAGAACTCGAGATTTTTAGATTAAGGCGTTCATAGTGCAATAATGGAATATATGGCTTTCGGGTTATTTTGATATGGTTGGGCTTAGCAGTCTGATGGAGGCTACGGTTGATGAATCGGATCGATTCAATAATTTAGGAAAAAACTAAGATTTAAGAATCTCAAAAGGATGATGGTTGATTTAGGGTTGTGGGATCAACATAAGCAGAAAAGATACGAAATAGGTAGATAGAAAGATTTTGTGGGCTTCGCACCCTTGACTTCACACCAAACTCTTCTCAGAAAGAAGAATCACTCTTCGAGGAAACTCATCTGAAGTCTCAAAAGCAAAACGCTCATTCATTCAATAATCAATAATTAATTATATTGTTTAACTTAAGGACCTTATATACGAGTCCTTTCAAACGAAAATAAAACCATGAAACAAATACCAAAAGGATAAGTATGCCCCTGAAAGTTCAGTTCGAATTTCAGAAAAGGCAAAAAAATTTAAGCTGCGCGATTTCGATCGATCGAAAGTGAAACTCGATCGATCGAAAAACATATTCTAAAAGTTCGCCGTAGAAATTCGATCGATCGAAGTTGAAACTCGATCGATCGATCGCCGGCCGTAGAAATTCGATCGATCGAAGTTGAAACTCGATCGATCGAGTATATAGTTCGATCGATCGAATTATATATTCAAAAACATGTTTTTCCTCTCGCTGCCGTTTGATCGATCGAAATGGGACTTCGATCGATCAAATTTGTTGGTTCCTCCAATTTTCATCTTTCGCCTATTTCTGATTTTCATTCCGCTTCTTCCGAGTCGGTATATACGAAACGCTCCATATCCAATGTCTACGATGTCGGCATTCCTGTCTTTTGAAGTAAGCTGAAAATGATCTAGACGATACACTGCTTTCGTGGGTATGAACTATATTTTTATTTTTTCGTACTATTATTTTTTCCTTGGGAAAATGCTGCCAATTGCGTGTCCCACATTGTTAGTTTGTCAACTGATTGACTGATGCTCCTTTTAATCTTTTCAAACTTTAATTATCATGTTGCAGTAGTTTTTGGACCTCCAATTTTTTTGAGTCTGTTATGGGATCAGATATGATCAGTCAGTTCATGAGTAATTGATCGCCAACCTAGGACCCACTTGAAAAAAATGTAAACTGACACTGAATCTTCATTTGGATACACAATCACTGAAAAACCTAAAACAATTTCATCTGCAAATTGCTTTGACATAGATAACGTAAAATGTTAAAGGTACCTACCTATATTTGCATTGTCCAAATCTTTGAGGGCACCTATGCCAAAAATCATTGAATGCTTTGATTCAGACGATGGATTGTTTTTCATCCCAATCACATCTTGGGAATACCATCAGACGGTCAGTTTTTGTTTTCATGTGACACAAATCCCCAGAAGTAACATGAAAATCATGTTTGAGCGTGATGTGTCACATGATTTTTCAATCACTTTTTTGGGATGTGTGCTACATGGAATAAAAAACTAAGGAACTAGGGGTTTGCTGGTATGCCCATGATCTAAAGATCCATTGCATGAAAATTTTGGACAATTGGGATGAAAAACAATCTCCATGGAATGATTCAAAGCAGTCGCAATCAATAGTTTTTGGTGTAGGTGCCTTCAAAGATTAGGTGAGTGCAAATAAAGGTTCTTACATGTTAATTATTTTACTACAAAAATATTAAGGTTGTGAATGACATAGCTCTCTGCTAGCCGTTGCGACAACAGAGTTCACCTGTTTTAGTTGGTTCTTATTTTCTTTTCTAACTCTCTACAAATGAAGATTTACCTGCTCTAGCGGCAACCTCCTGCTCTTTACTAACTCCCTACCAAAGAAAATAAATCTGCTCTGACAATGAGTATGTAGAGAGGAGGGTAAAACTATTAAACAGGTAAATCTTGTTATATGTAAGGAGTTATCAAGGAGAGGGGTTACCTGCTAAAGCAAGTAGCAGAATGTTAGCAAAAAGGATAAAAACCTGCTAAAGCAAGTGAACTCTTTTATGACTGGGGCTAATAAAGAGTTATGCCATACACAACCTAAGTCAATATAGATTACCAAACAGACAATAATTAAATTAAATATTTTTGTAATATATATATCCAAAATACACATGGAGCTCTATGTGGCATTTAAAACACATTTTCGGTGCCACGTCGAGTACGGGTGCGTTGTTTACATAAAATTTTAATTAATTTTAAAAAAAAAAAAAAATTTAAAGCACAAGTCAAACTTGGACTAGTTTTAACAGTTCAATTTTTATTTCTAAAAAAATGCATGGTAAAGTTGAGTCTCCAATTTTTTTTGTTTCAAAGATGATCTAAGCAATGCACCTTTGCTTTATGTGGCATCGTAACAGTGTTATGAGTGCTACGTGGAGCTTCATGTAGGATTTTGGAGGACGCTCACCATCTTCTAATAGAGCTTTAGGTGCCACGTGGAGCTTCACGTGGAAGGTTGGAGGACGGATCCCTTTTCCATATATATATATATATATATATATATATATATATGGGAGCTGGTTAAGTCCTCTAATGGAGGACAGTAATCGCCCTCCAAGATCCACGTGGAGCATAAGTGGACAGTTTAGATCAATATTAAAAAAAAAATTGAATTTTTTTTTAACCTGATGTGCAGTGAAATATGATGATATTTTATCCCTAAAGACTTATATTTGACTATCCGATGAAAGCTATTTAATATGTTTTATATAGTTTTAGTGATTTACAGGTCTGGAGATGTGTTGAGTATAAAATAACCCAAAAGTTTAGATTATAACGTCGAATTCGTGCTACCTTGGATCATCTAGAACTTATCCCGATTTAGAGCTTAATTTTGACCTTTAAAATATCGGATTTACGAAATGGATAAAATACCAAAGTTGAAGAGCTCATCGTCTTCCTTCCAACGCCGTAAGAATCGCCTCAATCCGACTTTGGGATAAAAAGTTATGACCAAAATACTGAAACTGTGTCTGTTGAAGAGTTGGGTCGAGTTTCACGAAAATCTTGGAAGGTCAATCGACATAATCCGGAAAATTTGAAATTTCAAAACAAAATCTAACTTGGTCGATCGATCGACCATCTTCAGTCGATCAATCAACTAAATTTGAATTTGAGTTTTGAATTTGAATTTGAAGCGCCCGACCTTGGTACCATTTAAAGGGATAAAATATGAGGATCCGAGGAGGAGTTTTTCATTCTGCATTCTTCTGTTTAGTTTTCTGCTTTTCAAAGTGTAAGGGCATTGAGTCCCAGTTTCTTTAACTATCTTTTTAATATTCATTTTGAGAAAGAAGATAAGTCTTAGTCTTGCGTTTATCCACTCTCAAGAAAGGATTGTACGAACTGGGAATCAAAGCTCTCTGTGGAAATTGTTAAAGCTCTTTACGATATTTTAAATATTTATGTTAATGTCGGTTTACATTTCAACCATGTTATTTACTTTTACTATGTGTGACTAGTTTCATTAAGGATGGGGGATCTAATGAACCTCATCCGAGGTATTCATTTACATTAATATAAATATGTGTGATTAAGATGTCAGATATTTTTTAAGGCCCTAATGTTATTGAAAATGGTGAAATCTGATTTCAGCCTAAGATCTAAGAGTTAATCATGCTCTATGATTTCAAATCTGCAATAATGATTTTATCCTAATTATTACCCATCTCGGGGTGAAGTTTTACTGTCATCTGAGGTGTGAGTGTTAATCACACACTCATGGGGTATTAATCATACATCTCCTTGATTTCGAATTGATAGTATGACTTTATCCCAGTGGTGAGTTCCAATCACTATCTGAGGTGTGGGTGTTAATCATACACTCATGGGATGTTAATCATACATCTCCTTGATCTTAGATCGTACTTTGAAAATTACCCTAGAGATTGGGTTGTAAATGTTGTCCGAGGTGTGAGTGTTAATCATAAACTCATGGGATGTTAATCATACATCTTCGTGATCTCATATTTATATTTTAGAACTCACGTGTGTATGGGGCAGTGTTTCTTTTGAGAAATCTGTTAAAGATCTTACATCTCAATCCACAGATTGGTATTCTGTAAATGATAAACCTACGATAGGAGGATTTAGCATCCCAATCCTTATCTTTCATTAATTGTTTAATTATTAAATTTCGTTAGTATTTATCTGTTAGTATTTATCTCATTTATCATAAGTTCTCAGAATTCTAGATTGTTAGTTGCTGTGGTAAATCTGTGCTTGTTCTTATAATTGGTTACTATTTCTCTTCTGAATTTTCTATCAAATCCTCGTGGGAACGATCTCGTACTTTGCACCCACTGACTACATCACGATTCGTGCACTTGCGAGTACAGTAAAATTTTCACAACATAACCTACAAGTCAAAGTTTAACGGTTTCATTGGTCCACATTTTACGGTTCAAAAAATACACGGTGGAGATGAGTTTTTAATTTATTTATTTTTCAAAGATGATTTAAGCAATGCACCCAAGGTCCACGTGGCATCGAACAAATATTTTGAGTGCCACGTGAAGCTCCATATGGAAGGTTGGAGGACGGTGATCGTCCTCCCATGGAGGACGGATCCCCTTTTCATATATATATATATGGGAGCCGGTTAGGTCCTCCAATGGAGGACAGTCCCCGTCCTCTAAGATTCTCATGAAGCTTCACGTAGCATCCAAAATACTGTTTGAGTGACACGTGGAGCATAAGTGGACGGTATATATCAATATTTTAAAAAAAAAAAAAAATTAAAAAAAACTTTTTAAACCCACAAGTCAAAGTTTGACAAGTTTCATTGATCTATATTTCACGGTTCAAAAAACACACGGTGAAGATAGGTTTTCATTTTTTTTTTTTTACAAAGTTGATCTAAGCAATGCGCCCGAGCTTCACGTGGCATCGAAACAATATGTTGGCTGCTACGTAGAAGCTTGGAGGACGGAGGTCTTTTCCTATATATATATATGGGAGCCAGTTAGGTCTTCTAAGATCTGCGTGGAGCACAAGTAGACAGTTTAGATCAACATTATAAAATAAATTTTAAACCCACAAGTCAAAAGTTTGACGATTTTCATTGGTCCACATTTCATGGTTCAAAATATACACGATGGAGATGAGTTATTTATTTATTTTTTTCCAAAGATGATCTAAGCAATGCACCTGAAGTCCATGTAGCACCCAAAATGTATTTTGGGTGCCACATGGAGCTTCACTTGGAAGGTTGGAGGACGGTGACCGTCCTCCATGGGAGGAGGGAGGCCTTTTCCATATATATAATATTAGTATGGGGGGTGTTTCGCATAAAATACGGCTCTTTAGAAGTAGACTAATTTTGCCCACTTCATTTATCTCATCTCGTCAAGCGGTGTTGACAATGAGCGGGTGCAGAAGCTGCAAGCGACGTGGACCTTTCTTGGGACATAGACTTTCCTGGTCTATAAAGCCCAACCGGGTCCATCCACTGGACAGCTGACAAACAATGAGCGGCCCGCTTATTGTAGGATTTCATATGTCGATTGTGGTACATTATCTAGGGAAGTACTTGAAGTACTGGGCTTCGGGATGCGTACAGCTCTAAATTTATCTTCATATTTTAATGGGTACCATTATTTGCACCCTTGAATATGTAATCTAACCTTATCCCACCACTCGAAATGCACTGACTGGTTTGAATCCGACGATGGGAATCGGTTTTTTTTGTTCCACTCTTTCACAGTGGTTCTTAAGATCATGGGCGTACCTTTAGACGGTCAATTTTTTATTCTACTTAGGCATATTCCTAAAAGTTTTTAAAAATCACATGACACATGATTTTTGGGATTGTGTATAGTTAGAATTAAAAACTGACCATCTGGCATGCCTATAATCTCCATTGTGTGAGAGAATGGGACCAAAAACGATCTTCATCCAGGGTACCTTATTTGAATAATTGATAATATTTTGAGATGACTTTAGTCATGTGAATAATAAAAACACCATGGTCCGTATGATTCTTACAATTATGGGGACTCTTGCTCCTTGCGTAAGGGAAGTCGAGTATAGAGATTTTTGTAAAGTGTTCCAAAAACTAGGGATGCAAATGGGTCCGTGAACCTGATCCGATCGGATGGGCCAGTCCAAATCCCTGATCCGATTGAAAATGGAGTCCTGATCTGGGTCACTCAAACTTCCCTGATTCAATAATAAATTGGTTGGATTTGGATTTCCTTAGATCTGCTTGACCATAAGTCCTACATGGGTTTTGCCCCTTTTGACTTGGACCCGGCCCAAACAAAATACCGACCATTAATAAATCAGTCAGGTTCATGATCAAATCCTGATTCCTGAACTCCATTATTAAATGGTTGGTTTGGATCTGGACCCAATACGATCCACTAATTTCAAAATTAAACCGCAATTAATTTGTGCCTTTTTCATTAAATCGTATCTTTTTGAAGAAGTTTTTATATTTTCATTAATAAATTATTTATTTTTTTAAAGTCTTAACTTTTCTTTTTTTTCAAATTATTCGATTTGCTGACAATGTTTTTTAAATTTTCCTCTGTCAATTTATTCCCAAACTCTAACTTGGTGGCTATCGTTACAATCATTTTGACTTTCTTTTTTAGTGCTCGGGGCTGAAAGCACCAGCCATGGTGGAATATGCGGATTGACCACAAAAGTCAAGTTGTAGCTAAATCCTATCCATTTGATTGAGAGATTGGAAATGGATGGATAAAAGGTAAATGGCCAGCGGTCCACGTATAAAAGTGCTTTTGTCGGATGGTTGGAGTTCTCTAATCAACACAATTTTCGGATGGTGCCATCCACATTGTAGCTGCCACTTGGACATCTTGAGTTGATTCCCATCTATGCCACATGTATGATATATAGATTATGTAAGCACCACTGTTGGTGCTCCCACTAGAGAGCACCAAATATCTTAAGGAGCCATTACTTGCACGCATCTTTCAAGTGATTGTATCGAATTTAAAGAAAGACTTGGCATTTTAGGCATATGTGATATGTAAAAATGTAATAAGGGTTGTCTGATTTGAAGTTCATGATCAATAGATCTCTGGTACACAAAATTGGAGCAAAACACGATACTTTTCATATGATCTATTGTAGTAAATTGTTAAATTATATAATAGCCTTTGACTCCATTTAATTAAATGATGAAAATAATTTTTTGTTCTAATCTTTTGCAATTGTTATCTTTAAATCATGGCCTTCAAATCGAACGGCTTAGATAATATTTTCCCATTGTAGAGGTCACCAAACTTGTAAGTCTTTCTTTTAAATTTGGTGCGATTCGGTATAATCACTTGAAAAGCGTGTGTAAGTAATGGCTCCTAAAATCTTAAGGCCACGATAGCCCTCTTTTATACTATTTTTAATTATGTGTGCCATTTGATGTGAGGGGCTTGATCTGAAGGGGACCCAATCTATAGATCTGGTGGGCGTAAAAAAAATTTCCATGATGTGATTACCACCGAATCTTCAAATCGAGCCCCATCACATGGCACATATGATATAAAAAAATAGTGCCTCGTGTCCAACATCAGTGACCCATTCTAAATCCAAACCGGAAACATGTCAATTAACAATACTAGCTCAAATATATGTCCAATGTATAGGAAAAGAGCCCGCTCTACACATACATTGCCATGAAAGGCACTCATTAGGCCACACAGAATGCATCTTTGGTCGTTTTAAGTGTTTTATTTGTAGTTGTACGTACATCACACTGGGCTCAAAAATCACACATATCATACTATAAGAGCATTGGAGACATCTGATCAGAGCGCTGTAATATTTACTATTAAAAATTTTACATATCTATCCATATTAGATTTCATAGACGAGATGGTTCAAATCTCTTAATAACCGTGATTTTTGGTCTTACATAAGCTCCCAATATAAACAAAGGCCTTGTTTGCAAGTTCAGAATCGGGCAGATTCAGAGTTTGTACTCAGAAAGTATCCTATTTCTTACGATTTCCGAACGTTTCAGCCGTTTGAGAGTTTTTGTGGGGTCCACCACTTTTTGGTTGCTTCCGTAGAGAAAGCGACAACTCTCTTTCCAACTAAATTAGTCAGGAAAGTCAGGATTCTTAGTAAGGGAGACTATAGTACTCCCTCAGATGCACACGGGATGCAAGCTCCTTTCTTTTTCATACTTGCAACATCATGCAGATCGGTCTTAAACGCCACCCACATGGAGAGATTAGAGGCAACACTTTCACCACCAACTGGCCAGAACACTGAAAGGATCTTGATCCCAAAAAATCAACAGGTGTCCAACTCACCCTCTTATCCGTATAAAACCATGTAAGTCTTCTTATTTAAAGGTCATGGTCTAAAGAACTTAGGTGAGAAAAATTGACACAAAATATGATCTTTTGTTATATGATACAATGGTGTCAAAGGCTATTATTTAATTCAACAATTAACTATATTGAATCGAATAATAGAGATATTATTTTATGCCAATCTTTAGTACCATAGATTTCTAGATCATAGATTCAAATAACACCCCTTAGATGATGTTTTTCACTTGGAACCAATCCCCAAATGCTAAGTCTTCCTTTCAAATTATGAGAAGGGCCAACTTCTCGTGTGTAACTAATGGCACCCTAGATATTTAAAATGCATTATAATATCTTCGAAGTTTTTCGAAAAATCAACGAATGGAACAAATTTTCAGTAAACAGTTTTGCGTCACAAAGCTCAGATTTTATGTAAAAAGAAAAGCAAGCTGCCTATTGTACAATGAGAAGCACACCAGTGGTTGCAAGCTCCTTTCCTTTTCATATATATATATATAAGAATGAAGTTTGTTTTAATTGGGCCTATATATAAGAAGGAAGTTTGTTTTAATTGGGCCCCAATGTCCATAATATTTATAGCATTATACTACTATAGTCAATTCGTGCATGCAATTTATTAAGTATGTCTCAAGAAATTATATTTAAAAATAAATCCGTCAAATAAGTTCAACCTCACATGGATTGATAACCCGTAAAATTTTAGTCAAATTCGAGTACGACAAATAGTCCGATAATTAAATGCATTCATATAGCGGTAGCATAAGCATCGATTCAATCAATTCTGAACATTTCATAGAAGAATTTAAGAACGATTGATAAATTAATTTTTATGAGAAAATCAAGAATTAGAGCAACTTAAGAACACATTTGAGAAAAGACAGGAATCAGAGTCTGCTAAGAATCAGCAGGAATCTGAGTTGTTAGGATTCAAAGCTTTTCTGAGAAAAGCCAGGAAACACCTGAACAAGGCCTAAGGCCTTGTTCGAGAGCCAGGAAAATGGCATTTCCTTAGCATTTTCTACAGAAAATGAGTTTCCTGAGCACTTTCTAAGCCTTCCTTCTATTTGATAGTTTTTATGGGGCTGCGTGTTTTCCGAGCTTTTTCTGCTGAAAGTGACCTGGTTTTCGGAGGATATTGTTCAGGAAAGCTTAGTTTCTGAGCTTAGGCTACTATAGTACACCACGAGGAGTCTTACTGCATCCTTCCTTCAACTGATAGATACTCCAGCCAATTCTCCTTTAACTGTCATTTAAATTTAAATGTAAGAGATGTCTTTGAAAGGAGAGGAGGAAGAGATATGAAAAAGGCTCAGTAAAAGCTCAGTTTGAGATATGTTTTTTCTATAACTGTGAAGCCATTATATTGGAATGCAGCCATTTAGACAATGGAATACAGCCATTAATTGTGAATCCATTATACTGGAATACATATTTAGAAGGGAAGCCATTATACTAATACCATCAGCTGTTACTAGTTGCAGTAGCTGTTACTAATACCAGCCAAGATTTGCTTTTAATAAAAGTATAAAATCATAAAAACTAAGAACAGACTCACAACTCTTTCAAACAGTTGTCTGGTTTTCTGATCCCCTTCATTTAAATGTTCTGTTTTGGGTCCCTAATTCTAAAGATCCAAAATACATCTCCAAAGAGACATAACCCGACTGATCTCAAGCAAGTCAATAGTGTAGTAGTCCATATCACTAGCCAATCCTTGTGAGTTGTGGGCGAGATACTGATCTCAACCAAATCAAAGTTGGCTGCGAGAAGCTCTGCGTGCCCAATCACTAGTCAATCCTTTGAGATTACCTGTGTTACTTGTAACAACTAAAGCTTATCTAGTGCTCTCTGTACCAGTGCTATGTCGAGTTGCTTGGAAACTGCACGCAATAGACATTATTCTTTGCCCTTTAGGGATTCAACATGATCAAATATTCTTAATTTAAACTCATTAGAGGCCCAGATTTGTAATTTTCATTGTGCATTCTGTTTTTTTTTTAAGTCCCTTGTCTGCATAACAGATTGTTAAGTCTATATTCACCAGTTGTCACTTTAGTTTTGTTGTTCATTTTCAAGTGATATGGACTACTACACTATAGACATGTCACTATATATATATATATATATATATGCCCCTAGACATGTTCACTTTGGTTTTGTTGTGCATTCCGTTTTTTTTTTGTAAAATCCCTTGTCTGCATGACTAAAGCATATCTAGTGCTCTCTCTACCAGTCTTATATATATATATATAGATCATTTATGTATGCCCACAATAGTATATCTTGATTATTTAATAGCCCATGTCTTCTTTTTTAATTCTTGGTTTGATGATTAATAATTGATGAATTATACTGACTGGAAGACCTTGACCATCCTTCAATGCAGTTTTTAAGGGACCATTGCAAGTATTGTTGGCTGTATCAGAGCGGACCAATTTCTGTAAGATTATAGTGGATTATAATCTATTACATGTTTTAATAAATAAAAATAATTTTCATGATTTTCTTTGATGTGTAAGAAAATTAGTATATTACAGAAGGGAAAACAGTTAGTTCAAATGAAAGTATGGATATTTAAATATATATACAATTAAAGGAAAAATAGTCTGTGATTAATGCTAAAATCAGTTAATACTACACCATTGCATATGTAGGAAGGTATACAACAGTATAAAAGAACCTACATTTGAAGTGATTTTCTCATAATCTGTCCGACATAAATCTTCAACACTTTGCCGATTGAATATTTATAAATTTTGACGATCATCCGATTAATATAATCACTTTGATGAAGGTTATAAATACTTGCGGCTATAAGGTGTGGAAGAACACAATGCACTTTCTCACATTTTCTTAAGAAAGTATAGAATACAAGAAAATGTCTAAAATGCTAAGAAAATGGGCTTATGAGTAACTCAAGAATAACCCCTCGGAAAGTGTGACTTTCCTCGGAAAATGGGTTTTTAGACAGAACCTGCCTAACGAGCCCTACGGCCTCGTTCGAGAGCCAAGGAAACTACATTTCCTAAGCATTTTCTATATAAAACGGCTTTCCTGAACATTTTCTGAGCTTTTCTTCTGTTCTTGAGTTTCCTAGGGTTGTGTGTTTTTTGAGCACTTTCTGCCGAAAGTGACGAATGATTTTCGGAGGAATTTACTCATGAAAGGAATTCAGTTTCTAAGCTGGGCTACTATAGTACACAAGAAGTGGTCTCATCGAATCGGTCCTTCAACTGATAGTAGCTTATATTGTTGAAGAGACTGACTGAGTATAATCCCTTCAGTTATAACTTGATTACCCTACTCGAATCTTTACCCTGTTTCTGGGTAATACTGAGTGAATTCAACTTGATGAGAACCGATGGGCTCCGCATGGCGATATATGAATCTGGTATTGGTTGTTCCCTGATCAATAAACCCAACAAACACATCACCTTGGGACATTTTTTCTTCTTCTCTTGGGTCTTCTTCTCACAAATTTTATGAATATGAACAGAGAGATAAGGGAAACTGAATATTAAAAGGGTAATTTCGTTGCGATTTTATATGATCTTTATCCCAAAAAAGAAGACGAAAGACCTCTATTTATAATTATGTTGTAATTATCAAAGAGTTGAATCTTCCATCCTCAATCTCTGACCAGCCAAGCTCTCCCTTTCCAAATCTTCCCATATATCTTGGTTTGCAAATCCAAAGACTAGAAAATTTTGCCACGTGGAGGTCTCCCATTTGTATGGTTAGGTATGTTTCATTGACCATATAGAACAGAGAGTATCAATGCTCGTTTTCAGTACCACGTATCTCAGTGGTCAATAATCTATGTGCCTCACAAGAGGTACCATTTTACATTAATCTAGACCGTTCATAATAAATTCCATCATGTAGATTGAAAGTTAGACTACATTAGCATTGATCAAATGATTATAGTCTTTAAATGAATGGCTGTAAATTATTGTGAACATACGGTTTGATGGATTCTACAATTTGTGATAATGGGACAATTTTTTGTTTACCATTGGATCCTGATCCAATGGTTGTACGCCGGTATGTCGGCAGGTCAATGTTGTGGGCTGGATTGGGCCAAATTTTGGATGCCAAACAGGTCAAAGGTTTGTAATTGACCCGACCCGATCCGATGGTGTACCTCACTCCGACTTGATGGATCGAGGGCATATGCTCAACCTCAACTGAAAAGCGACCCAACCCAGCCCAACCAACGCGGACCTGACTGGACCCATTTCAATTCCCTAAACCCTCCATAATGACCAGAATCGACATTAAATCTCTCTATATAGGTTTAATCGGGCTTGACCTTTGAGTCGACCCAACTCAAATTGACAGGTTAGGTTTATGTGCTTTACCTGTTTAGAACCTCACGTTAGGCGAGTCAGATAATGGGTCAACATAACACCCAAGATTGACAATCATCAGTGCTCGTTCCTAACATGCACATAAGGTAGTAACAATCACATAAAAAAACCCAAGATTGAAGTGATTTTCTCACAATCTGTTCGACAGAAGTTGTCAATACATTACTAATTGGATGTCTATAAATTTTGATGATCATCCGATTAATATAACCACTTTAATAAAGATCAAAAATATGTGCGACTATAGGGTGTGGAGAACACGATGTACTTTATGATACTTTCTTAAAAAAATGTAGAACACAAAAAAATGTCAGAAATGCTAAAAAAATGAGTTTATGAGTAACTCAAAAACAACCTCTTAAAAAATGACTTTCCTCATCAAATGAGTTTTTGGACAGAATCTCAAGTAGTTATTTTTTTCACAAAATGAGTTTTTGGGCAGAAATTGCCCAACGAACCCTGAGAGTTTGATGATTTGGATGACTCAAAAGATGTGCCACATGGCCTAAATTGGCTAACTCTCAGGGACTCTATCCATAAATCCAGAAATGCATCTCGGACAATTTTCTCCATCAAAGTTATAACTGTTTGTGAAGATTGGCTCTCCCCACCGACAGAGGTTACTAAATAACATAGATGTCCACTCAACGCAGGCTTTTACTGAAAAATTGGTTTTAGGTAAGCTGTCTATTCAAGGCAGGCTTTCTATTAAGAGAGAATTGCTCCTCACCGTCATTTAAACAGTATCTAGATGATCTTATATCATTAAAATATTACTTTTAATTTCATATCATTAAAGTGTGATTTATCATTATACCACAAGACACATATCTATGCTCAATCTAAATTGCCTAAGTGATAATTTATCATTAGAATATGTTTTAAGTTTTCAACCCAATAAAATATGTTGATAAGTGGATATGAATCATTTGATTGACGAACTTTAATATCAATCATTAAAACTAAATATAATAGTTGATATTATAGTCAATAGGTTGGATGGTTTAAATCTCCTTAAAACACAATATTTGGGCTTATTACACTTCAATCTATGATATATCACTTTGATGATTCGGATCACCCAAATCTCAAGTCATTGATGGTGAAAGATCGTTTAAACACAATTTTAGTGCTTAAATGAGGATCAGGAGAGTCGGTTCCCTCTATTAAAGACTTAGTTTTAAGTAAGCATCTCAAGTTTCAAGTAACGTTTCACAATGAGATTGACAAATGATGTTCCTTCAGATTTAATATCTCCTCAGTATCATCGCCAGTAATAATTCACAGCTGTGGTGTGCTTTTGAAACAATCTATATTATAATGGCTTCTCTCGTAGTTGTAGCCATAGGTCTAGACATCGTCACTAAATTTCTTAAACCAAGCCCGATGCGATTGTTTCAGCCCAGAAGTACACTTATTGAGCTTGCACACTTTTCCCACTTCATTTTCTTTGACAAATCAAGCAGAAGGGACATCTACACCTCTTCCCTTGGGTAGGTCCCCATGGAACACTTGCCCATAGAACCATCGGTTGTGACATATGCATTCCTACGATATAAAGATATATGCGGTAAAATATTCAAAGCAATTAAGACTTCTTAAACTTAACTGCAATGTAAATCTTCGGTGCCATAAATTTTAAATGGCGATCACTATTATAATTATATCATAGAATTGGTTTTTTGTCTAATTGTTTCCGTCGTAGATCTATATATCATGATTTTTAATCACACGGCACACATAATAATTTCTCATGACATGTGTCTTAAAAAGTAAATTATCAACCAAGTCACCTTGTGCATATATATGTCAGCTCCCGGTAAGATTTCGCCTGTGAGGCATGTCTATCCCTGATGTAAGTAACCTCTATCAATCCATTTTTCTAAGAGTAACGGTCAGGATTAATAGGTTCAACCGGATATGGGGTTCAACCAGTTTTTAAAACCATTGGATTTAAGGAATTTTTACTGCACATCATAGAGTGAAAATGAATAACAATGAAAATCAAAATCCCCTATAATCCAATGGTGGTAAAAATGGTTGAACCTCATATCTGGATCAACCAGTTGAACTTGACCACTGTCATTTTTCCTAATATGGTTCATATAAATGCTTAGCGTAAAAGAAATGATATTTGGACGATGAGGGATGCAATCACGATTCCACATTGATTGTTTAGACTACTCCACGCTGGATAGTGTTAAATGAAGGACAAATTTTATGCAAACAAAGTGCAAGGTGATTGATGTGGTGCGATGCAATTGACTGTAAGTGTGGTGGACTGGTGGGGCTTAATTAATGCATGCCAGTGCAACTAATTATGTCACGTCACATCAACCGCCTGCACTTTGTCCTCAACAAATATGTCTTCCACTTATAATCTCCCCTCTACGCATGCATGTATTATATCCGAAAGGGATTGACTTTCACGGACATCATGAAATTATCAAGTGTCTTATCCACTAATTCCAATCGTAAGCAAACTTTTATACATTTCAGGGATCCCGACATCAGTGGAAATATTGATGGGGCAAACGATTTTTTAAATAAGCTTGATTATCCTATGCTCCAACGATGCCGGGGAACCCATTAATCTTATCTAAAACGCTGGGAAAATTACAAAGATGCCCCTATGTACAAGTAATGAGTGACGACTGACGAGTGCTAAACGAAGTACAACTATAAAGACAAATAAATTCTGAGCCATAATGTATTGGTTTGGTGCTATTATGCAATGCTTATATACTACATCAAAAGTTTCTTTACGTATATATTAAGTATCAACGGAGGAAGATGGTATACAATTTTGCTAGAAAACACATTCGTGTATATATATACGCGGTATGATGTAAGTAGGGATGGAACTTTTGTACCGGAAACCGAAACTAACTGAAAAAACAGTACTGAACTGACTCAAAAACGGTACCGACATTCCGTATGGGTTCGGTTTCGGTTTTGAGTGAGAAAAAAAATAAAAAAATGAAAAAAAAAATACTGAAACAAGATCAGATCAGTTAATCAAAATCGAAACTGATTCTTTTTTGTTCAGGCTGATCAGGACCGAAAATAAAAAAGTTCGGCTCAGTTTGGTTGGATTAACCGAACTTCCACCTCTATCATGGATGACGAATATAATGTTGAGAGCAATCGATTGCATGGGAATAAAAGAGCGTAGGGGGCGCAGAGATAGATACTGGGAGAGTGATGTGGACCACATGGGGAATCAATAGTCATAATCAATGAGTGCATGTGAACCTACGTCAAAGGTGAAGCACATCTAAAAGGCATTTAGAAACAAATGGGAGAAGGGATGATGGGTTTCATTTCCTTGTTGACTACAACTTCTCTGAATTAGAAGAATGAATTAGCAGAAGAAGAAGAATCAAGTGGTCCTAGTCCTCAGTGCCCCTTCCAGCACATCTTTTGTTTTTTTGGCTAAGAGCTCATACCCCTTTCCCTTCTACGTTCAAAAAAGGTATGATGGTGGTGATGATGATGGTGAATATGATCCATGGATCTAAGTCCATATTGATTGAAAAAGTTTCTTCTTTCACCACTCCATATACCTTTCTACGTTCAAACCAATATGATGATTTCCAACCCTCCAATTGGACCACATGAGCTAGCAGTGACTCAAAGGGCTAAGAAGCTAGAATTAATGCATTGGACCATGTCGTTTTAGCTGCTGCTGCACCTGGGACCACGCTCGGCTCTGCATGGCCCTACCAACTCCCAAGCCAACCCCCCTTAGCCGCTCCCTCTCTCTCTCTCTCACTCTCTCTCCATTTGTAGCAAATTTTGGTAAGAGTGAGAGTTGATCTTTTTAGGGGACGGTTTTCATTACTGGGCTCCGCCACCCGAGATCAATAAAGTGCCGAGGCCCACTAAGCATAGCTAGTCTTAGGGCTATGATGAACAGCACATGCTATATGGCTTATTGTAGGTATTCAGTGTGTGTTTTATACAAGATAGTTTGTTATACTGTCTGTGTTTCGAATCTGACGGATATAGTTAATTTGATGTGCAAAGCAAATCGAAAGAATATAGCATAATCTTTAGTTTTACATGCAGTTGAGGTTTGAGGTTCGAGCTTTGAGCATAGCCATCAGATCTCCACATAGAGCACTGGGGATATGTGTCAGGCGCAGCCCTTGACGGCTACACCCAGACGCCAATGACATACCACATGGCATGATCAACCCAAAACAATACCAATTTGGGGTTGATCAGCCATGTGTCATATGACTTAAAAGCATGCTTCATTTTTTTCGGACTTTTTTACCTCTATATGTGTAACAATTTAGATTTTTTTGATTTTATTTAACAGTATTAGATGATGTATCACACAGTGTATGGTGCTAATACTTCACATCGGAACTCGTCCTCTTTTAAAAAAAATTAATTTTTTTATATCAATATTAGACTCATTGCAACGTGCTCGTCGATACGATTTCAAAGATATATAATTTATCGATTTTCGATAAAAATATAAAAAGTTACGTCCGTTTTAAGAAATAAAGTAGGTTAAAGGATATAATTATAATTTCGAGAAAAAAATATCATTTGCTTCTGTGCTTACACAAAAAGCTAGAACAAACCTTTTCTTAAGTTATTCAGGTTAAAAAACTCCTAATTTATTAAATCTTTTACGAAAAGTCTTCATTAGATTAAAATTAACCTAGAAAATGAATTAGAAATATAATCACTTTTCTTTCTCTATTCTCTCTTCTTTGCAAAAGCTCCAGCAGTGTTATCCTTCACAACTCCTCGTCGAATCTCTATCGATTTTTCGATCTTATCAGCGAATCTTTCATCATCAAAGCTCTTCATCGCCGCAACCGATCTATTGTAAAAAAAGAATTCTCGCAAAAAGAATCAGTCATATCATCTCTTGAATCCGATCTCCATCAACCCAAATCATCGCAGGATTTGAATTACGCTTCAGTAGGTGGGTGCATTTAAATCTATCTTAAATTATTAAGTTATTTCTTAAAAGAAAACTCAAATTTTTTCTCAAATTCTAATTAATTTCGGGTCTTAAAAATATAAAGATTCGTCATAAAATCAATAGGATCGTTTTTCCCAGATTTTTCATGAAATTCGGCCAAACGCTTCAACAAACACAGGCTCGATAATTTGACCATAACTGTTTATTTCGAACTCGGATTGATGTGATTCTTATGGTATTGAAAAGAAGACAACGAGCTCTACAATTTTATGTGAAATAATAATTTCACGAATCAAATTTTTTAAAGGTCAAAATCGAGCTGCAAGTCGATATACGTTTTAAATGATCCAAAGTTGTACGAATTTGATATTATTTTCTAAACTCTTTGGCTATTTTATGTTCAACTTATCTCTAAACCTGTAAATCACTACACAAAATATATTAAATAGCTTTTATCGGATAGCAATCTATAAATTTAAGGGTCAAAGGTTAATATTTTTCAGCACTTCTCATCCGTTACCACTTTTAAGACTCATACGACCCTTGAATGGATACGTGTATCCATTTAGAATTCGAAATAAGTCTGATTGCTATACCAATCGATCACCAATTTTCATAAACACAACTAGCCTTAATGAAGTGTATTTTCAAGTCAATCATAAAATAAATGTAGTTAAATAATGTTATTCTTTGTTTTATTTCAATGCTTCATGTGTTATGGTTTATATTAATTTTCTTCAAAAATATGAAATACTTAGGGTTTATATTATAGTTACTTTTTATATATATTTACCATCATTATATGGCATTCTATCATATAGAAAATTACGATAGGGCATACGCATGATAAATTAAGAATTAAGACATGACACATGACATAAGCCTTCATCACGATGGGGTTCTTTCACAGTCACATGTAAATTGGAATGTAGGCGTCCATGTACAGATGCAACCCTCTATGGTAGTATCGGATGTCACACGAAGTACATCCAAATTACAACGGAACTCGTCCTTGGAAAGCGTGATTTAGTAAAGTCTATCGCACCGTGACCCATTCTAATTATGTTTAAGAAAATATGGAATATGAATATTTTAAGATATGGGATATTAAGAAAGTGAGGATTTAAGCTCACGCAAATATGAAATCGAGGCAGGGACCTAAGCCCAAAACCGAATAATAATATGATATATTAAGATACGTTGTGAATGTCAGTTAAACACGAATTAAGTTCTACACGTGACATACTTTACGAGCCATCGTAAGGGTCCAACGCTTGAAGCTGAGACGGGTCTTAAGGACATTATAGTTTTGTCTCGAACTATAAGGGCTTGTGGTTACTATGCCGACAACCTCATCAGACTGGATGATGATTTACATTACGATATGAAGGTTAGGTGGTTATCTACACGTTGATCTCGAGCGTGATAGGCTTGAGCACCGATCCTGACACAAGTTGTTTAAACAAGATAAAATACGATGTGCGTTGTGTAGGCATATGAAATAATAATAAGACTTACGATATGTCACGTATGATAAGTTAATGAGACAAATAGGAAAAAAGATAAAAAAAAATAGAAGCATCATGTACTCTTCATTTTATATTATGTCTTTCAATTAATTATGATATGATATGAGTTATGGATAGTTTTCTTGTTTTATTACAATGCTGATTTTATTTTCAAAATACACCGCAATTCAAGCCATTACACACATGATCACCTGAGTAAGTTATGGTGGATCGATTGCGCAACCCGCTGAGTTTACGCAACTGAGTAAACTCACTCCTGTCTCAAATCTAACAGTTTCAGGTGAAACTTCATTTATCATATTTATGATAACGCGGAGGTTGTTGTTCCGGAGGCAGCTTATGTAGATGGAGACGTTAGCTACCACTCGGATGAGAGCGTAGATCCGACAGAATTCTATAAACCTTGAGAGTCATTTTGCTTTAGACTTTATTCTTTGAGAGACATTCTAGTCATCTGATATTTTTGTAAGTTTATGTTTGGGACCATATTACCCAACGTAAAACTTGATTTATTTCTTATCTTAGATGCATGATTAGGATGTACCTTTATTGTCATTTACGATTTTCACTATTAATCTATGAGTCAGTTATCTTTTAATACTATCATAAATGTCTCAGTTCATATGCTAAGTCAATTTATAGATTATGTGTATGTCCGCTTATCGCCTTAACCAGTGTACGGTGTCATAATACGGAATTATAAGTCCTCGAGATTAGGTAAAGATTCTGAGTCGTGATAATATGATGAGTCAAATATAAGCCCTTGATAACGACAAACTTGGTGAATTGATTTTGCGAACGTTTGACTATATTTTCAAAGGTGGTTATATATTGAATCATCCTAAACTTTTTAAGAGATACCTGATCGATCTTGTCCAATTTTTCGTGGCACCTGATCGTCATGATCGGTATCACATGATGCTCAACTGGACTTGGTATAATATATGTTTATATATATATATATATAGCGAGAGAGAGAGAGAGAGAGAGAAATATTATATCGCAAATGTTAAAATCAGACAAATCTCAGCCACAAGTACTGGGGTAAAATTATAATTTCATGCTCCACCTCTGGGATTTATAATTTTTCTTTTGCTAAAAACAGAGAATTTGCACAGCAATCCATGCCGTCAAATTGATGGCTAACCCTTTTGGACTGTCATAGCAGCCAAAAAGTCTAACCATTCACGTGGTTGAAATCCAAGGCTATTTGTGAATAGTTGCCTATAACTAACTTTATTGGATTGCTCATTCAGGAAGTAGTCGATAAATTGGATGGTCCTGATCGATGGGGGGGATGTGGACCAATTGTACCTAAAGTGGGTTTATGCATTAGACTAAATGCTGATCAAACACCTCCTGTGCGCGGATTACGTAGAACCTATATTTATACAAAAACTTCTTATGCATAAGAATTGCACTGGATCTCAATCATACTTATAACCCTAGGAGAAATAGACTAATAGGGCCTTACCTGATAGGGGAGCCCCGCCTTGTGCTCAGAATTCAGAATACTACCCAAAACTATTCTTAATAATT
This sequence comes from Chloranthus sessilifolius, assembly GCA_021018995.1. NCBI lineage: Eukaryota > Viridiplantae > Streptophyta > Magnoliopsida > Chloranthales > Chloranthaceae > Chloranthus > Chloranthus sessilifolius. Next base: position 36,780,100 of record CM037589.1, read on the forward strand.
CCAAATATAGCATCTCTTCTTAATGAAGGCCGGCCCTCACCAAGAGCATCTCTAGAAGGAGACGTAAAATTGGGTAGCTAAATACTACTTTAACTCCTATTAGAATACTTTAGTTACTATTACAGAAAAAATCACTCCAGCAAATATTTTTTTTTAGCTACTCTTTTTTTTTAAATATTATTTTTTATTTTTATTTTATTATATTTTACTACCCACACACTTAGGAATGCAAGTTCGGTATATCGAATCGAATCAAATTCGAAATTTTTAGTATTCGGTTTGGTACACCCCAAATCGAAATACATTTGGTTCAGTTCAAATTTTTTTTTTTTCTAAAATCGAAACCGATTTCGTTTGATTCGGTGTAGGTAAAATACCTACTTTTTTATTTGTTTAGGGTATCTTTTCATTTTTTTCGGATTTTTTCGGCTTCATGCCACCCAAACCGAAACCGAAATCGATTTGGTTTGTTGTAGGTGTAGGTAAAATACCTACTTTTTTTTTTTTTTAGGGTATTTTTTTTGTTTTTTCGGGGTTTTTTCGCTTTCAAGCCACCCAAATCGAACCGAATTGGGGTTGGGTTGGGTTCGGTTTGGTTTGGTTTGTGTCGGGTTTCGGTGCGATTCGGTGTAGGTAAAATACCTTACCTTTTAAATTTTTTTAGGGTATTTTTTTTTATCTTTTCTGATTTTTTTCGCTTTCAAGCCACCCAAACTGAATCGAATTGGGGTTCGGCTTGGTTTGGTTTGTGTCGGGTTTCGGTGCGGTTCGGGACCCTCGAGATTCGGTGCAATTTCGATTTATTCTTATTATATTATTTTACTACTAGATAAGAGAGAGAGAGAGAGAGAAAGTTATTCTTAAAAAAAATATTATTTTAATGTTTATCTACTGCTACAGTAATAGCTATTACTATAGTAAAATGCTATTTTGACTATACGGATAGCATGCCTGGTGGAGCTGAATTTCTTCAAATTGGATCGTTATAATAGCTGCGGAAGAATTTAGCGTCTTTGATAGCATCCGTATTGGAGATGCTCTAAGAGAAGATTTCTGACAAAAACATCACATTTATGGTCAGGACAGTAATCACATTCATCGTTAGACCGATAAATGGAACCAGATTGGCATGACTTTGGAACCAGGCTGGCATGAGTTTGCAAATCAAGTTTCCTAATTTAACATTATTGTTCATCCGTATACTATGATCTCATACATTTTTTGGCTCCAACGGTACAATTGCAAAATCAGTGGCAAGTTTCCTTCAAACGTCGCCTCAACAATCAAAGATCAAAATTTCAGGTTTTGTTTTGAAGGAAACTGAAATTGAAATTTTGAAATTTTCAACCCCATACAAAAATGACCGAAATTTTGATCCTTGCTCAATAATGCAGAGATCACTAAATTTGCCGAGCTATCCGACATCCATGATAATCTCAAGCTTAACTGCAATAGTGAAGAAATGAGATCTTGGATTGGGTGTAAGAATGGGATCTTTTAGGTCAAATCAGCCTTCCATTCTCTATAGCCCAACACGATCAAAGTTGATTGGGCCTTCATTTGGAACATTAAGATCCTGTCAAAAATTATTTTCTGGCTCTAATCCATCTTTTGTATAATGTGTGGTGGATTTGTTAGAATAGTCTCACATTGTCTATGGGACTGGAGGTCTTGGGCTATATATAATATAGGCAAACCTCAATCTCACAAAACTCGCTGGTAAGGTGAGGAGTGTTCAGATTATATGTAGCCAAGACCTCTAAACTCACAGACAATGTGGGACTCACCTAACAATTTTTTAGGGCCTTTGGTATCTCCACCTGCATTCAAAGTAATATCCATTTTGTCTTCACAAGTTGGGAAGAGAGGAATTTCTCTCGTATTAAAAATGGGATAGAATCATATCCATATTTTTCATTGTGTAGAACATTTGGATTCTCAAGAATCAAAGTGCAATGGTGAACGATTCTAATATGATAGGTTGATCCACCACATTATCACATCCGTTTGCCAATTGGACTATTGCTGCATGAGGCGTTGGCGATCCTTTTCTTATCAATATTAATAGCCTTCTTCTCTCATCAATTATTATCTCATATTTCTTCCATGTGAGGAGGGCTTTTGTATTTTAATAGATCTTTGATCTATTATAGGGGGTTTGCTTTTTCTCTTTTAGAGATTTTTTTTTCAGACATTTCTGTTTCCTCCGGTGTCCGTTATTCCCCATTTTATTAGGATTTTTCGCAATTGCCCGAGTACCTATTCTTATTTTCTTCTAGAGGTCCGATTTTCAAGATAGCAATGCTTTTGACGCTTTCTTGAGTATTAGTTGGGCTCTCTAAGGCTCTTGTTAGCTTTAACTTTCCAAAAAAAAAAAATTGATGTCATTGCGCTTGTCAATCTCATGATGTGGGCAAGGAAAAGCCTTTCTCAATTAACTAAAAGACCTTTTTAGGTTTGTGTAGGCTAAGAAAATCAAAATCGAACCAAACTGATTGAACTGATTGAAAATCGAAATCGAACCAAACTGATTCGGCCTTGTTCGATTTTAATACTTGAAAACCGAAAATTAATTGGGTAGGCTAAGAAAACAAAAAAAATAATGAAAAAAAAAAAAAAAAATGAAACATATGAAGAAAAATCGAAAACTGAAATGAATCAATCAGATCAATTCAATTTCGGTTCGGATTCGGTTGTTTGGATTCAGTTTTACAGGAGCCCAACCAAAAACCGAAATTTCGGTTTCTGTTCCGTTCAATTACCCGAAGCTGCACCCCTAATTAATATGGATACCAATATGTGCACACCTTGAAAAGGCAGGTCCACCCGAAACCATTGATTGTGCTCTGAACCAGATGATGGAGATCAGCTTTATCCTAAGAGTGCAACTATTTGCAAATTGGAGATTCGGCCTCTACAGCCGAAGGTTTCCACAGTGAAAATGGTTGGCTCCCTTGAATTAGACCGTGAAGGTAATTTTTCGCCCCAATCTTTCCTAATCTTTACGCAATGGCTGTTGAGATTATAAGCGTACAATAAGACTGTAAGCTTTTTATTCAATATGACACATCAAAGTAATTTGAAAAACCATGTTGCTCGCATCACACTCAAATGTGACGTCCAGGTCACTCTTTAAGAACTGAAGTGAATTATAGTCAAATCCAGGTTAATTATTAATTCACGTGATTTATAAGTAGTTGGAATATAGCAAAGTCACTGAATGAGTTTGTATTAGGTGGAAGAGGCAGAGCATGGACTATAATGCCCACCTTGCCGATGTCACCCATGGCAATATTAAACATTAATCTTCATCGTCCACTCGAAACATCAACATGTTTGCACCCATCCAAGAAAATGCATTGATTCGATGGATGCATTTTTCCATGTAATATGCCCATATTGAGTTCAAGAGGTCACTTATACATCTTTGATCAGACGATTAGGATTGTTTGAGCAATGCCGTTTTTCAGCTCGATCCAACCAATCTACATGGTGGCATTTCCGGTAGATGATCTGCGATTTAATGTCATTAAGCACCACTAATACTAACTCTACATTAACTATATATATCCTTCTCTCTTAACCCAAGTTTTATGTGCTTAAACAATGAACTTCTTTGAACCAGAGATCATTTACCTAATCTTTCACACATGTAGATCTTGAGATCATGGTCTTACCATCAGACGGCCAGATTTTGATTCTAGTATTCAACATTTCTACATGGCACACATACCAAAAAGTGATACGAGAACTATGTTTGATGTATACTCATGATCATGTTTACTTTTTTGAGATGTGTGTTACATGCACTCAAAATCTAACCATTTAATTGTAGGCCCACAATCTGATCTACTATATGAAAGATTGGGACGAAAAATGAGTCCTATTATCCCATTCAAAGCAATCTACAATTTAAGCACATGAAACTCATGATAATAAGGTAGGATTTTAGGTTGTAAATAAAGATGCCAAAAAGACTAAGCCACCATACTCCAATGGGCCGAGCCTAGCCGACATTTTGGGTGGACCTAACCCAGTGGCCACGTGATGTAAAATTGATAGACATGAAGGCAGACCGTCATCATCATCCGAGAGAGATCCAAATTGGAGTTTCACCATCAAATTTAATGAGCATGGCACTTTGCACTCGATTGCATGAAGAAAAGGGTCCAAAACCTAACACATTGACTCCACCGCGACCATCTCCCTCTACTTTAGGCTAATATCCACATTGAACAGTCTACGTTGTAGCAAATAAATTATGCCAAAACTAGGCCATTCATATACGATGAAGCACCATTTATAGAAAAAAAATCTATAATCACAGCCACTCATCGATCCAAACCGTCCGATTAGACGACTAACACCGTGCTTGACCATAGCCAAATAACTGCACCAACCGAAGGAGTCCAACCATTCGATCGCTATTGCCTGCTCTTCGCTGGTCAGCAAATTCGATCAATAGTTAAACGCACATCAGCTATCAGACAACCAAAAATAATCTAATTGGTGCAGCTCATGTCCATAGCAGGCCTAATTGTAGTACACATAGTATAAGTTATGTCTAATTCAAGTCATTAAAATAATAGTTCATATTTTTATTTTTTTGGTAGTTTAGGCTATTCAACTTGAGGTTATAGGGTCCTCACCCATTCTTATTAAAGAAAAATAAATTTAGATGATTACATATACGGGTGTACGATAAAAATAAATCATCTCTAATGAGAGAGTGAAGAATAAAAGGACAACCTTCACCCGAGAATCATTGAAAAGTGTTGTTGAGACTCATTCCTGATTTAGCCAGTAAGTCAACACATCTGTTAGTTTCTCGATATGAATGAGAGAATTGGCATAAATCAAATTCATTCATTGTCTTCTTAATGTCGTCAATGAGGTGAACAACACGCCACGATTTTTTGTATTTATCTTGAATACATTGGACAAGTACCACTAGATTATATCATTCAATAAGCAAATTTGTAATTTCTATATTCCACACCATTAGAATATCATACTTGATTGTTAGTAATTCTATCTCGATAATCTCCTTCTTATGGGGTGGAATACAAATCGTGTCATTAACTTACTCTTATGATTTCGGAAAATTCCTCTAATACCAACTTTATTCTTTGCGAATTATCCATCCGTATTTAATTTGGTTACACTCAATGGAGGCTTGGACTATTGGACATGATCATAAGTTTTTTTGACAAAGTACGAAATATTCTATAAAAATAGCAGATTACCATCATGTAATTAACAGCTGAGAGGTAATTTGATCTTAAAAATCTCAATTATTTGAGGGATTTAATTTTGAACCTGTGATCTAAATACTTTAATATGGACAATTATGTATATATTTTAATAGGTGATATTGGTGCACACCGATCCCATAGATTGACCCGAGATGCATGCCATATAATACAAGTAGTTGGTCATGGCCCTATGCTTTTAACATTGGTCAACTATGCTGGCTCCTATCCACTTTGGTGATGCCGTTGCACTGTGCTATCATTACCCTTCATAAATACGGGAGCAACTAATTGCACATGCAAAGTTGGTCCAAATACAATTGTGAAGAAACTCCCATTATTTTTGGAGACAAATACCAACTGAGTCATCTGCGCCTATGATCTAAAGACCATTAACCTAGAAGATTAGCAAAAACACATTTCTATCATATATGATTTATGGCAAGCAAAAGCCATCCTCTTACCTCTATCGTTCAAATTGTGTGCAAGTGAAAGCACCGGCCTCTAAAAGTGCTTCAAACTCGTTAATTGTTTCAGATAAGTCGATGGAGATCGTTTTACACCCTAATCTTTTATACAATGAATCTTGAGACAATGAGTGTAGCATCAAATGGTCAGTTTTTTATTCATGAGATGCATATACCTAGAAAGTGGCCATAAAATTATATGACACACATCACGCACAAACATGACTTCAACATGTGTAACAAAAACTTTGACCATCTGATTAAAAGATTATAGTCTCAAGATCTATTGTATAGAAGATCAGAGTGCCGATCTCTATCATTTGATCCAGATAAACCAATAGATTTGAAGGAGTTCGGACGTTCGCGAATGGCGCGAACAGAGGTACCCAATATCATTGAGAAGGTGAATTTAAATTTCTCAATTAATAGAGTGCAGCCTTGGGCATTCAAACAAAATGACGAAAGCACCCTCTCTATCATGGAAGCCACTCAAGTACAAGTTACGAACTTTATTACTACTCATTATAAATGGCCAAAAGAGGGACTACCAGCATTCGTAGCAATAAAGGGGACCGCAGGGGCATTATTGTCCGATACACGTCGTGCTCAGAAACTCGAAAGTCGAACCAGCCATCATCTATGACTAGGAACCAAAATAAAAGAGTAGACGACGACCCTCATCGATCGCCATTCGCTCCACGGTGCCCTTCATCATCATTCTTCTTTCTCATCATTGCGAATATTATATATTTTTCTATATAAATATATCACCCTCTTTTCTCTCAATTTCAATTCATTCAACCGCGCCCCCCCCCCACCCCACACCCCACCTCTCTCTCTCTCTCTCTCTCTCTTAAGTATATTATATAAGATATTAATACATAAACATGTGTGTTAACGAGTCCAAATGGAGCCCATCATCTCCTGATTGCAGACGTAGAGCCAAGAAATGCAAGGTTCGAGTTCGTGTAACGAGGTAAGAGCTTGTTTCTTTATTTGGGTGACCAAACATACAAAAGTGGCAGTGAATCAAGGCCAAGTTCATCATGGGGTGTTGTAATTTTACTATTTTACTACTACCACACGGTCCACACCATTGATGAACCTTAAGGGTCTTTGTTTCACAAGGATTCATTTTTATTTCTTTCTTTCTGTGATGACACTTGTAGCAGATGAACCTTAGCCGCCAAAAACAGCAAGGTTCATTACTCACAGGTTCTTCTTCAGTTCTTCAGCTTTTTGCCTTTTTTTTACACTTTAGAAAAAGCGCCCACTTTAAAAAAGTATTTGCTTATTATATTATACTAAATTAAATAGTTTGAGGAAAATATGCTAGGAACGGTTTTAGAAAATACTGTAAGTAGCACCCATTTAGAATTTGGCTGCCACCCCAACTTGTCCACCAACGCTCAGGTATTACTCAAAAAATTTCAAAAATTTTGGGCATGATCAAATATAGTCAAATTGAAAATGTAGTTAAAGTTGCTCAAATTCAATGCATGAGATGAGATTACTTGTGCTTCACTTATCAAATGAAGGGTTAAAAATAACTAATAAGTTTTTTTTTTTTTTTTTTTAAATCACTACGTGGCTGATCAACCAAGACCGGTGTTGTTTTGGGTTGAAATAAGTTGGGAAAATTCAAAAGCATGTTGTTTTAGAACTATTCAAACTAAATAATACCCTAAAACCAGTTGAAAGCATAGTAACAAATTTCTCCCAAATTCACCCAAACAGGGGTCAGACGAAACTCTGGGCGAAACTTCGGTGATTTCGGATTAAAGAATTATTTTTAATTTCAAATCATTTTAAAATAATAAATAAGACTTTTATGAATATTAATTATATCATGAAAATAATAAATAAGATTCCTACTCTCCCAAATTTTTTTGAAATTTTTTCGAATTTTTTCTGAAATTTACCAGAAATGAACCGAAATCACTCCTACAGAAATATTGCCGAAAACAAAATTTGTTACTATGGTTGAAAGTAGGCATTTCTTTTTTAATTTTTTTAATATATTTTTTTTTCTTCTGTTCATCTCTAATACCAAGTTATGAAACATAATAGGGATTCAGAAGAAATAGCTACGAAGAGGGAACTGGAATTAGTGAATTTGAAGCTATACTTGGAGAACCGGTGTATCATAGAGGAAAATGAGAGGCTAAGGAGAAAGGCTGTTTTGCTAGACGAAGAGAACAAAGCTTTGCTTGCTGAGATGATGAAGAAGTCATCAAACGGCCAGGATATGACCACCAGTCTTAAACACTGAAAAAAGCGTTTCTCTGCTACAAAGGAGACTTGCAGGACAAATATAACTATAAATTAACAGTTGGGCAGTTGGGCTGACATGGGTTTTCTTTTTCAGTTACTAAAAATAATACGTGACGGCTATATCTGCGCGTGTCGGTTTTTTTCGAAGATTTCTTGTGGAAATAATAAGAGTGGAATCGCGTATCGGTTTTTTCTTTGAAAGATTTCGTGTGGTGAGATTAAGATCGGGATCATGTTTCGTATCGTTGGCGATGGTTTGGTGTAGGGGCATGGATCAAAATCTCGGCCGAAATTTCAAATTTTCGATTTCGGTTGAAACCGAAACGATAAATAACATTTTATCGCCAACCCTTAAAAAATTCGAAATTATCGGCCACCGAGATCACACTTTCGAGTTTTGAAATTTTTTTGATAGGGTTTAAACCCAATTTTTGTGAAAAAAAATTAATTTTTTTCCTTTCTTTTTTTTAATAGGGTTTAAATCTAATTTTTGAAAAAAAAAAACCCTTATTTTTAAATTTCTTTTCTTCTCTCCAATTTTTTTTTCCCTTTTTTCCCCTCAAATAAAAAAAAGGAGGTAATAGGCTAAATCAAGTTTTTATTTTGCATTTTCTTTCCTCTTCTCTTTCTCCTCTTCTTTTTTTTTTTTGTTTTTTTTTTCTTTTTTTTCTTTTTTTTTTTTTTTTTTTTTTCCTGAAGTGTGTAGGTTTAGAAGATGATGGGTTTGAGTTTAGAAGAGAGATAGAGGAGGGGCTTGGGCTTCGTGAGTTTTCAAAAAAAGAGAGAGAGAGATGAGTTTGACAACAATATAAATCATATGCACCAGATTTTTATGTGATTGCACCAAGGTAAAAGAAAGACTTTTTATTTTAGGGGCATATGAAAATGCAATCTAGACAGTCTCATATAAAGTTTATGATCTATAGATCCTTGATGGATAAGATTGGAGCAAAACACAATATTTATCATATGATCTATTGTTGTCAATCGTTGAATAAAATAATAGCCTCTAACTATATTTAATCACATGGTGAGTATTATAATTCGTCTCAATCTTGTCCACTAAGGATCTATAGATCATGAACTTTAGATCAAACGGCTCAAATAACGTTTTCACGTATCACATGTCCCTAAAATACAAAGTCTTTTTTTAACCTTATTGCAATCACTTAAAAAGTAAGGGCAAGTAATGGCTCCTTAAATATTATAAGAAGGGGAGTCATTACTTGCACACGTTGTTCAAGTGATTACACCGGATTTAAAGAAAGACATGATATTTTAGGGACATGTAATATGTAAAAATGTAATATGGGCTGTCTGATTTGAAGTTCATGATCAATTGATCTCTGGTATATAAAATTGGAGCAAAGCACGATACTTGTCATATGATTTATTGTAGTCAATTGTTGAATTATATAATAGCCTTTGATTCCATTTAATCAAATGTTGTAAATTATATTTTGTTCTAAGCTCTTGCAATCGGTATCTTTAAATCATTGCCTTCAAATCAAATGGCTTAGATGGTGTTTTTACATAGTAGAGGTCGCCAAACTTGCAAGTATTATTTTTAAATTCAGTGCAATCACTTGAAAAGCATGTACAAGTAATAGTTCCCATTAAGAAGCAATCAAAAGGTTTAAAGGGATTGCACATATGAGCACTTTCAGATATTGCGTGAGCGGTAATAGAGATACCTATATATATAGAGGAATGCAATATTTTACACTGTAGATCTTCAGATCATAGCCCAACTAGCAAACAATAAGATCTTGATTCCACGTGTCATACATCTCCAAAATGACCATGATCATGGGCGTATCATGAGAAGAGTTTTCGGGTCACTTGAGATTTATTCAATGTGAAATTAGAATCTGACTGTTTGATATGTTTTGCATGAGCTCAAGATCCATTGTGTGATAAAAAATTAGCTTCACTAACATAAATATGTATTTTAACAATGTTAAAGAGTTTAAAAAAACCAATAAAATAAAGTTTGGCAAAGTTCAGTAAAGCTTGGATCATATTTTCAAAAATATTTAAAATTTACCAAAATTTTGATCAAAATTTACCGAAATTTTAACCAATTTACGATTCGGGTCATGAACGAAACCGAAACCGAGATTTTGATCCATAGTCAGGGAACAAGTGAACTGTAGAGACGCATCCTGTCGGATTATTAGTAGATATATGGCTAGAAGTAAAAGCTAGTACATATGGTATTTTTCTACTAGGAAAATTATATAAAGGAGACCTCAAATGCCAGGCCAATAACGGACTGCTTACATGGAGCAATGCAAGTGACTAGCAATACCTACACTACTTGAACCCACTGCGCTTGCATAGCATCACGTAAGTTGTCCGTTAATTAGTATGTTGTTTGCGGTCCGTCATATATCAATGGTATAATGGTGGACCCAATATCCATTTTAGGGAAGTGCTAATGGAAACTAATATTTGATTTGACAAAATTAAGGTCCGCCTTACCGGTTTTCTTTTTATGATGGTATCCTTATCGCAGCGCTTTTAAGTCAGATGGTGCAATGCAGCTTGGCACATAGCTTTGGTTAGGGCTGCCATCGGGCAGAAATTTTGATTTCCGACTAGAAATGGGCATCGCGCGGCCCAACTCGACCCTACCTTATGGGCAAATACAGACGCCCTACCTTAAAAAACTGACCGAACTTGATGTCCCACCCAAAAACTTGACCCTACTGTAAAGTTGACCATACCCGGCCGATGTTTATATATAAATCCAAGGGAAATAGGGGTTTTTTAATTGGATCGGCCACGTCAGATATCAAGCTGACCCCTGGCAATTTTTCCCCGACCCAACTTGGGTCAAGTTTATGTGTTCGGTCCAATAAAAAGCTGAGGTCCGACGGGTCAGATATCGGGTCAACCCAACTCATTGAGTCCTTACCGGTCAATATGAGCACTTCAATATGACCTTCACTTTGAACATAAACAACCTTCCATATTAAAGTATCTCGATTAAATGGATTCAATTTCAATGTTATTAGGGGCATCTTTGTTTTAATTTGGTTGATGATCTTAGGATGTGTAGCCACTATGACTAGATTGGTAAGTAAACGTCGATAACATAGTAAACTCTCTTTTAACTCTACTGTGTCTTACCATCAATTACTTTTAAATCATCATCACAGCGTTTTGGTCGGCTTTGTGACTCCTATTCTGCCACTTGTTTATTATTAGTGCTAACGTTTTGAAACTCCGCAATCATTTATATTCTTTTTCATAGATTTCCTCTAGGTCTTCGGCGGTCTTTCTTTTCTTCTACTTCCTTGTGGTTATGTGTCTCAATCATTGTTTTGTTCTTTTGATAAACATATCTAAATGACCTCAAACAACATTTCATAATTTATTTATTTTCTGTATATGTCACTCTCAAATTTTCTCTATGTACTTGGTTTATAGTTTGTCTTTTCTTGTTACTCCACACATTTATCTCAACATACATATATCAATCTATCACTTTTTGGAATATATGCCGCATAGAATTAAAAATTGATCATTTAATAGTACTCTTATGGTCTCAAAATCCTTTGTGGCAAATTGGGTTGGAAAACGACCTCCTTAGACTAATTCAAAGCAGTCAACGAATTCAGTGTAGGCGGCCTCAATAATTTAGTAAGTGTTAATAAAGTTTCCCTTATAATAACAAATAAAATAAAATAAAGGATACCTTTATTTGCACCTATCTCATATGTGAGGGCACTTATATAAGTGATAGCAACAACACACTAGATACTAGTCATGATAAGGATCCTAGTTGAGCATTATCTAATCTCCTGTAAACGAAATGGGGAATGATTCTCTCCTACTATCTAGCATGCTTTTATTTGGTTATAATAGTCATTTGTTATAAAAAGAGTCAAAGGACTCTATATATTGTAACAATACCAAAGTCATTAATTACGTCATGTAAAGGAATATACAATTCTCCACTTCGATCTACATGGTATTAGTCGCCTAAGGCTAACACCATCTTCGATCCTCATGGCTACCTCCTCAGCCTCTTCTGCTATAGCTGAACTTCCTGCCTACCGTGTCTTCTATATCACCCATATCTCCTCTCTCCTCACTACTAAGTTAGACAATACTAACTTTGTTATTTTGAAAACTCAGTTGCACCATGCTCTACTAGCCAACAACCTACTCGACTATCTCAACCGATCATCGTCATGCCCTCCTTCAGTCATCATTGATACTTCTGGCAAACCAACCACCAATCTTGACTACACCTCTTGGATGGCTATAAATAATCATTTGATAAGTTACATAGTCCAACTCTCACTCCTGAAATTCTTCCCCAAATCCTTAGCCTTAACACCATCACCGAAATCTTCGATGCTTACTCTGAAAATTTCAACTCTCAATCTCGATCTCACATTCATGAGATCAAGTATAACCTCTACACCATCCAGAAAGGTGATCTCACAATGGAAAACTACCTCAAGAAAATAAAAGAATAATCTGATAAACTTGTTGTCGCTGGTTCACCACTACCCAATGATAATATTATTTTCTTTATTCTCCATGGCCTACCTTTAGAGTATTCATCCTTCAAATGCACAATCTACACACGTACCAAACCTTGAGTTCCGAGGAGGCTAATCTTGTCGTGGAAGGCCCTCATTTTTTCCCGTCAGAAATCACTACAGCCTTCAAAGTTTCTACAAATGGTGTTTCTCCTCACAACGGCTACCAAAACAATACTGATCAGTCTCCTCTTCACTCATCTCTGAATGCAAATCATGCTAACAAATCAAATGGCCATACATATGGTTGTCAATCCTTTTCAAATCAAGGTCATGGGCAATCCTCTAACTCATCTCGAGGCATTGGTAGAGGCATTCCCAAATTCTATTGCCAATTTTGTGATAAAACAATCATTATGCCTCTGATTGTTGGTATCGCCCTGATGCCACGTTCAACCCATCTCGACCCAACTTTCAACAGCAAGCTTATATGGCCTCGTCGCCATCTTTGCTAAACTCAAATTGGTGTGTTAATACCGGTGCAAGCAATCATCTCACTAATGACAACCTTTCCAACATGTCCATTCACGATGACTATCATGGTCCCGATAAGGTCCAAGTAGGTAATGATCAATCTCTTCACATCAAACATGAAGGCATTGGTTTGCTTCCAACACCTACTAAATATCTCTCTCTTTCCAAATTATATCATGTCCCTACTATTTCCCATAGTCTTCTTTCAATTCACAAGTTAGCTCGTGATAACAATTGTGCTCGTATCTTTGATTCTCATGGTTTTCGTATTCAGGACAAAGCCACGAACTGAACAATCCTCACCAGCCCATGTAATGCGGTATTGTATTTCATTCCTATCATGTCGTCATCTAAAACACTCCTCTACACTCGCTCATCCTCAATGTTGTGGCGTCACAAGCTTGACCATCCTTCATCCAATGTTTTCATCTACTTGGAAGATCTCATAACCCTAGTTCTAGTTTTTTAAATACAATTTGTGAATCATGTACTGTGAGCAAGTCTCACAAAGTACCATTTTCACTTTCAAAGTCAAGTGCTTCTTTTCCATTAGAATTAATTCACACAAATGTTTGGGATCCTTCATCCATAACCTTTTGTGTTGTTCATTGATGACTTCAATAGGTTCGCATGACTTTATCCCATGAAAACCAAATCTGAGGTGTTGCATAAGTTTCTTGAATTTAAAAATATGGTTGAAAAATAATTGTCTCATCCCATTAAAATCCTCCGCATGGATAATGGCAGTGAATTTGTCAACAAGGATTTAAATCACTTTCTCACCTAGAATGACATTATTCATAAAAAAATATGTCCTCACACTCCAAACAAAATGGTGTTGTGGAATGCAAACACCGTCACCTCACTGAAACTACTTTAACCTTATTACGCCATGCCTCCATGCCCCATTCTCATTGGCTCAACACCCTTTGCACTTCCACTTACATCATCAACTGCATGCCTACTTCCACCCTCAATTTAAAAACCCCATTTGAGATGCTCTTCTCCAACCCACCAAATTTGAATAGCCTCAGGTCCTTCGGCTGCCATGTGTTTTCCTAGGCCAAGACCCTATGCGACTGACAAGTTAGAACCTCGCTCACGTAAATGCATTTTTATTGGGTACTGTTCCGATGCTAAGGGCTATCATTGCATGGATGTTGCTACTGGTCGTGTATTCATCTCACGACATGTCAGATTTTTTGAAGAACAATTCTCGTTCTCCTCCATGACACACAATCCATCACCCTCATTAAATCAACCCCTTGCTGAAACGCCATCAACAATATCCTCGCCTTCACTTTCCAAATCTCCCCAACTAATTCCCACTACTCATTACACTTCCCATCCAGACCAAATTTCTCCCACCGCTCCACCTACCCCAATGGGTTTTACCACTCCACATACCCCCATAAGCCATACCACTTCCACTACCCCAATTAACCACACTACCATACCTCACCCAGCTCTACCACACAAATCCACCTCCACTCCAATCCACACCGATGCCCATCCTTGAAACCAATCCTCCATCTCCACTACTCTGCCCCAATTCCACAGCAGATGTTGCTCCACATATTACCCCTACTTTATCTATCTCACCATTCAACACACCTTTTGACCCATGTTCCCAACCCCCACCCACTCATCCAATGGTTACAAGACTCAAAATTGACATCTCCAATCCAAACAAAAAATATGTCCTATCTGCTATCCCTGAAATCACCGAACCACAAAATTTTACTGAGGCCTCAAAATAGGCGCATTAGCGGCATGCGATATCCGATGAATATAACGATCTAATTACTCAAGGTGCATTGACATTAGTCTCAAAACCTCACAATCGCACCATCATCAGGTGTAAATGGGTGTATAGAATCAAGACACATGCTAATGACTTCGTCTCCCGAGGCCTCAAAATAGGCGCATTCATATCGCACGCCGTCTCCCGCAATCCGAGTGATCCTTGGTCTTGCTATGGTTTTCTCGAGGAGGCCAATCACTGCTATGGTTTTGGTTTTCTCGAGGAGGCCAATCACAAATAGTTCATGGTTCGTTGATACGTTTTGCGAATCTCAACTTCATACCCTATCATGCAATAATATTAGGGTCATCTCCCTTTTAAGGTACAATTTGTTGTGAAAGGGTTTCATCACAATCCGAGTGATCCTTGGTCTTGCTATGGTTTTCTCGAGGAGGCCAATCACAAATAGTTTAGGGTTCGTTGATACGTTTTGCGAATCTCAACTTCATACCCAATCATGCAATAATATTAGCGTCATCTCACTCGTCAACAACATGATAAATATAGAATGCTCTAGTACATAAATTAGCCGATGCGGGACTATTTGGCTCTTACTAAAACTCTAGAAATGAATCTAGAACACATATTTTTGGGGCTACCCTGTTCTACAATTGTGATGGTAAGGGGACTGTAAAATGTATAGTGAGGTTGGTGAGCTACGTGCGTTCCTCACCTACACATGTCTATATTGTTTCAGAAGACTAGAAGAGCCTTCTCTTCTTTTGTAATTATTTATTAAAATCAGTCCTCTTGGGATTTAAATCCATCAGATTTCATCGAATCTGATTTGGATCTTGATCATTGTCCTTTTATTTTAGAATTGGTACATATCTTTAGCTGCAAATTCTACAGAATCCCCTATAATCACTTGTGTACCCTAAACCCAAAATGATTACTAAAAATCATGTTTTCAAAATATTTACCAAAACAGGCCTATATGGAAAAATCGAAATTGCAGTTTTGAAGTTGACGGAGACGTACTCAAAATATTTTCCAACGCATAGAAGTTTGTATATGTCACACAGTCACACATATGTGTCAACTGTTCTAATGCACATGATGGGTCGACACCCATTGTAGACTAACTCTAGAAAAAATTTAATTCATGACGGGTGGACACCCATTGGAGACTAACTCTAGAAAAAATTTAATCCACCATCATCACATAACGACTTTGTTAAACAATACATATGAGATCATTTGAACCATGTCTAAGGGTATTTAATTGATTAAACATAGTTACGTATTTTCCAATTTGATTCGTGTATCACGTCTAGCAATTCATTAATACTCAGAGAAAAATCAAAGAAAAAATAGTATGGGAGGATTGGAGGGTCTTACACTATTTTCCTTAAGGGTATGTTTGGATAGAACCTAGTAAAATGTGGTAAAGTTGTTGATTTTTTACTACGTTTTACCATGTATTCCTAACTTGCAGGAATACTATGTTCTCCCCTACTCTCGAGGGGGGAGGTTGTATTATGTTTTGCTATTTTGTGATAAATAGGGGTAATATATTTACCGCCCTTAAAAACTCTCAAACAATTGAATCCACTACGATTTACCATGCATTCCTTGAATCCAAACAACCCCTAACTAACATTAGTATAAACAAAGGATTTTTTTTCCCTTGATAATTTGGGTTTTTGGGGCTCTCAAAGCACCCGTCTATCCCCAGGTCAACATGGGATATACATCTCTAGGGTGGCCTCAATGGGGATTTAAACTCAAGACGATAAAGCCATTGACCAATTAGATGAACGATGCCCGACCTATATCCCAAGATGGGTATGATTTAGGGTTGTCAAAGGGTCGGGCCTTTGAATTGCCCTAACCTTGGCCCTAGGAGAGCCTTTATATAATCTTGCCCGTAGACCTAGTGGGTTTTAACTTGGTTGGCCCTAGCCCTGGCGGGATGGGGGATATGTTCTTTGGAACATTGCCATTTTTTATTTATTTTTTTGTTCGTATGCAATAAAATATATATGATTTCAATTATCGTAGGGTTTTAAATAGAAATTATAATAAGAAATATTAAAGATGGATAACTCTATTTTTAAAATTATTAAATTAACCTTATATATGTTTATTAAGAATGATCTAACAATTAGAAAGAATGGTAAATTTTATAAAAGAAAAAATATATAATAAATATTTTCTTATATATATAAGAAATTGTAGACGCCTCATTTTCGACCTTTCGAGATCCTATGTGGCATCCTAAGTATTATACTAAGGCCCCAAGTCTTGTTGACCGAAAGTCAAAGGTTGAGCCAGGACCCTGACAATATATTCCTCATTTGGGAGTCCAGATGTGAACTTTTTTAATTGGAGTTTGGTATTTTCTCAATACTTTGGTATGATGAAATTTATTGGCTTTAAAATTTCACAAAAAGGTTAGTCATTTGAAAGTTAGAAATTTGACCAAAATGTAAAAAATCAGATTTTGTTTATTGAACTGAAAAGTTAATATTTTATTCTTTGAGAATTTTTATCTGAAACTATTTTTATTGAATTCAAATGAGGGGTATTTCGCTATTTACATATAATATCTTAAGTAAATAGAAAGGAATGAGTAATAACATTTACTTAAATAATATTACATTTAAATATGACCGTCTATCTATCCGTGTTTGCATGTTTATCCATTTCTATAATTTTCTCATAATTCTAAAAGAGCCAATCCTCGACAAAATTCTTATAAATTCGTAACTTAGCAATACACTAAAATCCCAATGTATAATTGATTATAAGCTGAAATATTAGCGTATGATTCAACCCGACCGGGATTTGATTTAGTTGCCAATTATACGTTGAATTCCTAGCGTATAATTGATTATATGTTAAACTCCCAACATATAATTAGTCTGTTTTGGACTAGGACTCAAAAACCCCGCGAACCGAACTCTCTTCCGAATTATATGCTAGAATCCCAACGTATAATTGATTATACGCCGGAATCCCAGCATATAATTAGCCCGCTTTGGACTAGGACTGTTCCTCTCGAGTCGACTTCTCTGCTGCCACTTGAATTATACGCTGAAACTTCAGCGTATAATTCGCCAATTATACGCTGGGCCTCCCAACATATAATTGGGCCAATATTATAAATAAGGCCCCACGCCCCTCATTCAGCACACACATTAATTCATTTATTCTCTTTGTAATTTTTGAGGTTGGCTCTAAAATTTCGAATTAGAAAAAATTAAACTATAATTGTTTAGGTTTAGAACTTCGACTTTCTTCTAGGAACTTCGTGAGTAAGCATTCTAGTTGGGGTTAGCCCTTCTACTTCATTTCTCGCACTCTCCAAAGAAAATTGATATTAGCCATAGAACTTTTCCCTTAAGATACCATTTCCTAAATTTTTATTCCTAGATCTAATTAGGTATGTACCTTCTTGTATATTTCCAAAACAATCACAGTCTTTAAACTTGTTTGGCCAGGGGAGCCAATGGAGGGTACTCAGGAACGGGTTCGATCCTCTCACGCGTAACTGGCCAACACATCCCTTTTTTTTAGTTAGCGCATTCTAGGTGAGAATTCCGAATTAGTTAAACTTTAGGCAACCTTAGTTGCTAAAATCAGTAGACTGGTACTTAATATATGTTGTATATTTTTAAAACTTTTAAAATAGTGAGAAATTGTTGTATATTTTAAAGAGTTTTAAAAAACTTTCTTTCTTGATTTATTATATGTTGATGGCAAACTTGTAAAAATCATTTATAAAGAAGCGTTTTTTCAGATTTGGATTTATTTCTTTCGTAAATCTTAAGAGACACAAGTCTAGCATCTCTTCACCATAAATCTGAAAAGGACACAAGTGAATCGAATTTTTTTTTTACGGTTATGTGAAAAGACACAACTCTCTTAAAAGACACAAGTGATTCGATTTATCTTTTTACCGTTATGTGAAAAGACACAACTCTCTTAGAAGACACAAGTGAATCGATTTATCTTTTTAGCGTTATGTGAAAAGGCACAATTCTATGAAAAGACACAAATCTGAAATCTGTTCATCATAATATGAAAAGACACAATAGTTGAAGATTTTATCTATAAATAGAAATAAGATCTCCGTTAAAAAGATATAAAAAAAAGATACAAGAAAATAAGAATTTCTTTCTTTCTTTTTGGGCATATTACGTAGTATTCAGAATTCTTTTTTGTGAGTGCAAACACAAAAAAGAATTACAGAGGGCTTGGCTTGGTTGTATTTTGGGAATGTGTTTGCTATTCTCCTCTTTTGCTATTGCGGTTCTAATCAGAATGAGGCAAATAACATTTAAAGAAAGCACTTATCTTAACGTGCCTCTAAGTTTTACCATTGATTTCATCTCCTTTATTTTTGCTTCCATCTTTCAATAATTTTCTCCAACAATGTTAAACGCTATTTTGCGACATGGAAGCATCTATAACGTTAATCAAAGCGATGAATCAAGATTTCGTATGATTTGAACGATTTAGTAGAACGAACACATATGTAAGGGTCATATATTGAACGCGCTCATGGATTCTATTTACGACATCTACGTTAGTGTGCCCACTGCAAAAGATAAGTCTTTTCTTTGTTGATAATTTATTTGATTTTAAAATAAAAAATGATAAGTCTATTTTTGCGCAAGTATACGACTTGCAACTTATCATTAATCATCATAGTTTTGTTGGGATTGAACTTTCTTAAGGATTTCAAGCTGGCGCTATAATTTCTAAATTATCGCATTCTTGGAATGACTATAAAAAGAAGATGAATCACCGACAAGATAATGAATCTTTGTCTATGACTCAACTTTTACGTTATCTACGAATTGAGGAAGAATCAAGACTTCGATATTTTAAAGATGATTAAAGAGTTTATCCTTAGACGACTTTTTTGTGGGAGTTTATTGTACTTGCTGCAGCATGTAAAGAAGTAGAATGACTTAAAAATCTATTGGTAGATATACCTATAGGGGATAAGCTTGTCACTACAATTACCATATACTGTAATAATAAAATGACTCTTAAACGAGCGAATCATAAGACATATAATGGTAAAAATAAACATAAAGTTTGAGACATAACTATGTCAAAAGTCTACTCAAGGGTGGAGTAGTGGCTTTAGATTCTGTAAGGTCAAAGAGAATTTGGCCGATCCTCTTACGAAGAGCCTTGTAAGAGAATATTTACATAAGACATCTAATGAAATGGAGTTGAGGTCTATAAAATAAAAGTCACCTTCAATAGGAACCCAACCTAAGTCTTGTGAACTATCACTTAGGTTCAATGGGAAAAATAACTTGAATGAGTGATTATATTGGCACTATAACGAACTATACGTTCAAAAATAACTCATTCTCATATGTCTAATGATGTGCAGTGAAATATGAAGATATTTTACCCCTAAAGACCTACATTTAGCTATCCGATGAAAGTCATTTAACATGTTTTATATAGTTTTAGTGATTTACAGGCCTGGAGATGTGTCGAGCATGAAATAACCCAAAAGTTCAGAATATAACGTCAAATTCGTGCTACCTTGGATCATTCAGAACTTATCCCAACTTGGAACTTAATTTTGACCTTTAAAACACCGGATTTATGAAATGGTTAAAACACCAAAGTTGAAGAGCTTGTCGTCTTCTTTCCAACGCCGCAAGAATCGCCTCAATCTGATTTCGGAATAGAAAGTTATGGCTGAAATATCGAGGCAGTGTCTGATGCAAGGTTTAGCGAGAGTTCATGCAAATCTGGGAGGTCGATTGATCGACCTAATCCGGAGGACTTGAAAATTAAGAAAACAAAACCTGATCTGGTCGATTGATCGACCATATTCAGTCTATCAATCGACCAAGTTTGAATTTGAGTTCGAAATTGTGTTTGGCCGCGAGAATCTCGATACTCTTTTCACAGAATAAAATCTTGGATTCAAGGAGGAAAAAGCGGCTTCCGTTTTGACAATTAGGGAGAAATATATTCTTGAAGTTATATTCATTTAGGGGGCCTTCTATTTTAGGAGTTTTCATTTTTTCTGCATTCCTTCTGTTTAGTTTTCTGCGTTTCAAAGTGTAAGGACATTCAGTCCCAGTTTCTTGAACTATCTTTTTAATATTCATTTTGAGGAGGAAGATAAGTCTTAATTTTCTGATTTGGATCCACTTTCAAGAAGGAGGTGTACATACTTGGATTAAAGCTTTTTGTGGATAATATTAAAGCTCTTTACGGTATTTTAAATATTGATGTTAATATCTATTTACATTTCAACCATGTTATTTACTTTTGCTATGTGTGGCTAGTTTCATTAAGGATAGGGATCTAAAGAACCCCATCCGAGGTATTCATTTATATTAATATAAATCTGTGTGATTGAGATGTCAGATACTTTTTAAGACCTTAATATTGTTATTGAAAATTGTGAAATTTGATTTCAATCTGAGATCTAGGAGCTAATCATGCCCTATGATTTCAGATCTGCAATAATGATTTTATCCTAATTATTACCCATCTCGGGGTAAAGTTTTACTGTCATCTGAAGTGTGAGTGTTAATCATACACTCATGGGGTGTTAATCATATATCTCCTTGATCTCGGATTGATAGTATGACTTTATCCCAGTGGTGAGTTCCAATCACTACCTAAGGTGTGGGTGTTAATCACACACTCATGGGGTGTTAATCACACACTCATGGGGTGCTAATCATACATCTCCTTGATCTTAGATCGTACTTTGGAAATTACCCTAGAGATTGGGTTCTAAATGTTGTCCAAGGTGTGAGTGTTAATCATACACTCATGGGATGTTAATCATACATCTCCGTGATCTCAGATCTATATTTTAGAACTCACGTGTGTATGAGGCAATGCTTCTTTTGAGAAATCTGTTAAAGATCTCACATCTCAATCCACAGATTAACATTTTGTAAATGATAAACCTACGATGGGAGGATTTAGCATTCCAATCCTCATCTCCTACGATGGGAGGATTTAGCATTCCAATCCTTATCTTTCATTAATTATTTAATTCTTAAATTCTGTTAGTATTCATCTGTTAGTATTTATCTCATTTATCAGAAGTTCTCAAAATTCTAGGTTGTTGGTTACTGTGATAGATCTGTGAAAATTCTTCTAGTTAATTGCTATTTCTGATTTTAAATTTTCTAACCAATCCTCGTGGGAACGATCTCGTACTTTGCACTCACTGACTACATTACGATTAGTGCACTTGCGAGTACAACTTAATCAACACATCATCTAACAAACTAGTGCTATTCCTGTGAGAGAGGATGAGATTGATTCTCTTAATGAATCTATAGTCTTATATTAAGTTGGAGTTGTATACAGTAGCCACTCTTGATAAATTCACTTATTTGAGTGTGAAAGACGGGCCGCTTCCTATGGAGCAATACTCTTTTCTTACCTTTTCTTTTCTTTTCTTTCTTTTAGGCACATTACATAATGTTCAGAATTCCTTTTTGTGAGTACAAACACAAAAAAGAATTACAGAGGGCTGGGCTTGGTTGTATCCTGAGAACATGTTTGCGATTCTCTTCTTTTGGTATCGCGGTTCTAATCGGAAGGAGACAAATAACGTTTAGAAAAAGCGTTTATCTTAACGTGCCTCTAAGTTCTACCCTTGATTTCATCTCCTTTATTTTTACTTCCATCTTTCAATAATTTTTTTCCAACAGTATAAGAGTCCAATCCACAATCTCCCACCCTATCCTCACAATCAAGAATATTCTACAACGTCAATAAATATTTGTAGGTGGCGATCACAAAACTTGGTAAGTAGCTTTGTTTGCTACTGCCTTTTATTTTAAATTTGCTAGTAAGTCTGTTTGTTACTGACATATTTTTGCAAGATATTAGTAAGTTTGTGTTACTAAAACCTTTGTTCCTAGGTTTACTAGCAAGTTTCTATGTTGATAGTTCACCCTCATTATTATTTGGGTTAGTGAGTCTGTTTGTCACTAACTTGGTTTTGCAGGAGTGTTCACTATACATTAATTAAATATTGATAAGTTTGTGTGTTATCAACACTCGGTTTTGGCAAGTTTGTTTGTTGCCAAACCACCCATTGGCGAGCCTGTTTGTCGATAGTACACCTTTACCCCCTTTTAAACTATGTCCCAAGTAACCATATTAGCCATTTTCCCGAATCCATCCGAGTGGGTTTCCGAAAACGCGTACCAATAGAAACAAGTTCCATCCTCCATTGGAAGACACTCAAGCATCGTCCAAGATTGGATAAACATCTAATTGACGGCATGGCACCAAATTGAAGACATACAGAGCATTGGTTTCATTTCTTAGATCATATTTAAAATATAAAAAAATTCAAAAACTCATATCCACCATGTATTTTTTGAGCCTTGAAATCAATCAAATTATAATGGAGGCCTTAAATGATATTTTTTTAAATGTTCTAAAAAAAAGGATCTAATGCTCCCCTTGTGCTCCACCAGATCTTGGAGGACACTTGAGCGTCCTTTCATGGAGGAAGAAACCGATTCTAGGACTGGGCCTTAGCCCAACCCTAAATTTTAGGCTTTATTTTAAATGCCCAAGCCCTACCCTAGGGCCCTTAAAATTTAGCCTTAGCCCTAATATTGGCCCGACATTTTGACAGCCCTACTCTAATTGAAAAAAAAGGCTCTAATTTTAATAAATAATCTCATAGCAATAGAATAAACAATAAAGGGAGACCCAATTCTCACCAAACCAACACCCATCACAATCTCACCATGCATTATTTTTACTGTTCCCTTAATATCAGCACACTAATACATAGCAGCAACACTAGATATTTACTCTAAATTGGAGAAACCGATATGCAGACTAATTTCTCTTAGGCGCTAGTAAACAATCTTTCAATTAATTTCAGTCTTATGAAGGTGTAGAATTTATCAAAGATAGTCCCATATCGTTTAATTTACGATTTATCTTTTCCTTTACTTTTCGTGCTTTTTATCTTGTTCTTTAGTTTCCGTGCTCTACACTACTTTACACCCGAATGAAATTGGAATAATATAGAGAAGATTAGCATTGGTCCAAATTTGTTAAATGTGATTTTGAGATGGTCATCTAAATTATTTCCTGGCTTTTGGGGAATAAAACCATAAAGTAGTCATTTTTTGGGGAAAATTTTCTATTTTAAAAACATGGCCATAACTCTTCAATCAATGGCCATGTTAAGATAGGTGGCTTTGATTTAATCATCAAAATGATTAAATCAAAGTGTGTCAAAAAAAAAAGAATTTGATCAAAGCATAGCGCGAGAAGAGGTTTAAGTCACTTTTAAGAGTGTGTGCCCCTTGAAATAACATTATATGTCTCAGAGGTGACTCATGATTTAAAGATTGTGTGAAAAATTGGGCTGAAAAATGCTCTCCACATCGTCTGATTCTAGCAATTAACGACTTTAATGTGTTGAAATTTGGTTGCAGATGTAGAGTATTCAGTTGCAAATCTCGGTAGCCGAAAAATATTGCCTTTGCGTTCGGTATATGCGCCTTTTCATTTGGATGGCGGGAACCTAAATGCAACTTTCAAAAGCTAAAATGCGTCTTTCTGATTGTTATTTCCGAAGAAGTTAAACCTCTTATGACTATAATGCCCTTCAATCTGCAAGTCACTGGTTATGACTATAATGCCCTTCAATCTGCAAGTCACTGGTTATCCTCCATCAGCGAGCGATGGGTTTTTCGTAATAAAAGCTGAACTTGAGGTCACATTACTATCCTTAGGTTTTAAAATAAAACCTCATGTCGCCTAATTTCCCTCAAGTACTTCCAGCTTCGTGAGAGCTCTGAGTAATTCGAAAATCACTGAAACCCCAGAACTCAGAAGAGGAGAAATCTTCTGCAGAGAATTCAAGGAGAAGCAGAAGCTATGGCTCTGCTCTGTTTCTTGCTCGATCTTCGAAGTTTATGGCCGCCATTACTCAAGGATTTAAAACAGGTTAAATCCTTGTGTAAATCTTTATTTTCGCTTCTTTTTTTTGGGTAAATTTTTCTTCTATTTTCAAATTTCAACCAATCTTCTCGCATTTTATGAATTTAAAGTTTTTGTTTCTCTCGATCAGTGCTTATTGCAGCTCGCGAATCTCTATGCCATATCATCTGTTAAAGGGGAGAGAGAATCGGCGATCCTTCGAGATAGAATCGGGCTGTGCTACGTCCATAAAAACAGAGCTACGTGCTCTGATGAGGTAATCGCCATGAACTAATTCCCTATCTGTCGCGTAACGATTGTAGATGTTTAATTTTTGACGTTTTAACGTAAATTGATCTGAAACGTAAAAAAATGAGCTATCCGTTTCAGATCTTAAAGAATAGATCGCCATCTCATAACTATTACTTTTTAAAATAGGTAAAGTGCTTGTTAAACGAATGGTTGAGCAAAGAATTGTTTTCAATTGGATTTTTATCTAATGGTAGGAATTCAATTATCAACATTAGATTTGATGTGTTTTCTGGGAGATTAGGAATCAGTCACGTGGATTTTGTGATGGTAGATATTAGCAGTAAACCAACTGTCAAGTAAACTAACCAGAGTAGTTAGGAATAACTAAACCAATTCTGTTACAACCATTGTAACCTCTGTAACAGTATAAGCTTGTTGTAACTGTTTCAGTTAGTTGTCTTCAGTGGCGGAACTAGGATTTTAACCCAGCCGGGGCGCAAGTGAGAGTGACAAATTGAAGTGAACTTCTCTGAAATTCGTTGAAACAAGGTTCGAACGAAACTTTTAACGAAATTTCGGTCATTTCTCTGAAATTGCAAAAACTTCAATGAAATTAACGAAAATTTGCCAAAATTAATGAAATTTTATTAATTTTAGCTATTTTTAAATAATAAGAAAGACTTTTATAACTATTTAATATATATATATATATATATATATATATATATATATATATATATATATATATATATATATATATCTTGTGTACTCCCTAAAAATTTCCTCGAACGTTTGTAATTTTTTCACAAAATTTATTTGAAATTAACCAAAACGACCCCTTAGCGAAATATCCTCGAAAGCGAAATTTGTCACTATGGCACAAGTTCAAGGAAAAATTCGGGGAAAACTATGGCAAAATCTAACAAGTTCGGGGAAAATTTTGGAGGAAAAATTGAAAATAACATGAGACAAGACCTAAATGGCTAGATCCTCCTTGGCATTTTAACAAACATGTGACAGACATATATCATCTGAATTGCATATTAAAAAAAAAAACAAATAAAAAAGAGGAGAAGAAGAAGAGGGACATCTAAAGTGCTCTCCACCAAAGTAGATGACGCAGGACGGTACCCTAAACTACGTGAATGCAATGATTAATTTTGCCGAAATTAAATTAGAATTAAGTTAAACAATAGAACTTGCAAAATATAACGAATACCTCAAGTTTTCGTAGTATTCCATGGGAGAATCACACATAATTCAGGCAGAGTTCAATCCGGGCGCTAGATCCGTTAGATTGCAGCGCAGATCGATCCTAGAGATAGAACTCTAGGTTTTTCCAGATTAGAGCGCTCTCAATTCAATGATGAGATCACTGATTTCTTCTAATTATTTGATGCGGAAGGTTTAATAACTCTGCTGGGATCTATGGTTGTTGAATCGGATCGATTCACGGTGTAGAGAAAATTAAGATTTAGGATATTAAAGGGATGATGGCTGATTTAGGATTGTAAGGATCAACACACAAGCAGAGAATATGAAAATAGATAGATGGACAAAAGATAGATTTGTAAGTTTCACACCCTTGGCTTCGCACTAAAACCTTCTCAAGAAGAAGATTCACTCTTCGTAGAGGCTCATCTCAAGCACACACAAGCAAAAACTATTTTCATTCAATAATCAATCATCCTTAATAGAGTGTTTACAATGCCTTTGTATAGGCTAAGAAAACCCTAAACGATATAAAACTCGCAATTAAAAAAGTCCTAAAATAATAAAAGACTGAAAAGGTAAAAAACGAAAATTTTCTGTCACTGTAGATCGCTCGAGCGAGGATTTTTACCGCTCGAGCGAGGGCTCGCTCGACACTGTTCTCCTCGCGGTTTGTGTCCGTTTCTCCTCTGAGGCTACGGTACTCGGGCCTCTTCTACATTTCCAGAATTTCCTCTTTCGCCTAGTTTTGATTTCTATTCTGCTTCTTCCGACGTCGGTACACGCGAAAAGGTTCATATCCGATGTCTACGATGTCGGTGTCCCCGTCAATTCTCCCGAGCCGAAAAGGCTTCATCACCGATGAAGCGGCGTCGTGATACCCTAAACGAATCTAGCGCCCGGATTGAACTCTGCCTGAATTATGTGTGATTCTCCCATGGAATACTACGAAAACCTGAGGTATTTGTTATATTTTGCAAGTTCTATTGTTTAACTTAATTCTAATTTAATTTCGGCAAAATTAATCATTGCATTCACGTAGTTTAGGGTACCGTCCTGCGTCATCTACTTTGGTGGAGAGCACTTTAGATGTCCCTCTTCTTCTTCTCCTCTTTTTTATTCGTTTTTTTCTTTAATATGCAATTCAGATGATATATGTCTGTCACATGTTTGTTAAAATGCCAAGGAGGATCTAGCCATTTAGGTCTTGTCTCATGTTATTTTCAATTTTTCCTCCAAAATTTTCCCCGAACTTGTTAGATTTTGACATAGTTTTCCCCGAATTTTTCCTTGAACTTGTGCCATAGTGACAAATTTCGCTTTCGGGAATATTTCGCTAAGGGGTCGTTTTGGTTAATTTCAAATAAATTTTGTGAAAAAATTACAAACGTTCGAGGAAATTTTTAGGGAGTACAAAAGATATATATATATATATATATATATATTAAATAGTTATAAAAGTCTTTCTTATTATTTAAAAATAGCTAAAATTAATAAAATTTCATTAATTTTGGCAAATTTTCGTTAATTTCATTGAAGTTTTTGCAATTTCAGAGAAATGACCGAAATTTCGTTAAAAGTTTCGTTCAAACCTTGTTTCAACGAATTTCAGAGAAGTTCACTTCAATTTTTCACTCTCACTTGCGCCCCGGCTGGGTTAAAATCCTGGTTCCGCCACTGCACTCAGGTTATCATTTTTTATCTCAAATGTTCATTCGCTGGTTATTACGAAACTTGATTCTGAAAATTTTGAGATCTGGAAACTTCAAATTCGCAATGCTCTGAAAGGAAATCGCCTCCTTGAATATGTTGATGGATCCAAATCATGTCCTCCATCTGAAACATTGTATTCATCAGACAACAAAATCTCAAATCCAGAATATGAGGATTGGATTGTCACTGGCAACCATCTTCTCAGTGGCATCATTGCTACCTTATCACCGTCCATTCTCCCCCATGCGCTGAATTTCAATTACGCCTTCATAGACACCTCTCTGAGGTCGCATTCATCACCGTCTGATGACTTTATGAATCTATGGATCAATTGATTTGATTCTATTAAAAATTAAAGATAACAATTACCGAGCTTCAATATACTATTCTAGTGAGGATCACAAATCTCTGGGATAAATAAACTATCGTGATATCGAACTCGAAAGAATCTGTTGAAAAGAGGATTGAAAAATTACAAGAGCCATGACTGATTTGACTGAAAAACTCTAAATTGTAAGGACCTTAGTTTTGATGACGAGAGGGGATTTTTTAGTAGTTTAGAAAACTGGGCATTAATTCCTTAAAATATGAGTGCAACTAGAAAGGGGTTTGGCTGAAGGTTGACAGGAATGAGCGTGGAAAAACAAAAAACCAATGGTCTTTAGAAATAGTCCCATATCGATTAAAGAAAATGTATTTTAACTTCGTATAGAAAAATGAGGACCTTCACATTATTTTTCTTCGGAGACATCCAATAAAATTGGAATGATACAGAAAAGATTAGCATGGCTCCTGCCCAAGGATGACAGGCACAAATCGAGAAATGGTCACAGTTGTTGACTAAAATGTAGTTCATTGCTTGATCTTTTTACATCAACTAACTAAATATAAAGAGTAAAAAGTAGTTGGATGATCAATGTGAGATTGCTTGTTCATGTGCTCTTGATAAGCTCCCATGATCTTGTGATTTGATGACATGTGAGATAACACTAAAAAGATGTTAGATCGACTAAAAATAAAGAATAAGTAGTTGGATGAGTTGCACATAGGGTCGTAAATTTGTGATCATAGTCACAAAGTCGGATAAGGTAGTAATTTGGCAAGAAGTAAATACATTTCCCGGGAGGTTGGCATGGGAAAATTCAAATGAACTCAGAAGAAATCAGGAATAAAAATAAATATAAATATAAAAGCGCATTATAATATAGTTCAAATTAGAAATAAGGTTTTAAATAAACAAAATAAACTACAAGATATTCAATGCAAGACACATATATAATTACATCATGTTTTCATATAAACGTATATGCATGATTTATCTCAGTTAAATTTGACGAAATTAGGGAAAACTCAACACAACCCAAATTTCGAGATTTAAAAAAAATGGAGACTTTTCTTGACTATGGTTGTACTCTCTAATTTTTGCCAAAATGGGAAATGCGAAAAGCAAAAAACACGCTTCATTTTTTTTATTTTTTTCCCCTCAATATATAGAAGATTGACAGAAAAAAGGCCCGAGTTCTTAAAAATAATTTGCAATTGGAAAAAAAATTAAAACATCCTTTGCGGCTCGGTTAATGTATAGTTTAACATGCTAGGTCAAAATATTCAAAATTCCCAACTTCTTCTAAAACTGCAATTAACTTTGCTAAACATTGATATTCATTTTGCTAATCTGAGTTACAATAGTTGAAGATTGCCTATAGTCCGAGAGGAAATTTCAGGCTCCGCGATTTCCATCATGCCGTTAACAGCTTGCCTACAGACTGCTTTACACTCGAGTCGACCGAGTTTGGAGCTATTGGAAGCAGTCATGAAGGTAATTAAAGCCCTCTTCTTCTCCGTTGTTCTTGTTCATTCTACCTAACCTCACCCCATTAATTTTTTGGATTAATAACACTAGTGGCACTTTGAACTTAGAAGCAGCTTTAGTGATGAAATCCTTTCAAAAGTTGGCATTTACAGATGTTTGGGTCTTAAAAACATGTGATAATAAACTTTTGACAGTTTCTAAGTGCTTTTAGACTCAATGAGGAGATCCAGGAGCATAGCCATAGGGTATGTGGGGGCTTTAGCGCGCCCATTTACCTTGTGAAAATATATAAGATACGCTTCTTATACAGCCCTATACAACCTCTTTTGTGTGTACAAGCCCCCCAAATCTATGGTGTACAATTCCTCAAGCATATGTTACAACTACCATTAACATATCCCAACCATCATTAGCTCCACCAGGAGAAAATCATGGCTAAGCCCTTGCGGAGAGCCAATCTCGTTTGGGAACTAGACCAAAAGGTTCAGACTATTTGATCAAAGGGACTTTATTTATTTGGTGATGGGGCATCACCTACACCTATGTAGACACTATTCACAAGTAAATTTTTTTGGTGACATACCTTTGATAAATCTAAGTCGTACATTGTGAACTAAGTTAACATGAAAGGGTGGCCACCATAGGATTAGATCCAAATACTTTAATGTAGATCAATATACATATTTAATCGTAGGGTCCAGATTGAGTCCTCAAATTGAATGTATGGATCTGCTGATGCCTATGTTTTCGCAAGCTACAAGTAAAGTCCACAATCCCAACTACCCAAGGCTGCCAGGGTTCAAACCTTCCGTCAAATAAAAAATGCTTAGTAGAAGGTGCTTGTACTATTGCCAGCAGTAACACTCTTATCAATTATCTCAACTGATCTGTGTCTGCCGAGTTAATGAAAGGTCAAAAGTGACCTTTCGCTGATCTGTGTCTGCCGGTTTCGGGGTGTTTTTTGGGCGTAGCTGCCTTTTTTGTTTTGCTTTTCTTGTGCTGGTTTCTCGGTTTGGGTAGCTCCTTACTGCCCGCCAAGGTACGCAGCTTTATATAATCCTTTTTTCCCTGTTCTAATATTTTGATCTTTGTGACCGTTTCAGAAAAGAAAAAAAAAGGTGACCTTTTGCTGATCTTTGTGGTCATAAATAACAATGAAATTCTTAAGGTGTGACCATTTGGACAGAGATTGACCTTAGTGCCACTGCTGGCACTCTCATCGAGTACCCGCTCAATAAAGAGCAGGTATTTGGTGCAAGGGATGTGTACGGGCCAGCATCAAATGCAGACATGCACAGATTTAGAGGCTCTAAATCTCTCACACAAGTTTTGATTGTGCTGGTGATGCACGATTGCCCCATAGATTTAGTTTTCCAATAAAAGTGTTTGCAATAAAACTATCACAAAGGGGTTGTTGCAATGGTTTGACAGCTTGGGTTTGCTCCCAAGGTCATGGATTCAAAACGACTTCCCTTTTGTTAACAGGGTGTAGTGGGAGTGCGTAAAGGTCAGACTCACGGGTTCAAATCGACTTCCCTCTGTTAACCAGGTCATGTGGGAGTGTGTAAGTTGTGAAATAATCGTGGACCACCTTAGGGATTAGTCCAAGGGCTGGAAAACCCCACCTAATTTAAAAAAAAAAAAATTTACCTCTTAAAGACATGGCATAAAAACTGCATCAATTTCTGGCAGTTGTAACACTTGGAAAGCTCCTCAGTAACGAAGCACTCTACTCTTGGGGCGGTAAGGACTTCACAAAGAAATTGATTCATATGAGCTGCTGCTTAGTAGAAAACATCCAAGCTATGCGGAAGGTGCTCATGGTATGACCGAAAACTAATCCCACCAATTTCAATTCCTTCATACATTCGCTTGGCCAATTAATTAACTCTAAAAAAGGTTTTGACATTTGAGTTGGCGCGTTCAATAGGATGCATCAGAGCAATGTGTTTCGGTGGAGTTTGTAGTGTTGGATCAAGAAGCAACCCAAATTGGAGATATCCCCTCTTGGAATGCGAAGGAGTTTGTTAACAGTATCTCTGATCTTGACAACTGCTTTCTTCGAAGGTATATTCCAGGTAATTTAAAATCTCACAACTCACAACTGTTACATGAATATGTTACCATGATTTAAGTTTCGCCCGAAACCATATTTCTTGACTTGAAAGTATCAGTTTCGGGCATGGAAGAGAACATTTGCAAGGAGGCTTGTATCCATATAATATATAGTGTATCGCCTGATACAAGTTTGTCTCGGGCGGAACATTGGTATCGCCGTATCAGAAAAACGAGATTTTAGCCATGGACAAATTTGTACACTGACACATATCATCTGGCTATTAGACTATTAGAGCCCAATCTAATCTTCTGTTCCTTGATATTTTATAGTCTTAGTGAGGTGTGACCCGAGCTAGGTGGGACCAGAACATGCATGGTCCAGTCTAAGAAATCAAACCGGGCTTATACACCAAAAAGTTTCTCTTTTTGCAATCTAGACGCAGGAAAGCCAGTCCATTCAGAACCCTTCTTTTAAGGTTTGATAAATTTGGGTTAGCAAGATTGACCCATGCACTGCCTTTGGTGCACGGATTGGGCACCTAATACCATACACGTTTATCATTGACGATATATACATCTCAGGCGCTTGCTGTTCCTCACCAGTGTCAATAGCCCACGATACAACCAGTATCATTGTTCATAGATGGTCAGGGAAGAGAGGCTTACTATCGAGCACAGTTACCAAAATCTTTAAAAGAAAAAAATCGTTAATTAATTCTTCTTTACTAAAATGTTAGGAACACATTTAAAACAAGTTTTTTTTCGAAAAAATCATGTTTTTTGAGTTGTTTATGTATTTTTTTCCAATTTTTTTTATTTCAATATAATATTTATTTTAAATATTTGCATTACTTTTTTCCAAAATTTTCCCCATTTTTTAATTTTTTTAAAAAATCGAACTGAAAACTAAAAATTTAAGTTTTGGTGAGTCAATGTCCTCATCAAATAATGATCGAACCTTGGTTGGGTGGAAGGCCCACATATTTAAGGGCAAGTGGAAGTGCACGTTTAAGAGATTGACCCGTTCAAGAGTGAATGGGTCGGTTACCCTAAACCAACTCCAACCTATTTATTCTATCCAGGGAATTGGCCATGCAGATACATGGGTGTTGTGCGGCCTTGTAAAGCGATGGCTACAGGAGCTCAAGGAGGACGAAGAGGAACAATTGCAAGCCATATTTCTCTTCAAGAACAATCTCATAGGCTCCACCAATCAGATGTTTTGCAATTTGTTGGCTTCCACCAACCCCATTATCGACGGATTCATTCCTTGCCAGGTACCATACGGTAGAATTTCGATTTGTGCTCTGTTATCATAATATCATCTTAGCACAATCGAAATAGTGGACTACAGACCATCGAGTTTTACACATTAAATTATTTTTCGAAAATAGGTGTGATTGGGTTGTTTTCTTGTTGCACACATAGGTACATGACTAAATTGGTACAATTTTTTTCCTGAAATATTGGCTAAATATATAATGAAGAATGAACTTTTCCCAACCCAGCATGGTTATATTGCCCTGTTTGGCAAAATTGCTTCTCAAAAATACTTTTTAGGGTAAAGTATTGGGTGAGGAGCACTTTCCACCTAAGGATTTAGGCCCATTTCCCAACCCTTTTCCGAAAAGGGCTTTCTAGGTGCCGGAAAAAGGTATATTGCATGCTGATTCTCAAATAATTCTTTTCTTCTTTTTTTTTTTATTATGGGTAATCTGGACTCAGAATCTGCCACCTTAAGTCTCAAATAATGCTTCTCAAAAAGGTTTATCACATACTTAAAAGGGTGTTGCGTCGAGGCAACTTTTAATCACAACACTAGTTTCAGCTAGAGGTAGCGAAGTCGCTACAGGAAATGTGCTTTTCACTCAACAGCTTCCCTTTGAAAGTGTTTTTTTTTAAGTTTGCCAAACAAGGCCTTAGCCACCGCTTGATGAACATGGAGAAGCAACCTCGGCTGCTTTTCCAAATACCCATTTAGCTTGAGGTGGCCAAACAGTAGGAATTTTGCTTCAAATTCTAAAAGCTTGGGAAGTGTTATTCGCACCAACTTTTCCTACAGTCGCACCACGTATAAAAATCTTGACATTTTAATGGATCACACCAACAAAATCTCTTGTAAAAACACACCAATCGAAGTCTCCCTTTCAAGCTTTAGCCTTCATTCTCTCTCTCTCTAACCCATGAGAAGTAGAATCACAGAATCCTTGAGACGACCTGAATAGTTGTGTTTATTAGGCGGGAGCACCAACATTGGTGCTCCTATCCTTAATTAATTAATTGGTGTATACCTAGAAAAGGGTGGCGTGCTACCATTATTTTTGAAGTGCTGTAGCTGAAAATTTTGTGTGGAAGTAACAACTTCCAAGAAAATTTACTTACAAAGATAAAATAAAAGAAATTAGAACTGATTTTCTTTTTCAATGGTTTTGGGCCAGTGATGGCAAGTGATGCATCCACGTGTGATTGTTGGATAGGACCACATAAGCGTGTTGCATTTTATCCTCATAAACCACTCCCATTGGGTCATGAGAAAAATGCAGCCCTTGGTGATGGATACTTTGGTGGACCCAAATAAAAACTCTCAAATGGATCTTAACGTTGATATCTTCAAAACACCTCCAAAATAGTCTATTTTCACTTGTTATTGCTTCAATAAAGTTATTGCATATGTATGTATATATATATATATATATATATATATATATATATATATATATATATATATATATATATATATATATATATATATATATATATATATATATGCCCGAGAGAATGCGCCCGAGCGTAGAGATATCTCTGCGCCTATTGATATGGGTGCGACACGTAATGCCTTTTTGTGATGTGGCGGGTGTTGTCTTATAGTCATTTAACCATGTTTTGACGCGGGACGGTAGACCCTAAAATGCGGAATATGATTTTTATGCAGATTTTGCCGAAATTAATGAAATTAAATCAAGTTTAATCGCAAAATTATCTTTGATACCTTTAGGGTTTTGCAGAATTTTGATGGGTAGATCACACAAGACCCAGGTAGGGTCCAGTCCGATGCGCAAGTACTTTTAGAGTCGAGGCAAGATCGGCCTAAAGATAGGACTCTAGCTTTTCCAGGATTAGGCGCTCGTCTTCGGTCCGGTGTAGATTCACAGATTCCAAATTGTGTTGTAGAATGGAATTAGGGTTTGTAAAAGGCTTATGGCTTTTAAATCGGTTTATGGTTTTGGAAAGGGTATTGGCTTTGTGTGGTTTAGGGCTTCAAAACAGGTTTAGGGTTTTGGATTTGAAAGGAAACAATTAGGCTATGGTTTAGAGAAGCAAACACAGATCGAAAGATAGCAAATATAAGAGATCACACAAGTTGAAGACAATAAATCAGAAGATATATGGGAATCACTTCCTTGGTCTGACACCAAACCCATCTCAGGCAGAGATTACTCAAGCGTAGAAGCATTCAATAATCAATCAACTGATTAAAAGTCTTTACAAGCCTTTATATATAGGCCACCACTAATTAAACTCGAAATAAAAAGTCATAATACTAGTAAAACGCTAAAAGAAAGTTTTCGCATGAAATCTCGTCTTACGGGCTCGCTCGCGCTAGTTTTATCATCGCTCGAGCGAGTTTAAGTGATCGCTCACGCGATGCTCGCTCGAGCGATTTTAAGTATTCGCTCGCGCGAGGGTTCTCTGCGCCATTCTCGCGTGCAGCGTTGCTCTCCTCGCGGTTTGTGTCCGTTCCTCCTCTGAGGCTACAGTACTCGGGTTTCCTCTACGCTTCTTCCGACGCCGATAGAACCGGTGCGGTCCGAATCCAATGTCCATGTAAGTGGCGTCCCCGTCAATTCCCCTAGACAAAAAAGGTTTCATCACCGATGAAACACGCTTGTGGTATATGTTTAGCAAGTCGGGGTTCAAATGTCGAACTTCATTCTCGTGGACCCACGTGTTTTCGCACTCCGGTTTGTCGACCCATTTGACCAAGTACTTTTGGAATCCCCCATCATGTGTAGAGACAACATGATCATTGATTATATCCTCTATCTCATCTGATCTCTGTCTGCTTGGGGAAGGAAGAGGTATAGGTTGCAAGGGTGGATTGGGGCTGAGGCTGGGGCTAGGAGGTGGCCGGAGTGGGTTTTCAGGAGGTGGGGTGAAACCCAAGTAAGGAACCAAATCCTCCACATTGAACGTTGAACTAACCCCCGTACCTGGAGGAAGTTCAAGTACGTATGCATTAGGACCACTCTTAGCCAAAATTCTAAAAGGCCCAACGCCTCGAGATTGGAGGTTCTTTGCGGATCCCGATGGGAACCGCTCAGGCCTAACCCGGATCATCACATAATCTCCCACGTTAAATTCTTTAGAACGCCTGTGAGCATCTACAGATAATTTATATTTGATTGTTGCTTGAATTAATTTTCTGTTTAATTTCGGCATGCAAGCTATGAATATGTTGTGCAAATGCATCGGCAGACTCTGACGCTCTATGGGGTGCAGACATGGGGATCAAATCTAATGGGGTCCTAGGCCTATGACCATGCACTACCTCAAAAGGACTCATGCCTATGGACCTATTGACATAATTATTATATGCAAACTCAGCTGTGGGTAATATGGTATCCTCGGTCCTAACGTGATCACCGACAAGACTACAAAGGAGATTCCCAAGGTTCCTATTGGTGCTTTCGGTTTGGTCATCTGTTTGAGGGTGGTAAGCTGTAGAGAATTGAAGTAATGTGCCCATCATGTGCCAAAGGGTCTTCCAAAAATAGCTCGTAAATTTAACATCCCTATCAGACACAATGGTTTTAGGCAACCCATGAAGACGTACTACCTCTGCGAAAAATAGTTTAGCAATGTGGGATGCGTCGGAGGTTTTGGAACAAGAAATGAAGTGGGCCATTTTGGAAAATCGGTCCACTACGACATAGATGGAATCGTGCTTCCTAGGGGTCTTAGGAAGTCCAAGCACGAAATCCATAGAGAGGTCTTGCCACGGTGTGTGTGGCACGAGTAAAGGAGTGTACAAACTGGTATTTTGTTTGGTTTGTTTTGACACTTGGCAAGTACGACAATGTTTGACAACCCGAACGACATCTCTCATTAGGCTAGGCCAAAAGAACCTATCCTCTACGAGCGTAACAGTTTTATTACGCCCGAAATGTCCGGCCATCCCTCCAGTATGTAACTCCCAAATGAGAAAGTCACGCAATGAAGTGCGAGGGATGTAAAGGCGATTGCCTTTGAATAAGTACCCATCCTGGATGGTGTACACGGAGTGTGTGCTGGTCGGGTAACTAAGGAGAGCAGTGTACTCAACCCAAAAATCTGGGCACTCGGGGTACTCATCCTTTAACTTTTCGAACCACCCAACGACCTCGGTACTCATTGTGCGCAAAGTCACTACTCGCCGACTAAGTGCATCAGCGACCCTATTTTCAGCATCGGCCTTATGCTTTAACACGAATGTGAACCCTTGAAGGCACTCAACCCACTTCGCGTGCCTTGGGTTCAACTTCTTCTGTGAAGCAAGAAAGCGTAAGGCTTCATGGTCAGAGAACAACACAAATTCTTGCGGTCTAAGGTAATGTTTCCAATACCAAAGAGATCGGACGACTGCATAGAACTCTTTGTCATAGGTGGAGTATTTTTACTTCGCCTCTTTGAGTTTTTCACTAAAATAGGCCACAGGGTGACCCTCTTGGCTAAGCACTCCTATGCCTACACCCGATGCGTCGCATGCGACTTCAAAGACGTTAGAAAAATCCGGCAATCGCATGACGGGTGCACTACTCATTCGGTGTTTGATCTCAGCAAAGACTTTTGTCGTCGCTTTGCCCCATTTAAAGTCTCATTTTTTCATGCAATCTGTAATTGGGGCCGTAATGGTGCTAAAGCTTCTAATGAAGCGACGATAAAAAGTAGCCAAGTCATGGAAGCTGCGGACATCGTGTATGTTCTTAGGTTCGAGCCACTCCACAATGGCTCTAACCTTTTCGGGGTCCGCGACCATTCCATTGGCCGAGATAATGAATCCCAAGAAGACAACGGAAGGTTGCATGAAAGTGCACTTCTTGAGATTGGCAAACAAATTCTCGCCCTTGAGGGTTTCACAAACCAGCCTAAGGTGGGCCAAGTGTTGATCCTTGTCATAACTATAGATCAAGATGTCATCGAAATAAACAAGGAATTTGCTTAGAAACGACCTCAACACTTGGGTCATGAGTCGCATGAAGGTACTCGGGGCATTAGAAAGCCCAAAAGGCATGACCATCCACTCATAAAGACCATCCTTAGTCTTAAAGGCGGTTTTCCACTCATCACTGGGGCGGATGCAGACTTGATGGTAGTCACTTTTAAGGTCTATCCTTGAAAAGATGGTGGCACCAACCATCATGTCAAGCATGTCATCGAGCCTTGGTAAGGGAAATCGATACTTAACGATAATCTTATTGATTGTATGGCTATCCACACACATGCGCCACGTACCATCTTTCTTAGGAGTGAGTAGGGCAGGTACGACACACGGGCTCATGCTCTCTTGGATGAACCCTTTTTGAAGGAGCTCATTGACTTGCCGAGTCAACTCGGCGTGCTCAATCGGATTCAACCTATAGTGGGGCAGGTTTGCTAAGGTAGATCCAGGAACCAAGTCTATTGCGTGTTGGATATCACGCAGGGTAGGGAGTTCGTTTGGTAAGTCTTCAGGGAAGACATTCGTAAACTTTTTTAAAATCGGCTCAACCTCCTTGGGACATACGCTCACCGACTCGGGAGCACTCTCTACGGTGACAACTACGTACACCACACTCTCATCTTTCGATGCTTTCTCGAACTCAAAAGGGCTCACATTATTAATGGATTTAGAAGACTCGCCCTTTTTTTCGACGGTGTTGGTCGAGGGTGTTTTGGGAGGTAAAGGGTGTAAAGTGATCTTTTTGCCCTTATGCATGAACGTGCAAATATTTGTTCGACCAGAAAGAGTCACGTCCATGTCGTAGAGCCACGACCTTCCCAAAATGATATGACCCACATCCATAGGCACCACATCGCACCATAAGGTGTCCGAATAAGAACCTAACTTAATGGGTACACGATACTTTTTCGACACGGGAATGGATGAAGAATTGATCCATCGACTTTATAAGGTCTCGGGTGGGCTTCGGGTGTAAGCCCTAAGCGGCGGACTGCATGAGTGGATATTACATTAGTACAACTACCGCTATCCACGATAACCCTATAATTCTTTTCACCAAATATGGCATAGGTGTGGAAGATGTTCTCCTTACGCCAGTCATCCTTTTCATCCCGTTGAGGCTGTGCAAGGGCACACCTCACAACTAAAGCATGACCAATAGCATCACCCTCGTCATCACTGGGTGTGCTAACCGGTTCAAATACTTCTTCAACCACTACCCCATCATCATCCTCCTCTCCCTCAATGAAGAGAGTCCTTTGAGGTTCTTTCGTAGGATATTGGGCGGCAAAGTGTCCCATCCCATGACATTTATAGCACTTTACTTGAGAATTAACCCTTGAGGATTCTTCAACTACACCTTTTCCCTTTTCAAACCTAGAATTGGTAGGGGCGGGTTGTGTAGGTTTGAGAGGAGGATTGAATCGCCCCTCACCGGATCGTTGGTTACTATATTGTGGCTCGGTTCTCTTTACCACCGTAGTTTTCAAATATCGTTCAAGATCTTGCACAACGGCATAGCATCTTTCAAGAGTCTCTATGGGGTGAGAAATCAACTCTTTTTGCAAATCAAGTCGCAATCCGGTACGGAATTTAGAGAGTGATTTCAGAGTCTTCCGATACTTTTGCCCTCATCATGAACTCTTCGAATTTGGCAATGTAATTGGTCACGGGCATACCACACTGGTGTAAATTTTGCCACTGGTCGAGGAGGCATTGATGGTATGATAAAGGAACATACTTTTCAGTAAGTCGTTCCTTCATGTCGTCCCAACGGATAATGGGAGGACAACCCGCGTTCACCCTAATGCGCTCAACATTGAGCCA
Source organism: Chloranthus sessilifolius (assembly GCA_021018995.1). NCBI lineage: Eukaryota > Viridiplantae > Streptophyta > Magnoliopsida > Chloranthales > Chloranthaceae > Chloranthus > Chloranthus sessilifolius. Next base: position 36,819,916 of record CM037589.1, read on the forward strand.
GAAAAGTCGAGCTTGGCCAACCAATTTCATTTTCACAAGTCTAACGCAACGGTCATCATTCATGGCATACCAATCAAAGTGTTGGTCCATGTTAAAAAGCCAATCGAGGAAGACGGTAGGGTCCATTCTTCCATCGAAAGTCGGAATCTCAACTCGAACGCTCTTAAGGAGTTGAACTTCTGGGTCATAGTCATCTCTACGATGATCCCTACGATTCCGGTTGTCTTGGCGACTATTACGTTCAAAGTGTGGACATTCACGCTCTTGGTGTTGATTTTCCAGCCCACTCATCTCTTCCAATTGGTTGATTCGATCACGTAATTTATCATTACCAACTCTTAGGGATGCTTGGGCTTGCTCAATGGTATTTAGACGTGCACTAATCGCACCCAATTCTTCTCGCATCCCGTTAAGGGCATTGAGAATCACACTCGAGTCCATGGTGATCACAAGGTCTATTAGAGTTCTAATATGGAATACAATATGGACTCTAAAACAATGCAATAAAGTAAATATGACAAGCAAAAATGCCCTAACCTAGAAAACCTAGGGCTCTGATACCAAAACTGACGCGAGACGGTAGACCCTAAAATGCGGAATATGATTTTTATGCAGAGTTTGCCGAAATTAATGAAATTAAATCAAGTTTAATCGCAAAATTATCTTTGATACCTTTAGGGTTTTGCAGAACTTTGATGGGTAGATCCCACAAGATCCAGGTAGGGTCCAGTCCGATGCGCAAGTACTTTTAGAGTCGAGGCAAGATCGGCCTAGAGATAGGACTCTAGCTTTTCCAGGATTAGGCGCTCGTCTTCAGTCCGATGTAGATTCGCGAATTCCAAATTGTGTTGTAGAATGGAATTAGGGTTTGTAAAAGGCTTATGGCTTTTAAATCGGTTTATGGTTTTGGAAATGGTATTGGCTTTGTGTTGTTTAGGGCTTCAAAACAGGTTTAGGGTTTTGAATATGAAAGGAAACCATTAGGCTATGGTTTAGAGAAGCAAACACAGATCGAAAGATAGCAAATATAAGAGATTACACAAGTTGAAGACAATAAATCAGAAGATATATGGGAATCACTCCCTTGGTCTGACACCAAACCCATCTCAGGCAGAGATTACTCAAGCATAGAAGCATTCAATAATCAATCAACTGATTAAAAGTCTTTACAAGCCTCTATATATAGGCCACCGCTAATTAAACTCGAAATAAAAAGTTCTAATACTAGTAAAACACTAAAAGGAAGTTTTCGCATGAAATCCCGTCTTATGGGCTCGCTCACGCGAGTTTTATCATCGCTCGAGCGAGGCTTGCTCAAGCGAGTTTAAGTGATCGCTCGCGCGATGCTCGCTCGAGCGATTTTAAGTACTCGCTCGCGCGAGGGTTCTCTGCGTCGTTCTCCTCGCGTGCAGCGTTGCTCTCCTCGTGGTTTGTGTCCGTTCCTCCTGTGAGGCTACGGTACTCGAGCTTCCTCTACGCTTCTTCTGACGCCAATAGAACCGGTGCGGTCCGAATTCAATGTCCATGTAAGTGGCGTCCCCGTCATGTTTTAACTAGGGTTACCTTTGTTTTCAAAAAGGTAGACAACCTTTTTGAAATACCCCACGTGAGTGTCAGAACTCCACCAACCCATCTATTTTTCGCTAAAGGGGTGCCATCTCTATCAGCGCTTCGTTACCGCGACACTTCTCTATTGGGGTGCCAAAAAAAAATATAAATGGGGTGTCAGAGCCTCGCTATCGAGGTATCAACGCTTTTCTCTCGGGGTGCTAACCCTTCTCTACCTAGGTGTCGGCGCTTCACTACTGAGGTGCTAGCGCTTCTCTACCGGGGGACTCTCATTTTTTAGTAAAATAGACCTGAAGAAGTATGACACTTTCTTGAAAAAAGGGAGAGAAAAGAAAGTTTCTTCTAAAAAGTCAAATATAACAGCTGAAAGGGAATATAACTTTTAAAATATTTTAAAAAATTTAACCCTCGTTAGTAAAGTGGGCCCCATGCCTTTCGTCACTTCACAAAAAAGCGCTACATGTCATGCCCATATCGATAGGCGCAAATATATCTCTATGCCTAGATATATTCTCCTGTCTGTTATATATATATATATATATATATATATATATATATATATATATATATATATATATATATATATATATATATATAGATATGGGACCTTTATGGACATTTACAACGGTTACTTCTATTGCTCTAAGTACAAAATCGGGATTTTATTGAAGCTTCTAGAGAATGACTATATTGGAACTCTACATGAAACTAGGGACTTATTCTAGCAATTTAAAAAAATGCCCTCTGAAATACTCTACCGAAAATACCCTTAAAGGTAGGTTTAATTTCCAATAACTCATGCCCAATGCAACTTAAGTGTATTTTGATTGTGAGCTCCACAAGTAGAATCTAGAAACTCTCAATTTAGCCTAATTGAGCTTTTTAGTGACCTACAGTGAAATGCTATTATCAGCTTACCTATTGAAAAAAAATACACTATTATCAGCTAATTCTTTGATTTCCCCTCATCATCATCGTGATCATCATCATAGATACCCTTATCCGTATACTTGGGATTGGCTTTGGGAGTCTTATTTCTCCACTCGTTTTTGTTTAGTGCTAAGCTCTTTGTAACTATGCAATCTTTCATGTCACTTACCACTAGTCACTGTTTCTCTCCAAGTCTTCATCAGTCTTCCTCTTTTCCTGCTTTCTTGCGTTTGTAACGTCTCAATCCTTCATACAGGATATATTTCCGACCTCCGATACATTTGTGAAAAATATTTTAAACGACATGCTGTAATTTTCTTCCATATAGGTGTCGTTCAAATCCCCTCATATATACTTGTTTCTAATTTTATCTTTTGTTGTTACTTGACTCATCCATCTTAATACACGCATCTCAGCCTCATGCACTCTATCTTGTCTCTTTTTTTGTAGCCCAACATTCTGCACCTTATAGTATGAAAAGTCTTACCATTGTCTTGTAAAATAAGCTGCATTAAGTGCTTTAATGATAGGCCTTGAAAAGTAAAAAAAGGATAATAGAGTGTTTCAATTTTGTTGTTACAAGAGCTCGCAATTGGAGGCTAAAGAAGTAAAGGAGAGAGACCTGAACAATACCGAACGCCATGAGGTTCACGATGGGACTAGAAAGCCATCAACATCCATCTAGACCGTGCTGTGGCAGGAATACTTTATTCCCGTTATGACAGCCAATTGGCCATTAAACACAGTTCCAATTGCTTTGAAGAGAATATATACTAGTTTAAACTATGGCTAGGAGGGAAGGTTCAAGACTCTAACAACCTTGATGTTTTATCTCATTGTCCTCAACTTGTTCCATCTATTACGGGTTGGCTTGGTCAGTCCTATTTTCTACTTATTTCTGTTTGAGGCTGAACTTTGTCACTCCGCAATCCCATATGTCACTTCTCACTATTTCCCTCCAAAGCTATATTTGCCTTCCTCTTCTCCTAAATGCCATTCTTTGATTGTTTCACATCTCCTATGGACTTTCTCAAACCATCTCAAAGGGCATTCCTTAAAATTTTATTTTCTTTTGCTGGGAATAAACCTAAACTTCCTTTATATACTCATTCATTAAGGTATCATTATTTAAGATTCTATCCATCGATAAAAAAAGATGTGTGCTTTTAATAATCCATTATACCTTTTTTATTATAAGCAAGCAAGAACATTAAAATTATATGACATACTAATTTACATGGGTGTCAGGGGCATGCCCCCTTCAATTTACAAATTGAAAAGAAGATTGCTGCAAGAGATACCCCAAAGGCAAAGCCTTTGCACTGCTTGGTAAAGATCTAAATATCTTAAAAATGGAGTTACCTTTTGATCCTACGGCAAGCTTAGCCAAGCTATCAGCTGGCAGGTTTCATTCTCTGTATTAGTTAGACGTTTATGCTCACTGTTCACAGTATCCCTTATAATCAAGTCTAATGAACAGAAAGGGAATGTTTTAAAACAGTTAGTCATTCTCTAATTAATTCTCTATGTTTGAGAGTCAGTTAGTGAAAAGATTATGTTTATTGGAATATACTTTTTTAGATATGCAGGTGTCATGGCTTTCCAATAGATAGTTCAACTGGTAACCCGATAAAAGGGTGCCCTACTTGTCCGTCCACGCTCCGCGAGCTTGGGACAGATGATTTGGTCGAGAACTCTGTGAGAGTTGGGGAACATACGGTTCTGTTTCTTCCCTCCTTTCAGAGTTGTCCGAAGCTCCAAAGAGTTTGTTCACCTGTCACTTTCAATGTTCTCGAGCGCACCAACTTAGCTTCTGTAAGTGAAGGTATATCGAAAACTCAATTCCACTGCTTTGTAATGGTTAGCTAAATATTTAAGGTTCTTAAAGTAGTTACTCAGATGTTCTTGTGGTAAACTAGGTGCTTGAGCTACCAGAAGGATCCTTTTGATCTAGTTTAAGCTAGGTAGACAGGCTGTGTACTGCCTGTGGTACATGAACTAATCTCAGATTGACTGCATAGATAAACCTTGGGGCGTGCATAAATTTTTTACATATAAGAAATTTGTGCAGGTATTGGGATTGGCCTGTGCTCATTAACTAATACAAACTCTTTGACATATGCTATGGATGGGAGGTGGCAAATAGGGCTGTCTGGGACTATTTGAGCCCATGGACACTGAACCTGACCATAATATGGGAGGAAGAATTAGGCTTCTTCTTTAAGTCATTTTCTTCCGTTTTCTTATTGGCAGCTAAGCTGGGACTGAATGTGCGACCTCAACCTCAAGGTTGTGTCAATGGCAAGGAATAAAATCTTCATTTACATTCCAGTCACGGTTGGTGCCAGAATATACAATTTGGTTCCTACCAGGATTTAAAACCTTGTTCGCAGGGCACCCTCTTGTTGTGCTACAGGCCAAAGCCTATTAAGTCATTTGACTGGACAAGGTGTAATGGTTCAACCCTATGTTAATTCGCAATTCGGTCAATTCGTTTTCGAGTTTGTAATTCGCAATTCAGTATTCTCATGCGAACCCGATTCGCTTGGGTTAGGATGAGTTTTTATTTATTTTTTTGGTAAGCGAACAATATATAGAATAAGATAATTTAACATTAATCTCTTTTACAGAAAAGGCAGTCAGTATAGTTGTTAGGTAAATGCTTATACTGGTCGTAAGTAGAAGAGGATGTGGGATTGATTCTCCCTGCCTCTAGGATCTTTTAAAAGCTTTTTTATGTACAATAATGCCATTTCACCCAGTTCCCCCCTTACGGCCAAATCGGACCAAAGTGAACAGAGAATTGGTTCGCTCCGAACCAGTTCACCATTCGTAGGATGTCAAAGCGGATTAAGTAGCACAGATTCCACCACTGTTTAGTGTTTCTCACAGCTCACTGGAAATGTTCAGGATCATTCAAACTGACATTTTAGTCGATATGGATTCGGATGCTCCTTTTAGCAACCAGGATAAAGTTGTCTCACCCTGATCCTTTTCACAAAGTCGGTTGCCTGTTTTGTTGGCCCAAACAACGGCAATACATGTTCCTATTTCTAATGAATCTATGATGAGTAACATTTTTTTACATAATTCGTACAATAACATTTACTCATGCCTTCAAGACATGATTCTGTAATCTCCATTTTTTGTGATTAAACAGGTGAAATTTTGGGGACATCCTACGTTGTAATTCCATCAGCTTCTCATGAGATGGAAGCTTCTGGGCCAGACGAATGCGATAAGTCGGAAGACAATACTCAACGTGGGAATCGTTATATTTCATATTCCTGATATAGGGTCTTTGGTATTTAATTGGTGTATGTTATGACTTGTTTATTTCATGGCAGTTTTTCGTGCACTTTGTAGAGCACTTCATTCTTTGGATCAGGGACTGGTATGCTCTTCAAATTGTAATACAGATACCATGAGATATGTGACCTTTCATTGCTTTTATATTCTTCAACCTTCAGATAAAGGTCCGATGCTTCTCAGGGTAAACCCTCAAAACCCTTTCGATTTATTTGAATTTGTATTTTCTTTCTCCATATTCTGCTATAAGCCTATAGCATTGTTCATGAATAAGTCACATGTTGATGCTTTGCTTTAAGTAGAGAAGCTATATTCCACTTTAAAGTTCAAAGCATTGCCATGGGACATTTTATAGGGGAATAACAGGCGTACTCTAATTACAACAATGAGTTAACAATTAAACCAACTTTGGGCAGTGATAGCTTTGTGATTACAGCTTTTCCCTGGTTTTAAATCTCTCTCTCTCTCTCTCTCTCTCTCTCTCTCTCTTCACATCGCAGAGGCTTGCTGGATCAGAGGAAGTATTGCCAAATCCTGATGTCATCGGATCGACCGATTCTGCAGTACCAGAAATAGAGAATATCGTTCAAGCGGCTTTGTCGAAGGTGGGATTTTATGTTCCATTATCACGCAGATATTTAATGTTTCCATGTTTTTATTCTTGGGTTTCTCTTGTTCCTTGTTACATTTGTCGATGTCCAAGTAGAGATCAAGCGTAGCATAAAACATGAAAAGCCCACCATACTAACTAATCGAGAATTTACACTCTACATCAGAAGGCATAAGTGACGCAGGACAGTACCCTAAACTACGTGAATGCGATGATTGACTTTGTCGAAATTAAATTGAATTAAATTAAACAATAAAACTCACAAAATATAACGAATACCTTGGCGTTCGCAATATTTTATTGGAGGCTCACGTATAATTCGAGTTGGGTTTAGTCCGAGCGTTAGATCCGTTAGGTTGCAGCGCAAATCAATCCTAGAGATAAAACTCTAGGTTTTTCTAAATTAGGGCGCCCACGATTTAACGATGGAATCTCTGGTCCTTTTATGGCTTATGGGATTGGGTCGAATCAATGGAGTAGGGAAAAGTTAGGGTTTTGGGAATCGGGTAGTTGAATGGGAGATGGTAGATTTAGGTTATTTGAAGTAAAGTACGGAAGATAGTTTTAGAAGGATAAACGATAAGGATAGATTGTGGCCTTCACACCCCTGGCTTTACACCAAATCTTTATCGGGAAGAAGATTCACTCTTCGTAGAGGCTCATCTCAAGCACACAAGTAAAAACTCCTTTCATCAATCATTAACTAACTATAATGTTTTTCTTAAAGACTTTATATAGGAGGTCTTACAATAACCTTAAAACAAATACTAAATAAAAGACAAATAAACCCCTAAAACTTAAGTTCGAAATTAAAAATTTAAAATAACTCTGCGTGATTTCGATTGATCGAAAGTGAAACTCGATCGATCGAAACACATATATATCAATATATCGCTACTGAAATTCGATCGATCGAATTATATATATATGTCCCTCTAGAAATAGTGTTTTCTGTCGACATATTTCGATCCATCGAAATAGGACTTCGATCTATCGAAATTTCAATTCGATCGATCGAAATTGTCGAGTTCTTTCAATTCTCCAAATTTCCTCTTTCGTTTGCCTAGTTCTGATTTTCATTCCGCTTCTTTCGACGTAGGAACACGCGAAAAAGTCCATATCCGAAGTCTACGATGTCGGCGTCCCCGTCAATAAGTTAATTGAGAAAACGTGAGAAATTATTTATACCATAGTTCTTAGCCCCGCGGACCCCAGCTTTACAAACAAGCAAGCACACGTGTCCCTCAATTGGGGGTTGGCACCATACTAAGCCATCTCTTGGACAGCCCATCATCCAATCTATTTGGGGTCGGCTTTGCAAGTCCTATTTCTTCATTAGTTTCTGATTAGCGCTAAGCTCTCTGTAACTTTGCAATCTTTCACATCTCTTCTCATGGCTTCCCTTCAGGTCTTCACTAGTCTTCCTCTTTTCTTACTTCCTTGTACTTGTAGCGTCTCAACCCTATGAATGACCATAGGCATCTCTTGGACAGCCCATGGTCCAAAAATGACACCCATTGAATGATTCTGATCATCTTAGCATGGACTGTTTATAGGCCTATTAATGGGTCAAATAGATGCAATTTCAGCTACGATCAGTTAAAGACGTACGCCTTTGTTTGGATCCAAATCGATGGACTAAGCAATTTCAACCACTCCAACAAATAACAGTTCAATTGCTAAGCAACATGAGTCTTGGTGAGCTTACCCTCCCAAAAATCTAGAAGAATTTAAATCACAGTAGTTGGTTACTGCAATCAGTTACATATGCATCTTTAGCAGGTAACCCCTACTAGTTGGTTTTTTTTTTTTTTTTTTTTTTTTTTTTTTTTTTTTTAAATTTTTATGATGGGGTATTCGGGCCTCTTAGAGCACCTGGCTAAGTCCCCAAACACGTGCAACACCTACACATGACACATACCAGGTAAGTAGATGAATCCCTGTAGTCAACATGACGGGGACGCCGACATTGTAGGCATCGGATACGGACCGTTTCGCGTGTAGCGGCGTCGAAAGAAGCGGAACGGAAATCAAAATCAGACTTAAAGAATCAGTGTGCTGGAGCCACTGTTGTCATAAGCGATCGCTTATGCCATCTTAAGCCATAAAATCGCATAACCCATGATGGCTTATGCGATTTTGATATTGTGCCATGGCATACAAAAGTACGCGATCGCATACTCAGTATGCGATAGTATAATGTTCCAAGCACTCAATTTTTTATTTTTTTTTCTTTTTAAGGCCCCATTGCCTCTATAAAGGGTGGGTTGGGTTCTCTACTCCTCACACAACTATTTTGGCTTCAACTTCCTCTCTAATCTCCATTCTTTACTCCCAATCTCTTTCCATCTATCCTGTCTAGTTTTTATTTTATTTTATGCTTTGTAATCCTTTTTTTTAGTGAGTTAAATTGTTGTAAACTTAGTAATATTAATGTTAGTGTGTTATAAAGCCTCAAAGGGAAAAATCAAGGATCAAGATTCATGAGTGAAGCAAACTTATAGTTCTAGTCTTCTATTAATCAAGTCACTTGGATAAAGCAAGCAAGAAAGCCTTTTGGGAGGTTTAAGTTTTATTATTTTTGTTTCAAAAGTTTTAAATCTCTAATTTTCTTTTCCTAATTCCTACTTTCTATCATCATTGACCAATTAATTATGTCTACATCTTCGACTCCGGATCCTTTAAAAACTAAATCGAATGATCTGGGTTGAAAATATGGCCAGTCAGATGATATAAATTCCATACTAGTGAAATCGGATGAAGACGAAACAAAGGAAGAAGAGTATGTAGAAGGAGATAATTCTGATGACGACGGCAATGCTAGTGATGATGATGGAGATGTACCACAATAGGTTAGAAATGAATGTGTAGAGTACATTGCTGGTACTTAGTATCAAAACTAAAGTTATAATTTTAAATATTAGTATGTAAAACTTCTTTTTTAAATGTAAGAATGTCTATTTTTCCCTTCTAGAGACTTGAATACTTAAGCATAAAATAAGAGAAGAAGATGATAGACAGGAGGCGAACTGTTGGTGGAGGTAGTAGCAGCCAAGGCATGTATATTGATGAAGAAGATGACATAATAGAAGAAGATAATAGACAACCAGATGATATAGATTTCATACTAGTGAGATCAGACAAAGATGAAACAGAGGAAGAATAAGAGTATGTAGAAGAAGGAAATGATTCCGATGACGACGGCAATGCTAGTGATGATGATGATGGAGGAGATGTACCACAATGGTTAGAAATGAATATGTAGAGTACATTGACGGTACTCAGTATCAAAATTAAAGTTATAATTTTGAATATTAGTAATTTAATATGTAAATTTTTTTTAAAAATGTAAGAATGCCTATTTTTTCCTTCTAGAGACTTGAATATTTATTGTTTTTTTTTTTTTGAAAAAAAAAAAAAAAAAGTATGCCATGGCTTAAGCGATTAAGCGATTCGCTTAAGCGAAATTGAGCCAAATCGCTTAGCATCGCTTAAGCCATTTGACAACATTGGCTGGAGCAATGTACAGTTAATCAATCGACACATGAAATTCGATCTATTGATTACGGCCTATGAGGGATTTAATTATGGTGACATATATATATATATATATATATATATATATATATATATATATATATATATATATATATATATATATATATATATATATAAGTCAATCGATCGAGGCCTTTCATCGATCGATTGATTTTTCATAAAAATGGGTTTTTCTTCAGAATTCAAAGTTGAGTGTCTAGGGGCATGCTTGTCTTTTAGTATTTGTTTTAGAGTTTTCTTATATTTTAGAGGCCTTCTATATAAGGTCTTTTAAAAAATAATGTAATTAGTTATGATGATGAAATGAAAAGAACTTTTGCTTCTGTGCTTGAGATGAGTCTCCATAAAGAGTGAATCTTCGCTTCCCACGAAGGGTTTAGTGTGAAGCCTAAAATCTATCTTCTATCTATCTTTTTTTTTTTTTTTTTTTTCTCTGTTTGTTTTGATCTCATAAACTTTAAATCCAGCCATTATCTTTTTTCAAAATTCATAAATTTGAACCATTGATTCGAACCAATCTCAAAATCCTAAATACAGTCATCCAACCTTTAAATACCTCGAAGTTTATAAATCCTAGATCCCATCTGAGTCCCCGAATCAATCTGATTCAAGCCCAGATTTCATCCGAGCCATTAAACCAACTCGAATCAAAACCCTTAGAACACTCGCGATTCCACCATTGAATCCCGAGCGGTGCCCTAATCTGGTATAGATAGAGTTTTACCTCTAGGACCGAACTACACTGTAAAGCTAACAGATCTAGCGCACGGGCCGAACCCTACTCGAATTTAGCGCGATTTTCCAATGGAAAACTACGAAACCCGAAGGTATTCGCATTATTTTCAGATTTATTATTTAATTAATTTAGTTTAGTTTCGGCAATTAATTAAATTATAACATTCACGTAGTTTAGGGTCTTGTCCCACATTAGTTATGGTATCAAAGCTTAAGTTCTAAGTTAGGGTATATTTGTGTGACATTTAATTCAATTATATTTTAATTTTTATTACATCTTATTGCAGTTCTTGTCAAAGTGTGCACATATAGCGTTCGATAAAATTCCTTTTTCATTGTGGTTCATATTTGCATGCTCATTTAGAATCCGTATTAGTAACTGTCTTCACCATGGACATGAATGAGATTGCCGATGTTCTTAACGAAATGAGATCATAATTAAAAACAATCAATGATCAAATGACTGCCATGGAGCAAGCTCAAAGAAACCTCGAGGTTTTCAATGGGAGATTGCTAGATCCAGTTAATCAGTTAGATGGGGATGACGAATACATTGAGCATCGTCGTGAGCATGATGGTCCACGTTTCGAACGCAATGGTTACCAACATGATCGAAACTGGAACCATAGGATCGATCATCGTGGAGATGACCACGACCTGGATGGAAAACTCCTTAGAAACGTCCGAGTTGAGTTCCCAACCTTCGATGGAAGCTTAGATCCTAAACTCTTCCTCGATTGGTTATCCGATATGGACCAGTACTTTGAGTGGTTTGGCATGAGTGATGAGCGGTGCGTCAGACTCGCTAAGATGAAACTCATCGGCCAAGCCTGACTCTTTTTGGTCAACGTTGAGCTCATCAGGATGAATGCGAGATATGCTCTCATTATCTGTTGGGAGGACATAAAGGAGTGACTTACAGAGAAGTACGTTTCTTCTTCATACTATCGTCGTTTCCTCGATTAATGGCAAAATCTACGCCAAGGTTGTATGCCCGTAGCGAATTACATTGGCAAATTTGAAGAATTAATGATGAGAGCCAAAGTGTCCAAAGACCTTCAAGTCACTCTATCCAAATTTCTCACCGGATTGAGGTTTGACTTGCAAAAAGAGTTAGTCTCTCACCCCGTTGAAACTCTTGCCGAATGTTATCCCGTCATTCAAGACCTTGAATGATATTTGAAAATAACGGTGGTGAGGCAATCTGAGTCTCATATCGGTCAACCTCGTACCGACGAGTGAAGAGTAGTGCTGAAAACCCACCCACCAAACCCACACAATTCACATCTAATGTGCGGTTTGACAAAGGAAGTGGTGTGGTAGGAGAATCCTCGAAGGGCGGTTTTCACATCAAGTGTTACAACTGTCAAGGGTTGGGACACTATGCTGCCCAAGCAAAGAAATCTCTTTGTTGAGGGAAAGGGCAGCGAGGATAACAAAATTTTGGAAGAAGAGATCTTTGAGCCGAATGCTACACCTAGTGATGAAGAGGGTGATGTCAGTGGTCATGCTCTTAATTGTAAGGTGAGCCCTCACACATCCTCAACGGGATGAAAATGAGGATTAACGTAGGGAGAATATCTTCCACACCTTTGCCGAATGCAAAGAGAAGAGTTGAAAGATCATCATGGACAGAGGAAGTTGCACTAATGTGGTGTCAACACACCATAACCCGCTTAGGGCTTACACCCAAAGCCCACCCGAGACCATACAAAGTTGCGTGGGTTGACTCTTCCTCCATTCCCGTGTCTCAGAGGTGTCACGTACCTATTTAGCTAGGTTGGTATTCGAACACCTTGTAGTGCGATGTGGTGTCAACGGATGTGGGCCACATCATCTTAGGGAGGCCATGACTTTATGACTTGAACGTTATCATTTTTGGTCGATCTAACATGTGCACGTTCATGCATAAGGGTAAGAAGATAACTATTAACCCTTTAGCCCCCAAAGCACCGTCGATCAACAAAGTCGATAAGAAGGACGGTCAGTCTAAGACCATTAACATTGTGAGTCCTTCAGAATTTGAAAAGGCATCGTTAGACAAGAGCTTAGAGTGCGTTGTCGTCACTATTGAGAGTACCACCAACTTTGTAAGTGAGTACCCCAAGGAGGTTGAGCCGATAATGAAAGAATTTGCGGATGTCTTTCCTGAAGACTTACCCAATGAGCTTTCTCCCATGCATGACATTCAACACGCTATCGATTTGGTCTCCGGATTTACACTACCAAACCTGCCCCATTACAGGTTAAATCCGGTTGAGCACGCCGAATTGACTCGGTAAGTCAATGAACTCCTTCAGAAAGGGTTTATCCAAGAGAGTTTGAGCCCGTGTGCCGTGCCCGTCCTACTCACTCCTAAAAAAGATGGTACATGGCACATGTGTGTTGATAGCCGTACAATCAACAAGATTATAGTTAAATATTGATTTCTCATACTAAGGCTTGACGATATGCTTGATATGATGGTTGGCGCTACTATCTTTTTCAAGATAGATCTTAAAAGTGGCTACCATCAAGTTTGCATTCACCTTGGTGATGAGTGAAAAATCGCCATCAAGATCAAGAATGGTCTTTATGAGTGGATGGTCATGCCTTTTGGGCTATTGAATGTTTCGAACCACAGATCAAAATATCGGTAAACCGATACGTATCGTCCTGACGTCCAGGACGATACGTATCGAGTATCGGCCGATACATTGAATGTATCGGTTTGATACTTGAAATTTTTTTTTCCGATTGTCTACACAATCGATGGCGACTGTGTAGACAATCGCCAGACAATCGGAAAAAAAAGGAAATTATTTATTTATTTATTTTTTCCGATTGTCTACACAATCGATGGCGATTGTCTACACAGTCGTAAAAAAAAACATATATATATACATATTATCAGACGATACATTGAAATTATCGTCCGATAATTTCAATGTATCGTCCGTATCGTCCGATACAAGCGATACATTGCCCGTATCGGACGATAAGTACATTGTTTTTAAGGGGATACGATACAATTCCTTTGTATCGTACCGCCCAAGTCCAAAACCGATACGTATCGGTATCGGACGATTTTTTGACCCATGCCTCGAACACATTCATGAGGCTCATAACCCAAGTGTTGAGGTCGTTTCTCGGCAAATTCTGTCGTATACTTTGACAACATCTTGATTTACATCAAGGATAAAGAACAACACATTATCCACCTAAGGTTGGTTTGTGAAACCTTAAGGGGAGAAAGGTTATATACGAATCTCAAGAAATGCACATTTATGCAACAATTCATTGTATTCTTGAGATTCATTATCTCGGTTGATGGGATGGTTGCAGACCCCTAGAAGGTTAAGGTCATTGTGGAGTGGTCTGAGCCTAGGATTCATGATGTCCGTAGCTTTCATAGATTGACCACATTCTATTGTTGCTTCATCCAAAACTTTAGCATCATTATGGCTCGTAAACTGATTTTATGCGAAAAGGGGAGTTTCAATAAGACAGAGCTGCGACGAAGGTCTTTACCGAGATAAAGGATAAGATGTCTAGTGCACCCGTCATGCGCCTATCGGACTTTTCTAAAGTCTTTGAAGTAGCCTGTGACGCATCGGGTGTGGGAATTGCGGGGTGCTTAGGCAAGAGGGCCACCCAGTGGCCTATTTTAGTGAGAAACTTAATAAAGCAAAGTAAACATACTCCACCTATGACAAGGAGTTTTATGCGGTCATCCATTCTCTTTGGTATTGGAAGCATTACCTTAGACCACAGGAATTTGTGTTGTTTACTGACTATAAAAGCTTTACGCTTCCTTGCTTCATAGAAAAAGTTGAACCTGAGGCACACAAAGTGGGTTGAGTATCTTCAATGGTTTACATTCGTGTTAAAGCATAAGGCGGGTGTCAAGAACAAGGCAGCCGATGCACATAGTCGTCGAGTGACGACTTTGCGATCCATGAGCACCGATGTTATCGAATTTGAACAGTTAAAGCAAGATTATCCCGAGTGCTCAGATTTCGGAGCGGAATACACTGCTCTCCTTGAAAATCCAAACAACATTAACTCCAAGTATACCCTGCAAGATGAGTATCTATTCAAAGGAATTCGCCCATGCATCCCTCGTACTTTATTGCATGAATTTCTCATTTGGGAGTTACATACCGGAGGGATTGCTGGACATTTCAAGTGTAACAAGACTATTGCGCTCACTGATGATAGGTTTTATTGGCCTAACCTTATGAGAAATGTTCACGGGTCGTAAAACAATGTCGTACATGTCAAGTTGTCAAACAAAATACTGATTTGTATGCCCCGTTACTCATGCCACACACCCCATGGCAAGACATCTATATGGATTTTGTGCTCGAACTTCTCAAGACCCAACGGAAGCACGATTCAATTTTTGTGGTGGTAGACCGCTTCTCTAAGATGACCCATTTCATACCTTGCTCTAAAACCTCCGATGCGGCTCACATAGCCAAGTTATTTTTCAGGGAGGTTGTGCCTCTCCATGGGTTACCCAAAACTATTGTGTCGGATCGGAACGTGAAGTTCACCAGTTACTTCTGGAAAATTTATAGCACATGATGGGTACCATGCTTCAGTTTTCTTCAGCCTATCATCCTCAAATCTATGGTAATCTCCTTTGTTGTCTAGTCGGTGATCATATTAGGACTTGAGATTCTACGTTACCAATAGTCGAGTTTGCATACAACAACTTTGTCAATAGGTCCCTAGGCATGAGTCTGTTTGAGGTCGTTCACGGGCATAGGCCAAGGACACCATTAGATTTAATCCCTATGTCTGCATCATATCGAGTGTCTGAGTCTGCGGATGCATTTGCACAACACATACATAACTTGCACGCCGAAATTAGACAAAAGATTAATTCAAGCAATGAACATTACAAGATAACTGCGGATGCGCATAGGCGCTTCAAAGAATTTCAAGTGAGAGATTATGTGATGGTTCAGGTTAAGCCTGAACGATTCCCATTGGGAGTCGCGAAGAAACTCCAAGCCAGTGGCGTTGGACCTTTTAGAATTATCGCAAGGAGCGGGCCTAATGCGTATGTTCTCGAACTTTCACCGAATATTTGGGTCAGCTCTACGTTCAATGTGGAGGTCCTAGTCCCTTCTTTAGGCTCAACCCCACCCCCCACCAATCCTTTCCAAGTAGCCTCGAGCCCAAATCCCAACTCCACCCTGCAACCTCTACCATTCTCTTTCCCACGCAGGCAGAAGAGAGATGAAATCGAAGGGATACTTGATGATTTTGCGGTATCCACTTATGGTGGAGGATTTTAGAAATACTTAGTTAAGTGGATGGAAAAGCCGAACTCCGAGAACACGTGGTTAACTGAAGACGAAGTGTGAAGCCTAGACCCCGACGTGCTCGATCGTTATTACCACACCGCTTTATCGGTGATGAAGTCTTTTCAGCTTGGGAGAATTGACGGGAACGTCGACATTGTAGACATCAGATACAGACTGTTTCACGTGTACCGGCGTCGGAAGAAGCAGGACAAAAATAGAAACTAGAACCAAATTTAAAGAATCAACGTGCTGGAACAATGCACAGTCAATCGATCGACACCTGGAATTCAATCGATTGACTGCGGCTTGTGAGGGATTTAATTATGGTGACATATATAAGTCAATCGATCAAATTCTAGGTGTCGATCGAATGATTTTTAGCAAAAATGGGTTTTTCTTCAGAATTTGAAGTTGAGTTTTTAGGGGCATACTTATCTTTTAGTATTTGTTTTAGGGTTTTTTTATGTTTTAGAGGCCTCCTATATAAGGTCTTTTAAAAAAAAATGTAATTAGTTATGATAATGAAATGAATAGAGCTTTTGCTTGTATGCTTGAAATGAGCCTCCATGAAGAATGAATCTTAACTTTCCGAGAAGAGTTTGGTACGAAGCAAAGAGTGTGAAGCCTAAAATCTATCTTCTATCTATCTCTTTCTTTTATTTTTTTATCTGCTTGTTTTGATCCTATAAACTTTAAATTCAGCCGTTATCTTTTCCCAAAATTCCTAAACTTAAACTATTGATTCGAACTAATCCTAAATTCAACCATTCAACCTTTAAATATCCCGAAGTTTATAAATTCTAGATTCCATCTGAGTCCCCGAATCGATCCGATTCAAGCCCAGATTTTATCC
Source organism: Chloranthus sessilifolius (assembly GCA_021018995.1). Lineage (NCBI taxonomy): Eukaryota > Viridiplantae > Streptophyta > Magnoliopsida > Chloranthales > Chloranthaceae > Chloranthus > Chloranthus sessilifolius. Next base: position 36,836,777 of record CM037589.1, read on the forward strand.
GAGCCATTAAACCAACCCGAATCAGAACCCTTAGAACACTCACGATTCCATCATTGAATCTCGAGCGGTACTTTAATTTGGAATAGTTAGAGTTTTACTTTTAGGACTGATCTGCACTGCAAAGCTAATGGATCTAACGCATGAACTGGACCCTACTCGAATCTAGCTTGATTTTCTAATAAAAAACTACGAAGCCCGAAGGTATCCGCATTATTTTCAGGTTTATTGTTTAATTAATTTAGTTTAATTTTGACAATTAATTAAATCATAACATTCACGTAGTTTAAGGTCTTATCCCGCATCATAGCATGGGATTCGAATTCAGAACCTCCTCTTCTTAACCCCTACTAGTTATCTATAGAAATAGAGTATATACCGAAAGAAGTGAAAAGTTTACCATTAAGTTTCAATCTCATTTCTGATTGGATTAATGGGACATCATCGGCGTCATGAGAATTTTACCTTAACAATCCTATACAATATGACTTCAACAGATGTCAGGTTCCCGGAAAATCTGTGTTAAGTCAGCTATGCCTAAAACAGTACTAATCTCTTCCATTTTTCCGTGACTGATAATCTTAACATGATTGGTGTGATCTATGTGTTGATAACTACCAGTTCTAATAAGCTCTTTGGATATTTCTCTTTTCAGATGGAATTAAGAGATTACAACCCACTTATGCACGAGAGAGGGCTCCACCCAAAGCTAAACTGCCTTGTGAAGGAGAGCTTGCAATTTGGGTAACTACCATTTCCACTACCCTTGAATATTAATGTTTTTTTTAGTTACACTAAAAATTGAATGAAATTAGGTTCTTGGGCCAATGGTCCAAATAAGGGTAGCTTGCACTTACCGAATTACCGAGGGCACCAACACTGAATATTATTGGCTGCTTTCAATCAGACGATGGAGACCGTTTTCTGTCTCAATCTTCCAAAGGTCAGTTTCTTATTTCAGCAGGTGGCACACCTGAAAATCATGTTGCCTACATCACGCTCAAACCTGATTTTCAGGTTACCTTTTGGGATGTGTGCCGAGCAGAATAAAAAACTGTCTGTTTAATGATACGCCTATGCTCTCAAGATCCGCTATGTGGAAGATTGGGATGAAAACCAATCTCCATCATCTTACTCAAAGCAGTCAATTGAGATATTATCTAATACGTGGGCACGGATCTCCAGGCCAGTGCCACCAAAACGAGCAGATCCGAGCTGTTCTAAAATCAAATCTCCCAACTTGGAGCCTTCAAATTCTATAGAATCCACCCAACAACTTCCACCGACAATACAGTCTTCCGAAGAAGAAAAACAACAAGAATCAACGACCACGACAGCACCAGCCGAAGATGACTGCGTCATCACAGAGACGTGGGAGCAGCTGATCATCGATGACGTCAGCCTCAGCTATCCGATTTCCCCCACGTGCATTTCCAAGCCCGGCAGGTACGAGATTTCGTTGTTGTCGTCTGATGATAACCACAACAGTAATAATAAGGTGTTGGATGAGAAGACCTCGAGAATTTTGGAGAGATTGGAACCCCTGAGGGATCCGAATAGGCGGAAGGGATCTTCTCCCGTGTTGTCCGGGCCAATGAAGAAGCCGTTGGTGCCCTTTAAACAACAGCAGCATCACGCAGTGGACCAGGGCTCGAGCTCGAGCCAGCCATTGAAACCCAATTTCCAGAGGCAAAAAAGGAAGTTGAAATAAGAGAGATTTGCCTGAAATTTAGCTTTTTAGCATTAGTAGATACATAAAGAGATGCTGTTCTTTTACACTATACGGCGGCATATATCCTTGTGGTTTTTGTAGGCTTTTAGTTCATGGTTACCATGTCGGGGTTCGGTTATAAGCCGGTAAGAGAAAATTGCAAAAAATCAGAGATTCGAGAAAAAGTCGGGAAAATTAGAAAATTTGTTCTAAAAGTAAAAATAACAATAATAAATATTACGTTAATCAATGGAAAAATTTAGGACTTTTTAAAAACATATATAATTTCTTTGACAAAATCATTTTAAAACTTGATATATTGGGAGTAATATACTCTTTTGGATAAAACTATGCATCAAAATATTGTCCGATATCGATATGCATTGATTTTGGACTTAGTAATACGATACATTGGATTTTTATCGTCCCCCTTAAAAAATAATCAAATTATTGTTCAAAGTATTGTTTGTATTATCCGTATCGTTTAATGTATCGTTTGTATCGGACGATAATTTGAAATTATCGTCTTATAATTTTAAATTATCAATTTTATTTTTATTTTTATTTTATTTTTATTTTTTTTTGAGAGAAAAAAATTAAAAAGTATCATTTGAAACCGATACGTATTGTCTAATGCATATCAGTTATGGGGTTGGATGATACGTATTGAAGATTTGAGATTTTGATTCATGAGTGGAACAGCAAGGAAAAAATGCTCCTTCAACAAAAAAAAAAGGAAAAAATGATTAAAAAGTGAAAAATACAAGAAAAAAAATAAAACAATATATTTCATTAAACCTTTATTTGTTTAAAACGTATTTTATAAGAAAAAATAATAGGGTTTTTTTGCAAATAACCCCCTATGTTATGCTTAAATTGTATAAAACCCCCTAAGTTATTCCTATTTACACTTGCCCCTCTACTTTTATATTTACTTTATAAATAGCTCCCTGCCGTTAAATGACAGTTAATTAAGCGTTATTTTTTCAATTAAATGACTTGTTTGCCCTTACTTAACATTATATACAAAATTATTATTGTATTTTTTCCAACTTTGATCGTATTTTAAATGGTGGATAAGTATCAGATCTTGTCCAAATTTTTTGGGTGTAATATGATTGATCTCCTATAAGTTTCCGTGTTACTTGATTTTCGATTTGAATGTTCATGATGCTCGCTTCACTCGTGGGTAGCACTAAAATGCTATCCCTGCTTATACCATTCCGACCCTACCATCGTTACGAACCAATTGGATATTACGAACATCCAAATTGAAAATCAGGTAACAAGGCAACTTAGAGGAGATCAATTATGTTTCACCCAAAAAATTTGGGCAGGATCCAATGCTTATCCACCTTTTAAAATGTGATCAAAGTTGAAAAAAATATAATGACTATTATATATATGATATTAAGTAAGGGCAAATGCGTCATTTAATTGAAGAAATGACACCTAGTTAACTGTCATTTAACGGCAGGTGGATATTTGTAAAGGAAACATAAAAGTAGGGGGTGCAGTGTAAATAGACATAACTCAGGGGGTTTTATGCAATTTCAGCATAACATAGGGGGTATTTGCAAAAAAATCCAAAATAATATATAAAATGTGTTTTAAACGAACATGTTTTATGCCTTTTTTTTAGTATAAAACGCCATTTTGTGTCTCTAGAAATGAACACGTTTTATATATTTTTTTTCCCCAAAAAAATGCTCTTTTTGTACTTAAAATACCTACCATTTCTTTTTGCTTTTTCTGGAAAATGGTCATGTGTAGAAACCCTACATGGTAATCTTTTGTATCTACTATTTGTACTCCTAACTAGAGCACATATCATTCGCAGGAGTGTCCAATTGATTAGCCACCTCTTCGATGAGCCATCAACCAAAATTTCATCAATGGAAACTTCTGGATATTTGATATGTCTGCTTGTAGACATCCATCAGGGCTATGGATAATAGCCTCCAAAATAAGTATGGATGAGGCGGCTTAGCTCTCTGGGGCTAATGAGCGGTTCTTTGGTTGTAGTGGGTGTTGGATATTTTAAAATATAAAATAATTTTTGGTTTTTGGGTTTTTGCTTTGAATTGTTGTCCTATATAGTGTAATAGTATTTTTTAATTTTAAATTATGTTGTAGAGTTTTAGTTTAAGGCTTGTAGCCCTTATCTAGGGGGTATTGAATTTTGTGATTTTTACTGTTATGCACTCCATCAATCACACACACGCGATTCAAGCCAGGTCGGGATGGGCATAAGCACATGTATGTGGTGTGATATGGCGATGCTGTGATAGTCCGGATTTCGGCATCTCGAAACTCGTGGCATCAGCACGATCCTTTAGACCGTGCCTTAAAGCTATGCACGGAATATTGGTATAACAAGCAAAGATATATAAATAAGGTAAATAATTGCATGAAGCAGGAAAGTAACATGCCTATCTGGCATAACAAAAGACAGTTCTACTTTTATGCCACTATATGAACAGAGAATCGATCCGATCCATCGGTGATAAACAGATCACCCCCGATGGTTCACCCAAAAGAATCATATCTATCTAATTACATTGTTTGACAAAAAATAAAGGCTTGACATACCAAGTCGTACAATCTGCTCTCAAAACTGACTCTTTATCAAAGTACACAACAGAATCTCCTAGAAGAACTCTTCGGGAGGAATCTCCAACTTGTCCCTAGGCACGTAATCCGAATCACCCGGATCAACGTTTCTCGAAGCTTCAGCTACTGCTAACAAAGGACCTGTGATGTATAGTCTAAAGGGGGTGAGCTACATCCTAGCTCAATAGGAAACAACACAATGAACGTATAAATCAAAACTCACATATATTCCATGATATTCTAAGCATGATGTGTCTGCATTAGTTAGAAAGCAGTTCAAAAGATGGTAATTGCATTCAAGATTTACTAGTAATTTGTATGTCTTACTTTTCTGTTGATTTATCATGAATGACACTGAACAGGCCTAAAGCAAAATTTAAAATTTTAACTTAAGTAATCCCTGAGCAATATAACATTGAGTCCCGATGGAATACCTACCATCGTCGCCTAAATAGACAGTTGTAAATAATGTATTCCCTGAGAATACTACCCAAGCCCCTTTCTCAATAGGCAGCAGGGTTAAATCTCAATCTCAACATCCCTGGGATATGCTTACTGTGTACGGATAGACCTCCACACTGGTGTACGAATTGGCTGCCGCACCGGTCACGGATATCCTGCCGCATCAGTCGTGGGTATCCCGCCACGTAGGTGGGGTATTCTAAACAAACCTCAAATAACAGAAATAACATGTGCTTTACATATAGTTATTCACCGTGTAAAGTGCTATCTTATATCAGTTAGGCCTCAACAGTAATTATTTAATCATATATATACATCCGTGGGATGTATAACTTACTCACATCACACTGATGCCTTTATTGCTTTCTCATCCCCTGGGGATGTCTTATTCTTATTAAATTACTTGATCTCAGTTACTCGTATCACATAGATGCCTTTATCACATTCTTGGTGTCACACACACACACATTTTCACAAAGCTTTTCATGGTTAAAATATTTTCAATTCTGATAAATATATCACTACATACATGCTCTTGCAATTAAAGTACATGTTCAAGGTGTTCCCTACCTCAATTCTCTGAAGGTCCAAGCATCAAGGTCCCACGCGGCTCCTTGTGCTCACTTTCACACGTACCACCTATGGTACATCACAACACATGCAATACATCACTAAAGATGTAATAAAGAAGGTCCTAGACCCTCCATGAATATCAAAGTAAAATTAGAAAGTTAAGTAAAACTGTCAAAGTTGATTAATCGATTCCTAAAATCGATTAATCGATTTCCAAAATCGATTAATCGATCCCAAGGTCCTAGACCCTCTATGAATCTCAAAGTAAAACTAGAAAGTTAAGTAAAACTGTCAAAGTCGATTAATCGATTCCCAAAATCGATTAATCGAGATTCAAATTTGATTAATCGATCCCAAATCGATTAATCGAAGTCTCTAACATAATAAGGTCGATTCTCCAATCGAGCGGTCGAAAATCCGAAATCGATTAGTCGATTCCATATCGATTAATGAAAATCCAAAATCGATTAATCGATTTCCCAACTCGATTATTCGATTTCCCCAGGTCATGTCTCTCCAGCCACTGGAGGTACCCAGTCGATTAATCGATTTCCAAATCGATTAATCGACCTTCAAAATCGATTAATCGAAATCCAATTCGATTAATCGAAATCGGGCATCCTTGACTTTTCAACTTCCAGACCAAAATTGATTAATCGAATCTCAATTTCGATTAATCGATTTGGCCCGATTCAGCCCCCTTTCGGGCTGTTTTTCCAAAACCCATTTCTTTTCTTTTCTTTTTCTAAGTCTTTAATCTATGATTTTACACATGCTAGACAGAATTTCATTCATCCATTCTCTATGTATTGAAATCAAATCACACTTACCTTAATAAATCCTTCAAAGGGTTGATTTGTTGGGTTTGATGGCTAGGGTTCCATCATTCCGCTTCAACGATCCCAAATCGCTTTGAATGCTCTAATTAGCCCTTTGATTTGCATTCACTCCTTCCTCAATAACTCCTCTTGCTTTTTCCCTCTCTCTCTCTCTTCTTAACTCTTCAACAACCAAAAGAAAAGGATTCTAGGGTTATTAAACCCTTATATCCTCTCTCCTGCTTGTGTGTTAAACACATACAAAAGAGATAGGTGTATGTAACCACTAACTCACACTATACACTACTCTTAAGTCGTATTGACCTCACATTAGTTCATCACTTTACGAGTTCATTGTTTGACCATCACTTGGTCAACCTTATGACTAATCGGGCACGGATCCTGAGGTCAAGGTTAAACGCTCAAATTTTTGGGATATTATATTCTCCCCACCTTGAGAATTTTCGTCATCGAAAATAATCCAAGGGCGTTTAGGTGTGGTACTCCACACATACAGAGGTGTCACGCACCCACTTACGAAATTACATTAAGCATCATACAGTACAAGAAATAAAACTAATGCGAGAACATCCAAAACTGATTTGTATTCCATTAAAATTTTCAAAATTTACAAGTTCCTTTAACTTTTCTCCATAATTACACTTGGGAATTCAAATACAACTGTAGTGAAATATCCAAAAAGATCACAAAATGAACCCATCGTCAGTCGGTCACGCCGTCCCCTCTCCTAGCAGATCTGATGTAGGGGCGGGCTGCTTTGACAGAACTGGTGGCTCTGGCGGTGGCAGGATCGTCTCGGCAGGCTGCTCGGGTTGTTGGGGCGCCGAGCCGGATGCATTGGCAGCAGATGTGCTCGCATGGAACACCGGACCCATATGGAATGCAGTCCGACCCGCAGTCCATGCCTCCTCCTGCGCAAGGCGCTGCTGGTAGTCCAATGGATAGATATACTGCATAGTGTGGTACATCAGGAAGTCCATCCGTCAGTTCATCCTCTCATTGTTGGCTTCCATCTGGGCCAACACATCCTCGATACTGGGCGTTGGGCGAGCCGCTCACCGGCGGTAAGAAGACGTCGGTGTGGCCGCCGCAGAGTGTGCTGGCAGCGTAGGTGAGGTAGTGGTATGGGAGGGTGCCCCCTCTGCTGGTGGCTCAATGGGGTGTGCTTCCCCCACCGGTGGGTCCTAATGTGGTGGTGGTGCTACTAGTGCTGCTACTGCTGGTGGTGCTAGACCCGAAGCCGGTAGGGTCCGCTTAAGTAAATTGTAGCTACGGCTCCATGAAGCAATGTAGAATTGCTTCACGCGATCCGTAGCCCTCTCATCGTGGGGCGATACGACGTACGTTGGAGCGCCTGAGTAACACTCCAACATGCTTGAGATGAACCGAGCATAGGGCATTTTTTCTTTGGGCCTTAGATTGCCCTTCATCAGCTTCCCTTTTATGTAGGCCATCCCCTCGAGGATGATCTTTGTAGCATCAAACCAACGGCCACAGAAGGCCGCGTAGAGTGCCTGCTGCACTAACTCCACCCGCTCAGTGTCGTGGCGCATGGGATAGAGGTTACACTTGATTATGGAATCAAGCATCCACATATAATGTGGGAGATCGACCCTTCTAATGGACGATCCTGACCCCTTTTTCCCTTTGGTCATACAGGTCATGATTTCTTCAAATTTCACCTCTTCCGCAAAGGGTGGGAAGAGGGTGGTCTCAGGCACAAAGTCCAAATAACACTCTAGGACCTCTTGGATGTGGCGGCGTGTGAAAGTGTAGTCGCGACCCTCAATAGTGGTCGTGACTATGTCGTCAGTGGGCCCCTCCTTGAGCCCTTGGTAGAATAGGCGAACCAATCTAGGGTAGTAGGACCCACGGATTGGTTTCAAGAGGTTGTCGATGCCGGCCTTTACAAGGTAATTTCGAGCCCATTGGGTCTCGCCTAATACATCGGGATTTGTAAACAATTCCACATCGATGATGTACTCATCGTCGATGGTCTTAGCCGCCCACCACTCGTTTGGTTGGAGTACATTGGTGGGTGGTGGTGGCATGGGCGAAGACTCGCGCGAAGACGCGCTCGTCAAACCGGATGTGGTATCCGATGTCGATGGTGATGAAGTCCTCATCGGTGATGGGGTAGGTGGTGGCGGTGCGGCGTTCTTACGCCGGACCGGGAGTTTGGACGTTGTTTTCTTCGAAGACAATCGGGTCTTAGGCGGCATTTTGGTAAAAATCTTATCAAACTAGGGTTTATATGCTTGAAATGAAGAAAGATAACTCGAATTTAGGGTTTACCTTAGGTATTCGGTCCAATGCTATGCGATTTCGATCCGAAATAGATCCAAACTCGCAAACCCTAGGTGCTCGGATGGTTGAAGGAAGAAGGAGAAGCAAAGGCGCACAATAACACAAAACCCCAAGATTTCAAATGGGGAAAAAATTCCCATCGATTTATATATATAGGCCCCGCTTCGATTAATCGAAATTCAAATTCGATTAATCGAGTTTTAAAACTAGGTTCAGCCGCGCGAAATCGATTAATCGATTTCCAAAATCGATTAATCGAAACTCAAAATCGATTAATCGAAACCATTTCAATTAATCGAAATTGTAGTCATTTAAATTTCTAAGTTTTGGAACTCACTGGTGTGAGCCAGTCAATTAATCAAAATTCTAAAATCGATTAATCGAATTTTACTTCGATTAGTCAAAATTGTAAGGTCCTTCAAAAATTTCTCAATTTCATTTAGTGACTCGATTAGTCGAACCTCCAATTTGATTAATCGAAATTCCAAATCGATTAATCAAATTTCACTTTGATTAATCGAAATCGTATATCATTCTTCAAAATTCTCTAAAATCCTTAAGTTACTCGATTAATCGAAATCATAAATCGATTAATCAAAACCCAAATCGATTAATCGAAATTTCACTTTGTCATTTTTTTGAATCCCTATCCAATTTCCACTCACTGGCGGGATGCCAGTCGACTAATCGACCAAAATCGATTAATCGGTTTTGATCAGATTCTACAGATTTAAAACTTTTCATGTCTCCTTGATTTCTCTTGGTAAACTATGACCGGTTGGTCATTGGTTCTACAAAATACATCATCACGGCCATGTCGTGACCAAGATGAATCCCAATTTCGCTTTCAACACCGCATTTGAGACTCTATGTGGATAAAATTGTTCTCTTAAATAAATCGATCATAAGATCGACATTGAATTACAACATATAGTTTAAATCCACAAACATGCTTGCGGTGATATAATTTGACTCTCAAGCTGTCACAAACAAGCTTGGATACTGTTCTTTCATGTCGGCCTCTCGTTCCCATGTAGTTTCTTCGGCCGGATGATTCTTTTATCGAACAAGCACTAACAGAATCACTTTTGTCCGCAACACTTGTTCCTTTCGATCCAAAATCTCCACCGGCTCTTCGATCATAGTCATATCCTCATGCATCTCAAATGATTGGCCGCTCAACACGTGATCAGGGTCATTAAGGTACTTTCTGGGCATAGATACGTGGAACACATTGTGTACTTGATCAAATAACGGTGGCAATCCAATGCGGTAAGCAACTTCCCCAACTCGACCCAAAACTTCAAAAGGTCCAAGATAGCGAGGACTTAGCTTCCCTCTCTTTCCAAATCTCATCACCCCCTACTAAGGTGACACTTTTACAAACACGTGTTCTCCCACCTTGAAGTCTACACTCGTCCGCTTGATATCAGCGTAGCTCTTCTGTCTGCTCTGAGTCGCTTTAAGTTTGGCCCTTATCATCCGAACATAGGTGGCATTATCTTCAAGTATTTCGGGTCCCAAAACAAATTTTTTACCCGTTTCCTCCCAATTGATGGGCGATCTACATCGCCGTCCATAAAGTGCTTTATATGATGCCATCCCAATGCTCGTCTGAAAGCTGTTGTTATATGCGAACTCAATCAAGGGTAGATGTTGATCCCACGATCCTTGTAATTCTAACATACATGCCCTAAGCATGTCCTCAATGATTTGATTGACCCTCTCAGTCTGTCTATCGGTTTGTGGATGAAATGTCGTACTGAAATCTAGTCGCATTCCCATTCCTTCTTGAAATTTCTTCCAAAACTTTAATATATATAATGGGTCACGGTCTGAAACAATGCTACTCGGAATCCCATGCAAACGGGAAATCTCTTTCATATACAGCTCTGCCAGTCTTCCCGCCGTGTACATCGTATTGTAAGGCAAGAAGTGCGCTAACTTGGTCAATCGATTGACCACTACCCAAATGGCATTATACTTCTTTGCAGTACGCGGTAGCCCAACGATGAAGTCCATAGAGATCGATTCCCACTTCCATTCCGGTATAGGTAGAGGCTGCAATAGGCCTGCGGGATGTCTATGATCGATCTTCACTTGTTGGCACATCAAACACCGTGACACGTACTCTGTCACATCTTGTTTCAAGCCCTCCACCAGTAATTCTTTTTCAAATCTTGATACATCTTTGTGCTTCCCAGGTGGATAGCATAGCTTGATTTGTGTGATTCATCCAGAATTGTTCGCCACAGATCGACATTGTCGGGAATACAGAGGCGACCCTTGAACAATAAGGAACCATCCTCCTTGATCGAAAACCCAGATTTAATGCCTTCAGTTGCATCTTGACGAATCTTTGTTAGCGCCGGGTCTTTCATCTGTAGTTCATGGATATGCTCAAATATTACCGGTCTCACTGAGATATTAGCCAAGAAGGCTCCTGTAGCTTGCGACTCAATGTTTGCGTCATATAGTGCAAGATCTTCCAACAACTTCCATCTGTGCATACCCAAGATTAAACTAGCCAACTGAGATGAACTCTTTCGACTCAAGGCATCGGCCACTACATTAGCCTTGCCTGGATGGTACTGTATGGAACAGTCATAGTCCTTGAGAAACTCCATCCATCTGCGATGTCTCATAATTAGTTCCTTCTGTGTAAACAAATATCTGAGGCTCTTATGATCGGTGAAAATCTCAAAAGTCTCACCGTACTAATAATGTCTCCATATCTTAAGCACGAAAATGACCGCTGCTAATTCCAGGTCATGTGTCGGGTAATTCTTTTCATACTCTTTCAACTGTCTCGACCCATACACTGTCACCTTTTTGTGCTGATTAAGCACATAACCCAAACCAGTATACGAAGCATCGCTATACACTGCAAACCCTCCACTGCCTGAAGGAATAGCTAACACTGGAGCCGAAGTGAGTCTCTTCTTGAGTTCTTGAAAAATCTTCTCGCATGCCTCACTCCATTTAAACCTTGCATCTTTCCGTGTAAGTCTCGTGAGTGGTCCTGATATCTTTGAAAAACTCTCAACGAAATGTCAATAGTAACCCGCCAATCCAAGGAAACTGCAGATGTCGGTCACGGTCTTTGGTTGCTCCCAATTTACTACTGCTTCGATCTTTGCTGGATCTACAGTGATACCAAGCTTTGAGACAACATGTCCCAAAAAGCTAACTTCTTCTAACCAAAACTTGCACTTGCTGAGCTTGGCGTATAGCTGGTGTTCACGTAGAGTCTGTAGGGCTATTCTCAAGTGCTTCTCGTGCACTTCTTCTGATTTCGAATAGATCAGGATGTCGTCAACAAATACTACGACACAAGAGTTCAGGTGTGGTTTAAACACCCTATTCATCAGATCTATGAATGACGTCGGGGCATTTTTCAACCCAAACGGCATCACTAGGAACTCGTAGTGTCCGTATCGAGTCCTGAATGCAGTCTTCTGAATATTCTCTGCCTTGACTCTCAACTGATGGTATCCAGATCTCAGATCGATCTTGGAAAAGTACTTCGCTCCTTGCAGTTGATCAAACAGGTCATCTATCCTAGGCAAAGGGTATCGATTCTTAATTGTGAGTTTGTTCAATTGTCGATAGTCATGCACAGACGCATTGACCCATCTTTCTTCTTTACAAACAAGACCGGTGCTCCCTATGGAGACACACTCGGTCTAACAAATCCCTTGTCCATTAATTCCTGTAATTATTCTTTCAACTCCTTCAACTCAGCAGGAGCCATTCTGTATGGTACTTTAGAAACAGGCTCCGTTCATGGTGCTAAGCCGATGACGAATTCTACTTCTCTCTCTGGAGGTAATCCGGGTAACTCCTCCGGAAATATATCGGTGAAGTCTCGCACCACGGCTATCTCAAAGATAACATTCTTCTCCTCTTTATGCTCCTTCAAAAATGTCAAGTATCCACTACACCCTTTTCTGATCAATCGCTCGGCCCTGACTGCTGAGATAAGTGGCATGTGTGTCGACCTCTCTCCTCGAAATCTAAATGATCTCCTTGTATTGGGTCTGAAGATGACGACCTTGTTCTTACAATCTACCGTCACACAGTGAGTCGATAACCAATCCATGCCAAGGATTACGTCGAATCCTTGTATGTCTAACAGAATTAGGTTCGCCGCTAGCTTAAAGACATCTCCATCCATGACCCTCACGATCACGGAGTTGCAACCCTTCTCAGTATCCACCGATTTCCCAATATGAACAGTCACGGTTAAAACGAAGTCTAACTCCTTTGGGTCGACTTTCATTCTCTTTATGAAGCGAGGGGTAACAAATGAGTCGGTAGACCCTGGGTCTATCAACACTCGAGCTTCGTATGTCACGTCGCTTCCCTTCTTATCTATTTCTTACGCACCTAACTATACATACACATATATATATATTGTTTATTATCATACTGGAATTCATCACATGCAAGTTTTTCTTATATTTTCTATATGGATGTACCTTCTCTATCTAAAATTTCAAGAATTAAAATTTTTTACTTAAAAGAAAGTTCACCTTGAATGACATCGTTTGTATTCTGAGCCTCTTGAGCTGTGACTGCGTAGGCTCTCCCTTGGACGATCAGCTTCCTTGCTTGTATCGGTCGTGGAATAGGTGCTGAAGTCATCTTCCCTTTGTTTATCTCAGGGCACTCCTTGATCAAGCGGCCCACCTTGCCACATCGGAAGCAATCCCGAGTTCCTTGTCTATAGTCCGATGTCCTGTGAGACTTGCCACACTTGGCACAAGTCTCACGAGGTGTAGAAGAAGCTGCTCGTGAGAACCCCTGTGTAATTGTCGCTCTGGTAGTGATAGCAGGGCTCTCGTATCTTATCGTCCTCTCCGACGCAAGCAATGGGAATTTCTGTTGGTTGCTCTGCTGCGCCGGTCTCTCATAACTTCTTTGGAACGGTAGTTTTTGATTGTTTGGTATGAACCTCAGCTTTTTGTTCACCGGTTCATAATTCCCCGTACTGCTCTAATCCGTATTCCACCTTCCTTGTTGCTCTCTCTGACAGTATTTATTATTATTCTCTTCCTCCACTACGAGCGCTTTGCTCATGACCTCACCATAGGTCCTCAGTTGGAATGGTGCTACTCCTCCCATCACGTCCGACTTCAAACCTTGCTGAAACCTCTTTGCTTTCATCATCTCAGTGATGACATAGTGGGGCGTAAAGCGAGCGAGTCGCATGAACTCCACTCTGTACTCTCTCACAGTCATCTTTCCTTAAACCAATTGCAAAAATTGAACTTCCATCTAGTTCCTCACCACTTCAGGGAAGTACTGTTTATTAAATTCCTCGACAAACTCATCCCATGTCCAGGGCATATCTGGAGTCTCCTGAGCCCTAGTCCGTGAAACGGACTTCCACCAAGGCCCACCTCCCCGTCTAACATGTATGCTGCCCAACGGACGCTCTCATCCTCTGTACAAGTGAGCACACTGAACACCTTCTCCATCTCACTTAACCAGTTCTCAGCTGCCATAGAATCGGCCTGTCCTGAAGAGCTAGGAGGCCTCATCCTCCTAAACTCGGTAAAAGCAGAAGACACTGGCGGTGTCTGAGCCACTGGAGGTGTCGGTGGCTGATGATGCCCATGAGCTGTATGAGCTGCCAAAGATGCTGCCTGTTGAGCCATAGCAGCTGCCATGGTCTCCATGGTGTGCATCATCCTCTGACGCTCCTCTCTATCCTCGTTTCGTTCTCTAACCCTTTCCTGCTCTCTCTGATCTTGATCCTGACGATCTCGATCTTGGTTCTCTTCCTGATCTTGGCTTCCTTGGCCACCACTACCAGAAGCCCCTCCATGTCCTAGGCTCTCTCTTCACGTCCGAGATAAAATCATCTCGACTATGCAAGCTTCTACTATGGCCGCCCTTGGGTCGGCCCCTTCCTCTAGAAGACATAACGGTCTGCACGTGAAAACAAAGTTTTCATTAGCAGAAGTCCCTATGCTCTGATAAAAGAATGATTGTCAGAATTTCTAAAAGAAAACGCTTTGATACCAACTGTGATAGCCCGAATTTCGACACCCCGAAACTCATGCCATCAGCACGATCCTCCAGACCATGCCCCAAAGCTATACACGGAACATTGGTATAACAAGCAAAGATAAATAAATAAGGTAAATAATTGCATAAAGCGGGAAAGTAACATGTCCATCTGGCATAACAAAAGACAGTTCTACTTTCATACCACTGCATGAACAGAGAACCGATCTGAACCATCGGTGATAAACAGATCACCCCAGATGGTTCGCCCAAAAGAATCATATCTATCTAATTACATTGTTTGACAAAAATAAAGGCTTGACATACCAAGCCGTACAATCTGCTCTCAAAACTGACTCTCTATCAAAGTACACATTAGAGTCTCCTAGAAGAAGTCCTCGGGAGGAGGCTCCAACTCATCCCCAGGCACGTAATCTGAATCACTCGGATCAACGTTTCCCGAAGCCTCAGCTGCTGCTAACAAAGGACCTGCGATGTATAGTCTAAAGGGGGTGAGCTACATCCTAGCTCAATAGGGAACAACACAATGAACATATAAATTAAAACTCACATATATTCCATGATATTCTAAGCATGATGTGTCTATGCATTAGCTAAAAAACAGTTCAAAAGATGGTAATTGCATTCAAGATTTACTGGTAATTTATATGTCTTACTTTACTGTTAATTTATCATGAATGACACTGAACATGCTTAAAGAAAAACTTAAATCTTCAACTTAAGTAATCCCCGAGCAATATAGCATCGAGCCCCGATGGAATACCCACCATCGTCGCCTAAATAGGCAGTTGTAAATAATATATTCCCTGAGAATACTACCCAAGCCCCTTTCTCAATAGGCAGCAGGGTTAAATCTCAATCTCAACATCCACAGGATATTGCTTACGATGTCTGGATAGACCTCACTTGGCTGGTATCTGAATTGGTATCCGTCTTGGGTCACGAATATCCTGCGTCGGTCGTGGGTATCCGGTATTCTAAACAAACCTCAAATAACAGAAATAACATGTGCTTTACATATAGTTGTTCACCGTGTAAAGTGCTATCTTATATCAGTTAGGCCTCAACAGTAATTATTCAATCATATATATACATCCCTGGGATGTATAACTTACTCACATCACACTGATGCCTTTATTACTTTCTTATCCCCTGGGGATGTCTTATTCTCATTAGATTACTTGATCTCAGTTACTCACATCACATAGATGCCTTTATCACATTCTTGATGTCACACACACACCCATTTTCACAAAGCTTTTCATGATTAAAATATTTTCAATTCTGATAAATATATCACTACATACATGCTCTTGCAATTAAAGTATATGTTCAAGGTGTTCCCTACCTCAATTCTCTGAAGGTCCAAGTATCAAGGTCCCACGTGGCTCCTTGTGCTCGCTTTCACACGTACCACCTATGGTACATCACAACACATGCAATACATCACTAAAGATGTAATAAAGAAGGTCCTAGACCCTCCATGAATCTCAAAGTAAAACTAGAAAGTTAAGTAAAACTGCCAAAGTCTATTAATCGATTCTCAAAATCGATTAATCGAAACACAAATCGATTAATCGATATTCAAATTCGATTATTCGATCCCAAATTGATTAATCGAAGTCTCTAACATAATAAGGTCGATTCTCAAATCGAGTGGTCGAAAGTCCGAAATCGATTAGTCGATCCCAAATCGATTAATCGAAATCCAAAATCGATTAATCGACTTCCCAACTCGATTAGTCGATTTCCCCAAGTCATGTCTCTCCAGCTACTGGAGGTACCTAGTCGATTAGTCGATTTCCAAATCGATTAATCGACCTTCAAAATCGATTAATCGAAATCGGGCATCCTTGACTTTTCAACTTTCAGACCAAAATCGATTAATCGAATCCCAATTTCGATTAATCAATTTGGCCCGATTCAGCCCCCTTTCGGGTTGTTCTTCTAAAACTCATTTCATTTCTTTTCTTTTTCTAAGTCTTTAATCTATGATTTTACACATGCTAGACAGGATTTCATTCATCCATTCTCTATGTATTGAAATCAAATCACACTTACCTTAATAAATCCTGCAAAGGGTTGATTTGTTGGGTTTGATGGCTAGGGTTCCATCATTCCGCTTCAACAACCCCAAATCGCTTTGAATGCTCTAATTAGCCCTTTGATTTGCATTCACTCCTTCCTCAATAACTCCTCTTGCTTTCTCCCTCTCTCTCTCTCTTCTTAACTCTTCAACAACCAAAAGAAAAGGATTCTAGGGTTATTGACCCTTATATCCTCTCTCTTGCTTGTGTGTTAAACACATACACCAGAGATAGGTGTATGTGACCACTAACTCACACTATACACTAATCTTAAGTCGTATCGACCTCACATTAGTTCATCACTTTACGAGTTCATTGTTTAACCATCACTTGGTCAACCCTATGACTAATCGGGCACGGATCCCGAGGTCAAAGTTAAACACTCAAATTTTTAGGATATTACAGATGCGGTGCATTTAGTTAAAATTTTGGACCAAACTGTAATCGCTCGTTTGAAATTCAAACCGTTCAGTTATTTCTGAAACCGTATGTCTTATCCGACCGTTCAGTTTCTTTAGCAGATATGTCTGTTCTCAAAACGGTGCGTGATTTCTATAAAAGGGTTCTGAGACCCTTGTTTTCGACACTGAGTTTTTTACATTTCTTTTATCCCTGTTTATTTTTAATATTTGTTTTCAGAGTTCCATCCTTCTTTGGTGTTCTGGTAGCATGATCAGATTCACCAAATCTAATTATACGAACACACTTCTGGTTCGTTGTATTATGGAGCCATTTCGCCGATAACCTATTGGTGACCACTTGATTGAAGTAGTTGGGGGGAAAATTGGTTTAAAGACAGCCAAATTTCTCATTTCTCGAATCGAATCAGTGTGCCTTTTCTGCTTCCCATACCAATTTCTTTTAATAATTTTAAACCAATTTTATGGCCCAGATTACTGATTCTACTAAATTGCATCCCGCATTGCCTAACAACATCCACAAGTTAAATAGTTTTGATGGTTCGAATTTTAAACGGTGGCAACAGAAATTACATTTTCTGTTGAGCACACTGAAAGTTGTATACGTTATCACAACTCCGTATCCGACTGTTACCGAATCATTCACCCTTGCTGAAGAGCGTAAAAAGCAAAATGAGACGACGACGACTACACTTGCAAAGCCTACATTTTGAATTCATTGTCGGAGTCTTTGTTCTATGTCTACCGCACCTACGACACTTCGAAGGAACTCTGGGATGTACTAAAAAAAAAATACAAAACTGAAGACACATGGTATAATTCTTACATTATCAGTTAGTTTTTCAAGTTTTCGATGGTCGATGATAAGCCTATTCTTCGCCAAGTGCATGATTTTCAAGTTATTATTAATTATATGGTTGCTGATGGTTCTCATTTCAATGAGGATTTTTTGGTTAGTGCGGTAATTGTCAAGTTACTTCCATCATGAAAAGATTATTGAAAAATCCTTAAGCATAATAATGAGAAGATTTCTATGAAAGATCTTCTCATTCATTTACGTATTGAGGAAGAATTTCAAGTTAGGGACAAAACAAAAGATCACATTTATATGGCATCAAAGACACACTTGGTTGAGTCTAAGGTTGTAAGTGAATCGTCTAAGAAGAGGAAGAGAGGATATTCTCATTCTAAGGAGAATAAGATCATGGAACCGAAGAATGGTGGTTGCTACCACTGTGGGAGACCCAGATATTTCAAACGTGATTGTTGCCTTTTTAAGAAGTTAAAAAATCAAGCGAATGCAGTGGAAGTGAAAAGCAACTTCGTAGTCATTCTTTCGGAAGTCAATCTAATTGGTAACATCAATGAATGGTGGATCTACATTGGTGCCACAAAACATGTGTGTAATAATCGAGACATGTTTGTGATGTATGAAAAAGCTGATGATGATCAAGATCTCTTCATGGGAAGCTCATCTACAGCAAAAATTATAAGACATGAAAAAGTGAAATTGAATTTCACATCCGAAAAAGTCGTTACACTTACTGATGATGTGCTCCATGTACCTGACATTCGCAAGAATCTCGTTTCGAGTGGTTTATTGATCAAACATGGTTTCAGACTTGTATTTGAATCGGATAAGTTTATCTTATCTGAGAATGGCGAATTTGTTGGAAAAAGATATGTCATGGGAGGCATGTTCAAACTCAATGTAACTGATTCAATCAATAAAATCTCTTCTTCTTCTTACTTGGTTGCTCTTTCTAATTTATGGCATGATAGATTAGGACATGTTAATTGTAGGTCTATGAAATGCATGACTAACTTAGATTTAATTCCTAAACATGAATTTTTTTATAGTAGTGTTTGTAGTATATGTGCCAAAACTAAAATTACTAGAAAATATTTCCTAGTATTATTAGAAATTCATGTTTATTAGATCTAATACACAACGATATTTATGATTTAAACAATGTTCCTACTAGAGGAGGAAAATGATATTTTATTATTTTTATAGATGATTTTTTGAAATATGCTCATATATATTTATTAAATACTAAAAATAAGGCTTTTAAAAAATTTAAGGTTTATAAAGCATAAGTAAAAAATCAATTAAATAAAAGAATAAAAGCAATTAGATCTGATCGGAGTGGAGAATACTAGTCAAATGAATTCTCCGATTTCTGTGAAATTTATTATGAGGTGATGGCTCCTTATACGCCACAACAAAATGGAGTTGCCGAAAGAAAAAATAGAACATTAATAGAAATGATTAATGCAATGTTAGTCAACGCTAATTTCGATAAAAATTTATGGGGTGAAGCTTTGTTAACTGCTATTCATATTTTGAATAAAATTTCACATAAGAAAATTTTAATTACACTATATGAACTTTGAAAGAATCGAAAACCTAGTCTAACCTATTTTAAAGTGTGCGGGTGTAGGGCACTTGTTAGATTAGTAGATCCTAAAAGACCTACGATAGGCCTTAGGACTAGTAAGTGTGCGTTTGTTGGCTATGCATAAAATAGCAAAGCTTTTAGATTTCTAGTTATGAATTTTAATGATAATATAAATAAAAATACTATAATAGAATCTAGAGATGCTATATTCTATGAATCTAAGTTTACTACTCTATCTAATAAATTGCATATTGATAAAAGTCAAAATTTATGAATATGAAAAGTCTTCAAAATCTAAAGAAGTTATTAAATCTTCGAGTGATGAAGAGGTCATCATTGAACTTCGACAAAGTAAACGTCAACGATTTGAAATTAGTCTTTCAAAAGACTTATATTTATTTAATTGAAGGAAATATGACCAAAAGTACTAAGAAACATTTATGTCTGAATGTAGATGATGATCATATCACTTTTAATGATATCATGAAATCTAGAGATTGTGCTTTTGGGAAAGAAGTTATCAATGATGAAATAGTTTTAATAATGAGAAACAAAATATAGAAATTAGTAGGTTTATCAGAATGATCTAAACCCATAGGATATAGATGGATATTTAAAAGAAAACTTAGAACGGATGAAACTATAGAAAAATTTAAGACATAATTGGTTGCCAAATGATATAGGCAAAAGGAAGGTGTTGACCATTTTGACACATACGCACCAATTGCTAGAATTTCAATTATAAGACTTCTAATTGCACTAGCTTCTATTCGCAAGTTAGAAATTCATCAAATGGATATTAAAACTGTCTTTTTATATAGTGATTCAAAAGAAGAGGTCTATATGGAACAACTAGAAGGATTTGTTCTACTTGGACAAGAAAAGAAAGTCTGTAAACTTATTAAATCTCTATATGAGTTCAAACAAGCACCAAAACAATGACATGAAAAGTTTGATAATATCATAACCAATTTTGGATTTAAAACTAATGAAGCAGACAAATGTATGTATTATAAATTTTTTAGTAATAATGGTGTTATTATATGTCTTTATGTAGATGACTTATTTTTGAAACTAATGTAGAAGTTATTTTGGATACTAAGAACTTCTTAAGTTCATCTTTTAACATAAAAGGTATAGGCAAGGTAGATGTAATTTTAGAAATTAAAATTGTACGAAATGAAAATACATTAACTTTAACTCAATCTCATTATGTTAAAAATATTTTGAAAAGATTCAATTACTTTAGTTTGAAACCTGCCAATACACCTTTAGATATTAATATTAAATTAACTAAAAATTATGAAAGATGTGTGCAACAGTTAGAATATTCACGGGTTATTGGTAGCCTTATGTATGCAATGCATTATACAAGGTCGGACATTGCATTTGCGGTAAGTAAGTTAAGTAGATTTACAAGTAATCTAGTTCTGTTCATTGGAATGTTATTTCTCATGTTTTTAGATATTTAAAAGGTACTATTGATTATGTTTTGAAGTTTTCTGGATATCCTTAAGTTTTAGAAGGATATAGTGATGCAAGTTAGATATCTGGTTCGAAAGAATCAAAGTCCACAAGTGGTTAGATATTCACTTTTGGAGGTTCTGCGATCTCATGGGGATCAAAGAAGCAAACTTGTATCACATATTTCACTATGAAATGAGAATTCATTGCCTTAGTAGCAAGTGAAAAAGAAACAGAATGATTAAGAAATTTACTAATCAAAATTTCCATTATGATTAAATCATTGCCACCTATCTCTATACACTGTGATAGTGAAGCAATACTATCAAAAGCTTATAGTCAAACGTATAATGAAAAAAATAGACACATTGATATAAGATATAGTTATGTAAAACAATTACTTAGAGATGGAATAATCTCAGTAATTAGGGTCAGGTTTGCAGAAAATTTGGCAGATCTATTTACTAAAAGCCTTAGCAAATATAGAATTCATAAAACATCAATCGGGATAGGTTTAAAGTCAGTTAACCTAAACAATCATTTATGATGGGAACCATACCTAATATTTATTTAATTAATATTTAAGTTCAAAGGAAAAAATAAGTCGTAAATACGTGGAGGCTAAAGGGCGTTATATTGATGAGAAATAAATCTCATATATATCTCAAGAAGAGTAGTGTTTTTATCTCATAAACACTTACGAAAATCAGGGTACTAGCATATGACCTAAATGTGCTAAGCTTCTTTATTGAATACAAAATATGTGAAATACGTGTATGACATAATTCCAGTTTATCGTATATGATCGTTAGTTCAAGATTTAGTTTTATTAATGACCTTGACAAACCTTGTATTAATTTCACTAAAATAAAAATTTAAGTCTATAAAACATTCTCATTTATGCACATATTTCTAGCTTTACTCTGGTTTTCAATCTTTAAAATAGGGGATTTTTGAGTATTTTCAATCTTTAGCATTTGGGTTTTTGCTAAATTGTTTTGTCCCATACCATGTAATAGTGTTATTTGGTTTTAAGTTATATTGTGGAGTTTTAGCTCAAGGCTTGTAGCCTTCACCCAAGGGGCACCGAATTTTGTGAACTCCTCCGCCATGCACTCCATCAGTCACACACACATGCACGCGCCTAGCCGAGTCAAGCCGGCCCGGGTCGGAATAGGCACAAGCACGAGTACGTGTATGTGACGATGCGGTGCAGTGCATTTAGTTAAACTTTTGGACAAAAGTGTAATCGCTCGTTTGAAAATCAAACCGTTTAGTTATTTCTGAAACCGCTGTGTCTTATCTGACCGTTCAGTTTCTTTAACGGATATGTCCGTTCAATTATTTTCAACGGATATGTCCGTAAACGGTGCGTGATTTCTATAAAAGGGTCCCGAGACCCTCGTTTTCGATACTGAGTTTTTTACATTTCTTTTATCTCTATTTATTTTTAAGATCTGTTTTCAGAGTTCCGCCCTTCTTTGGTGTTCTGGTAGTGTGATCAGCTTCGTCAAATCTGATCACACGAACACACTTCTGGTTCGTTATATCCTGGAGCCATTTTGCCGATAATCCGTTGGTGACCACTTAATTAAAGTGGTGGGGGCAAAAATTAGTTTAAAGATAACGAAATTTCTCGTACCTCGAATCGGATCAGTGTGTCTTTTCTGCTTCCCGTACCAATTTTTTCCAATAGCGGGGAGCAGCTTTAGCTAAAGCATAGTAGTATACCAGCTTTCCACCCATTTTCAATAGTGGGTAATGAGGAGCTGTTTTAAGTGAAAAAAATAAGCTTTCCGAGCAAATAAAACCCACTCTCTTAGAGCACAAGCAGAGAGCTGGAGTTCGCCGAAATAGAGTGGACCGAAACACAGACTACGGTAAAAATAAAGAAGAAAGGCTAATGCTTAAGGTTTTAGACTAAGGCCTGAAGGAGAATGAAAACTTTAAGCCCGTTTAAATATCGGCCTTTCCATGTCTTGATAACTTAAAGCCTGACCCGGATTGGTCTAGCCCAAAATTGTTAATATAAACAAACATTTTTATATGCAAGATAAGTATATAAAATGCAAGGGAGGCCAATGAGCCCGCTCTAGTGTAAAGCGGCCCCTCCATTAGGATTTATTTTTCTTTTTTCCTCACGATAAATAGTGCACGAGACTCGAGTCCTACATGCTATTAAACTTATTTTTCTGCCATCTGATAAAGTGGCTACAAATTAAATCTCAAGATTGTACGATTGAATGCTTGTGTCATTTGATCAACTTGGTTACCATTTGATCAGATTTTTCCATTGACGAATCCCAAGATTGTGAATTGGATTCTACCATCTGATCATGTGACTATCAATGACTAAGAAGTATATGAGCAATGGCCACAGACAAAAGTAGCGTTGATAAAATACTTAAAAGCTTCTGACCAATACAAATTTTGGGATTGGTCCTGTTTACATATTTCAACCCTCACATGCCAACCTTTCAAAAAAAAACAATAAATCAATCATACCTTTCAAAAAAAAAAAACTATTTCTTCTTCCTCCGATGATGATTTGTCCATAGCTTCATCTCATTTGTTTCGTCATTTCCTCTTCATCACCAGCTTCCATTCTAATATCATTTTGAAAAAAGAAACTAGAGGCCCAGATCACTAAATGGCTTAGGCATTAATACCCCATACTCTCAATCATCTCCTTCATTATATAAAGAATAGTATTTTAATACATTTTCAAAATATTATTTGTGTAACTCAAGACGAGCTAATATATAATTTGGTGGATGCCACCACCACATTCTCAAAATGGCTTTTGTTGTGGTACAGTTGGAGGCCATTCAGGGGATGTGGCAGTGGCAATCCACTGCCTCAATTAATTTCAATGGTAAATTTCCTTTGTCACATTACGGCCTCCAACCATAGCGCGGCAGAGGTCACTCTGAGGGGATATAACGGTGAGAGAAAACTACTATATTTAAATGTAAAACCTCGCACATCCCATCCATACCTTAGAAACCACTCACAACATAGGTACTCCTCATAACCATTGCAATATACTCAAAAAATCCCTTGAAACTAACTGGGTTATCATTCCCGTTTGTTGATCTTCCAATGTCCATTTTTTTTTATGGGGATGCACCCGAATTAATCCCTTGCTAGTGTTGAAGGGGGTGTCCAACAATGCAGCAAATCTATGAGGATGTGAAAAGAGAAGAAGGTAGAAATGATGTGTGCTCTTCCCAAATTATTTTTTGTAAAGATAATGCAGAAAATATATGTACTTAGTCAGATGCTCATTAAAAAATAAGTGTGCCGAGGAGAATAGTATGTTCTTCAAAACAAATACCCGTGCAAATAATGCTACTCTTAATGGTTCTATAATGCCACCCTTAATGGTTCTATTAGTTAACAGTATTATAGCTGCACTGCAACAGTCAAATTGTCAAGCCCATTGATTGGTTGACAGTTAATCCGTGTTCACTAAAATACAAATTTTTTTTAGTTTAGACGTGTTAATACCTTCATACTTTCCACGTGAGCATTGTAAGCCAGCCAGTTATTTGCGTGAAAGTGCAATCGTACGGATAAGTAAAAGGGTAGCAGTCTTTGCAACCGAATATTCTTTTAGGCTTTGATTGATAGTGGAAATATAATTAGATTGGTGGAAATGAAATTTAGTTTTCAATTGTTATTGTTTGATAGCTATATAAGGAGATAAAAATAAAATTAAATCAACATCGCATGGAAATTGAATTTTCATATACTAAATCATTTTAGGAGGAAACCAATTCAACCTTTTAAGTAATTAAAATTGAGTTTCTCACTAACAAAATAATAATATTTTGTTATTTCAAATCTAAAGTTACTTATAAAAATCTAAAAGCAAAAAAAATAATTTTTTGACTTTTAAAAAGTAACTTCAATTTTTTTGACCATCATAATAGCACGATCACTATGACCACCACATTATCTATATCATACTCTTTTCTGCCAATATTTGGCTTTGGTCAAAGTTTGAATTTTGGTCAAAGATTGAATTTTAATCAAATTTTAACTGAATTTATAAGCTATATATGGTTTTGACTTCTGATCAAACTTTGACTACTGAAACATGATAATAAGTTGAAAGTTAGAAATATATTATCAAATTTTTAAGAGTCCAAGGTTGACTTTAAGGTCAAACTTTGACTTTTAATTAAAATTTTACTTTTTATTAAACTTTGACTCCTATAATTTGATAGCGAAAAAATGACACTGACGTGTTGATGTATAATTTGATACTAGATTCTCAATTGTATTAGTCAATAGTTTGACCTTTAGTCAAACTTTGACTTTTGCACAAAATTTAATTTTTAGTCAAACTCGAAACTTGCTCATAGATAGAGTCTACTACTACTACATAAATTTATATCGTATCAGTGTAATTTTTCTTAGACAACGTTAGATTTTCTATAAATGTTATAAATCTTAATTAGTTGAATATTATAATTAAAAATACATTGCCTCATTTTTATTAGTCAAAGTTTGACTTAAATTCAAATTTTGACTAAAGTCAACATTTGAGAAGTGTATCTTGACAGTAAATAGTGATTATTATTGTTGTTATTTGTATTTTGGTCATGTAAATTTTTATCAATCAGAGTTTGATATTTTATCAAACTTTGACTTTGTAACATAATTTAATTTTTTGAAACTTTTATAGCTCCAATGAGATTATCATTTTTTTAATTTATTACTTTGTAGTACATTACCAAATTTTATTTTACTTTTTTTAATATTTGGTCAAAGTTTGATTTTTTTAAAGTTGGTATTTAGTCAAATTTTTTAATAGTGTAACCTAGCGATGGATACAAATACTTTATATTAATGTGTAGTTTGGTAGTACATTATCGAATTTTCTATTGGTCAAAGTTTGACTTGTTTATAAATTAATTTTTTTTTCAAGTTTAAAAATTGAATTTTCTTTCAACATGTAACCTTATAATATACATACTAGCATTTATTTTGTAACTTTTTACTTTAGTCTTAAAAAATTTTATTAATCAAAATTTTACGTTTGGTCAAAGTTTGACTTTTATTAAAAGTAGATATTTGATCAAATTTTGACTAGTGTAACCTAACGTTCTATATGGATACTGTTATGTTAATTTGCAGTTGAACTTTTGTAACTTCTTGGTTCATTGCAAAATTTTCTGTTGGTCACAGTTGATATTTTACTCAAAGATTGACTTTTATAAAAATTAAATTTCATTTCAACGTATAAACTTATAGTAGATACTAGCATTTACAACTTTGTTATTTAGTTTTACATATTTTTATTGATCAAAATTTAGAGTTTGGCCAAAGTTTGACTTTTTATTTGTGTTTGACTTTTCAAACTTTGACTTATGTAACTTGGTAATAAATAGTGATTACTATGGTATTAATTTGTAACGTAATAGAATATCATTAAACAAATTATTGGATAATATTTGACTTTAATTATGATTTTAATAATTAAAAAAAAAAGTCAATCTCTTACTAGTGCAACACAAGTGTTAAGTTAAGTATGTTCCTAAATAATAATTTTGTTCTCACAAAGTATTTGTTCAAACTAACTTTTACTTTCGTAAAAATAGAAAATATATGATTCAATCTTAAAAACTCATTTTCAATTTCATTTTCAAATATACTAATCAAATAAGAGAAATCAATTTCCAATGAAAGTCATTTCTCAAACATACTAATCAAACATTGGAAAATTCATTTCTAGCGAAAATCATTTTCCAGGAATCAGTTAAGAAATTGATTTCATTTCCTCCTTGGAGATTCATTGCTATCAAACAAGGTCTTAAGGATAATCAAGTTTTCTACTGTAAGAGCAATTGACTACCTTGAATCATACATCTGATGTGTTGTTAATGATCTTAAGATTTGTTGTGTTGAAATTTGGGACAAACAATCTTCACTATCTAATTCAAGGCGGTCAACAACTTTCACTGTGAAAAATCCTAGTTGGCATAATCAAATTTTCGATTGCAAATGCATGTACTAGTGGGGAGTCAAGACCTTAGTGTTGATTAGCTAATACCTAGAAGGAATCCGTAAGAAAGAATATGAATGAGTGAGAAGTTGTAGAGACCTTAGTGTTAATTAGTAACAAGTGGAGCTATAAGACTAGCAAAGCCGAACCCAAATAGATAAGATAAGGCGATGATGATGATGAACAATAGACTTGCCTTTTAAATCATGTAAGGAAAATAGGACCCATTCAATGCGCAAAACTGCTTAATGGTGAGTTTCGACTGTGGAATCCTCCCCTCCGGCACAATTTAGTTTTTTGTGTGGGGAAATTACAAAAAAGGCCCTATGCCGAGTTTTTGACATGGTGCTTGGGCTTGACTCTTTTTTTGTATGGGGAGATTACAAAAAGGCGCCTTTTTTACGAGAAAACCCAATTTATATTTTAATCACAAGAAATCATTGAATAGCATACAAAACTTGTCTCCATACACTTGTTTGCATGATCAACAAAAAAAAATCTTAAAATCACCAAAATAGTCGGTGTGTCAAAAGTCTAAACACCAGCTCCACATCACTCAATTGGTCGTGTGCTTAGGCCTCTAATTTTTTTGGTTTGCCATAAGCTCAGACATCTATTCTTTAAAATTGCCATTAATGGTGGTTCGAAGGCTTTGACCGATGGAATAGGAGGCGACTGAAGTCGTGTGGTCCTGACATTTCTTCCTTTTGGCAGCCCGAGATGGACAATACATCGAGTATGAAAAATTAGGGGAAATTAGAAAAAAAGGATTGGTTGAGAAAGGTTTTGGCCCATTATACTATAAACGAAGTTTTTAGGAGATCGGGATTTTGCGATATTCTAGGCACATGTCTCTCGTAAATTTGTCATTCAACTAAATGTGAAGTTTCCAAATTACCCTCATACTGGATAGCTCTCTTCTCTCGTGAAAAATATCTGCAACCCTCCTCTCCATCGTTGATAATGGTGTTTTGTCGTTAAGGTGCTTTCAAGCCACCATTAATGGAGGCATGAATCTCCATAGAACTGACTCAGCAAGCTTATGTCTCTTTAGAGTGATCATTAATAGGGGTGTGGACTTTCACATAACTGATTTACCAAGATCCACCATTAATGGTGCTCTCAAGAAGAACTTAATCCACTACTAATGGAGATTGATCTTAAGCTAGTTGAAATCACAGAAAAAGTAGCAGCGTTTGTACTTCGTAGTGATCTCTTTTTGTCTTCACCGATCTCTAATAGTCTTCATTAATCTCTTCTCTGATCAACGGTCATCTTTTTTGATCGTTTGTGCGTTTGTTGTTCGAAACGTAGAAGAATAATAGCATTTACAGTGATCTCCGATATTCGAACATTAGTCATCTTCTTCTTCAATTGTACATAGTTTGTTGTTGAAAATGTAGAAGAAGAGTAGCGTTTGCGTGATGTCGAACCTCTGGTCATCTTCTTCGATCATATGTGCGCAAATCGTCAGTCATCTTCCCCAAATCGTCTTCTCCGATCAATTTTTCTGGGACTAAATGAAATGTATTTATAAAGGATATTTTGGTAAATTGACATTTAAAAGACTTATCACATGTGGAAGAAAAGTCACTTTCACAAACTTCCGAAACTTAGAAAATTGTGAAATCCTCTTTTGCTAAAACCTTTTGAATTAGTATAATGCTCCAAAACTTTCCATTTTGAATCCTTGTTTTCTAAAGTCCCCGAAAAATTATCAGTGCTTTTATATAAGTATGAAAATATTAAAATTGACAGAAATAGGACGATATCATTCGTGCTTTTATATGGTAGTAAGGATAATTAAGTCTCCTTTCAAAAAAAAAAAAAGGATAATTAAGTCATTATAATTTCTATGCCGAATGGCATTATAAAATAAAATAAAATTATTAAGGGTCCACTCTTTCTCAAATTGGTGACTGGTGTAGCCTACATCAGCATTTTACTTTAATAAAGTATAGATTGGAAATGATGATGCTTGCTTTGCCCACTTCCTATTCTATTTAAACGAGGGATATTAAGGTAATCTGCACACTGCACTACAAATTCTCTTTCAAAACTCGCACATCCCATTCTCTAAAAAGTCTATTAAGGGGTAAAATTTTCCCGCCGTTTTTAGTATCGATAGTTCCATCCCTTCTATATGAGTAGGTTCGATAATCCATCTTTTCCTTAGTTTTGGTTTTATAATAATCTCCCTCTCTTAGTCTCACTATCTTTGTTTCAACCATAGTCACCAAATCGGTGTTCGGCAATAACTCGGTGAGGTTAAAATTCGGAAATATCTGGCAATTCCATGAAGTTCAGGAAAATATTCGAATGAAAAATTGGTGAGAAAATTTTAAAAATAAAAAAAAAAGATTTAAAACTATAAAAAAATTTACTAAGGCACAATTTTTTTGAAAAAATCGGGAATTATTTGAAAATTATTCATGAATTTTTGTGACCAGGCGAATTTTCTAATTCGAAATTATTTCGGGAGACCTTAAATTTGTGAATTATTCGTGAATTTTTCAAAAATTCGGCGTTTTTTGTGACTATGATCTCAACCCCACCTTTTTGTTTTCTCCCCAAAATTAAGGATGTTACACATTACGACGGTGTCCCTCGTTAAAAATTGCAAGAGCAGCAATTTTCAGAAGACCAAAACCGACCTAAGCTTTTCTAAATTTACCAAGGAAAATGGTGGCATAAGTTTTTTTGTGGTTAAAATTGTGATCAAAGTTTGGATACCGCTCACACATCTTGATGCATTGAAAAATTTCCCCTTTGACCACAATTTGGATGGTGTATATGAATTGGATTTTGCTCAAATTTTTTGGGTCGCCTTCGATTGTTCAAGTTGCCTTAGAACTTGATCCCCCGAATGGATGTCACATGGCCTCCAACGCCTCTGGGTGGGTTTGAACCATAGTCCTAAGCCTCATTTACCAAAGCATGCTAACTTTATGGGTTGAGCAAGTGAAATATTGACAATAAATAGGTGCTTATAGAGAGGAATGTTCAGATTGACTTTGTTGAGTCACTGACCAACATTATAGGACAATTAAAGCAAGCAGACAAAATGGTTTGTAATAGGTAAGATAAAAAGAGCAAAAGCAGGGGTAATTCTGTCTCATACTTGGTTTAGGGTTAAGGTTGTGTGATAGAGAGAGACGAGAGAGAAATAGAACTGAGGAGAAGACTTCGTGAGTCTTTTTCATCTCACTAGCAATTATATTAAACTATATAGAAAATATACATGCACTCTCATTATACACATCACATATCATACATATAATTCTAATATCAATATTCCTAACACTCCCTCTCAAGCTGGAGCATGCATATTGACCATGCCCAGCTTGATAACAACATCACTAAGTGTGTTACGCTCAACGACCTTAGTCAAAATATTTATAAGTTGCTGAAAGGATGTAACATCAATCAAAACAAGAGTCTTGTCTCATACCGTCTCACGAACAAAATGAATGTCAATCTCAATGCGTTTAGTCTTCTTGTGAAGAGCATAATCAAAAGCAATCTCTGCTGTCTCATTGTCACAGTGGAAGGGAACATAATCTAAAATATGATAACCAAGCTCATATAAAAGACAACCATAAGACTTCACAGTTACCATGTGCTATAGTCCGGTACTCGGCCTCTGCACTGGAGTTAGACACCATCGCCTGCTTGATACTCTTCAATGCAACCAAGTTGAATCTCAAGAAAATACAATAATCAGAAGTAGATCAACGATCAGTAACAGATCCAGCTCAATCAATATCAGTGTAAGTTGAAATGCTCATAGAACAACAAGCATAATATACCAATCAAAATATCGGGTTTGACTTGATATACCTAAGAATGCGATTGAGAGGAGCATGCATAAACTGACTCATAAGACTAACAATAAACGTGATATCAGGTCTAGTGAGATAAATCAATCTGCCCACCAATCTCTGTTACTCATATGGATCTGAAAGTAAATCTTCATCCTTCTTATATATTGAAAGCTTCTTATCCATAGGTGAGGTTGTTGGTTTACAACCAAACATACCAATATTTTGCAATAAGTTTATGACATACTTTTTATGAGAGATAAATATCCCTTTATGAGATCTAGCAATTTCTAACCCAAGAAAATATTTCAAGTATCCAAAGTCTTTGACTTTAAATATTCTGTCCAATTCACTCTTAGTCCAACTGATAAGGCATGATCATTACCAGTAAGAATAATGTCGTCCACATAAATCAGAAGAAGAACGCGACCAGAATGACAAGACTGAATGAAAACTGCATGATCTAGGTGACATCTGTGGAACCCTAAATCAATAACAACACTACTAAAGCGATGAAACCATGCCCTAAGTGATTGCTCTAACCCATAAATTAATTTTCGAGGTCGACAGACATTCGCAATCTCCCTTAGAAGTAGGAAACCAGGAGGGGATCTATATAAAACTCCTCGAGGAGATCACCATGAAAAAATACAGTTTTAACATCGAGTTGATGAAAATGCCATCCCTGCATGACCGAAAGAGCTAGGAGAACACTAACAAAAGTCAACTTGGCTATATTAGCAATGGTAGCCCCATAATCAATCCCATGGGTATGAGTAACCCTTTTACAACAAGTCGAACCTTATATCGAGAAACCATGCCATCCAGATTGTGCTTCCCACAAAGACTCATATACATCCATAAATTTTCTTCTCGGGTGGAAGAGGGACCATGTCCCATGAATGATTAGCCTGTAAGACATTCATCTCCTCGACTATGGCAGCCCGCCAAGAGGGATAATCAAGGGCAACACGAACAGTCCAAGGGATTATCTCAGAGTCAGTGGTAGAGAGAAATGCCTGATAAGTGGAAGAGAAATCCTGATAACACACAAAATTGACAAGGCGGTAAGGAGTTACCCGATTGTGAACTCCTTTCCGGAGAACTATAGGAAGATCCGGATCATTAGTAAAAGATGTAAAAGGTATAGGAGCTGGATCAGAGATACTTACAGGAGTTGGAGTTACCATTTCAGAGGATGAAGGAGGTAGCACTGCTAAAGTTGAACCACGCCACCTGCGTTGGATATAAGTAAGCACCCTCTTTTATTGTGGAGGAATATGAAGATCCTGAAGTAAATATAAATGGAGAGAGGGATAGGAGTATGACGATCCTCAATATATAGGGAACATCCTAAAAAAATGTGAAATCTATGAAAGTGTAAAATTGACGAGTATGAGGATTATAGCAAAGATTCCCTTTAGAAATAGTACAATAGTCAACAAAGAGACATCTGATAGTTTTGTCATCTAATTTCGGTAGAGTAGGACGAAGGTCCTGGATAAAACAAGTACATCCAAATACATAAGGCTCAATAGAAAAAAGATGATTTATGGGTCTAAGAGTATGATATGAAGTATGACCCGCCAATGTCCTAAGCGATTCATAAGAAAGTAGACAGTAAGTAACATCAAAGACCAATAAGGTTTTGACACGTACATACCACGAAGTAAGCAACTAGTCAATCTCAAAATATATCAGTTCTTACGCTCAACAATACCAATTTATTGCAGAGTATAAGGACAGAAAAATTGATGAATAATGTCATACACTTTTAAGTAATTAGCAAAGGATTGAGACGTATACTCACCCTTATTGTCAGACATCAGAATTTTCACAGTAGCACCATATTGAGTTTTAACTAAGACATAAAATTATTAAAATTTAGAAAAGACATCACTCTTATGTTTTAACAAATACAATCATGTACACCTAGTACCATTATCAATAAAAGTAACATACTAAAAATCATCAATAAAAGTAATTGATGAGGGACCCTACACATCAGAGTGAATATTATGCAATGAAACATCAGATTTATGCATATGTGATGAATAAAAATGTCTCACATGCTTCGAGAGCTCACAAACATCACACTTAAACTTTATTGAAGTGCAAAAAGATTTAAAACTGTGAAGTAAAGTACATAAGGATTGAAACCCGACATTTCTAAGTTTAGCATGCTACAAAGATAAAGTGTTTAAGTTAACGCTAACAGAAAAAAGGAAAAATAGAGGAGGTATCAATAGGTCTATTAGCAACAACAACAGTGGGTGTACTAAAGTCAGCCTATAAGAAGTACAATCCACCCCTCTCAATGCTTCTACCAACAATCCTCTTCGTAATAAGCTCTTAAAAAATACAATAAGTAGGATAAAAAATAACACAATAATTTAGTTTCTTGACAATGCTACTAATAAAAAAAAGATGAGTAGGCACGAAACTCCGATAATCTAAATAATTATGTTACCTGAGATCGAATGGAGCTCAAATCACCAACAGAAGTCTCAGGTGTATCGGTAGCAGCTGCATGAGCAGATGTAGAAGATCTCAGCTGATAACCCTCTGGATATCCATGAAGACGATAAAAGTGGTCTCGATCATGTCCTATAAGAGCACAGTGAGAACATATGAGAGATGAGCAACTTCCGCGACCACCACGTCCGCCTAGACCACGTTTGCCTCCTTGGTTGCTCCCCCTACCCCTAGTAGCAGGGCGAGAGTATCCGATATAAAAGTTGCATGCCCGCCTAGACCACGTTTGCCTCCTTGGTTGCTCCCCCTACCCCTAGTAGCAGGGCGAGAGTATCCGATATAAAAGTTGCATGCTCCTGTGGTATAGAAGTGATCGGAGTACTGAAAGACATAACATGGCGATGCTGGTCCTCAGTAAAGGGTATCCCATATACAGTGCTCAACATAGGAAGAGGTATAGTAGTGAGAATATGTGTGTGTCAGCTCATGTTCAGAACAAAGGCTCCCAAGAAAAGTATAGATCTGGTTATGCTCATATCGCTTACCTAATTTGGCGACAACCTCTTCACTAAACCCAGAAAGAGGCTCATAGTGACTAAGCTCTTCTCACTTACTCTGAAGGAACTGTAATACCCCCTATAATAGAATCTCCCTGCTTACATTTTGAGATCATCTAGTTTAGTTGGTAGATCCATGTATCATGATCAGAAGGTGCAAACGTGTTTGCTAGCTTACTCCATAGCTTGACAATAGACTCATAAAACATAAAGGTCCTATAGATGGATGAATCCCTATAGTTCAGGAGCCATCCAAGAATAATTGCATTGTTTGGATCCCACTTCTCAGCATCACCAACACTAGTGCTAGGCCTAGGGGTAGTCCCTGTCAACAAACCCATCTTCATACGACCCTGAATATAAATGGTGATGACCCATTTCCATTCTAAATAATTGCTTGAATTTAGTTTGATTGAGGTGATACTAGTGGGAAGATTCTCACATTTCATATTTTTGTATCCCTCACATGGATCAAAATTTCGTCCGATACAGTACATTGAATGTACTGTATCGTTCATCCCCATTCAAATATTGAGCGATACATTCAATGTATAGTCCGATACGGTCCATACCAATACGTATCGGTTTTAGACTCGAACAATACGTATCGGGAAAGCGAGATTTTGACCTAAGACCCCTTAGTCATTTTTCCTTAGAGGGAAACATAAAAGGATATAGGGCTGGAAAAAAAAACCAAACAGCCCCAACAACAATCACAAATAAAATATTATATCGTAAATAATTTTTTGATAACAAGGGGTTCCATTCTCTGATAATTAGGATTATAAAGTCGATAAAGAATGTTTCGAAAGAAAATAAAAAAATTGATTCATATGCAATTCAATTCGGCACCATTCACGAGGGCATTTTCGTATTATAACATCTAAAAAAACAATGGAATGATTGAGAAATCAAAATAAGAAACAGAACAACCACAAGAAATCACCAGGAACTTATCGTCTCTAGCTCTTGAAATAGAAAATCAGAAGAAGTTCATAAGAAATCAAGGCCGTTAGTATCGCAAGTCGATGAAACTTGACACAAAGTGGTGAAATACTAGAGTTCCCTGCAGTTGAAGCGCTAGAGATTGCAGAAACCAACAATCTCGAAACTCAAAACCAGTGAAGAAGATGACCTAAAAAAAAAAATTATCACGATGAAAGTCTCAAAGACCATCGCGCAAGAGATCAATCGGAAATGAAAAATCGATCATAGCACACCAGTTTTCGATAAATTTTGAGTCAAAGGATGACATGGCTAACATCAATTTGGCTTTATCATGATGTCATCACAATGTCAATGGCGAGAATGTGAAGGCAAGGACCAAGAAGAGGCTTAGAGTTTATGAGATGTTATTAAATGTTGCTTTAGGATTAAGGTTGTGTGAAAGAGAGACGAGAGAGAAAGAGAAGTGAGGAGAAGGTTTCTTTTTCATCTCCCTAGTAATTATGTTAAGCTATATAAAAAAAATTACATGCACACCTATTTTAGTTAACACACTATATATATATATATATATAATTATAATATCAATGTTCCTAATAGAAACCACAAACATATGGTTACAGCTGAGAGTGAAAGGAGGGGCAATTCCGTCGTCTAACCGAAATACGACGCACACGACACACGTTCAGATCGTGCTGATAAAAAAACACTAAATCATACGGGCGGTTCTGCTATATATTTTTCGATTTACGTATTTATTTTAACAAAAGCAGTCAGCAAAGGCACGAAAGCAGATGCTAAGCGGGTCCAATCTGCCAAGAACGAAACTGTAGTATTTAATTCGTACTTTTAAAAGTTACTTCTCTCTTCTTCTACTTTCCATTAAATTTCAAAAGACTTCCCTTTGGTTTCGTCTTCCCTCTTCTCTACAGTAAGCTTGAGAGCAGGCATGGCTTTTGGAGGTTACAGAAATGGCACTCCCAAAGGCCCTTTCTCTGCTAATTCCAACATCAAGGCTTTTATAAAATCCAAACCTCTCTCTCATTCTGCTTCCACTCTCCGCCGTAGTAGCACGGGATCCGTCGCCACTTCCGTCAAGGACGATGCAGGAGGTTCGGTATTTTTTTTCTCGTTTTGAGATTTGTTCTTACTTTTAGTTTACTGAGATTTTTTCTGAGGATCTTTTGCTTTTGCTTCCAACTGGCTTCTGGTGTTGCTGTTAATTTGTTATTTTCGGGACCTAGTTTGTTTGTTTGTGTTTTTTTAGCTTTCGTTTTGGTGAACAATGCTTGGGATTTTATTGTGATTTGTGGTGAGATGCTTGCTTTGATTGCGAAGAAGGGAGAACTAGGTCTCTTGGCGTTTTCAGTTACGTTAATGTCAATTCAAAGATTTAAAACCTATGGGAAGTAGTGATTGTTGGAAAAATTGTGAAATGTTGACCCTAAATAATAGAGGGAACCGGTCCGAGGCACGAGAAATATCGCAGTCTTTAAACTAATATTTGCCCCCACCACCAACAAGTTACCGACAAAATGGTTCCAGGATACAACGAACCGGCTGTGTATTCTTGTGAAAGATTTGGTGAATCTGTTCACGCTATCCAAACACTAAATATTGCAAGAACGTTCTGATCAAGACCTTTAAAAACAGATCCAAAGAGAAGGGAGACTCCAACACAATCAAGTGGTGTGTTAATGCACCATTTTCCTATGAAAATGTGCTACAGGCATCCCTTCGGAAAAGACACACCACTTTGGAAAGACTTCTTTTGAAAAGACAATCCACTTTGGAAAGACACTTATTTTGAAAGGACACATAACGTTGAAAAGACAAACCTCTTTGAAAAAGACAAGTTTCAAAAACTTTTAAATATCCAATAGTGATGAATGACATTATGAGGCAGGAGGAATGCTTGAGAGCGGTTTTTTAGAATTTCGTTAATTGCATAGTGGCGTTAGTCTAAGTGTGTTGGTTTTGAACAAATTGAATATTTGTAGAGTTTCAGAGTGCGTGGAAAGTTTGCGTACAAAGATGGAAAGTCTTTTTTTGTTTTGTTTTGGTTTTTGATAGGTAAGCTGGGCTCGAACCTGCGACCGATGGAGAGCCTTTCTTTATTTTTGATTGGATAGTGTTTGCTTTTTAACTGATGTAGCTCAGGTGTGCTAAGAGCAACTATTATGTCTTCTTCATCCTCATCATCATTACCATGGCCTTGTTCCATCTATTTGGGGTAGTCTGGCAATAGGTTTTTATTTATTCTAATTTTTTTTGTGGGTCATTTTGTTTTTACGGTTGGTTTGATAGCAGGAGAACTTTCAAGTTCCAACAGGAAATGAAATCAATTTTTTGGTTGATTTTCTATGAAACGATTTCTTGTGGAAATGAATGTTTTTGCTATTTCATTAGACTGTTTGAGAAATGATTTTCATTGGAAATTGATTTTTCCTGGTCGATTAGGCTGTGTTTGGCAGAGCTCTCTGCTAGCTCCCTGCCAGAGAAAGGATTACCTGCTTTAGCAGGTTCCCTTTCTCTTTGCTAAATTCCTGCTACCTTCTTTAGCAGGGCCCCCTTCTCCTTGTTAACTCCTTGCAGAGCATGATTTACCTGCTTCTCCCATGCTCTCTACTCACTCCTTGCAAGAGCATATTTTATTTGCTCCGACAGAGAGTTAGCAGAGCAGGGAGGTAGGTGCTAGAGTAGGTAAATCCTGCTTTGCAGGGAGTTAGCAAGGAGAAGGGGGGCCTGCTAAAGCAAGTATATTCGTCTCTGGTAGGGAGCTGACAAAGACCTACACCATACGCAACCTTAGTCTATATAGAAAAGAATAGGGAAAGGGCTTTTTTGTCCAAACAGTAAAACAATAGCCCTAATTATTTGAAAAAAGAGTTTTTTTGCTAATATTAGTGTTGAAATGACAAAATAAACTATTATTGTGTTGGTGAGAAACTCAATTTCAGCTACCTTAGGGGTTGAATTGATTTTCTCGGGCTTGTGGAAATTGAGTATTTACGTGGCTCACTTAATTTCTTTCTATCTCCTTATATTGCTATGAAGTAAAAACATATGGAAAGTGACTTTCTTTTCCACAAATATTTGACATTTCCATGTTATCAAGCAAGGCCTTAGTTTGGAAATTTTCTACTTTTGTTTTATCGATACTTTAATTATAATTGTTAATTATCTTGGAGTCTTAAGTTGTTCTATGAATTTTAGATCAGATTTTTATTAGGTGACTTATGGTTGTCTTTTATGTGTTTGACAGAAATTGTAAGTGTATTAATCATTATCAAGACTAGAGTTAGCTGTTATATTATCTGACTAAATTGAACGTTGGTTAGGATTAGATTAAATGTAGGGTTGATGAACTTGGTACTGGGATTCTTCCATGTCCTTGTAGGCCCCCAATTTTTTTACATATAGCATAATTTTTCCATGTCCATGTAGTCCCCCAATATTTTTATTAGTGTGACATTTTATATTTTACTTTTTATGTTATGTTCTGAATGACTCGTATGATCCTATCATTCATTATCTTGGATAGTTTCCGGAAGAGTTCGAGTGGCCGTACGATTACGCCCACGAAATAAAGAAGAGTTGGTTGCCGATGCTGATTTTGCTGATTGTGTAGAATTGCAGCCAGAGGTATTTTTTCTGATTGTACTTCCGTTATTTGTATTTTCTCTGTGTCAGTGTCAAAGCTAGTTATTTCACATCGTTCAAAAGAGTTATTTTGTTGAGGGCTGGAAATAGATCACTATAATTCATAGTGCATTTTGCTTACCTCAGCTTAAAAGGTTGAAGCTCTGCAAAAACAACTGGGATTTGGACACTTACGAGTTTGATGAAGTGCTTACTGAATTTGCATCACAAAAACGTGTGTACGAAGTTGTGGCAAAACCTGTTGTGGAGGTATTGAGGATATAAATTGTCTGATATGCTTCAATTTGGTGACCAGGTTATAATAATAATAATAATTATTATTATTTTTGCAATCATTCACATAATGGATTTCTTGACAGGTCAGTTAGAGATGATCCATTTAATTGACACGTTTTGGACTTTAACACATTGGGTTTATCATTCTATGTGCAAAATTGTTGATACAGTACTAGGCTTTAAACTTTAAAAGCCATATTGATGTACTTGCTTCCAATTGCTGAATCCAAATTGTTACTCTAGCTCCCACATTATCTTATGCCCATCTGATGAAGCTTCTAATATATTACGGTGTCCAATAAATAGCTCTGAGAATAAAAGTTTTGTTATTTAACAAAGGTATGTATGGTTTCGCGCTCGTGTGTGTGTGTGTGTGTGTGTGTGTGAGAGAGAGAGAGAGAGAGAGAGAGAGAGAGAGAGGTCCCCAAAGCCTTGGGGAAAAAAAGTTTCTTTAAAAAAAAGCCTTAAAATCTTGATCTTGAAAGGAATTCTTCGAAATGCTTTTTCTGAAAAGCCTTAATGAGAAATTTGTAGTTCTTAATATTCATAGAAAGGGCTTCTTAAAGGTATCTTAAAGCTTTGAGGCGATTATTGAGGATCTTGAAGATTTAGCAACTTTTGTATAATTTAAGAAACAAAGAAAAGGCCTTTAAAATCTTAATCTTGTAATCTAAGAAATTCAAAGTCAGGAAGCTAAAGGTACGTACCTCAATCTCTTTCCCTTTCATTCACTTTTCCCTTTCTTCTTCTTTCTCTTTCTCGTTATCCTTTTTTTTTTCTTTTCTTCTTTTTCTTTTTCTCTTCCTCGTTCTCTTTTTCTATCTTTCTTTCTCTTTTTTAAAAAATAAAATAAAAAAATTAACGTGGAAATAAATCCACAACTCCACTCTCTTTTTCTCCAACTCTAACTCAGGGTCTCTAGTGGATCACGATGGGTCCTTGGGACCCATCCCAACATCACCTCTTGATCTTAAGTGGCCCAATGGCCTTTTCTTATCTTGGATCTTTAATTAGTTAATGGGTCTTTAGTTAAATGAGTCTTTAATTAGTTTATGGGTCTTTAATTAATTTACTAACATATTTCAAAGGTCCATTAATTATTACTAATAGCACACCAAAATTTACTAACATCTATTTAAAGGCTTATAAGTTCTATCAAAATTTGAAGATTTTGATAAATCTTGAAGATTTTTCAAATTTTGTATAATTTAAGAAACAAGGAAAAAGCCTTTAAAATCTTAATCTTGTAATCTAAGAGATTCAAAATCAGGAAGCTAAAGGTAGGTACCTCAATCTCTTTCCCTATCATCCTCTTTTCCCTTTCATTCTTCTTCTTCTTTCTCTTTCTCGTTATCATTTTTTTCTTTTTCTCTTCCTCTCTCTTTTTCTATCTTTCTTTGTCTTTAAAAAATAAAAATAAAAAAATTAATGTGGAAATAAATCCACAACTCCACTCTCTTTTTCTCCAACTCTAACTCACGGTCTCTAGTGGATCACGATGGGACCCATCCCAACATCATCTCTTGATCTTAAGTAGCCCAATGACCTTTTCTTATCTTGGATCTTTAATTAGTTAATGGGTCTTTAGTTAAATGAGTCTTTAATTAGTTTATGGGTCTTTAATTAATTTGCTAACATATTTCAAAGGTCCATTAATTATTGCTAATAGCACACCAAAATTTACTAACATCTATTTAAAGGCTTATAAGTTCTATCAAATTTTGAAGATTTTGATAAATCTTGAAGATTTATCAAATTCAAGATTTATCAAATTTTGTATAATTTAAGAAACAAAGAAAAAGCCTTTAAAATCTTAATCTTGTAATCCTAGAGATTCAAAATCAGGACGCTAAAGGTAGGTACCTCAATCTCTTTCCCTTTCATCCTCTTTTCCCTTTCATTCTTCTTCTTCTTTCTCTTTCTCGTTATCATTTTTTTCTTTTTCTCTTCCTCTCTCTTTTTCTATCTTTCTTTGTCTTTAAAAAAAAAATAAAAAAAATTAACGTGGAAATAAATCCACAACTCCACTCTCTTTTTCTCCAACTCTAACTCACGGTCTCTAGTGGATCACGATGGGTCCTTGGGACCCATCACAACATCATCTCTTGATCTTAAGTGAAGGCCCAATGGCCTTTTCTTATCTTGAGTCTTTAATTAGTTAATGAGTCTTTAGTTAAATGAGTCTTTAATTAAATGAGTCTTTAATTAGTTTATGGGTC
The DNA here is from genome assembly GCA_021018995.1 of Chloranthus sessilifolius. Taxonomy (NCBI): domain Eukaryota; kingdom Viridiplantae; phylum Streptophyta; class Magnoliopsida; order Chloranthales; family Chloranthaceae; genus Chloranthus; species Chloranthus sessilifolius. The sequence continues at coordinate 36,877,656 of CM037589.1, forward strand.
TTTAATTAATTTACTAACATATTTCAAAGGTCCATTAATTATTACTAATAGCACACCAAAATTTACTAACATCTATTTAAAGGCTTATAAATTCTATCAATTAGATTAAATAATCATTATAAGCCATATTTAAATAAAGTAAACATTATATTCGTGTGAAACAACTAATTACATGCATTAAATCAATCAAACTAATCATAATTATAAATCTAGCAAATAATTAAGGTCTAACTAAACTTGAAAATCTCGATCGTTAGAGAGAGAGAGAGAGAGAGAGGAACCAAGGAAAAAAAGACTTAATGAAGAAATGTTTCTCAACAACCTTGATATTTAGTCGTATATTATTACAGACATACCCAATATCAATAACTACACCTACATAGACTAAAAGAACAAACACACTATCCCTCCCCCTCAAGCTGGAGCATGTAACAACAATATCTTGTAAAACCATATATCCCAAGGCCTTGGTGAAGAACAATGTTGTCAACTGGCGTAACCCATACTATGCCATAGTGACTGGGATGCCGACATCGTAGTGTCACGTCCCCAATTTCACACACCGGATCAATGCGCTCATTTGGAGACATCACACTACATCACATAATCATGATCTTAAATAAATCAATTAATCAATAAAGATCCGCATATTAACGCAATGGAAAAAAATAACTATTAGAAGTGCACGCATAAATTTTCTTTTTATATCATCATCATGAGAACAATACTGAATTATGAGATAACAACCTATTATACCATATTGTATACTTACTCTTTAAATTAAATAAAACTGAAATTAAGCATAATCCATCATTAACATGAATTTGTTCATAAAAATAAATCTGAAATAAACATCTTAAGATCTTTCCTAATGCATGAAGAAAAACCTATAAACTGAACTTCAAATCCTTCTTCGCTCAAATCTGGATTTCCATCAATCACTGACGCATCTACTTTATACTCTCCATGTATAGCTGTACTCCCTGGAATCCCAAACAATGGGTCAGTTTACCAAGTAAACTGGTATGGACCAGACATGATGAGGCTAATAGAAAAAGTCCATAACTCAAATCATCTCATAAAATCAAACAATAACAGAAATATAACATGTGACAAAGCATAAGTAAAGCAATAGAATGAAACTGAAACATAGCATTAAATCTAAATAAACATTATGGCTTGGGTCTCTACCCTAATTTCATGTGTGGTTATTTTTAATTATGCATTTAATGCTCATGAATCGGCATACATAATAGACATGGTTATCTATTTCTTAATCATTATCCTAATCTTCTCTGATCCTTCGATTAGTATCTACGTTAACCTTTACATAACTTCTCTTCAGTTAAGTAGTAAGCTTAAAATTAAAGACCTTCTCCATCCCTTCAGTCTTATCATTAATACATGGATGCGTAACTTTTATTACTTGTCATTCTTATTCATGTTAATTCCTCTAGCATAAGCCCAAAGGAATTCTATCATAATCATAGAAATATTTTATTTTCACGTGTCATGTCGTAAACATATCTTTTCACTTTTATGAATGCCATGAATGTACATGCATAGAAAAACTTGAAATTAATCGATCATGCAATAGCTCTTTCACTTGTTTAGGCTTAACACATCATAAGTATGTAATCTCTATCGATTCCTACTTGTTTCATGTTGTGTAAATCAAACATCCTAGCTTGCATGGATTCTAAGCAATAAAACAATGATGAACATAAATAAACGTTTAAGCATGATGATTAAATGTAGACAATATTTGAATAAAAATTCATTGCTTGCATCCTAGACAAATTCTGAAATTCCTAACAAATTCTGGATTCTGGATAGATTCTGGATTCCAAACAGATTCTGGATTCTGAATAGATTTGGGATTTTGGATGATTCTGATTCCAAGCATTACGGATTACGGGCGATTCTTGATTCTAAGCAGTTACGGATTACGGATGATTTTGATTCTACGATGATTACGGATTCTAAATGATTCTAGATTCCAAATAGATCGGATTCCAGCGACCACGGATTCGCACAAATTTTCGTGATCAATCACAAAACCCCGTGTACCATCGAAAACCCGCGATTAAGCATAAAAATTTATCAATCTAATATGAAGGATATTCATTAAATGAAATAAACTCTAATTTCTATTTTATTGTGTTATCTACGTTTCCGATTAATCTCAACATGATTTTTCCATACCTCTAGTCTTCGCGTAAAATATTTATGTAACTTCTCTCCCTTGATCTAATCTGAAGTACTAATCCGAAAACCGGTCGCATCGTAGGCTCCTCTTGCGTTCTTCTAAGCCTTCAAACCAAAAACTCTAGGGTTCTTCCTCTAATTCTCCTCCTTTAGAATTTTCTCTCTTTCTCTCTCTAAGGTTATTAGGTAATAAGAGTTATATAATATCTAACTCTATTTAGAATACTTTAAAGTTTCCTATTTAAGATCTAATTCTATTTAGAATGCTTTAAGGTTTCCTATTTAATATCTAACTTTATTTAGAATACTTTAAAGTTTCCTATTTAAGATCTAATTCTATTTAGAATTTCCTACATGGGTCTTAAGTGATTCTATGGGCCTTTAATTACTTAATGAGTTTTTAATTACTTAATGGGTCTTTAATTAGTTATTGGGTCTTTTATTACTTAATGGGTCTTTAGTTACTTAATGGGTCTTTAGTTAATTTACTAACATATTTTAAAAGTCCATTAAACATTACTAAACGCACCCCAATTATTACTAACACATATTTAAGGGCTTTTAGGGTATATTAGTTAGATTAATTAATTATCATGAGTCATTATAAAATAAAGTACGCATTACATTTATGCGTAACAATTAATTAATCAAACTACTTATAATTATAAATCTAACAAATAATTAAGGTCTAAATAACGAAAAATCTGTCGTTACACGTAGACATCTAATATGGACCTTTTCGTGCGTACCGAGCTCGGAAGAAGCGGAATGGAAATCAAAACTAGGCGAAAGAGGAAATTCTGAAAATGTAGAGGAGCCCTGAGTACCGTAGCTTCAGAGGAGAAATGGACACAAACCGCGAGGAGAACAGTGTCGAGCGAGCCCTCGCTCGAGCGATTAAAATCCTCGCTCGAGCGATATACAGTGATGGAAAATTTTCGTTTTTACCTTTTCAGTCTTTTATTATTTTAGGACTCTTTTAATTGCGAGTTTTATATCGTTTAGGGTTTTCTTAGCCTATATAAAGACATTATAAACACTCTATTAAGGATTGATTATTGATTATTGAATGAAAAGAGCTTTTGCTTGTGTGTGCTTGAGATGAGCCTCTACGAAGAGTAAATCTTCTTCTCGAGAAGGGTTTGGTGCAAAGCCAAGGGTGTGAAGCCTGCATATCTATCTTTTATCCATCTATTTATTTTCATCCTCTCTGCTTGTGTGTTGATACTTACAATCCTAAATCAGCCATCATCCCTTTTAACATCCTAAATCCTAATTTTCCCTACACCGGAATCGATCCGATTCAACAACCTTAGATCATAGCAGAGTTATTAAACCTTCTGCATCAAATAATCAGAAGAAATCAGTGATCCCATCATTGGATTGAGAGCTCCATAATCTGGAAAAACCTAGAGTTCTATCTCTAGGATCGATCTGCGCTACAATCTAACGGATCTAGCGCCCGGATTGAACCCTGCCTGAATTATGCGTGATTCTCCCATGGAATGCTACGAAAACCTGAGGTATTCGTTATATTTTGCAAGTTCTATTGTTTAATTTAATTCTAATTTAATTTCGACAAAATTAATCATTGCATTCACGTAGTTTAGGGTACAGTCCTACGTCAGTTTTGGTATCAGAGCCCTAGATTCTAGGTTATGGCATACTATGTGACATTGCATTCATTGCTCTTTATTTTCATCACATATTATTTCAGTTTTGGCCAAAGTGTTCATCTTGCATTCCATTCTAGGGCCTGTCAATTAGTAAACTGTATCACCATGGACATGAGTGGGATTGCCGAAGCTCTTAACGGCATGAGGACTGATTTAAAATCGATCAATGAGAATGCTAGAGAAAGGACTCTCGAAACATCCAATGAGAGGTTGTTAGACCGAGTTAATCGGTTAGACGAGGGTGATGAGTATTTTGAACCACCCCGTGAGCGTAATGATCCACGTTTTGAACGAAATGGCTACCAACATAATCGAAACCGGAACCATAGGTTTGATCATCATGGAGATGACTATGACCCGGAAGGGAGACTTCTAAAAAATGTCCGAGTTGAGTTCCCGACTTTCGATGAAAGACTAGATCCTCAGGTCTTCCTCGATTGGTTATCCGATATGGACCAGCACTTCGAGTGGTTTGGCATGAGTGATGAAAGATGTGTTTGACTTGCTAAAATGAAGCTCATAGGCCAAGCCCGACTCTTTTGGGTCAACGTTGAACTCATCAGAACGAATGCGGATTGTACTCCCATCACCCGTTGGGAGGACATGAAGGAACGACTTACAGAGAAGTACGTCCCTTCTTCATACTACCATCGTCTTCTTGACCAATGGTAAAATCTGCGCCAAGGTAGTATGCCCGTATCAGATTACATTAGCAAATTTGAAGAGTACATGATGAGAGCCAAGGTATTCGAAGACCCTCAAGTCACTCTATCCAGATTTCGTACTGGATTGAGACTTGACTTGCAAAAAGAGTTAGTCTCCCACCCTGTTGAGACTCTCGCCGAATGTTACACCGTCGTTCAAGACCTTGAACGATATTTGAAGATGACGGTGACTAGGTGATGCGGGATGGGGGACGGAATCGCAAGCTAACCCTAAAATAGCAGAATCCCGCGTGGAAGGGTTTTAGGGTCTTAAACCTTTGATTAAAATAAAATAAAAAGAAGAAGAAGATAGGAGATGTCCGGATTCTCTCTAGAGAGGCTTGTCGGCTTTGCACCAATGGGTTTCTAAGGCTTCGCACCAAGGCTGCACGTCGGCTTCGCACTAAGTCGTTCGAGAAACAATTACTCACTCCTCAGGTTTGAAAGAATCACTCCTTCGATCGAAAACTCATCTCAAGTTCTCTAGAATTCCCACAAAGCAAAACTCATAATTTTCATTCATCATCAATACTAATTCTCATAAGAGATTACAATGTGTATTTATAAAGAAAAGAAACCCTCGGAATACTACTTGAAATAAAACTCCTAATCAACCATTAAAACTTTCTAATCTAACGGTCATAATTGATTTCACCATTAATCCCGTCTTTTTATTACGCGACCACTTTTGAAGGGTCAAACGATGTTCGATTGACGTGAAATTGGTCTTGTTTGAAAGCTTATTGAAGTAGCTTTCGAACAAGACAAGAATCACACAATTCCGACACATATTGATAGACTTATGACCACTTTTCCGATGGTTGCGTAGAAAGTGACTGGATTAACAGTCACATATCACATATATGTGCCTGACCCCTAAATAATTCAAATAAGGAAAGTAGTCCTAAAACAAGCCACTTATTAAAAGAATCCTAATAAAAAAGGAAACTAAACCTAGATAAAATATTGCCTAAATTAATGTGCACACGGGTCTTTAACGGGCCTTTTGAAAGCCCATTTATGGGTCCATTTCTTCCTAGCTGGCTTGCTTCAATTGGCCCGGTCACGATGCAAACATGCAGATCTAAATTCCCCGTCACTAGGCGATCTGATTTTCATCCGGTCAATTCCGTACCGGCAAAGTGAAATCTAGTGCTGGAAACTCGCCTACCAAACCCACGCAACCCACGTCTACCAATATGAGGTTTGACAAAGGTAAGGGTGTAGCCGGAGAATCCTCGAAGAGTGGGTCTCATGTCAAATGCTATAAGTGTCAAGGATTGGGTCACTTTGCTGCCCAATGCCCTACAAGGGACCCACAAAGGAATCTCTTCATCGATGGAAAAGGAGAAGAAAGTGAAGGAGTTTATGAGGAAGAGGTCTTTGAGCAGAATGCCACACCTAGTGATGAGGAAGGTGATGACATGGGTCGTGTTCTAGTTGTGAGGTGTGCCTTTGCACAACCTCAACGGGATGAAAAAGAGGATTGGCGAAGGGAGAGCATTTTCCACACCTTAGCCACATGTGGGACAAAGAGTTGTAGGGTTATCGTGGATAGCGGAAGCTGCACCAATGTGGTGTCAGAACATACCGTCACCCGTTAGGGTTTGCACCTGAAGCCCACTCGAGACCTTACAAAGTCGTATGAGTTGACTCCTCATCCATTCCCGTATCTCAGAGGTGTCGTGTACCCATACAGTTGGGTTCATACTCTGACACCTTATGGTGCGATGTGGTGTCGATGGATGTGGGCCACATTATATTAGGGAGGCTATGGCTCTATGATTTGAACGTGACCATTTTTGGGCGATCTAATGTTTGTACGTTCAATTACAAGGGCAAGAAAATCACTCTTAACCCTTTGGCTCCCAAAGCACCATCAGTCAACAGAGTTGAGAAGAAGGGAGGTCAATCCAAAGCCATCAATATTGTGACCCCTTCAGAGTTTGAGACAGCATAGAAAGATGAGAGTGTTGTGTATGTCGTTGTTACTGTTGAGAGTACTTCTGAGTCAATCTCTGAGTACCCCAAGGAGGTAGAGCCCATCATGAATGAATTTGCGGATGTCTTTCCCGAAGACTTACCTAACGAGCTCCCTCCTATGTATGACATTCAACACGCAATTGACTTAGTTCCCGGATCGAAATTACCGAACCTTCCCCACTACAGGTTGAATCCGGTTAAGCATGCCGAGTTGACTCGGCAAGTCAGTGTGCTCCTACAAAAGGGGTTCATACAAGAGAGTCTGAGCCCGTGTGCTGTACCAGCATGACTCACGCCTAAGAAAGATGGTACATGGCGCATGTGTGTGGATAGCCGAGCAATCAATAAGATCACTGTTAAGTATCGGTTTCCCATACCGCGACTTGATGACATGCTTGACATGATGGTTGGAGCCACTATCTTTTCAAAGATAGACCTTAAAAGTGGCTACCATCAGGTTCGTATTCGCCCTGGTGATGAATGGAAAACCGTCTTCAAGACCAAAGACGAACTTTATGAGTGGATGGTCATGCCTTTTGGGCTTTCCAATGCCCCGAGCACATTTATGAGGCTCATGACCCAAGTGTTGAGGCCATTCCTTGGCAAGTTCCTTGTCGTATACTTTGATGATATCCTGATTTACTGCCCAGACAAGGAACAACACATCATCCACCTGAGGTTGGTTTGTGAAACCTTGAGGGGAGAAAGGTTATACGCGAATCTCAAGAAGTGCACCTTCATGCAGCACTCTGTTATATTCTTGGGATTCATTGTCTTGGTAGATAGGATGGTTGCGGACCCTGCGAAGGTTAAGGCCATTGTGGAGTGGCCCGAACCTCGGAATATTCATGAAGTTCGTAGCTTCCACGGTTTGACCACTTTTTATCATCGCTTCATTCGGAATTTTAGCACCATCATGGCCCCCATTACCTATTGCATGAGAAAAGGGGAGTTCCTGTGGAGCAAAGCCGCGACGAGGGCCTTTGTTGAGATAAAAGAGAAAATGGTTATTGCACCCGTCATGCGCTTACCATACTTTTCTAAAGTCTTCGAAATAGCATGTGACGCATCGGGTGTAGGCATAGGCGGAGTGCTGAGCCAAGAGGGCCATCCTGTGGCCTATTTTAGTGAGAAGCTCAATGAGGCAAAGCAGAAATACTCCACCTATGACAAGTTTTATGCGGTCGTCCGATCTCTGTGGTATTGGAAACATTACCTGAGACTGCGGGAATTTGTGTTGTTTTTTGACCACGAAGCCTTACGTTTCCTTACTTCCCAGAAAAAAATTGAACCCGAGGCACGCGAAGTGGGTCGAGTACCTTCAAGGGTTCACATTTGTCTTGAAGCATAAGGCTGGTGCTCAGAACAAGGCTGCTGATGCGCTTAGTCGTCGAGTGGCGACGTTGCAGTCTATGAGCACCGAGGTCGTCGGATTTGAGCAGTTGAGGCAAGATTATCCTGATTGCCCAGATTTTGGGGCAGAATACACTGCTTTCCTTGAAAATTCGAACAACATTAACTCCGAGTATACCCTGTTTGATGGGTATTTGTTCAAAGGCAATCGTTTGTGCATCCCTCGTACTTCATTGTGTGATTTCTTCATCTGAGAGTTACATGTTGGAGGGATTGTCGGACATTTTGGGCGCGATAAAACCAGTGCGCTTGTTGAGGATAGGTTCTATTGGCCTAGCCTTATGAGAGATGTCTCTAGGGTCGTGAAACAGTGTCGTACATGCCAAGTTGCGAAGCATATCAAACAAAATACCGGCTTGTACACCCCTTTACCTGTGCCGCACACCCCGTGGCAAGACATCTCTAATGATTTCATGCTTGGGCTTCCAAAGACTTAACGGAAGCACGATTCCATTTTTGTGGTAGTGGACCGCTTTTCCAAGATGGCCTACTTCATGCCCTGTTTTAAGACCTCCGATGCAGCTCACATAGCCAAATTATTTTTCGGGGAGGTTGTGCATCTACATGGTTTACCCCAGACGATTGTGTCGGATCGAGATGTAAGATTGACCAGTTACTTCTGGAAAACTTTATGGTACATGATGGGTACCGTGCTCCAATTTTCGTTAGCCTATCATCCTCAAACGGATGACCAAATAGAGTCCACCAATAGGAGCTTAGGTAATCTTCTCCGTTGTCTTGTTGGTGATCACTCTAGGACTTGGGATTCTATTTTGCCTTTAATCGAGTTTGCATATAACAATTCAGTCAATAGGTCCCTTGGTATGAGTCCTTTTGAGGTCATCCTTGGTCATTGGCCTAGAACACCCATTGATTTAATTCCTATGTCTGCATCTCATCGAGTTTCCGAGTCAGCCGATTCATTTGCACAACATATACATGAATTACATGCCGAAATTAGAAAAAGAATTAATGCTAGCAATAAACAATACAAAATCTCTGTGGATGCGCACAGGCGCTTCAAGGAATTCTAGGTTGCAGATTCCGTCATGGTTCGGGTTAGGCCTGAGCGGTTCCCATTGAGAGCTGCAAAGAAACTTCAAGCCTGTGGCGCTGGGCCTTTTAGAATTGTGGCAAGGAGCGGCCCTAATGCATATGTTCTCGAGCTTCCACCAGATATAGGGGTCAGCTCTACATTCAATGTGGAGGACTTGGTTCCTTCTTTAGCCCAAGCCCCACCCCCTCACAAACCCTTCCAAGCAGCCCTGAGCCCGAATACCAGCCCCACCCTACAACCCCTACCTTTCCCTTCCTCAAGCGAGCAGCGAAGAGATGAGATCGAAGGGATATTAGATGGTTTGGCAATATCCACCCATGGGGGCGGAATTCAAAAGTACTTGGTCAAGTGGTTGGGAAAGCCAGACTCCGAGAACTCATGGTTAGCTGAAGACGAAGTGCGACGTTTGGACCCTTACATGCTCGAGCGCTATCACGACGCCGCTTCATCGGTGATGAAGCCTTTTCGGTCCGAGAGAATTGAGGGGGACACCGACATCGTAGACATCAGATATGGACCTTTTCGCGTGTACCGACGTCAGAAAAAGCGGAATGGAAATCAAAACTAGGCAAAAGAGGAAATTCTGAAAATGTAGAGGTGGTCCGAGTACCGTAGCCTCAGAGGAGAAATAGACACAAACCGCGAGGAGAACAGTGTCGAGCGATCCCTCGCTCGAGCGGTTAAAATCCTCGCTCGAGCGATATGCAGTGACGGAAAATTTTCGTTTTTTACCTTTTCAGTCTTTTATTATTTTAGGACTCTTTTAATTGCAAGTTTTATATCGTTTAAAATATTCAAGCATAAAAGCATTCAAAATATTCAATAATTAATTAAAAGTCTTTACAAGCCTCAATATATAGGCCACCAATAATTAAAATTCGAAATAAAGAGTTCTAATAGAAATAAAACACAAAAAAGGTAAGTTTTCGCAAAAAAAGTTAAAATCCGGAAAGCCTGTCACGACGTCTACGGATGTCCGTAGTGCCCCACGGATGTCCACAACCTACGGACAAATAGGGGGCAAAATCACGGACGTCCGTCACTGTTCATCACGGACGTTCGTCACTGTTCATCGTGAACAGTAATTTATATATATATATATATATATATATATATTTTTTTTTTTCTTGACGTTCCCTGTCATTCTCCTCCACTCAAAATGTTTCATTACCGATGAAACACGGATGTTGTACTCGGGCTCCCTCTCCTCTTCTTTCGACGCCGGTAGAAACAATGTGATCCGAATCCAATGTCCATGTATGTGGCGTCCCCGTCAATTCCTCTGGACCAAAAAGGTTTCATCACCGATGATACGCGCTCGTGGTAGATGTCTAGCAGGTCGGGGTTCAAGCGATGAACTTCATTCTCATGGACCCAAGTGTTTTCGGACTCCGGTTTGCCGACCCATTTAACCAAGTACTTCTGGAATCCCCCGTCATGTGTAGAGACGACATGATCGTTGTTTATATCCTCTATCTCATCTGATCCCTGTCTGCTTGGGGAAGGAAGTGGTATAGGTTGCAAGGTTGGATTGGGGCTAGAAAGTGGCTGGAGTGGGTTTTCAGGAGGTGGGGTGAAGCCCAAATAAGGAACTAAGTCCTCCACATTGAACGTTGAACTAATCCCCGTGCCTCGAGGAAGCTCGAGCACGTATGCATTAGGATCACTCTTAGCCAAAATTCTAAAAGGCCCAACGCCTCGGGATTGGAGCTTCTTTGTGGATCCCGATGGGAACCGCTCAGGCTTAACCCGGACCATCACATAATCACCAACGTGAAATTCTTTATAACGCCTGTGAGCATTTGCAAATAATTTATATTGATTGTTGCTTGAATTAATTTTCTGTTTAATTTCGGCATGTAAGCTATGAATGTGTTATGCAAATGCATCGGCAGACTCTGACACTCTGTGGGATGCAGACATGGGGATCACGTCTAATGGGGTCCTAGGCCTATGACCATGCACTACCTCAAAAGGACTCATGCCTATGGACCTATTGACAGAATTATTATAGGCAAACTCAGCTGTGGGTAAGATGGTATCCCGGGTCCTAACATGATCACCGACATGACTACGAAGGAGATTCCTAAGGCTCCTATTGGTGCTTTCGGTTTGGCCATCCATTTGAGGGTGGTAAGCTGTCGAGAATTGGAGCAATGTGCCAATCATGTGCCAAAGGGTCTTCCAAAAATAACTAGTAAATTTAACATCCCTATCAGAAACAATGGTTTTGGGCAACCCATGAAGATGCACTACCTCCGCGAAAAATAATTTAGCAATATGAGATGCATTGGAGGTTTTGGAACAAGGAATGAAGTGGGCCATTTTGGAAAATCGGTCCACTATGACAAAAATGGAATCGTGCTTCCTAGGGGTCTTAGGAAGTCCAAGCACGAAATCCATAGATAGGTCTTGCCATGGTGTGTGTGACACGGCTAAAGGAGTGTACAAGCCAGTATTTTGTTTGGTCTGTTTTGACACTTGGCAAGTACGAAAATGCTTGACAACCCGAGTGACATCTCTCATTAGGTTAGGCCAAAGAACCTATCCTCTACGAGCGCAACAGTTTTATTACGCTCGAAATGTCCGGCCATCCTTCCAGCATGTAACTCTCAAATGAGAAAGTTATGCAATGAAGTGTGAGGGATGTAAAGGCGATTGCCTTTAAACAAGTACCCATCCTGAATGGTGTACACAAAGTGTGTGCTGGTCGGGTTACTAAGGAGAGCAGTGTACTCAACCCAAAAATCTGGGCACTCGGGGTACTCATCCTTTAATTGCTCGAACTCGACGACCTCGGTGCTCATTGTGCGCAAAGTCACCACTCGCCGAGTAAGTGCATCAACGACCCTATTTTCAGCTCCAGCCTTACGCTTTAACACGAATGTGAACCCTTGAAGGTACTCAACGCACTTCGCGTGCCTTGGGTTCAACTTCTTCTGTGAAGCAAGAAAGCGTAAGGCTTCATGGTCAGAGAACAACACAAATTCATGCGGTCTAAGGTAATGCTTCCAATACCAAAGAGATCGAATGGCCGCATAGAACTGCTTGTCATAGGTGGATATTTTTGCTTCGCCTTGTTAAGTTTTTCACTAAAATAGGCCATAAGGTGACCCTCTTGGCTAAGCACTCCTCCTATGCCTACACCCGATGCGTCGCATGCGACTGCGAAGACTTTGGAAAAGTCCGGTAAGCGCATGACGGGTGCACTACTCATTTGTTGTTTGATCTCAGCAAACGCTTTCGTTGCTGCTTTGCCCCATTTAAAGTCCCCCTTTTTCATGCAATCAGTAATTGGGGCCATAATGGTACTAAAGCTTCTGATGAAGCGACGATAAAAAGTAGCCAAACCATGGTAGCTACGGACATCGTGTATGTTTGTAGGCTCGGGCCACTCTACAGTGGCTCTAACCTTTTCGGGGTCCGCGACCATTCCATAGGCCGAGATAATAAATCCCAAGAAAACAACAGAATGTTCCATGAAGGTGCATTTCTTGAAATTTACAAACAACTTCTCGCCCTTGAGGGTCTCACAAACCAACCTAAGGTGGTTCAAGTGTTGATCCTTGTTATGACTATAGATCAAAATGTCATCGAAATAAACAACAAGGAATTTGCGTAGAAACGACCTCAACACTTGGGTCATGAGTCGCATGAAAGTGCTCGGGGTATTAGAAAGCCCAAAAGGCATGACCATCTACTCATAAAGACCATCTTTAGTCTTAAAGGCGGTTTTCCACTCATCACCGGGGCGGATGCGGACTTGATGGTAGCCACTCTGAAGGTCGATCTTTGAAAAGATAGTGGAACCAACCATCATGTCAAGCATGTCATCGAGCCTTGGTATGGGAAACCGATACTTAACGGTAATCTTGTTGATTGCACGACTATCCACACACATGCGCCATGTATCATCTTTCTTTGGAGTGAGTAGGGCAGGTACGACACACGGGCTCAGACCTTCTTGGATGAACCCCTTCTGAAGGAGCTCATTGGCTTGCCGAGTCAACTCGGTGTGCTCAACCCGATTCAACCTGTAGTGGGGTAGGTTCGGTAAGGTAGATCCGGGAACCAAGTCAATTGCGTGTTGGATATCACGCAGAGGAGGGAGTTCGTTTGATAAGTTTTCAGGGAAGACATCAGTAAACTCTTTTAAAATCGGCTCAACCTCCCTGGGACACTCGCTCACCGACTCGGGAGCACTCTCTACGGTGACAACTACGTACACCACACTCTCTTCTATCGATGCTTTCTTGAACTCAGAAGGGCTCACAATATTAATGGATTTAGAAGACTCGCCCTTCTGTTCGACGGTGTTGGTCGATGGTGATTTGGGAGGCAAAGGGTGTAAAGTAATCTTTTTGCCCTTATGCATGAACGTGCATATGTTTGATTGACCAGAAAGAGTCACGTCCATATCATAGAGCCACAACCTTCCCCAAATGATATGGCCCACATCCATTGGCACTACATCACACCATAAGGTGTCCGAATAAGAACCTAATTGAATCGATACACGACACCTTTTCGATACGGGAATGGATGAAGAATTGACCCATGCGACTTTATAAGGTCTCGGGTGGGCTTCGGGTATAAGCCCTAATCGGCGTACGACATGAGTTGATATAACATTAGTGCAACTACTGCTATCCACGATGACCCTACAATTTTTTTCACCAAATCTGGCGTATGTGTGGAAGATGTTCTCCCTTCGCCAGTCATCCTTTTTATCCCGTTGAGGTTGTGCAAGGGCACACCTTTCAACTAAAGCATGACCAATAGCATCACCCTCTTCATTACTGGGTGTGCTAACCGGCTCAAATACTTCCTCTTCAACCACTACCTCATCCTCATCCTCTTCTCCCTCAATGAAGAGAGTCCTCTGGGGTTCTTTCGTAGGGCATTGGGAGGCAAAGTGTCCCATCCCATGACATTGATAGCACTTTATTTGGGAGTTAACCCTGGAGGAGTCTCCAACTACACTTTTTCCCTTTTCAAACCTCGAATTAGCAAGGGCAGGTTGTGTAGGTTTGGGAGGAGGATTGAATCGTCCCTCACCGGATCGTTGACTATTATAATATGGCTCGGTCCTCTTCACCACCGTAGTTTTCAAGTACTGTTCAAGATCTTGCACAACGGCATAGCATCTTTCAAGAGTTTCTACGGGGTGAGAAATCAATTCTTTTTGCAATTCAAGTCGCAATCCGGTGCGAAATCTAGAGAGTGATTTCAGGGTCTTCCGATACTTTTGCCCTCATCATGAACTCTTCAAATTTGCCAATGTAATCGGTCACGGGCATACCACCTTGACGTAAATTTTGCCACTGGTCGAGGAGGCGGTGGTGGTATGATAAAGGAACATACTTCTCAGTAAGTCGTTTCTTCATGTCGTCCCAACGGGTAATGGGAGGATAACCCGCGTTCACCCTGATGTGCTCGACATTGAGCCAGAAAAGTTGAGCTTGACCAACCAACTTCATCTTCGCGAGTCTAACGCAACGGTCGTCATTCATGGCATACCAATCAAAGTGTTGGTCCATGTCAGAAAGCCAATTGAGGAAGACGGTAGGGTCTAGTCTTCCATCGAAAGTCGGAATTTCAACTCGGATGTTCTTAAGGAGTTGAACTTCGGGGTCATAGTCATCTCTATGATGATCCCTACGGTTCCGATTGTCTTGGCGACCATTACGTTATAAGTGAGGACATTCACGCTCTTGGTGCTGATTTTCCAGCCCACTCATCGCTTCTAGTTGGTTGATTCGATTACGTAATCTATCATTACCAACTCCTAGGGATGTTTGGGCTTGCTCAATAGTATTCAGACGTGCGTTAATCGCACCAAATTCTTCTCGCATACCGTTAAGGGCATTGAGAATCGCACTCGAGTCCATGGTGATCACACAACCTATTAGGGTTCTAATAAGGAATGTAATATGGGCTCACAAAAAGAAAATAATGCAATAAATAAATATGACAAGCAAAAATGCCCTAACCTAGAAAACCTAGGTCTCTGATACCAAAACTGACGCGGGACGGGAACCCTAAAATGCATGAATATGATGTTTTGCGATTTTTGTCGAAATTAAATAAAATTAAATCAAACTTAATCTCAAAACTATTTTAAATACCTTAGGGTTCAGAGAATTCAGGTTGGTAGATCACGCGAGATCCAGTTAGGGTCCAGTCCGATGCGCAAGTACTATTAGATTTGAAGTGAGATCGGTCTAGTGATTGAACTCTAGCTTTTTCCAGGCTTGGGCGTTCGTCTTCGATCCGACGTTGATTCGCAGGCTCTAACTAGGGCTTTGGAAATAGGTGTATGGTTTTGTAATGGGCTTATGGTTTGATTTATGGCTTAGAAAAAGGTTTTGGGCTCTGTTTGATTTGGGATTCGGAAAGGGATTTATGGGTTTAGGGATCAAGAAATCAATAGGTTAAGATGTAGGAGAAACCAACAGGGATCAATAAGGCAAAAGATTCAAAGAAGACAGTGATAGATAATAGAGAAAATAACAATGACTTTTGGGAATCACTCCCTTGGCCTCACACCAAACCCATCTCAGGCAAAGAATATTCAAGCATAAAAACATTCAAAATATTCAATAATTAATTAAAAGTCTTTACAAGCCTCAATATATAGGCCACCAATAATTAAAATTCGAAATAAAGAGTTCTAATAGAAATAAAACACAAAAAAGGTAAGTTTTCGCAAAAAAAGTCAAAATCCGGAAAGCCCATCAGGACGTCCACGAACGTCCGTAGTGCCTCACGGACGTCCGTGACCTACGGACAGATGGGGGGCAAATTTACGGACGTCTGTCATTGTTTCACGGACGTCCGTCACTGTTCATCACGGACGTCCGTCACTGTTCATCGTGAACAGTATTTTTTTTTTCCTTGACGTTCCCCGAAAGATTTCTATGTGGTTGATTTAAATTCCTTTTTTATTCTGCATTTGTTATTCTTGTTTTAACTAATTTTACCGATTTTTAGATAGAAACTACTTGCACATTTTATTTGTTATTATTTTTATCATTATTTTTAGTTTCATTGGTGAAAACTAGATCTGCTACTTAATAAATAACAGAAAAAAAGAACTCCATAACTGAACAAGTTTTTATTTAATTTTAGTGCTATTATATAATGCATTAGTGTAGCTACAACAATGATCACAGTGCTCACAGTCTTTAGCAATTGGACGATATGCACCATTTGCTCGAACTTCTCAAAATCTATCAGCGACCTATTGGATGCACCATGGCCAAAAATTGAACTAATTGGTACAATATGTTACTGATATATTCCTTTGTTACCTTTATTTGTTTTTTTTTTTTGAAACGATAACAAAAACCATTCATAAAGATGAAAAAAGAGAGAACATACCTTGGCGGGTAGCAAGTGACTACCCAAACAAAAGAAGAAAACCCCTCAAAAACCTACCCAGGAACTCGAGCAAAGCCGCGTTGTATCGACCCCCCAAGCACTACCACCGCATCACGCACACCGAAGGCTCTCAACCAGCAGGACCGTCCCAGAGCATCAGAAAATACATCAACCCTTAATCAAAATCAGGCTTCTTTATGGCGTACCAACTGACTACAAGGTCCCGAACATCACGAATGACCATCCCCTGTGGCTTAGCCCTTTTTCTAAAGACTGTTATTTCTCTCTAACCAGATCGCCCAAAACACCGCGTAAACAGTGACAGGCCACAGCTCCTTCCGTATCACATCTACCTCTGCTGCCATCTACATCATTTGGACCGGCCGTTCCGGCATAACCCAAGAGACGTTATAGAACCCGAAGATCTTAGACCAGATATTGCGCGCAAAAGAGCAATGCAAAAGAATGTGGTCCGCAGATTCCCTCCGTCTCATGCACATAAGACATCTACTATTTACCGGGATATTTCTTCTCACCAGCTAGTCCCTTGTCAATATTCTTCCCCGCGTGACAGTCCACACGAAGAATTTAATTTTCGGAAGAATCTTAATTCTCCAGAAACCAGCCCACCACCGCCCCCGGTTGCTTCTCCTATCCTTCTCTAAAATCTGATTGTTTAGGGACTTAATGGAGAAGGTCCCTTTGGCTGAGTGCTTCCACTCCCTACGATCCATGTTGCACTTGTTGGGAGTCAACCCCCTGATGAGGTGCATTAAATTCCTGAACTCGGCCACTTCCCATTCCCTGATTCCTCTTCGGGTCGTTATATTCCACACCCAGCGACCGTGCTCGAGACTCGCAAAGTGACTGATAACAGCATCCTTGTGATCAGATAAGCTGTAAATCGTGGGGAACCTGATGTTTAGCTGTTGATCACCCACCCAGATGTCCTTCTAGAATCGAATTCGCTGCCTATCACCCCAGCTGAACCGAGTACCTTTTTGAATGATCTCCGCACAACCTTTCACCTCTTTCCACCAGGCCGACTCGTTATTATTTCTGAATCTGTAATGCTATGGTTCCTCTGACAGGCTATATTTGTTGGTGACCAACTGCCACCACAACTTATCCCTTTCTCTATCATCGCCAATCCTCCATAGCCACTTCCCAAGAAGAGCTAAATTCGCCAGCCTAAGCCTCTGAATACCTAGATCCCCCATCTGCTTGTGATCGCAACAGTCCGCCCACTTAATGAGATGAAATTTCTTTCGGTCCCCATTATCATTCCACATAAAATCCCTCATGATTTTTTCCAATTTCTTCGTAATACTGATCGGGGCCCGAAAGATGGACAACATGAACACCGTCATAGAAGCCAACGTAGATTTGATTAGCATAAGCCGGCCCCCATTGCTAAGCATTTTGCTTTTCCAGGTCGCCAGCCTTTTCTGAATTCTCTACACTAGACTCTCCCAACTTCTTGCTCTACACACTCTGATGCCCAGCGGAATCCCTAGATATGTAATGGGTAAAGAATCCTTCCTATATCCTACCAAACCAACAACACTGTCTGTTTCGTCATTAGCAATGTTGATGCCAGCCAGGCTGGACTTGTGCAGGTTAATCTTCTAACCAGACACCCCTTCAAAAAGGACAAGAATATCCGTCACCGCCTTGACCTCTGAAATGCCCCTCCTACCATTACAAAAGACCATCGTGCCATCAACATATTGCAAGTGTGATATTGACATTCCATTGTTCGCGACTTTGAACCCTGAAATGAGGTTCCGTTCTTCCGCCCTCTTGAAAATTCCATGTAAAGCCTCCCCGATACAATTAAATAACATAGGAGAAAGCAGACATCCTTGTCTAAGCCCTCTCTTACTTCTGAAGTACCCGTACGACACCCCATTGATCAGAACCGAGAATCTAACTGACCCATAGCAGCCCTTCATCCACTTCCTCCAAACGTCCCCGAAGCCCATTCTAGCCAACATATAATCCAGAAACTCCCACGACACTCTATCGTAAGCCTTTTCCATATCAATCTTGAACACCCAACCCTTATCCTTCCGCTTTTTAGCCGAGTTAATAGTTTCCACTGCCGTCACTGCAATATCTAAAAGTTGTCTGCCAGGTATAAAGGCTCCTTGGACATTGGAGATCAGTGAACCCATCACTCCCTTTAGTCATGTAGCCAAGACCTTCGCAACAATCTTGTAAGAGCACCCCGTAAGGCTAATAGGTCTGAACTCTGCTATATCACTGGCCCCAACACACTTCGGAATTAGTGCAATAAAAGAGGAATTGATGCTCTTAGCCAATTTGCCGAATGTATGAAACTCTCCCAGGAAGGCCATGAAATCTGCCCTTAGAACTTTCCACGCTGATCTTAAGAACTCAATGATGAAACCATCCGGTCCGGGAGACTTGTTGCTTCCTAGCTTCTCCAAAGCATCCTACACTTCCTCCTCCGTAAACATCCTTTCAAGAAAAGCCGCCTTGTCCCCATCAATCGATTTGAAATCAAGGCCCTCCAAAGCCGGACGATCCATCCCCTCTGACGCGTAAAGCTCCTTATAAAATTTCACTATCTTTGCATGCACCACACTCTCATCTGCATATTTGACCCCATCAATCTCCAGGGTTGCTATTCGATTATGCTTCTGTCTCCCATTCGCGACTGCGTGGAAGAACTTCGTATTTCCGTCGCCCTCTCGCAACCAATGGACCTTGGCTTTTTGCCGCCAAATCTTCTCCTCTTCCAAAACTTTCGAGTTGTACGCATCTTTCAAAACCACCTTGAGGTTTCAAAACCATCTTTCAAAACCTCCTTATCTTCCTCAGATAATGGCCCATCTTCTTCCGCACTATCGAGTATCGCGATTTCGCCCAATATCCCCTCCTTTAGCCTGCCCCGGACCTCAGCCCTCTCTCTGTTCCATAATTTTATATGCTCTTTGAACTGCTTCAGTTTCATAGTGAAGACATAGGAAGGCGTGCCCACAATACGACCCTCATTCCACCATCCTTCGATTCTGTCCCTTAAGTCCTGATCATCCAGCCACGCGTTCACAAAACGAAAAGGCCTCGGGCTAGTGCCCGCCGAAGACCTATCGTCACAACAAAGCACTATAGGTCGGTGATCCGAGATCGAACTGTGCCGTAATTGAACCATAGCATTGGGCTTTAATTCCATAAAATCCATCTCGCATAGGAATCTATCCAATATGCATAATGTGGGAGCTTGCTGCCCGTTAGACCATGTAAATCGCCCCTGCCATTCCCACATCGCAAAGGGCCGCTTGCGAAATGTACTCCATAAACAGATCTTTCGCCGTGAGATCGATGTGCCCCCTGTTTTTCTCGTCCTCGTAACAAAGTGACGGGGAGCGTCAAGATCGAACAACAGTGAGAGGAAAACAAAATTTCTGGAGTGATAAATTTTGATCGATTGAATCATTTACTCGATCGATCGAAATTTAAATTCGATCGATCGAATGTCGACGGTGATATTTTATCTATATGTATTTTGATCGATCGAATTTCAATTTCGATCGATCGAAATCGCGCCGAGTTTTTTTAGAAGTCTAGTTTCGAACTTAAGTTTTAGGGGTTTATTTGTCTTTTATTTAATATTCGTTGTAGGGTTTTCTTTTATTGTAAGACCTCCTATATAAGGTCCTTAAGCTAAACAATGTAATTAGTTGATTGATTATTGAATGAGAGCTTTTACTTTTTGAAGAGAGAGTCTTCTTCCCCATGATGGGTTTGGTGTGAGGGAGTGAGTCCCATATATCTTCCTATTTGTCTTTGTCTTCAATTTGCGTGATCTATTATATTTGCGTGATCTAAACCTTAGACTAATTGTTTCCTTGCGATCCCAAAACCTTCAACCTTTTGAAAGCCTAAATCAAATAAAGCCAACACCCCTTTCCAAACCTAAACTGATCCGAAAACCATAAGCCTATTGCAAACCATAAATCCCTTTCACAACCCTATTTGGAAATCATGAATCAACATCGGACTGAAGACGAGTGCCTAAGCCTAGAAAAGCCAGAGTTCTATCTTTAGGCCGATCTCGCCTCAACTCTAAAAGTACTTGCGCATCGGACTGGACCCTATCTGGATCTCGTGTGATCTACCCATCACAATTCTCCAAACCCTAAGGTATTAAAGATAATTTTGCGATTAAGCTTGAGTTAATTTATTTAATTTTGGAAAAATCTGTATTAAAGTCATATTCACGCATTCTAGGGTCGTTGTCCCGCATCACAAAGGGCATTGAAATCACCCCCCACACAAGGCAGCGGGTCCCATCTATTAGTCAGTGCGCTTTGTTCTAAGAAAAGCTCGCACCTGAGGCTGTTAATCGTGGGACCATAAACGGTAATGGCGACACATAGATCACCATTCTTCGTATCCTGTAACAGAGCGACAATCGAGTATCTACCCATCTCCGAATCCACCAGATTGAAAGTTTTAGTATCCCACGCCAAAAATACCCCGCCCCTACTTCCTCCCGCTTCAATAGCCAACCGATCCCACACGGAGTCTGAAAAAACTGATCTGACCACCGATTCCCATTTTGTTTCCTGCAACCCGACTACCTCTACTTTCTGGCCTCTAATGAAAGACTTAACTAGCGACCTCTTGTCCCTATCCCCCAAACCTATGACATTCCAACTGAGAAACTGCATTAAAAACCTTAAATACGAGAGCAGCCCACGCACACCGACCCCGCTAGCATTTGTCCTGCAGTGTCCCGTAAGGTGTAACATGTTCCAACAGTTTTTTCCCCTTCCATCTCCTTAAACCCCTCCTTTGCCTGGAGTAGAATAATCCCCATTTCGATCTGGCCCTGCTCTTAATTCCGCTATCGCTGTCTGCCTTGGGTTGCATCCTTCCCATCTCCACCATCTCGTGATAGACTTTGGCCAGAGCCTGCTGTGACCCCCGAGAAAGAGACCCCTAAATTTTCACCGAGCGTCACCAACCTTTTCCCTTCGAATCCCAAAGGATGCCCCTTTTCTGTGTTCGTCGATTCGCCTTCCGATGTAAATTATTCAATGGAGTCGAAGCTCGAATCATTACGGTAGTGTAGGCCAATGTTACCCTTCTTCGGAGGTGGCTAGTGCGATGGGGGTTGTTGATAGCATTCGGGCCCACACAGAATTCCACTACAACTGCACACGAGCCCAACAGAGAAATTAGAACAACAAGATTGCAGACCAGGCCCGTTAGGCCCAGACTGCGGAGACAAAATTTCATTAGACTTATGTAGGACAATCAGCTTATCAAAAGAGGGCCGGGACTGGTCTGTATCCCCGGATGTGGAACTAATGCGCTGGTCAGTGCCCCGCACACCGTTGGAGGCGACCGTCTCAGCAACCCGAGAGCAAGAGGCGACTTCAAAAACCATTGCCCCTGACTGTTCGCCACGTATACCCTTACTAACACCCTCGTTTACAGCTGTCCACTTGCAATCCCTCCGCCAATGCCCATTGTTTGACTCGGAGTCCGACATACCCTTCCTGTAGCCTGTCACATCGCTCTTTCTCTTGTACGCAAGTTCAACACGTATCCCCCTTAGCTGACCTACTCCCCTGCCATCCGCAGATAAAGCCTTTCCTTTCAAACAACAAGCTGCATCGTTGGCATCCACTAGAGCCGTTCGATCGGTGGGTCTCCCAACACTTTTTTCCTCTAGCCGTCGAGCTATCTTTTCGCTACCATCCTCCTTAAATACTCCGTCCTCGGGGAAGGAATTCTCTTCTTGGGGTCCCTTCAGCTCATTCCTTAAAACAGTATCGTCATTTACCTCTGCAATCAATGCCGCTGTCTGGCTCTGAGCCCTCTGACCCTTCCGATCCCCTATCTGGGTATTATAAGGTCTGCGATTTCCTCCAATGGCCCTATGTTCATCGGATATCACTTTCTTCCAGCGGTTCAAGACCATCTGATCGACATCATCCATCTGGAAATGCCACTTGTTTTTGAGTACGCCTTTGGCCTTCCCGTCGGAGCCACCCGTTACCAGGGCCAGATCCTCATCGGAATGGAGGCCAATCCTCGCACGATCGAGTTCTGGTAGCTTCGTCGGCTTCTGTCTTACCCCTTTCCCATAAATCTGACTGTTCTCTCCAATAATTTCATCCCTTCTGGTCGTCGATTGTTGTACCTTACCGGGCCTTATCCTTCTAGCTTGTATTTTTCCGTGATCAGCTGTGAGTATCCTTTTGCCCCACTCCACTTCCAACCAGCACTTGTAGCGGCAGCCGTTGACGAGGACTTCTCCCCTCCTCGGTATCTTGGTAGCATCCTCGGATCGCACCGATATCCTCGCGAACCGGATATCCTCCCCTGCTTCCGTGGAAGAATCGATCCCGACGAAAGTCCCACACCGTCTACCGATACCATTGAGGACCTCGTTGGTCCAAGCATGAGGCGGTATGTCACGGGGTCACTCTTCCAGCAGTGTCAGCCCATGCGGCACCTAACGCCCGATGCGCTAAGTCAGTCTATCTCTAATACCAATTGTGATGGGGAACGCCAAGTTTGGAAAACAGCAGCGAGAGGAAAAACTCAAATTCTGGAGAAAGATGAAAATTGAAGGAACTCTGAAATTTCGATCGATCGATTGAAAATTTTGATCAATCGAATATTAATTTCAATCGATCGAATGTCAACGACGATATTTAATATATGAATTTCGATCAATCGATTTTCAATTTCGTTCGATCGATTTTCAATTTCGATTGATCGAATTTCATATTCGATCGATCGAATTTCATATTCGATCGATCGAAATCGTGCCAGGTTGTTTTAGAAGTTTAGTTTCAAACTTTTGTTTTAGGGGTTTATTTGTCTTTTATTTAATATTCGTTTAGGGTTTTCTTTTATTGTAAGACCTCCTATAAAAGGTCCTTAAGCTAAACAATGTGATTAGCTGATTGATTATTGAATGAGAGCTTTTGCTTTGTGAAGAGAGTCTTCTTCCTCGTGATGGGTTTGGTGTAAGACCAAGGGAGTGATTCTCATATATTTTCTTTACCTTTGTCATCGATTTGCTTTGCTTGATTATATTTGCTATCTCACGATCTGTGTTTTCTTCCCTAAACCTTATCCTAATTGTTTCCTTTCGATCCCAAAACCCCAACCTCTTGAATCCATAAATCAAACAAAGCCAATACCCTTTTCCAAACCATAAACCAATCCGAAAACCATAAGCCTATTGCAAACCATAAATCCCTTTCACAACCCAATTTGGAATCCGTGAATCTACATCGGACTGAAGACGAGCGCCTAAGCCTGGAAAAGCTAGAGTCCTATCTCTAGGCCGATCTGACCTCAACTCTAAACGTACTTGCGCTTCGGACTGGACCCTACCTGGATCCCGTGTGATCTACCCATCAAAATTTCGCAAACCCTAAAGGTATCAAAGATAATTTTGCGATTAAACTTGAATTAATTAAATTAATTTCGACAAAATCTGTATTAAAATCATATTCACGCATTTTAGGGTTGTTGTCCCGTGTCAGTTTTGGTATCAAAGCCCTAGGTTTTCTAGGTTAGGGCATACTGTGTCACTTTAATTTTCATTACATCTTCCTTCAGTTTTTATGTGTGCACGTTATGTGTTTGACAAAATTCCTCATCCATTGTGGTTCATGTTTGCATGGCATTTAACACTCGTGTTAGTTGACCATGACACGATCGCGTCCAAATTCTTGGCAAAGTACCACAAGTTGTGATGAAACTAGAGTTAGGGGATACCCTCATCATCGTGAACTTGAGTACGACCCTTCCGAGAAGTTTCTAAAATCTATTCGGGATGAGGTTCCAAATTTTGAGGGTACGGCGAATCCTAAAACCTTCATAGAGTAGTTGTCTAGTGTAGAAGAGTATTTTGATTGGTATGGTGTACCAGATGAGTACAAAATTAGACTAGTGACAACAAAGTTTAAGGGTAATGCCGAATTTTTTTGGATTCATATAGAACTCCGTGTTGAGTTTCGTCAGATTAAACCCATCTCCACATGGGAGGATATGAAGGTGACACTTATTGAAAAGTATGTTCCTTTGACACACCGTCACCTTCTACAGAGTTTGAGAACCAAGACAAATAAGTGTCCTGATTGTCTTAAGTGTCAAGGGTTCAGACACTTTGCAGACCAATGCCCCACAAAACTTCCCACTCCGAATTTATTGACTAAAAGAGTGAGTCCTAAGGAGCCTGAGAATAGGGAAGTGGAAGAAGTGTACGACCCTCGTATCGTGATGAGTGAAGAGGAGATGGAAAAAGCTGACGAAAGTCTCGTTTGTGTTAAAGAGACTTCTATCTCCCTTGTGGATAGTGATGTTGGGTCGAGTACGCACGAGTTCATCGAGACAAGTGCACTTGAATCTTTGAAGTTGGTCGAACCGAGTACACATGAGTCAATCAATTCACCTACCAATGAATCATTGGAATCGGTTGAGTCGAGTCCACATGAGCCAATATTGTCACTTGATTTGATCACACATGAGTCGCTAGTGTCAATAGAACCCACTACATGTGAGTTGCATGCACATCATAGTCCCGAGTTGCATACCCCTTCACATTCCGAGTCTTGTTGTGAGTCAAGTTTTGAGTCTCATTCTACATTGCATGCCGAAATTAAACACAAGATTAATTCAAACAACAATCACTACAAATTATCTGATGATACTTCGATTATCGAGAGTACATGGGCCAATAAGGAAAGAGCTTGCCGCTTGAGTTTTCGTAATCCCGGCCGATATCGCGATCACACTTCATCGGGGTTGAATTCCTTCAGGTCTGGGAGAGTTGAGGAGCAACTTCAAAAATATTTGGTAGAGTGGGTTGGCGAGCCGGGCTATCAGGTTCATCAAGGAGAGGTTTACCGTGTGCGCCCTGCCACAATCAACCGAGATGAGGATCATACGTCACCAGGAGCCGAGATTGTTTGGGCTAAGTGCAAGGATTTCCACTGTGCAAGTTCCGATACGCTTGTTCAGTACCACGTGCGTGTTTCATCGGTGATGAAACATTTTGAGTGGAGGAGAATGACGGGGAACGCCAAGTTTGGAAACCAGCAACGAGAGGAAAAACTCAAATTCTAGAGGAAGATGAAAACTGAAGGAACTTTGAAATTTCGATCGATCGAAAATTTTGATCAATCGAATATTAATTTCGATCGATCGAATGTCGACGGCGATATTTAATATATGAATTTCGATCAATCGATTTGCAATTTTGATCGATCGATTTTCAATTTTGATCGATCCACTTTCATATTCGATCAATCGATTTTCAAAATCGATCGATCGAAATCGTGGCGGGTTGTTTTAGAAGTTTAGTTTCTAACTTTTGTTTTAGGGGTTTATTTGTCTTTTATTTAATATTCGTTTTAGGGTTTTCTTTTATTGTAAGACCTCCTATAAAAGGTCCTTAAGCTAAACAATGTGATTAGTTGATTGATTATTGAATGAGAGCTTTTGCTTTGTGAAGAGTGTCTTCTTCCCCGTGATGGGTTTTGTTTGAGACCAAGGGAGTGATTCCCATATATTTTCTTTACCTTTGTCATCAATTTGCTTTGCTTGATTATATTTACCATCTTGCGATCTGTGTTTGCTTCCCTAAACTTTAGCCTAATTGTTTCCTTTCGATCCCAAAACCCCAACCTTTTGAATCCATAAATCAAACAAAGCCAATACCCATTTCCAAACCATAAACCAATCCGAAAACCATAAGCCTATTGCAAACCATAAATCCCTTTCACATCCCAATTTGGAATCCGTGAATTTACATCGGACTGAAGACGAGCGCCTAAGCCTGAAAAAGTTAAAATCCTATCTCTAGGTTGATTTGGCCTCAACTCTAAACGTACTTGCACTTCGGATTGGACCCTATCTGGATCTCCTGTGATCTATCCATCAAAATTCTGCAAACCCTAAAGGTATCAAATATAATTTTGTGATTAAACTTGAATTAATTTAATTAATTTTGGCAAAATCTGCATTAAAATCATATTCACGCATTTTAGGGTTGTCCCGTGTCAAACTGTCACGTGGCGTCCTTCGACGCGCCATCAACTCGTGCGGTGTTTCGCTATCGCATGCAACGAGGCCAACCAATCTCTTCATCAGCTCCGATACCACCAGCCTAGAGGACGGGAACCCCCCTCGTGGTTACCTCTGTTTCGCGGCCTACCATCCAACGTATCGTGCCCCTTACGACACACTCGATTGCACCAATGTACCTCGTGCTACCATGCTCAACTGAGTTCCACGCAGCCTGCCTTCGTGTGCATTCCGAATTACTAGCACACGTCCATACTTGGCCCACATACTGTCATGCTCAACTAAGTCTCACACAGCTTTCGTGAAGTTGCCCAGCCGTATGCACCGCGACGTGTAGCTCGGGTCATACTTCAACCTCACTTTGGGTGCCATACGGCATCGCTGCGTCAACCTCCTAGGCTCACCCTTTCAGGCCTAGGAGACACTTGCGCCCCCTCTGGCAATGCAAGGCCCCGTGTGAGTGGAAGACATTCTCTAACACCTCTCCCACATAGATAGTCCAAACACCTTCTATGGGTAAACAACTAAAGGACCTCAAACATGTTGGTTTGACTTACCCCCATGGCACACATCTTCTGCCCGTGGCACACAGTGTCAAGTCCCAACCATCACGCCCGTGACTTCCCCCGCATTGTCTTCCCCTGCGACCGTGTCGCGACTACAGCAGGACGACCACGCCGCGAGGCCCTCCTGGCCCCATGTCGCGTGCCCTCCTGGCACCACATGCCGTGCCGTCCTGACACGAAGATGTCGCATGCCCTCTTGGCACCACATCGCGTGCCCCAGGCACCAAGATGTCGCGTGCTCATCTGACACTACATCGCGTGCCTCATGCACCATGTTGCAAGCTCGAGTATTGACCCCGTCACAGGTAGCCCATGGATGCGAATCCAGATATCGCTCCCCCCATTTTGCAGCGATGTCTTATACATATGGTCCTCCCATCGATAGAAACAGGCCTCCGTGTCCCCCCACCAAGCCGTCGCTAAATTATATAAAATCTCCACCGCCGCTATTCCCTCCTTTGAGAAGATCAGCATGAAGCAATCCGAAGTAATTTTTGATATTTTAAGTCCTGATGTGTATATATTCCCAAGCAGGTGAAGTAAAGCCTCCTTGATGTATCTGCAGTTTTCATTGTAACTAGCTGTAAATCGATCAAAAATTAATAAAAGCCTCCTGTTCTGGTTGTTGAGTATATTGTCGTTATAAATGCTACCATTAGCTGCAAAAGTGAATGTATCCGTGACAGTCAATGTAATGCCATCATCCGCCAGCTTAAACCACATTTGAGGCGATTCCTCCTTAGCATTTGACTCGCGATCCCCCTTATCACCACCCCCTCGATTCGGCCTCGGCTGCCACCCTGTTCTGCCGTCCCCTGTCTGGAAGAACTGGTTTGCCCTCTTAAACTGCTTCCCCACTATACTCCATCCGTTACGCAGATCTTTTCGCTGTTGTGACAAGATAATCGTCTGCTTGTCGCCCCGGTCCCGCCCACCATATCTCTTCTTGACATTTAAACAGTTCCTTATGGTGACACCCGAGCTCCAGTGATCGTCACACCCTCTAGCATGGCACCGGATCCGCCTCCGAAACTTAAGATTACCACATCCTTTGCACCACCAGTCCCCTCTCTGCACCACCACGAAGCCTCCACCCTCCATCGATAAATATCTTGTGTTGTTGTATCTCATTTGTTACCTTTATTTGTTGGCATTGGTAAATGTTGAAATGCAGAATTAGTTGGTACTGTTACCCTTATTACTTTTCCATTTTCTTTTATTGAAAGTTTGTTGCAAACTTGTAGGTATTTTCCTATTTCATTTGGAGTATTGGTTAGGTCCCTATCAACAAATGTATGCTGGCGTGTTGTTATTATTATTATTATTATTATTTTTAATATTAATTACTGTATTATTATAAAATGATTTACATTCAAACAGTTAAATGTAATGTCAAGTGTCTTTTAGTTAACTATTGGCATATTTCTTTGCACTGAAATAGAAGTGAGCAACTATTGGGTGCCCCTCTTAAAGAAAGTCCTGCGTCCGCCACTGAGTGCTGCTGACTCATAGAACATAATGGTTCTTGAAATATTCAGATCCATGAAATTAAATAACGTGCCCAAAATAATGGCATTATCTGCCTCCCAATCAGCTAGATCTGGGGGACCAGGACTAGGCTTAGGTATAGATCCCGTAAGGGTGATAGCCCTCTTCCATTGAAGGTAATGGAGGAATTCAGCTTTATGGCAGTGATAGTAGATGACAAATTGCCGACACTTACACCAATATACTTATTACTTATCTTGAAAACAAGAGAGACTCAAGCCTTACAAATTCCCATCAACAAAAAAACCCCAACAACATACTGGTACAATACCACACTATTTAACGAATGTAAAAAACTAGTAAAAGAAACAAATACTGGCTGGTTTAAAACTGGTGTTCATACACCCATTCCTGAGAAAGAACTATGCCAAAAAGGGTCAATTACGACCAAGACCATCAAGGTAGAGTACTGATACTTTCATATACATGCTCCAGATTATAACTAACTACAGAAACAAAACAAGTCTCTGGAATTAAAAAATTTCTATTTCGTCTGCCTGAACCCTGATCAAATCTCAATCAAACTCCATGATGTCTGATGCAAATGAACTGTAATGGAAAACTGATTCATTTCCTTGTAGAATTGAGGTCTGTCAGAGTTGCACAAAGATCTGGGAGTGAGAAATCTGAAAATCAGGGGAAACGGGAATAGCATAAAGATCTGCTCCAAAACCGTTTAAAACATCTTCAAATCCATTCGATGTAGAAGGAAGAAGTGATCATGACAAAATCGATCCATCCTGTGCAGGTTTCGTGTCAAATGGGTTGACCTGGCTGATGTCAAGCTGACGTCAACAATGATGATGTGTACTGATGAGTTTGGCTCTGATACCAAGAAATTTTGATCATATTAGGGTTGATTAGTTATGTCATGGAGATTGGGGTTAGGGTTTCATAGTTAGGTTTAGAGAAGGAGAGAGAGAAAGGAATTAGGGAAATGTTCCGCACTAGCCTTTATATTAAGTCACATATTATTACAGCACACCCAATATCAATTACTACACCCAATTAAAAGAACAGACACACTGACAAAACCCACCATATTCATACTGGTTTGTACCATACTGGTCTTGGCTGATGCCGGGGGGTACAATTTGCTACAAACTGAGATTTTAAACCATTCAATGAATACCCCTAATTATGATGCATTGACAAATAATTAATGTAATTTAGTAAAATTGAGTGTGCTCTTATTCATCTTTTATGTTTTGTGGTGGAGATATTTCACTCATTCCTTCTCTGAGGCCTTTGACTGCTCACAGTAAGTGACAAATCATCATTTCTGTGTAGAGTGTTCTGGAGGGTTACAATGGAACAGTAATGGCCTATGGACAGACTGGTACCGGGAAGACGTACACTCTTGGACGGCTTGGAGAAGAAGACACTGCTGACCGTGGCATTATGGTTCGTTCAATGGAGGATATTCTTGAGGATATATCTCTAGAGACTGATTCTCTATCAGTGTCCTACTTGCAGGTTGTTGGACTCTTGAAAACAGTGTACCTTCTCATACTATTTTTTCCTTCTGACTTTTCAAGGTTGAGTATTCAGCTCCATTTCATTCGATTTCAGGTTGTGGAAGCTTCCCAAGCATATACCATTAGGTCTGCTTCAATTTTAAAATTACTGATCCCTTGCTCTTTTCCAAAATTCACAGCTCTATATGGAAACCATTCAGGACCTCCTTGATCCTGGGAATGATAATATTTCCATTGTAGAAGACCCAAAAACTGGAGATGTTTCAGTACCTGGGGCAACCCAGGTAGAAATCAGAGAGCAACAGAGTTTTGTGGAGCTACTACGATTTGGGGAAGCTCACCGATTTGCTGCAAATACAAAGTTGAATACTGAATCTTCTCGCAGCCATGCCATTCTGATGGTGAATGACTTGAGTGTTTCAAAATTTGAAAGATCGAGTTTGTAGTTGCTGATTCTGTTAAAGAGCATGTAGGCTGAATTGAAAGATATGTAGTGCAGGTACATGTTAAGAGGTCCATTGAAGGAAGGGATGACAGGCAAGTTGCTCTCTCAAGTGAGAATGGCAATACTTCTCACTTGGATAAAGCTTTTCGGCTGCCCACTGTCAGGAGAAGCAAGCTAGTTGTGGTTGACCTTGCAGGATCAGAGCGTATTGATAAGTCAGGTATCTACCAGAAAATTTTGACCTCAAGTGTTTTGTTTTCTAGTTGACGAACTATTTGAATTTCCTGATGTCGTGGTATTCATTTTGAGTTAGAGCCCAAATGGTTACTATTTGTTTGTTTTGCTGTGAATTGTAACCGAAAATGCCACGTAGTAGGATTGAGGCAGCCGTGTCATCATGACACTATGCCATAATCTTAAACAATAATACCTAAGTCTGCTGTTTCATCCTAACACTAACAGGTCATAATGTTAAATAATGACAACTAACATGTCATTGATTAAGTATTTTCCTGTCCTTTTTTTCGTGGTAACAATTCTTCTACCCAGTTTCTCACTTCACTTGTAAACTGATACTGAACTTGTTAGCAGTCAGTGTTAGGGGTGAAGGTAGGCTATGAAACTCTTCCTCTTGCCTTCAGAAAGCTACGGGGATCTGCAAGGTGACGTCAATATTTTGGGTCTTTTCTGGGATGGCCTTGGGGGCTGCTGAGTTATCCCCCCTTTTTGGCTATCTGGCTGTTTTGCTTTCTTTGTTTTTTGTGTTGCTTTGTTTCGTTCCAGCTTCTCGCTGGTTTCTTTTTTAATATATTTCTCTTTAGCAACCAAAGTTTTTTATTTTTTTTCATCAAGGGAGACTTCATATAATTTGTTGGAAGGGAGGGCCTGGTGTCCGTTGGTGGATCGAAAAGTTCAGATTGTACATGTTGGCAAGGAAGCGAACTGACGCAGGACAAAAACCCTAAACTACGTGAATGCGATGAATTAATTACTTGCCGAAATTAATTTAAATTAACTTGAACAATAAACCTGAAAATAATGCGGTTACCTTAGGGCTCTATCGTTTTTCATACGAAAGATCACGTCCGGGTTCAGGAAATGGTCTAGATCTGTTAGAGTTGCAGTACAGATCGGTCCTAGAGGTAGAACTCTAGGTTTTCCAGATTAGGGTGTTTACTCGTGGCTCAATGGTGGGATCTCAAGTTCTTCTATGGTTTATGGGATCGGGTATTTGGAGATTTAATGGTTGAAATAGGGATTTGTGAGATGAGTTCGAATCAATGGTTCCGATGGGTGTTAGGATTTATGGTTTTGGGGATTTGGAAAAGGTGACGGCTGGATTTAAGGTTTATGGGATCACACAAAGTAGAGAAAGAAAATAAAATAAAAAGATAGAGGATAGATTTTGGGCTTCACACCCTTGGCTTCACACCAAACCCTTGTCAGGAAACGAAGATTCACTCTCCGAAGATGCTTATCTCAAGCAAGGAAGCAGAAGGCTCTTTTCATTAATAAAAAAACTAATTACATTGTTTATTAAAAGACCTTATATAGGAGGCCTCTAAAACATAAGAAAACCCTAAAACAAATAATAAAAAAAAAGTTAAGTATGCCCTCAAAACTAAAATTCTTCAAAATTCGCACTGTAGCTCAATCAATCGAGGTACTGTAGCATTGTGGTTTGATCAATCGAGTTACTGTAGCATTGTAGCAATTTTTTTTTTTTAAAACTGACTACAATCGATCGATCGATTGAATGGTCGATCAATTGACTGGGCATTGCTCCAATATACTAATTCTGCTCCTTTAAGCCTGGTTCTGGTTTTCGTTCCGCTTCTTCTTGGCTGGAAAATCATTTGCAGCCCGAATCTACGGCTCTCGATCTTGGCGTCCCACATCATTCTCCCCGACTCAAAATGTTTCATCACCAATGAAACACGCATGAAGTGAATCTTGGCACTCGGTGACGTATGAGCATCATTTCGGTCCATTGTAGAGGGACGTACCCGGTAAACCTCTCCTTGACGAGCCCAATAACTCGGCTTGCCAAGCCACTCTACCAAATACTTTTGAAGTTTCGTGATATCGACTGGGAATACGGAAACTCAAGCGACGAACTCTCTCATGATTGGCCTATGCACTCTTGGTAGTTGACTCGCGAACCCTCTGCATCTCATGGACCAGAAATTTTCGGCCGCAGGTGAATGACACAAGATTATCCCAAATTTCCTCAATTATCTCTTTTCTCTGCCTGCTCGGAGAAGGGAATGGTAGAGATTGTAGGGTCGGGCTGGAATCTGGGCTCGAGGTTGCTTGGAAGGGGTTGCTGGGGGGTGGGGTTGAGCCCAAAGAAGGGACTAGGTCCACATTGAATGTAGAGTTGACCCCTATATCCGGCGAAAGGTTGAGAATATGCTCATTAGACCCACTCTTTGCCACAATTCTAAAAAGTCCAGCGCCGTGGACCTGGAGCTTCTTTACGACTCCCGATGGGAATCGTTCAAGTTCAATTTGAACCATTGCATGATCATTTAATTGGACTTCCATGGGAGTCTTAGGTAAGTGCATCGATAATTTGAGAGTTTCATTGCATAAATTAATTTTAAGCTTAATTTCGGCATGCAATGCGGAATGAGACTCAAAAGATGACTCACAATAAGACTTGGAATGTATAGCAGTATGCAACTTGAGACTATGATGTGCATGCGTGTCTATGAACTCGATACTTTCGTGTGTGTGTGACGCTAATGACTCACATGTAACCGACTAGAGTGCTCTTGACTCTACTAACATCAACGACTAAGGCACAACCGACTCTGTGGGCACTGTCAGCTCATGCGTGATTGAATCCAAGGACACTAATGGCTCATGTACGCTCGGTTCGATCAACTTCAAAGATTCAAGTGCATACGACTACCACCAACAAGGACTCGCGCACAACTGGCTCTATGGGCACTAACAAATCGTGCGTAGGTGACTCGGTCGAATCACGCGTGCGTGACTCGGTTGGCTCACATGTGGGCGACTCAATAGCACTGCTCATAAGGGAAATAGAAGTATCACAAACTAGACTCTCATCCGCTTCTTCCATTCCCTCTTCACTCATCACGATACGAGGGTCATACACTTCCTCTTCTATTGTCAAATTTTCTTGCTCCTTAGAACTCTCTCTTTTAATCAATAAATTCGGAGTGAAAAATTCTGTAGTGTATTGATAAGCAAAGTGTCCATACCCTTGACACTTGATAATCAGGACACTTATTTGTCTTGGTTCTCAAACTCCTTTGAAGGTAACGGTGTGTCAAATGAACATACTTTTCAATAAGTGTTACCTTCATATCCTCCCATGTGGAGATGAGTTTAATCCGACGAAAGTCAATACGGAGTTCTATATGAATCCAAATTTTTTTGGCATTTCCCTTAATCTTTGTTGTTACTAGCCTAATTTTGTACTCATCTGGTACGCCATACCAATCAAAGTACTCCTCTACACTAGACAACCACTCCACAAAGGTTCTAGGGTCCGTCGTACCCTCAAAATCTGAGATCTCATTCTGAATAGATTTTAGAAACTTCTCGGTAGGGTCGTACTCAAGTTCATGATGATGAGGATATCCCCGAACTCTAATCTCATCAAGACTTTTGGGGCTT
Organism: Chloranthus sessilifolius; assembly: GCA_021018995.1. Lineage (NCBI taxonomy): Eukaryota > Viridiplantae > Streptophyta > Magnoliopsida > Chloranthales > Chloranthaceae > Chloranthus > Chloranthus sessilifolius. The sequence goes on from CM037589.1 coordinate 36,911,854, forward strand.
TGCCAAGAATGTGGGGTGTAGTGGTTCCCTCGTTCGGCTAGCACCCTTTCATGATGGGTAACGAATTCATGGTGACGTGTAAGTGACTCATACATGATGCTTGACACAAACACAACCGAGACACAATTCTATGGACCACACAATAGTTGAGGAATTTTAACAAACACATGACGTGCACGCAAATGAAGACACAAATGACATGTGACTCAAAATGAATAAGGACTTTTGTCGAACACAAGACGTGCACAATGATGAATACAAATGAAATAAAATTTCAGTAAATTAAAATGACATGCACATATGAACCAACAATGAATGGAGACTTTTATCAAACACTAGATGTGCACAAATAAAAACTGAAATAAGATGCAATGAAAATTAAAATGCTATGGAATTAAATGTTATACAAATATGTCCTAACTTGGAACTTAGGCTTTGATACCAAAACTGATGCAAAACAAAAACCTTAAACTATGTGAATGCGATGAATTAATTACTTGCCGAAATGAATTTAAATGAACTTGAACAATAAACCTGAAAATAATGCGGTTACCTTAGGGTTCCTTTGTTTTCTATACGAAAGATTACGTCCGGGTTCAGGAAAGGGTCCAGTCTTTGCGCTAGATCCGTTAGAGTTGCGGTGCAGATCGGTCCTAGAGGTAGAACTCTAGGTTTTTCAGATTAGGGCGCTTACTCGTGGTTCAATGGTGGGATCTCAAGTTCTTCTATGGTTTATGGGATCGGGTGTTTGGAGATTTAATGGTTGAAATAGGGATTTGTGAGATGGATTCGAATCAATGGTTCCGATGGGTGTTAGGATTTATGGTTTTGGGGATTTGGAAAAGGTGACGGCTGAATTTAAGGTTTATGGAATCGCAAAAAGTAGAGAAAGAAAAGAAAATAAAAAGATAGATAGAGGATAGATTTTGGGCTTCACACCCTTCGCTTTACACGAAACTCTTCTCAGGAAACGAAGATTCACTCTTCGAAGATGCTCATTTCAAGCAAGGAAGCAAAAGGCTCTTTTCATTAATAAAACAATTAATTACATTGTTTATTAAAAGACCTTATATAAAAGGCCTCTAAAACATAAGAAAACCCTAAAACAAATAATAAAAAAAAAGACAAGTATGCCCTCAAAACTTAAATTCTTCAAAATTCGCACTGTAGCTCGATCAATCGAGGTACTGTAGCATTGTGGCTTGATCAATCGAGTTACTATAGCATTGTAGTAAAATTTTTATTATTATTATTATTTTTTAAACTGACTACCATCGATTGATCGATTGAATGGTCGATCAATCGACTGGGCATTGCTCCAACACATTGATTCTGCTCCTTTAAGTCTGGTTCTGGTTTCCGTTCCGCTTCTTTTTGGCTGGAAAATCTGTTGCAGCCCAAATCTACGGCTCTCGATCTTGGCGTCCCGCGTCACGAACTTTGTGCACAGTCCCTCCTTAGGGGGCTGCTCAGATGTTCTGCTATTCGGTTTCCTGTAGGCATGACTTTTATGACTTGTATAAGGAATATGTGATTCCTTTATGCATTTCTTAACTGTACCTTATGTAGGTTGCTCCTTGCCGAGAAATAGGTTACTGAGCATCCTTTGACAGATATGATAGTGAGGGGTTTGAGGGAGTTGCCATGATGTAGCTGATGTTGGTGTTGTTTCTTCCTAATCTTGTAAATGCACTAATAACTAATTTACCTTTTTGCTCCCAGAAATTTTGGTGTTCTAACTTCTCAATTTTGTAAAATAAATTCGATTCGTTCGCTATTAAGCATCTTTCTGTATTTCTTTTACAGTAATTCTACTAAATCTAATCGAGCAATGAGGATTGCAGTAAGTAAATTTCTAGATAAATGCAATTTATTTCAATTTGTGGATTTATATTTGGAGCCTCATCTATTCATAAGGTTGTGGTTGCCACGTGTTGACAAGGATCCTGGGTAGTCAGCTTCGAACTACTGTGCTCTCATTTCCAGCACAGTGCTCATGGATATTTAATAATGACTGCATTTGCGTCTTCACCGATGAAAAATTATTAGAATAATGGATGCATTTTCTTTCCTCAATCTTGATGTTAGATTGTTGTTCTTTCTGTGTCAAATTCCATATTTTGGGTTGCATTATCCACCATTCATCTTTGAAGAGTAGTGGGAGATTGTATACAATTTGTTGCTGGTTAAAAACCTAGTTACGAATTTCTCATCCACCAAAAACAAATAATTCTTTCTACGGTTGACATCTGATCGCATATGGTTTCAAGTGCCCTGGGAATTTTGAGGAATATACTTTTTTAAGACCTCTGTTAGCTTCTCTGTGACTGAACCTAAAATTTCAACATTGAATTATGAGGCCATCCAAAGATTATGTATCTTGGAATGATAAAATTTCTAATTTCATCCATTTGAACCTGTAGTTGTAGTGAGTAGAAAAATTAAACTGAGTAATTTTGTGATACTATAATTATGTTACGTTCTAATGCTGATCCTTGTATGCCATTGATCCCTTCATCCTTAGTGAAGCTTTTTATTTCTTTCTCATTGGCAGGAAGCGAGGGACACACACTTGAAGAAGCCAAGTCTATTAATCTCTCTCTGAGTGCATTAGGAAAGTGCATTAATGCACTAGCAGAGACGAGTTCTCATGTCCCGGTTCGTGATTCAAAGCTTACAAGGTTGCTCCGAGATTCATTTGGAGGTGAGCATTTGTCATATATATATAATTTTTTCTAATGCTTGAAATCAGATTAATCTGAGAGTTAAGCAGCTCATGACATTGAAGACTTGATTTCAATGTGTGTGTGTATCCACACACATACAAATTTGGATTATTTGTGTCCTGTTTCTGCCAATTTGTTTTGATGGAAGTTTCAACTTCTGCTCATTATCATTGTCACAGGAATGGCCCTGTTAATGCTTTGGCATGCCCATGCTTTTCTTTATGAAATTTTTTCTTTTGGTTGTTGGTATTTTTGTTTGCACATAACTTATTGACACTCCTAAATTGCCTCAGGCACTGCAAGAACTTCATTGATTGTTACTATTGGTCCATCCCCACGCCATCGAGGAGAGACTGCAAGCACCATTATGTTTGGACAACGAGTGGGGTTCCCAATTTTTAGCTGCGGTTGTTTGTTTCTTTTAAACATTTTGTTTGCTTTATTTCAATTGCTATCGAAGTTGCATGCCATTTCTCTACTTTTTCTGCATGTGATGGTAACTTTGTTTTGTAGTTGACGCTTACAAAGTTCAGAAGTCAAATGGACCATTGCTGTGCATTTGGAACAAAAAAATTGATAAAGCTTTTCGTTCCTATCACCTATTTTTTCCATTTGAGTATCGGATGGTAGCATTATATTCTGATGTAATTCTTTTGGCACAATGACCTACAAAATTCAAATTTAAGTGTCTGAAGCACATGAGCATATGTTGGTGACTTAATATGTGCACATGGACATATATGCATATGCATCCAAGTGACAAACTATGGGTGCGGGATTAATACGGTGCGAGAGAAAGTCGTAAAAAACGGCAAAATACGCCAAAAACAGGAAAAAAGCGAAAGGTAAAAAACTGTAAAATACGAAGCCAGAAAAAAGCCCAATAAATTGGGGAAATACAAGATAATATTAAAAAAAAAATTAAAAATTTTAAAACAGTTTTTAAAAGTACGGTAAAATACGGGAAAAAAATGTTTAATACATGAAAAAACATGTTTAATATGTAAAAGACGTGTATTATAAGGAAATATACGTTTTATTTAAAAATATAGGTACTATACGTGTCTAGTATGTTGTGGAAAAAAATGTGTATTATGGGCATATTTTTCAAAGAAACGGAGTATTTTGTCACAATGCATCTTGCACATATTAGCATACCTTTGTAATATAAATATGAATGTGTTATGTGCAAGGATCAAAATTTCGGGTCGAATTTCGGTTTCGGACATGACCGAAACCGAAATCCGAAATTTTGGCCGAAATTTCACCCCCATACAATTTGGACCGAAATTTTGGATTTCGGTTTCGTTTCGGCCATTCCTGAAACCGAAACATTTCGGCCGAATTTTTGAAATTTCGGCAGAAATTTTGATCCATGGTTATGTGAGTCTATGTATAGAGATGGAAATATATAAGATGGGCATATTGTTAATGTCATCCTTATTGCCTGGCATTTTCGTCGAATTGGTTGAGTTGTTTGGATATAGAGAATTCACAATGCAAAGTAATATTACATGGTTCTTATGCTGATTATGATCCATGTCAATGAAATTTTTTAAGGGTTGCATTGCTTCATGCTTTTGTACTTACTCTGAGACTAAAAATTTCAAGATCCAAAGTAATATTCGTTGGTATGATTACTCTGATCAATGACTTGTTTCTGTGGGATAACCTGTCTTATTACTAAGATTCCCTTATACAATTATACCTTACATGAACCGAGAATCACTCAAGAAAAAACAAACAAAAGGATGGATCCTATCACAGATAGCATAGAATGTCATTAATTCAATGTGAGTATTAATTGATTCGTATTCTGATTATAATGCATCTTTACCTACAATGTTCATATGGAAGTAGCGAAAATTATAATTTAACCTGCCATCTTATTTTTGTTTGTTGGAAAAATTTGTGCATTCATAATTGTAATTATTCTTATGCTGTTCCTAACAAGGTTTGTAATATTGGTTTTGAGTGGCACTTACTCGATTCATAAACCAATAAAGTATATGATACATATCGGATTCTTATTACTTAATATAGTTTCCTATTATGTTGTCGAGTGTTTGTGTGTGTTCTTTTTACCTCTCTTTTCATTCCATCAGTTTGTGTATTGGACCATAATTTGATTGATGAAATTAGAGACCTTTTTTTTTAAGGCTTTGCCCCTCTTATCTATTACGATATTCCGTGCAGTTATACACACTAGGTGTTTTATAATTTGTATCCTATCCAGGGTAGATGGTGTTAGTTTTAATCCCGTTTTGTGTTATAGGTGTATAGGGATTGAGACGGGGTTTGCAATTGGAATTAGTACATTACCTTGGGCTGTTGAGGGCCTAATGATTGTCAACATTCCATGACATATTGAATGAACCTAAAATCCAAAAAAGAATTTTTGATGTGCAATTAGTAAAATATAAACGAAAACTGGGTGCGATTAAGACATGACTGGTGTACAATTAGTGGATTTGATAAATGACATGATCATCTTTTCTATAAATTATTATAAATTGTTAGGATATTTTAGTTGATTGCGCATAAGGAAGTAATAAGTAATTTATTTGGGTTAATTAAATGGCACATGTACAGCTAGCAAACTTGGTATAAGCTACATGTGGTAACTAGGACATTTTGGTCAATTAAACATATTTTAATGGTATAAAAGCCTTTTATTTAATAACCAATATGGACCGTTAGATTTGTAGATTTTGACAACTCATGATTTATGACCCTAAAGATGTGTATACGACAAATTAATATAACATTAAGATTTCTGTGATCAGTGGTCTCATTAAAAAAGCTTAACCTAGGGGAATGGTTTAACTTTAATTAGTTTTGATGGAAAATTATGCGACATAAAGGGCTCATATAGAAAAATGAGCATAAGTAAATGGAAATTAAAAATACTAAAAAATCTATTTTCAAAAATTTGATTAGATTAAGTAGAAAATCTCTTTTTAATTTTTATAGGTAACCTGGGATTGAACCCGCGACCTAGAGTTTGCAATATTGTCAACCTTCCATTGGGCTATAGGATTAAGTAGCGAATCCAAAACCTAGGTTGCTTCCCTAGAACTTTTGTTTTCGATAAGTTCGCTCCGAGCTTGTTGGGTTCTCACCCGTTTATTAAAAGAATGAAAGAAGATTTACAAATGTTTATACAACATATGCATATCTTCTTCCGTCAAAGAGGTGAAAGAAGGCGGCAATGAGCCAAGATTATCCCATCTTACCACTGAACTAGCATCATCTTCCTTTTTGCTAAGTAGTTTGCAGCTTTGTTAATGTAGCTCTAGATCTTATAAATACAATTAAATAAAATTGGGAAGTTTAAGGAGCAAACCCAAGGATAGAGGTCAACTTAAATAAGGGAATTACAAAATCTAGGTGAATTAACTAAAAATAGCTCAAATTTAGAGCATAGTTGACGCGGGACAACGATCCTGAAACGCGGAATATGATTTTTATGCAGATTTGCTGAAATTAATGAAATTAAATCAAGTTTAATCGCAAAATTATCTTCGATACCTTTAGGGTTTTGCAGAATTTTGATGGGTAGATCACACAAGATCCAGGTAGGGTCCAGTCCAATGTGTAAGTACTTTTAGAGTCGAGGCAAGATCGGCCTAGAGATAAAACTCTAGCTTTTCCAGGCTTAGGCGCTTGTCTTCGGTTCGATGTAGATTCACGGATTCCAAGTTGGGTTGTGAAAGGGATTTAGGGTTTGTAAAAGGCTTATGGCTGTTAGATCGGTTTATGGTTTTGGAAAGGGTATTGGCTATGTTTGATTTAGGGTTTTAAAAGGATTTAGGGTTTTGGAAATCTAGGGTTTCAGAATCTAGGAAGAATTTAGGCTTGGGGTTTAGAGAAGCAAACACAGATCGAAAGTAGCAAATAGAATAGAGAAGATAACAATGGCTTTTGGGAATCACTCCCTTGGCCTCACGCCAAACCCATCTCAGGCAAAGATTATTCAAGCATAAAAGCATTCAAATAATCAATCAACTAATTAAAAGTCTTTACAAGTCTCTATATATTGGCTACCCATAATTAAGTTCGAAATAAAGAGTTCTAATACTAATAAAACACAAAAATGGAGTTTTCGCATGCAATCCCGTCTTACGGGCTCGCCCGCGCGAGTTTTATCATCGCTCGAGCGAGTTTAAGTGATCTCTCGCGTGATGCTCGCTCGAGCGATTTTAAGTACTTGCTCGCGCGAGGGTTCTCTGCGCCGTTCTCCTCGCGTGCAGCGTTGCTCTCCTCGCGGTTTGTGTCCGTTCCTCCTCTTAGGCTACGGTACTCGGGCTTCCTCTACGCTTCTTCCGATGCCAATAGAACCGGTGCGGTCCGAATCCAATCTCCATGTAAGTTGCGTCCCCGTCAATTCCCCTTGACCAAAAAGGTTTCATCACCGATGAAACACGCTCGTGGTATATGTCTAGCAAGTCGGGGTTCAAACGCCGAACTTCGTTCAAGTGGACCCAAGTGTTTTCGGACTCCGGTTTACCGACACATTTAACCAAGTACTTCTGGAATCCCCCATCATGTGTAGAGACGGCATGATCGTTGATTATATCCTCTATCTCATCTGATATCTGTCTGCTTGGGGAAGGAAGAGGTATAGGTTGCAAGGGTGGATTAGGGCTGAGGCTGGGGCTAGGAGGTGGCTGGAGTGGGTTTTTAGGAGGTGGGGACCCAAGTAAGGAACAAAATCCTCCACATTGAACGTTGAACTAACCCCCGTACCTGAAGGAGGTTCAAGTACGTATGCATTAGGACCACTCTTAGCCAAAATTCTAAAAGGCCCAACGCCTCGAGATTGGAGCTTCTTGGCGGATTGCGATGGGAACCGCTTAGGCCTAACCCGGACCATCACATAATCACCCGTGTGAAATTCTTTAGAACGCCTGTGAGGATCTACAGATAATTTATACTAATTGTTGCTTGAATTAATTTTCTGTTTAATTTCCGCATGCAAGCTATGAATATGTTGTGCAAATGCATCGGCAGACTCTGACACTCTATGGGGTGCAGACATGGGGATCAAATCTAATGGGGTCCTAGGCCTATGACCATATCGAAGAAACAACGATTCCTTTAATATCAGAGATTCGTGGGACAATAGATCTACCTTAACTCTCACCAAGCTGGATATCTGTGACGCCCCCAAACACACTGGATCTATGTCCTCATCTGAAGACGCCGCACTACGTAACATACATAACTAGCAATAAAAGATAAAATATAATAGCAACATAATGATCGGAACTCTAGCACAACCATGGTTCAAAATATTGTTTGATACCGATACGTATCGGTTTTTGACCTCACCGATACGGTACATTCAAGGTACTGTATCAGTGCCTCCCATACAAAACTGAAAATTTCGGACGATACATTGGAATGTATTGTCCGGAACCGATACGTATCGTCCGATATGTATCAGTTTTGGGGCTGAACGATACGTATCATTTTTCTGAATTTTTAATCCATGAGCACAACGGAATGTAAACAATAAAATAAATCGCCATTCATTCATAAGTAACATGAGTTATTAAAAACTGAATTGAATTAAAATTAATCAATTAACTACCATAAATAATGTAATTAATAATCCAAAGTAACTCAACTAAAAAGGTCTCAACAATGTCAAATAATGCTCCAATTAAAATCTAAAATAAAAGTTTAACTCTAAAAAATAAATAAACTCTTAACGCTCGAAACCGTCTTTGTTCAAATTCCGGTTTGCGTCATAGATCTCCACGTCAGTATCCTCGTATCTTGTGATCAACTCATCTCCTTGCCAATCCATTGTAAACAATGAAGATGTGAGTATAAAAGAACTCCGTATGGGCCGGTCATAGGATCGCTAATACAAGAAATCTGTATGCAAGCGTTATATGAACAAATAATGATAAATAATCCAATGGTAAACAATGTGAAGCAAAAGCAATAAGATCATGCCATGCATATGAGGAATATTAGATAATAATTAAGAATAAGCATTGATACATAACATGTGACTTATTCATGTCTCTTCCTAGTTTTCCATGTGGTAATTTTCATTATTAATATTAAATGCAATGCAACATGAATCTCATTCATCATGATCATTCTTCATCTATGGTCCGTCGTCCCAATCTTCACCCTTATCGTACATCAATTGGGTATGGGCTTTCTACATAGTCATCTCCTCTTAGAAACACAGTCACCATGTCATATCTTAAATTACTTACCCATTGGATCTGAGGTTAGCTCTTAACATATTCATTAATGCTAGTATGTATTATGTTTTCATTAAGTCATGCTTTTCATGTCTTTTTCATTGTATCATATTATTCACTCTAAATAGTAGATGTAAATCTACTCATAACATTCATGGTGTCTAATTCAGTCATGGTATCATGGTTTAGTCTTATGAGAATCGTAAATCTTACCACTTTCATATGCTATGAAATGTACAATAAATATGATGCAAAAACCTCAGTAAAAACATAATGCAATATTCCACTATTAGTCCATAGCATGGTCTATTATCATGGTCTCAAATTTATTAAGTTCACGTGTAGGAATCAACTAAGTGATATGAACATTGACATAATTTCTATGGGAGAGTGACATGACATAAGCATACTAATAACATGTGAATTTGCTAAAGAACAATGATATAAATCATGCGATTATATAATTAATCATTAAGGCATATGGTGATAAAATAAAATAAAATAAACATGCTCTTTCAATATTTAAAAAAGAATTAACCTCATCCTAGTATGATACCTATTTCTAACATTAAAAATCATATGATTTTTCTGTACCTTAAGCTTTCTTGGTTTTCTTGTTTTTCTTGATTTGTATTCTCTACTTTTTGAAGGGCCTTAATAAATCTTGAAATGCCTTCTTGATAATCCTCTTAAAAATCCTTAGGAAAAAAAGGTGTATTTAAAAAAAGCCTTAAAAAGGATTCTTTACAAAAAAAAGCCTTAAAAAAGGTTTTTTAAAAAAGGGCTTAGAAAAGATTCTTTAAAAAAAAAAACCCTGAAATCTTAATCGTGAAAGGAATTCTTGAAAAAGCCTTTTAAAAAGTCTTCTTCAAGTAATTATTGATATTATTCATTCGTCTCTGTCCTAGTTTCTATCATTCAGTCTTCTCTATCCTATCTTGAAAAGAAAATCTTGAAAGGCTATTGAAAAACCTTTATTTTAAAAAGCCTTAAAGATAATGTTGCAAACCTTAAAATTTGTAAAAGGATATTTTTAAAGGTATCTTAAAGTTTTAAGAAGACTATTGAGGATGTTGAAGATCTATCAAATTTTGTGTAATTTAAGAAATAAAGAAAAAAAACATTTCCTTTTTAAAATCTTGATCTTCATTCTTGATGTTTATGAATTCAAAAATTTACCTTTGATCTCTTTCTTTATCAATCTCTTTTCCCTTTCTCTTCTTCCTCTTCTTTCTCTCTTTCGTTCTCCTTTTTCTTTCTTTCTTTTTCTTCTTACGATGCATGTGAAATAACCCACGTCCTTTTGTCTTATATTATAATGGGCTCCACCATGGTTCAAATTTCTGCTGATAATTCAAATTATCGGCTGAAATTTATTGGTTTCGGTCCTCACCGAAACGAAAACAACCCTCGAAATTTCGGCCGAAATTTCGGTCATGCCCGAAACCGAAAACAAAACCGCTATTTTGATCCTTGGGCTCCACATCCCACTCCTCTATCTCTAACTCTCTTAGTCTTAAGTGAAGGCTTAATGGCCTAATTAGTTATTGAGTTTTTAATTAGTTAATGAGTCTTTAATTAGTTATTGGGTCTTTAATTAAATGGGCCTTTAATAGTTAATGAGTCTTTAATTAATTATTGGGTCTTTATTTCATTTACTAACATATTTTAAAGGTCTATTAACTATTACTAATGACATACCAAAATTTACTAACAACTATTTATAGGCTTATAAGGTCTATGAATTACACTAATTAATTATTATAAGTCATATTTAAATAAAGTAAGTATTATATTCATGTGTAACAACTAATTGTATGCATCAAATCAATCAAACAAATCATAATTATAAATCTAGCAAATAATTAAGGTCTAATTAAACTTGAAAATCTCGATCGTTACATTCTCCCCTCCTTATTGAAAATTTCATTGATGCGGGCTGCCAAGATCGAGAGCCGTAGATTCGGGCCGCAATAGATTTTCCAGTCAAGAAGAAGTAGAACGGAAATCAGAATCAGGAGAAGAAAGGAGAAGAATCTGCGCAGTCGATCGATCGATTGACTCCCTGCTTCGATCGATTGAAGCCATATTTCGATTGATCGATGACGACTAGAGAGGAATTTAATTCTGGCGTGTGTGTATATATATATATATATATATATATATATATATATATAATTCGATCGATCGATTTTATTTCGATCGATTGAGTACACATTTCGATCGATCGATACAATGCTTCGATCGGTCGAGTTTCACCGTCGATATATATATATAATTCGATCGATTGAGTACCCCTTCAATCGATCGATCGAGTGTCACTTTCGATCGATCGATATCGAGCGAGAATGAGTTTTCTCAGAATCCAAATTTAAGTTTCAGGGGCAAACTTGTCTTTCTTTTATGTTATTTTTGTTTTAGGGTTTTATTTTAAGACCTGTATAAGGTCTCTCCATAAACAATGTAAATAATTATTGATTATTGAATGAATAAGCTTTTGCTTTTGGAACTTGAGATGAGTTTCTCTGAAGAGTGATTCTTCTTCCCGAGAAGGATTTGGTGTGAAGCCAAGGGTGCGAAGCCCAAAATCTATCCTCTATCTATCTCTTTTATCTTATTTTCTTTTCTACCTCGTGTGATCTCACAAACTCTAATACCAGCCTTCAACCCACAATACCTCGAAGTTCGAACCCTAAATCCCATCCCACCAATAAGCCCACACGTGTCAGAATTTTGAGAACACTCGCGGCTCCGTCATTGAATCACGAGCGGCGCCCTAAGTTGGAAAACGTAGAGTTCTACCTCTAGGACCGATCTGCACTGCAAGGCTAACGGATCTAGTGCCCGCACTAGATCCGATTCGAACCCCAATGTGATCTTTCACATGAAAAACTACGAAATTCTAAGGTATTCACGTTACTTTAGGTTCATTGCTAAAATTAATTTAGTTTAATTTTGGCAAGTAATTAAATCATCGCATTCACGTAGTTTAGGGTCCTTTGTCCTGCGTCAGTTTTGGTATCAAAGCCTAGGTTCTAGGTTAGGGCATTTTGTGTGTCATTTTAATTTTATTGAAATTTATTTCATTTATGTTCATCGAGTGTGCACGTCTTGTGTTCGACAAAAGTTCTTATTCACTTGGTTGACATGTGTATGTCATTTCAATGCCATTTGCTTATTCATTTGTGTGCACGTCATGTGTTTGTTAAAATTCCTCAATTGTTGTGTGGTCCATAGAATTTTGCCTGAGTTGTGTTTGTGACAAGCATCATGTATGTGTCATTTACACGTCACCATGACTTCCTTAACCTTCATGAGAGGGTACTAATCGAACAAAGAAACCACCCCACTCCAAGTTCTTGGCAAAGGCCCAAAAATCGTGATGAGACTAGAGTTAGGGGATACACTCGTCTTAGTGAACCCGAGTACGACCCTGCCGAGAAGTTTCTCAAATCTATTCGGGATGAGGTTCCAAATTTTGAGGGTACGACGAACCCTAAAACCTTCATAGAGTGGTTGTTTAGTGTAGAGGATTATTTTGATTGGTATGGTGTATCAGATGAGTACAAAATTAGGCTAGTGACAACAAAGTTTAAGGGTAATGCCAAAATCTTTTGGATTCATATAGAACTTCGTATTGAGTTTCGTCGGATTAAACCCATCTCCACATGGGAGGATATGAAGGTGACAGTTATTGAAAAATATGTCCCGTTAGCACACCGTCACCTTCTACGGTTTTTGAAAACCAAGACAGACAAGTGTCCTGATTGTTCCAAGTGTCACAGATTCGTACACTTTGCTTATCAATGCCCTACAGAACTTTCCACTCCGAATTTATTGATTAAAAGGGAGAGTTCTAAGGAGCAGGAAAATTTGAGAGTAGAATAGGCGTATGACCCCCGTACTGTGATGAGTGAAGAGATGGATGAAGCTGATGAAAGCCTAACTTGTGTCAAAGAGACTACCATTTCCCTTGTGAGTAGTGATATTGAGTCGCCCACATGTGAGTCAACTGAGTCACCCATGCACGATTCGATTGAGTCACCTACGCACGATTTGTTAGTGCCCGTAGAGCCTGTTGCGCACAAGTCCTTGTTGGTGGTAGAGTCGAGTGCATTTGAGTCTTTAATGTTAGTCGAATCGAGTGTACATGAGCCATTAGTGTCCTTTGATTCAATCACACATGAGATGACAATGCCCCCACAGAGTCGGTTGTTCCTAAGTCGTTGATGTTAGTAGAGTCGAGAGCACCTGGGTCGGTTACATGTGAGTTATTTGCGTCGCATGCACATGAGAGTATCGAGTCCATAGACACCCATGCACATCATAGATTCAAGTTGCATACTGCTATACATTCCAAGTCTTATTGTGAGCCATCTTTTGAGTCTCATTCCGCATTGCATGCCGAAATTAAGCTTAAAATTAATTTATGCAATGAAACTCTTAAATTATCGATGCATTTACCTAAGACTCTTATGAAATTCCAATTAAATGATCATGCAATGGTTCGAATTGGACCTGAACGATTCCCATTGGGAGTCGTAAAGGAGCTCTAGGTCCATGGCGCTGGACCTTTTAGAATTGTGGCAAAGAGCAGGCCTAATGAGTATGTTCTCGACCTTCTGCCGGATATAGGGGTCAGCTCTACATTCAATGTGGAGGACCTAGTCCCTTCTTTGGGTTCAATCCCACCCCCAGCAACCCCTTCCAAGTAGCCCCGGGCGCAGATTTCAGCCCCACCTTACAACCTCTACCATTCCCTTCTCCAAGTAGGCAGAGAAAAGAGATAATTTAGGAAATTTGGGATAATCTTGTGGCATTCACCTGCGGCCGAAAATTTCTGGTCTATGAGATGCAGAGGGTTCGTGAGTTGACTATCGAGAGTGCATGGGCCAATCACGAGAGAGTTCGTTGCTTGAGTTCCTGTATTCCCGGTCGATATCGCGATCACACTTCATCGGGGATGAATTCCTTCAGGTTCGAGAGAGTCTATGCGAAACTTTAAAAGTATTTGGTAGAGTGGCTTGGAGAGCCGGGTTATTGGGCTCGTCAAGGAGAGGTTTACCGGGTACATCTCTCTACAATGGACCGAGATGATGCTCATACGTCACTGAGTGCCAGGATTCACTTCATGCATGTTTCATTGGTGATGAAACATTTTGAGTCGGGGAGAATGATGCAGGAAACCAAGATCGAGAGTCGTAGATTCGGGCCACAATAGATTTTCCAGCAAGAAGAAGCGGAACGAAAATCAGAACCAGGAGAAGAAAGGAGAAGAATCTGCGCACTGCGCAGTCGATCAATCGATTCAATGATTCGATCGATCGACTCCCTACTTTGATCGATCGAAGTCATATTTTGACCGATCGACAACGACTAGAGAGGAATTTAATTCTAGTGTGTGTGTGTGTATATATATATATATATATATATATATATATATAATTCGATCGATCGATTTTATTTCGATCGATCGAGTACACATTTCGATCGATCGATTCAATGCTTCGATCGGTCGAGTATTACCGTTGATATATATATAAAATTCGATCGATCGAGTACCCCTTTCGATCGATCGAGTGTCACTCTCAATAGATCAATTTCGCGCGAGAATGAGTTTTCTCATAATCCGAATTTAAGTTTCAGGGGCAAACTTATCTTTCTTTTATGTTTATTTTTGTTTTAGGGTTTTATTTTATGACCTCCTATATAAGGTCTCTCCATGAACAATGTAATTAATCATTGATTATTGAATGAATGAGCTTTTGCTTTTGGAACTTGGGATGGGTTTCTCCGAAGAGTGATTCTTCTTCCTGAGAATGGTTTGGTGTGAAGCCAAGGTGCGAAGCCCAAAATCTATCCTCTATCTATCTCTTTTATCTTATTTTCTTTTCTACCTCGTGTGATCTCATAAACCCTGAAGTTCCAACCTTCAACATACAATACCTCGAAGTTCGAACCGTAAATCCCATCCCACCAATAAGCCCACACGAATCAGAATCTTGAGAACACTCGCGACTCCGTCATTGAATCACGAGTGGCGCCCTAATCTGGAAAACCTAGAGTTCTACCTCTAGGACCGATCTGCATCGCAAGGCTAACGGATCTAGCGCTCGGACTAGACCCGATTCGAACCCCAATGCGATCTTTCACATGGAAAACTACGAAATTTTAAGGTATTCGCGTTACTTTAGGTTCATTATTAAATTAATTTAGTTTAATTTCGGCAAGTAATTAAATCATCGCATTCACGTAGTTTAGGGTCCTTTGTCCTGCGTCATTCATCCTCAAAATTAGATAGTACCTGGAGTAAAAAGGTGTGGATATTCTTTCCTCATCTCGTCCTCACGCTCCCATGTAGTCTCCTCGCATGGATAATGCTTCTAGTTGACTAAAACCAATGAAATCTTCTTATTCCGTAGCGTCTGCTCCTTCCAATCAAGAATAGCAATTGGTTCTTCAATCACCGTCATGTCCTTCTTGATCTCCAAAGAAGGATCCTTGAAATATATCTTCAGTATCGATATGTGAAAAACATTGTGCATCCCTGCTAGCTTAGATGGTAACTGAACTCTATAAGCCATCTCTCCGAACCGCTTCAAAATCTCGAATGGTCCCATGCACCTACTACCTCGAACTCAACTTACCTTGCTTTCTGAACCTCATTACTCCCTTGATAGGTGAAATCTTGATAAAAACTTGGTTGCCTTTCTCGAATTTGGAATCTCTTCTTTCCTTGTCCGCATGGGTCTTCTGCCTGCTCTAGGCCGTTTTCATTCTTTCCCTGATAAGTTGTACTTGTTTGGTGGTGTCTACAACGATCTGCGGTCCAAGTAGGTTCCTCATATCCACTTCATTCCAACATAGAGGTATCTCGCAACTCCTCCCGTAAAGCACCTCGTAAGGTGACATCTGAGTCGTCGCCTGGTAACTGTTGTATGAAAGCTCCGCCAATGCTATATGATCATCCCAGCTCCCCTTGATGTCCAAAGCGCATGCTCTCAGCATGTCTTCTAAGATTTGGTTCAATCTTTCAGTTTGACCGTCTGTGTGAGGGTGAAAAACTGAACTGTACTCCAATCTCGATCCCATGCCTTCTTGAAGACTCTGTCACATCCGTGAGGTAAATCTAGAATCTCAATCTGAAATGATATTTGTTGGTACTCCGTGTAGTTGTACGAGCTCTCGAATGTAGATGTCTGCTAGTTGCGTGGACGAATAGGTAGTCCTGACTTGAATAATATGTGCAGACTTCGTCAATCGATCAACCACAACCCAAATAGAGTCGTTCCTTCTCTTTGTCCTCGGTAATCCCAGAATGAAATCCATGCCTATGGTCTTCCACTTCCAACCTGGTATCGGCAATGGTTGAAGTAATCCTAGTGGCTTCTTGTGCTCCGCCTTCACTTACTGACACGCAATGCATCTTGAAACTTACTCCGCGATCTCTCTCTTCATATGCAACCATCAATAATTCGTTTTCACGCCTTGATTCATCTTCATGTTGCCTGGGTGTATCGCAAACTCTGATCTATGAGCATCTCGTAATAACTTCTGCTTGATCTCCGCTTCATCCGGTACACAATTTCGTCCCTTAAACATCATACCGTCCTCTTTGATCGCTACCTCAGCATTCGAGCTCTCCTTCAGTTAGACGATCATCAAATTGGTTCCGTCTGATCTGCTCCAACAAAATTGGCTTAATATCAATATACACCAACAAAGCTCTCGCCCTCATCACCTTCTCTGGAATATTCCTACTCAAGGCATCTACTACTACAGTTGCCTTCCTAGGGTGATATCTGATCTCTGTTGTAAAATTAATCAAAGTTTCCATCCATCTCCTCTGCCTCATGTTCAAGTTGACGCAGGACGGTACCCTAAACTACGTGAATGATATGATTGAATTTTGCCGAAATTAAATTGGAATTAAACTAAACAATGAAACTTGCAAAATATAATGAATACCTCAGGGTCTCGTAGTATTCCTTGGGAGAATCACGTACAATTCAGGCAGGGTTCAGTCCAGGCGCTAGATCCGTTAGGTTGCAGCGCAGATCGATCCTAGAGATAGAACTCTAGGTTTCTTTCTAGAGTAGGGTGCTCACGATTCAATGATGGGATCACTGATTTTCTCTGAATATCAGGTGCGGAAGGTTTAATAACTCTACTGGGCTCTACGGTTGTTGAATCGGATCGACTCAAGGATTTAGAGAAATTTAGGGTTTAGGATTTCACAAGAAGATGGTCAATTTAGGGTTGTAGAATCACGCAAACAAAGATAAAAGAGGTAGATAGAATTGTAGACTTCACACCTTTGGCTTCGCACCAAACCCTTCTCGGGAAGAAGATTCACTCTTCGTAGAGGCTCATCTTAAGCACACATAAACAAAAGCTCTTTTCATTCATAATTAATAATCTCCTTAATAGAGTGTTTACAAGGCCTTTATATAGGCTAAGAAAACCCTAAACGAAATAAAACTCGCACTAAAAGAGTTCTAAAATAATAAAAGACTAAAAAAAAACAAATGAAAGAAAATTTTCGTCACTGGGCCCGCTCGAGCGAGGATTATAACCGCTCGAGCGAGCTTAAGTGGCCGCTCGAGCGAGGGCCCGCTCGAGCGAGGGCCCGCTCGAGCGAGGGCCCACTCGAGCGAGGATTATAACCGCTCGAGCGAGGGCTTGCTGCGGCACTCCTCCTTGCGGTTTCCAGAATGTCCTCTCTCGCCTAGTTTTAATTTCCATTTCTCTTCTTCCGACGTCGGTACACGCGAAAAGGTCCATATCCGATGTCTACAATGTCGGCGTCCCCGTCACAAGTACTTTTGGATAAAAAGGTACTTCAAACTCTTTAATTAGTTTTTGGCTACATAATGAGGATTATGACTTATTAATAGTGCTTGAAATCAGATTTCATGCCTACCACTGGTGTTATTATAATGGTTCAAAATCCCCGATTCTGACAATGTACCATTCAGTCCCCAAAACGGAAAATTCCAAAATTCTAGTGGAACATTGACTAATGATAATTTTTTTTTATATAAAAAGATCTGAAAAAATTACAGAAATTCTGGAAAAATTTATTTTTTTAAGAAAAAATTAATTTTTTTTTTAAAGATGGTGACCTGTTTGTTAGCTAAGTTCTAGGCTTTTATACGATATTTACGACTGTACTTTATTAAGATACATTACCTTATTTGTTTTAAATAAATAAAAAAGAAAAGAAAAAGAAAAGGAAGGTAGAAATTTACCTTACAATGATTTCTGGTGGCTTTTCGTTGATTATCCGTCAAAGAGGAAGGTGGAGAGGAGAGAGGAAGAAGAGGAAATAGAGAGAGGGAATGAGTTTTTCGGGCATTTATATGGTGCTAATTTAAGTGGCACCATTTTCTGAAAAATTATGAGAGTTCTGGATGGAATTTTGAAAATTTCGTCCAGAATTCCGGAAAATTGAAAATTCCGCATGGAATTTCCGGAATATGAAATTACTGGGCGGTAAATAGGTGGAAAATAAGAGGGGGGGGGGGGGGGGAGTTTTTATGTTAATACGGTTCCGGTTCCGCCCGGAATTTTGAAAATTCCGCCAAAATTTTTAACCATGGTTATTATTGCTATTAAAGCTAGTTTTTGTGGAAATCGATATTCTCTATTATTGCTTCGAAAATTTGATTTCAAGTGTACTTGGAGAGTGCATTAGCAGTTCATCATTCTCGGCTTATATATAATTTTGTTCACAGCTCCAACTGCTGCTAGAAATTATTTAATGCAATTCGTCATTGCTATTGTATTATTCATTAAATCAGTATTAGAACATACCCACCATACAATGTTACACATGATTATCATGTTTGATGGCATCTAAACATTTTATTTAGTGGAACTTGAGTCAATCCTAACTCTATAGAGTTGCTTATTGCATCTTTATCAATTTTCAGAGTCTGTAGAACCGATCCGAAACTTTCAGTTTCCAAAGTTTTGATAGATTGGTTGCAGTCAATAGTATACTCTCAGTTTCTATTGGCATGATATTGTTACCATACTTTAGGGTTTTACTTTACACTTCTGAATAATTATATCATTTTTGTACTTGTGGTAACCAGCTCAAACTTAATATTGTAATATTCCCCTACATTGAAGAGACTGAACTTTTCTCTGTTGTAGGCAATGAAAGTGGAGAACATGGTGAAAATAAAGGAAGAGTTTGATTACAAAAGCTTGTCTAGAAGGCTTGATATACAATTAGACAAAATAATTGCAGAACATGAAAGGCAGCAGAAAGCTTTTGAGGATGAGATTGAGCGAATCAGTTTAGAAGCACAGCATCGCATCTCTGAGACTGAGAGAAAATATGAAAATGCATTGGAGGTTAGTTCCTAAAATATATAGTCCAATTTTAAATACATGCTGGAGTGATTGAATTATTCTCAGACCCTATATATTATTAATGCTCTGGGACTCAGACTTTGGAACAGTGTGTTGGATATACATGCAAGCATCCTTGTATTGGAGGAGTTATTATACTGAGATGGTATATTCTTTTGTCTAGATGAATGCTGGTTGGCATGCATGCGCCCACTACTAACTTTTGTCCTTTATTCTTGTAACTTGTAAGGCTGTAAGGCTTATCATGGATACTGGACATTTATGCCTGATGCTGTTTCTGTATTTACTTGCTGAGATTCTAAGTTCCAATGCAAGATATGATCATTTTTTATAGGCAAATGGGACAATGGTATTGAACCCATACTGGGGGCGGTGGGTTTGAATCCCAGATCACATGCCACGTGGCACGTGATTCCAAAACCACACCCGTTTTGGGATCATGTGCAAATTTGAGCACCATCTGACACCCATCACCAGGATCGGGTGCCACGACAACTTGGATAAGATCAATCAGGTATCACCTAAAAAATTTGAGCCTGATCCAGTGCATATCGACGGTTGAAAATGTGGTCAAAGATGCTCAAAATCAATGCACCAAATTGATTGGGCATCACTTTTTTGACCCATTAAAAGGAGGCCCAAAAAGTCACAAAAAGTCATCATTGTAGTTTCCTTCCAAAAGTCACTATCTCTAAATTTCATAGCATCTTCATATATTATCGGGTGATCTTCTTATTTAAATTTTATATATATATATATATATATATATATATAACTTTTTAGTTATTTTCATTTTTCCCCCTTCTTTTAGATAGGTACAATAGTCTATGGTAAGACTAATTTTGATTCTTTGACTTTTACTTCTTCTGGTTCTATATTGATCTTTTCATGACTTGAAGATTCGACATCTTTATGTTAAGAAGTACTTAAATTTTATTACAAGTTAACCGATTAGATGGTGTAGTAAAAAAGGAGGCTTCATAAAATATGTGATCTCTAGATTCTATTATTGTATTTTTATAAATAACATTGTTAATTTTCATCATTAGAAATCTATATACCTTAATATTTCGTGTGTATCTAATAAATGCAAGCTTTAAGTCTAATTTAAGGCATTTTAGGACCCATTAATCAAACAAGTGCTCTATACCCCCACACTTAAAAGTGATCTAGTTTAAGTTTCTTTTTTATCCAATTTTCGTAAAGAGTTAACTTTTTATGTGGTAGTCTACTTAGAATGTGTAGCGCTTAATAACCCTTCACTTCATAAATTCTTATTCAAATTTGAATTTACAAGCATGACAATAGTCATCTCTACTATTGTCCTAATTTTTCCACGACTCTAATTTTTTGTGGAGTATAAGGGTTCTTCACTTCATAAAGAATTCCATATATTTTATGGAATTTGAAGAATTCATTTGACAAGTATTTTCCACCCCTATCAAATCTAAGTGCCTTAACTTAATGTTTTTATCTAGTTAATTGTCTACTAAAGCTTCATAAATTTTAAATTTACTTAAAGATTCATTTTTAGTATTAATAAAATAAAAACTAAATTGAAAATCATGTATAAAGTAATAAAATATCTCTTACTACCTCTAGTAGGAGTCACATATATCACTATAATAATTTAGAATTCTAGACATACTAGGAAATATTTTCCTAATGATTTTAGTTTTATCATATCTATTTAAATCATGCTTAGGAATTAATTCTAAGTTAGTCATACATATCATAGACTTAAAATTAACATATTCTAATATATCATGCTATAAACTTTAAAGAGAAACCGAGTAAGAAAAATGAGAGATTTCATTGATTTGCTTGGTTACATTCAACTTGAACATACCCCCCATGGCAGGGTTGGCATAACCCTGCCTAATAAAGTCAATATTCTTGGGTAAGATAAACTTATTTGATAGAACAGAAAATTGAAACCATGCTTTATAAGCAAACCACCCAATACAAGATTCTTTTAATGTTGGGTAGATGGAGTACATCAACTAGCATTATAATTTTTTCACGATTTTTCCGAATCTGAAATTCGATTTCACTTTCACTTGTCTTTTGATTTTTGCTGTAGACAAGAAGAGATCTTGATTGCCCTCGACTTTCTCATAAGTCGTAAATATGTTGTGCCTATTGCAAACATGTTTTGTGGCTCCCAAATCAATCTACCATTCATTGATGTCACCAACCATATTGATTTCTCAAATGACGACAATGAGCTTTTCCTTCGCTTCCACTGTATTTGTTTGAGCCTTTAATTTATTGAAGTGAGAAAATTTTTGTTTAAAATATCTGGGTTTCCCACTGTGATAACATGCTCCTTCGATTTTTCTATCTTAGTTATCTTCTTTTACTTCTTAAGAGTAAAAATATCCTCTCTTCATTTTCATCGACGGTCCATCCGCAACCTTAGACTCAACCAAGTGTGCCTTAGATGCCATTTCAAAGTGATCTTCAACTTTGACCCTAAATCGAGATTCTTTCTCAATATGTAAATGAAGGAGACCTTCCATAGAAATCGTCGCACGTGGAAGTTCCCGTCCCGAGAGGGAGGGAGCGAGGGAGCGGGTAATCTGCCTTTTGGAGGCCGTACCTTTGTGTTAAATGCCTGATTCACATGATTCAAAAGCCTTTGAACAATTACTCCCCAATATCTAATTTTTTTCACGGAAGCTTTGTTAATTTATAAAAGGTAAAGAGTCCTGCATAAATGCAGGATTGTGGATATTTTTTTTATTTCTTTTTTAGTCTCAGAGTAAGTACAAAATAATATTCCGATATTTTCCCATGGATACCTAAGTTGTAGGAAACTATGGGATTCCTTTGTTTTCCGCTGTTTGGATGACCACATTGGTAGCTGGGAAAACACAGGATTAACCAAATCCTGTGTTTGGATACATATGCAGGAAATTATAGGAAAATAATATATCCTAACAAAAAAAAATAGCCATAATACCACAAAAGATCATCCAAATAAAAAAAAACAGCTGCAATATCATAAAAATGATCCACAAAAATGACCATCCACATAAATTATCCAAAGAAAATGTGGGAAAAGGCATCCGCATGAAATATAAAAGGCCATTGAAGACCAAAGTGGAAAATACACATCCACTAAGCAAATCAATGTGGAAAATACATCCACATGAATAGAAGATATCTCTTACTAAATGTAAAAGAGATGAAGAGAAAAAAATGAAGATTATATGAATCAATTTCATGTAGAAGAGATGAAAGAAAAATGAAAAGTTTATGAATCAAGAAACTTCAAGAAAATATGATAGTGGAAGGAATGTCAGGACCATGACCGGCTTGAACGCACGGAGCCGTTCCTGTCTCTGATACCATGTTAAAATTATAACATAAAGATGAAAAATAAGAAGAAGATAAACGAGAGAAGGAGATAGAAAGATATGATAGACAAATTTCCACAATCAATTACATTGTTTACAATGCTTTTCAATAATCTGATAAGAAAGTGTATAAATAAGATTACAAATATAACCGTCAACAGTTACAATTGGTTTAGATAGCTATAATTGGTCGAGATAACTGATGTGTGGTAGTTATCAAATAAGATACACTCTAATAAGACTAGCTGTGTTGGAGAGAAGGAAGTGTCCGAAGGCTCGAAAGACAGAAAACCGGGGGACCCCCTCGACATTTGTTCTCGGATTTTGACGAAAAAAGCGAAGATAGTTTCTGACCCTTAGGATGTCATTCAAACAATGGGAATGTTGGTAATTTATTTGCCGCATATAAGTTTTCCCTTATTTCTCCTTATTTCCCTTGAAACCAAACAGGACCTTAGTACTCAGTTTTGGGATTAAGGTGAGGATTCAAAAAGTCACCATAGAGAGTTGCTTCCTTTATTGAGAAAATTTTTTTTTTGCTTATTTTCTTTAATCGGTTCTCTTGTGAGACTCTTGAAGAGAGATCTAAGCCATAGATAATCCTATACTTCTGTGGTTCTTTTCTACGGAACCTTTGCAAGAGCTCTGGTGTTTTCCCCTTAGAATGCAATGTAGAGCAAAAACTAGAAGCGCTGGATTTTTTCCACATTAGACTTCCAGAAATGGAAACTGCATGGAACATGGAAGGGTAAGATTTTTGGTCTCTCAATCACAAGATTGTGCAATGAGATTGGTATGTTCTATGTCTGCATATTTCTCTTGTTTCTAGGGTTTGATATGATGATATCATGTATTACTATCACCATTCAATTGGGATCAGTGATAGCAATACATGTGAAATGTGTTGGGCAACATGAGAACTCATGGACTAAGAGCTTAAACGAATGGTGTAAAAGACGAGTATTTGACTGCTGAAATGATTAACTAAATTGGAATAATGTATACTGATTTCCATAGTCATACAATTGCTGTATCATCTCTTGGCTGTTAATATGGGTGAAGGAACGCTCTATTAATCTTCACCATATATTAATGGATAGGAGCTCCGGATAGGTGAATTCTAGTTTGATGAGGAGTATTTGTTATTCTGTTCCTCCTTTGTTAATGTTTCTGGTTTTATTTGCCAGACATACTTGTTATAACCAATTCAACACTTAGTTTCACTATTTTTTATTCCTGTTTGTCCTTTTCTTTTCGTAGAATGAGAGATTAAAGTACCAAATGGATTATATGGAATCAATAAAGAAGCTTGAAGAACGATTGGTGACGAATCAGCCAAAGTGTGGTTTCAATGGGAGCGAAGTTGAACCCACAAATGAGTGCTTGGATAAGAGATGTAGCAGAGAGGTTTATTTCTGCCTTCTTGGAAAAACTTTAAATGTCATATGTTCAATTACTTTAAATAATTAGCTTATTTTTATGGCTTTTCATGCATTTCATTTATCTCTCATGTTTGTTCTTTTGTGGTTATAATGAAGCAGAATAGTAACTGATGTCACTGTAATGTCAAGCAGGATTCCTTGGGGGTTGTTCATGGCATCCTATTCATGACTGGGGTTGGGGCCTGTTTGGGTTGACCCCCAAAATAGAAGTCAAACTGTTATTTAACTTGTGTTTTGGCACCTAAAATGAAGCTGGGATCAATTTTTACGACTCCTATGAGTTTAAGAATCTCATTTTTGCAAGGCAACTTGAATAACATGCATTTTTAGCTTATATCCAAACAAGTCCTTAGCAATCTATTAGCTTGGTGGTGGTGATTTAATAGGAGAATGCAGCCACATGTTGACAGATATAGAGAAATTACTTTGTTAACATGTAGTACCATAACCATGCTTTCAAATCTCAGTTTCAGGTATCGTTATAATCAGTCCCAAAACCGAGGCAACTCATATCTGGTGTGTGGCGTCTCTATGTGACATGTGATACAAAAAAATAACAAAAATGGGAAAAGTACGAAAAAGGAGAATGATTAAAAAAATATGGATAATTGGAAAGATTATTAGTAAATCTAATTTGTATAACATTGTATAAGATAAAGCTCATGGACCATGGTAGATCTATCAAAATCTACAATATATATGAAATTCAGAAAGAGTGAATAATATTAAATATAATCATATCAGATATGGTCTATAAGCTTACTGACAGTATCACATATTAACTCAAGGATTGGGATCATCAATAAATTGCCTCAATAGGAAAATAGCTTTCGAGACAATTGAGAATGGAGGCAAGCAGAGGATGGAAGAGCTGGCAGTAATCTGCAACAACAAATGGCGTAAGAGAGCCTTTTACGAGAAGCTGGCGAGAGAGGTCGCTGAGCGGAGGGGAAGATCTGCTCCGCCCAACAAGAGTTCTTTACTTCATCATAGGGAGGGAGATGGGAAATGCCTGCTCTGCAGAAATTGGAATTCCCGATTCCGGGAGAAATGTAACGAGAGAGGCTGTGGGGAAGCCAAAAGTAATGACCTCATCTGGAGATCAAAGAGGTTGAGGAGACAAGATCCAGAGCTATCCAGCATCCAACAAAAAGATATGGCGGATGGCTAGTTCATTTGAGATTGTAAGTTCTAGGCACTGAAGAAGGAGAGCTTTACCCAGCCTTCCAATAGTTTCCACCGAGGGGGAATGCTTGGACACGGTCACTGTTCATGCACCCAATGGAGATAAGTGTGCCAAATGGCTGACTGAATATTGTATTGTGAAAGCCACTTCTGAGGACGAGGTCGATCCTCTTAACCTTGTAAGGTGAGCCAGAGAGGCTTTGTCTTGTCCTGACGCTATCGCCAAACCTATTTGCTAGGGAATATTTCTCTTCTAGTTGCACGAAAAGGAGACAATCTCCAAGATTTTGAATACAGTGAAATGAATTTGGAGATCCAGATTCGTGCTAATGGCTAATAGCTGCCGGGCCTCTAGCATTAATGAAATCTTTAATAGTGATTTAAATACAAAAGTTTGATTAAGGATTAGAGGAGTGCCGTTTCACATCTGGGATGATTTCAGCTTTACCAAAATTGGCAAACACTTTGGTAGCTGATTGAAATGGATCTGAATAGTCAGCCTTCGAGGATTTCTCTTTCATGCGCCTCAAGATCAAACCTAAGTCTTGGACCGAAATCCCTCATACCTTGTTGATATTGGCGAATGGTATCCGATTTCTCGTGGTTATCGAAGTGGAAGCTCCGACACACAAGCCCTCGAGCTGAGGGTGAAGGTGGATAGATCCAAGGGGTCTGATAGATTGTAGGATGGATCTGATCAGTGTTTCAGGAGGACTGATTGCTACGAAGATGCAAACGGCGTTCGACATTCAAATCAACGTGAAGGAAGTCAATGTTTATTGTCACAGAGTGTTTCTTCTGGTACCACGGGCAGAGTATCCCATGAGGAAGATGACGGTAAGCTTCGTAGCTGGAGTGAGCTGATCAAAGCCATGGTAGATAACATGGCTAATCCAATGGCTGAGACTGCTTCGAATTTGGAAATTGGTAGTGAATTTTTACACGTGGACACAAATGGGGGTAACTTTCAAAATGGACGGGGTCTTTTAATTGTTTTGAATCCCTGTTGGAATCCGTAAGGCCATCCTCTAGAACGTCACATGAAGGTGATGACGTGGAGGATAGACCATGACAACTAGATATGGATAGGGGAGAACCCCAAATATTTTTAAGACCCACCTTTGAAATCTCTGAAGGTCCTTAAATTGAAGTCGTCTCTCGTGCGTAGAGGCGGTGCAGGTCGGGCCTTCAGTCTATCGACGTCTAACGGGCTGGGCTTTCTGTTTGGGTGTAGAAGCATGGCTTAGTTGGATTTGGGCTACTCTAGTAAGCGAGCTAGTCACTCTCTGAACGCCTATTAATAATCTGGTGATCGGCTACTGCTCCACATCGACTAGTCTTCCTTATGAGAACATTGAACCCGCCTTCAGGATGGACGTAGAATCTGATCCCGTTATGGATTGGGCAGTGAATGATAAAAGGTCAAGTAACGAGCCTTCTATTTCTCCTCTAATGGGATAAAAAACCATGCTTCTGTTACGACATCCTCTGAGGATCTGGCTTCTATTTCTCCTTCTCTGGTGCCAAAAACCATGTTTTTATTGCGACATTCTCAAATGTAGATCTGGACATAATGCTAGAGGCAGATATTCGGGGCATCTGCAAGCATATGGTCTGGAGTTCGAGGGATCAGCTAAGGATGTAAATTTATTTTCTTTGTAATAGCGGCAGAGGAAAGAATGGAATTTTGCAGCAAGAAGGATCGAGGAGGTAAACCCAAAGGTGCACTTGAATTAATTTTTTTTTTAATCTTCTAGTAAATTATGATAAAGGTAAAGGTGTTGTAGACGGTTAGCGGATGGAGTCCTCTAGGCAGTTGTGTTGGTGTCTTGTTTTTGTTATGGCCTTGAAAGCCCTTTCATGGAATGTTTGTGGGCTCGACAATGATATGGTAAATGCACCATGGTGAAGGAACTGATCATGAAACTCTCTCATACTGTCTCATCGGGAATTAGGAAAGTAGTGAAGGGAATCAAATAGGATTTTCTGGTTCTGAATGCTGTGGGATCAAGGGGAGGTATTGTTGTGTTCTCGGATATGTATGTGCTTGCCAAGGCAGACAACCTAGGATTTGTTTGGCGTGGCTTTTGGGAGCCTTGGAATCACTTTTAAGCTCCTAGAAGTGCTTCGGGGCTTCTAAAGCTGTTTGTCGCTTAAACAAATTATAGCGTGTTTCCACGAGAAAAAGCTAATAATAAAATGTTTTCTAAAGCGGCTCAATCCCGCTTTTAATTTTAGTTTTTGCGAGAATCTGACGCTAATTTGCGGAATAATTTTTTTAACTATAAGAGAGGAACCATCCCGCCCCCCTCTATCTCTGCACCTCGCTCTCTGCCTTTGCAATCTCTCTCTCTCTCTCTACATCTCTGTCTCTCTATGCGCCTCTCTCTATCTCTGCAATCTTTCTCTCTCTCTCTCTCATTATGTCTCTCTTTGCTTGTAACGACCAGAAATTTCCAAGCTGAAACGTAGAGATTTCCGGGTTGCTAGATCATAGGTCATAATCCATATACAAAATTTCCTTGGTAGTAATAGAGATCAAGCAATTATAAACTGGAATAAATGTTCAACAAGAATAATTGAATGCTGTTCAACTACGGCTGTACGTCACCCAAATAGTGGTAATCAGAACAATGTAACCAATATTCTAATAACATTCATTAAACATTGTACCAATTATGAGATCGAGATCGACTAAGGATAAAGACTCTCAGGTGGAAGATCTTCCTCATCTTCTAGCGTCAAGTTGGATTCCTGGTCAGTGTCAGTACCTTTGACACGTAGTGTCGGGGTGAGCTAAAATTCCATGAGCTCAGTAGAAAAATCACAATATAACCTTGCATCCTATTTACTCAAACATAGTTTTCAATGATTAATTCGAGATACATCTCTTAAGAGTTTCAAATTCGGGGAGTCTTAGTATCAGGTTCGTGATTTAGTTCCATACGATCATTTAGTCAATTATCCCACATTTCATGTTAATGCAGTTAACGAAATTTCCATTACATGTCATATGCATCTTGTTATATTCATGCATGACTTAAAAATCTCTCACGCAAGTATAGCGTTCGAGCCAGAGGCAGCCGATGGGAATCCCAACCATCGTCGTTTATGAACAATTTTTCAGTATGCTCATGCCCAAGCTCCTGCATTGTGAGGAATACTTTGGCTGTTCAGAGGCTGTCGTCACGGTTCAGTAGGTGCCAAAGCACGGTTTAGAATTTCAAAAGGGCCGCTATAGTGGTTTAGAGTTTTCAAAAGGTGCTATTGCACGGGATTCGTTCACATCAACCTCAAATCACATGCAATGTTCTAAACATATGTAATAATGTGTTCATAATACATAGCTAATTCAAAATTCAGATGTATTCTCCAATAAGAATTATAATATTCGATGAGGGTCAATGCCTTTCAATTGTTCGATGAGTTCTAATATCCAATGAGAGTTCAATGCATTTCAATATTCAATGATTTCTGATATTCAATAAGAGTCGGTGCATTTCGAGATTCAATGAGTTCTAATATTAAATTAGAGTTCAATATATTTCAATGTTCGATGAATTTCGATGTTCGATGCGTTCTAACATTCAAAGGATAATCAATACATTTCAATATTCAATGGGTTTAGTATTCGATGAGAGTTTCATATTCTAAGCATGCCACATATTGAAAGTACATTAGATCAATTTCAATTAAGCAATGATAGTATAACAGTTAATGATTTCGACATTTCAATACTAATAGTTAATGTCATTTGTTAAGTAGATAATCACTAATGACCAGGAATCGAGAGATAACATGTAAGAATGTATTGTAATTCGCCTACCTCAGGTCCTAGCATCGCAAGAAGTAGATGAGGTGATCCTTATTTATGGCGACCAATCCCCTTGTCTACGCCTCATACACAAATGCTGTGTCAAAGATCGATTAAAATGTCAAACGATTCGAAGCTTTTAATATTATCTCAGGAAAGAGGGTTACAAATCACGAGTTTGACCTAACTCGCTCGACCGACAAGCAATATCGCTCGAGTGACTTAAGGCATAAAGGATTCTATGCACTCTCGGCACCTCGCTCGAGCGACAACCAAACTTGCTCGAGCGAGTTTGGGCCGCAAGTTTGAACTTTATTGCTGAAGCGTCCTCGCTCAAGCGACAAGTAATCTCGCTCTAGCGACCCTGTATGAACATAAGCGCTTCTTTCTTTTCTAGTCCGAAATCGAAGTCCCGAATTCCAAATCAATCATTCTAGAGTTCAGAAGTCAGATCTAAGGTTAAGAAACCAATATTATGAAATTAAGGAACATCGAATCCGACAATAATAGACGATGATATCTACCTCTTGAAGCGTGATTGGTGATTTCACGGCGATCTAGATTTGAAGAGGGCGACGTTCCACGCTATTGTCCTTCCGATGCTCCTATCTTCTTCTTCCTTGATCTTGATGGTGGAATGATCAATGTGGTTCTTTGTGGAAGAACACCCCAAAGATCTTAGGGTGATATGAAAAGAAGGTTTATAAGGAAGGGGATGGTGCCGGCTAGGGTTTCTTTTAAGAAGGATAAGAAAGAGACTAGGGTTTTTCTCATGGCTCTAATCTTAAGAAAACTCTAAAGAGGTTGTGATTTTTGGTTTCTCCGTAAGGTTTATTTTATAACTTACTGGGAGTTATCTTGTGTTGGGCTGACACACTAAGGGAGGGTGTATAAGCTTTTACCCTAAAGTCCAAAACAAAGGTTTTAAAATCCACTTGGTGAGGTTCGATCCTAAGACCTCTTGTGACAGGGACGCCGACATCGTAGACATTGGATGTGGACCTTTTCGCGTGTACCGACGTCGGAAGAAGCGGAATGGAAATCAAAACTAGGCGAAATGGAAAATTCTGTAAATGTAGAGGAGGCCCGAGTACCATAGCCTCAGAGGAGAAACGGATACAAACCGCGAGGAGAACAGTGTCGAGCGAGCCCTCGCTCGAGCAGTTATAATCCTCGCTCGAGCGAGCTACAGTGACGGAAATTTTTTTTTTTTTACCTTTTTAGTCTTTTATTATTTTAGGACTCTTTTAATTGCGAGTTTTATATCGTTTAGGGTTTTCTTAGCCTATATAAAGGCATTGTAAACACTCTATTAAGATTGATTATTGATTATTGAATGAAAAGAGCTTTTGCTTGTGTGTGCTTGAGATGAGCCTCTACGAAGAGTGAATCTTCTTCCTGAGAAGGGTTTGGTGCGAAGCTAAGGGTGTGAAGCTTGCCAATCTATCTATCTATCTACCTATCTTATTTTCTCTGCTTGTGTGTTGATCCTTACAATCCTAAATCAGCCATCATCCCTTTTAAAACCCTAAATCCTAATTTTCCCTACACCGTGAATCGATCCGATTCAACAACCGTAGATCCCAATTGAGTTATTAAACCTTCCGCACCAAATACTCAAGGAAAACCAGTGATCCCATCATTGAATTGAGAGCGCCCTAATCTGGGAAAACCTAGAGTTCTATCTCTAGGATCGATCTGCGCTGCAACCTAATGAATCTAGCGCCCGGACTGAGCCCTGCCTGAATTATGCGTGATTCTCCCATGGAATACTACGAAAACCTGAGCTATTCATTATATTTTGCAAGTTCTATTGTTTAATTTAATTCCACTTTAATTTCGGCAAAATCAATCATTGCATTCACGTAATTTAGGGTATCGTCCTGCATCAGTTTTGGTATTAGAGCCCTAGGTTCTAGGTTAGGGCATACTGTGTGACATTGCATTCATTGCACTTTATTTTCATCACATATCATTTCAGTTTTGGTCAAAGTGTTCATCTTGCATTCCATTCTGGAGCCCGTCAATTAGTAAACTGTATCACCATGGACATGAGTGGGATTGCCGAAGCTCTTAACGGCATGAGGGCTGATCTAAAATCGATCAATGATCGAATGACTGCCTTAGAGACAACCCAAAGGACTCTCGAAACATCCAATGAGAGGTTGTTAGACCGAGTCAATCGGTTAGACGAGGGTGATGAGTACTTTGAACCACACCGTGAGCGTAATGGTCCACGTTTTGAACGAAATGGCTACTAACATAATCG
The DNA here is from genome assembly GCA_021018995.1 of Chloranthus sessilifolius. Taxonomy (NCBI): domain Eukaryota; kingdom Viridiplantae; phylum Streptophyta; class Magnoliopsida; order Chloranthales; family Chloranthaceae; genus Chloranthus; species Chloranthus sessilifolius. The sequence continues at coordinate 36,943,262 of CM037589.1, forward strand.
GAACCGGAACCATAGGATAGATCATCATGGGGATGACTACGACCCGGAAGGGAGACTCCTCAACAATGTCCGAGTTGAGTTCCCGACTTTTGATGGAAGACTAGACCCTCAGGTCTTCCTTGATTGGTTATTTGATATGGACCAGCACTTCGAGTGGTTTGGCATGAGTGATGAAAGATGTGTTAGACTTGCTAAGATGAAACTCATAGGCCAAGCCTGACTCTTTTGGGTCAACGTTGAGCGCATCAGAACGAATGCGTGTTGTACTCCCATTACCCATTGGGAAGACATGAAGGAGCGACTTACAGAGAAGTACGTTCCTTCTTCATACTACCATCATCTCCTTGACCAATGGCAAAATCTGCGCCAAGGTAGTATGCCCGTATCGGATTACATTGGCAAATTTGAAGATTATATGATGAGAGCCAAGGTATCCGAAGACCCTCAGGTCACTCTATCCAGATTTCGCACCGGGTTGAGAGTTGACTTGCAAAAAGAGTTAGTCTCCCACCCTGTGGAGACTTTCGTCGATTGTTACAACATCATTCAAGACCTTGAACGATTTTTGAAAATGACGGTGACTAGGCGATCTGATTTTCACCCCGGTCAATTCTGTACCGGCGAAGTGCGATCTAGTGCTGGAAACCCGCCTACCAAACCCACACAATACACATCTGTTAATGTGAGGTTTGACAAAGGTAAGGGTGTAGTCGGAGAATCCTCGAAGAGTGGGTCTCATGTAAAGTGTTATAAATGTCAAGGATTGGGACACTTTGCTGCCCAATGCCCCACAAGGGACCTACAAAGGAATCTCTTCATTGACGGAGAAGGAGAAGAAAGTGAAGGAGTTTATGAGGAAGAGGTCTTTGAGCCCGAATGTCACACCTAGTGACGAGGAAGGTGATGACATGGGTCGTGCTCTAGTTGTGAGGTGTGCCTTTGCACAGCCTCAACGGGATGAAAAGGAGGATTGGCGAAGGGAGAACATTTTTCACACCTTTGCCACATGTGGGACAAAGAGTTGTGGGGTTATCGTGGATAGCGGAAGCTGCACCAGTGTGGTGTCAGAACATACCGTCACCCGCTTAGGGCTTACACCTAAAGCCCACCCGAGACCTTACAAAGTCTCATGGGTTGACTCCTCATCCATTCCCGTATCTCAGAGGTGTCGTGTACCCATATAGTTGGGTTCATACTCTGACACCTTATGGTGTGATGTGGTGCCGATGGATGTGAGCCACATTTTATTAGGGAGGCTATGGCTCTATGATTTGAACGTGACCATTTTTGGGCGATCTAACGTTTGTACGTTCAATTACAAGGGGAAAAAAATCACTCTTAATCCTTTGGCTCCCAAAGCACCATCAGTCAACAGAGTTGAGAAGAAGGGAGGTCAATCCAAAGCCATCAATATTGTGACCCCTTCAGAGTTTGAGAGAGCATCGAAAGAAGAGTGTTGTGTATGTCGTTGTTACTGTTGAGAGTACTTATGAGTCAGTCTGTGAGTACCCCAAGGAGGTAGAGCCCATCCTGAGTGAATTTGCGGATGTCTTCCCCGAAGACTTACCTAACGAGCTCCCTCCCATGCGTGACATTCAACACGCAATTGACTTAGTTCCCGGATTGAGATTACCGAACCTTCCCCCTCTGAGTTGAATCCGGGTTGAGCACCCAGAGTTGACTCGGCAAGTCGATGAGCTCCTACGGAAGGGGCTCATCTGAGAGAGTCGAGCAGTGTCTTTGTACCATTACTCACGCCTAAGAAAGATGGTACATGGCGCATGCGTGTGGATAGCCGAGCAATCAATAAGATCACTGTTAAGTATCAGTTTCCCATACCGCGACTTAATGACATGCTTGACATGATGGTTGGAGCCACTATCTTTTCGAAGATAGACCTTAAAAGTGGCTACCATCTGGTTCGTATTCGCCCTGGCGATGAATGGAAAATCGCCTTCAAGACCAAAGATGGTCTTTATGAGTGGATGGTCATGCCTTTTGGGCTTTCCAATGTCCAGGCTCATGACCCAAGTGTTGAGGCCATTCCTTGGCAAATTCCTTGTCGTGTACTCTGATGACTTTCTGATTTACAGCCCAGACAAGGAACAACACATTACCCACCTGAGGTTGGTTTGCGAAACCTTGAGAGGAGAGAGGTTATACGCGAATCTCAAGAAGTGCACCTTCATGAAACACTCTTATATTCTTGGGATTCATTGTCTCGGTATACGGGATGGTTGCGGACCCTGCGAAGGTTAAGGCCATTGTTGAGTGGCCCGAACCTCGGAATATTCATGAAGTCCGTAGCTTCCACGGTTTGACCACGTTTTATCGTCGCTTCGTTCGAAATTTTAGCATCATCATGGCTCCCATTACCAATTGCATGAAAAAAGGGGAGTTCCTGTGTAGCAAAGCCGTGACAAGGGCCTTTGCCGAGATAAAAGAGAAGATGGTTACTGCACCCGTCATGCGCCTACCAGACTTTTGTAAAGTCTTTGAAGTAACATGTGACGCATCGGGTGTAGGCATAGGCGAAGTGCTGAGCCAAGAGGGCCATATGTGGCCTATTTTAGTGGGAAGCTCAATGAGGCAAAGCAGAAATACTCCACCTATGACAAGGAGTTTTATGCGGTCGTCCAATCTCTGTGGTGTTGAAAACATTACCTGAGATCGCAGGAATTTGTGTTGTTTTCTGACCACGAAGACTTACGTTTCTTTGCTGCCCAGAAAAAGTTAAACCCGAGGCATGCGAAATGGGTCGAATACCTTCAAGGGTTCACATTTGTCTTGAAGCAAATGGTTGGTGTCGAGAATAAGGCTGTTGATGCGCTTAGTCGTTGAGTGGCGACTTTGTAGTCTATGAGCACCGAGGTCGTTGGATTTGAGCAGTTGAAGCAAGATTATCCTGATTGCCCAGATTTCGGGGCAGAATACACTGCTTTCCTTGAAAATTCGAACAACATTAACTCCGAGTATATCCTGTTGGATGAGTATTTGTTCAAAGGCAATTGTTTGTGCATCCCTCGTACTTCATTGCGTGATTTCCTCATTTGGGAGTTACATGCCGGAGGGATTGCCGGACATTTTGGGCGTGATAAAACCAGTGCGCTTGTTGAGGATAGGTTCTATTGGCCTAACTTTGTGAGGGATGTCTCTAGGGTCGTGAAACAGTGTCGTACATGCCAAGTTGCGAAGCATATCAAACAAAATACCGTCTTGTACACCCCTTTACCTGTGCCGCACACCCCGTGGCAAGACGTCTATATGGGTTTCGTGCTTGGGCTTCCAAAGACTCAACGGAAGCACGATTCCATTTTTGTGGTAGTGGACCGCTTTTCAAAGATGGCCCACTTCATACCCTATTTAAAAACCTCCGATGCGGCTCACATAGCCAAATTATTTTTCGGGGAGGTTGTGCGTCTACATGGTTTACCCCACACGTTTGTGTTAGATCGAGATGTGAGATTTACCAGTTACTTATGGAAAACTTTATGGCACATGATGGGTACCATGCTCCAATTATCGTCGGCCTATCATCCTCAAACGGATGGCCAAACGGAGTCCACCAATAGGAGCTTAGGTAATCTTCTCCGTTGTCTTGCTGGTGATCACCCTAGGACTTGGGATTCTATTTTGCTTTTAGCCGAGTTTGCATATAACAATTCAGTCAATAGATCCCTAGTTATGAGTCCTTTTGAGGTCGTCCTTGGTCATAGGCCTAGACCACCCATTGATCTTATTCCCATGTCTGCATCCCATAGAGTTTCCGAGTCAGCCGATTCATTTGCACAACATATACATGAATTGCATGCCGAAATTAGAAAAAGAATTAATGCTAGCAATGAACAATACAAAATATCTGCGGATGCACATAGGCGCTTCAAGGAATTTTAGGTTGGAGATTACGTCATTGTTGGGGTTAGGCCTGAGAGGTTCCCATTGGGAGCTGCAAAGAAACTTCAAACCTGTGGCGCTGGGCCTTTTAGAATTGTAGAAAGGAGCGGCTCTAATGCATATGTTCTCGAGCTTCCACCAAATATAGGGGTCAGCTCTACATTCAATGTGGAGTACCTGGTTCCTTCTTTAGCCCAAGCCCCACCCCCTCACAACCCCTTCCAAGCATCCCCGAGCCCGAATACCAGCCCCACCCTACAACCCCTACCTTTCCCTTCGCCACGCAAGCAGCGAAGAGATGAGATTAAAGGGATATTAGATGATTTGACAATATCCACCCATGGGGGAGGAATTCAAAAGTACTTGGTCAAGTGATTGGGAAAGCCGGACTCCGAGAACTCATGGTTAGCTGAAGACGAAGTGCGACGTTTGGACCCCGACATGCTCGAGCGCTATCACGACGCCGCTTCATCGGTGATGAAGCCTTTTTGGCCCCGGAGAATTGATGGGGACGCCGACATCGTAGACATAGGATATGAACCTTTTCGTGTGCACCGACGTTGGAAGAAGCGGAATGGAAATCAAAACTAGGCGAAAGGGAAAATTTTAGAAATGTAGAGGAGGCCCGAGTACCATAGCCTCAGGGGAGAAACGGATACAAACCGCGAGGAGAACAGTGTCGAGCGAGCCATCGCTCGAGCGGTTATAATCCTCGCTCGAGCGACCACTTAATCTCGCTCGAGCGGTTATAATCCTCGCTCGAGCGAGCTACAGTGATGGAAAATTTTCGTTTTTCATTTTTTTTTTTACCTTTTTAGTCTTTTATTATTTTAGGACTCTTTTAATTGTGAGTTTTTATCGTTTAGGGTTTTCTTAGCCTATATAAAGGCATTGTAAATACTCTATTAAGATTGATTATTGATTATTGAATGAAAAGAGCTTTTGTTTGTGTGTGCTTGAGATGAGCTTCTACGAAGAGTGAATCTTCTTCCCGAGAAGGGTTTGGTGCGAAGCTATCGGTGTGAAGCTTGCCAATCTATCTATCTATCTACCTATCTTATTTTCTCTGCTTGTGTGTTGATCCTTACAATCCTACATCAGCCATCATCCCTTTTAACATCCTAAATCCTAATTTTCGCTACATCGTGATTCGATCCAATTCAACAACCGTAGTTCCCAACTGAGTTATTAAACCTTCCGCACCAAATACTCAAGGAAAACCAGTCATCCTATCATTGAATTGAGAGCGCCCTAATATGGAAAAACCTAGAATTCTATCTCTAGGATCGATCTGCGTTGCAACCTAACGGATCTAGCGCCCGGACTGAACCCTGCCTGAATTATGCGTGATTCTCCCATGGAATACTACGAGAACCTGAGGTATTCGTTTTATTATGCTAGTTCTATTGTTTAATTTAATTCCACTTTAATTTCGGCAAAATCAGTCATTGCATTCACGTAATTTAGGGTACCGTCCTGCGTCATCTTGTTTTTAGCTCAAGCCTCTAACCACCATGCTATCACGTAGCTTGTGTAATTAGTGACGAAATTAAGTATAAGGGTCTTTTAAACCAAGGTGTGTATCTTTAGCTAAAAATGTTTTGAAAATTCAAGGCATGCAGTGTATACCCTGTTAAGCACATATATATTGGATGTATTAAGGTTTGGAAAAGATCGGGTTGTTACACTACGTCCCCATCTACTTCTCTGTGCATCTCCCTCTCTGTCTCTCGGCATCTCTGGGCATCTCCCTCTTTCTCTTCTCTCCATAATTTTATTTTGGGTATGGGTATTTGCAACTGAAGAGAGATGGAAGGTTGGGCATGTGGGAGCTTTGGAGGAGGAAAGATAGACTATGAGGCTCTTTTAGGAGACAAGCTAGCCAAGTGGCTAGCTTGGTCTTCCCAAGCCCACTCTTTCTCTCTCTTCATGGTCAAAAGTCTAGACATGGGGCCCGCCTTGACCACTTTCTCCACTCTCCATTCGGTCTTCTCATAGACTTTTGGTGGTCTTTATGTTTTAGCTTTGAGTGAAAGTCAAGATTTAACCAAATCTTCTGGTGCATGCCTTTAACTCCCATCTCACACCTTAGATTTTCTCAGTGTGGATCTAAGGGTGTGAGATGTAGTCAACCCCTTTGATGGCTAGGATTTGCTAGAGAATAGTATTTCTTTTCTTTTCTAATTTAGAAATTAGTTTATAAAGCCCCTTATAGTTCATTACAATTTATTTAAGAATGCCACCATTCCATGTGTAGCCACAAATACGCAATGTAAGTATTAAATTCATCTAAACCTGTAACGACCGAGATTTTTCGTTATTTAGTCCTTAATTATTTGCTAGATTTGTAATTATGATTAGTTTAATTGATTTGATGGATGTGATTAATTTTACGCATGAATGTAATGCGTACTTTATTTTGGAATGACTCATGATAATTAATTAATCTAGTTAATATACCCTAAAAGCCCTTAAATATGTGTTAGTAATAATTAGGGTGCGTTTAGCAATGTTTAATGGACTTTTAAAATATGTTAGTAAATTAACTAAAGACCCATTAAGTAATTAAAGACCCAATAACTAATTAAAGACCCATTAAGTAATTAAAGACCTAATAACTAATTAAAGACCCAATAACTAATTAAAGACCCATTAAGTAATTAAAGACCCAATAACTAATTAAAGACCCAATAACTAATTAAAGACCCATTAAGTAAATAAAGGACAATAGAATCACTTAAGACCCATGTAGGAAATTCTAAATAGAGTTAGATCTTAAATAGGAAACCTTAAAGCATTCTAAATAGAATTAGATCTTAAATAGGAAACCATAAAGTATTATAAATATAGAGATTAATTTACAGAATTTTTACATAACTCTTATAACTTAATAATAACCTCAGAGAAAGATAGAAAATTCTAGAGAAGGAGGAAAATTAGAAGAAGAACCCTAGAGTTTTTGGTTTGAAGGCTTAGAAGAACGCAAGAGGAGCTTACGACGCGACCGGTTTTCGGATTAGTGCTTCGGATTGGATCAAGGGAGAGAAGTTACATAAATATTTTACGCGAAGACTAGAGGTATGGGAAAATCATGTTGAGATTAATCGGAAATATAGATAACACAATAAAATAGGAATTAGAGTTTATTTCATTTAATGAATATCCTCTATATTAGATTGATAAATTTTTATGCTTAATCACGGGTTTTCGATGGTACACGGGGTTTTGTGATTGATCACGAAATTGAGTCTGAATCCGAATCGAATCCGAATCGAATCTGTAGAATCCGTAATCATCGAATTCGAATGCATTCGAGAATCGTAATTTGTTCGTAATCCGAATCATTTGGAATCTAGAATCCATGCGAATCCGTAATCTGTTTGGAAACCGAGAATCATCAGAATCCAAAATCATTGAATTCGAACCTATTTGGAATCCGAGAATCATGCGAGAATCAAAATCATTTAGAACCAGAATCATTAGAATCCGAATCATTGAATCAGAATCTGTCTAGAATCCAGAATCTGTCAAGAATCTAGAATTTGTTAGGAATTTCAGAATTTGTTTAGGATGCAAGCAATGAATTTTTATTTAAATATTGTCTATATTTAATCATCATGCTTAAATGTTTATTTATGTTCATCATTGTTTTATTGCTTAGAATCCATGCAAGCTAGGATGTTTGATTTACACAACATGAAACAAGTAGGAATCGATAGAGATTAGTGTTAAGCTTAAACAAGTGAAAGAGCTATTGCATGATCGGTTGATTTCAAGTTTTTCTATGCATGTACATTCATGACATTTATAAAAGTGAAAAGATACGTTTACGACATGACACATGAAAATAAAATATTTCTATGATTATGATAGAATTCCTATGGGCTTATGCTAGAGGAATTAACATGAATAAGAATGACAAGTAATAAAAGTTATGCATCCATGCATTAATGATAAGACTGAAGGGATGGAGAAGGTCTTTAATTTTAAGCTTTCTACTTAACTGAAGAGAAGTTATGTGAAGGTTAACGTAGATACTAATCGAAGGATCAGAGAAGATTAGGATAATGATTAAGAAAGAGATAACCATGTCCATTATGTATGCCGATTTATGAGCATTAAATGCACGATTAAAAATAACCACACATGAAATTAGGGTAGAGACCCAAGTCATAATGTTTATTTAGATTTAATGCTCTGTTTCAGTTGCATTATATTGCTTTACTTATTCTTTATGTCACATGCTATCTCTGTTATTGTTTGATTTTTATGAGATGATTTGAGTTATGGACCTTTTCTATTAGCCTCATCATGTCTGGTCCATACCAGTTTACTTGGTAAACTGACCCATTGTTTGGGATTCCAGGGAGTACAACTATACATGGAGTGGATGAAGTAGACGCTTTAATGATTGACGGAAATCTAGATCTGAGCGAAGATGGATTTGAAGTTTAGTTTATAGGATTTTCTTTATGCATTAGAAAGGATTTTTAGATGTTTAATTCAGATTGTATTATGAACAAGTTCAGGCTAATGATGGATTATGTTTGATTTCAGTTTTATTTAATTTAAGGAGTAACCATACAATTTGGTATAATAGGTTGTTATCTCATAATTTAGTATTGTTCTCATGATGAAGAAAAAAAATAAATTTGCGTCCACTTTTAATAGTTGTTTTTTTTCCGTTGCGTTTATATGCGGATATTTATGGAATAATTGATTTATTTAAAATCATGGATATATGACGTAGTGTGATGTCTCCCAAGTGAGCGCATTGATCCGGTGTGTGAATTTGGGGACGTCACAGTTGGTATCAAAGCAGTTTTGCGATCTAAATTTGTGGAGATTGAAACTGATGTAGGAATGGTATTGATTTCAGATGGTCAATTTTCAGAGACTAGGTGATAGGTTAGCGGAATCTTTTATTACGAGGCGATCAATGTGGCGAGGCAGATGAGTTTAGAAAGAACCATCCTAGGACTTTCAATGGAACTGGCGAGGTTATGGAGGCACAAAGGTGGATTAATCATTTAGAAAAAATATTTGGGATAATGCAGTGCCCCGATGCTTGTAAGGTGAGGCTAGCAACTTACAAATTGGAAGACGCCGCAGATCACTGGTGGAGCCAAGTCAATGATACTACAATTGCAGCAAACCCAGAACATGTTTGGACTTGGGCAGAATTTGTGAGAACCTTTAACGATAAATACTATCCGCAAAGTGTTCGTGAGGGTAGGATTACTGAATTTTTGAAGTTAGAACTAGGGAACATGACAATCGATGCCTACGATAGGGCATTTACTGAACTTGGAAGATTTGTGCCGAATATGATAGCTGATGAGACCTTTCGCGTTAGGAAGTTTGAGCAGGGACTTAGGCCACATATCAGGTCTCTTGTAGTGGGGCATAGGAGTACTACCTTCAGAGAATTATTGGATAGATGTTATGCTGTAGAGAGAGATGTTAGCCAGACAAATCAAGGGAAAATTTTTGGTCAATTGACTCAAAGTAGCAGTCAATTTAATGGACGAGATCGAGTCATGGGCAGGCAGAACAATCAACAAGGGAAGAAGTTTACCCCATATGGTAAACCCCAACAGATTCAATAGAAGGGACATCCAACAGCTATGACAACTCATACGACGATGAAGTCGAAACCGACGTGCGACACATGCGGAAAACAACACTATGGTAAATGTTTACGAGGAACAACCGCATGCTACAATTGCGGGAAAGAAGGGCATAGAGCGGCAGATTGCAAGGAGCAGAAGAAGAATCAGAAAGCACCAATGACGATAACGGCTCATAGACGAGTTTATACCTTATCTGAGATGGATGCTAGAGCCTCCGATGATGTGATTCACGGTACGTTTTAGATAGTTTATCTTCCTTTTATTGCATATAGGAGCTATTCAAATTGTTATATTTAATGTGCATATTTATCTACCTTAGCTTTATAAATCACGCAAATATGAGACATTAATTAAGACAATTAAGAATTCAAGAGAAATTTAAAGTTAGAAATTTTCTTAATTAAGATCGCTTAGCAATAATGAATGTGTGTGTTTGTTTTAGGCCATTTGTTGATTGACGGATGTTTCGCTCACGTACTTATGGATTCGGGAGCTTCACCATGGATCAAAATATCGTCCGATACCGATACGTATCGGTATTGGACACGAACGATACATTGAATGTATCGTTCGATACATTCAAATGTATTGAATTTATCGAACGATACATTCAATGTATCGTCCGATACAGACCGGTACCGATACGTATCGTCCGATACGTATCGTTTTGGAGCTCGGACGATACGTATCGGTAACCCGATATTTTAACCCATGAGCTTCACATTCATTTGTTTCTTTGGGTTTCGCTCCACGATTGGAGAAGGAACCTAGCATAATGAGCTTTACCTTGGTTGTCGCAACACCCTTGGGAAAAATCGTCATTGCTGATCGGTACTACCCAGATTGCGTTGTTCAAATTGGAGAGAACGACCTGAAGGCTGATTTGATTGTTTTAGACTTTGAAAATTTTGACGTTATTCTTGGGATGGATTGGTTAGCAGAGTCACGAGCTGTTTTGGATTGTTACGAGAAGAAGGTGATCTTTGCGAAAAGCGACAGATCGATTTTTAAATTCAAGGGCTTGAGAAAAGGAACCGTGCCAACATTATGTGCAATGACGAATTTAAAAGAGAAGAGTGTTGATGTTTCGAAGATACCTGTAGTTAGGGAGTTTGCTGATGTATTTCCCGAGGAACTTCCTAGTTTACCGCCTGTTAGAGAAGTGGAGTTTCGAATCGACTTATTACCGGGTATGGCACTGATTTCAAAGACACCATACAGGATGGCACCACTTGAGATGTCTGAGTTGAAGAAGCAACTGGAAGAGTTACAGGGGAAAGGTTTTATACGCTTGAGTTACTCACCATGGGGAGCCTCGGTTTTGTTTGTAAAGAAGAAGGATGGCTCAATGAGATTGTGCATCGATTATAGACAGTTAAATCAAGTGACAGTGAAGAATAAATACCCGTTACCGAGGATTAATGATTTATTTGACCAGTTAGGAGGTGCTCGATGCTTTTTGAAGATTGATTTAAGGTTTGGTTACCATCAAGTGCGAGTACGAGAAGAGGATATACAAAAGACAGCTTTTAATACAAGGTATGGACAGTTCGAGTTTTTAGTGATACCTTTTGGTTTGACAAATGCACCTGTAGTATTTATGAACTTGATGAATAGGGTGTTCAGACCCTTTTTGGACCAATTTGTAGTAGTCTTTGTGGATGACATTTTAGTCTACTCGAAATCAGAGGAAGCATGCTACTCACCTACGGATAGTGCTTCGGACACTTTTGGAGCATCAACTTTTTGCCAAGTTAAGCAAGTGTGAGTTTTGGATGACGGAGGTGGCTTTTCTAGGCCATCGGGTTTCTGAGAAAGGAATCACTGTTGATCCTGCGAAGATCGAGGCGATTGTTCAGTGGGTACGACCGAAGATCGTGACCGAGATTAGAAGTTTTCTTGGTTTAGCAGGGTATTATAGAAGATTTGTAGAAGGCTTTTCAAAGATTTCTGGACCGCTTACAAATTTAACAAGGAAGAAGACGAAATTTGTTTGGTCCGATGAATGCGAGCAGAGTTTTTAAGAGCTGAAAAGAAGATTGACAACCGCACCAATTTTGACGACACCATCAGGTAGTGGAGGTTTTCTTATTTATACAGATGCGTCAAATAAGGGTTTGGGTGGTGTGTTGATGCAGAATGAGAAAGTTATCGCCTATGCTTCAAGGCAATTGAAAGATCATGAGAGGAACTACCCGACACATGACTTAGAGCTCGCAGCAATTATTTTCGTGTTGAAGTTATGGAAACATTACCTTTTCGGGGAGAAGTTCATCGTATCAACGGACCATCAGAGTTTAAAGTACTTGTTTACGCAGAAGGATCTGAACTTGAGACAGAGGAGGTGGATGGAGACTTTGATAGACTTCAATCTTGAGATTAGGTACCACCCAGGGAAGGCTAACGTAGTAGCTGATGCGCTGAGTAGGAATGTTCCAGAGAAGATCCAGTTCTTGTTCATTTGAAGGAGAGTAAAAATGCAGAAGTAACATGTAGAGATGATGGAATAATATTATTCAAGGGAAGATATTGCGTACCAGATGATGCGGAAATGAAGCAGCAACTTCTCTACGATGCTCACAGATCAAAATTCGCGATACACCCTGGAAGTACAAAGATGTATCAAGATATAAAGAGGAATTATTGGTGGCCAGATATGAAGAGAGAGATTGCAGATTATGTGTCAAGATGCCTTACTTGTCAGCAAGTGAAGGCTGAGCACAAGAAACCACCAGGATTATTACAGGTAGTTACTGTGCGGGATGGAAATGGAGAGCATTGGTATGGATTTTATCACGGGATTGCCGAGGAGAGAGAAGGAACGATTCGGTTTGGGTGGTAGTAGTAGACCGCAAAATTAGACACTTTATTCCGATCGGGACTACTTTTAAATCTCATAATGGCGGATATCTATATAAGAGAAATTGTACGTTTACATGGAGTGCCAGCGAGTATTATTTCCGATAGTGATTCCAGGTTTACCTCACGTATGTGGCAGTTTTCAGGATGGTATGGGATCAAGATTGAAGTATAGTTCAGCTTTTCACCCTCAGAAAGACGGTCAGACTGAGAGGTTGAATCAAATTTTAGAGGACATGTTAAGAGCATGCGCGCTAGATTTTAAGGGAAGTTGGGATGATCACTTAGCATTAGCAGAGTTTTCATACAACAATAGTTATCAAGCAACGATTCAAATGTCACCATATGAATCACTTTACGGAAGGAGCTGCAGAACACCGTTATGCTAGGATGAGGTTGGAGTAAGAAACCTACTTGGACCACAGATTGTTGAAGACACGGCGACACAAGTGCAGCTAATCAGAGAACGTATGAAGACTACCAAAGTGCATGTAAAAGGAGATATGTAGAATTTGCTAAGGGAGATTTAGTTTTTATCAAAATATCACCTATCAAGGGCGTGATGAGATTTGGAAAGAAAGGAAAACTAAGTCCGAGGTATGTTGGACCTTTTGAAATATTGAAGAGGATTGGAGAGACGGCGTATCGGATTCAGTTGCCACCAAAGTTAGCCGAGATGCACAATATTTTTCACATATCAATGTTGAAGAAGTATATCAAGGACTCTTCACATGTAATTGATTTGGAGCCATTGGAAATTGAGATGGATATGATTATCATTGAGGAACCAATTTCAATTCTAGAAAGAAAGGAGAGAACACTGCGTAATAAGAAGATTCCATTGGTCTTGGTTAATTGGAAGCACCACTCACGAGAAGAATCTACTCAGGAGCGCGAGGATGATATGAGGAAGGAATATCCACACCTTTTTACTTCAGGTACGATCTAATTTCGAGGACGAAATTTTCAATAAGGAGGGAAGAATGTAACGATCGAGATTTTTCGTTATTTAGTCCTTAATTATTTGCTAGATTTGTAATTATGATTTGTTTAATTGATTTGATGGATGTGATTAATTTTACGCATAAATGTAATGCGTACTTTATTTTATAATGACTCATGATAATTAATTAATCTAATTAATATACCCTAAAAGCCCTTAAATATGTGTTAGTAATAATTGGGGTGCGTTTAGCAATGTTTAATGGACTTTTAAAATATAATAGTAAATTAACTAAAGACCCATTAAGTAATTAAAGACCCAATAACTAATTAAAGACCCATTAAGTAATTAAAGACCCAATAACTAATTAAAGACCCATTAAGTAATTGAAGACCCAATAACTAATTAAAGACCCATTAAGTAATTAAAGGCCCATAGAATTACTTAAGACCCATGTAGGAAATTCTAAATAGAGTTAGATCTTAAATAGGAAACCTTAAAGCATTCTAAATAGAATTAGATCTTAAATAGGAAACCATAAAGTATTATAAATATAGAGATTAATTTACAAAATTTTTACACAACTCTTATAACTTAATAACCTCATAGAGAAAGAGAAAATTCTAGAGAAGGAGGAAAATTAGAAGAACCCTAGAGTTTTTGGTTTGAAGGCTTAGAAGAACGCAAGAGGAGCTTACGACGCGACCGGTTTTCGGATTAGTGCTTCGGATTGTATCAAGGGAGAGAAGTTACATAAATATTTTACGCGAAGACTAGAGGTATGGAAAAATCATGTTGAGATTAATCGGAAATATAGATAACACAATAAAATAGGAATTAGAGTTTATTTCATTTAATGAATATCCTTCATATTAGATTGATAAATTTTTATGCTTAATCACGGGTTTTCGATGGTACACGGGGTTTTGTGATTGATCACGAAATTCAGTGCAGAATCCGTAATGCCCGAATTGAATCTGTCGTAATCCGAATCTGTTTGGAATCCGTAATCCGCGAATCCGTAATGCTTGGAAACCTAAATCATCGTAATCCGTAATCTGCTTGGAATCCGAATATGCGTAATCCGAATCATTTGGAACCTGAATCATCGAATCCAAAATCGCTCGTAATCCGAATCTGTCAAGAATCCAGAATTTGTTAGGAATTTCAGAATTTGTCTAGGATGCAAACAATGAATTTTTATTCAAATATTGTCTATATTTGATCATCATGCTTAAATGTTTATTTATGTTCATCATTGTTTTATTGCTTAGAATCCATGCAAGCTAGGATGTTTGATTTACACAACATGAAACAAGTAGGAATCGATAGAGATTAGTGTTAAGCCTAAACAAGTGAAAGAGCTATTGCATGATCGGTTGATTTCAAGTTTTTCTATGCATGTACATTCATGACATTCATAAAAGTGAAAAGATACGTTTACGACATGACACATGAAAATAAAATATTTCTATGATTATGATAGAATTCCTATGGGCTTATGCTAGAGGAATTAACATGAATAAAAATGACAAGTAATAAAAGTTATGCATCCATGCATTAATGATAAGACTGAAGGGATGGAGAAAGTCTTTAATTTTAAGCTTTCTATTTAACTGAAGAGAAGTTATGTGAAGGTTAACGTAGATACTAATCGAAGGATCAGAGAAGATTAGGATAATAATTAAGAAAGAGATAACCATGTCCATTATGTATGCCGATTCATGAGCATTAAATGCCCGCTCAATGAATCCCACACCTGAAATTAGGGTAGAGACCGAAGTCATAAAGTTTATTTAGATTTAATGCCTACATTTTCAGTTGCATTATATTGCTTTACTTATTCTTTATGTCACATGCTATCTCTGTTATTGTTTGATTTTTATGAGATGATTTGAGTTATGGACCTTTTCTATTAGCCTCATCATGTCTGGTCCATACCAGTTTACTTGGTAAACTGACCCATTGTTTGGGATTCGAGATGCTGACTATACATGGAGTGGATGAAGTAGACGCTTTAATGATTGACGGAAATCTAGATCTGAGCGAAGATGGATTTGAAGTTTAGTTTATAGGATTTTCTTTATGCATTAGAAATGATTTTTAGATGTTTAATTCAGATTGTATTATGAACAAGTTCAGGCTAATGATGGATTATGTTTGATTTCAGTTTTATTTAATTTAAGGAGTAACCATACAATTTGGTATAATAGGTTGTTATCTCATAATTTAGTATTGTTCTCATGATGAAGAAAAAAAATAAATTTGCGTCCACTTTTAATAGTTGTTTTTTTTCCGTTGCGTTTATATGCGGATATTTATGGAATAATTGATTTATTTAAAATCATGGATATATGACGTAGTGTGATGTCTCCCAAGTGAGCGCATTGATCCGGTGTGTGAATTTGGGGACGTCACAAAACCCCTTTAATTTCATGTCAATGTTTGACTGGCCATATGATGGTCCATCGGGTGGGTGATATTCAATCACCTCCATTGGTAATGATCACTAGATCATTGCTATTGATCTTGGCCATACCGAGTGGATTATCGGGTGCCATTATGAGATCGAGTGGTGTGTGCCCCTTAAGGGTTCTTGATTATGGTGGGTGCCCTTAAAGGTGCTACCCGTTTAATTACTTAGTGTGGTTGCCCTTAATGGCTGCCACACCTAAGTTTAATTAGTGTGGGTGCCCTTAATGGGTGCCAGACCTATATTCAAATGATTGGGTGGCTCCTATGCTGGGGTTCCCCGAAATTTTAATTGGGTGTCCACAGTCAATGTGGGTGGCACATTTTAAAGGTGCTCGAATCTTAGGTCCCTTAAGGGGTCGGGTGTCAGGTCAAAGGTTTGACTATCCTGGGTTTTCAGGGGCAGTTGTTACTTGTTACAATATCTCAACTTAGGGGCTGCATTCCGGGTAATTACAAGAACCTCCTTACTAATCTCTTTTTCTTCAAGCCATCGCTGAAGGTGAAAGTGTTCATCAAGCTGCTAGCTGTCACCATATTTTGGGTAGTCTGGAAAGAATGAAATTCAATAGTTTTCTTGGTCTTTCTAAAGCCACCATATCACTTCAGAAATCATATCCACCATCCTTGTGTGGGCTTCTCCGATGAAAAAATTCAAACACTTTCCCTCCTCGGAAATTAGGGAATTTCGGGTTTCGTTGAAAGGAGGAGGTTATGAGTTTGTGCGATGGCTCCGGTCGCTTGTAATCGGGCTCTTTTCTATTTTGTTTGTTCTTGTCTTTTCCCTTTTCTCGTGCTGACCCGAGTTTCGCTAAGCGTGTCGCTTAGCTTTGATCTTGATGTATCCTTCTTTTTAATGAATTTTATATCCTTACCAATAAAAACGTGAATAATATTTATTATATATAATATCTACGTTATGAAAGAAATATATTTACATTATATACCAAATTGTACATTACAAAAGGTAAAAATATATAAATGCATAAACCTACATAAAAGAAAAATCTCTCATTTAATATCAAAGTAAAATTGACTCCAGTTAGTACACATATATCGATGTATATGGGTTCTATTGATCATAGTGGTGTGTGTAGTCATGTTGGCGTGTGATATATTATATTGGTGTGTATATACTATGTTGTTTCTTAATATAAGGGATACTTAGGTGAATTTCCTTGTTAAGCATTTTTTGCTCTGATTCTCTTCTCTTATTTTTTTCCTTTCTTTCATAAACCTGAACCTTGTTAGTGTTATTAGTATAATGAGTTTTAGGCTCTAGTAGTGGTGGTTCTTACTTAATATTGGGTTTGTATGTAACAAGGCCACTTATTATAATAGCTAGTGAGTTAATTATTCTCACTAAGCTCTTTTCTTCTCTCTAATTATTTCTTCTTCTTTCTCTCTAACCCTACGTCTCTCTCTAACCCTTAACCTAATCAACCTACCTAACCCTAGCCATAATCCCTTTTCTCTTCTCCTTTTTGGTATCAAAGCCAATTCATGACCCTAACCCATTGCCTCCTTTCCAGGTACTGACGTCTGCCAGGTCGACTATTTTGACCTTTTGATGTAGATATTTCTCTCTTCTGGTGCATCTCGGTTTGTGGTTCTAGGGTTTTTCGATTTTTTTTTTGGTATGACGTGAATTTCCCTGATTCATGGTTTTTGGGATCTCTAGAGATCGTGCAGATTGATGGATCGTCGATATTGCTTGGGGATGATTCGATTATCATAGAGGATTGTTTGGATTTGGTCTTATGTTATTTGGTTGAGAATTGAAGGATCTGTGTTGATTTTTGTAACGAACCAAAGGTATTTTTCTTGTTAATCAATCATCTATGCACATCTTCATACTATCTCTGATTTCTTGAAGATCTTGGTTGGCCTATATCTGTTTGTGTGAAGTTTTGTGATGCTTCTTGAGGATCTGGGCTACCCTATATATTTTTTTGTTGAAGAACCATATATTAATTTGGCGCTGGCTTTTTTATTCACTTTGAAGGTAATATTACCTCATTTTATTGGCACTTTTTGTCATGCTTGTTTGTCACTGCCCTTCTCTTTATTGAATTATACTGGTTAGTGTTTGATAATGGGTGACAATTACATTGGCATGAGCTCGGAAAATCTTCCCTCTAGTATCAATACCATCAATTTGAATTCTACCAATTATCTTCAGTGGAAACGGGCTATTAGGCTAATATATTCAAGGGCGTAAGAAAGGGGTCTTCTTACTGGAACCACACCCAAACTTAAATCTGGATCCCTTGAGTTATCAGACTAGGAGGAGGATAATGCTATTGTTCTGGGGTGGTTGTTTAATTCAATGGAGCCTAATATCTCTAGAATTTTTATGTACAATGAGTTTGCTTCCCTACTATGGAGCAAGCTTGTGGAAACTTTTGCACCTGCTGAGCACGATACTCATATTTATCAGGTTACACATGGTATTGCAGAGTGTAAGCAAGGCTACCTGTCCATGGGAGAGTACTTTAGCACTTTACAGAGTATATGGGAGGAACTCATTCACTATGAGCCCATTTCACAATTTACTGAGGTCACTATGTCGGTTCTCAGTAAGAGACACAACAGACAACATATTTACATATTTTTGGGGAGTCTTCGACCTCCTATCTCCAGTTCTATGCCCCTTCATTGTGATAATAAAGGTGCTGGGAAGATTGCATCAGATTTTGTGCCACATATGATGACTTAGCACATTGAGGTGGATATACATTTTTTCAAAGAAAAAGTTTGGGATCACTCTTTCGAACTTATTGATGTTGAGTAGTCCCAACAACTTGCCGGTCTCTTTACCAAACCAATTGGTTCTCCAGTTATACAACATATCATGGTCAAGCTGGGCATGCATGACATACATGCTCTAGCTTGAGGAGGAGTGTTTAGTGTTATTGGTGTGATGTTAGTATCATGAGTTATAGGCTGTAGTAGAGGTGTGTCTTAATATTGGGTGTGTATGTAACAGGGTCACTTCATATACAAGCTAGTGAGTTAAATATTCTCACTAAGCTCTTTTCTTCTTTCGAATTATTTTCTTCTTCTTTCTCTTTAACCCTAAATCTTTTTCTAACCCTAAGTCTCTCTCTAACCCTTAGTCTAATCAACCTACCTAACCCTATCCATAATCCCTTTTCTCCTTTTGCCTTGAACCTTAATATCTCTCTCATAACCTCTTCTTATTTTCTCCTTTTTGGTATCAGAGCATTGATCCCCTTCCCTGAGGAGTGACGTCATTCACTTCCCTTTGATGTCAACATGACATCAATAGGGTCAATTTTTTTTTTCAGATCTCGAAAATTACACCAAGTGAGTTAGAAATTTGATGTTTTTTTTTTTTTTTTCATAACTTTTGGATTTGAGGGTTGTAGATCGGTGTTTCGAGGGCATCCTTGTTTGTGGGTTTTATACCCTGATTTTCTTGTTTTCCATCCCACGAAGCTCTATGCTGGCTGATGCCGATTCAACTTAATTGGGGGTGGATTGGAATCTCCATGGAAGTCTTTTGCAAGTGCTAGAAATCAATTTGATGGAGATTTGAAGATGTCGTGATGATTTTAATTGGTTTTAGGCATCTCGGTTGAGCACTTTCATACCATCTTGTATCCTGGATCCCATCTCTTGGTATACCTTGACTCGGATTTGTCTTTGTTAAGGTGTAAATACTGCATTTGAGTGCTGCACGTATTTTTTGAATGAATATTAGGTTTTCTTTTCTGCTCCTTAATCACCCACCTTTAGTATTTTTGTGGATTATTCCATTTTTTTGGATTTTTTGCCATTATTTTCTGAGATCTGTTTTGTTAAGTTTTTTCTACAAGAGTGGACTGCTTGTGTTTTGAGGATCTTCAATTATGGGTGAAAAATTCATTTCAATGACGTCTGAGAATCTTCCATCTAGTATCACTTCTTTCAAGTTAATTATCAAATTATCTTCAATGGAGAAGGGCCATTACACTGCATGTTCAAGGGAGAAAGAAAATGGCTATTCTCACGGGGTTGATTCTGAAACCTTGCATTGGATCCCCTGATATGGCCAAATGGGAGATGGATGACGCCATCATTCTTGGATGGTTGTTTAATCATATGGATCGAAATATCTTTAAAATCTGCTGCCTTGTAAACTTGAAGGGACGTTCGCTCCAACTGAATATGATACATGGATATACCACTTGACATGTGGTATTGCCGAGTGTAAGCAGGGTAATATGTCTACATGGGAGTATTTTGGTAGGAGCTTTGCCTTTATCAACCTATTCCTTGTTTAGTGAGGAGGTTGCCTTGCTGCCACTCTTGCTCGACGACATGAATGTCAGCTGGTTTACTTGGTCTCAAATTCATACCTGTCCTCTTCCCTCACTCAACATTGTTTATCGGATCTTGTTTTCTGAGGAGCAGTGTTGTGTCATTATAACTCCTAGTGCTTCTGTCACATCAGAGAGTGCTGCTTTTGAAGATCTTAAGATCTGATAATGGGGGTGATATTCCTCCCAACATTTTCAGTCTTATCTTCACACTCATGGAATTGAGTAGCAAACATTTAGTCCTTATACTCCACATCAAAATGGAGTAGCAGAAAGGAAAAAGTGACACCTCTAACTTGCTCTGTCCTTGCTTGTATATGCATGTTCCAAAAAAACTGTGGGGGTGATTTTGCTCTTTCCGCCTGTTATCTCATCAATAAAATTCCTACCCCTTATTTGGGGGGGGGGGGGTGAAAAGTCCTTATTGAGTGTTGTGTCATGAAATTCATCTGTTCATTTGTGCTTCCTCGAACTTTTGGTTGTCTTTTCTTTACTCATGTTCCTTCCATTCATCGAGAAAATTTTCTCCTAATATTGTGTGCTGTATATTCATTGGGTATCCTTCATCTCTGAATGGGTGTAAGTGTTATGAACCTTCCTCTGAGAAATGTTTTATTTCCATGGATATCACTTTCTTTTAGTCCTCTCAGTTTTATGCTTCTTCTCAGTGTCTGCTTCAGGGGGGGAAATATACAAAAGAAGAGTAGTGCACTGACATTCCATTGCCACTGCCGCATTTCACTCAAGAAAGTGAAGATGATCTTGAAGCAGCGGTTGAAGAACTTGCAGGTGCAAGTGGTCTTAAGGTGGTTAAGGACAAATTTAATGCAAGTAATCTTGTCATCTGGATGAGCAAAAAGCAACATGCAGTCTTAAGTTGCAGTGTTGAGGCTGAATACAGGACAATGACTCAGGGGCCAGAGCGGGAGTGTGATTAAGGTTCATACTTTCTGATCTTGGTATATACATCCGTTTACCTATGGGCCTCTATGGAGATACTGAGGCTGCTCTTCAATTATAGAAAATCCGGTCTAACTAAACACATTGAGGTAGATTGTCATTTCATCAGTGAGAAGGTTGAATCACTGGATTTTATATGCCTCAAAGTTATTTCTGAAGACCAAGTTGCCGATGTTCTTACCAAGGCAGTTGCTAGAATTTGTTTATGGCATATCACTTCCAAGTTGGGCATGACTAATATCTATGCACGAACTTGAGGGGGAGTGTTGGTCTGTACCGTGTAGAATTCATATTAAGTTGGTGTGTGTAGGAGTCCATATATATAAATGGGTATCGTAGTGTTAGTGGGTGTGTCATTATCATATTATAAATAGTATAAGTATTAATGAATAAGGGAATGAGTAAATCTAACTCATACTGCAGAGTTCCTCCATCTCTCTCTTCTTCTTCCTCCTCTAAACACTAAATCTAATCTCACCATTGTATCTTGAACTCAACTATGTATATGCCATTGCATCGTGGGTTCCTACTTCAGGGGGAGAAAGGCTGCATCTACAAAATGAAGAAATCTATCTATGGACTAAATCAGTCTCCACGAGCTTGGTTTAAGAAATTTAGTGATGCAGTCATACATTTTGGATACTAGAGGAGTCACTATGATCACAATTTATTTGCGAAGGGACTGCATATGATGACCCTCATTGTTTCTGTCGATGATATTATTGTCACAAGAGATGACAACGAAGAAAATATGAAGTTAAAGAATTATCTCAGTAAGGTCTTTGTTATCAAGGATCTTGGACCCGTCCGATACTTTCTTGGAATTGAAGTTGCCAGGTCGAACCGTGGGATTGTTCTATCCCAAAGAAAGTATGCATTAGATGTTCTTAAGTAGGCAGGAATGTTGGAGTGCAAACCTTTAGACACTTTGATAGACCAGAATCATAGAACCAACTCTGAAGATGGGGACTTCCTCAAAGATGTAATTGAGTAACAAAGGTTGGTGGGTAAACTCAAATACCTCACCATGACACGACCGAATATTACATATGTCGTTAGTGTGTTCAGTCAACATATGCACCCACCTCATACTCCACAATTGGATTTTGTTTACAGAATTCTGAGATACCTGAAATCAAGCCCTGAGAGAGGACTGCTGTATGGTAATCATGGACACCTTGATGTGGAGGTCTTCATCGATGCTGACTTGGCAGGGTTTATCAGTGACAACAGATCTACTACTGGCTATGTCACGTTTCTTGGGGAAAATTTAGTCACTTGGAAGAGCAAGAAGATGTTGTGGCTAACTCAACTGCCAAAGTGGAGTATAGAGCCATGTCCCAAGAGCTAGAGAAGGATTAAAAATTATTTTGAGTGACATTAGATACAAGTTCAACTTGCTATGAATTTGTATGGGGATAGTGTAGCCATGCTACACATTGCAGAGAACCCTGTGTTTCATGAGAGGACTAAGCACATAGAGCTAAATTCTCACTTTCTTAGAGAAAAAGTTTGAGTCTCAAGAGTTCTGAACACCACCAGTTGCTTTAGAAGACCAATGACGCAGGACGGTACCCTAAACTACGTGAATGATATGATTGATTTTACCGGAATTAAATTAGAATTAAATTAAGCAATAAAATTCACAAAATATAACGAATACCTCAAGTTTTCGTAGTATTCCATGGGGAGGATCATGTATGCTTCAGGTAGGGTTCAGTCTAGGCGTTAGATCCGTTAGGTTACAGCGCAGATCGATCTTAGAGATAGAACTTTAGGTTTTTCCATATTAGGGTGCTCACAATTCAATGATGGGATCACTAATTTTCTCTGAATATTTGGTGCGGAAGGGTTTAATAATTCTGCTGGGATCTACAGTTGTTGAATCAGGTCGATTCAATGGCTTAGGGTAAAACTAGGGTTTTAGGATTTCAAAGGGGATGGTGATTGATTTAGGATTGTAAGGATCAATACACAAGCAGAGCAGATGAAGATAGATAGATAGAATTGCGGGCTTCACACCCTTGGCTTCGCACCAAACCCTTCTCGGGAAGAAGAATCACTCTTCGTAGAGGCTCATCTCAAGCACACAAGGAAAAGTTCTTTTCATTAATCATCAATAACTAATTACATTGTTCAACTTAAGGACCTTATATAGGAGTCCTGTTAATAAAAGAAAACCCTAAAACAATTAATAAATAAAAGACAAATAAACCCTCAAAACAGAAGTTCGAACTTAGACTTCAAAATTAACTAAACATCCGGCGTGATTTCGATCGATCGATCGAAACTGAAATTTGATCGATCGAAACTGAAATTTGATTGATCGAAATTGAAATTCGATCGATCGAAAGTGAAAATTGATTGATCGAAAATTTTACATATAAAATATCGCCATTGACATTCGATCGGTCGAAATTTCACTCCAGAACTATATTACTCTGTCGATGCCATTCGATCGATCGAAATGGGACTTCGATCGATCGATCGAAACTTCAATTCGATCGATCAAATTGGCTGATTCCTCTAATTCTTCTTTCGCCAATTTTCCCCTCATTCGCCTATTTCTGATTTCCATTCCGCTTCTTTCGACGTCGGTATACACGAAACGGTCCATATCCAATGTCTACGACGTCGGCGTCCCCGTCAATTCTCCTGGGCCGAAAAGGCTTCATCACCGATGAAGCGGCGACGTGATAGCGCTCGAGCATGTCGGGGTCCAAACGTCGCACTTCGTCTTCAACTAACCATGAGTTCTCGGAGTCCGGCTTTCCCAACCATTTGACCAAGTACTTTTGAATTCCGCCCCCATGGGTGGATATCGCCAAATCATCTAATATCCTTTCGATCTCATCTCTGCGTTGCTTGCGTGGGGAAGGGAGGGGTAGGGGTTGTAGGGTGGGGCTGGTATTCAGGCTCGGGGCTGCTTGAAAGGGGTTGTGAGGGGGTGGGGCTGGGGCCAAAGAAGGAACCAGATCCTCCACATTGAATATAGAGCTGACCCTTATATCCGGTGGAAGCTCGAGAACATATGCATTAGGGCCGCTCTTTGCCACAATTCTAAAAGGTCCAGCACCGCGGGCGTGGAGTTTCTTTGCAGCTCCCAATGGGAATCGCTTAGGCCTAACTCGAACCATGACGTAATCTCCAACCTTGAATTCCTTGAAGCGCCTGTGCGCATCTGCAGATATTTTGTATTGTTCATTGCTAGCATTAATTCTTTTTCTAATTTCGGCATGCAATTTGTATATATGCTGTGCAAATGAATCGGCTGACTCAGAAACTCTATGGGATGCAGACATTGGAATAAGATCAATTGGTGTTCTAGGCCTATGACGAAGGACGACCTCAGAAGGACTCATACCTAGGGACCTATTGACTGAATTGTTGCATGCAAACTCGGCTAAAGGCAAAATAGAATCTCAAGCCCTAGGGTGATCACCAACAAGACAACGGAGGAGATTACCTAAGCTCCTATTGGTGGACTCCGTTTGGCCATCTATTTGATGATGATAGGCCGACGAAAATTGGAGCATGGTACCCATCATGTGCCATAAAGTTTTCCAGAAGTAACTGGTGTCAGAACAGGGTGACCTTCTTGGCTCAGCACTCTGCCTATGCCTACACCCGACGCGTCATATGCTACTTTAAAGACTTTAGAAAAGTCTGGTAGGCGCATGACGGGTGCAATAACCATTTTCTCTTTTATCTCGGCAAAGGCCCTCGTCGCAGCTTTGCTCCACAGGAACTCCCATTTTTTCATGCAATCAGTAATGGGAGCCATGATGGTGCTAAAGTTCCGGAAGCGATGATAAAATGTTGCCAAACCGTAGAAGATACAGACTTCGTGAATATTCCGAGGTTCGGGCCACTCCACAATGGCCTTAACGTTCGCAGGGTCCGCAACCATCCCGTCTGCTGAGAATGAATCCCAAGAATACTACAGAGTGCTGCATGAAGGTGCACTTTTTGAGATTCACGTATAATCTTTCTCCCCTCAAGGTTTCGCAAACCAATCTCAGGTGGATAATGTGTTGTTCCTTGTCTGGGCTGTAAATCAGGATGTCATCAAAGTATACAACTAGGAATTTGCCAAGGAATGGCCTCAACACTTGGGTCATGAGCCTCGTAAATGTGCTAGGGGCATTGGAAAGCCCAAAAGGCATGACCATTCACTCATAAAGACTGTCTTTGGGCTTGAAGGTGGTTTTCCATTCATCGCCAGGGCGAATACGCACCTGATGGTAGCCACTTTTTAGGTCTATCTTGGAAAAGATAGTGGCTCCAACCATCATGTCAAGCATGACATCAAGCCGCGGTATGGGAAACCAATACTTAACAGTGATCTTATTAATTGCTCGGCTATCCACACACATGTGCCATGTACCATCTTTCTTAGGCGTGAATAAAGCAGGTACGACACACGAGCTCAGACTCTCTTATATGAACCCCTTTTGAAGGAGCTCACTGACTTGTCGAGTCAACTCGGCATGCTCAACAGGATTCAACCTGTAGTGGGGTAGGTTCGGTAATGTAGATCTGGGAACTAAGTCAATTGCGTGTTGGATGCCACGCATGGGAGGGAGCTCATTAGGTAAGTCTTCCGGGAAGACATCCGCAATTCATTCAGGATGGGCTCTACCTCCTTAGGGTACTCATAGACTGACTCAGAAGTACTCTCAACAGTGACAACAACATACACGATACTCTCATCTAACGATTCCCTCTCGAACTCTGAAGGGCTCACAATATTGATGGCCTTGGATTGGCATCCCTTCTTCTCAACTCTATTGAGCGATGGTGCTTTGGGCGCCAAAGGGTTAAGAGTGATTTTCTTGCCCTTGTAATTGAACGTGCAAATGTTAGATCAACAAAAAATAGTCACGTTCAAATCATAGAGCCATGGCCTCCCTAAGATAATGTGACCCACATCCATCGACACCACATCGCACCGCAAGGTGTCTGAATAGGAACCCAACTTTATGGGTACACGACACCTCTGAGATACGAGAATGGATGGGGAGTCAACCCATGCGATTTTGTAAGGTCTCGGGTGGGCTTCAGGTGTAAGCCCTAAGCGGGTGACGGTATGTTTTGACACCACATTGGTGCAGCTTCCGCTATCCACGATATCCCTACAACTCTTTGTCCCACATGTGGCTAAGGTGTGGAAATATTCTCCCTTCGCCAATCCTCCTTTTCATCCCGTTGAGGTTGTGCAAAGGCACCCCTCACAACTGGAGCGCGACCCATGTCATCACCTTCCTCGTCACTAGGTATGGCATTCGGCGCAAAGACCTCATAAACTCCTTCACTTTCTTCTCCTTCTCCGTCGATAAAGAGATTCCGTTGTGGGTCTCTCGTAGGGGCATTGGGCGGCAAAGTGTCCCAACCCTTGACATTTATAACACTTAACATGAGACCCACTTTTCGAGGATTCTCTGGCTACACCCTTACCTTTGTCAAACCTCACATTGATAGATGTGGGTTGCGTGGGTTTGGCAGGCGGGTTACCAGCACTAGATTTCACTTCGCCGGTACAGAATTGACCGGGGTGAAAATCAGATCGCCTAGTCACCGTCATTTTTAAATATTGTTCAAGGTCTTGAACGATGGTGTAACACTCGGCGAGAGTCTCCACAGGGTGGGAGACTAACTCTTTTTGCAAGTTATGTCTCAATCCGGTGCGAAATCTGGATAGAGTGACTTGAGGGTCTTCGGATACCTTGGTTCTCATCATGTACTCTTCAAATTTGCCAATGTAATTCGATACGGGCATGCTACTTTGGTGCAGTTTTTGCCATTGGTCAAGGAGACGATAGTAGTATGAAGAAGAAACATACTTGTCTGTAAGTCGTTCCTTCATGTCCTCCCAAAGGGTAATGGGAGTACAACTCGCATTCGTTCTGATGCGTTCAACGTTGACCCAAAAGAGTCGAGCTTGACCTATGAGCTTCATTTTAGCAAGTCTAACACATCTTTCATCGCTCTTTGCTACCCACTCGAAGTGCTGGTCCATATCGGATAACCAATAGAGGAAGACCTGAGGGTCTAGTTGTCCGTCGAAAGTCGGGAACTCAACTCGAACATTTTTGAGGAGTCTCCCTTCCGGGTCGTAGTCATCTCCATGATGATGAAACCTATGGTTCCGGTTCTGATTATCTTGGTAGCCATTTCGTTCAAAACGTGGACCATTACGCTCATGGGGTGGTTTGAAGTACTCATCACCCTCGTCTAACCGATTGATTCGGTCTAACAACCTCTCATTGGATGTTTCGAGAGTCCTTTGGGCTGTCTCCAAGACAGTCATTCGATCATTGATCGATTTGATATCAGCCCTCATGCCGTTAAGAGCCTCGGCAATTCCACTCATGTCCATGGTGATACGGTTCACTAATTGACGGGTTCTAGTATGGAATGCAAAATGAACTGACAATGAAGGGGACTTTTGACAAACACGTGATGTGCACACTTGGGCCAAAAACTGAAATAATATGCAATTAATATTAAAGTGCAATGAATGCAATGTCACACAGTATGCCCTAACCTAGAACCTAGGGCTCTGATGCAAAAACTGACGCAGGACGGTACCCTAAACTACGTGAATGATATGATTGATTTTGCTGGAATTAAATTAGAATTAAATTAAGCAATAAAATTCACAAAATATAACGAATACCTCAAGTTTTCGTAGTATTCCATGGGGAGGATCATGTATGCTTCAGGTAGGGTTCAGTCCAGGCGCTAGATCCGTTAGGTTACAGCACTGATCGATCCTAGAGATAGAACTTTAGGTTTTTCCATATTAGGGCGCTCACAATTCAATGATGGGATCACTGATTTTCTCTGAATATTTGATGCGGAAGGGTTTAATAATTCTGCTGGGATCTACGATTGTTGAATCGGGTCGATTTAATGGCTTAGGGTAAAACTAGGGTTTTAGGATTTCAAAAGGAATGATGATTGATTTAGGATTGTAAGGATCAACACACAAGCAGAGAAGATGAAGATAGATCGAATTGCGGGCTTCACACCCTTGGCTTCGCACCAAACCCTTCTCGGGAAGAAGAATCACTCTTCGTAGAGGCTCATCTCAAGCACATAAGCGAAAACTCTTTTCATTAATCATTAATAACTAATGACATTGTTCAACTTAAGGACCTTATATAGGAGTCCTTTCAATAAAAGAAAACCCTAAAACAATTTATACATAAAAGATAAATAAACCCTCAAAACAGAAGTTCGAACTTAGACTTCAAAATTAACTAAACGTCCCGGCGCGATTTCGATTGATCGAAATTGAAATTCGATCGATCGAAAGTGAAAATCGATCGATCGAAAATTTTACATATAAAATATCGTCGTCAACATTCGATCGATCGAATTGAAGTTTTGATTGATTGAAATTTTCGATCTATCGAATAGTCCATTCGATCGGTCGAAATTTCACTCCAGAGCTATATAACTTTGTCGATGCCATTCGATTGATTGAAATTGGACTTCGATCGATCGAAAATTCAATTCGATCGATCGAATTGGCTGATTCCTCCAATTTTCTTCTTTCGCCAATTTTTTCTTCTTTCACCAATTTTCGCCTCATTCGTCTATTTCTGATTTCCATTCCGCTTCTTCTGACGTCGGTATGCACGAAACGGTCCATATCCAATGTCTACGACGTCGGCGCCCTCGTCAACCAGTTAGCTGACATCTTCACAAAAGCCATTGGAAGAGTCAAGTTGAAGGATATCACTACCAAGTTGGGCATGATTGACATCTATGCGCCAACTTGAGGGGGAGTGTTACAATAAGTTAGATACGTCGGTATCTAAATACAATGGGTGTGTGCATGACGCAGGACAAAACCCTAGACTACATGAATGATGATGAAATGATTATTTTGCCGAAATTAAACTAAATTAAATAAGCAAAACCAATACGAATAAGCGCGGATACCTTAAGGTTCGTAGTTTTGGGTAGGGTCCAATCCGTTGCGCTAGATCTGTTAGCCTTGTGGAAGGAGGATCCTAGAGGTAGAACTCTAGCCACTTCCGGATTTGGGTGCTCGCTTGTGGTTCAATGATGGAATCTCAGATTCCTCAAGGGTTTAGGGATCTGGTCGATTTAAGGATTTAGATTGGTTAGGTGGCTGGGATGAGATTGGGTCGATTCAATGGTTTAGATGAAAACTAGAGTTATGGTTTGGGTCGATTCAATGGTTTAGATGAAAACTATAGTTATGATTTGGGAAATTTTGACAGGATAACGGCTGGATTGGTTATTGAATTGGGTCGATTCAATGGTTTGGATGAAAACTAGAGTTATGGTTTGGGAAATTTTGATAGGATAACGGCTGGGATGAGATTGGTTATTGAATTGGGTCGATTCAATGGTTTAGATGAAAACTAGAGTTATGGTTTGGGAAATTTTGACAGGATAACGGCTGGATTTTGGGCTTATGGGAATAAAATGAGAGCAGAAACTAGAGAAGCAAAGAGATATTAAAATGAATAAAGCTAGAAAATAATGGGCATCACACCCTTGGCCTCACACCAAACCCATCTCGGGGAAGAAGAATCACTCTCCGGAATTGCTCATCTCAAGCACAAAGAAAAACTTTTCATTAATCAATAATCAACCCCCTATATTGTTTATTAAGAGACCTAATATAGGAGGTCTACAAAAGAATACCCTAAACAAATAAAGCACCAAAATAAGACAAATTTGCCCTAATACTTAAATTTGAATTCTGACGAAAACCCCTTTTCGCGAAAAATCGATCGATTGATGAGTAGCATCGATCGATCGAGCATATATATATGAAATATAGCTCTCGGGTCACTAAATAATCGATTGATCGAAAAGGTGCTCGATCGATCGAAGCATATATATAACTTCGCCAAAAATAACTTCCCACTGACCACAGTCGATCGATCGAAGTATATGATCGATTGATCGATTGCGATTGCTCCAATACGCAGATTCTGCTCCTCTTAAGACTGGCTTTGATTTCCGTCCCACTTCTTCCAACACCGGTACACACGATATGGTCCATAGCCTATGTCCACGATGTTGGCGTCCCCGTCAGCGCATTAGTTCACTTAAGTAGCTTTGTTTTCTATTGTTGTCCTGATATATGTGGGATATTGTGTGTATATATATATATACACACACACACACACACGCTAGGGGTTTGAGTATACAACACTCAACCCTAATTTTCTTCATGTCTTTCTTCTTTCTTGTTCTTTCTTCTTCTACCTCTCCGTCCAACCCCTAACCCCAACCTCGCTATATTTTTTGTATAGATGACCCAAACGCTGCACGTTTGGACATGATCACCTAATAATGATTGCAACTGCATAACTACTAGCAGACCTAATTTTTAAGTAAATCATATGATGAAACGAGGGTGTTCTACCATTCTACTGACCTAATTATATTGGTCCCCCCTGATTGCCTCTCTCGCATGCTTATCTTATTTGTCTGTTATACATATAGCATAAAACATTTTTTTCTTCTTTTTGTATAAATATTATAATGTCAATGACACGTGCTAGAGTGCACTAACTAATGACCTACACCATAAATTTTCTCCTCTCCCCGAATGATGCAACAATAATCTGAAAAGAGGCTGAATTTTCTCCAGGCCATAAGTCATCATCATCGCCTTCTCCCATCTTACCATTAGAATAGGCAGGTAACAGGAATTATAGCCCAAATTTTAACACATTTGTATTTAACCTTGAGACCAATAAATAAAACACGAAACATGTTTTAAAACAAGTAAGAACACACATCAGAAACTCGACATTGAAAAGTATTATGCCCGTTCTAGCATTTGAAGAAAATGGACATTCTCTTACATCTGAAGTAAATGAAGTAAAATTGGTTTAGGACAATCTTGATTGATTTATTTATTTTCAACAACGCTATTAGTGCTCCTAGTTATAAATTTGCAGTCTTATCTATGATTAATTACTTTTTTCCAGTTGGTCCAGAGTGTTACTTTTTAACTTTTACCGGGTAATAATTACTCAATAAATGATCCCCACAATTTCTTTTCTCGTACTCAGGGGCCATTGCCGTCTGTCTCAATGGAATTTGCTGAAGTCAAACAGTTGCTTCAGAATGAAATTCATTTAAGACAGGTTGCTGAAGAGGAGATCAGCAGTCTTAGGGGTGAACTTGGGCAGGTGGGAAGGTCAGAGGTATGATTACTTCTGGATTGATAGGTTAGCTTGTTTTTACATCATTCAATTGCTTGCAGATGTAATGTGGTCATAGGCTTGATGGATATAAGATATTCTTCTGGGTATCCTAGGCAGCCGAGAATCCCGAGATTTTAAAGCTCCAAAAGATGTTGGAAGATGAAGTCAATCAGAAAGAGAGACTTGAACAAGAAATTGCTATCCTGAGAAGTCAACTGTTGCAATTAAGTTTTGAAGCTGATGAGGTATGTATGCTGTTTATTTGTTTAGCATCTCCATTATGCATGAATAATTTTTTATGAAATGTTTAATGGAATAAGGTTCTTGTTGATTATTATATTTATCGAGTATTCAAATTTTTTGACAACTTATTTATATTTTTGCACACTGGCAAATTTTGGTTCTTTTTAATTTACAAATTCCATTGGATTAGACAACGAGAGATCTTGACAGAGACATGTCTAGAAAAGTCTTCCCTGGTTTAGACTTCCTCGTATCCCAGGTTGGGTCTCCACAGCTCAAAAAAGAAACAGGAAATGGACAAAAGGCCTCGATTGCGAAACTATTTGAACAAGGTAGAGGAGAAATCTGATTGGATCTCCATTTCAAAATAATATTTTGTTATCGGTATAATTTAAGTTTTCTAAAACAATCCTAATGGCAGTGGGGTTGCAAAAGATCTTGTCTTTGCTTGAATCAGAGGATGCTGATGTTCGAATTCATGCAGTAAAAGTGGTAGCAAACCTTGCAGCTGAAGGTATATTTATATTCCTTACATATGGATACAATGTCCACTTCCTTTCCTTTCCATGGTAGCATTTTGCTAATACTGCTTGTGTTTTTTATTTTGTAAACTGTATCTAGCATCTCGTAATGTGCCACTGGTCAAGTTTTCAAAGAATAATTGAAATTTTCCAAATCCTTTAGCCATAGTAATTTTCTTTTGCAGTTTGAGTTGTTATTCCAGACCTGGTAGAATATCACATGTGGCCCATTAGGGAAGACTATAAATTATATTAATATTTATACCTAGAGATGAAAATTCTGTTGTCGTGTGCTGTTTGACCTTTGACTAATGGTTTGCACTTGGACCAAACTGGTAGATCAGCAAGAGTTTTTTTATCATGATTGAGTGAACACAATGTTTGTCACTTCAATCTCAGAATAAGTGGGTGGAGCAGAAATGTAGGACTCAGATAAGCTTAATTGGTATTTATTACAAAGTTATTGCAAAGGTCTTATCTTTAAGAATTTGGGAGGTAAGAAGTTTTATTATTTCTTTTGATTAAGAGCTTTGTTTAAAGTTGTCAGATTCTTCGTTGTTCTTTTGTAGTTACTGGCATTCTAAGATCGTCAGTTTCTTCAGGTGCTTTCAATTTTGTGCCTCTAGATTCATGCTGGGAACAATCTCATATCTGATTTTAGTCCCTCAAGATTCTGCCCATTTTTGTAGTGGGATATGGTGATTTTGGAGATATGATGTGAATCATAAAAGACTTGAGAAGAAGAGGAAGAATATGAAGAGGGAAGAGCTAAGGTTATGAAGAATGAAGAGTTCAGAAAATGGACCCATAAATGGTCTCTAAGAGACACAAGAAACTACTATGAATGGGCTTTAACAGAGCCCTTTTCAGGCCTATTATATCCTCTTTATTTCTATTGCACTGGGCTTAATCGGCTGTCAAGGAGGTCGAATAAGAACCTGAAGTTAGTCACGTGGGATGAGATAGAACTTGATTAACTAGAAAGAAACTAAACTATTAATATAAAGAATAGAAAAGAGAAGGAGAATTGGGAAGTGGGAGAAAGCACTGTACTCCAAAAGAGCTACAAGATCCATTCTCTCTCAAAGTTGCAAGACACTAAGCCTTTTATATAGATCAGCCAAAAGAAGACAAAATAGAGACTGTTTATGATTGGCCATGGCTGACGCGGGACAACGACCCTAAAATGCGGAATATGATTTAATGAGGATTTTGCCGAAATTAAATAAATTAATTCAAGTTTAATCGCAAAATTATCTTTGACAACTTAGGGTTTGCAAAATTCTGATGGGTAGATCACAAGAGATCCAGATAGGAAGTCCGGTGCGCAAGTACTTTAGAGTCGAGACAAGATCGGCCTAGAGATAGTACTCTAGCATTTCTAGGGTTAGGCGCTCGTCTTCGGTCCGATGTAGATTCACGGATTCCAAATTGAGTTGTAGAATTGAATTAGGGTTTGTGAAAGGCTTATGGCTTTTAGATCGGCTTATGGTTTTGGAAAGGGTGTTGGCTTGTGTGATTTAGGCTTTAAAACGGGTTTAGGGTTTCGGGGATCACAAGGAAGGATTTAGGCTATGGCTAGAGAAGCACGGAGAGATTTAGATAGCAAATATAATCAAGCAAACCACACAAAGCAATGACAGCAACAAGGAAAATATATGAGAATCACTCCCTTGGTCTCACACTAACCCCATCGCGGGGAAGAAGATTCTCTCTTCACGAAGCATAAGCTCTCATTCAATAATCAATCAACTCCCTTAATTACATTATTTAAAGACCTTATGTAGGAGGTTTTACAATAAAAGAAAACCTTAAAACGAATATTAAATAAAAGACAAATAAACCCTTGAAACAAAAGTTCGAAACTCAACTCCTAAAACAACTAAAATTACTCGACACGATTTCGATCGAACGAAATTGAAAATCGTTCGATCGAAATTGAATTTCGTTTGATCGAAACTGAAAATCGTTCGATCGAAATTTCAGAGTTTTGTGTTTTCCTCTTTGCTGTTGTTCAATCTTGATGTTCCCCGTCAATGGCCCACTCCCCATAGATCACATATAATAGCTGTAAAAGACCTCTCATCAATGTAGAGAGGGACAACATGCAACAAATGGACAAGTGCTAATGACGGGGACGCTGACATCGTGGACATAGGCTATGGGCCATATCGAGTGTATCGGCGGCGGAAGAAATGGGACGGAACCAGAACCGGGCGTAAAAGCAATCATAATCGAGCATAAAGGAGGACATGAAGGAATGCACAGTCGATCGATCGACCCTAGGCTTCGTTCGATCGATTGCGACTAGCGGGCTTTAAATTTTGGTGATGTTCTGTTTCGTATATATATATATATATATATATATATATATATATATACTCGATCGATCGAAGCTTCGCACTGATCGATCGAATTTACGCGACATAGAGCTCCGCCAAAATACGGAAATCATTTTTAGGGGCATGCTTGTCTTTTTTTTAGTATTTGTGTTAGGGTTTTCTTTTGTTTTGAGGCCTCCTATATAAGGTCTCTAAATAAACAATGTAATGAGTTGATTGATTAATGAAAAGCTATTGCGTGTGTGTGCTTGAGATGAGCCTCCAAGAAGAGTGATTCTTCGTTTCCCGAGAAGGGTTTAGTGTGAAGCCAAGGGTGCGAAGAGCACAATCTATCATCTCCTATCTTTTTCTCTTTGATTTATCTTTCACTGCTTTTACTTTGTTCCCATAAACCCTAAAATTCAGCCATCACTCTTTTAAAATACCCCGAAAATCATAACCCTAGCTTTCATCTACATCGTTGAATTGACTCGATTCAATAACCCCCCCAATATGAACCATGGGATCAACTTAATTCGGCAAGCCCTAGATCGAACCGACAATTCCATCATTGAATTGTTAGCGAACACCCTAATCTGGAAATGACTAGAGTTCTACCTCTAGGATTCTCCTTCCGCGAGGCTAACAGATCTAGCGCAACGGACCGGGACCCTATCCGAACCACATCACGAACATCCAAATGGAAAACTACGAAACTTAAGGTATTTGCGTTATTTTCAGATTTATTGCTCAATTAATCTAGTTTAATTTTGGCAAAAATATTCATTTCATATTCATTCACGTAGTTCAGGGTCTTGTCCCGCATCAGCTAAACACGATATACAGAGTCATATTAAAGAAATGGAGCGGAGAAAGAGACACCTAGCAGTGTGAGAAAGAAAAACCATTATGAGTGAGCAACAGTATCAACCGAAATACACACAGCAGCAGCACAGATTTCAGGGCAACAATATCATGAATCTCGAGGCAGCACAAATCTCAAGGCATCAGGTGTAGTGAGTAGTATCCAGAGAATAGCCTCAAGGAGCAGCAGCAGCTGGATAGATAGCTAGTCCAGCAGCATCAAAGCAGAGGTTCTTTTCAGCCAAATAAAATTTCACATATACTATGCAGCATATCATCAAGTACCTTAAGGATGGTGAGCAGCACCTTTAGATACAGTAGGTAGAAACAACATTCTAGATACTATCTTCTCAGTTTTCAAAGGCAGCACAGGTTCACAGAATAGGTAGCATCAACAGAGAACACCAGGTATAACTTCATATAGAAGCTAAAGCAGCAACACCAATTAGGCAGAAACAACTCATGGACACACCATTATCTCACTAAAATTGGGCCCCTATCTCAACAACAACAGCTCCTAAACAATTTCCACAACCACAGAAATGCAAACTCTGAACTACCAGTACCACACTGGAAACTCTTTAATCATGATATAGATTAAGAACCATGTAGCACTAGCCCCCTCCAAGCTTCCTGAGCCATATTCCACACAGATCTAGGGGGTCCAAATCACCTAAAAAAATCACAGCAACAGCCCCTGATATTTACATCACCAGCCATACGTTTAATATATATACGGTCATAAAACACTGAACCACAGCCAACACCCACTAAACTTTCAGATCTCCTCAAAAAAATAACAAACCAGCAAACAAAATTTTCATAAAAACATACCATCAGTACAGGTTGATAGCATTAACTGGAGGTAAAAAATAGGCCAAAAACATGCCAAAACCACAAGAAAAAGGAACAAAATATCATCAGATTTGATGATATTTCACAAACAATGTGATGTCCCCAAATCTTTACACCGGATCAATGCTCCAAGTTAGAGACATCGCACTACATAATCATTCCTCTTAGATCCTTTATATAATATAATGATCCGCTTTACGCAACGGCTTAGATTCAATTCTCTGGTCTTTAAACTAAGTCTAATCCAGTGATCAACCTAATTTAGCTAACCAATTTTTTTTTCTTCTTTTGCATGTGGGTCGCACTAATACATGCATCTACGCAATTACCATAGTTATTGAAAGAACAAATAAGAAATGCATAACATAAATGAATAACATGAATTAACTAACAATTTAAGTCCCATAATTTGAGTCTATAGATCCATCAATTTAAACATCCATAATTTGAAACTTCTCATAACCATCAACTATGAACCTGAAGAGTAAAAATACTAACTAAAACTCCTTCTAACTATCTGCTTAATGATCTTTTAGGCTTCAAAGCCTTCCTCGTCCAAGTCCACGGTAACACATACTTACCCTATTGCTCCATTCTTGACATTACCTGTTTTCACTGGCCACTCGAAGATAGGGTGTGAG